>CP092727.1:6502848-7868942 GCA_030273425.1 Microplitis manilae
ATTGAAAATAAATTATAATTTAAATTAATTATCACTACCACGAAAGTAAAAAATAATTCAATTCATTGTGAATATTAATTAAAAAAAAAAAAAAAGCAATTACAAATATTTTTTACTTAAATTAAAGACTTCCGTTTCAGATTCTTCGATTATTACGTATGACCAATGAGGACAATGGAATGACGCGCAATATTGGATGTATTATGCGTACTAATTTTACCCGTGACGTCGCATTGCAATTTACCTCTGTTAAAAAAGTCGCGGCAAAAAAAGTGTTCGTACACACGAATTTTTATCAATGTATTGCAGGTAAATTTGAAAAATAATTACAAATTAAATTTTTTTTAAAATAGTGAAAATTTAAATAAAACTTCATTTTCTTACAGATGTGATGACCAAAAAGTTTAACAAGCCCAGTCTCAGATAGCAAATTAAAAAAGTCACTACAAAGCGTCATCAATTATGCTAAAGACTGGGATGGGCAACGACTAATTAGACAATCAAAACCAATAGACAAAAATCCACAAATACCCCTTGAACCGTAAAAAACAATATTTGTATTTACAAGATGTTAAGCGAATATTATTTAAAAGATTTTTGTTTAAAAAAATGTTTAGATAAATATTATTGTTACTTAAAATATTTTGATTGGAAAAAAAAACTACAAGCTTTCATAAATATTATTATTACAATACCCAAAACTTTAGTTCAAAAAAATTTAGATGTTTAGTAAATATTATTATTATTATACAAAATATTTTTATTTAAAGAATATATCTACATGTCTAGATAAATATTATTACTTAAAATATTTTTGTTTAAGAAAAAAAAAACCACAAGTTTAAATACATATTATTATTACTAAATACAAAACTTAAGTTTAAAAAAAATCTAGATGTTTAATGCATATATAATACACGTGTAGATAAATATTTTTTTTATTTAAAATATTTTTATTTTAAAAAATACTACATGTTTAAATAAATATTCTTATTACTATATACGATACTTTTGTTTGCTATTTTAATTTTTAACCCTATTAGAATTTTTCATAAGGACCTGACGAGGTCATTATCCGGTTAACCCTATTTTAAATAAAGACCAGATCAGGATTTCCTTATAAGGAACTGATGACGATGTAACGCTAAAAACACATGAGAAGCTGATCAGGATAACCTTATCAGGTCCCAATTAAGATAACCTCATGAGGCTCCAGATCAGGATTACCTTATCGGGAACCTAATGAGGTTATTCAAATCGGGACCTGGTAAGGTTATTCTGATCAGGTCCTCATGGGTCTTAAGCGTTACATCCTCATCAGTTCCTCATCAGGAAATCCTGATCTGGTCCTTATTTAAGGTAGGGTTAACCTGATAAAGACCTCATCAGGTCCTTATGAAAAATTCTAGTCGGGATGATACAAATTTTACCCACAACAATTTATATTGGTATCCTTCTTTTAAAAAAAATAATCCATCTCCATTGCGATAGATGATATCGTTCTTAACTATTTCATAGCACTCTACAGTTTCTTTGCATAATTAGATGTGCGATAATGCTTCTTGTATCGTATCTTTAAATTTGTCCATGTTTAATTCTACCGTAGTTTTTATTCATATATCTGAATCGATTTTTCCGCTTGAACGCACAAGTATTGATAAAGTTCATGTTTTATTCTTAATAACTTCGTAATATTTATGGAATTTCTTGAAAATCGTGTTACTCGTTTCACGAAGCAATGTTAACTTTTGCTTCGTAGTGTCTATAATCTCATAAAGGGTCTAGATTAACGAATAAGATCCGGATAATGTAAGAACTAGTGATGCTTTAGACGAAGGGGCTGTGGAAATAATGACCATCGTAAATCAATGTAATCGCGAATAAGTGAATCTAAATATATAATACAAGTTTCATGAATTGCAGGAGCATATATAATCTCGATGATTTCCGATAGCAATAAAATACATTTCCAAGTATTATTGTCAATGTCATAAATTTTGTCATGAATTATTAACGGCAACACTCGAAAAAACGTCTACATTTGACAAGCAGCGCCTGATAGTCTTTGAAGCTTGGTGAAACAGAACATAATTTGTCTCGTTGATCCTCAAGAGAACACAGAACAAAATCGGTCTGTCGGTTGACCCTGTGGGCCAGCCCCAAAACTTCCCGCCCATTTCGAGCTCCTCAAGCTCAAAAAAATGTTGTGGATACATTTTCAAGCTCTTCGAGCTTTTACTTTTGTTTGAGCATACTTTTGTGTGCGTTTATTTTCGAAAAATAACGTTTTTTACCATTTTTTCTACAACGATATCTCTCGAACGAATAAACCGATTGAGACGTTTAAGGTGGAAATCGACGCATTTTATTGAGTTCTACAACTGATTAAATTTTGGAATTGATTTATTGACTCGTTTTTGAGAAATTTCCAAAATACTAAAAAAAATTTTTTTCTTTTCACTCTCTCGTTAACAGTTTCTCTCGAACGAATAAATCGATTTCAGTTTTTGAGGCGGCATTCGACGCGGCTCACAAAGTTTTAGTGATAATTGGATTTTGGAATCAATCCATCGAGGGAATTAAAAGTTATTCAAAAAAAACATTTTTGAAAAAATTTTATTATTGAAATATCTCCGAACGTACCGGTCCGATTAAGCTCAAATTTTCAGGGTTCGTAGTAAATGACAAGCCACGTCGAATGACACCTTAAAGTTCAAAATCGGTTCATCCGTTCAAAAGTTACAGAATATTTACATACGTACGTACATACATACATACATACACTCGGACATCATCGTGAAATTAGTCAGAATAGCTTCCTAGCACCTCAAAACGTCGACATCTGTTGGAATTTCGATTTTCACAAATCGGACTGAAACCAATAACTTCCCGAATTTTTGAAAATTTGCAATTTTCTTAGCGGGAAGTTAAAAAGGTTACTTGAATTAAGGAATTTACGTTCTTCCCAAATTTTTTCTTGAATCAAGCTCACATTTTGTTTTTGATTAAAAGACCAAAAAAATTTGGATTTAGAAGCTAATTTCCCGAGTCGAAAAGTTTCAGCATTGTTTCAAACTGACTAAGCTGAACTAGACCTTAAATGAAACTGACTGCGCTGAAGTTAACCTTAATTGAAACTTACTGCACTTAATTGAGCCTTAAATCAAACTGTTCAGCCTGCTACTGAAATTAAATTGAAGCTGGATTTAACCTGAACAAGCTTAAGCTTCAAACTTACGTAAAATGTTCAGGCAGTTTTAAAACTGAACAGCGTACCATAGCATTAAAAAGACACTGAATTCAAGCTGAATGACCTGTAGGTTATTCAGTTCAAAACTAGCTTAAGCTTTGAGCTTATTTTCAAGCTGAATAAACTGCTACTTAACAAAATTTCGGCTTGAATTGAAACTGAATCACCTGCTAAAGTAAAAGAAAAACACTGAATTCAAGCTGAACAAGCTGTTAGGCTGTTCAGCTTCAAACTAACTTGCACTTTGAACTTATTCTTAACCTGAACAACCTGCTACGTAATAATTTTTTTAGTATGATTTCAAGCTGAACAGCTTGATATGACTGTAAAAGTGAATGTATTCTCTCGATCTTGTGTAGGGTATAACTAAACTTAGTAGTCACTGTCCGCTCGAATCCCGCTAAAGCGTGTGCGGTCGTTAATAAGTGTAGCGTTTTTTCTCGAATTACAAATTTCCAATATGATTAGAAATTCGATTATTCGCAGTTCTAATAATCTCTGCATCACTGCAATGATTGAACAAAAAATTTAAAAAAGACTAAAACAATCTGTTTTTTTTTTTTTTTCATTTGAATAAATATGGTCGTATTCAGTCATACCCGGCCATATATTGCTGATTTTCATATGTGACTGTATATAGTTGATTTTGCTCGGGCAATTAAAAAATAATAAATAATTTAATATTTCTTTACCTGGGGAACCTAACATCAACCTGAAAAGCCTTCATTTTAAACTATTTTCAAGCTGAAGAGCCTGACTGATTGATTTTATTTTCAAGCTTAATTTCAGCCTAGTGGTCCTGACAAGTGAAATATGACGACCATTCAGTCTGAGTTCAGGCTCATTTTATAACGCATTTTAAATAGCCACTTTTTATTTTTTTCAACTGTTGCCTAGCAGTTTATCCAGTTTGAAATAAAGCTGAAATTTTTCGACTCGGGAACTGTCTCGATTAAGGAATTAAATTATGCAGCTTGAGAAACTTTTGTATTTGTTCAGAAACATTTCAGACTTATCTCAAGTATTTTTTTTCTTAGTTTAAAGAATTTAGATTTTTGATTCCAGCATTTTTTTCTTGGCTTGAAAGAATTTAGTTTTTGACTCGAGTATTTTTTTTCTTGGCTTAAAATAATTTAGTTTTCAACTTAATTATTTTTGGTCTTCGTTTAAAAAAAATTAACTTTTGACTTAAATATTTTTTTCTCTTGGTTCAAAGTAATTTGATTCTCGGCCCAAGTATTTTTTTTCTTTGCTTAAAGTAATTCGATTCTCAGCCCAAATAATTTTTCTAGATCTAAAGTGATTTGGTTCTCAGCCCAAGTATTTTGTTTTCTTGGTTTTTCAAGAGATAATTTTTTTGGTTAAAAAATCCAGAGACACAGCAGTGTCTCGCGCCAAGTACACGTTCGAACACACGTTTGTGTGTGAGTGTGTAGCGCGAGCCTGCCGTATCTCTATTCGGTAGACAGACCTCGTTTTGACAGCTCCAAATTTTGTCACGTTACACGATTTTTTAAAATACATATACCTTGGGCAATTGTTACATTATTGATTATTTCTTGGCTCATATTTTTGATGCCATGTACACTTCTAGATATGAAACCATTATAATTCTCAGAACAAAAGGCTGATGTCGATTGTAAAGGCCCCGAACGTTTAACGCATAAAACAAGATGTTTCAGTTGATGCATATTGTACGTAAGTTCTCTGTCACTGAAAAGAACCGGAACATCGTTGAAGAATATTTTCAGTAATTCATCTGCTTGTTGAAGATCATTTTCTGTAATTTCATTTTGCAGTAAATTAAATAGAGCAATAATAAGAGTAACGAGATGTTGTAAATAATTCTGTGGTAAATAATCTCTAAGAGTAGAAAGAGCATGAAATAATATTAATTATAATATTCAGATGCTTTAAAATATGTAATTTGTGCTAGTGATCTAGGCATTCGATTGAAGGACGCTAATGGACGAATGTTTGTTAAAAAATTATTTATTTCCGTCGTTGAGTTCTTAAGGCCCCAAGGACCAGATTTATTTATATAAATATTAAAAAGCTGTTTTACCACTCCAAGTAAAACCGAGTGCATATATTCTGGTGCCAAGCATGTTCTTAAGTTAAGTAGAGGTAAAGTACTCAAGATAAAATGCAGTTGAATAAGAGGGTTTTTGGCCCCGAAATCAAAACAGTGGCCCACCTTACCGATTCACGATAAGTGCCATTGTTGGTAATGTAGATTTAATTTTACCGATATTTTGTACTGATGTAGGTAATGTAGATCTATTTTATCGATATCTGGGGGCCTTTTTTCACGGATATGGTAATGTAGATTCGTTTTTAATGATATTTTGGGGCTGTTGTAGATAATGTAGATTTATTTTATCGATATTTGGGACCTGTTTTCATATATGTGGTGATGTAGATTTGTTCGTATCGATATTAGGGGCTGTTATCGGTAATGCAGATTTATTTCATCGATATTTTGGGCCTTTTTCTCATTGATGATAATGTAGATTTGTTCGGACTTGCTCATGATAATGCAGACTTGGTTAAAGCTCGATCATGGTAATGTAGATTTAATCGGAACCTGATAATATATATTTTTGTATTTTTTCTGTTTTACGTAGTATTGGAGGGGGGTTGAACATTCGAAGATTATCTCGAATTTTCTAGGCATAAATTGGTGGGGATATTTTTTTTCCATTCTGGACCGTTCTAAACCTTTCAACAGCTGTAAGGGGAGGTTTATGGTCAAAAATTCGAAAGTTTTTCTAAGAATATTATTTATTTTATTAGAAGTAGGGGTTTAACGTTTGATTGAACCGGTTTCGAGCCAATCATTTTTAACTTCCCGCTAAGAAAATCGATGATTTTCGAAAATTTCGGGAAGTTATTGTTTTCACCCCGATTTGCGAAAATCGAAATTTCATCAGATGTCGACGTTTTGAGGTCTTAGGAAGCTATTCTGACTATTTTTAGAATGATGTCCGAGTGTCTGTATGTATGTATGTGTGTGTGTGTGTGTGTATGTGACCGGGCTATAACTTTTTAACTAATGAATCGATTTGGATGGTTGAGGCGGCAATCGAAAAGGCTTGATGGCCATCAACTTTTCTGAAAATTTTAGATCATTTCATTACGTAGACTCGAAAATATTGACGAATTACGAAAAAAAAATTTTTTTTTTTTTAGTTTTTTATTGATTTCTCAGAAACGAGTCTAACGATTGACTTCAAAATCTATTCAGCTCTCGGGCTTAATAAGACGCGTCGATTTCGTCCTTAGCCATCTCAATCGGATAATTCGTTCCAGAGTTATCGTGGGAAATAGAAATGGTGAAAAATGGTTTTTTGCGAATATATTTGAAACAACTGAACTAAACAATTTCGAAATTTGATCAGCTTTAGAGTTTATTAAAACGCGTCGATTGCCACCTCAACCATCGAAATCGGATCATTTGTCTTAGAGTTATCGTGGGAGAAAGAAACGATAAAAAACAGTTTTTTCCGAATATCTTTGAAACACTTGAAGGAAACGATTCTAAAATCTGATCAGCTTCAGAATTTAGTAAAAGGCGTCGATTGCTAGCTCATCCATCAAAATCGGGTTATTTATCTAAGTATCGTGGAAAAAAGAAACGGTGAAAAACGGTTTTTTGCAAATATCTTTAAAATAACTAAACCAAACGATTTCAAAATCTGATCAGTTTTAAACTTTATCGAAACGGGTCGATTGCTGCTTCAAACATGAAAATCAAATCATTTGTCAATGAAATCTTGTGAGAGAAAGAAACGGTAAAAAACATTTTTTTCAAAAACAACGGCATGCAAAAGTATTTTCGAGCTCTTTGAGCTCGAAGCTGTATTTCTGACAATATTTTCGAGCTCAAGGAGCTCGAAATGGGCGGGAAGTTTTGGGGCTGGCCCGCAGGGTCAACCGACAGACCGATTTTTTACTCTGTATCCCCAAATAATTTTTCTGTACATAATCCCCAACATAGAATGTATTTAGAGGGGGATTACCAGTATAAACACTTAAGTTTTATCATTATCCTCAAAGTTATTTAGCGATTCGTTCTGTGAGTAGTGCACTATCGTGTCGTTTTCAACAGGTAAGTCTTTTTAATAGTCAAAAATTATCAAAACTAGTCAAAACTTGATAACTTAAAATTAATTTTTGTAATACTTACTTAGCGAATAATGGATCTGTCAAAAGTAAACGAGGCCATCAAATTACCCATAATTTTACCAACCAAAAAGCTGAACGAATTGGCAAGAGATGGAAATTATCAAATAACTGCTTTCAAAAATGTCAATACGAAATTCGGATTTAGAGTAGTTGCATCAATCAATAACGAATTCGATGTATTTTTACCGAGGAGGACGGCAGCGTAGATAACGAAGAATCCTACTTATTTCGAATAGTTGCTGAACCCCGTACCATATCATAAGCTTTACCTTACTTACTTTGGTGGTGAATACAACGATTTTGAAATGTCTTATCGTGATTAATATATTAGCAGTATTATCATAATTTCTCAATATTATATGAATTAGATAGCTAGCAGTTATTTCTATAGATATTTAAACCAGTAAAACTTATAGCACTGTTGTAAATATACGTATGAATATATAATTATTTTTTTTCTTTAATCAAAAAATCTTGATGTAATTTACAAAATGTATGTGCAAATTATCGAATAAAAACAATATCAATCAGAATATAAAAATTTTTTTATTTAATCAAAAAATTTCAATATACTTTACAAAAAAAATATATGTCTAAATTAAGAATAAAAACTTAAAATTATCAATTATTCCGTAATCGCTCTATTAAAATGACAAAAAGAAAAAATGATTGTATAAACGATATTGAATACTTCCTGCAAAAATTTCTTATTTTATATAATTAAAAAAATCTGGGCATCGGTTGACCCTGCGGGCCAGCCCCAAAACTTCCCGCTGTTTTCGAGCTCAAGGAGCTCAAAAACATCGTTGTAAATACATTTTCGAGCTTGAAAATACTTTTGCACGCCATTATTTTCGAAAAAAACAGTTTTTAGCATTTCTTTCTCCCGCGATAACTCTCAAACAAATTATCCGATTTTGATGTTTAAGGTGGCAATCGACGCGTTTCAATAAATTCTAAAGCTGATTAGATTTTTGGATTGTTTGGTTGAGTTGTTTCAAAGATATTCGCAAAAAACTGTTTTTTACCATTTCTTTCTCCAACGATGACTCTCGAACGAATTATTCGATTTACATGTTTG
Source organism: Microplitis manilae (assembly GCA_030273425.1). Taxonomy (NCBI): domain Eukaryota; kingdom Metazoa; phylum Arthropoda; class Insecta; order Hymenoptera; family Braconidae; genus Microplitis; species Microplitis manilae. The sequence goes on from CP092727.1 coordinate 6,511,368, forward strand.
AGGTGGCAATCGACGCGTTTTATTGAGTTCTAGAGCTGATTAGATTTTGAAGTCGATCGTATAAGTCGTTTTCAAGAAATCAATAAAAAACTAAAAAAAAAAAATTTTTTTTTTTTAATTGGCCAATATCTTCGAGTCTACTTGGTCAAATGATCTGAAATTTTTAGAAAAATTGATGGCCAAAAAACTCTTTCGATTGCCGCCTTAACCATCCAAATCGGTTTATTAGTTAAAAAGTTATAAAGAGTTTACATACATACATACATACACACACACACACACACACACACACACACACCCACACACACACACACACATACATACAGACACTCGGACATCATCGTGAAATTAGCCAGAATAGTTTCCTAGGACCTCAAAACGTCGACATCTGATGAAAACTCGATTTTTGAAAATCATCGATTTTCTAAGCGGGAAGTTAAAAATCGATTGTTATATTTAAACTTCATTAGATTTTTAACAATAATTATTACATAAAATTTATTCTGAATGAATTTTTTTTTTATTTGAATTATAATGCATAAAAATATTTGAGTTTTTACAATACAAATGTATTCATTGATCATAGAAAATAAACTTACAATAATTATAAAATACAAGGATTATACCTTGACAAAAAAATTAAAAATCTGAAAAATATATATCACTATACTAATATCAATTGAAATTGTCATTATTAAAAAAAAGTTATTCATATCATCATTATCATAATCATTAGCATCAATAAAATTATTTTGAACGAAATTATGTTCCACATCATTATGAATATACTGATGATAGTTATTATGAAAATGAAATTCGTTTTCATTATTATAAAAATATCCATTTTGCGGCTGTTGTTGTTGTTGTTGTTGTTGTTTGTTACGTCGTAAAACGGTTGACAAATATTTTACACGTCTTGTAATATTTACTCGATTAAATAAAAAAAAAAGGGGACCAGGTTTTCTTAATTTACTGATATCGTTTGAGGAAATACCGTTACTTCTCTCGCCAGAGCCCTAATGAGAGATTGATAAAAAATTTAATATCAAATTAGGTCGTGTAAATGATGCCACGATATGATACAATCGCCCCAAGAGCTATTAAAATAAACGAAATGATTACAGAATCATCTGGCGTGTCACCACACTAATGATAAGCAAATAGATTGCTACTCGATATTTGATGAGGTTTATTCGTATCCGGTAATATACCAGTCACACGTTATACTAAATAGTAATATTTATGACTCCTTTGTTTTATTTCAAATTATTACCAGCTTCAACGGAGATCTATGTGAACGCGATATCTCTTCGGCATCTATTATCAGTTGGGTTACTTAACAAAGAGGCAGCCATGCCGGCGCCGAATTTTATGATAGCCAGATTAAAATTCAAAAAGTCTTTCGTAACTTCAGAGCCTGCGGGTCAGTGGCAATACCTCTTCGTCTTCCATTGCTAGATCCAACCCTTTGCATCCCTGACCCAAATACCCCTCATCCTGGGAAGTTATTGTTCACTATATCACCTATTCCCCTTTGTTACCAAGCATCCCTACCAGAGAGCATTTCGCTTATCAGTCCCTCCTCCCTACTCCTTCTCAAGCAAAACGGTAACTCGCCTCCCTAGCAGAGGTATTACACTTATACCTTCCTGCGCTTACCCCCTGAGCCTAATCCGGAGGACTTGGTTATCGTTATCTTTGCTATCAGGGGGCCGGGCCTTCTACTCACCGGTAGCCATTATAATGCTCGGAGATTCCCCGAAACTGAATTAAGATTTCCATCTTTTATTAAAATTAGAGGTCCGCCATAAGAATATTAGACGCGTACCCCCCTTTTTTTTCTTTATTCTTTGTCCGTATCCACCTAATCGCTAGCGTATATAAAGGGGCCCACACGCTATTCAATCACCTATTGTTATCTGTACGCGCTGTAACGAGTATATCAATAATCACCGAATCTTTCTTTGTTAACTTCTTGGTATTTAAAGTAACATTTCAATTCTGGGACCAGACAACTGACTCGTCTCCTTGCTCATCGATTATCCGAGAATCACCGATAATTATTTTCATCTTTTATATTTTTTTCCTTTTTCAATTATTTCCATTTTCAACTAAACTTTAGTTATTGGAACATCATCGGTCAGTAACAAATCAGCATTTTGCCCTCTTCAAGGGAATTAGTTAAAATTATTCGCTCAGTACTCCGTTCGTGAAATCTCTCGTTAAGGCTCGAATATCGCGAAAAGAATTAATTCAGTGATAGTGTGATCAAACAAGAAGACTACCAGCCACGTAACCGCCTTCGCACCATCCGCTGCCAACCAGTAATGCTAGTTCCCGGGAAAGGTCCAAGTTGTCCAGCCACCAGAACATCGATTGTAGAGTACAATTATCAATAATTTTCAATAAATCAGCAAACACAGTAAGTCCTGACTTTTTATTGCTATTATAATTCTGAAACATATACATTTCCCGCATCCTATCCATGCTCGACACCGAATAACGTGGTCCCCGTTACTCGAGTAGAAGACTTCAGTGTCTTGACTTAAAATAAGGGACTGAATTCTATGTTATGTCATTCCGGACGTAACATAAATAAAAATTTTGGTGTCAGAAGTGGGATTCGCGTTTGAAATGCCCGCGGTGTCCGAGCATGTCTAAGCATTATTTTTCGAAAAACAGCTCAAGATAATTCGAGTTAAATAATTGTAGCAGAATACGTAAGATGGGTACGCGAGGGCGTGTAAGCAATCGAGAAAAACCATACATCCGAACAAAGGGCGGAGGAAAGAGCGTATCAAATTAAAAAGTAATAATAATAATAGTAATCATAATAATAATCATAATCATAAGCGACTAAAAGACGAGTGAGAGTAACAACGAATTAGTGTGATAAAAAGAGCGCGTTTAGAAGATCAACAAGTCTGACGGGTAATTGAATTCAATATTTTTTTTTGTACGGCTGAAAGTTATCAGTTTAAAATATGAATCAGATTCACGAGATTTTGTCAAACCCAATTGAATATGCAGTCGCAGCGGTTCCCTGTTTCACTGGTCAGAATATACCACTGGCCTATTTTATTGAGGAGTGTAAAGAAGCGCAAGCGATGGTACCTCAAGAACTCGAGCGAAATTTGGTATTAATGTTGCGGAGTAAATTACGGGGTGAAGCGCGAGGAGCTATTCGAAGAGAAGTTTTCGAGACGGTTAATGATTTTTCATCTCATCTGAAAGAATTGTACGAGCCTTTCAAGTCATTGTATCAGTTAAAAGGGGAGATGGGAGAAATTTTTCAACGTGATAATGAATCTGCATTGTCATACATCATCCGGGCTCGCGAATTAGGGAATCAAATATTAGATGCAATAAGATCGCAGGTACCAAATACACCTTTAACCGAAGCGGACATCTTAAGATATGAAAATGAATTTCGGGACTGTTTGATACGAGGATTTAAGCCGGAAATAGAACAAAAAATTTCAAGGAATCGGATCTTTCGCGAAACTGCAATTGAAGCCGCAAAAATTGAAAAGAAATTGCGCGCTAAAGAATTATTAAGGGGGAAAATTCTATCCCGAAGAGATATAAATGACTCCAGGCGCAGCTCTGAGTACGATCAATCAGATAATCGGGACGAAAAACGAGTAGCAGTCGTGCAAGAACAAGTAATTACATGTCAAATTTGTTATAAATCAGGCCATAGTGCCTTAGTATGTTACCAATCGGATCCTCACCAATATGGTAATGTCCGTGATCACTTCTCTCATAATTTTTGCAATAATAAAAATAATCATAGTCAATATGCCAACATTAATAATAGTAATAATCGATATCATGGCAGCAATATGAGCAATTATCGATCGAATAATAACAACATGCAACGCGGTAATCTCTACAGTAGGAATAATAGAAATAATGATAAATGCAATAGGAATGGCAGTAATATCGATGGCAATAATTATAATTATAATAATAATAATTTACGAAATAATTTTAACTCTCCAACCTTTTCGCGTGAACTAGTAAATGAAAGTGTCAAGGAAAAAATCTGTCATTATTGTAAGGTATCAGGACACTTTTTAGTGGATTGCGTAAAAAGACGGAATAACAATAAAAGCTCATTCATGACGAGACCGCCGGACCTATGGAGACTATATACAGGAGACCGAACTCGTATGGCTCTGGCAACTCGAATCCGAGACAGAAACGGTCATCGTCGCTTATTTCCTCAGTGGCCTGAAGATGTCTCTCACGTTAGCCTTTTTTTAGAAAAATATTAAAAAGAGAAAGAGAGGTAAAATTTTATCATAAGGAGTAAATATCTAAACCTTTGAAAGTGGTGCCCTCAGCAGAAGTCTTGTGAACTTTTTCGAAATAACGTTTGCATATAATTCACAAAATATATTTCAATATTAGATTAATTGTCCTTTTTTAATGTGAACTAATAGAGAAAAAGTATTCTTAATCGTATTTTGGTTGGATAACAAGTTTTATGATTTATTATTTTTTTTCTATGCTCACTTGTTGAAATAATCCCAAATTATTGATAAAATCAAACTTAATTAATTAAACATCGCAGTTTATTCGAATTTTTTTAAAACTACATTAGGGGGAAAAAAAAATTATGTTCTGCCTTTCTAATAATTGAAAATTTTATTGATAACAGTAATATAGAAATATTTTGTTTTTTTAAATATTAATTTTACACATATATACATATATATTACATACAGCGATTATCTTATGATCTATTGCATTTTTGCCATCTTGCGATATTTTCTGGATTCATGACTTGACACTCTGTTTTCGGTATTGAATCGTTTCGAAATGAAATGCATGCGGATTATAAAAAAATAATCGATTATCGATTTAGTGAACTCTTATTGATGTTTTTGGCATCCAACTACCTGTATCACTTCTTTGCTATCAAGAACGGTATAACAACTTTGAAATAATGTATCCTTATTAATTTTATTACTCTGTGTCACTTTTCGAATCTCTTGTTTAATGCAATTTAACAAATTTATTAATTTGAGTGAAGGATACATGAGAGCACCTCGATTTGATAAATTTATCATTGTATATAAGCTGTCATGGTGTTCTTCAGGTTTTGCTACAATCGAACTCATACATATTTCACAAGTTATTTTCCGTTTTTGCATTCTTCGAAGAAGATAGCCAGCCACGTATACTATTACATATTTGATATTTCCATGTGACGGCATTTCGATTTTATCCATCACATACTTTTCTTGGTCATCGTTGATGCCATCATCCATATCTTTTTCTAGAACTCCATCTAAAATCTTTCCCCATTCGTGTTTCGCAGGCATTTCCACTGATTTTGAGTACTGCTCGCTGCATTGCATTAAACTATGCACCATCTCTCCACCTGATACATTACTACCTTTCAAAGGCTTTAATGACGTATATGTACACAGCAAACGAAACATTTGTCCGAATAATACCGAATCGGGATGATCATTAGATCCGCAGACATTCCTGGCTAGGCCGAAAAAGCGCTACAAATTAAATATATTTATAAATATAGATAATAATATATAGGTATTTTTATATATAGGTATTAATAAAAAGTAGAAGTATAATCAAAATTATTAAGCTTTTCTGACCTCTAGTTTATCTTGATTAACACGTGTTGTCAAGAGATATTCATACCTATGACTGTGGCACAAATATTCTGTCAATTGCATAACCGCTTTTATTGTGATTTTCAAACCATAGCAAGTACTATCTGTAATGAATGCGCTATTTTGATATTCTTGGGCATGAATTTCCTCCCATTCTTTCAAATATTGCAAAAATTTAGTAAGGAACTACGAGTAAACAAAAAAATTTGATATATTCAGTGTTTAACTCATTTCTAAGTTATAAATTTTAAACACCTATATTGCTTGCATGAAACTCTCGAGATTTGGGCTTCAATCCCTCGTTTGCATTCCTTACACTCATTATTTCAATTAATCTATTCACATAAGTTATAAATTTTAATGTTGGCTCACATTCAAATAAGTTCCCCAACTTGGTATAAATACATTGCATCGCAGTCTTTACATACGGTGAGAATAACTAGAAATATAAAATAATTAAAAAAAAAAATTTATCAATATTCAAATTTTTTCAAAGTTGGCTGTTTTCCCGGTGACAATAATGTGTTAATACCTGGTATGCTAGTGCTACACTCATTTTTTGATAGCCTTGAGGATTCAGGTGCTCAGGAGTCAGTTGGTAAGCGATTTTTAAACCATATGGGTTCTTCTCTTTATTATGCTCTGTGATAATCTTGCACCAATGCTCCTTCTTTATTTCTCCATGCGGAGTCTAGAAAATTGGCATACAAAATTTAGCATAATTAAATTATTATTTTGATATTAACGAAGGCTACGCTATAACAGTATTTGTGTACTTACATGAAAATAATCTACACTCATAAGCTTATTCCTGAATGTCTTCATCAAGTGTGGGAAATCAGAAAAGAAGCATAATCTGCGATTTTTGTCACACGGGTTTTCAGCAGAAATATTTGATAAACTAATGCCAAATCTATTCCAAACACTTCGATTCCATGCTGCTGCATCTGTTACGATACCATCGCAATGAAATCCACTTTTTTCTAATAGTCCTAAGCATTCTTTTATCAAATATTCCAATGTGACACTGTTCGCACAACTTTTTGTTAAAAAACAAGCTAGTGGTTGGACCCATGAACCTTTAAACGGTTGGAACATGAGAACAAGAGCATGATCTCCTAGCTCGCCTTTTTGTTTCTCCGGCGTATATTTGCCAATGTCTACAAAACCGTCGAATACTAGTGTTTTTGTGTTAAACTTTATTCCTTCCGACAATTTCATTTCATCGATAAGCACCACACCTATTAACAAATTATAATTCAACTTAAAAGTTTAATAAAAGTATTTAGCTTATGCTAATATGATTGATAAATTTCAAATTTTCACTTTTCTTTGTCAATATTTTTCAGTATAAAAGATTAAAATTTACCTCTTTTATCACCTGGTTCCATACTCAATCCTTTCTTTTTTATTTGAGCGAATACTGTGTGATTGAATCCGTATGAGCTACCCATTTTTTGGATATATTTATTTAATGTGTCCACATGGGGTAGAGGCATTATGTTTCGTTCTCTTAAATGGTTATATAGCTTAGGACTTTTAATTCGCATTAATAAACATTCATAAATCCACTGATTGCTGTATCGACATCCTCGAGAATCCTTACTCTTCGCAGCGGATATACATGCCTTAACCATTTCCTGTTGAGCGGGATGAATTTTTTCAACTAAAAAATTTTCTATTTTTTCAACTGTAATTTTTTTATATTGTTCCCGTGTCGCAGCTAATTGATCTTTTAGTTTTTTGTTCTGGAAATTAATAATAAGCAAGCATACAAAATTGTAACAAGTTAAACTATGTAAACGCACTATAATAGAAGTCAAGGATTATTTGCATGCATATAATTACATCATGAGCAAGCCGACTGTTTTTAGATTTAAGAGACTTCAGATGCTTATTCGTGGCGTTTTTCTTTTCCAATCTTTTATTTTTATTTTTTATAGCCCGTGAAATTTTTAACATTAATTTTTTACACTCTTGACATCTTACCTTTTGAAATTTATTGTAAGATCGATTTGCCCGTACAATAAACTTACATTTGGGTGAATATTTGTAATATCAACATTTCACAAATTTTTAATTAAATCAAATGATATAAACGAGAACAAAAAATTGTATTTGAAATAATTTTAAGTAACCATAAATTTTATTAAAAATACAACATTACAAATAAATTTATATACTAACTTTGTTTCATCGCATCCAGTACCATTACACATTAACAAACTTTCTATTGCCAGTATGGTTTTTCTCAAATCATTTAAAGATTCAATCACTTTTATACTGAAATTGTAAAACACCGCGTTTACTTAGAGCTGTGATAAAAAAAAAAGTGATTTTTCATTTATACTATAATCAAGTATTTAGTACTTAGATTATTTATGAGTTCTTACCTTCAATGACAGATTAGAGTAGATGAACACAATCATATTTACATGGCTATATTGTGCACGACATAACGTTGCCGTAATGTAATCTTTTGCTTGAGCAATGAACCAACCACTATGAGATGATAACAGCGTTACTAATACAGTAAACAAATTTTCAAATGTCACATTAACGTTTGAGTCTTGTTCGATAACATTACTGATATCATTGCAGTTTTCATTATTACAATCGATAATGTCATCATAATTTTCTACATCTTCCATTTCGTTAATCTCAGGTGAATCATTTGCGTCGTTCGTCACATTCATTATTTCCATCGGTATTTCGTTATCCACTCCGTTATTAATACCATCTATATCCATCTGTACCTCTCCTTTTGAAAATAAAAGAAAGATAATGTAAGAACTATGATTTATAATAATTTTGTGATTGTATTAATTTAGTAGAGGAAGAAAATTATCTAGAAGGCCAAAAAAATGATCCTGATCTGTCTAGATTTTTTCCAAGGGAGATATTTTTTGAGTTGTCGATCCGATTTTGTCAAAATTGCTTTCCTTACCAGGTCAACTTTGTATGTGTTTCAATAAGTTCAAGAATTGTCTTACCTTTATTGCTATCTGTCGATGACACTAAATGTTGAGAATCATTAAGTATACCATGTAACTGCGGAAAAGCAGTTGAATTTCTTAATCGCGCAATTTTACGGGGAAATTCGTAAGTGGTGACCTTCGATTCTTTATCTTGAATTACACCTGTGAAAGTTCGTTCAACGTCATCGTCTTTAAAATGAAGCTCACACAAAACTTCATTATCTTCGGCTTCACGACCTAGAAATTTTTCCCATTCTAGTCATGCTGAAGTACCCTAAAATTTAATTACTATTTAATTATCTATTACATTATCACAAACAAGAAAAATCCGTATTATATGATCCTACGATTTCTAAGTGGATATCCGAGTCGAAAAATAATATCACTGTTTCAGAATAAATGGTATAAATTTATTTTTTTAAATTTAATTTATGTTTTTAAACCGTGTTTATTTTATATGGGAATTTAATCGGCTTTTAGATTAAAAACAGACTTTTTTGTTATAATAACTTTTTAACTGATGGATTTATCAAAAAATAATGAGGTCTTTTGTGTGTAGCAATAAGTTTCGAACAAAGTCTATCCTGCACTTATCTGTACAATGAGTCATGGCAGAGGTTTGAAATTCCAAACTTAAAATTGTTTTTTTCTCATGTTATTTGAATGAAAATTAGAAAATTATGATTCGTGACTTCTAAATATTAAGAGCTCATATTTTCACTGAAACTTCATTTTGGCGTCCTCTGACAGAATTTCACGGAGAATTAGTTGATTTCTTAGATAAACCCTAATGCTATTCCACTTTCGTAGCAAAATATTCCAATAATTTTGATGGTTTCTAATACCAAAATATTTTTTAATTGAATCCCGTAAATTAAAAAATATTTTGACATTTTCAGAGTAATGTTATTACTTTTATTTAATATTATAAAAACTCAGTCAAGGCAACTGGAAAAAAAAAATTGTCAAACTATCATTAACTGCCCAGATTTTTAAACAATATACACTAAGTAAATGATGAACAAAATATAGCCAATTCTGGAACTGATTATTTTTTATAGTTATTGTCCATAAATAAAAATATTACAAGTCTTTGATTAAATCTAGTTTCGCCATTGCAAATTTTCATAACTCAAATTTTTTTAAGTTCAAGAATCAATCTCGTTTTGTTGCCCCGTAACACAATTTTTTTTTTTTTTAACAACAGATCAAAAATAGATCAGGTGGTTAAATACAGATTAACAGTCCAAATGCAACCTAGTTAGACTCAAATCAGATCAAATTTTTCGACCCGGGTAATTTTTGTAATAAATAAGAAAAAAATATTAGAGTGTATTAACTTACTTTTGTAGGAAATGAAAAGAGTGTTTTATTTAAGATTTTATTTTTTTTGTTGAAATCACGTTGCTTTTTCGAACCACTTTCACAATTAGGCACAGAACACTTTGTATGTCGAGCCATGTTTTCGAAAATTTTTAAACACTTGATCAAGAATAACAACTGTCTCGTTAAATGCACAAGTGAAAATGAGCGAAGTAATTATTTCTGACACTTCAAGCTCGTAGCAAAGATAAAAATAGAAGAAAGGGAAGAGAAAAGTACTGTACGTATCGTTCGGCCCTTAAATGCATATTTTCAAAATGATAGTTTAGTCATAAATGATTTGTAGCACTTTAAGTTTGTAGTAGTGATAAAAATAAGAGAAGAGGAAGGCAAAATTGTAGTATATAAATCATCCGGCTCTTATATAAATATTTCGGAAGTATGGAATCGGTCATAAATAAAGTATTTGCAACTAAAAATTTCCTTTGTTCGCACGACATAGGAAGATGACAATTACTTTGTAAATTGGCTTTTCAGATTGACCTTTAATGGGCTATAACTCAAAATATAATGAATTTCTCTAAACTTAGAAAACAGACAAATTTTAATAGAAGTAACGGACGAAAAATTTCACGCTTCTTTAAGTACGTTGTGGGAGAGTAAATATGGATTTTATTGTAATTTGAATTCACTCCATCATACGGAGTTTTTTTTCGAAGCGGAGTAAAGTAAACTTGATTTATATCCGCACCCACTCTAATTCGAAGTTTTAATGTTGAAAAAAAAAAAACAAAAAAAAAATTGACATGGAACAGAAACAATTTTTAGGCAAAGTACATGTGAAGAAGTTATTCAAGTATTAATAATTAAATATCATTCTTTTTAAAATTAATGATGCTACAATACCAGTCTTAAAGAAGTATTAAATTTCTTAAAAATAAAAAAAAAGATTTATAGATTGATTTTTTTTCAACTTCCCGCTTAGAAAATCGATGATTTTCAAAAATTTCGGGAAGTTATTGTTTTCACCTTGATTTTTAAAAATCGAGTTTTCATCAGATGTCGACGTTTTGAGGTCCTAGGAAGCTATTCTGACTATTTTTAGAATGATGTCCGAGTGTCTGTATGTATGTGTGCGTGTGTGTGTGTGTGTGTGTGTGTGTGTGTGTATGTATGTAAACTCTTTATAACTTTTTAACTAATAAACCGATTTGGATGATTAAGGCGGCAATCGAAAGAGTTTTTTGGCCATCAACTTTTCTGAAAATTTCAGATCATTTGACCGAGTAGACTCGAAGATATTGGCCAATTACGAAAAAAAAAATTTTTTTTTTTTGGTTTTTTATTGATTTCTCGAAAACGACTTATACGATCGACTTCAAAATCTAATCAGCTCTAGAACTCAATAAAACGCGTCGATTGCCACCTCAAACATCTAAATCGAATAACTCGTTCGAGAGTTATCGTTGGAGAAAGAAATGGTAAAAAACAGTTTTTTGCAAATATCTTTGAAACGACTCAACCAAAAAATCCAAAAATCTAATGAGCTTTAGAATCTATTAAAACGCGTCGATTGCCACCTCAAACTTAAAAATCGGATAATTCGTTTGAGAGTTATCGCGGGAGAAAGAAATGCTAAAAACTGTTTTTTTCGAAAATAATGACATGCAAAAGTATTTTCGAGCTCGAAGAGCTCGAAAATGTATTTACAACGATGTTTTCGAGCTCAAGGAGCTCGAAAACAGTGGGAAGTTTTGGGGCTGGCCCGCAGGGTCAACTGATGCCCAGATTTTTTTTTTGCAATCCTTGGCAAATCTTCACAAGTAAGCATTTTTTTGCATAGTTCTCGATGACGATCCTTGGTCGTTGGAGATAGCAGTTTTGTAAAATGTTAAAGTGATACAGTAGCATGGCTGTAAAACAGGTTTTTGATTTTTTGGAGTCTTGTCTTGTAAAGAAAATTTACAGCGTGCGTCGGTGGCTTCAACATAGATATATAGTATATATTTCTACTACTACTACACTACTACCACTAATACAGTACATAAAACTAGTGTTGAGCTTGAGCAGATGTTTCGATGGCTTTGATGGAGCTCAGGTAGAATTCATTTCATAGAGAAAAAAAAAAAAAGAAAGATTAGAGAGTCTCATTTTCACCGAGGCCTATTGTTAATTTTATAGCTTTGACATCGAGAACAAAAAAATTTACATTACAGACGTTTTACTCATTATCTTTTATAAATTTGGTTCTGACTTTAAATGATTTTATAATTTTCAAAATTTAACTTTACTGGAGATTGAAGGCTATACTCCATCTCTATTGAGTAACATATCGTACTACAACGATATTTTGAAAGTCGAATCAAAGCGACCAATCTCTATGATTTTATATAAGGAATTGAATATTTAGTTCATTCGAAAAATGTAAAAAATCTTTATAGAGTACGAGCACCAGTACCCAGCCCCAAATCAGTAGCCAGCCACTTCATGCTAAATTATATCTATATATATTTGGAGCCAATGTTTAAGTATATGACCAGCGGGCTACTGGTTAGGGGCTGGGTACTGCTGCTCTTACTCTATATATGCGAGGTAATAACTGAACGGAGTGATATACATAGAGTTAAATTTCGTAGACTAAATGACGGAATATCTTATAAATTAAAAAAAAAATATAGTTAAATCAAGCAATGAATATAGTTATAGAATCGATAGAAAGTATATAAAAGGAAATTAAAGAACTATTAGAAAGGTAAATATAATACAAAAATGGAGTAGATATGTATTTTTTTTATTTTCCTGATTTGTTATATTTATTGATTTATTACAAGAATGCACATAGTATAGAATTATATTCAGTATACAATCGGCAAAAAGATTTAAATTATGTAATTTACAATTGTTAATAATATTTTTTAAATATTATTTTGTGTATTAAAGCCATAAATCATAGTACGATTTTATAATATATTCCAGATGCTCTAAGGATTCGATATTTCTACAAGTAATCCATAGCAAAATTTTTTCATTTAGTAAAAATTCAACTTCTAATGACTTATTAATCGATATTTTTTTTTTGTGCGCGCAGATCCAAAATCGAAATCAAAGAATTGCACGAGATTGCTGTATTTAACGCAATACCATTTGTCTGGCTTTGAAATCTTATTCATGTTTTCCAATAAATATTCAAAACTGAAGTCTTTCGTGGTTGATAAATTTGAAAGAGGTTCATCTTGAGACTGTTAGTCTTTATTTTTAAATGGTCGATTCTTGATCAGAGATGAATACATTGTTGACGTTTTCTCAACTCTTTTGAGTGTTAAATTTTTAATAACTAAATTTTTCGGTGGCTTATACACTCGCTTCCTCTTCAAACGAGTTGCATTAAATGTTATTTGCGACATCTTACCGTGGTCGATTTTCTGTAATATGAATAATGAAGTATTATCATCCATCTTGGCTCTAAAAAATTTATCAAGTATATTTTGTTCCGAAAATAATTAAACTTACCAACTAATATGCGTCTTTGTAAATTTATTGTAGCAGCGAGTAACACCCCTCCGTATTAACAGTCAAACGCTTACTAACTAGAACCTTTTGAGTCGGTAACAATCTGTTTTGCTACTCTCCCTTCTACTCATTTTTCTACTTTAAAAGCACGTTTCAGGCGACATCATCGGCGGAAGTACGAAGTAGGCACGATGACCATTTTTGTCGCGTATTGCTTAACGAAAGTTCGGTCTCCTGTATATAGTCTCCATAGTCATCGTTAGTAATTTTAATGTTAGCGCAGTCTGTACTACTATCGCTGTTCTCAACCGTACTTTTCTTGGATGATCGTCCTCTTCGTTAACTATCTGGTAGTAAATGTTAACGGTAGTGCGGTAAAAATGGAACAATTCAACCTTAAGGCAGGGCTGTACTACGAGTCCTTGGGGGATGTACGCTTTACGCAAGAAGAATGGAAGCTGGTAACTAGAATAGACCTCAATACCATTCGGCTTCGACGACCAACCATTCAGGGGATGGGAATTGAAGAAGTTTATAAGGAATGCCTTGGAGTAATAGATGCAGCCGATTGTCAAATTTATATAGAATTAGATGTCTATCAAAGAAGGAGTCAAGAAATATAAGACCACCTTCGAGCACTTCATCAGACGCTCAGCCCAGAATCAGTAGTTACTGACAAACTTGTATCGGACAGTTTCGACAATAAAGAACTCTTTGACCATTACATTAAGGAATTTGAGGTTCTACAAGTTGCCCCATGGGTATCTTCCCATCATTTAAGAAACAGCACTCAGATAATTCGTTCTGATCTAGAGGCAGTACAAAATCGGCTAAGTAATCGAATCACTTCTCAATTAAAATACCGGGATCCAGTACGAAACTTCACGGGACCTATATTTAAAGGTAACACGACCTATTTCACATGTCTCAAGCACTTGAGTGCTTGGAGTAACATTACGCAATCTTGTTTTGAAAATTATATATCTTACTTGAGAACTGTTACAAGTACAATAAGTTCAGCACTTTTAGGGCAACTATCACCAAGCCTTCTTGGATTTAAAACATTAAGAATAGCAACTTTGGATTATGCTGCAAACAATCAGAAATATTTAATACCATTGAGATTCAGGGAGATATACTCTGGGGAGATACACAGAATTTCGCGACTGGCCCATGATTATTTTCATCATCAACTCTTCTTTACCTTATACATTCCATTAGTCCAACAGGATATCTACAGCCTTTATAAAATGAATCCATATCCAGTTGAACAATCCATTGGGGATACCTTCCTGGAATCTGCGTATATTCAACCCAAGGAGGATTACTTATTAATTTCAAAGGACAAGAAATTATATTCCTTATGGAGCCAAGAAACGTTAGCCCGATGCAAGGTTATGAAGAGCCTTTTTATCTGTACTCCAACCACCGTCATCTACGATAGAAGTCTTCAGTCATCGTGTGAAACCGACCTGTTCATTTATTCGGACTCAATTTCTTTCAAGAACTGTGACATCAAAGTAAGTAAAACTCACAGTGCTTTTTGGAAGCCACTTGAAAAAACAGGAGGGTGGTTGTATTCCCTACCTCACCCAGAGCAACTTCAAATCATGTGGGAGACAAGGACCACAGAAGGTATGAAAATATCTAGCGCAGGGATACTCACTCTTAAATCGGGATGTACAGCTACAATCAACGACATCAACCTAATAGGTCATTATGACGCAATGCAATTTAATGAGCTCAATCATCAGCCGAACGTTACTTTGAATATATCCAAGCTATTACCGGGAATCATTAACTATAAGCCTCTATACTACCTTACAAATACAACCTATTCCTTTAAACCATCAATCCTTACCAGTAACTATGGACATTTAAGCTACGATTTCACCTTGTCCTTAATTGAAGAGGAACTTCAGAAGGTTAAACTCGTCAACATTGAAAATATGGGAACTTGTAACCTTATTGTTTATGGAATAATACTAATGACATTGATTATACTAGGTTGTCTATGTGCCGTCGCTTATAAGTCAGGTCGCTGGTCTGACCAAGAAGGGTATCTTGTAACAAATTCTCGAGCGACCTATCGAAAATGTCAGCTAGATCAAGGAACGAGCCACCAAGCGCAACTCGTTGAAGGTATGAACATAGTGTTCTAAGTGTATAACGAAAGTAAGGCAAAATACGGGAGCCACTAACAAAATTATATTTACATGAGAGATGAAAGAGTGAAACTGCCTTTTAAAATTTAGTTGATATGTCACCTTCGCAAAAAAAATCTAAGAGAAGGACTTGGGGATCAACCGAATAACGGAGACCTCACACTTCCATACAAATATTTAAATTAATAATAAAAGTTGTATGTTACAGTCAGCCAACTTGTCCGGTTAATGGTTTGTCATCAACTGCAATATTCTCAAGCAATAAAGTACTGTGATAAGAGCTGAAGGGTACCAACCCTCACGAATCTGAGGAAGGCATCTTTCTTGTCCTGGTTATCTAACCTTGGAAGAAAACTCGAATTTTTTTTTCTTTTTCTTTTCTTACCTATGCTTATTAGATTATCTCTTCGAAAAAAATTTTTGATTGGCATACTTATGATAAGAACTATTAACATAATGGGTTATGGGTATGTACACATATTTGAAAAAATATATTAAATAACAATAGTAATAATATCTTGAGCTGCATAGCTAATGCTTTACAACAACTTATGTAAGGTATTCTTCTATTACTTCATATCTTCTCTCGTTCAAGAAAATTGAATTTTTTTTATTTTTACATGTGGTTATGGGTATTGTATAATTTTAAACATCAAAAATGATTCCTTACTGAGAAATAAATTTTTTTTTTTTGGGTGATTCACAAAAAAATAATAATCAAATAAATCAATGTTCGTGAGTTAATTTGCGAACATGAGTTCTAGAAATTTTATTATTATATTG
This sequence comes from Microplitis manilae, assembly GCA_030273425.1. Taxonomy (NCBI): domain Eukaryota; kingdom Metazoa; phylum Arthropoda; class Insecta; order Hymenoptera; family Braconidae; genus Microplitis; species Microplitis manilae. The sequence goes on from CP092727.1 coordinate 6,527,775, forward strand.
AAACGTAGGGGATCACGTTTTCCTACACTTGAGGTGGTAGCGTGTAGTTTTCGTGGGTCTCGCCTCGGCTTGTTTCAAAATTGAGACTCGTCTTTAGCTTAATTTACCCGAACTAGCCTTATAACACTAAACTAATACTAGTACTTAGCCTAATGTTGATGTTCGGTATCGTTGTTCTTGGTGTTGATGGACTCGGCGATTGGTTTGGCCCTTGGAAATCGCCTCCTTGGACCCGACTCCGCTCTCAGATGCAGCTGCTCTTATTATTCACAATAGGAGGTGGATGAAGCAGGGTGAATTCACTCAAACTCTGGTTCAGTTTCTTATTTAATGATAATTATATTTTATTGAATAATTATCAATATTGCCACGTCGCACACACTCTGATTACAAAGTCTGGTACCACACAACTAACTGCATGTGATACTATCGTTACTGTGACTAACTGCACAGGGCTAATTACCCAATAATACGACTATTACGAGGAACCGTACTATTGCTCTGATTCTCTGTACAACACTAACTGGTTGCTATAATCATTAACTAAGTGTAATGATTATACGGGTCGATATTCACCTGGTTAACTAATTGTAACCAACTATAACGTGATATTCAAATGCGGACAAATACTCAGATAATTATAAAAGTATCGACTGATTGACGACGCGATATTCTGATTTATAACTGGTAAAAACTGATCACGAGCCAAGCAAGAAGCGCCTGGGTGTCGGCCACACGTGCTTATATAGGCGGCAACGCCATATTGGAGCACGTGACACCCCCACCCTACGTAGTTTGGAGGCGAACGATGCCCACATCGTAACAATATGTATCAAATTAATATTGAAAAACCAATTGCTTTTAATCTTATATATTAGTTATGCGCTTGAATATATTAATCGAATAAATTAACATTCTTAATTCCAAATTAATTTGCGAACATTATCTCGAAAAACTTTCTACTTTTGTATGAGCCAGATTGTAATTAAGTAACCAATCGCTTGTGACTTGGAGCTTATGAACAAAAAAAATATCTATATTTATAAAAAAATAATAATAAATTCGCAATCATAATTGATTGGCGAATATATAGAAGAAATCATAATTATTTTAATAACCAAATAAACAGTTGGAAGTAGTCTTATGCGTTCTGCATTAAATAGTTGAAAAAAAATATATATATAATTATTCATTGCGAATATAAAGAGAAAATATCATATTTGTCAAATATTAATCAAATAACTCAATTACTTGTAACCTTATACACTATAAACTTAACATTCGTTATCATAGTTAAATTGTAAAAATTGAACAAAAATATTTTTATTCATTACATGTGCCAACTCATCACTAAATAACTAATTACTCTTAATTTTATAGATTATTCTTATAATCAAATAAATTTATATTTGTAATCGTAATTAATTTGCAAATATTAAGTCAAAAATTTTTATATAAGTCAATTTATAATCGAATAATCCATTGATTTATTTCTTATATATTATTGTGTGCTCAAAAATTATAACTAAATAAGTCAATATTGCACTTATAAGACGATTCACAATAACAAAAAAATATGAAAAAGTAGGAGGGAAATCAATAGCAATAGGAACACATACAACCTCCTTGTGTATATTTACTTGATAATTAAGGAGGATAGTTCTTTTCTTTCACTAAGCGAGGCTATCCTGCGTGTGTTTATATAAGATAATCAGGGTAATTTTAGGCACATGGAAAGATCTTTGGATATATATACAAAAGAAAACGTAATAATACACAGGTAAAAAAAAAGAGAGAGAAAAAAAATTGGTTGTCGTAATTCGATCTACGTACAGTCCTATACCAATCCAAGATTAACTCAGCTCAATTTGTTAGGTGCGTTAAAATCTGGAAATTAATTGTCACATGTAAGAACTTATTACAAACAAGGATTACAATAAAACTAATTTTCTTTCAAATCTTTACGAATTATTACAATGAGGAGTATTATAAATAAAACAGTTTATCTAAAACGTTTATCCTAATAAATTTTGTTTTTTTTTTCTCACTTTCTGCGGTTGTAATAAAATTTCTTTTTCTGCTTCTCGAATCGTTACAACAAAGATTATTATAAAAAAAAATAATAATAATAATTTGATCTTAGAATATTACTAGTTTTTCTTTACTAATTCGTTATGAGCAAGGATTATAAATGACATAAAATGATAAAAATTTTCTTTTACCACAGGAATTATAATAAACAAATAATAACAATAATAATTTTACCTAAGAATTATTTTTCATAGACGAAACTATTATAAACAAAGATTAAAAAAAAAAAAAAAAAAAAAATCAAAAGGGTAAATTATAGATGTAACCAAGTTGCATTAAGAAAAAGGGGTGATATATAAAAATTATAGTTACGCAATTGTCCCCTGCACCTATTCAAAAGGTTTAGACCGAATTAAAAGCTGTATGTTGGAACTTGCATGTAATAGCTCAAAAGAAAAATGTATTATTACTTCTGTAAAATATCGATCAATTTATCCTTGCACTCAAATTGATAGAAATTACGCTAAAATGAAAACAGTACACTAAGATTCGGAGAAACAAGCTTGGCTACTATCACTATCGATGTTGCCAAACAGACCACCATGGGACAAGAAGATGAACCAGCCAAGGACTACAATCTTGGTTTCTTCAGGTGAAATCGAAATCAGGTTCATTATTCTGGAAATAACACTAGCATTTTGCTGTCCTTCCTTTTTTTTACTGAGACAAAAACATAGCAACCATGTTGACACTAAGACTAGGTTGCTGGTATTTCTTCTTCAGAATATCTAGATGAAAGGATATAGTGACAGGTATGACTGAAGCGATTCAGTCATTCAAGAAACTTTGGACAGCTCATCGCCATCACTAACTAAAAACACAATAAAAACGGAAGAAAACTCCTAGCTGAAACTCGACGCAGCTCCGTCGTAAGGGATATCTGCTAACTACTCTGTGGTTCTTTTAGCACTCAACTTGACTGCGTACTTATCAGATCCAGAAACAGGAGTCCTCTCACAACTCCTGGACCGAAAAAACGGACCCACAATCTAGTAGATAATGCCAGCGTCGCAGCAAGAATATACCAAACGTTCACGGGGTTTTCATGGGCCCTGCACCGAACTCACCAGTGACGAGTTGCCATCCTGTCTAGATGATCCTTCCTTTGGGGGCCTCTGGAACTGTTCGGATCATCAAGAAGATCGAGAAAATTGCTGCTCAACTTCTTTAGGGGATGAAAGTGGCCCCTTGTTGGTAACGGTGATACCCAGGTACTTCAACCTCAGCTGAAACGGCTAGAAGTTCTCCACGTCACATTATACTACTTCTTGGGAAACCCATTATATGGAAATAACAATTGAGAGCCACGCCACCAACGGACTCTTAAGACGAAGAGAAGGAAGATTGTCTAATATAAATTTTTCTACGCCTGTGTCTCATCTTAGACCACGCTAGTGTCGCTCTGAATTTCTCTTTCACCCACAAGAAATGCATTTGATTATTCAACTTCAAAACTTCAACTAACACCATAAGACTCATGAACAGTGAGAGTAGTCAGGTAAAGGTTCTCCATAATAGTATCATAAGGTTTACGATAAGCCAACAATGTAAATACATATATATTTTTCCGCGCATTCATGTGTATTAATAACCTTATACGTCAAGGAGTAGAAGGATCAGGTGGGAATACATCTCGCACAAACCTCCACCTAATTGTTGTCATATTTTCTTTTAGTACGCATAAAAGTATGTTTTATGGGAAAGATGTATACGTATAACTGGTAGAGCACTCGGCGCGATACCGACATGGTCTGGGTTCGATTCCCAGTTCGGGCTATCTATATTTTTCTCAATTTATCTATAAATTGTCTTAATGAGAAGGTTTGCATGTTTTAGGTTTCCGCTATATTTAAATGGTGTAATACCGTACGATGGACGGTGTGGCTCAATAAGTTATAGATCGAATTGAACGGAATATAGTATAGTGCCGGATAGCTCAAGTGGTAGAGCACTCGGCAAGATACCGACAAGGTCTGGGTTCGATTCCCAGTTCGGGCTATCTATATTTTTCTCAATTTATCTATAAATTGTCTTATTGAGAAGGTTTGCATGTTTTAGGTTTCCACTATAGTTAAACCGAATCTTACAAATCTTGAAACGTTTCATGAGTTTCGTAACGCTACATTTAACTATATTCGCAGTCAAGAATCGATTAATTAAATAAAAAAAAAATAAAGTTATTTCTGACCTGGAATTGATAAAACTAGTTTGATCTACCCTATATTTATATCTTATATTTGTATTAATATTAATATTATGTAATAAACCAATGTAAAAATGTATTTTTGTTATGTATGGCCACAAGGGATTGTGATCTCATGGCCAAATAAATAATATATCTATCTATCTATCTATCTATAACAATCAGGTAACTACCTAATTAACTTAGCACTATTATTATAAGTATTTAGTTTTTTTATTATACCTTTTTGTTCATTGTAAACCATATACAATTAATTACTCTAAACATAGTCAATGACAAAAATTAAAGAGAGAATGTTTCTTATCGAAAGTATGGCCTCCTAGGCAAAAAGAAAAGAGAGAAAAAAAATGTAAATAGATAAATATAATAAAACCACCATCTAAATCGGTTTTATAAAAAAAATGATGCTAGGTAAAATTTGTCTTTTTGGAAAATTATGAAATATGATTCTGCGATAATCATTGAGTTTTCCGTAGTAGAAACACAACAGTATATCATTTGTTATCCATATATTGCATTTATATTACAGATTTGCAGGAGAAGGAATAACGAAAATCCTTAAGATTAAGCTAGCAATAAATATGAGAAATGACTATGTAATGCTGGCTGGACAATGCATATGGACATTCACGTCGCGGTCATTGGACCCCGACGTTCCTTTATAAGTGCGGAGGTGTGTTACGTCGTAAAACGGTTGACGAATATTTTACACGTCTTGTAATATCTACTAGATTAAATAAAAAAAAAAGGGGACCAGGTTTTCTTAATTTACTGATATCATTTGGGGAAATACCGTTACTTCTCTCGCCAGAGCCCTAATGAGAGATTGATGAAAAATTTAATATCAAATTAGGTCGTGTAAATAATGCCACGATATGATACAATCGCCCCGAGAGCTATTAAAATAAACGAAATGATAACAGAATCATCTGGCGTGTCACCACACTAATGATAAGCAAATAGATTGCTACTCGATATTTGATGAGGTTCATTCGTATCCGGTGATATACCAGTTACACGTTATACTAAATAGTAATCTTTATGACTCCTTTGTTTTATTTCAAATTATTACCAGCTTCAACGGAGATCTATGTGAACGCGATATCTCTTCGGCATCTCTTATCAGTCGGGTTACTTAACAAAGAGGCAGCCATGCCGGCGCCGAATTTTATGATAGCCAGATTAAAATTCAAAAAGTCTTTCGTAACTTCAGAGCCTGCGGGTCAGTGGCAATACCTCTTCGTCTTCCATTGCTAGATCCAGCCCTTTGCATCCCTGACCCAAATACCCCTCATCCTGGGAAGTTATTGTTCACTATATCACCTATTCCCCTTTGTTACCAAGCATCCCTACCAGAGAGCATTTTGCTTATCAGTCCCTCCTCCCTACTCCTTCTCAAGCAAGACGGTAACTCGCCTCCCTAGCAGAGGTATTACACTTATACCTGCCTGCGCCTACCCCCTCAGCCTACTCCGGAGGACTTGGCTATCGTTATCTCTGCTATCAGGGGGCCGGGCCTTCTACTCACCGGTAGCCATTATAACGCTCGGAGATTCCCCGAAACTGAATTAAGATTTCCATCTTTTATTAAAATTAGAGGTCCGCCATAAGAATATTAGACGTGTACCCCCTTTTTTTTCTTTATTCTTTGTCCGTATCCACCTAATCGCTAGCGTATATAAAGGGGCCCACACGCTATTCAATCACCTATTGTTATCTGTACGCGCTGTAACGAGTATATCAATAATCACCGAATCTTTCTTTGTTAAATTCTTGGTATTTAAAGTAACATTTTAATTCTGGGACCAGACAACTGACTCGTCTCCTTGCTCATCGATTATCCGGGAGTTACCGATAATTATTTTCATCTTTTATATTTTTTTCCTTTTCCAATTATTTCCATTTTCAACTAAACTTTAGTTATTGAAACATCATCGGTCAGTAACAAATCAGCATTTTGCCCTCTTCAAGGGAATCAGTTAAAATTATTCGCTCAGTACTCCGTTCGTGAAATCTCTTGTTAAGGCTCGAATATCGCGAAAAGAATGAATTCAGTGATAGTGTGATCAAACAAGAAGACTACCAGCCACGTAACCGCCTTTGCACTATCCGATGCCAACCAGTAGCACTAGTTCCCGGGAAAGGTCCAAGTTGTCCAGCCACCAGAACATCGATTGTAGAGTACAGTTATCAATAATAACTATTACATTAGTAGGAAATAGGACCAGGAAATAAATGAATTAATTTAAATAAATTGAACGTTTCGTCATTTATTTATGACTTCCTCAGCAACTAAAAACAAAATCCAAAATTTTTATCAAGTACATGACAATTGGTAATAACATAAATTAGGTTAGACTGTATACCTTATTATTATAATTCAATTGTCTATTATATAAAAACTATGGAGAAAAACCTTATATTTTATCTTCAATACCATAATCCAACTCATTATTCTTATAAAAGTTTAAATTTTAAATTAATTGTTGTTAATTAAAACTCAAAACTTTTATATTACAGTAATTTCTATGCCACAACGTTTTCAAATATGCTTAATCATTCTAATTATTATTATTATTAAGAACTTTCTGTCATGCCCTCTGTACTGACTCGTTTGAACTTACTTAAGTTTAAAATTATTTGAATTTAAATTCATAAAAAATATACGTAATTATTTTAATACTGATTATCTAACGTAATATTTAAAATTCAACCTACTTTTCAATAAATACAATAAAATAAAATTACTCAAGTTTGAAATTACTTAATTGTTAAAATCTGATTATAAATTGTGCTGAGGTTATTTACATCTGTTCTGAAATTTACCGTGTCATTAACTTTTATAAAATACATTTCACTAATGTTTCTCTTCATCCAATTTTGTTCTCTGTCCTCTATTGTAACATCTCCAAATTTAAAATTATGTCCAGTATCAAAATGGTGAGAACTTAAAGCTGTTTTGTTTTCTTTGATAATGTTAATATTTTTACAATCATTTTTATGTTGTGCTACTCTTTTCCATAACTTCTGTTTTGTTTGACCCACGTAACATTGGTTACATTCACAAGGAATCTTATAAACTATGTTACACTGGTCCAGAGTTTCAATCTTATCTTTTAGTCTCGAGTATAATGATTGTACTTTCTTAACATTATAACTAGCTAATTTGATGTTCGTCCCTTTAAAGCATCTGTCTAACTTTAATGATAACGGAACAATGAATGGAAATTTCACGAATTTTTTTATGATTAAATTGTCCTTAGATGTAGCTATTGTTTTTAATTTGAAATTATTAATTAAGTTATGTATTAAACCAGTTGGATAATTATTGTTCTTAAGAAGAATTTCCACTTTTTTTAGGTTGTCCGCATGAAAATCTTGATGACTTAGAGAAAGTACACGATGTAACAATCCTTTAATCACACCAATTTTCTGTGTCATTGGGTGGTTCGACCAATAATTTAATATTCTTCCTGAACTGGTTGGTTTTACAAACCAATTCGTTTTTAATTTCCCATCTGGCAACCTCACAATCATTACATCTAAGAATGGAATCATTGAATCATTCTCACATTCCATTGTAAATTGTATTTTATCATTAAAGTTGTTAAATGCTTTTAATAAGTCTTGTGTTTTGTTACTTGGAACAGCTATTATAGTATCATCTACGTACACTTTTACAAACAATAATTCAAAATCTAGAGTATTAATGACCCTGGAGATCACATGGTTCATAACTATACTTGCCAAAGCTGGGCTTGCTGGATTGCCCATACTAGAACCGTCTAATTGTCTATAAAATACATTATTAAATTTAAAATAGCTAGAGTCAAAACAAAACTCCACTATCTCTATTAATAATTCTTTAGGTATCTTAATTTTCGTAGACAGGACACTCCAATCCTGTTCAATGATATTAAGGACTAAATTTTTCGGAATGTTAGTAAACAGAGAAACTACATCAAGTGAAACAAGAACGTAATTCTTTGGAAGTTCAATTGTGTTTGCGAATTTCACGAATTCAAAAGAGTTTTTTACTACGTATTTAAATGTAGAGATTACTGGAAATAATACTTGATGTAAATATTTTGCCAAACGATAACATGGAGATCCTATCGAGCTAACAACAGGTCTCATATTGCACCCCGGTTTATGTACTTTTCTTAAACCATAAAGTCTGGGAGGGCCAGTATTATTAGATTTTAAACATTTTTCAATGTCTTGATCAATGATCCCTCTGTTTTTAAGTTTAGTTACAATCCCATTCGCCTGAGTTTCAAATTTCGGAGTAGGATCCTTTTTTATTGGCAAGTACGTGTCCTTATCATCCAATAATTTTTTCATTTCATTTAAGTATTCATATTTCCACATAATTACAGTGTTATTTCCTTTGTCTGACTTGGAAATAATCAGTTCTTCATTATCTTTAAGAAAATTTTTTGTGTAGAAATAATCATTCCTAAGTGAACTTGACTTTACATTTTTGTTTGTTTTATAAAAATTCGTTATGATGTTCACTACTTTAGATCTAATGTTGTCTTGTTCATCTTTTATCTTTTTCAAGTCAACCCCTGCGATGTCAACTTGTCTAATACCATATTCCACATCCTTAATTAGCAAACTCAACGGTACTTCTTTCGGACTCACTGGAATACCAAACCCTGGTTCCAAGCTTAACGTCCTCTTGACTTCTTGTGGTAAATTCATATCAGTAAAATTGTAAATGCAATTATCATTATTATGACAATCATTTATTGTCATACAATCTTTCATTAACTTATCTAACTTTTTCATATTAATTTTTTTACATGAATTAAACTTATTTTCATATCTTCTGTTATAAGTTAACTTGCAATTTTCAAAATCAATCGTAGTCATTAAATTTTCCAACCTTGTGTGCATGTCAATATTTAATTTTTCTAATTTGTTTAGTTTCCATATCGTTATTTTTATTTCCAGATTCAAAATATTATTCCGAAATGAGTCAAAAATTATTTCTATTTGTTTTGTAAATGGATGTACTTCTGTTTGTAAGCTATAGATACATTTCAAATTATTAACAATATGTTTAGGATAAAGTCCTTTCATACGGCATTGTAATAAGAATATACGTCTGTTCTTTAACGACGCTAGTTTAAATGAATTATTAAACCAGTTTTTTGTCAAGTTTGGTCATCATAATTAAGTGATAAATAGTCAAAATAGCCCCTCGGTGTAGATAATATTTCAATGTTCGTGTCCATGATCAATAATAACTATTACATTAGTAGGAAATAGGACCAGGAAATAAATGAATTAATTTAAATAAATTGAACGTTTCGTCATTTATTTATGACTTCCTCAGCAACTAAAAACAAAATCCATTCTTAGATGTAATGATTGTGAGGTTGCCAGATGGGAAATTAAAAACGAATTGGTTTGTAAAACCAACCAGTTCAGGAAGAATATTAAATTATTGGTCGAACCACCCAATGACACAGAAAATTGGTGTGATTAAAGGATTGTTACATCGTGTACTTTCTCTAAGTCATCAAGATTTTCATGCGGACAACCTAAAAAAAGTGGAAATTCTTCTTAAGAACAATAATTATCCAACTGGTTTAATACATAACTTAATTAATAATTTCAAATTAAAAACAATAGCTACATCTAAGGACAATTTAATCATAAAAAAATTCGTGAAATTTCCATTCATTGTTCCGTTATCATTAAAGTTAGACAGATGCTTTAAAGGCACGAACATCAAATTAGCTAGTTATAATGTTAAGAAAGTACAATCATTATACTCGAGACTAAAAGATAAGATTGAAACTCTGGACCAGTGTAACATAGTTTATAAGATTCCTTGTGAATGTAACCAATGTTACGTGGGTCAAACAAAACAGAAGTTATGGAAAAGAGTAGCACAACATAAAAATGATTGTAAAAATATTAACATTATCAAAGAAAACAAAACAGCTTTAAGTTCTCACCATTTTGATACTGGACATAATTTTAAATTTGGAGATGTTACAATAGTGGACAGAGAACAAAATTGGATGAAGAGAAACATTAGTGAAATGTATTTTATAAAAGTTAATGACACGGTAAATTTCAGAACAGATGTAAATAACCTCAGCACAATTTATAATCAGATTTTAACAATTAAGTAATTTCAAACTTGAGTAATTTTATTTTATTGTATTTATTGAAAAGTAGGTTGAATTTTAAATATTACGTTAGATAATCAGTATTAAAATAATTACGTATATTTTTTATGAATTTAAATTCAAATAATTTTAAACTTAAGTAAGTTCAAACGAGTCAGTACAGAGGGCATGACAGAAAGTTCTTAATAATAATAATAATTAGAATGATTAAGCATATTTGAAAACGTTGTGGCATAGAAATTACTGTAATATAAAAGTTTTGAGTTTTAATTAACAACAATTAATTTAAAATTTAAACTTTTATAAGAATAATGAGTTGGATTATGGTATTGAAGATAAAATATAAGGTTTTTCTCCATAGTTTTTATATAATAGACAATTGAATTATAATAATAAGGTATACAGTCTAACCTAATTTATGTTATTACCAATTGTCATGTACTTGATAAAAATTTTGGATTTTGTTTTTAGTTGCTGAGGAAGTCATAAATAAATGACGAAACGTTCAATTTATTTAAATTAATTCATTTATTTCCTGGTCCTATTTCCTACTAATGTAATAGTTATTATTGATCATGGACACGAACATTGAAATGTTATCAATAATTTTCAATAAATCAGCAAAAACAGTAAGTCCTGACGTTTTTATTACTGTTACGTCAAAATAACACATATTAAGAGTAGCGCTCCTGTTTAGCCTTCGCCGAGCGAAATAACTGGGACGGAGCTATAAGGATGACTGTTTATTTAAAATTAAAAGAAAATAAAAATTAAAAATGGTTTCGTTGTCTAAGAGATAAATTAAAATAATAAAAATTAAGTAAAATAAAATTTAATTAATTAAGTAAAATAATAAAAGCAAAATTAAAACAACTTCCAAATTTATTAAAATCAAAACAATTATTTAAAAATTATTACAAAACAAAATTTAATTTGCATTAGACAATTAAATGCAATTTACAATTCTAACACTTTTATAAAATGGTTTAACTCTCGATTTCACTTATTTAATTTATTTAAAATCAATCGATTATTATTTTTAAATTTGATACTTAATTATTTATTTATTTAAATTGTTACCTTGATTTATTTGATGATTATTATTGCTATCAATAATTATTTATTTAATTTTTATTTATTATTCTTCCTTCTCAACCCTTGATAATTGATGGAATTTCATCAATATTGAATTTTATTAATTGGATGAATTATATTTAAATAATTCAACTTGAACTTGATAATTGATGGAATATTTATCAAAATTATTTTTATTAAAATGAATTATTACTTCCAATAATTCAATAATTATTTAAAAATATTCTGAATTATATTTTTATAATTCAGTTTATAAATATTTAAATCACATTACAATGATTTAATAAAATTAAGGACCGTGCCTTCAAATAATTAAAATTTTGTCAATGACGAATGAGCTCACTTAGGAAACTGAAATCTTTTTCGATTCCAGAAGAGCTGTTACCAGGTAGTAATATCCCTTCCAATAATTTTTTAATTATACCAATTATTTTATTAGCTATAATTGAATCAATACTTTTAACTTCCCGCTTAGAAAATCTATGATTTTCAAAAATTTCGGGAAGTTATTGTTTTTACCCCGATTTTCGAAAATCAAGTTTTCATCAGATGTCGACGTTTTGAGGTCCTAGGAAGCTATTCTGACTATTTTCAGAATGATGTCCGAGTGTCTGTATGTATGTGTGTGTGTGTGTGTGTGTGTGTGTGTGTGTGTGTGTGTGTGTGTGTGTGTGTGTATGTGTGTGAATGGCCTATAACTTTTTAATTAATGAATCGATTTAGATGTTTAAGGCGGCGATTGAAAGAGCTTGTTAGCCGTCAACTTTCCTGAAAATTTCAGATCATTTGATCAAGTAGACTCGAACATATTGGCGAATTACGAAAAAACAAAAATTTTTTTTTTTAGTTTTTTATTGATTTCTCAGAAACGAATTGAACGATCGACTTCAAAATCTAATCAGCTCTAGAGCTCAATAAAACGCGTCGAATGCCGCCTTAACCATCTCAATCGGTTAATTTGTTCGAGAGATATCGTTGGAGAAAGAAATGGTAAAAAACGGTTTTTTTCAAAAATCTTCAGGCCGGCTTAATCGATCGCTTTCAAATTCTAGTCAGCTCTAGAATTTAATAAAACGCGCCTATTACCACCTCAAACGTCAAAATCGGTTGATTAGTTCAAAAGATATCAGCGTTGAAAAGTTGAAAAAATAACATTCAATGTTATTTTTTCCAGATAAATCAAAATGTACTGTACTAAAATGAGTCTAAAATCTTACAATTTTTTTTTCTTTATGATTTCTTTTGATTATCATATAATGCAATCAAACATGTTCTTTAGTTTAAACCATATTATCAACGAAAAAATTGAAAAAACACAGTTTTTAATCATTTTCTCGGATATTTTAGATACTATTGCTCTGACCTAAGCCAAAACTTATTTAAATCTTGATTTTGATCACTGACATTGATTTCTGCATCAATATATTTAGTTTATTCAACATAATCGGGAATTAAAATTTAAAAACAGCTTGTTCATTAATGATTTTTGATTCTCAAACTTTTAAACTTTAGCATAAAGCGTAACTTGCTAGAATTTGAAAAGCTCAGAAAAAAACAATTGCATGCAATATGATTTTCGAGCTCAAAAATTGCGGGAAGTTTTGGGGCTGGCCCGCAGGGTCAACCGACAGACCGATTTTTTTTATAATTATTATCTATACATATATTTATCATGACTTCCAATGCAGTTAGCAACATACGCATAAAGCATTGGAGTCGAATTCACAAATCAATATTTATTGATTCTTATTTTTTTCTTTATTGTAATAAACTCTTTTAAATATTTTATTATTCATTTCATTTTAATTATTAATAACTTTGTTTATTAATAATTATTATTTCATTATATTTCATTATACATTTTCATATTTTATTTCATATTCATTTATTTTTTTATTTTATTATTAATAAACTTATTATTAATAATTAATTCTCAAATATTTTTATAACAAATATTTTTATTATTTAAAATTTTATTTCATACCTTTTATGGTAATATTCTTTTCATATTTCATAATTTCATTTCATTTTTATTTGTTAATTATTATTATTTCTTTATTCATATAATTTCATCAATTCATTTCATTATTTCTTTTTATTATTTCCTATTTCATATTTTATAATTTTCATCATTTCATTATTTCATTTATTCACTATTTATATCATTTCATTGTTTCTTTTAACATTTATTTCATATTCCATAATTTTTTGTAATTTTTAAATTTCATTTATTCAACCTTAATTTAATTATTAATAAATTTTATTATTTATTAATAATTAACATATGTCACGTAGCGATTCAAACGTGAATCGCTGCGCGCGCTTTTCCATCTCGCCGTGAATTTAACAACATCTCCTAGCTCAAATTAAGCGCATTTAATTATTATGATTTGTTATTATTTAAATATTTATAGTATTTTATTGGATTATTTAGTATGATTTAATTATGAAATTATTGATATTATTGTTTATTAGGTTTATATTTATATTTTGATAATTATTTTGATTTTGATGTACTTAATCAATATTTTCATTTCAGTCAGTAGCACACGTGTTATAGAGCGTACATAAAAATATTGACCGAAGGGAGAGTAAGTTGATAAAGTGGGGATAAAAATCGATATTTTTCTCCAGTTACGTGGTGCACTGACATAATTATTGTTTTATTGTTTAAAGGATTAATAATCATTATGTTTATTAGGGTGCTTTTTATTTTTCGAAAATTTTTTTTTTTCTTAGCCCATATGAAAATTTTATTGTAGGCGACAAAAAAAAAATTTCCTGAAAATTTTAGCCCTTAATTCTAATTTTAAGAGGTCGCTATCTATTTTTAAGTTTTCCCATTTAAAAAGCATGGGAACGATATCACATTTTTTTATAAAAATTCCTACCCAGGCAGTTTTTGAGCAATTCACTCGTTTTCGGGCTCGTTTCATAGGTCTTGTAGTCCTCTTTAAAATTGATTTTAGTGACATAGATGCATTTACAACAGTTCAAAAGTTATGAGACTTCAAACTTCAGAAATTTTTATTTTTACCAAAAAATAATAATTAATGGCTATTATTATTCCAGTTATCAACTTTCTAGAAAAAATGACATACAACTTTTGTAATGTGTTAAATACTCTGAAAGAAATACCTAAAACAATTCAATATTATCAACGCTATTGTTTATTTTATTTAACTTTTCTCATTTGAAGGGTTTTAGAATTATTTAATTTTAATTTTATTCTCGTGACAAATTGAACTTTTGTACTTATCCTTTTTTTTGGTATTAAATTAATCGAGCTTCATCAGTTTTTATGTAGTTCAATGAGTTAACGTATCGATCGAAGCGCCGATAGTTTTCGACGGTCTAAAATCTCAGTCTTTACGACTGAAATTGAATTACAAGTCACAAATCTATTATCAGTTTTTTTAATATTATTTTATTTTTTAATCATGTCCAGAATTTCAGAGAAAAAAGAGTTCACTAGTTAATCGGTTTTGAAATAACAAAGGTAAGCAACATTAAATTTAACGTTGCTTAACTTATTGTTTTACTTGAAAAGAAAGAAATTCAATTTCAGTCATAAAGACTGAAATTTTAGACCGTCGAAAACTATCGGCGCTTCGATCGATACGTTAAATCATAGAACTACATAAAAATTGATGAAGCTCGATTAATTTAATACCAAAAAAAAGGATAAGTACAAAAGTTCAATTTGTCACGAGAATAAAATTAAAATTGAATAATTCTGAAACCCTTTAAAAGAGAAAAGTTAAATAAAATAAACAATAACGTTGATAATGTTGAATTGTTTTAGGTAATTCTTTCAGAGTATTTAACACACTACAAAATTTGTATGTCATTTTTTCTAGATAGTTGATAGCTGGAATAATAATAGCCATTAATTATTATTTTTTGGTAAAAATAAAAATTTCTGAAGTTTGAAGTCTCATAACTTTTGAACTGTTGTAAATGCATCTATGTCACTAAAATCAATTTTAAAGAGGACTACAAGACCTATGAAACGAGCCCGAAAACGAGTGAATTGCTCAAAAACTGCCTGGGTAGGAATTTTTATAAAAAAATGTGATATCGTTCCCATGCTTTTTAAATGGGAAAACTTTAAAAATAGATAGCGACCTCTTAAAATTAGAATTAAGGGCTAAAATTTTCAGGAAATTTTTTTTTTGTCGCCTACAATAAAATTTTCATATGGGCTAAGAAAAAAAAAAATGTTCGAAAAATAAAAAGCACCCTAATGTTTATGTTTATATATAGGAAATATTATTTAATTTATTATTATGGTATAACTCAGGTCGTTTAATGATTTAAATATTTTATTTTTAATTGATAATTTCGGGTCCGAGGTCGTTAGAGGGGATAACACGTGAGTGATTACCCTCCCTCGGAAAAATCAACGAAAACTATAGTCAGAGAGGACCGGGATCTTGTAAAGATAGGACGTGTTGTTGTCCGTAATCATTATTTTTGAGTAAATTGTTCCGGCCCAGTTGCCGTAGTAGAATAATTGCATAAAGTTTATTTAATTTCAATAATTAGTATTTTGTTAAATAAAGTAAAAATACATTTTATGTAATATTGGTAATTAAATAACTCCAGAAGTAAATTATTGTCAACGCCGGTAAGTCAATTGTGTTATCATTTGTTGCATCGGCTATCGCTGGTCCTTTAGTAGAGTTGATCACGATATTTGTTCGATAAATAATTGAACCTAAGTTATATTATCATAATAAGTTAAATTCGTCCGGCGTGCGTTTCAAGTACGTAGACGCGTCGAGCAAATTCCTTAGAGGATTAGACAAGGATAGCAAGAGTGGCTCCTTGTCTTACACTAGTATTTTACATATTATTTTAAAAGTATATTTGAGTATTAAATATTATTTCTCTGGGTAAAATTTATTTTACAATTTGATGGTATGCAACCCAGTGTTGCCAAATATATTGAGTACCCGCGTCTTTCTCTCCCCAAAGTAAATAATTTAAAGTAAAAATTATTATTATTTTATTAGTTTACAATTTATATGTTATATTATTTGTAAGTTTGTATTTGAATTCCCCAGTGGATGATTTAAAATGAATTATTATTATTTGATTGTACTGAGTATATTTTAATTTGATAAAAATTTATTATAAAGTGTTGAGTTTATTTAAATATGTTTTGAATTAAATAATTTAGAAAAAGGAATCCAGTGATAGCCAATATTTGTTTGTTTATTTCCTGGATATATTTAATAGTAATTATTTCTTATTATTATTTTTGTTCATTATATATTTATTTGGTTGTCATTTCGCTTGGTGCATACATTCTCGCTCAAGATTTTGTCCCGTGATCTCTCCCCTGAATTATTATTTTTGTCCGTTTTTTGTAAAAACGGAATGGCTCCCTCGTGCACTAACCCAGCCTGAGGAGCTGGTCCAGGCACAATTTTATTTTGTTTATAATTATTTATTATTTTGAGTTATATTTATAATTTTTATTTTTAATTTTTAATACACTTGGGTGACCACACACGACTCCGGATTTTTATTCGCGTCTCCGTCGCGAAAAGAAAAACGGTTTACGTTATACATATAATAATTTGAATTCATATTCCAATTTCATAACCATTTATTTTTTAATGTTGAATATTTTTATTTTCATATTTATTTGTAATTATTAACAACAATATTTTATAATAAAAATAATTTGAATTTAAATTCAAATTTAAAAATCATCAGCCGTAATAATGGCTGGAAGTCATTTGCTAATTAATTTATTCATGCATAGCCAGATGGCATAACATGTATGATTTTTAATAAGTTGATTAATAACAAGAATACGACGTCGTGACGTCACATTACTATTATAATTCTGAAATATATACATTTCCCGTATCCTATCCATGTTCGACACCGAATAACGTGGTCCCCGTTACCCGACTAGAAGACTTCAGTGTCTTGACTCAACATAAGGGACTGAATTCTATGTTATGTCATTCCGGACGTAACATGTTGTTGTTGTTGTTGTTGTTGTTGTTGTTGTTGTTGTGGTCGAAAATTCATCTGAGTTGACCGAGCACCTAGTATAGCTTTTACCAGCATCAACTGAGCGTGATTGATATCTGGATTTTCAATCACCATTTCTGGTTGTAATGAACTTGATGGTGATGATGATGATGATGACAATGGGGAATAACTGTACATTGAATCATCATCATCATCATCATCATAATTGTTTACCTCCATCACAAGTAGCAGCTGGAAAGATGTTGATGCCGATGTCGATGGCCCATGCACTGGTGTTGGTAGTCGTGGTTGCATATATGTTGATGTCGATGTCGATGGCCCATACATGCGAGTTGATGGTACATTGACCGGTGAATATGCTGGTGGTGGCGAATCCCATTTCATTCCATCTCTCGGCATTGGTGATGATGATGGTGATGATGACGATGATAAATTCACAAGCTCTTCGAATTCGTCATCACTAATGAGGCTTTCTTCATCGTCATCCATGAATTCTTCGGTATTACCTTCAGGGATTAAAAAGCCAAGGTTGTTCTCAGCGTTAGCTATTGGCTTTTCATTTAGTCATAGAAAACTTATTATGTTTTCTGGCCACCCTTCACCAATGAGGTCTGGTTTTAAACACCGAGCTGTAATCATATCAACGAAAAAATAATTTTCGTCATACGACACATTTTTCAGTGTTGCAAATCTTAATTCATTATCATCATCATCATCGTTAACCATAAAAAAACACCAAATTTGGTTCCCAAGATTAACCAGCCTTGCACGTTGCTGGTCAATTTGGATCATGATTTGGGTGGGATCCATCCCAACACCTATTTGCTGGCAAATATGTCGCATCAAAGTTTGCCACAATATCGCAAGTCCAAATTTTTCGATCCATTTTACAGGGAAGTGATAAGCTTCTTCAACAATCTAAACAGAAAAATGGAAAAAACCTATTTATTATACGAAATTAATAAACTCAAATATCAATCAACAATTTTCTTGACTAATTTAAAAAGAAAAAAACCAAAATTCAAAATTGGTAATGGAAGAAATAGAAAATTATTTTGAAATACACTTACATTATTGATTTCTATTTTAGCGTTTGAATTGAATATATATATATATATATATATATATATATATATATATATATATATATATATATATATATATATATATATCGAACTAGTTTTCACAAAAACACACGCACAACGTTCAAAAATTTAAGAGCAAGTAATTTTAAAAGATGCTTGAACTGAGCTATGTAGAGTTCGTAGTCGATATTTATATGGTCAGTGGTGAGTAACAAAATTTTAACCGACCCACCTCATTAGGACAATAGCCTATCATTTAAATTTTGGCCACAAAACGGGTGGAGCAACAGTTTCTTATCTATTCTCTAAGTAGGGCCCCTAATCTGCCCTCACCATAAAATTGTACATTGGAAATCTTTAAGAAGGAAGCAAAATTTTGACCATCCCATCTTATTAGGACGATACCCTATTGCTTAAATTTCAACCTTGAAAACGGGTGGAGCAACAGTTTCTTATCCATATCTAAGTAGGGGTTCTGACCTACCCACGCTATACACTTGTACATTGCATACCTGTAAGGAGGTTTGTCTCATACATTTGAGTATACATCTTTTCAACCCCTACCATGCATTAATAAGTGCTATTTCTAGGAGTTCTGTCTTATGCTCTTCAAAGCATATTTTTTAGCCCCACTATATACACTTGAAAATTTTTTAAAATTTATGTAACTATTTTTAATATGAGTAAATCTTTGATCGAAATAAATGATTTGTTCATAGATAAAAAATGAAATGACATATTAAATGAAATGAATTCTCAATATTTTTTTATTTGATATTTCTTAGATTAAATGTTCATTGATGTAGAAAATCCATCTCCTATGAATAATTTAAAAATTGTTTAACGAGAATTATTACTTTAAATCTTATGAGGACTTTCCCTCTTAAACCTTTAACACATTCAAAAATAAATTCTGTTATTTTTTACACTAAAACTATACTTATGGAAAAAAATTTACATTTATTCACAACAGCTGGGAACTTATACTAATACATATATTTACTCGTTTTTTTGTAAAGCCGACCCCGTAATCTTCACTTATTTACAAATTGAAAAATTTCCGTTGCTCAACAAAATTTTATCTCTAGAAAAATTTTACATTTATTTACAGTTGCGATCGATTTTCTCCTAATATGAATTTGACCTGCTCCAAAATGTTTTTCCTAAACCGCTTAGTCGTAATTCGCATTCATTTATTCGTTAATAGATTCTTTCAGCTGCTCAAAAGTTTCAAATATTTTATAGAAAATTTTGTAAACTGACATTATAGTAAACAAAAATTTACATTTATTCAAGACCACTTTAATCTTACGTATTTACTCATCGAACACTCTTTTGAAAAATTTATAGATATTTACTCAAAAACTTTATCTTAGAAAATTTCATTATTTTATTTTAATTTTGTCTATCGTCAACTCAAAAGAATTAAGATATTTTTGAAAAACCTGCCGCCTATTTATACAAGCAGTAAAATACATTATGCAATAGCAGTCCTTTATATATGTATTTATTATTTTAAAGGATCATATTTAAATTTTATTCAAATATACGTATTTGCTCAAAACTTTATCTTGGAAAAATTTTTACATTTTATTCTAATTTTGTTTATTGCCACCATAAAGGATTAAGATACTTCTGAAAACCACCGCTATCCGGTTATGCAATCTGCAAAATACATTATTTAATAACAAACCTAAATATAAATTTGTTATTTTAAGAGTTTTTATAATTTTTATATTTACTCAGCTGAGAAAAAACTAAAATTGTTTCCAAATTTATATTTTAATTAACATAATTTATACATTTACACGATTTTAGAAAAATTTTTTCTCGGAAAAAATGATTGTAAATCTTAAAAATTCAAGAAAAATTTTTATCTTTTCATTGTCGGTTTGTCTTTAATAGATCTTATATAAAAAGAGACGTTTTTAGAGATGATGCATCAGTTCATTTCTGCTCGTCATAAAACGAGTTAGCTATAACTTTGTGCTTTACGAAAAAATCTTTATTCTTTAACGATGGCGATACAATTATATTCCAACGTTGTGAATACAATTGCTCAAACATATGAAGATCTCTTAACTCACAACCCTATCAGTAGAGATATGAGCATTAGAGCTTGTTATGTTTGTAGTGAGACTATCATATCATTTATTAGTATCCTATTAAATCCTCGAGTTAGTGTTTAAGAAAGACGGTGTATACAAGCAAACATTACACTATTACATTCATATTATGAGGTTTTTACGATCAAGTGGTCATGTGGTTGGTGGAGATCTGAATTCTAGAAATTTCATCCAGTGGCGAGATATGGAAAACGCATTTAAGAATCACATAACAACTGGCTGCATTGTAGATATTGGACATATTGATTTAAGAACATTTCTGAATGATGCAAAAAGTTTAACAATTAATAAAATTCGAGAAAATATGCAGCGGATTGGAAATCTTAAAGTCAGTACAACTTTAATGTGTAAATTTGAAAATGTTAAAAGTGAATTTAATGTTGAGGAAACAAAGACATTTCAAACTCCAAGTGATGAGATATTGACAACGACAGATCTTAACAACTGGTTTGCTAGTAGTGTGAATGATGTTTTATTGAAGAAAGTTGAAGAGTTTAATCAAAAAGACTCAGGGTGGAGTTTAGTGGAAGTGATAAATTTAACAATTAACATCGCTAGATATGCCCCATTGAGAGCTGGGTTATCAACGTTTACAACCTTGCCTGAAGATATACAATATAAAAAGCTGTTATCAACATCCAAAATAACGATGAATTTTGTTTCCTTTGGTGTGTAACTGCTGCAGTATATGGTGCTGAAACCACTCACCCAGAAAGGACATCATCATATCCACATTTCAGTACGCTTTTTAATTATAAGGATATTCAGTTTCCTATAACTCTCAAAGACATTTCGAAATTTGAAAAGTTGAACAACTTGAAGATAAATGTTTACGGACTTGAATCGCAGTTCACCAAGAATGAAGAAGATGCAGCATCTAGTGTAATAGCGCCATTATACTTAAGTACTAATTATCAATGTAAGAAACCTATAATTTATTTATTAATGATTGAAGCTAATAACAGTAATAATAATATTAATAATAATCTTAATAATGAAAATCTTAAGAACTATAGACCAATTTTCCATTTTACTTTAATAAAAAATTTATCACGTTCAGTAAGAAGCCAAATATCAAAAAGTAAAAATAAATTATGGTTTTCTGAGAGATGTTTGTGTCATTTTAGATTTAAAAATTCTTTAGAAAAGCATAAATTAGACTGTATTATATATTATAAGATTGGAATGAGCTTGCCTAACAAAGAAAATGAAATATTGAAATTTAAAATTTCTAAATATAAAGATCCTGTTCCATTTGTTGTCTATGCCGATTTAGAATGTACTCTTGAATCTGATAATGGTACTGAAAAACATGTTCCTTATAGTACAGCTTATTATGTTTTATGTAATTATGATTCATCATTATCAAAGTTCGAGCTCAAACGCTCTTCTAATTGTATTGATTGGTTTATTAAGGAGTTGGAAATTTTGGGAAAAAAAGTTGATTTTAAACTTAAAAACCCTATACCTATGAAGCCGCTCAATAATGATGAAAAAAGATATCATAACGAAACGAAAGATTGTCATATTTGCGGGAAAATAATCGATTCTAATGATAATAATAAATGTCGTGATCATTGTCATTTCACAGGCAAATATCGTGGGCCTGCGCATAATTCATGCAATTTAAATTATAAACAATCTCATAAAATACCTATTATTTTTCATAACTTATCAGGTTACGATTCACATTTTATTATTAAATCATTAGTCACCGGATTTAAAGGTTCAGTAACTGTTTTACCTATTAATAAAGAACGTTATATATCTTTTACAAAGTCTATCCAAAAATACATTAGTTGAATTGCGTTTTATTGACTCATTTCGATTTATGGCATCGGGTCTCGAGAAACTAGCATCATATCTCACAGATAATGATAAACAAATTACACGAATGTATTACTCTGATCATAAACAGTTTAGTTTAGCTACTCGTAAAGGAGTATTCCCGTATGAGTACATAGATTCTATAGTAAAGTTGAATGTAGATGAATTACCTATAAAATCATATTTTTATTCTAAACTGAATGATAATAATATATCTGATGAAGATTATGATCATGCGAAATTAGTTTGGGGTAAATTTAATATTAAAATACTCGGTGAATATTCTAATTTGTATTTAAAAACTGATGTCTTATTATAAGCTGATATTTTTGAAAATTTTCGACGTAGTTGTTATAATACTTATAATTTAGATCCCCCCCATTATTATACAGCACCAGGATTAGCCTTTGATGCTATGTTAAAGCTCACTGGTATTCAATTAGAACTGCTAGATGATGCTGAAATGGTATTATTTATAGAAAAAGGTATAAGAGGTGGTGTGTCACAGTGCACAAATCGTCAAGCTGTAGCTAATAATCGATTTATGGCTGATAACTTTGATCCAAATAAACCTGAATCTTATTTAATGTATTTTGATGTGAATAACATATATGGAGCTGCAATGAGCATGCCCTTACCGTGTAAGTCATTTAAGTGGGTTAAAAATATAACTGTAGATAATATAGATATTATTTTTAATTCAAACGAATCAGAAGGTTTTATACTAGAGGTAGATTTAGAATATCCGATACAGCTTCATGATCTGCATAAAGATCTGCCATTATGTCCTGAGCATTTTGTACCACCAAACCGTAAGCAATCTAAGTTAATTACTACTTTATATTCAAAAGAAAGATATGTAATTCATTATAAGAATTTAGAACAGTGTCATCAGTTAGGTATGAGGCTCGTAAGAGTTCATCGTGTTCTAGGTTTTGAACTGTCACGATTAGAGATCGTGATGGGCGTAGGTACGATATTCGTATAAAATGTATTGAATAAAAGGGTACTTACATTGATCAAGGACCGATCCTATGACCTGGGCTCACGTGACCAAATGCTCAATTTATCCTATTTTATATTTAAATCACGCCTACACCATATTGTTTAAGATAATATTGATAAACCCAAAACGATTGCCAATTTATTATGTGACTGATTAAATCACAATCAAACGTCGAGCGGTAAACGTAAGACTGTGTACCCCCTACTGTGAACTATCGGTCTGAGCGTCTAGACAGGTAGAAAAATAAGGGATAAAAGAAGGTGGGTTGCCGAAAAGCCTCGTGAAGCTAGTATCTCGTTATTAAAGTAAAATTGTCTGAGAAATAATGTTTTTCTAACGTTTTATGTTAAAGAGTATTTTATTTATTAAGGACTCAATATTCTCGAAATACGAAAGGGTTACAAATGTCAATATTTAGAATAGTAAGTATAAAAAGTAAATGTTTCATGCATATGGTTTACAAATTTTTCAGAGTATATTAATATAAAAATACCAACAATGGTTACAATGTTTTAAAACTTACCCTAAACAGGTTTTGGTGAGGTGTCAGGACTGTCAGCAGTAACACAGGACACTTATTCACAACGCGTTCTCGCGGTTAATTAATGTGATTCTAATTTATCGAATTATTTATTTATTTAGTATGCTTTGTCGTATCAATTTCAATGTTTATGCGTTTCTAAGTCTGTAGATTAAAGTAAAATAAAAGTCTTCGCGCTTCTCGCGGAAAAATAATTAAAATGTATTCAAGTTCTTCGCGTCTTCGCGGTAATATAAAATATAATTTCGTTATCAAATCTTCGCGTATTTTCGCGGTAAAAGTATTCTTCAAAATATTATTCAGAATCTTCGCATTTATCGCGGTAAAATATTCTTTGATTCTTCACGTTTTTGTGGTATCTCAATGTAAAATTAAAATGAAGTTAAAAGGATTATAGTACGGTGAAGATAATCAATGCTGTACCGGTGCTAAACGGTTGATATTAGTTCACGACTTACAACGATCAAGGACCAATTGTACGATCTAGGCTCACGTGATCGGATGCTATACACTAATATCGCGTTGATTATGCTTCTGAAGCTAGTAGAAAATAATATACCGATTATACGAGTGCTTACGACGATCAAGGACCGATCCAATGATCTGGGCTCACGTGACTGAATGCTCAATCGGGATATCAATCCTCTAGCCACGAACACCGTCGAGTGTCCGGAGTTCGGTATGGTTCAGAGTTTGATTCCCAAAAGAACTGATGAGCTAAAGTCCATGGTCTTTTTATATAATCCTCACATATGAAAAGTGGTGGTAACCAGTTTCCCATACGAGAAGACTCGGACTCGCCCGAAAGTTCTAGGCCCATGCACACGTGTGATCCCTGGGAAATAGACTCTGACTATTAAGTAGGCTGATGACCTGGCGCCACTCTGTCGCCGAGTATCTTCGTGCAGGAAGCCATAAATTTGGAGATTTCCATTAGATTTCTCTAATTTCCAAGAACCACATGCAGGTGCGCATGAATTGGGTGGTCTATAGTTTTAAGATGAAAAATCAAAGAAAAGACTACCGCGTCTATACTCAGATTAGTTAAATGGGAACGGATACATAAATTTTAAAAGTTCGTTAAATGAAAACTGATGAAATCTGTAGAATAAGAGAAACTTATAGTACATGTATCCCATTAGTACCTTCCCTACGTGGGACAGTACGACTTAAGTGTCAACGCCCAGGTAGGTATATTTGTCCCGTTCGACTGCTGGCGTCAGTAAGTCGGCGTCATAAAAAAAAAGGGTCTAAGTGCAATAGGTCTTGGGCTCTCACGCACTAGGCGGATAGATATTCTTTTATGCGATCTACACTACTGATGGTTATTCTGTTAATTATTATATATAAAAAAAAAACTGAAGGTCTATTCGGAACGCATCGTTTTGTGTTACCGCCTGTGTCTTACTACATTCTGACTATGTCGTCATATTTCTTGAGAAAAATAGTTTTCTCATGTACCTTTTTCGAAAAAAAGAATTATTTTTAACGACTTGTAAGGATACGAGTCGAACGTATCAGCCGTGACACCTCCACAGCTAAAACTAGTCATCGTCCCTGAGGACTTTGTCACGTAACGATTCAAATTATTTAGTTTTAATTAGTTCTAAGTTAAATATTTTCATTTTATATTTGAATTTGAATCGTTGCACGGGCATTCCGCCATTTCGCCGATGAGACGGCAGTCCGTGCACGATGCTGGCGCATGCGCGCAAAGTATGAGAGAGCACGTGTGATTTAACTTTATTTTTATAATTTATAATTTATGATTTAATTTACAAGTGATTGACTTTTGTTTAATTTAAGTATTCATTTATAATTTTGAGTTAGTTGGGACGCATAATTTGGCGTAATATTATGCCCCAACAATTGTCAACATATTTTTGTTTAACATTTGTCATCTGACTGATGATATCAAATGATGTTCTGTATTTAGGAATAATTAATATTTATTTTATTAATTAATATAAAAAGATACAAAGGGTATGAAAAATAGTTCATATATTTAAACAAGTTTCCATGTATCATCCAGGTGTTAAAGATTTATGTTTATAATTTATATTTTTATTTTAAATTGGATGTCAAAAGTTATTATAATAATTAAGGGCGATGGTGCTGCCCTTTACGCGACGACCAACAGGTGGAGGTTGACCTAATTAATTTAGAAAGATACGGGATAGCTCTGTGTGCGGACGTGAATTTTATTTCTGTATTGAGTAGTTGATTATTTAAAATACTAAAGTCATTAAATTTAGTAATATTTACCGGGTGAATAAAACTTATTGGTGAACTAATTTATTTGCTGATTGTTTTGATCAAGTATTCTGCTGATTTTGAGTAAGTACTCAGTATTTCTATTTGCTGGATAAAATATTTTCATGTGTTAACCTCCCCCGGTAGTTGTTGGTCACCGCGAGGGGAAAATCAATTGATTTATATTTATTGTTATTGATTGGATGATACATGAACTAATAGTTATTACTTATTATTAAACAATTATTTTGGTTTATTGGTGAAAATATTCTG
Source organism: Microplitis manilae (assembly GCA_030273425.1). NCBI lineage: Eukaryota > Metazoa > Arthropoda > Insecta > Hymenoptera > Braconidae > Microplitis > Microplitis manilae. The sequence continues at coordinate 6,554,439 of CP092727.1, forward strand.
TATTTCTATATATATTTGCATAAAACGTACGCAACGCAGTAAAACGTTGCCGGTACGTATATAGATATATCTATACTACACATGCATGACTTGGAAATTCTTCAAGTCTGATCTCATGCCGTATTTATTTACTCAAAGTATTTGAGATATTTTTCTTTTTGAATCTCACTGGAATTATTATCATTGTAAATTATTATTATTATTATTATTTCTATTTTATATTATTTAAAGAAAGTAAATAATTATTATTATTTTGATTTATATACCCCAGCGGTCAGTAATAATTATTGAATTATTGTTTTACACTGAAATCATTATTTTATTTTAAAATTAAATTAACAATTATTGTGTGGGTAAAATTATTATATTATTTTGAGTGTGAGTGAGAATTGACACCGTATCTTTCTCTTTTCCGCAAGTGGTGGGAGATATATTTAAAAGAAATATTGTTATTTTTATTATTCATGATAAAAAAAAAACTTAAGGGGAATTATTATTTATTTATATTTAGTATTAATAATTAATATTATTAATTATAGTTAATCAAATTATTATTTTTATTTTTGAGTATTAAGTTTGAGTAAAAGTCTTGAGGTCGAGGTAATTGCCGGCACTTTTTTATCCTCAGTGGGATTTGATAATTTTTGTATTGTATTTTTTATTAACCACCGAGTGTTTACTGTGGTTAATCTAACAAACTGATTATTGTAAAATAGTATTATTATATTTATTATTGTTTAACAATTAAATTTGGAAACCAACAACTGTCGGAGGAAAGTTTGGTACTTATTTTCCTCTGGATCTTTTCCCGCTATTTTCATTTTATTTTTCTTTTAATTATTTATTGTTTATATATAATTGTTTATTATCTATTCAACATTTTTCTATTGTTTATTTAATTCTCTGCTATATTTTCTTGGATGTTTGTTCTGCTTTGTCGCGAGTCACTTGCTCGGATTCTCCTCGTAATTTTCCCCCTGAATTAAATTTTGTCCGTTTTGGGAAAACGGACTGGCGCCTGCGTGCACTAACCCAGCCTGAGGAGCTGGTTCAGGCACATCAAGTATTAATTATTTATTATTTAATTATTGTTTAAAGTTATTATTTATTTTAATTTTGAGAAAAATATTTAAAACTATTTGTTATCATTTAATATTATTTAAATTCATCTATTATCATTTGTTTTAAACGCGTGGGTGACCGCATACGATATATTCGACTGATCCGCGTCTCCGTCGCGGATTTTAGGGTAGATATACGTTATAGCTTACAATTTATACGTTAGTTTAAATATATACTTAAAATTAAGATCAGTTCAAAGAGTGTCCTTGCAGGTCGGTAGTAATAAAGATTGGAAGATAGGGAAAGGTTTTCTATGGCAAATGATCTCACAAGTGGATGAAAGTTGTATGGGCAAAGAAAAGGAGACTGGAAAGGCCAATCCGGTGAGCTGATATCTTACGAAGTATGGTTCTTGCTGTTGATTGGTGCTCATTCGGGGTGATGGTGTTTTGTTTTTGAGTCGCCATCTTGGTATTTTGTATATAAAAAGGCGACTAGTGATGCTCTTAGCATCAGTTTTTTTTTTAGTTTATCCAACGATTTCTCAAGATTAGCTACACTCCAGTCGATGCTACCGTGGTCGAAGACTTCGACACCTGGGTAACAGTGGAAGATCCCATTTTCCACTGTTTCTCGTTGATCTCTTTCGAGGATGTGGAGTGGGTTGTATTTGCAGCCCCAGACGTCATGCCTATGGTTAACGGTGAACCGTTGACCTTCCTCGAGGTAAGCTGTTCAATTTTAAGCTATGGTTATTTACTATTTTTAGTTTCTTTCGTACCTTTCAAGGAAAATATGTATTTTTTTTCTAGTGGTTTCTGCAGTTAAATGAAGAAGAGGCGAGGTACTTTTTGTCTCTTGCGGCCCCTGCGACATCCTTTGACTTGTTCCCGATTCATTCAAGAGTGAGAGAGAGGCGGTTAAACCAGCTTCACAACGACTTCTTATAGTACTCCGGTCCGGAGTTGGACTTGTTGTTTGGGCGTGATTGGGGACTACCACCCTCGTTTTTAATTGCGTCAGGTGATCCCTTGACGTTGGTCGATGGGTGTCGTCTGGCCTCGGGTAGGTGGTTGGAGAAGGGAACTATTATAAGATTGGATTGAACCTCCTGTATGTTATCAGAGAAATAAATTTTAAAAATGAATATTAATGTTATTGGTTCACTTGAACGGACCCTTTTTCCTTAACTTAAGCCTAGAGTAGTGTTAGTATTATCATTCTAATATTTAGTAATAGTTAAGTGCGTGTATATATATATACATACTTATATATTTTTGTAAGTACGAGTAAGTAAGTAAATGAGTTTATACCTGACGAGTTCGAGCAATACGGCAAGGGCTACCGTCCTTGGGTAGAGCCGGGTTGCTCGAGGTGCCAGGCTTACAATTAATATTTTATGGCTAAGAAAAAGGAAAAATTTTTAAAACTATATATAAAAAAAAATTGTCCTTCTTAAGATTTCTATCGTCGTTTTCGGATTCGTTGACAAATTTTCTGTAGGTGGGGTTTTTACCCGTTTTCTTAATTTTTCCTTGATTGGGGGTGGTAGATGAAGTCTAGGTGGGTCGTCGAGGATCTTCTGGTCGCACAGTTCTCTTCAAATCTTTGCAGTGAATAGTTCTCTTAAAAACGATCCTAAAATGAAACGTTTTGCCCTGAGTGTTGGTGATGTTCCAGTCGTAGTTGACTTGGTGTCCGACGACGAGGAAGAGGGGTTCCAACCTAATAGTGGTGATTTGTCTGATGCGGAGACGGTGGTTGATGAGGCCCTGCCTCCCCAGCTAGATCGTGAGGGTGGTGCTGCAGCTCCTCCGTTGCTGATGGAGCTGGATGAGGATCCTGAGGATGTGGAAGGAAGTGAGGGGGAGGAAGAAGAGGATCAGGAGGGAGTCGAGAGGGGTGAAGTGAGTGACGCGGAAGATGAAGGACAAATCGTGCGTGTTGATGGTGGGGAGGAGATGGTGGTTGCTGTTGACGATGATGAATCGTCTTCCGAGTCGGAGGACGATGATGACATCTTCGTCGTCTCTGTAACGTCTGACGATTCGGGTGTTGTTTCCGAGTTCCTGGGCTCCGCTGTGGACTGGGTGGACGTGGTAAAGTACGACGGTGCCTCGAGCAACGGTGATGAAGCGGCCCCATCAAGAACAGCCTCTATATGTAGTGAGAGGTATGGGTTCGGTGCTGATTGGGCTGGCGATCTCATTCCTGGCGATTTCGGTTTGGATTCGCCTCGGTCTCCAAAGAATCCCGTGGACCGCGGAGTTGCATCGACGAGTTCAGCTGATCAGCCCTCTCCTCCAGTTGTGCTGCCAGGGGTGATGAAGTGCCAGGCGGTAGCGGATAGGAAGACCGAAGAACAGAGGGCGACGGTTAGATATCGTCGTGCTGTGACCAACCTCGAGGGTCTAGAGCTGCTGCGCCTGGGGTTCATCCGTCTGGAATGGGTGTGTGACGACCCATTCACGGCTTTGCCATTCCTGGACCCGCTGCTGGTGCTTCTTCATCCGTTGGCTCCGGAGGAAACGGAGTGGGCGTATCACGTCCTACCTTGGCGGGATAGGGGTCAGAGGACCAACATCTCTTTTCTTCTGGTAAGTTTAGCTGGGATATACGTTCGTCTTCCCAAAAGAAATTTTATATAAAAATGAAAAATATTCGATTAATTAATCTTCCTTTTATTTGTTTTAGCAATTCTGCTGTATGGACGAGCAGGATTTGCAGGTGATTCTGGTGGAGGCCCCTGCTAGGGTAGTCCGCGTAATAATGAGATTTGTGGAGCGGTACCGACAAGACGGCCCACCACGGTTCCCGGATGCTGAAGAAGAGTCCGAGGAGATGAATTTTTATTTTTAATCTTATTATTAGCGTGTGTGTTTTTTTTATATGAATTATTATTATTATTATTATTACTTTTATTATTATTATTATTATTATTATTATTATTATATTTTTTTTTTTTTTTTTTTTTAAGTATTTTATGTTAAATAAAACCAATAGAGTACATATTTTGTGATTATTAAGATAATCCCTTCCCTTTTCCTTTCATTTTACTATTTAATATAGATACATTTTTTCTTATAAATTTTATTCTATTTATTTCATTATTATTATTATTATTATTATTAATATATATTTTTCTCTATATTTTTTTTTTCTTTTTATTTTGAATTAAAAATTACGATTATTACTAGGTTAATTTAATTTTAATTTATGCATGTTTAAAATGACTTAGGATCTTTAATTAGTCTGTCGCTATTAGTTTGTTTATCACGTCACTTACTTTGAAATGATGGTGTTATACTTTCTCCTTTTATGTGTATCCGTCCTCTCCTTCCATTGTCTATCCTTTTGTCGGTGATGGTTGTCGCGTAGTTGGTTTTGGACGGTTGGGAAACGTAACCCTTTCCATTTCTTTCGTAGGTGTCTCGTGTCGTATCTTCCGTTGTGATCTAGGGGTGTCGTAAATCACCTCGTCAGGTTGGTTATAGTGTTTAAAGGTGATTGGCATCGAGTAAGCTGCTTCAGGTATGATCGTCTGTAATTCTTCTCTTTCTATAGGTGTGTAGTTCGTATACAGTCTCTTCTTGAAGTACAAACACATGACGATAATAAGGTAAGTAGTTGTGACAGCCAGAGCGGCGAAGAGCCCATATAAAATGTAGGAATGGTCAACTCGTGTTGTTGTCACTTTTTGCGTATTTTGTATCTCTTTTGTTATACTCGAGAGTGTATAGTCATAGGATAATTGTCCTATGTTAGCAGAGGTGTAATAAGGTGTCCGATATTTAACTTCACTTCAGGAGAACTGTCGAATATTTGGAGGGTTTCAATATCATGATGCCGAGTAAGTTTAATGTAATTTGTTCTTATAACACATCCCGAGGATAAATTAATTATTCCGGTTCCAGAGAGTCTTGAATGGATCGTTGGTTGTCCTTTACAGGTAATTTGGAGAGGCTCTTCAGTAGGTAATGAATAAAGCCATCCAGATGATGTGGTCAATGCTTTCCAGTAGGGATTATAGGTTCTACTTATCCTGATGTCGCAATTGTAGAAGGGTTGATATGTTGTCTTTAGGAAGAGTGACATCTCACAAGGTGGTTCAATATTCGCTTCGTAAAGTGGATATCTCGGTGTACAAATGTATAATTTCTCCAAATTGTAGCAGGAGTCTAAGTCCGTATGAGTGATGAGATTGTACCAGTTCTTATCTTCGGAGATTATCAAATAGTCGGTTCGTGGTTGTATGTAAACTGATCTGTCTGTATTATTACCAAAAGTCTGTCGCACTGGATATGGGTGTAGTTTGAATGCATAATAAGGTTTGGATCCAAGGATTGGAATCTCCAAGGTGATTATAAGTCTGTTTCCTAGAGCCTGTATTTTGGTTTTGGAAATCGTAGAAAGTTCTTTCATGTTAACCCTTTCTGATTGTGTAGGAAGGGTTAAGGAACTACGATGGTTGAACATTTCTTTCGTTGCTGCGTGAATTCCTTTTGGTCCGAACATGTTTGGAAACGGGTATTCGGCTTGTGCGGCCTGTAGTCCCTTTTTCAATGCTTTCAAGTTGTCCAGGTAGTCTGTGAAAACTGAATGAGTAAATACACTCCAAAAGTTTAACACCTCTACGCATTCGTTATTTGTGACAACTTCATGTACTGGGTCTGTAGAGGCTCTATTTGTTTTAATCGTGCTGCTAGACCTAAGGAGCTGAGTATACCTGCTTTGGTGTTCTGTAAGCTGTTGTAGTATTGCGTGTTTACTAATTGTACATGATTCTCTAAGATTAGGGTCTCGTTGAGGATTCCTTCGGGATCCTTAGACTTTTGAAAATTGAAGGTTTCCATTTTTTTCATATAATATTTCATCAAAGATTCTTCAGCAGCAGGTAAGGGCGGTTGTATATCACCTATTTGACCGTTCAACATTCCAGCGGACTCGAGTACTTCTATGTGAGTAGAGTCTATGTCGAAGCTAAGTTGCTTATAATCTTCCATTTTTATGTGAGAGTTGCAGATCTCGGGATCGATGACCTTTTTGCAGCGGGTCCAGAGCTGGTCGATACCTAGTTCTTCAATAGAAGGTTTGGTCTCTGTGAATTCGTCTATATTTAATATGGTTGTGAGTTTCCAGTCAGTTTCTATCCATCGAATTTCTTTCAGTAACTCGTAGTATAGTCCAGTATTAAGATTTAAGGTCTTAATGTGGTGTTTTGTTGTAACTGATCCAGGTATAAAGGCTATTGTAAGTGCGATGACCCATGCCATTAGTTCGTTTCTGTCCATGTTTGCTTGCTTGATCGTCTCGTTTCTTTTCCTCTCCCCCTAAACAGAATTATTTAATTGAAAGACAAGAGTTGTCGTTTATAATATTTAATTAGATGTATTGGCATTAATATTTTGATAGTTGTTGGGTATGTCATAAATGACTTCATTATGCTCGGTGGGTCGTGTTAAGTTTCGAGTTTCTGCATCTCTCTCGGATTGCGTTTCTTCGGGTATCTTCGGGCGTAAATGTAATAATAAGCTGGTAATTGAGTCCCAAAAGGCTCCGATTATCCATATACTCCAACCATAGACAGAGTGTATAGCATAACCGTGTACCAGCGTATCGATAGCAAATTTAATGGTTTTGAAAGTAATATAGACACCAAACATTGTCACACTGAAAGTACCAACAGTGTTGAAGAAACTATAGACCTTACCCCATGCTTTGGTTAGTGTGTTCATAATAATTTCTTCGTCAAGTATATGATTAATTTTTATTGTTTTGTCTGCGATGTATTGGCCTGTCGCGTCACGTGCTATCGTATTTAAAACAGCTGATCGTTCTACAGGGAACATCATATGATTTTTAAGATTTTCAAGATCACTATCTGAGTAAATACCTCCTGTGGCGAGTCCCTTTGCAGTGGTATATACCCAGGTATGATTCGTTTGAGCGGCCAATGTTTCTGGCTGTACAACTATGGAAAGCTTTGGGTTTAATTCATACCATTGGTCTTCGAGTCTGTACATCGGTGCGAGTAATGGGTTACAGTCTATTTGAGTACCTGTTTTAACAATTATATGCGTTCGAGGTAACATGAAATATGAGTCGTTGCCTCGAGAGACGGAAAGTTCTTGGTAACATGCGTCAGTATCTCTTCTTTTAACTTCTACGGCGATACATTTAGCGATTCTTATGACTTCTCCTGCAACATGGGCGATGTATCCCGGTCCTTTCATGAATTGATATGCGAACTCGTCTGGAGCAATTGAAGCTATTGTTAAGGCGTTTTGAAGAACTTTCTTTTCTATTTCACATTCTTGCTCAATGATATTATTATAGAGCACTATTAATTCTGATTTGAGATGTTGTTCAAAGTAGACGAACTTGGCGTTGACATAAGTAAAGAGATCCATGTTATGCGGTTCTATTCTTTGGCTTCGGGTAAAGAATTCACTCATCTCGAAGTCGAGTATGTATAATTTTGGATGTATTGTCTTAATGAGTTTAGCGCCACAAGTCGAGAAGAACCCTTTTGTCGTTAGTGCGAAGGTCACTCCATCGGTGTTTACAGTATACAGCTCTTCGGATCCTTGGGTATGGCCTTTAGCTTTACTCGCTATACCCTCATACAGTATACCAAAGCGATGTGAGTTACAGTAATCCTCAGGTAGTAAATTCCAAAAGGTATTCCCTCCGTCAATATCCATGCATTTACCTGACTGATATTTACATCTTACTCCTGATCGCAAGATGACTTGATTTTTATCGAGGCTAACTGAAGTTTGATAGTCTTGAATTGTGAACTTGATGTAACCAGTGACAGTAACATAGCTCCATGATCCCCATGCATCTGAATACCATCCTCTTTGGCAAACTCCATTAGTAGAATATGAACCTTGGAACGTAACTGGTCGTATGACGGATGAATTACTTTTCAATTCTGAGTGTGTGCCATGAAAATGAAAAATCCCTGATTCATGGATCATTTTGCATTGTTCGTGGGTGATCTCATGAATGTATTCTATGTCACCGTTTGATACTTCGAACATGAAATTAAGATCTCCGCAATATCGGACGATCCTTCGTACTTCGAGTTTGCATTGGATGACCTTAATGGATGAAAACTCGGTGAGTTGTAATAATTGAACTCTGGTTTCTCGAATTTCAGGTTTGGGTGGAGGTAGTCGGCAGTCTTTTATGTCTAAGAGAGATAGTGTCGTGATGTTGGTAAAAGGTGTTCCACAGTCGTAAGCTACGAACCCAAGGGTCGCAAGTATAGTGAGACTGACCCAAATGAATAGAGTTTTGGGTTCCATGTTTACCTGTATAAAGATTTTATGCTACTGAAACAGTCTTAAACAAATTTAGTAAACAATGTGATTTATTAGTCGGAATCAGTGTCACTGTCATAATCGCGTGTCCTGCAAATTTTTTATTTGTCAACATGCTTAAGTGAACGTTTCCCATTTTTATCTTCGATAATGGCAGTGTTATTATCTAATACTTCCGTTATTAAAAATGGTCCCTTATAATGAGAGTCGAATTTCCCTTTTCTAGGTTCTTTAATAGCATAGACTCTATCACCAGGTTTAAATGTACAGGGGTTCAAATGAGAATCGTAGTATTTCTTTGATCGATGCTTTGATTTGATAAGAGATTCTGTAGCGAAGTTTTTCATATCACTCATGCGTGTGATTAAGTCGTGCAAATATCCACCATAAGTTTCAGTTTTTTCTGCAGGAAAAGAGCTTGGTATTCGAGCCTTTTTCCCATAGATTAATTCAAAAGGGGTGAAGTTAGTAGATTCATGCACAGAAGTATTGTAAGAAAACATAGCAAAACGAACAAGTTTATCCCAATCTTGGTACTCGTTGACATAATGTTTGATAAACTCAGTCAATACGATACGGCTTCGTTCAAGTGACCCATTGGTCTGCGGGTGGTATTCCGAGGTAGTAACGTGTTTAATTTTAAAGGTCTTTGCTAAGTGATGAAAAACTTTACCTACAAAAGATCGACCTTGGTCGCTTAGAATTATACGAGGGGCTCCGAATTGTAATATAAATCCCCGAGTTAGAGCGTCAGCTATAGTATCGGCTTTAATATCTGGAATTGGTACGGCCGCACAAAATTTCGTGAGGTTGTCTTGAAAGGTTAATATGTGCTGATTTCCACTAGGAGTCATAGGTAAAGGACCTACGGTATCAATGGAAATCTTGTCGAAAGATTCCGCGGGTGTATCAGTTATGATCATCGGCTCGCGAGTTTTTATACGAGTCAATTTTTGTTCTTGGCAGCTAGTACATGTTTTGACGAAGTCGGTTACGTCGTCTTTAAGATTAGGCCAGTAGAACCTTTCTCTTATGCGTCTGTATGTCTTGGTAATACCTTTATGACCCCCGTTGAGGCTTTCATGGTATTCTGAAATAATGTCGGGTCGAATTTCTTCGTCAGGTATAACTACGTTACCTCTACACAGAGTAATAACACAATCACATTTACCTAAGCTCTCCTCAAGTAATTCATTTATAGTGGAGTGGCTTAGATTATCTAACATGTCTCCGGTTTTAGAAATTCTAAGAGTTTTTAAGTCGTATTTTCCTATTATAGATTTAGCAGTTTTTAAGACTTCTTTAAGATCTGAAATTGAAAATGATTCAAAATGTTTATTTTTAATTACAGCACTAAGTATCTTATGAGATTCTTTTGGCGTGACTAAAATTTGATAAAGTTTAGGCTTTTTAAATTTTATATCTTGTGTGTCAATTTGATCAGTATCAATTAACAATCGAGAAATAGGGGTTGTGAATTCGCAATCGGCGGAAATAAAATGTAAGTAATTATCTCTGTGGTAAGTAAGATTTTCATTAGTTGTATGGATTTTAGTTTTATTCGGTTCTCTTGAATGTATATCAGGGTAAAAAAGTTCGTTAGTCAAACCAGAAATAAGTGGTTTGTCATTTCGTCTCAAGTTTATTTGTACTGGTGCATCATCGGAATCGTCTGAGTCGTTTAGGTCCTTTACCTGCTCCTCAGGTATTCTCGGCATTTGTAGATTTCTTTGTCTAGTTGTATGTGTGTGTTGTTCGTCTGTACTTGAGTTTGAGTCGAGATCTGTATTAGGTGATGACCTTCCGATGGGGTGTTGAAAAGTTATCATAGATGATTTTCGGCGTTTAGATGTATCGTTTCTTGGTTCATCGATTTGTTGTGATTCTTCATCGGTACCTGCACTTGGATTATCCCACCAGTATTGATCATTATCTGATGAGGGTCTAGGAGAAACTTCAATAATTCTTTTATCTTTAGTGAGTTTGTTTTGGGTTACAGGTGTTGGCGATTCGTCTGCAGATGAAGCGTTCTCCACGTCAAATGCAAATCGTAACGCATTTGTACGATTTTTAGGAGGTAAAGGAGGTGGTTCTGGGTCTTGATTTCGAGGTGATGCGCGTTTACGTACTAAACTAGGAAATGCGCTATTCCTGGCTTGCGCTGCAGGTGGCAGTTCCGGTGGGGGTTCTTTAAGTTTAGGTGGTCGTCCCAGCTTACATTTTTCGGTAACAGGTGGAAGGGGTCGTGATATCGAAGGTTTAGGAATCAGTGGTTTAAGGACTGGTTGATTTACCTCGGTTCTTTTTAAATGGCGTGCTTTTACAGCTTCGGTAATTGAAGATGGAGGTGGAGGAGGTTTCCTGGTTCTAGTTGCTCTCTCGTATGCTGCAGCCGATGTGGCTTGTCTGCTTTGATTTTCAGTAATTACTTTTCTGGCCTATGAAGATGTAGGTAGTAGTAAAGGACATGCTTTTACCTCAGGTAAGATGGGATTTCGAGATAACGCGTCGGCGTTCCCATTGAGTCTACCTGGCTTGTAATGAAAGGTATATTCATATTCTCGAAGTCTTGCTCTCCACCTTAGTAAACGTTGAACAGGTGGTTTTACAGAGTCAATCCATTTAAGAGGTTCATGATCACAAACTAGTGTGAATTGCCGACCATATAAATACGGTCTAAAATGTAGAATTCCCGTAATAACAGCAAGACATTCTTTTTCTGTAGTAGTATAGTTTCGTTCAGCTGGTTTTAACAGTTTTGATAGGTATGCTATCGGTCTATCTTCTCCGATTTTTCCTTGGCTCAATACACCACCAATAGCGTAATCAGAGGTGTCCGTTGTTAAAATGAATGGTTCGTTAAAATCAGGATATTGTAAAACAGGTGAGGTGCATAATGCGTTTTTCAAAACATCAAAACTATGTTGTTGCTCCTCTGTCCAGTTGAATGGGACATCTTTCTTTAGTAATTCAGAGAGCGGTTTGGCTCTACCTGAAAAGTTTTCAATGAAACGTCTATAATATCCGGCAAGACCGAGAAATTGACGAATGTTTGTCGGGGTTTGGTCGGACACCGTCGTCGCTTATGATATGTCCGAGATATGCAACTTCCGTACTTAAAAACTCACATTTATCGGGTTGTAATTTAAAGTTTGCGTTGGTCAATCTATTAAAAACTCTTCGTATTCTTACATCGTGTTCTTCTAATGTAGCTGCATGTATAATAATGTCGTCCATGTAAACGATTGCCACTGGTCCAATTAACCCTACCAGTGTTCTATCCATGGCACGTTGAAATGTGGCTGGTGCATTTTTAAGTCCGAAAGGCATGCTGTTGAAGTGATAATTCCCCCGAGGAGTTGAGAAAGCTGTTTTTTCACAATCCTTCGGGTCCATTTTAATTTGATGAAACCCGTTCGCTAAGTCAATTACTGTAAAGTATTTTGCTCCACCTAAAGTGTCCAGAATTTCTGTTATATTAGGTAGAGGGTAGGCATCACTAATGGTTTTGGCGTCTAATGCTCGATAATCTATAACAAGTCTCCATCGTTTGTTTCCCTTGGAGTCCGGCTTTTTCGGTACAATCCAGGGAGGAGAGCTATACGGTGAGTTTGACTCACTGACAACTCCGTCATTACATAGTTTTTCTACTTGCCTGATCATCTCTTCCTTGTGTACTGGAGGGTACCGATACTGTCGTACAGATACAGGTACGTCATCTGTGGTGTGAATAGTGTGAGTAATAATGGATGTGGATGAGAGTGGGTCTCCAGGTAGTTGAAAGAGATTAGGATAATCTTTTACTAATTTTACTATTTGGTCTTTTTCTTCGCCGTTCAAATGGTTTATTCGTAAACTCTCGATGATTCTCTCTACTCTGTCTCTCGTGTCTACGGGTATGTCACTCTCAGAATCTGAGCTAAAGAAATCTTCTGAATTTTCTTCACTTTCATATGGAAATATTTCTTGTGGTGGTATAGTAACTTTCATATCATCTTCATAAGCGTTTATTACATATACATAGCAAGTTCCGTTATAATTAGTAACTAGATTCTCACCTATGTATATGTGTTCATTATTAGTTTGAATACGCGGTAGGCATCCCGTGATTAGATCTGTTTTCTTTAATTTTAAGGGTACGACCGCTTGAGTGCGAGCTTGTATAGTAAATGTAGCTGGCTCGTCGTCCCATTGTGGAATATCTCCAGGTATAAATTTTTCTCGTTTTCGAGGCTCGGGCAATGCAGGCTTCTCGAAAGGTATAGGTGTTATGGGTTTAGACATGGCGACAATTGTATTATAATGAAATGAAATTTGTGCTCTTTCGTCTTCGAAAAAGTCTACTCCCAGAATTCCATCGGTTGGAATAGGTAACGGATCACGAAGTACTTGAAATTTTTGTGATTTTCCAAAGAAGGTAAGCTCAGTAGAACCCACTGTGTCTACTTTATCAAAAGTTATACCGGTTACAGTTAATGATTCATGAGCAGCTATGATGCTGCGTGGTTTCTAGACAGATAATTTTATAACATTAATATCAGCGCCCGTATCAACTAAAAAGCGTGCTTGGCCGTTCTTCAATTCTGGTGCGCGTAAAACAACTACTGGGCCTCGTCCATTTCCTCCTGCCCAGTATATGCTTCTGTTGCGGTCATGAATTTGACCCCTGAAGATTGACGCGATGATAGGGCCTCGCTCGTCGGTGCGTCTGTCCGGCGATTGCCCTGGTAGTTTAAAGGCTCGTTACGGCTAGTAGAAGGTACAGGAGACATTGACCTGTCTCTCTGTGCGTTCGAGTATGAGTTATTCTTAAAATACATATCAGGGTGGTAATGACTCTGATATGGCATAGGTAGAGGATAATATCCCGGCATATATGGGGGATATGGTGGAAGGTATTGTGGATAATATCTCCCCGGCGATCGGATTCTGTCGAAATTGTTTCTATCGTGGCTAGATCTGTCATAGTTATTTTTATCATAATTATTTCTGTCATAATTGTTCCTGTTGTCGTAATTATTTCTATTAAATGAATTTTGACCTTCACGAGGTCTAGAAAATTCTCGGTCAGAATTGAATTTATTTTTATCGTTATTAATAGGACGCGATACATCGTCTCTATTTATTTTAAAAGGTATAGAACTCCTTTTTTCTTCATCTTCAAATCTAATAATGCGAGGTGTACGAGGGATTATGTTTGTCTCATTTTCTTCGGCTTGAGCAAGCCTCAGGTAGTTAGAATTTCGGGCAGTGTTGCCTTTTAAATCTTCTTCTATGCGTAACGCGATTTTATACGCATCTTCGAAATTTTGAGGGTTTCGGACGGAAACCCCATAGATTAAATCGTCCGGTAGACCGCGTTTAAATGCTTCTGGAGCTAACCCGTTTAATAGTTTTTCCATACCAGTGACTTCGGCGGCAACATTAAAATTATCTTTTAAAATTGCTAAAGCGTTAGTAACAAGAACTTTGATTCTATTGTAATAACTAAGGACTGATTCGCCCCGGCGTAATTTAACAGCTTGAATATCTGCGCAATATTGAAAGTAACTCTTCTTACTAGAAAAATATTCTTTCAACGCGGCTTTTAATTGAGCTAAGTCTTCAAAGTTTTTCCCGGCAACGGCATCTCGAGCTAAATCTTTAAGTTTTGAAATTACTCCTTTAATGAAGGGAGCTAGAAGGTCCGCAGGTATAATGTCCGCACCGTTTTGGACATCTTCTAAAAATGTTTTTAACGGCATATTTTTACCGTCAAACTGGGGAATTTGTAACAATGCTTGCTGTAGCATCATTGTCTCTCCCATGGTAGTTAATATAGCATCAGTTATATTCTGATGGGTAGTGAGGTTACGGATTGCTTCGTCAGCCATATTTAAGAATTTATGAAAGTGTTTATCAAAAGAAAAATGAACTGAATTTAATATATATATATTTTCTTTCCAATTATGATTTTATCTCTATATATAAAAAAAATAAGACAAGATGAGTCTTTTTATAAAAATTTCTTCCTTGTTTGAATATCTCTTTTCAAAAGATTATTATCTTGCATGAAAGTTTTAACTTTTATTTTCAATTATATATTTTCTCAAATGCAAGACAATTTTGAATTTAACAACAAAATGATCAGCGAGATCCCACTTCTGACACCAAAATTGTCACGATTAGAGATCGTGATGGGCGTAGGTACGATATTCGTATAAAATGTATTGAATAAAAGGGTACTTACATTGATCAAGGACCGATCCTATGACCTGGGCTCACGTGACCAAATGCTCAATTTATCCTATTTAATATTTAAATTGCGCCTACACCATATTGATTAAGACAATATTGATAAACCCAAAACGATTTCCAATTTATTATGTGACTGATTAAATCACAATCAAACGTCAAGCGGTAAACGTAAGACTGTGTACCCCCTACTGTGAACTATCGGTCTGAGCGGCTAGACAGGTAGAAAAATAAGGGATAAAGGAAGGTGGGCTGCCGAAAAGCCTCGTGAAGCTAGTATCTCGTTATTAAAGTAAAATTGTCTGAGAAATAATGTTTTTCTAACGTTTTATGTTAAAGAGTATTTTATTTATTAAGGACTCAATATTCTCGAAATACAAAAGGGTTACAAATGTCAATATTTAGAATAGTAAGTATAAAAAGTAAATGTTTTATGCATATGGTTTACAAATTTTTCAGAGTATATTAATATAAAAATACCAACAATGGTTACAATGTTTTAAAACTTACCCTAAACAGGTTTTGGTGAGGTGTCAGGACTGTCAGCAGTAACACAGGACACTTATTCACAACGCGTTCTCGCGGTTAATTAATGTGATTCTAATTTATCGAATTATTTATTTATTTAGTATGCTTTGTCGTATCAATTTCAATGTTTATGCGTTTTTAAGTCTGTAGATTAAAGTAAAATAAAAGTCTTCGCGCTTCTCGCGGAAAAATAATTAAAATGTATTCAAGTTCTTCGCGTCTTCGCGGTAATATAAAATATAATTTCGTTATCAAATCTTCGCGTATTTTCGCGGTAAAAATATTCTTCAAAATATTATTCAAAATCTTCGCATTTTTCGCGGTAAAATATTCTTTGATTCTTCACGTTTTTGTGGTATCTCAATGTAGAATTAAAATGAAGTTAAAAGGATTATAGTACGGTGAAGATAATCAATGCTGTACCGGTGCTAAACGGTTGATATTAGTTCACGACTTACAACGATCAAGGACCAATCGTACGATCTGGGCTCACGTGATCGGATGCTATACACTAATATCGCGTTGATTATGCTTCTGAAGCTAGTAGAAAATAATATACCGATTATACGAGTGCTTACGACGATCAAGGACCGATCCAATGATCTGGGCTCACGTGACTGAATGCTCAATCGGGATATCAATCCTCTAGCCACGAACACCGTCGAGTGTCCGGAGTTCGGTATGGTTCAGAGTTTGATTCCCAAAAGAACTGATGAGCTAAAGTCCATGGTCTTTTTATATAATCCTCACATATGAAAAGTGGTGGTAACCAGTTTCCCATACGAGAAGACTCGGACTCGCCCGAAAGTTCTAGGCCCATGCACACGTGTGATCCCTGGGAAATAGACTCTGACTATTGAGTAGGCTGATGACCTGGCGCCACTCTGTCGCCGAATATCTTCGTGCAGGAAGCCATAAATTTGGAGATTTCCATTAGATTTCTCTAATTTCCAAGAACCACATGCAGGTGCGCATGAATTGGGTGGTCTATAGTTTTAAGATGAAAAATCAAAGAAAAGACTACCGCGTCTATACTCAGATTAGTTAAATGGGAACGGATACATAAATTTTAAAAGTTCGTTAAATGAAAACTGATGAAATCTGTAGAATAAGAGAAACTTATAGTACATGTATCCCATTAGTACCTTCCCTACGTGGGACAGTACGACTTAAGTGTCAACGCCCAGGTAGGTATATTTGTCCCGTTCGACTGCTGGCGTCAGTAAGTCGGCGTCATAAAAAAAAAGGGTCTAAGTGCAATAGGTCTTGGGCTCTCACGCACTAGGCGGATAGATATTCTTTTATGCGATCTACACTACTGATGGTTATTCTGTTAATTATTATATATAAAAAAAAAACTGAAGGTCTATTCGGAACGCATCGTTTTGTGTTACCGCCTGTGTCTTACTACATTCTGACTATGTCGTCATATTTCTTGAGAAAAATAGTTTTCTCATGTACCTCTTTCGAAAAGAAGAATTATTTTTAACGACTTGTAAGGATACGAGTCGAACGTATCAGCCGTGACAGAACAATCAGCTTGGTTACAACCATACATTGATAAAAATACTGATTTCCGCAAAAATTCGAACAATGAATTTGAAAAAAACTTTTTTAAGCTCATGAATAATGCTGTATTTGGAAGAACAATGGAAAATGTTAGAAAACATAATGAAATTAGAATAGTTGCAGAATGGACAGGACGTTTTTGTGCAAAATCGCTAATTCCTAAACCTAACTTTCATAGCTTAACTGTTTTTGGCGAAGACATTGTAATAATTGAATTAAAAAACGTTCATGTACATTTTACAAAGCCCATATATATTGGATTTAGTATACTTGACTTAGCTAAGACATTCATCTATGATTTTCATTATAACTATGTAAAAAAAAATTTTCATAATGATACCTCAAAATCAATGTATACAGATACTGATAGTCTAATTTATCATTTTACAGTGCCAAATATCTACGAAATTATTAAACGTGATATTCATAAATTTGATACATCAGATTATTCACCAAATAATGTATATAATATCCCATTAAAAAATAAAAAAGTATTAGGTCTTACGAAAGATGAAAATAATGGTAAAATTATGGAGGAATTCATAGGTTTAAGAGCCAAGCTTTATACATATAGAAAATATAAAGATAATAAAGTTAAAAAAAGAGCTAAAGGGGTAAAGCTTCAACTTCAAGAAGGATTGAGTTTGATGATTTTAAAAAATGTCTTTCAGAACATTGCAACGTTGTAGAAAAGGAATGGTTAATCAAAAGTGATAAACATATTGTTAGGACAGTTTTACAACAGAAATTAGCATTAAGTTAGAATGATGGTAAAAGACGTTTGCTTGAAAATTCAACAGATACACTACCATGAGGATATATGAAAGTAGAAAAATTATGCATAGTTATTAATTTTTAAACTTGTAAATTGAAATTTGTAGAAAAAAAAAAAAAAAAAATAGTAATAAAAATGAAGAAAACATTTATATAGAAAAATTGTTTATTTATTCATTAAAATACATTGCATCTAAAGAAATCGGTCTGTCGGTTGACCCTGCGGGCCAGCCCCAAAACTTTCCGCGTATTTCGAGCTCCTTGAGCTCGAAAAATTGCAGTAGATACATTTTCGAAAATACTTTTTTATGCTTTTGTTTTCAAAGAATAACGTTTTTTACTATTTTTTCTACAACGATATCTCTCGAACGAATAAACCGATTGAGACGTTTAAGGTGGCAGTCGACGCGTTTTATTGAGTTCTACAACTGATTAAATTTTGAAATTGATTCATCGAGTCATTTTTGAGAAATTTTCAAAATACTAAAAAAATTTTTTTTTTTTAATTCTTTCGACAACGGTTTCTCTTGAATGAATTAACCGATTTTGATGTTTGAGGTGGCATTCGACGCGGCTTATGAATCTCCAGAGCCCAGTCCATTTTGGAATTAATCCATCGAGCCCGTAAAAAGTTATCCAAAAAAACATTTTTGAAAAAAGTTTATTTTTGGAATATCTTCGAACGAGCCCTGCCGATCAAGCTCAATTTTTTTTCAGCTTCAAGATATTAAAAAACTGCGTCGAATGACATCTTGCTGATCAAAATCGGTTGATCCGTTCAAAAGTTATAGATATTTTCATACGTACGTACATACATACATACATAGACTCGGACATCATCGTGAAATTAGTCAGAATAGCTTTCTAGGACCTCAAAACGTCGACATCTGTTGGAATTTCGATTTTCACAAATCGGACTGAAACCAATAACTTCCCAAATTTTTGAAAATTTGCAATTTTCTTAGCGGGAAGTTAAAAATGATCTTTAATATAATAAAATTTTCATAAATCTGATTCGTCTATCCAGCTATTATGTGAGCTATCAAATCCTAACCACTTTACAAAATATTTATTCCCACGCTTTTTTACTATTTTTTCTACGAGGTAGATATCAGAATATCTAACTTTACTAAGCTCTTCATTGTAAAATCCACCTTCGATTGATTGGTTTTGATAATCAATAAGCTTGTACGTTGTTGGATTAGTATTTTGCACGCTTTTTATTGTGAATATTTCAGTTGTCCAATTTGGTGTATAACCGTTTTCAAAAACGTGTTTGTATTTGTTTTTTCGAACTTTATCGCCAACTTTAAACTTACTTTTCTTTTTATTCAACGGCTGAGGGATTTGAAGGGGTTTGTAAATCTTCTTGAAGAGTTGTTTTTCGTTCTCAGCTGTTACATCAATGGGCTTCATTTTGATTGTGCGATGTTTGTTATTGTTGTATGCATCAACTAAGTTTTTAAGCATATCAATCCATCGATAAATACCTTGAGCTGTGAATTCTTGCCACATTTCATTTTTTAGAGTTCGATTAAAAAGTTCACATATAGATGCTTTTAAGTTGCTAAATGTTGAGTACAAATGAATTTTATGACTTTTCATGAGATCTTTGAATTCTTTATTGTAAAACTCCTTGCCTTGGTCAACGTGTAGATTTTTAGGATACCTTCCTTGTTGTAATACAGACTTCATAGCATTCCTAACATCACCATCACTTTTGCTTTTAATAGGAACCGCCCAAGCATACTTCGAAAATACGTCTATCATTGTTAGTAGATATTTAAATCCACTATTTACAGAACTATATGATATCATTTCTACCAAATCAGCTTGCCAAGTTTCATCGAGTCCTCGAATGTCAACATGCCGACGAGTATAATTTTTTCGTGCTGGTTTGTGAAGCTCTTGAGCTATGACTTTCTTCTTATTTTCCATGTTTTTCAAGTTTAGATAGCCTACGATCAATATCTGCTATAGTTTGAGTATCGCGTACTATAGATCTCACAATTGCTGTTGCACGAGTTGATAGCTGTTCGATATGTTGAATCTGTTCACTAACAAGTTTTTCTAATGCATTCACTTTGGTTGCCAATTCAATAATGGAGTCTGAATTTTTACTCGTCATTTTATCCTCTAACTTAACTATTTCAACTGTTACTTTATCTTCAAGATCAGTTATACGATATTCATTATATTCGCTAATTGTTTTCACATTGTCTAATTCCTGTTTAATTGCAATTTTTAGTTGGTCCATTGACTCGACATTAGATGTCTTCATGAGGTTATCAACTTGTTGGGTTACAGTTTTGTATTTATCGTCAATATGGTTTATTGCAGCTTTCATACTATTACATGTGACTGCATCACTTTCATTCTTAGGTTCAGCAACATTACATAACCTCTTTCGGTCTAAGTTGAACTGCCCATCATTTGTTAACTTGAAACCTTTTCCAGGTGGCCCAACACCACTACTGCAACCTTTAAATTGTGTCTGATTCGATTGGGAAGATACACGTCCAAATATATCGATACCCATTTTTGATGATCTTCTCTTCTCTAATGTTATTTTATAAATGATGAATTATTGTCAATGTCTCTGTTAATACATAATTTCAGCTTCACGCAGCTCTTCAATAATTGAAATTATCTCATTTGAATGACTAGAGTTGCCAGCTGTTTGAGATGCCATCAATAAACGAAGGCGATCTACGAGTTCATTAGAATCATCCCAATAAAAATAATCCACATATTTTCGCTTCTTTGAAACGGTCATTAAGTCTGGTAGTCCTTTACCCTTTTTTATTGGTGACTGAACATAGTCAGCAATATATTTAATATATTTAGAACTCCTTTCAACATAAAGACTTCTTTCAGATTCATAATTTTTCCTGTGTGTGTTTGTGGAAATGATCAGTTTATGGTATACATCTAAATCATTTTTTGTAATAGATTTTTCATTTGGATCACTTTTAAATAATAATTCTATAAGTCCCGGTGATAAGACATAATTTTGATGATTCACCGAAATTGTATTATCACCAAATTGGACCGGTGAATTGCCAAAAAATAATTGATTATTTTTTGTACGAATCCCAAATCTTGTATCTAAGCCTTCAGGGTTTTTTTTATTTAACATCTTAAAAAATTTGGTGATGGAGCTATAATATCGCAACGGAGTACTTGCAGAGGTTGGGGGACCTGATATAATGGTTGCGTCCAAGTTGGTGGCACTAGTACTACCGCCGTTCAAGTCATCAAAAGTATTTTGATCATCATATATTTCACTGTCATTAGTATAAACAGTTTAATAGTTACTTGGATAGTCACTATATTCGCGTTTCTTTAACGGAAAGTTTTCTACAGCTTCTTCCTTAATTTCATGTTTCAAAACTTTAGAATTCTCAACTAATGTTCTTAACGGCGTCACTATAGGTTTAAAAATTTCATTTGCAGCTTGTTCAGAAGTATCTTTATCAACCTTTAATATTTTATGCTTCTGTCTTATTGCATTACTAACTTTAGATATCTGAAGCAGCATATCTTTCTGCGGAGAAATATTTCTACACGCCATGTTTGCACACTTGAATGTCATTTATGACTGGGTCAATTTGTATAGAGTATGATTAATTTATACTTATAAAACAATCAAAACCTTTTCTATAACGTCCATTATTTAATTCGCTATCCTTATCAATAACAACAAATTCGTGTTTACTATCATTTTCCTTATCATTCCAGCATGCTGAACATAAATCTTTGAATTCACTGTAGGGCATATCTGTATTCACATGATCATCATATATGTGCTTCAAATTCATTTCATCTTGACGAAAAAGTACAAGAAAATTGGCACTGTCACGTATCAGATGTTTTGGTATACGTGTATAGGTTTGACTGAGATAAAAGCTATCAATATTTTTGTGCCGCCCCATACAAAAATATGCTCTGACATGATTTTGCTTCTCACAAGCTACGTCATCGAATATCATAAGCGAATTCGGTTGTGCATCATCTGGATTAACAACTGATTTATGATCATTAAATGGGAAGTACCCAACTCCTTCTATAGGCTGTAGTGCTGACTCTAAGAATTTATATTTAGGCTGATTTAGTGATTTAGAGTATACATAAATGTTCTCAAATCTCAAACGATTAGGATGAGTAATTAGTGCAAGGAGTGCATTCGTTTTCCCACAGTTTGATGGCCCACAAAGGACTGCTCGAGCAGTATTTGGTAGCAGTGAACCATGACGTTTTTGAATTTTTTTCTCATCACCTTGAATTATTTGATCAAAATTGATCACAGGTAATTTAGCTGTCTGTTTTTCAAACTTCATTTTGAATTATTTTAGATGACACTGAATACTATGTTAATCCGCTGATGACTTAATTCTGACTCAACAATATGCTTATAAGTACCGAGTATTTATACGATTGAGATAAGTCATAGATCTGCAATGGCTAAGAGCAGACGTATTAGTAAAGTTGCAACTAAACGCGGCTAAGGTTTTATCAACAGTGTTATAAATAAACTACCGATAGAATTACATGTGCCAGGATATCAGTACTGTGGACCTGGTACAAAATTAACAAAAAAATTAGCTCGAGGTGATCCAGGTATAAATCCTCTGGACAGAGCATGTAAAGCTCATGACATTGCTTATTCTAATAATCCTGACAATAGAGCAGCACGTCATGCGGCTGATCAAGAGCTTGCTGAAAAAGCTTTACAACGTCTTCATGCAAAAGATGCTAGCCTTGGTAAAAAAGCTGTAGCTTGGGGAGTCAATAAATCCATGAGAGTAAAGAGAAGTTTGGGTATGGGCATGGAAAAGATGGCTGCAGTTAAAAAGAAGTTAAAAATAAAGAGGGGGAAGTCTAAAAGAAATAGTAAAAAAAGGAAAAAGACAGTAAAGAAAAAAAAACGAGTTGTCCCCATCCAACAAATTATAAAATCAGCTAAAAAACGATGAACGAATGAGTACTCATTTCACCGTTCAAGTCTGCATTACGGGGTGCTCGTGAAGCTGTAAAAATGGTTGGTGGGAAAAAAATATACGATCATCGCGTGTATTACCAATACCACCACTAAAAGTAGGTGGATTGCTACCATTTCTAATACTAATTCTTGCTGGTTTAAGCGCTACTGGCGCATTAGCTGGGGGCGCTGCTGGCATCGCTAAAGCTGTAATTGCTGCTAAGACTGCCAAACGTGAATTGGAGGAGGCTAAACGACATAATTCAACAATGGAAGCTATAGCCTTGGGAAAAGGGTTATACTTATTACCACATAAAACTGGGATGGGATTATATTTAAGTCCTCCCTCAAAAAACATGTAACGCTACCTCATCGAGCTCTGACCAATTTTGATTTAATCAAATATGCAAAGAATTTTAAAATTCCAAATTTCCGAGGTGTTTTCATGAGAAATAATTTACCAAAATCTGGTCCATGGAAGAAGGAATCAGCGATCGTAAATCTAGATGATAAAAATGGTGGTGGAACTCATTGGGTCGCATACAAGAAGAATGGTGATGACGTCATTTATTTTGACAGTTTTGGTAACCTTCAACCACCAAATGAACTCATGAAATATCTTGATGTTGGTAGCGTGAAATATAATCATCAGAAATATCAAGATTATGATACCGTTATATGTGGACACTTGTGTCTTAAATTTCTAAATAATCAATTATAAATATATGGAACGAGAATAAAATATGGTTAGTCATGGATGATTCGTTGACGTTAACACTATCTGGAGCAACCTTCACATTGGAAGCTCAATATTTTCCACCCATTGAATTATCGCCTGGAAAAAGTTATGTCTTGGGACTTGTAGAGTTGTTAACATTCAATTCTATACCTAATACCGATGAAGGTTGCAATAAGTTTTATTTATCCAGCATAAATGGGAAGGAAGCAGATAAAATTATAACAATACCAACCGGAAGTTATGAACTACGTGACATTGAAGAGTATTTAATAAATGAATTACCTGAGGGAGTAGAATTGAGTATCAAAGCAAATAACAATGAATTACATAGTGAAATTAAAAGCAATCAAATTGTAAATTTTGAGCCGAAAGATTCTATCGCATCATTATTGGGATTTGGAAATCGTCGACTTGTGCCAAACCTTCTACACAAATTTGATTTACCAATAAAAATCCTTAAAATCAATGCACTGCGAGTTGAGTGCAATATTACTACTGGCGCATATATGAATAACCGTAAAGTTCATGAGTTTTTCTCAAGTGCTGCACCAGGACATAAGATCATTGAAGTACCATCCCACATCATTTACTTACCAGTCGCAGTACAGTCAATACACAATCTTCAGCTGCGAATTGTTGATCAAGATGAGAATTTGGTGAATTTTCGTAGTGAAACGATTACCATAAGATTGCATATAAAATCAGTGAAATAATGGGGATTGTATTTGATAAAAAAATTGGTGGCAGTTATAAAAGTCAAGCATCATGCCTAAAGCCCATCAGTCGTCGTGCCCCTGTCAGGGTGCTAACATCTCAGAACGCCCAATTTCTCAAAAGTCTGGGATTAAAATTACGTGAAAGATCGGTAAAATAAGAAAAATCAATTTGTGCTGCATTATACTACCATGGCGGAAATTTTAAACATCCAAAAACCAATAATCTTCGACGAATCGATTTCTCACTATGAGATTCATTCACATTAACCTTATGCTTTAACAACATTTGATAATAAGGATGAAATTAGAATCAGTATTCAGCATCAAGATTTATGCATTCTGCCGAGTAAGAGTACTTTACACATTTGTGGAAGATTTACGAAAGAAGATGGCACTGCTGTTAGTGAAACTATGGAGTTGGTTAACATGGCCATTTGTCACATGTTTGAAGAAATACGCTACAAATTGAATGCCATTGAAATTGATAGATGCAGAAATGTTGGAATTACAAGCCTTATGAAGAATTATATATCTTTAACCCCCGGACAGGCTAATTTAATGGAAAATGCTGGGTGGTTACAAACTGATGATAAATTGACTAATGGTGATGGATATTTTGATATTTCTATACCGCTGAATTTATTACTTGAATTCGCTGAAGATTATAATCGGATTATTATGAATGCCAAGCATGAATTAATTCTCATAAGATCAAACACTGATTTGAACGCATATCTACATACACCTGCTGCTCGAGAAGCTGCTGAAAAAGTTAAAATAGTTCTTAATAAAGTGGAATGGAATGTACCATACATTACAATGTCGGACAAGCAGAAGATTCAAACACTCAGTTTTATCGCAAATGATCCAGCTATTTCATTAGGCTATCGTACATGGCAATTATATGAATATCCACTACTTTCGAAAACAATGAAACATGTTTGGCCTATCAAAACTTCAACGCAATTAGAGGAACCACGTTATTTGGATCTAGGATTTCAAACTGCAAGAAAAAATATTGTGACGAAAAATTCCAGTCACTTTAATCATTGTAATATCCGAGATGTAAAAGTTTTCCTCAATTCTCAAAGTTATCCTTATGGAAATTTAAATCTAAACATTAATCGCAATCAGTATGCTTTATTGTATGATATGTATACTAATTTTCAAACGTCATACTATAATAAAGATCCGGAACCATTGTTGACTAAAGCAGAATTTTTGGAAGAAGCACCACTCTACATTATTGATTGTTCAAAACAAAATAAATCAATCAAATCTGGACAAGTTGATATTCGTGTTGAATTCAAATCAAATGATCAGTTTCCTGATCAGACATCAGCATACTGCTCATTTCTGCATGATTGTATTATTGAATATAATCCATTAAGTAGTACTGTAAGAAAATTAACTTAATAATTATTGTATTAGTTAACAAGGTTGAGAGAAATAAATAAATTTTCACAATTAAAAAATATGCTTTAATAAATTTTATTTTGCTTATACCCAATACACATAATTAATTAATCAATTAATTAATATAGCATGATAAGTATATATATATAATTATATAAGTTTGAAATAAATGTTAAGTATGAATTTATAATTATTTTAATGCATCTTTCAGTTTTTACACTTGGTAAATCTTTTTTGTAAGGATAAAGATAAATTCCTGGGACATCATAGTCAGGACTTGTAATTGAATTATGTCCAATGCAAAACTTATAGTCCATCATTTTAAAGTTCTGCTTTAAATTAATTGGTAGTTTATCCCAGACAAATCGTATTTGAGATCGAGCGAATTGGAGAATGAACACATCATCAAGACAAGCGATGTCAGCTGCATCCATTTTTCTCAAATCTGATAGTTGATAGAATAACTGTACTGATTTCTCATATGATGGATTACAGCCCCAATATTTCAAAAACCATTGTTTGAGCTGCTGGACAGTTCCATATGAACAAGCACAATGTCCAAGTTTGGTGTGGTTGAATCTGAATTCACATCGAGGTCTGTTCATATTTTCGAGATTATCAATCGAAAAAAAATCTCATTTGTTCTAAATCAATAACTGGGACTGCAGAATCAATCATTTCTCCGAGTCGTTTTTGCATTGTTGGCCCTTGTACATAAAAATATCGTGCATTCTGAACTAGTTATTTTACCATAGGTTGCAATGATTCTTAAGGATGATCACCAGTATCCCAGTGAATACCATGACGATTCCCATCTTGATCATCACTTTGTTGCACAATCACAGTGTCAGTGTACTGAATAGGTGGTTTGAATACACAAATTTTTCACTGATAACCACCATTTGCATTGTTTAGGTCATAAATATCGACTAAACATAGTTCCTTGACGATAAATTTTCCATTGGAAACTATATAACCAACGAAATGCACTATATACTCCATTGATATATATTCATTTATCAACTATGCGACGCTCTAACTTTTTCAGATCTTGAATGATTTTATATAAATTCTTTATCGAATCTTTCAGAGCAATGCAACTTGGGCACGACGAATCTCGTTTGCTTCTGATTATATCCAAATTTTTATAATGAGAAAATAGATCACTAAGAAAAGAACCAATAAACTCTGGACATATGTAACCAAAATAATTTTCAACTATTTCATCAGTTTCTATCATACCCGGATGCCTAATACGTAAAAAATGTTTTTCACTATCACTTAGCTCCTCCATTTAGCACAGCTATAACTAGGAGGACTTAACAAAAAAGCATGAGTTTTATAATGGCAACCCGCTCCAGAAAATATTCTTTTTAGGAGCACAGAGTAAAAATGATTGGCTCAAAACCGGTTCAATTAACCGTTAAACCCCTACTTATAATGAAATAAATTATATTCTCAGAAAAACTTTCGAATTTGTGACCATAAACCTCCCTTTAAAGCTGTTCAAAGGTCTAGAACGGTCCAGAATGAAAAAAATATCCCCACCAATTTATGTGTAGAAAATTCGAGATATATCTCGAATATTCGACCCCCTCCAATTCTACGTAAAACAGTTAAAAAATATATATATACTGAAAAGTTCTTGAATATCCACTAAGTCCCAAAAAATCTGCTCTATCGATCGGCTGAAACAGGTCCCAACGATATCTTTATTTACCATTATCAGGTTCCGATTAAATCTGCGTTACCATGATCGAGCTTTAACCAAGCCTGTATTATCATGAGCAAGTCCGAACAAATCTACATTATCATCAATGAAAAAAGGCCCAAAATATCGATAAAATAAATCTGCATTACCGATAATGGCCCCTAATATGGATAAGAACAAATCTACATTACCACATATATGAAAACAGGTCCCAAATATCGATAAAATAAATCTACATTACCTACAACAGCCCCAAAGTATCATTAAAAACGAATCTACATTACCATATCCGTGAAAAAAGGCCCCCAGATATCGATAAAATAGATCTACATTACCTACAACCACACAAAATATGGGTAAAATTAAATCTACATTACCAACAATTGCACTTATCGTGGGTCGGTAAGGTAGGCCACTGTTTTGATTTCGGGGCCAAAAACCACCTTATTCAACTATTATAGAATGACCAACTACCCCTTGTACGTAGGTCCTTCCAAGTGCACGTAGCCGTTGACCATGTTTTATTATTCATTCACCATCTCGTAATTTGGCATTACTATCAGCTGGATATATGCGAACACGTTGTTTTTTCTTTTCTAATCGTTTACACTTGACTGTTCGTACTTCACAAATATTACAACCATAACGACCGTTGAAGTTTGAAATTTTTTGAAGACTTGCTCTGGCTGGAGCATCAGCAATGAGTAACGGAGTAATGATTTTAGATATCATAGGTTCTTTAGTTCCTGAATCAATCCAATAAATACCGCTTTGAAATGCATCTTTAATCTTTAAGCTAAGAGGTTTTAAAAAAATATTCATAGGTGGCTTCAAGTCCTTATCAAGCCATAGACCTAAATTTATAATATGTAATTCTTATAGATAGTGGGAAAGTTCCACAATAGTGCATCGTACTGGCCAGCAATGGCTTTTTGCACTCTTAATCAAGGAAAGTCTATCAGTATTCAGAACTAATGTTAAATCACATTCACCTCTATCCAGTGGAGAATTTACTCTGATGTACTCAGAACCATCGATGATATCAGTAATCATATTATTTCTTCGTAAAGTTGGCTGCTTTAATTTTTTTCGCAAGTGACAATATTCAAACAAGTATTAAATCTGATGGGCGATATCGAATTCGAAAAAGAAAGCAGTTTTATCTACATCAGCATTACATGATAAACATTTCAATGTTGTAGTATCACTTCCAACGTAGCTTATACATATTTTACAATAGAAATGTTTAATAGTTATGCATGGAGTCGCAATTTTATAAACATATTAAAACAATTTATAGACCGATTTTGGCATATTGATATATTTTGGCAGAATATTCAACTGCATTTCAAAGCTTCGGCCAAAGCTGATTTGCTTATATTATGTTTGACATAATAATTGAGCAAATCAAAACGCATTGATCTACAGACATTGAACTAATTTCGTATAGCATCAATTTATTTTCTTTATCAATATTAACGTTATAGTTTTGGTTCTCGTAAGGTTCTAAAATAGTTTCATCATCATCCCTGTTAATATTATTACTAACGTCGTGGTCAGATAAGTTATCCAACTCGATGTCACTAGCAAACTGATTATTATTGGAACTACTACTCGAATTTCCATCATCATCAGAGGAACTTTCACGATCATTTGAATTACTATCTTCCAAAAAATTGTCCACTACCAAATAGTTTTCATCGTTATCATAAATATCCATATTTTGTGAAGTATCTGAGTTATTTAAATGACTACGAAACTGATCTCCATCAGTACCAGTTTTTTTCTTGTTTATCCTATACAATGTCCTTAGAGGTATCTAAAAATAAAACAATAAAAGAAATTTACTTATAAATCAAATGTAAAAACTTGTAAAAAAAATAATATTTGTTAAAGTGTATTCGCTATTTTAATTGAAGTAAAAAATTTGATTAATTGGACATGAAAAATATTGTATTGGAAAAGTAAATACTCTGAAAAATTATTAGAAAGAGAATTCAATAGCTTTTTTTCATATAAAAGTGTCATCAAATAGAAAAAATAAAATCAAATTTGTATACATACCAGATGTGTAGCATCTAAACTATGAAGTTTGCACTTCTTTTTTGGAGGTGACGATTCATCATTATCTGAGGACGACATGATGGTCTGTCTACTATGGCGTCAAAAACATGGCGTCTGTGGTATTAAGTAATAAACAACCTATAGGAAATCCACATATCACGAAAATGCCCAACATCCGAAAACCGAATTTTTCCGAAACTCTTATTAACATGTATAGTGTATAACCTTCTTTACACCTACAATGCAGTTCATTTCTAAAATGGCGTTGAATAAAATTCATTGTCAATTCATATTAATAAATTTCATTCTTCGAGTTCAAGAATCTATAGCGTTTTAAAACTGAAATAATTTATTTCAGTCAAAGGGATTGAAATAATTATTGAGATTAATTCTCATATTGTAAGCTTTAAAATGTTTATTATCTCTTGTGAAAAAGATAATTCGTATTGCCAAGTGCGTGATGAAGATGTTATTCGAGACGATGATGTACCACCCAAAACAGATAATACCGTCATGTTTTATTGCAATAAAAAAATATGTAATGGTAAAATTGTTTTTTATTCAGGTAAGAATTTTTTTATTAGTATGTGATCGAAGCTATTTTTATTATTAGCATGTCCATTGTTCACGTATGAATGAACCGATCTAATTAAGGTTACTTTTACTTCATAACTAATAAACTTTCATTATTTTTGATTACTTTAGTGAATGACGAGGATGTAGATGCTAAGTAAGTAGAGATAAAAAAGCTTAAAACTCGTAAAACTGACAAAATTAAAACTGAAAAAAAAATTGCACTGCCTGAAAGACGTAAAGCTCCAAGAAGAGATTCGTCCAAAATTTCATCCAGAAAAAAATAATAAATCCTCTAGTAATTTGAAAACCCCTACAAAATAATTTCTGAGCATGCAAATATCTTGTGATTTGCCCTATGTCCTGAGTACTTCAATTATGATAGCAATGATAGGCTTCTGACTAATTTTTTATTTATGCTTTAATTTATCACATTGATAAAATTATCTTTAAAAAAATAAATTTGAAAGACTTAGACATTTTGTCAATATTTTTGAATATTTAAGATATATATATATATATATATATATATATATATATATATATATATATATATTATATTATATTATATATTACTGAATGAATATATGTATATATTTACATTTTACTGAAATGAAAAATCGTCAGAAATCCTTCTTTTCTATCTCACATTATTTTTACTCATTTCTTTTATATGCTACTTAATTTCTTATTATATGCTACTTGATTTACTATTTTATTCATTTTATTAACTAGAAAGAGTCACCTAAGAATAAAAATCCCAAAAGCAATAAAATTGACCAAGACTCCTCTAAAAAAAATAGTCCTTCCAAATATGACTATAAAAAAATGTTTCTGGACCTGCAAAAAAAATTAGATGATGCTCAAAAAGTAAGCAGTTACAATAATACATACTTTATCATCATATTTTTCCTTCCTACCTCATTTTTTTTTCTACCGCAATGTAACTTAAGAATTCATCGACCGTTTTACACAATACTGACTTTTTTAAAAGACACTAATGATCGTCAAATGTATTATTAATGTTGAATATTTGTCATGTTTAATTGTAAATAATTTTTATTTTGATGTCATTTTTTATTAGAATCGTCCTATAGAAAAAATGAAAAAGCTGGACCATCAAAAATTTCCATAGACAATAATGATTCTTTATCATCAGGAACCGAATCTATTAATTCATCTGTTTTTATTTCATCAGTAAATCATTCAAAACCTGACTTTGATTCTGATGGTGAGAATAATAAAAACAAAAATAACGAAAATCGAAACCAAGATGGAAATGCAGTTGACATCAATAATAGAAAGAAGTTGTTAACTAGTGAAACTAAAGAAAAAGAAAAGCTAGAAGATGAAAAAGAGATCAGTATTATAGACAATGAAAATGGTTTAAACGATAAAAGCAAAGATAATGATAATAAAATTGATGAAACAGGGCAACCGGAATATTATGATGAGAACATTCAGCTTCGAAGACCTAATCACAATGAAAAAGTATGTTAAACATTAATTTAAACTTTTTTAACTATCTCTCTCCGTACAGTGCATACGTTTACTTTATTTGATAATTTTCTTGAGTAATTTAACTACTTCAATTATTCTCATAAATAAATTTTTAAAAAATTTAACCATAATAGAAGTGTTACTGCCGCTATAGCAGACCCCACTCCAAAGTGGAGGGGGATATCGCGCAGCGGTGGGAGCTCAAGTGGTATAGTCCTTTCGCCACTATTCTTATGGCTGTATGCAAAATCAGGTCGATAAAATTTTTCAACATGTATTTATGTAATTTGATGCGAGGAAACCGATTTTGATAGTTAAAAAGTTGTACGGTGGTCCAGTTTTTTGTTATAAAAAATTGAATTGTTTAAGCTTAAATTACAAGAAAACTATTATTGATAAGTTATCAATGATAACTCTTAAATAATTACAAAATTAGATTTTTGGCATCAAAATACATAATTAATGCCTGAATCATCTTTCATCTATCTCTATTATTTATTAAGATATAACGTTTTAAAAAATACAAACTTTTTGCCAGGTCCATTTTAGCTGAAAATTGCGCACACATCCACAGCGTATGAAGCGCGCATGCGTCTAAATTCAAATGTCGTTTCTTCTGCATGCAGTTATTATTGTAATAAAATGTATAATCATTCAATTAAAGAATAATAATAATAATAATTACTATTAATAGTAATGACAGTAATAGTAACAATGATAATTTCAATAATAATTACAATAATTTTTTTTTTGCTCAATACAATAAATTGTTAAATATTATAAATAATAATAACAATAAAATTTGACGTAAATGGTTTTCCACAAAATATATTATTTCAAAAACCGTGATTGTATTATATTTTAACATTTAGCATTTATAATAATAAAAATTTCTATGTAACTCGGCGTCTCATAAATTCTCAGAATTTAACGGGTTCGTGTTGAGGTGAAAATTATAATTATTATTTTTCGATTGAATGATTAAACATTTTATTACAATAATAAATGCCAGCAGAGAAAACGACACTTGAATTTAGACGCATGCGCGCTTCATACGCTGTTGATCCGCGCGCAATTTTTAGCTAAAATGGACCTGGCAAAAAGTTTGTAAATTTTAAAATGTTATATCTTAATAAATAATAGAGATTAATGAACGATGATTTAGGCATTAACTATGTATTTTGATGCCAAAAAGCTAAATTTGTAATTATTTAAGAGTTATCAATAATAGTTTTATTGTAATTTAAGCTTAAACAATTTAATTGTTTCTAACAAAAAACTGGACCACCGTACAACTTTTTAACTATCAAAATCGGTTTCCTCGCATCAAATTACATAAACACATGTTGAAAAATCTTATTGACCTGATTTTGCATACGGCCCTAAAAATAGTGGCGAAAGGACTAGCATGCGCTGAAACTGCTCGCAGATTTGAATGAAAATTTAAGCAATAATAATAATAATAATAATAATAATAATAATAATAATAATAATAATAATAATAATAATAATAATAATAATAATAATAATAATAATAATAATAATAATAATAATAATAATAAGCACAGCAGATGAAGACGACTTCCTTATGCAAATTGTTCATAGTCGCGAAAATAGGCATAAGGGAGCGTTTTTATGTAAGGCAGCAATGTACGCGGCAAAATCCCTCGGTCTTGGAAGAGTAAACCCGCTTATTGAACTCCCTAAGGAGGAATTTAAGACGGTCATCAGGAATGCTGAGCAACAAAAACTGCTTAGTACGCATATGGACAAGTCCATGCACAGCGTGTTCTTTAAACACGTGCGTGATCATGGCTTGTCCACACAGCTGACGTTTTCCTTCCTTAAGTCAGCTGGCCTGATGTCCGAGACCGAAGGATATATTTTTGCCTGCCAAGATGGTGTTATTAACACTCTCGAGTACCGTGCTAAAGTGCTCCAGACGCAGCTACCCGACACTCTGTGTAGGGTTTGTAAACAGCATCCAGAGACGCTTATGCATCTTTTGTCAGCATGTCCTGTGCTGGCAAGAAATGCATACATCCAGCGCCATAATGCTGCTCTGCGAGTACTTTATTACCATCTTAGACACACGCACGGTATTGACAAAACACCAGTGCTGCCTTATCTGCCAGGAGATATTCCGCAAGTTGTTGAGAATGACCGTTGCCGTATTTATTGGAACGTGCCATTCGCAACAACGCGGAAAATCGATCATAATAAACCTGATATTGTGCTCTTCGATAAAACCGCTCGTAACATTTATGTTATTGAGTTCTCAGCTCCGGCTGAGTATAACATCACAGTTAAAGAAGAGCACAAACACGAGATATATCAGGATCTCCTGTTTGAAATTGGCAAACTTTACCCAGGCTACCGTGTCAAGCTTGTCGTACTCATTGTTGGCGTCCTAGGAGGGATGAAACAGTCTTTTGTGTCTGCATTGGCTAAAATCCCAACTTGTTTATCGCAAGTTGAGTTTTTGGCATCGCGGATGCAAAAGGCTGTGATACTCGGATCCCTCCGTCTCCTAAGGCAACGAAACTTGGCCTGCTGCGCATGCTGATCATCTTGTTGATGAAGCATCGCAGCAGTAACGATTTGGCGCTCAGGTGAGGCCCTCGGTAGAGTCGGACTACCGGGGATAACCCCCTGAGCATTTAACTAAAGAAAAAGAAAAAGAAATAATAATAATAATAATAATAATAATAATAATAATAATAATAATAATAATAATAATAATAATAATAATAATAATAATAATAATAATAATAATAATAATAATAATAATAATAATAATAATAATAATAATGATAATAATAATAATAATAATAATAATAATAATAATAATAATAATAATAATAATAATAATAATAATAATAATAATAATAATAATAATAATAATAATAATAATAATAATAATAATAATAATAATAATAATAATAATAATAATAATAATAATAATAATAATAATAATAATAATAATAATAATAATAATAATAATAATAATAATAATAATAATAATAATAATAATGATAATAATAATAATAATAATAATAATAATAATAATAATAATAATAATAATAATAATAATAATAATAATAATAATAATAATAATAATAATAATAATAATAATAATGGGTATTGTATTCAAGTCGAAAAGTGGTAGTGGTTATAAAAAGACATCAATATGGCCAATGAACATCGGTCACCAGGAACCCTACAAACCGCTAACACATCAGAACATTCAATTTCTCCGGAGCCTAGGATTAAAATTACGCGGAAAATTTGAAAAAAAAATGTTTACTTTTGCTATTTTGAGTGTACATGACCATGGCGGCGACGGTGACATTCAGAGGACATTTGTATCATATGCATATCAACCGTATGCATCATCAACGTTGAATAACAACGATGAAGTTCGATGAACTATACAAAATCAAAATTTATGCATACTTCCAAGTAATAGTGCATTACATATAATTAGTAAATTTACGAAGAATGATGGTACTGCAGTTGCTGAAACTACGAGACTAGTTAACATGGGAATTTGTCATATGACTAAAAAATTACGTTTATTTATAAATGGTGTTGAAATTGATCGAAATACGAATGTTGGTATTACAAGTCTCATGAAAGGATATTTAAGATTTAGCTCCAGTGAATTAAGTGCTTTCGAGAACGAAGGTTGGTTGTCTAACGACAGTACGCAATTAACCAACTCAGATGGTTATTTTGATATTTTGACACCACTGAATTTACTGAGTGGAATCGCTGGAGATGATCAAAAAATTCTTATAAATGTTCAGCTAGAGTTAGCTTTAACCATTTTAAATACCGATATCAATGCATACATACATAATCCGGCAGAAGGAGCCGCAGCTGAAAATGATAAAATTACTCTACAAAAAATTGAATGGATAGTTCCATCCGTCACATTATCAGATAAAGAAAGAATTCAAGTGTTAAATTATATTACTGGTGGTCCATCTATTCCTATTAGTTTTCGAACTTGGGAGTTGTATGAATATCCACTTTTACCTGAAACACCAAGACACATCTGGGCTGTCAAAACATCAACTCAGCTTGGAAAACTACGTTATGTAGTGCTTGGTTTTCAATCAGCAAGAAAAAATGAAGCGAGAAAAAATGCTAGTCAATTAGACCACTGTAGCATTAGAAATAACAAATTATTTTTAAATTCACAGAGCTATCCTTATGGAGATCTTAATCTAATGATTGATCAAAATCAGTATGCGTTATTGTATAGCATGTATACTACTAGATCCACACAGGCACTCATACATGCTTCCGAATACACACAAATACACTTATCCAAAAAATTAAAGGAACAAGAAAATTTTATAAAATTTTTAGTTATTTTTGGAAGTCTGTATTTTAGTGAAAAATGATCGTATCGAAAAAATAAAAAAAGCAAATTGAAGCTTGAAATTTCTAGTTTAAAGATCTTTCAGCCAAATAATTTTCTGAGCCACAGTTTTTGCGGAATCATAAGAAATATGCCGAGACAAAATTTTTCTAAATTTTCTAGTTTTGTTTTTTAGGTCTACGGGGCCGGGAAAATTTTTTTCGAAAAAACCAATTCATAGCTCGTTTAGGAAATTTATTCAGCTACAATTTGCTTTTTTTTGTTTCTCTGTACGACAATATGCTGCTGAGATATCAGCCTTCAAATGAAAAAGGGTCCTTTTGTCTTTGATTATCGATATCTCAGCAACTAATGGTCGCACAGTAATTTAAAGGGCACTTTAAGAAACTTGAATAAATGCCCTACAAGCTCTATTTTCGATTTTTTTGAAAAAATATTTTTTTTCATCCTTAATATCAATTTAAAAAACCCACAAAAAATGGCCATTTTCTGGTTTTTTAGTCAACTCATCGCTACTTTGTAAATATCGATAAAAAAAATAATATTGCCAGGTGATTTTACAGCTTAATGTACCCCCAAAAACCCTGGAAATTTTCAGATTGATCCATCGAACCGTTTGTCCGGACCGATTGCTCAAAGTTTTATAAAACAATTAAAGGAACAAGATTTGTTCCTTAATGAGACTTCCGGTTCCGGTGACAAATCGAGTGTGTGAGATTTTTAGTAGGGAAAAGTGCATTGGGATTTTTAAATAGAGAAAGGGGATAAAGAAAAGTAGGAGTTAGAGGGTGGGAAAGAGAAAATTTTTTAAAGTGGGGTGAAAAATAGAAAGTGTAAGGGGGTGGTGTGGGTGAAAAGTGTTTAAGGAAAGTATAACAGGAGATAAAGAAAGTGAGGTTAGGGAAAAAGTGCAAGGGGCGAGGGGAAAGAGTAAAAGGTAGAATAGGAAGTAACAGGCAGAGGCGCTGAGGAGGGTAAAGTAGAGATCGAAGGAGGAAGGCAAGGTAGGAAGTAGTGGTAGAGATTAGGTAACAGAGGAGTGGGAGTAGATAAGAGAGAAAGTGAGTAGCTAGTTAAGTCGGTAATGGTATGGGTGATGAAAATAACGTATTAAAGAGACCGGGCATTGAAAGAATAAGACTAGTAAGAAGGGGAAGTGAAGGTGAGTTAGTAGAAGCTGTGCTAAGAGGGAAAAGAAAAGAGAGGGAACAAGAAGGGGAAGTTAGATTGACTAAAGAATTAGAGGAAGCCGAGGTGTTTAAAAGAAGTAGGATAGTAGTAAGGACACCAGAGAAAGAGGGAAAGAAGGCAAAAATGGATGAAATGATAAAAATGGTGGAGGGGATAATGAAGACAGAGTGTGGAAAGATTGGGGCGAGGGTGGAAGAGCTGGCTTCAGAGGCGAGGAAGGAGAGGGAGGAAATGAGAAGGATGTGGGAGGCGGACAGGGTGGAAATGGGAAAAAGAATAGAGGAATTAGAGAAAAAAGTAGAGAGTCTAGAAAAAGGGAAAAAGGAAAATACAAGTAATACGGAGGGGAGGGAAAATTTGGATAGTGAAGGAGGGTGGGAGAGAGGTAGTGGGATTGAGGAAAGGAGACTTAGGGGTTTGGAAGTAAAATTGGACAAGAGAGAGAGGGAGGCTAGACGGAAAAACATAGTGATTAAAGGAGTTAAAGTAGGAGAAGGGGAAGAATACGTAAAGGAGGTAGAAAAAATTTGGGAAAAAATGGGAGTGGAGGGGGGTAGAGAAAAGATGAGAAGAGTAGGTGGGGTGGATAAGGAGGGGCGAGGAATGGTATGGGTGGAATTGACGGGAATAGAAAATAAAAAAGAGGTTATGAAAGCGAAAAGTAAGTTGAAAGGAGATCGGGAAAGAATTGAGGATGACCTAACGGTAGATGAGAGGAAAACAAGGTGGAAGATAGAAAGAGAAGCGCAGAAAGAGAGATTGAAGGGAAATAGGGTACAGGTAGGATACTTGAAAATGTGGGTGAATGGGGAGATGAAAATATGGGATGAAGTGGGGGAAGAGTGGGTAGAGAAGAAGGGAAACGAGTAGGGATAAGGGATAGGGAGGAAGGGGGAAAAGGGGAGGGTAGGCAGGGAAAAAGATGGGAGAAAAAGACAGAAGTATATAAAATAGGGTTTTGGAATGTAGCAGGACTGAAAAATAAGGATAAAGAATTTTGGATGGGCTTGAACGAATGGGATGTGATAGTGTTGATGGAGACGTGGGTGGATGGAAAGGGCTGGAAGGGTGTGAATGGAAAATATAAGAAAGGATATGAGTGGGTGGTGCAGGATGCGGTAAGGAATAAAGGAAGGGGGAGAGCGAAAGGAGGGATGGTGTTGGGCGTAAAGCAGGGATTAGAATTAGGAAGACAAGGAAAGAGGGGGGAGAATGGATGGGTAGAAATAGAGGTGAAGCTTGGGAAGGAATGGTGGTGGATAGTGGGGGTTTATATAAATGGGGATTTAGATAGAAAGCTAGAGTTGATCGCGAATTGGATAGAGGGAGAAGGGGAGGAGAGGAAAGTGATAATAGGGGGGGATTTCAATGCGAGGACAGGGGAGGAAGGAGGGTTCGTAAGCGAAGTAAATGGTGGAGAAAAGGGGGGGGAACGCAGGTCTAAAGATAAGGTAGAAAATAAGGATGGGAAGAGATTGTGTAGTCTAATAGGGGATGGAGGATGGGGGATTTTAAATGGGTGTGTGAAAGGGGACGAGGAGGGAAATTGGACTTTCATGGGGGAGAGGGGGTGTTCTGTGATAGACTATATAGTAGTGAGTGAAGTGGTGAAAGAAAGAGTGGAAAGGATGGAAGTGCAAGAGAAAGTAGACTCGGACCATTTACCAGTGGTTGTGTGGATTAAGGGAGGAGGGAGGGAAATAGCTAGGGGTAGCGTTGGAAGGGGTAAAAGAGTGAGTAGAGGTGTATGGACGAAGAACGGGATAGAGTTGTTTAGAGGGAAGTTCGGGGGTTGGGAAGGGGGGGATAAGGGAGTGGAGGATGAATGGGAGAGGCTAAGGGGGAAGGTACGGGAGAGTATAGAAGAGACAGAGAAGGCAAGGGCTAAAGGAAGTACGAATGGATGGTGGGATGAAGAGTGTAAGGAAGAGAAAATGAGGGTAAGAGAGAGTCTGAGGGCAGTAAGGGAGAAAAAAGGGGATGTAGAGAAATTCAAGGAGGAGAAGAGAAGATATAGAAGGTTATGTGAGGATAAAAAGCGGGCGGAGAAAATAAGATGGGAGGAAGAGATTAAAGCAATAAGGACGGAGGGACAGGTTTGGGCGGTAGTAAACAAGGGAAGGAAGAAAAGGAAAGGGGTTAATGAAAATATTGAGATGAAAGAATGGGATGGGTATTTTAGAGAGTTGTTAGGGGGGGTGGAGAGTAGAACAGGGGTGGAGGAAAGGGGGGGAGAGATCATAGAGGATGAGGAAGAGGAGATTGATCTGCAAGAGATAAGGGAGGTAGTAAAAGGGTTGAAGGAAAATAAAGCGATGGGGGAGGATGGAATCCCAAATGAGGTATGGAAGTATGGCGGAGAGGAGGTAATTGTAGCGATATGGGAGATATGTAGAAAGGTGTGGAAGGGGGAAGGGTGGCCAGAAGGATGGAAGGAAGGGGTAGTAATACCCATAGTAAAGAAAGGGGATGGAAGTAAGGTGGAGGATTATAGGGGAGTAACGCTGACGCAAACAGCGTATAAGGTATATGTAGGGGTATTGGAAAAGAGATTGAGGGAGGAAGTGGAAAGAGAAGGGCTGCTGCCACCGAGTCAGGCTGGGTTTAGGAAGGGGATGGGAACAGTGGATAACATATATGTGCTGAATTATTTGATAAACAGGGAAATAGGGACGGATAAGGGGAAGATGATATTGCTTTTCGTAGATCTAAAAGCAGCTTTTGACTCGGTGGACAGAAAGAAACTGTTTGAGTGTATGAGAAGGAGAGGGGTTAGGGAAGGACTGGTTAGGAGGTGTGAGATAGTTTTGAGGGAAACGGTGAGTAAAGTTAGAGTGGGTAAAGAGGGAGGGAAGAGGTTTTGGATGGAGAGGGGAGTTAGGCAGGGGTGTCCTCTCAGCCCACTATTGTTTGTGATGTTTCTGTCGGACTTGGATGAGGAGTTGGAAAAAGGAAGATGGGGAGGAGTAGAGTTGGGAGGGGGGGGAAAGGTTTACGTGTTGGCATATGCGGATGATGTGGTGTTGTTGGCAAAGGATGAGGATGAGATGAGAGGTATGATCAGAACGCTTGAAAGATATATAAGTGGGAAAGGTTTGGAAGTGAATACGAGGAAGACAAAAATTATGAGGTGTAGGAAGGGTGGGGGAAGATATAGAAAAGTGAAGTGGAGATGGATGGGGGAGGAAATAGAGGAAGTGAGAAAGTATGAGTACCTGGGGTATGTAGTGAAAGCGAATGGGGATCAGGAGGAGCACGTGAGAGAGAGAGTGAAAAAAGGAGCAAGTGTGTTAGGGCAGGTATGGGGGATAGGGAAAAGGAAGTTTGGAAATGACTGGGGTAGAAGGGTGTGGTTGTTCGATAAATTAGTGTGGTCGGTGGTGAGCTACGGAGTGGAGGTGTGGGGCTGGAAGAAAAGAGAGGAGGTGGAGAGGTTACAGGAAAGGTTTCTAAGATGGGTTTTAGGAGTTTCAAGAAGAGTGCCGGGATATATGGTTAGAGAGGAATTAAGTAGAGATGGGTTAGCGGTAAGAGCGGGGATGAGGGCGTGGGGGTATGAGAAAAGGATTGAAGAAGGAAAAGGTGGGAATCTGGCGAGAAGATGTAGGCTAGAAATGAGAAAAAGGATTAGGGCGGGAAAAGGAGTAGGGGGGTGGGAAGGGGAAAGAAGAGAATATTTTGAGGCAAGAGGGTGGGAAATGGTGGAGGTAGAGAGGAAATGGGAAAGGGGGGAAATGAGGGGGGAAATGCTAGTCGTGGAGGATAGGAAAAGGGAGTGGGAGGAAAGGTGGGAGAGGATAAGGGAAGCGAAGGGAAATCGGGAATATAAGTATATAAAGGGAGTTGGGGTGCCGGGATATCTGAAGAAGGGTTGGAAGGAGGAGAGGTGGAGAAGGGTAGCGAAGTACAGGCTAGGGGATGGGATGAATGGGGGGATGTACTGGGAGAAAGAGGAGAAAAAGAGATGTAGGATTTGTGGATTAGAGGAAGAAACATGGAAACATGTATGGGAGGTCTGTTCAGGGTTTGGGGTGGAAAAAAGTTGGCAAGAGATGAGGAAGGAGGTGTTGGGAGAGGAAGGTCAAGGGGAAAATTGGTTAGTGGAGCTAGAGAAATTGAGAGAGGAGAGAGGGGAAGTTAGGTAGAAAAGGAGCAGCGGAAACGGAGGTCAGAGAATGAGTGAGAGGAAGAGGAGAAATGCGGGATACAAAAGAGTTTTTTCTTTTAGAAAATTTTCTTTTTCTCTTTTGGTCCTGGGGGTGGAAGGATGTGTGGAATGGAATTGTAAGGAATGAAAAGAATTGTATAGAATGTATTGGAAAAGGTAGGATAAGGAAAAAATTGTAAGGCGGTAGTTTTAAGTGTGTAATTTTTTGTATTTTTTGGTTGTAAGCATAGATAATTATGTATTTATGGGACGGAAGTCCAGGTGTATAACCCGAAAGGGAAAATAAAGAACAAAAAAAAAAAAAAAAAAAAAAAAAAAAAAAAAAAAAGATTTGTTCCTTAATTTGTGTAATCATTACCAAAATGAAAAAATTAATTTTTTTCGGATTTTCTTTCATTTTCACATGAGTTATTCAGTAAATGTAAGGTAAAGAGAAAAAAAAAATTTTTTTTCAAAAAACGAAAGAAAAAAAAAAAACCCGAATAAAATGTAAAAAAAAAAAAATGTTAAAAAGACTCTTGTTTTATCTCGTTTTTTGAAAAAAAATTTTTTTTTTCTCTTTACCTTACATTTACCGAATAACTCACGTGAAAATGAAAGAAAATCCGAAAAAAATTAATTTTTTCATTTTGGTAATGATTACACAAATTAAGGAACAAATCTTGTTCCTTTAAGTGTTTTATAAAACTTTGAGCAATCGGTCCGGACAAACGGTTCGATGGATCAATCTGAAAATTTCCAGGGTTTTTGGGGGTACATTAAGCTGTAAAATCACCTGGCAATATTATTTTTTTTATCGATATTTACAAAGTAGCGATGAGTTGACTAAAAAACCAGAAAATGGCCATTTTTTGTGGGTTTTTTAAATTGATATTAAGGATGAAAAAAAATATTTTTTCAAAAAAATCGAAAATAGAGCTTGTAGGGCATTTATTCAAGTTTCTTAAAGTGCCCTTTAAATTACTGTGCGACCATTAGTTGCTGAGATATCGATAATCAAAGACAAAAGGACCCTTTTTCATTTGAAGGCTGATATCTCAGCAGCATATTGTCGTACAGAGAAACAAAAAAAAGCAAATTGTAGCTGAATAAATTTCCTAAACGAGCTATGAATTGGTTTTTTCGAAAAAAATTTTCCCGGCCCCGTAGACCTAAAAAACAAAACTAGAAAATTTAGAAAAATTTTGTCTCGGCATATTTCTTATGATTCCGCAAAAACTGTGGCTCAGAAAATTATTTGGCTGAAAGATCTTTAAACTAGAAATTTCAAGCTTCAATTTGCTTTTTTTATTTTTTCGATACGATCATTTTTCACTAAAATACAGACTTCCAAAAATAACTAAAAATTTTATAAAATTTTCTTGTTCCTTTAATTTTTTGGATAAGTGTATATACCTTCATGTATACGAGTTACAAGAAAGATTTCCGCTAGATAAGATCCAGAGACATGGCAGTGTCTCGCGCCAAGTACACGTTCAAACACACGTATGTGTTCGAGTGTGAAGCGCGAGCCTTCCGTGTCTCTATTCTGTAGACAGACCTCGTTTTTGCAGCACCAAATTTTCAATTGCCATAAGCTATTTATCTAAGCCATAAATAACTTTCAAAAGTATGAATTATTATATATTTCATTCATTTTTTACTAAATTAGTTCTTTTTCTAACAATTAGTTATTAATAAATAATAATATGCTCTATTGAAATATGCTCACCCACGTTTTGTGATCCTACGAATTGTTTTACATTATTTTCTATATTTCGACATTTGTCTTAGTGGTAGCACTGTTCTCATATACTATACGAGATATCGAGTATTATATTATAGTAGTGTACATGCTGCAGCATATTTAAAATTAATTTGTATATATTTTCAAGCAATTATTAGGTTGGATCATTAGTAACTTGAAAATATAATATACATAATGGGTTACTTTGATTGAACTAACCCTGATAGACATTTTTTTTTCTACTTGGAATTTTAACTTCCCTAATGACCACTTCAGCGTGAAGTAAACAGTAATTTGACAGTTGAAATTACCTGAAATTTGTAGCTAAAATTTGTCGATAATTTAATACCAAAAGTAGAAAGAAAAGTTTGCGGTTAATTTTTCCTCAATTTAGAGGCTACTTGTTTTACTAGAAAATAAAGTTGGAAATATTCATTCTTACCATTACAGAAAAAAAAACAAATTGATAGATAAAAGTGTCTACAATTTGACGTAAAAATATACTTTACAATTTGTCAAGTCCAATTATTAATAAATTAATATAAAAATTTCCTTGAAAATTGCCAACTCTCTTCTAGTCACCTTTTGGAGTAAATTTGCATTCTAATTCGGGTAGTAAATTTACCTCAAATCGTATAGCAAGTTGTATACAAATTGTCATCGAAGACAGGAAAGTCTAAGGTTTACAGATATTTAATGAAAAATTTTGTAAAGTAAACCTCTGCTAAGAAAGCGGTACTATTGGGATAAGTTGAAATTTACTATTACGATCGGGCAGCAAATTACTAGCAAAAGTTGAACAAGCAACTTTTGCGGGCAGCTTTCTGTTAATTTGCACAGTATTTTGCCATCAAATTATAATCACAGATCTGAACAGCAGAAGTTGACGTATTGTTGCTGTTAAGTTAGAAGAAACATCTGCTCGGCAAACTTTTTCTTATTTATTTTGATCTATTTATAATATAAGGAACGTCAAGCACGCAATATACGTCATCCTAAATTGTAAATTGATTATTCATCATTCACGTGGGTGAAAAAAAAAAATACTAACCTACAATAATCTTATAATAAATTTTGTTTTGACCCTGATAGCTAAAGTTTCTGATCAGATAGTTGGTGTACATGAGTTTTGACCAACTTGACAACAAGTTGTCGACGAATTTCAGCTTTTGTAACTGTTGACTACCAGTTTCTTATAAATTTGGAGCCAATCTTTTGCCGCAACGCCAACTATTTGAAAAACTTGTTTCAACTTTCTGTCCTCTAATGTAATGACAACTTTAACTACCAACTTTTTCAGAAAGTTGCCATCAACTTAT
Organism: Microplitis manilae; assembly: GCA_030273425.1. Taxonomy (NCBI): domain Eukaryota; kingdom Metazoa; phylum Arthropoda; class Insecta; order Hymenoptera; family Braconidae; genus Microplitis; species Microplitis manilae. Next base: position 6,598,428 of record CP092727.1, read on the forward strand.
GGAAATGCCAACTTTTGCGGCCAACTTGGTGACAGGTTGCAGCAGTAGATTATCGCCAAGTTGCTGCCAACTTGGCTATCAGGGAAATTTTGCTTCGAATTCTTTACCATCAATACCCTAATAGCACAGTTTGCTTTAGCGAAAGTTTACTTTACAAAAGTTTTCTTGAATTTTTCGACAAGTGTTCGGCAACTTCGGACTTTTCCATTTTTGAAGACAATTTGTATGCAACTTGCTATACAATTTGACGCAAATTTATTGTCCGCATCAGAATGCAAATTCACTTCAAAAGTTGACTAGAAAAAAGTTGTCGTCAATTTTCAGGAAAATTATCTTATCAATTTATTGTTAATCAGACTTAAAAAATTGTAAATTATTTTCTTACAATCAAATTGTAGACAACTTTATGTATCAATCTCCTTACCTTCTGTAATGTAAAAATTAAACATTACCGACTCTTTTTCTAGTAAAAAGTTACCTTTAAATTTAGGAAAAATTAACAGTAAATTTGTCTTTTCAACCTTCGCTGTCAAATTGTCGACAAATTCGAGCAGCAAATTTTAGGTGATTTCAACCTCAAATTTTTCATTCTGAGAGAGATGAAAAATCTAGTCATTTTATTACTATAATAAAAAAAAGTTCAACATGGATAGAAATAGACGATTTACGTGTTCCATCAGTACGGCGGCCTTCTAATGCAAAAAATGCTTATGTTCTTTTTTTAGAAAAATATAAAACGATTTTCAGTCCTACAAGAACAATATCAAATCCCACCAAAAACAGTTTCTCTGTTATAAGGTCGCGCTTAGTATACGTTCGACATTTATTCCTTACTGCATAAAACATAATTTTTTTTACAAAAAATGTTGAAATCGAAAAAAAAAATAACAAGTAACTGGGATATCGTAAAGATAAAAAAATTTATTATTTTGAAAATATACAAAAAAAAAAAAGTTATTTGAATGTACTTGGTGTGCGCTGTCGAGGACACCCGGGAAAAAAATTTCATGTCTAACCATATATGATCATATATGAAAATTGACCATGTCTGATCATATATGATTAGATATGATATACATATAGGTTTGACAAAAATTGTTTAAACTAAAAAAATAATTTTTTAATTTTATTGTTCATTAACATTAATTAAAATTTATTTATTTATAGTTATTCTTCACTCATTATTAATTTTTCTATCGACGAAAAAGTATTCGGTATTTTTCTGGGATTCGAACCCGGATCCTTCTGCGAATCAGTTTAAGCTTGTACCACTCTGCCAAACCATGGACTTTGTAGTTGGGACTATTCAATAGGTTTATATATAGACTTTAGAAATCTCAACAATCATTACGTTTATATTGATATTTTACGCAGTATTTCAGAAGTACGTTTTCTCATGCGGAATCAGAAGTTTTTTTTATCTTCAACAAATTAAAAAAATAAAACTTTCATTTAAGTTTAACTTAAAATTTAAATTTAAGTTTTATCTCATATGTTCATACCTGACCATATCTGATTTCATATGCGTTAACATCGTGTAAAGAATTTTCATGTCTCTTTATACCTGACTATATCTGATTTTATAAAAGTTTAACAACTTGTAAGAAATTTTATGCATCATCATATATGTTCTTTCCTGATCATATCTGATCTTACACGAGTTGAATATTATTCAAAAATTTTTATGTTTCTTCATATATGATCATGCATGACCATATATAATCTTATATGGACTGTATATTAGGGTGCTTAAAAAAAAAGCTTAATTTTTTTTTTGCTCTTACCCCCTGAAACGTTAGTGGTTATCAAGAAAAAACTCCTGCCAAAAGATGGGCTCTCTAGCTCAACTTTAAGGGGTCGCTATTTTAATTTTAATTTCCCATTTAAATAATATGGAAAAATTAATTTTTTCATTAAAAGTGTAAGTTGTTGTAAGCTGCTCAATATTTTTCAAATTCATGCATAGATCTTTAAAGCTGATTCCTCAAGCTTTCCAAAACCCTATAATAAGTCCAAATTATCGCCAATTGAGGCTACCAAAAATAAAAATGAAAATTAACAATTTCATTTTGAAATACAAAATCGATACTTTTCAAATAGCTTCAATTGACGTTTTAATTATGATAATTATGACTTATCATAGCGTTTTGGAAAGCTTGAGGAATCAGCTTTAAAGATCTATGCATGAATTTAAAAAATATTGAGCAGCTTACAACTAGTTACACTTTTAATGAAAAAATTAATTTTTCCATGTTATTTAAATCGGAAATTAAAATTAAAATAGCGACCTCTTAAAGTTGAGCTAGAGAGCCCATCTTTTGGCAGGAGTTTTTTCTTGGTAACCACTAACGTTTCAGGGGGTAAGAGCAAAAAAAAAAATTAAGCTTTTTTTTTAAGCAACCTACTGTATATCGGTTAAAATTTTTTTATATTTTTTCATATCTGTTTATATATGTCCGTACATGATTGTTTATGATCTCATATGGCCTGTATATCGGTTAAAAACTTCAAATGTATGTTCATATATGTCCACACACTAACGCAAAAAATTAGAAGAACAAGAAAATTTTATAAATTGCTCCGTGATTTTTGGAAGGCTGTACTCAACCGCTACTCTGTAAATATTGATGAAAAGACTAATGTTGCCAGGGACATTTTCAGCTTAATGTACCTCAAATAACCCTGTCAATTTTCAAATTGTACTATCGAACCATTTTGTAGAAATGATCGATTATATTTTTGCTAAACTATTAAAGAAGCAAGTTTTGTTCTTTTGATTGTGTAATCAGAATCAAAATGGAAAAAAAATTTTTTTTCAACTTTTTCAAATTTTTGCGTTGGTTACTCAGCAAATGCAAGAAAGAGAAAAAAAAAATTCCAAAAAAACTTAACACTTTTTTTCTTTTGTTATTTCCTTGCATTTAGAATTTTTTTATCTCGCGGTATTTCTTATGTTTGTGCAATAGCCTGAGCACTTCAAAAATTTCGATGAAAATTCACCGAAACTAGAGATATCGAGCTATGAAATGCTTTGTTGAAAATCTTGATACATGATCATATATGGGCATATAACTTCATATATGCCTACATACGAGCATATATGTGACCTTATATAGACTGAATATCGAGTAAAAAAATTTCATGTTGCATCATTTATGATCATGCATGATCATATATGAACGACCTTAAAAATTTTTAAATGATATTCAATTCGGGTAAGATCAGATATGATCAGGAAAGAACATATATGATAATGCATAAAATTTCTTACAAGCTCTTAACTTTTATAAAATCAGATATAGTTAGGTATAAAAAGACATGAAAATTCTTTACACGATGTTAACGCATATGAAATCAGATATGGTCAGGTATGAACATATGAGATAAAACTTAAATTTAAATTTTAAGTTAAACTTAAATGAAAGTTTTATTTTTTTAATTTGTTGAAGATAAAAAAAACTTCTGATTCCGCATGAGAAAACGTACTTCTGAAATACTGCGTAAAATATCAATATGATCGTAATGATTGTTGAGATTTCTAAGGTCTATATTAGAGCTATGCGAATCTTGTTCGAATCAAATCGAGTCGAATAGTTAGATTCGATTCGATATTCGAGTCGAATATCGAATAGTTCAAAAGATTCGAATAGTTCGAAAGATTCGAATAGTTCGGAGGATTCGAATAGTTCGAAGAATTCGAAAATTTCGAAACATCCGAATAGTTCGAAGGATTCGAATAATTCGGAAGATTCGAATAGTTCAAAATTTTTTCGAATCTTCGGTAAATAATATTATTGCATCTAAGAAATTTAGTATTTTGGCTTTATTCAATCAAAAAACTATTAGGGGAACCTGGGGCACGAGAGGCCCCTTCAAAATTTAGGTAAATTTTTTTTTTAATAATTTCATTATATTCTAGACTCATATGTGGGGTAAAATCGACCACTCTAAAAAAAATGCAACAAAACAATTTTTTTTTTATTTTCCGTTTGGTTAATTTTTTTAAGTTCTCTATTTTACCCCACATATTGGCCAAAAATATGATAAAAATATTATAGAGGTAATAACTTGACGGTAAATAAAAAAAATGTTCTTTTTTATATGTTTTTAGAGAGTTCTTTCGAGCTATTCGAACCTTTCGAACTATTCGAACCTTTCGAACTATTCAAATCCTTCGAACTGTTCGAGTCCTCCGAACTATTCGAATCTTTCGAACTATTCGAGTCCTCCGAACTATTCGAATCTTTCAGACTATTCGAATCCTTCGAACTATTCGAATCCTTCGAACTATTCGAACATCTCGAATCAAATTGTTCGATTCGATTCGCCTCGAATAATTCGAAGCTTCGAGTATTCGCACACCCCTAGTCTATATATAAACCTATTGAATAGTCCCATCTATTAAGTCCATGGTTTGGCAGAGTGGTCCAAGCTTCAACTGATACACAGAAGGATCCAGGTTCGAATCCCAGAAAAATACCGAATACTTTTTCGTCGATAGAAAAATTAATAATGAGTGAAGAATAACTATAAATAAATGAATTTCAATTAATGTTAATGAACAATAAAATTAAAACATTACTTTTTTAGTTTAATCAATTTTTGTACCAAGTACATTCAAATAACTTTTTTTTTATTTGTATATTTTTAGAATAATGAATTTTTTTATCTTTACGATATCCCAGTTACTTGGTATTTTTATTTTGATTTCAGTATTTTTTTTTTTTTTTAATTATGTTTTGTGCAGTGAGGAATAAATGTTGAACGGGTACTTGGCGCGACCTTACAATAGAGAATCTTTTTTTGGTCGGATCAACGTTACAAGATTAGGAGTAACAAAAATTTTTCCCCACCGCGCCTAAAGAAGTTTCACTTCAAAAATATAATTCATATGTAAAATGTATGCATATAGTACTTTTGAATCATTAATTCTTAAATTTAAGTATTTTAGTAACTGAACAAAAATTTTTAAATATTGAACAAGAGTATTTTAATTTACTGAATGTACATTTTTAATCATTATACTCAAGTACTTCAAATACTAATGAAAAGAATGAATACTACAATTGTGGATCTGGTTATGGCGAGGAGAATTAAACAGTTCAAAATTACACAGGCTATAAGAAATGAATTAGATATTTATTTATACTCATTTACACTCAAAAATTATGAGAACTTATAATTAATAGCGAATGCGATTAGATAAATAATACGCGATAGCGAATTCAGCTTAAAATATAATTCATGTATAAAAATAACACGTGGTCAGTAGCGGTTAAATTTACTATAATTAATTAATAATTAATTATTAGCGTACGAGCAATTTATTTATTCTTAATAAATAGCAGCCTTGATATACTGACTAAATATTGCGTATAATTCAGCGTAGTGGTTTTGATTTATTTAACACGAGTAAAAATGATAGAAGCGATTTAAAGCACGAGGTGGCAGAAGCAAAGACACGTTGTAGAAGAAGTAGAAAATGTCGGAAAAGAAGACCTACAACGGTTTCTTTTAGGACGTCAGAGCGGTGGACCAATGGGAAAATTAATAGAAGACGCTGATGAACTTTCAGCCAATAGCGAAATTCCACGTAGCTTGTTGAGATCTTGAGCCAATGAGAGTGTTTTACGTCGCCACTTTTTTATTCAAAGTTGGAACTAATTTATTCAAATGCTGGAATTTTCTCATTGGCTAAGATCTCGCGCGTAATTTTAAATAGCGATAGTGCTGCTGACCTATTGGTGAGACTCGGCGTTCGCAGGTGGTAGCGAAATGGGTCTTGATTGAACATTCTCCCCAGCGCTAGCGACGGTGTCGACAGGATTGTCATTTGGCGAGTGAACTGGCACCACACACAGTTTAGCAATTGGTTGAACAAGTTCCGTGGTAGCGGTCTTCAACGTAACTACTCGAGTCAGGCCATCTCTGCCTGGATATAATGCGAGTACTCATGCAAGCGGCTATTTCGATGGTGAGAATCTTTCATCAGTCAACAAGACTAATGAACCCACTTTGATGTTATTTTGCGGATGATGCGATTTCGAAATAGATTGATGCCTTTGCAGGTACTCCTATGACCATCTACTCCAAAACCTCTGGAACATTCGTTGTAGTTGTTGCCAGCGTGACAACGTAGCAGCATTGTTCTCCAGTAGCGAAGGTCCAAGTACAGCTTCTATCCAGACAGATCTCCGTAGATCAGCAAGTGTCAATTGAGTTCCATCTAGCTGGGTTGTTTCGTATCCGCGTTAAGGATACAGCGGAGTCTGTCCACATGAAAACTGGAACGTTTTCAAGTTTCAAAACCTTCATCACGTAGAGTACCAGTTGAGCGAGTAAGACAGCGGCATTGAGCTCCATTCTTGGTATAGAAATAGGTTTTAGTGGTGCAACTTGTGTTTTGGCACACACTAGCGAAATATTGGAGCTTCCAGTAGCGTCAGTAACTTTCAGATAAACAACAGCAACCATAGCGAGTTGTGAAGCGTCCGAGAATCCATGTAATTCAATTGATACACCCCTTTTTACATGATTCCAGCGAGGTATCTGAATCTTCGAGATCTGATGTAGTTCATCTCGAAACAAATTCCATTCTTGAAGAAGCGACGACGATAGCGTAGCATCCCAGTCGAAGTTCTGCAGCCAAAGCTTCTGCATGAACATCTTGGCTCTTACGATGATCGGTGCCAAAAAACCCAGAGGATCAAACAAGCGAGCAATTTCAGATAAAATTGAGCGTTTAGTAGTTGGTGATGCTTCTGGTAGCGAATAGCCGAACTGGAATTTAACCTGTGTAGAATTCCAGGTAATTCCGAGCACTTTTACGGTAGTATCCCCAAGCTCTCTTGGTGTATCTTCTTGGGTTTAAATTGGAGTGACGTGAGAGAGTAATTCGGTCGAATTACTAGCCCACCTGGCAAGCGGAAAACATCCTGAGGCACACATATTTTTTGTGTCGAGAGCAAGTTGAATTGCCTCAGCGAGTTCATCTGCACCTCCATAGATGTCATCAACGTAGCGTGTATTTGTCAGCGGTTCGACAGCTTTTGGAAATTTATTTCCTTCGTCTTCAGCGAGTTGTAAAAGTGCTCTTTCAGCGAGATATGGAGCTGAGGTCGTTCCATAAGTAACAGAAGCGAGCGCAAATACTATTGGGATGTCATCTTAGTCAAACCAGAGTATGCACTGTAGATGATGATCTTCCTTGTCAACTGCGATCTGACGAAACATTTTTGTTACGTCAGTAGCGAATAGATAGCGATGGCAGCGGATGCGTATAAGTACGTCACTGATGTCAACTTGAATCTTTGGGCCCACATGAAGTATGGTCTCTTTAAAGACCCCATAATGAGGGAACAGGTAGCTATTAGGTGGTAAATCCTTTAATTTTACGCGTCTCATGTGTCCCAAGTCTTCATGCTCCTTCAAGAAGTCGAAGTACAACTTCTTGTAGACTGGATCAGCCTCCAATCGTTTGCGAAGACGTAGTAAAGCGTATTGTGCAGCTCTAAGCGAGTCACCCAGTTGACTTGGCCAAGATTTGAGCGGCAAGCGAACGACATATCGACCATCTGACTGTCTGTAGTGTGTATTGACAAAGTGTTGTTCACACTCTTCTTTTTCTTCAGTATAGCGTGTAGCGAATTCTGTCTGTGGCTCTTCTTGATACCAAAACTTGCTCAACAAGTCTTGCAGTTGTTCATCAACAGTGACATGATGACCATAAGCGGTCAACTTCAATGTAGCGGTGTCCACAGATCCATAAATGATCCAGCCAAGCGATGTTGACTGAGCGATTGGGTCATTGTCACTTCCCTTTCGTATTTTAGCGTTTACATGTGCAGCTGGGGCTGCACCTAGAATGATGTCAATAGGTCGTGATGTTAAGAAGTCTGGATCAGCGAGTTGTAGCCCAGTTATATGCGGCCATTTCCTTTTAGCTAGCGTAAATGACGGCAAGTTTACCGTCAGTAGAGCAAGCACATGGGCTTGGATAGCAATCGAAGCGTTGTTGTCTAGCGAATGCGGTTTCAGCAAGGATTGTCTCCACCACAAGCTCAGCAGCCAATTCCAACACCGAGAGGAAGGAGGAGAGGACTACTAGATCGCGGTTTAACTGGCATCCACTCAGATGTTGTCGGAGCATTTGGGCATGGGTGTACAGAACTCGCGATTTGCGAGGACTCTGTGCATCCCGGGTGTCAGTCCGAAGTTAGGTGTGTGTGTGAATGTGTGAAGTATGGATGAATGAATGTAAATAAATTGGGTGTCTTCCCAGGAAGGCAGGGGAGAAAACCATGAGCCCCTCTTGACCTAGTGGTATGTCGACCAATACATGAAATTGGTGCTATGGGAGGCCCATTCCAAGCCCCGCTTCGACCAAAAAGTCTCTCTATTTCCTGAGATGGGAGGAGTGCATGGGCCCGTTTGCGGTAGGACTCGTAGTGGCTGTTGGTTCGGCACCCACACGCAAAGGATCTCTGATCCTAAGGGTTATAACATCCGCCAATATTGAGCTTGCTCAATGTTTCGCTTTTATAATATTATGGTGGAAGATAGGGGATTTGCGCAGCGCGAGTATGCCCAAAAGGGCGAGGCCTCGGCTTCCGGTTGGCGGAGGTGAACTTAGGTTCCGTTACATTAATTAATTGTCTAGCGAATGCCATTTAAAATTTTCAATGGTTTCAGCAAGGATTGTCTTCACCACAAGCTCAGCAGCCAATTCCAACACCGAGAGGAAGGAGGAGAGGACTACTAGATCGCGGTTCAACTGGCATCCACTCAGATGTTGTCGGAGCATCTGGGCATGGGTGTACAGAACTCGCGATTTGCGAGGACTCTGTGCATCCCGGTTGTCAGTCCGAAGTTAGGTGTGTGTGTGAATGTGTTGAAGTATGGACGTATGAATGAAGAAACAAATTGGGTGTCTTCCCAGGAAGGCAGGGGAGAAAACCATGAGACCCTCTTGACCTAGTGGTATGTCGACCAATACATGAAATTGGTGCTATGGGGGGCCCATTCCAAGCCCCACTTCGACCAATAGTCTCTTTATTTCCTAAGACGAGAGGAGTGCATGGGCCCGTTTGAGGTCGGACTCGTAGTGGCTGTTGGTTCGGCACCCACACGCAAAGGATCTCTGATTCTAAGGGTTATAACATCCGCCAATATTGAGCTTGCTCAATGTTTCGCTTTTATAATATTATGGTGAAAGATAGGGGATTTGCGCAGCGCGAGTATGCCCAAAAGGGCGAGGTCGCGGCTACCGGTCGGCGGAGGTGAACTTAGGTTCAGTTAAATTAATTAATTGTCTAGCGAATGCAGCGTCATCTTGCATGATCCAAGCGAATGCCCAGCTGACACATTACCAATCCCACGTAATGGTACAGCTGCCTTATTCAGCGGTATTTCCAGCTTCTTAATTAGCCAATGCGTCGCAAAGGATAGCTCCGATCCTTGGTCAATCAGTACACGAGCAGTGCATGTACTGCCTGATATCGAATTCAACTTAACAAGTGCGGTAACGAGTAATACATTGAGCGAATGAGCTGAAAGCAGACTAAGTTAGCAAATTCAACAACAACAGTTACCAAAATTGGAACTATTTGTTACCTGGTTCAGCTCCAGGAGCGTCCTGTACTGATTTAGTGGCAGCACCATCATCAATATGTGTTGAGGTGTGATGTGGCTGGTCACAATGGCGGCACTTCTGCTTAGTTCTGCAGTCAGCGTAGCGGTGGCGTCCCAGGCCGGTAGTAATGTATGATGGTTCTCCGGTTCTGTGGCGAGGCCTTTTGGTAGTTTGGTTATAACAGCACAAAGTGCTTTTGCTTGCAGATCGGGCACAAGCCCGGTTCACTCGTTTTCTCCTTGGGAGTGAAAGCGACGTAGCTAGCTGAACTAGTAGAAGTAGCTGGAGTAGATGTTGTAGCTGATCGACTGTTCCCAAACTTTACATGTTTGGTAGAAGCGGTTGACTTAGCGTAAGACTTAGGTGATGCAGGTCTTTCAGTAGCACTCTTAGCTTGGGTAGAGGTTATCTTCGCGCCAATCTCCGAGTTTTCCCACGCACGAACTTTTGCTTTAAGCATGTCGTGCAGCTGTTGGTAAGTGGGAATCTCAATGGAAACCCAAGCGAAGCCATCCATTCAACACGGAAATCTGATGGCAAGCAGCGAACAGTCAATCGAATTAAAAATGGGTCCAACTCACCAATCGGTATTCCCAAAGCAGCGATGGCGTCCAGCGACGTCTTATTAGCGAGTAACAGCGCATCCAAATCAGCAGCGGAGTGTGACGTGAGCGGTTGACGATCCAGCAGATCATCAATATGCTTATCAAGTAATCTGCATAGGTTGGTGTAGCGAGTATTCAGCAGATTCCAAGCAGGTTTGAAGGCGTCATCGGTGATCTGGAGGTTAGCGAGTAGAGCAGCAGCTTCACCTTTGACCTGTGTCTTAAGGTAATGCATTTTTTGAGACTCGGTCAGCGAATCTTCATGTATTACCAATGAGGTAAACAGGTCTTTGAAAGAATCCCATTCACCATAGGATCCCTGGAAGGTGGGCAGCTTAATTTGTGGCAAGTTAGCCTTATAAGCGCCTCCAAAGTACGCCGTTTGGTTATGATTGACGGCACGAGCTTCATGAACAGGTTCAGGTGCAGGTCTCGCAGCGTTGAGTCTCACTCTCAGAGAAGTGTATGCAATGTTAGCGGTTTCGTAAGCATTACCTGTGTGATACTTATTAGCGATGATCTCAGGTAAGTCGTCATACAGCCTCTCATGAGTTGTGTTGAAGCGGTTCCACAACTCAGTCAAGATAGCGAATTCTGCGTCAGTAGCGGCGGCACCTTGGGTAGCGAGTACATCGTCGGTCAAGCGGTTAGACATATTACGCATCGTGTCAATGCGTTGCATTTGTAGAGCGATTTGAGCTTCGGCGGCCATCTTGAATGAATGCGTGGCACAAAACGGACGTGATTCGTGAACTCGACGCTAAGTTTACGATCATTTTTGCTAAAAAGTCTTTTTACACCGGTGTGTAAAATAGATCACACCGGGCAGCACTCTAGCAGTGCTCAGCAATGCCCACGGCACTTAGCGGTTTTCACGACACAAGCACTCACACTGCACGTTTTCTCACAATTTTTAGATTTTTAATTTTTATTAATTTTTAATTGTTTAAAACTCGCCAGATCCGGCTCGGAGGACCAATGAAAAATGAGCGAATACTACAATTGTGCATCTGGTTATAGCGAGGAGAATTAAACAGTTAAAAATTACACAAGATTTTATAAGAAATAAATCAGATATTTATTTACACTTATTTACAATCAAAAATTATGAGAACTTATAATTATTAGCGAATGTGACTAAATAAATAATACGCGATAGCGAATTCAGCTCAAAATATAATTCACGTATAAAAATGACACGTGGTCAGTAGCGGTTAAATTTAATATAATTAATTAATAATTAGTTTTTAGCGTACAAGCAATTTATTTATTCTCAGTCAATAGCAGCCTTGATATACTGACTAGATATTGAGTATAATTCAGCGTAGTGGTTTTAATTTCTTTAACACGAGTAAAAATGATAGAAGCGATTTAAAGCACGAGGTGGCAGAAGCAAAGACACGTTGTAGAAGAAGTAGAAAATGTCGGTGTAACAATCGGTACACCTGAGTCACCACTCAACTGAACCTTAAGTTCAGAAATAATTTTCTTATTTTATTATTTTATAAATATTAGCCTGGAGAATTCGGAGCACACTCACCAAAAGTACAATAATACATGAGTACCCGTACATGCGTATGTGTGCATGAGTTTTTGTGCATAAGCGTGTGTTGTATATGTGTGCATTGACCATATATGGAGATCTACAACGTATTTTGAGCTTGCTCTGAATTCCCACAGAAAGGTATGCGAGTATGAGCGGTAAAGTTACAAGAAGGAGAGACGTAGATAAGAACAAGCAACTAGAAAGTAGTACGTCTTTCTTACCCTATGCACAGCTGCACCACCACGACCGGTCCCTTACGAAAATACACCGACTCAATGTCTTCCAGATGTCCTATGTAAAGATTCCTCTGAATCTTTCGCGGCCGCGAGTCCCTCGTCATAATAAAAGTCATCGTAAAGGCCTTAATAAATATGTCAAAACATTTTCTTGTTCTAGTTCGACTCAAATTTTTACGACTTTTCTATTTAAACCAATAGGTCCCACGTCTCCCGCGGATTCTTACTGTTTCTTTTTCAATGTAGAAATCTATCTCTAATTCTATTTATTTTTAATTTTTTAATTGCATTTCTCAGAAGTGTCTAAAATATCCTTAGTAAATGTCACCATATATTTTGAAGAAACATTGTTTCACAGAATCTCACGGTCTCCCGCGGATTCTTATTTTTCCCTTTCCCACCATAGGAAGCTCTTCTATTTCAAAAATTTTAATTTCGTTTCTTGGAATTACCTAAAATATTGGTAATAAATGTCATCATAGAAACGTAGTCTCTAAAATTTTACATGGTTCCCCGCAGAACCTCTCCGTCCCTTTTTCTATCCTCGAAGATTTTTCATCTCAATTTTGTATTATTTTTAAAATTATATTTTTCCTAGAGTATGTAATATATCGACCGTAAATGTCATCATATATTTATTACTTTATTTTTAAGCGGTCCACCGCGGACTTATTTTCCTATTTACATCCTGTTTGCTATAAAATTCCAAGAACTCCCGTAATAAAAATGTCATTACTTCAGCTACTAAAACCCTTGTCGGATCTATCTACGAGTAAGACTCACTGAGTCGATTTCAAAGTTCGTTCTCGTGACGCTCCACGCCTAGGCAATCGGGGGTCCTAGGTCGATAATCGTAAGTCGATTCTTTTATTTAAAATATAAATTACGCAACTTAAATTTTATTCTTAAAAACTTTCCTCGTGAGATCCTACGCCTAGGCACCTGGACTTCTAGGTTGGATACTTAGAGTAAAATCATTTGAGTTTGCATTAGAATTAACCAAACCCCTTTCACGTGACGTCCACCGCCTAGGCAATCGGAGTCCTTGTTCGGGAATAATTAATTCTATTAATAAAACCCTAAAAATCATTATAAATTCACTCGAAGGCTAAGCCGGCCGTTCGGTTCAGCGTGCATAGCATTTCCTGAGAAAAGATTCAACCTGTGAATCTTAACTAATTATTATCATAAAACATTATAAAATCTGCGGACATAGATTCAAATTGGTGAATCTGAAGTGAGTGTGTGTGCAGGTATATCAACCCATTGGGGTAAGTTCATTATTATAATATTCTGTAAAATTTAATCTGTCAATATACTACGCATGTTTTTGTATGCATTTGTCTCTTCATTTACTGTCCTTTTCTCTGGCATTCGGGTGCTGGTAGTTTAAGTCATAGTAACTTTAAGTAGGACAAAGAAAGAACACGGTCTTCTCGAGGGCCCATATTCATCGACCCAATATCCCTCTCGCCCAGAAATCCCGGACCTATCCTAACGCCACGCAGGTCATTGAACGGGATAGTCTATAGTACATCCGCTCGGTACAAATAGACAAATAAGTTATAAACGACAAGAAATTATAACATTCTTATATCAGCCACGTGACCCAAATTCCTTGGTTGGATGACAGAATAAATATAATCTCATATTGTAACTTATGATTAATTATAAATTAATAATCGGTGCCCAATCACGCATACGTTCTCACACTAACCACGTGACGGTTCAATCGAACTCCTTGGCTGAGTTATAGAATAGGGTAATTCGGCATCACGATATCCTAATACTATAAAACACATGAAATATATGTGGCGTAAACTATTCGTAATGTGATTGGTTGAACACAGCATATAATATACATAAACGACACAGAAATATATCATGATAGATACTATATGCAATTTTTATGTATATTACTTATGTGTCACAACAATAAAGTTGTATATACCTTAACGGCCACTTTAGCTTCAAATTGGCATTAATTTGTCAATTGTAATTGCTGAAATTCACTGTTCAAATTTGCCGACAATTTGATAGCAAAAGTTAAAAAGAAAAATGTGCGGATAATTTTTCCTTAATTTACAGGTAACATTTTTTACTCGAAAAAAACCCTAATAAAAGTTTCATTAAATTTTTCGTAAAACGTCCGTCAACTTCGAGCTTTTCCGTTTTTTGCCGACATTTTGTATGTAACTTTTAAAGTTCATTTGCATTCCAATTTAGGTGGTGAATTTACGTCAAATTATACAGCAAGTTATATACAAATTGTCGTCAATTACGGCAGAGCTTGAAGTTGACGGTCATTTAATGAAAAATTCAAAGAAACTTTTGAAAGTAAGCTTTTGCTGAATCAAACTGAGCTATTAGGGGCAGCTAACCTGCCATTTGATCTTCAGTACAGCCCTACTCACGTGCACATTAACTTTTTGAAGTTAACTTTGCGAAAAATTTCAACCGTTACTTTCCGTCAACTTGCTGTTAAAGCAGCCATTAAGAAAATCCACAATTGTCATTGTACGTGAATAGTTTAAGCTTTAAGGTTACCATAACCAATCTCGGTTGTGTTGTATTGACAATTATTGATTAAGTTATTTGCATTGCATCCTAAAATATTATTGATTATTATCATTGTTGGTTTTAACACCAATAATTTTCATTATTACCACTATTAAGTTAAATTGTTGATAGAAGCATATTGATTGAGATTGTGTAGTGTGTAATTGATTTAATACTATATTTTGATTTAGACAATATCATTTTCTGTGGATTAATATTACGTGAAGGTCGATCAAGTAATCGGTAGGCATAGAAACATTTTATTGTTATAGATTTTTAATCATTTTATGAATTCGAAAAATATCGACTGAAATAGATAATGAGTGTTGTACAAAAATTCTGATGTATAATTTTGTATTAACCTTTATATATATATATATATATATATATATATATATATATATATATATATATATATATATATATATATATATATATATATATATATATATATATATATATATATATATGCATTTAATGTTCAATTATATCTCAGTCTGTTTTTTCGAAACTCTATTAATTCCATTTCTTTTATTACTGTTTATATAATAAAAGTAACTGTAGCTTTGATTGCTTTATTTTCAAGGTTACATCGCTTATACCAGAACGATTGCTTTAAGTGGAATATTGTCACCAATAATATTAATCCTGTTCAATCAAAGGAAACATGAGGAGAACGTCAGATTCGCCGAATAAGTGAGTTATCAAGTTCCCGCAACTTTTTTTATCGTTATCATAAAAAAAATCCAATGTTCCTGTTTAATGCATTGTATTAATTTTTATTTTCTTGCAACATCTATTTATACATATATATTTACAACTTTGATCTATTTATATTTAATTTTCTGTGTAAGTAGTTATTTTAATTCTTATTTATTTTGTTTCAGGTCGTCCTGTTGAAGATTTAACATTGAGAAACCAATACGACTTTAAGAAATAAAAATTGATAGAAACTAAGAATAAAGATATAGAATTTTGAAGACCTGATCACGAACTTTAAATAAAATTTAAGACTAGAACAAAGAATGATATTTAAATGAAACTTAAACAAAGATTTGAAAAGACTTAGACCTAGACAAAGATATTGAATGATAAACTTCACGATCAAATTGAAATATTAAATAAGATAGATACAGATTAAGACTAAGCCTTAACCAAAGACCTATACATATGAAAATCAAATGAAAAAAAAAATTGACTAAAATCATACTGATCTAAGAAAAAGAAGAAAAATTAATTAATTAAAAAACAACAACAAGGACTAAACCCAAGACGACTACAAATATATCTAAATAATTAAGAAAAAAAAAATTGATATCCAAAATTTAAATAACGATTGCTAAAACTTATAATTATTAACCTAGAAAATAAAAAATTAACAAAATGTTTTAATAAACTTAAGGCAGCCCAAATAATCTTCTTGATGATTTTTATTACAGCATTTCCATAGCTGAATTTTTTTCTCTTAAAGTATATGAAGGGTTAACAAAAGTAATCTTTTATTAATTGAATAATTGAATTTGTAATTTTATTACTTAATGTAGTATATTAATCATTTATTTCATAAATCTTATTTGTTATTTTTAATTGCTTATGTACACGAAATTTAAATAAAACATCTTTTTAAAAAAATAAATCAGTTCATTCTTATCTCATTTATTCATAGTCAATAGATTCTATTGTAGATTTAAGGACATAATGGGGCGTAGAAAAATCGTACGTACGCCTGCTGAAGACGAAGAAATCAAAAAAGCACGCCGGGAAAAATATAATCAACAACGACGTAATCGTAGAGCAAACAAAAATAATGATAAAGATGTAAACCTTTCAATGACTAGAGCTGAACTCTCGAACATAGATACTATAGCTGCAGAAAATCAAAACGTATCTATCAATTTACTCCCTGAAAATACCATAAACAATTCAAGCGAAGTGCCTTCAACGACTTGTGGTACATCACTGCGGATACCGAATTTAATTCACAATATTCCTTTTCAGCATCATTTTAGTTCTGTTAATGACAAGCTTTCTAACGCTACAATAATTCCCTTTACTAATGTAATTTCAAATCAAACTTTGAATCATCCAAATGTTAATCCCAACAACGGAGTCGATGCAATCCATGAACATTATATCGGTGTCATGGATGTTAATTGCCGTCATTGTAATGCAAAATATTTTGCTGCCGAAAAAGTTGCAAATAAAGCAAATTCTTTTAATGATTGTTGTCGTCATGGTGAAGTGAAACTGGATCCTTTGCCAGAACCGCCAGAGATTTTACGATCATTATTTAGCGGAGCCCATGGAAAATCGAAAGAATTTTTCGAACGTATTCGTAATTTTAATAGTTCGTTCGCCTTTGCTTCGTTTAACGCTAATTTGGTTGATTTCAATTCTCAAAGGCGTGGTCCGTATTGTTTCAAAATACAGGGACAAATATATTATCAAATGAATAACGCATTATATCCATCTTCCGACGAGTCACCAAGTTACGGACAACTTTTTATTGTAGACTCTGCTGAAGCCTTAGAATATCGTTCCATCAGAAATGCCAATTGCGATGTTGAGCTTTTGGAAACGATCGATAAATTATTACGTGAACATAATGTTTTCGCCCAGTCATATCATATGATGAGAGATGTGTTGAAAAACCAAACAAAAATCGATTCGAGTGGAAACGTTGTTGAACCTGAATTACATTTAGTATTTACAATTAAACCAGGAATGGATGTTAGACGATATAACTTCCAAAGGGCCAATGAAGTAGCGGCAGTTTTTGCCACGTCAGCTGACGGAGAAATTCCTGAATCTTACGTTAGTGTACAAAACAAAATTACTAAAACTTTCCAACGCCTGAGTACAATGGACCCTAAAACCGAACCATGGGTTTATCCATTATTTTATCCATATGGCAGCCAGGGATGGCATCAAAATATACCTTATGTGAAGAAAACCAATCGAAGAGTTACTCGTGCAGATTATTATAAATATAGATTAGCTATTCGTGATGATTTTGAAGTATTTTTGATGGGGCGTCGCTTATCTCAACAATGGATAGTTGATAGTTATGTTAAGATTGAAAAAGATAGACTAGAATTTTGTAAACGCAATCAAAAAAAGTTACGCGCTGATTCATATCAGGGTTTATTAGATCACCTGAAATCGCGAGCCATCAACAGTGATGTCAATTGTAACATAGGTAAAATTGTTATTTTACCATCGACATTTACTGGATCACCCCGTAATATGTTACAACATTATCAAGATGCAATGGCAATTGTACGGAAATTTCGTAAACCCGATTTGTTTGTGACCATGACATGTAATCCGAAGTGGCGAGAGATTACGGAAAACTTATTGCCACATCAAACAGCTTCGGATAGACCCGACTTAGTTGCACGTGTATTTGATATAAAAAAAGATGCTTTAATTAAAATGATAACGAAAGATCATCTTTTCGGAGAAGTAATTGCTTTCAATTGGGTGATTGAGTTTCAGAAACGTGCTTTACCACATTTACATATGTTGATAACACTAAAAAGTAATTATAAAATAACAACCTCCGATAATGTTGATAAATTTATTTCAGCTGAAATACCAAATGAGACAGAAAATCCTTCGTTATATAATATTGTCACAAAAAATATGCTACACGGTCCATGTGGAGATTGGTGTATAGTTAGAGAAAAGTGTTCGAAAAAATTCCCAAAAAACTTTCGCAATGAAACAACAATGGATGATAATGGATATCCTTCCTACCGCCGGAGAGATCAGGGAACCATATTTTCACGGAATGATCACATTTTCGATAATCGCCATGTCGTACCGTACAATCCAACGTTATTAGAAAAATTTAATTGTCATATCAATACGGAGGTAGTGTCATCAGTTAAAGCAGTCGAATACATATATAAATATGTGTACAAAGGTCATGATAAAGCAGGAGTAACAATAAACGGTAATGTATCGGAACCTACGCCAGCATCGGAAAACGTCGGAGACCAGACATCTCATGATCCTGGTACTGCTACACTAAACCATGATGAAGTTCGAAATTTTGTTGATGCCCGCTATGTTGGCCCCGTGGAAGCTGCCTGGCGAATCTTATGTCAACCATTGCAAGATAAAAGTCATTCGATTACACGATTACCAATACATCTACCTAATCAACAGAATATTACAATTAGTGATGATTGCAATGAAAACGAGCTGTCAGAAGCTTTACAAAAACGAACAATGTTAATCGAATTTTTTTCTTTGAATGAACGCGATCCCAACGCTCGACAATACTTATATAGCGATATTCCATATCATTACGTTTTTAAGAAACAAAATGGAAGTACAGTTTCGAGTTGGCGACCACGGAAAAAACAATTCAATGTTATCGGTCGTATGTATTCGGTCAGTCCTGCACAAACTGAACTTTTTCATCTTCGACTATTGTTAGTTAATATTACGGGGGTGAAAAGTTTTGAAAACCTTAGGACAGTAAACGGAATAGTGTATAGTACATTTGTAGCAGCATGTTTGGCAGCAGGGCTTATTGAAGATGATCAAGAATGGAAACGAGCTATGAATGAAGCAATAGTTTATATGATGCCACGACAACTACGATGCTTATTCGTACGTATACTGATTCACTGCCAACCTTTACATCCCGAACAACTTTGGGAAGAATTTAAAGAAGCAATGTCTGAAGATCTTAGCAGACGTTTTGGAATAGAAGATGGGCAAAGAAAAGCTTATGTGTATATTAACTCGATGCTTCATCAAGAAGGTTATAGTCTATCGGCATTTCCAAATATGCTACAAATCACTGAAATTGAAGATATACCAGATGACAGAACAGTATGGTCTGCTCAATCTGAAACATTATCAAGTTATGAGAAGTTAAATGTAAATCAAAAAGAAGTTGTAGACTTTATTATGAATTCCGCAGAAAATGAAGGTAATAACTCTAATTGCGTTTATATAGATGGACCTGGTGGTTCCGGTAAAACTTTCATATACACAACATTATGTCACCTATTGAAGATAAAAGATAAAAAAGTTTGTACCATGGCTTACACAGGTATTGCAGCAACCCTTTTACCTAACGGAAAAACTGTTCATAAAACGTTCGGATTACCTGTTCCTATGTTTTCAGACTCATCTTCAAGTATCAAACCCAATTCAAAACAAGGTTTATATCTAAAAGACGTCGACGTTTTTATCTGGGATGAAGCTCCAATGGCACCAAGATATGCTTTAGAAATAATTGATCGTACTCTAAAGCACATTATGAACAACGTTATTCCCTTCGGCGGAAAACTAATGATTTTAGGTGGCGATTTTCGACAGTTACTTCCAGTACACCCAAATGCTACTCGCATCGAAACTGTTAATTTATCTATTAAATTCAGCACATTATGGAGAGACTTCCATAAGTATTCGTTAACACAAAATATGCAAGCATTACCAGAAGAAATAGAATTCGCACAGTTCTTACTGAACGTTGGTGACGGGACTATTAATAATGAAAATGATGAAATAGAACTTCCTGAAATGTGTTTAACATCAAAGAATAACGATATCGTTGCAAATGTATATGGTAAAATCATCAAAGGCAAACGTTACAATGAACTTACGAAAACAGTTATTCTTTCAGCTAGAAATATTGATGTCGATGAAATAAATTAACAAGTTATTGAACTTTTAGATACCTCTACGGAAAAAATATATACAGCCGTTGATAGTACTGCTAATTGTGACAATGGGGATAGTGACGATGCTTATTTACCAGAATATTTAAATACTTTGAACCCTCCGAATTTCCCTCCCTACGAACTTCGGTTAAGAAAGTATGCAATAGTTATGTTAATAAGAAATCTCAATTTGAGCGAGGGTTTGTGTAATGGTACAAGATTAATCGTTTTGGATCTAGGGATGAATGTATTACGCTGCAAAATATTAACAGGTGACAAAGTCGATGATATTGTTTTTATTAACCGATTAACGTTGTACTGTGAAAATATTTATCCCTTTACGTTCAAAAGACGACAATTCCCCATTAAAATCGCGTTTTGTATGACCATAAACAAAGCTCAAGGTCAAACATTTGACTCAATAGGAATTGATCTCACGACAGATGTATTTAATCACGGTCAATTATACGTAGCATTCTCAAGAGTTAGATCATGGTCATCGTTACGCGTGTATTTAAACAAAGATAAACCCAACAATTTAGTAAAAAACTTTGTTTACAAAGAAATATACACATAGTTCAGATTTCTCGAATACGACAATTGACTAATCGATACTTACATAAAAATATATATTTAAATACGTGCAAATGAATTAATTTCGAGTGTGTTAATACTAAGATATTAAAATTATTATAATCGCATTGGTATTCAAACATTACAGTGTTAGTAGTTATTTAATTGCTATTATTTAGTGATGAACCCTCAATATATTTGACTCTTATTATATTCACAGAACTATTGTTCGGACAAATTACGCTATAGTTTTATGTAATGACATTGATTATAATACGTTATAAATTACATTAGAGCAATATAGTTATTCATATGCATATTTAATAACTATTCCGATTAATTTCAATTTTTCGAACATATTTTATCTAAAGTATACATATTATTTTCTTTCCGCTTATACCAATTACGATATGGAATCCATTAAGACAATGACTTGACAGTCGTATAAGACTAAATCATGTGCAAACACATTCGCGTACTACTGAATCATGGCATTGATTCAATTGATATGGTAGAAATATGACATTGAATAATAAATAGATTAGAAAGATATAAACGGAATCCAAAGAAATAGGATAGTAAAAAATATTGAACATATGATTATGTATAATAGCAAACGGATACCGGTACTATTAACTATAAAATAAATACAATAGTTACATCATATTAATATTAGAAAGTATTGTTAGTCATTAAATATCACATGAAACATATGCTAATACAAAATACCCTGATGGTCCGATTTTCTGTTATCTTCCGCTATGTTGCTCCCGTTAAGGCTATTTGCCAATTTTTATTTGAGCCTTTTCAAAACGAAGGTCACTAACTAAATGTTTATCGATACATTTACGTAACTCTTAAAATATTGCTATTAATGATGATCCCACAGAACAAAAAAAAAACGGTCCTTCAAATTCACTTGAAAACAAGCAATTATCTATGAATTTTTTTTTCGCATAAAATAGATCTAATAGTTTGCAAGCACTGATTCAATGTGTCTCATAATATCATGTTTTTTAAAAATAAAACCACAGTACCAGTGTATGTTGAAAACCACGAAAGAAAGTGTTTATTATTGTTAGTTAATAACTTCGTCGATCCCGAAAAAATAGAATATTTTCATTTTATATTACTTGACAGTAAAATATTTATTTTTTATAACTATCAGCCGACTTTAATGAGACATTATTATTTATCGTTAGTCTTTAATTACTTAGTTTTCAATGATATGAGTAATGAACGAAGACAGTGTCTTGATAGTTAAATAAGACTAAAGCACGTGTAAAATCGTTCAGTTTTTACTGAATGATGTTATTGTTTTAAGAGTATGGTAGAAATTTGTCTTTAAACAATATATAGATTAAAAGATAAAAACAAAATTCGAATAAATAGGAAATTAAAAGACATATATCTCATATGATTATGTGTAATAGTGAATGAATACTTTTACTATTAATTGTAAGATTGGTACAATAGTTTCATTTCATAAATATTAGATTTTATTGGTAATTTCATAGTAAATGGAACAGATTCTAATACAAAAGACCCTGATGGTCCGATATTCTGTTATTTTCCGCTATTTCGGTCCTGTTAACGCTGTCCGGAAAATTTCGTCTCAGCCCTTGCAAGAAAATAAAGAAAAAAAATTTATAGACTATTCTCAAAAACGAACAATATTGAATTTCACTCTTTTTTAAATAATTGTGACGTATTATTTTGAAATTTTAATTTCGTAAAATTGCATACCATGACGTTTCAGAAACAGCCCTGGTCAGAAAATCTTATAGAATCCAGTAGATTCTCATAAGTTTCTATATTAATTTTATAAGAATGAATGAGTTCTACGAGAAGTACTGTAGTTAAGTATAGGGCTTTATACGTACAGCTACAATAATCTATAGAATGTTTTAAGCAGGAAACATGGAACCGTCGTTCTAAAGGGTAAATTACGGTAATGACAGTTAAATTTTTTAAAGACAAATCAATTGAGGGTTTTATGCATTGTTTTTGAGTACAAATAATTATATCTTAGCTTTTATTTTTAATATATAGTTGTATGTCATAATATGTACAGTTGTATATAATTGCATTGTGTCATTTTTAGCCGTTATAAGTGTATGTATAGTAATTTATAGATGTATATATGATCAAGGCTGATTAGACGTTAATGATCTAATATTTTATATTACTAATGTATGAAGTTACATGTAATTCGGTCTGATAATATCGGAGCAATATATTTCTATAGTTTTTTATCAGTATATATCATCATGATCATGCAAAATCATTTCTTTCTGAGGATTTAGAATTTCTAAAAGTTTGGTCACGATCATCAATACTTCAGTTTTTATAACATATCAACAAACCATGACGTCGGGGACATGTGCGATATTTATCCAACTTCGGAGACATATTTTCATATTATACTCTGACTTTGGCGACTTTGTATCTAAGCATTACTTGCGATATATATCCGACTTCAAAGAAATATTCTCATATTATAATCTGATTTTGGCGACATTTGATATACATAGATTTTGTCATCTCAAAAATCTACATGTTATACATCAACTTGGGCGACATGTGCGATATATATCCGACTTCGGAGACATATTTTCATATTATTGTTATGTCCAAAAAGTAGCTTGTACTGTGATATTTGGACAAATTATTATTATTTTTATTTTCGGCCCTAGTCTTTCGACCAATAGACCGGGATCACACTGAGTTATTATCTGGAAGGTTTGTTTGAAATGAAAGATGTTCAATATACGAATTAAACTACTATATATTATACAATTTACAATTTTGATGATGTGAATACAATGAATTTAATATTTAAAACATTAGGTGGCTAGTCAGCCGACTCTAATTTACAATAAAATGGTTGTGATAAAATTCGTTTTGAATACTAGAGAGGACTATAGAATTTTGAATACAATAATTTTTTTTATAATATTTCTATGTATTGGAAATGTTTCTATATGTTTTGGCATACATAAACTTAAAGATTACAGTACCTGAAGTTGTGAAGACTGGAGTATACTTTTGGTTTACACTGAGTTTACTTTATTATTCGCGGTTACAATTTGTTTCGTTACTATTAAACACTAACAATATAAATAATAGAATAAAGGGTGAGAACACTTGTACCATTAAATCAAAATATGAAGTGTGAGAACACTTGTACTTGAATTTCCTCATCCTTACTGATCCAGGACTGAGAACTGTGACTTAACTGAGAAATTAAGACACTGCCGTAAAAACTGCGAGGTTGAGAGTGATTGATGTGTGTCAACACTTTTTATAATTTTCGTCAGGTCCTAATTGGTGTATTGTTTGGGGGAAAACTGTGTCCAATCGGAACATAGTTCTTTGGGTCCTTTCCCTTTCCCTAGGATTTTCCGCTAGGGAAGTGGTAAAGGGCACACCCCGATGCAGGCCTATGCGTGTACGTATCCACACATACACCCACATGCACAATATTTCATGTATAATAATATTTTAATTTATTTATTATAATAGAAATTTATATCTTATTTTATAAATTTTCCTTCTGATAAATTTACTTTTATTTATTTGTATGAATTTTACTTATTTAATTTTTATAAATTTACTTCTTTATTTATATAAAATTCTATATTTATTCGCATGAATCTTTTCTTATGTAAATTCTATTAATTGCTTTATATATTTATGTAAAATTTCATATCTATTTTATAGTCTTTACTTCTTTAAAATTTTGTAATTTATTTAATCATTTATATAAAATTTTGTATTTATTCCTAAAATTTTATGTATTTGAATTTTAGTATTAATTAATTTAAAAGTTTTATATTTATTCTTACTATTTTTATCTATTTGAGTTTAATTAATTAATTAAATTATTTATACGAACTTTCATCAGATTTTTTTGTTAGTTAAAAATTATTTTGAATAGTAAATTTTTTTTTGTATTAACTTCCCTTAATGACTATTTCGTCATTTAAAAACAATTTTGTCTATTTGTTCTATGATCCCGAGATGTCTCGTTGAAAGTGCACTCAAAAATGTAAGGGCTTATAAGATTAGGTATTTTCGTTTATTTTATTTATTCAAAAATGAGTCACTGTTAAAATTTCATTTTTTTCTTTTTTAAATATTTCAAATACGTCTCCGTTGATAATTTTTTATTGCTTTCTAAAAAGAATAAACTTGGGCCTTTTCGCTATGGTGACCTGAGGGGTCATTAAAAACGCATTTGATTGTTTGCTCTAGTACTTTTTTACGTGCGTCAGAGCAAACAAGTTCACTAATCTTAAAATATTTTTACAACTAAAATGTCTTATCGCTCTAGAGCTATTAAAGAAAAATAAAATTTGGTCGCCACGTAATTTTAATAAAAAAAAAAAAAATAAAATTTAATATAAAAAGTTCAGCGTCTGAGCTGGACGTAACATTATACTCTGACTTTGGCCACATCTAATATACATAGATTTTGTCATCTCAAAAATCTACATGTTATACATCGACTTGGGGGACATGTGCGATATATATCTGACTTTGGAGACATATTTCCATATTAAACTCTGACTTCGGCGACTTCGTATCTAAGCATTACTTGCGATATATATCCGACTTCAGAGACATATTTTCATATCATACTCTGATTTAGGCGACATCTGATCGACATAGAGTTTGTCATCTCAAAAATCTACATGTTATACATCGACTTCGGGGACATGTGAGATATACATCTGACTTCGGAGACATATATATTCATATTATACTCTGACTTTGGCGACTTTGAATCTAAGCATTACTTGCGATATACATTCGACTTTGGAGACATATACTTATATAATACTCTGACTTTGGCGACATCTGATATACCTTGATTTTATCATTTCAAAATTCTACATGTTATACATCGACTTCGGAGACATGTGCGATATATATCCGACTTCGGAAACATATTCTTACATCATACTCTGACTTCGACGACCTCTGATATATATAGATTTTACCATTTAACGAATCTACATGTTATACTTCGACCTCAGGGACATGTGCGATATATATCCGACTTCGGAGACATATTCTTATATTATACTCTGACTTTGGCTACATCTGATATACATAGGTTTAATTATCCCAAAAATCTACATGTTATACATTGACTTCGGGGACATGTGCGATATATATCCGACATCGGAGACATATTTTCATATTATACTCTGACTCTGGACACATCTAATAAACATAGATTTTGTCATCTCAAAAATCTAAATGTTATACATCGACTTCAGGGACATGTGCGATATACATCCGACTTTGGAGACATATTTTCATATCATACTCTGACTTTGGCGACTATGAATCTAAGCATTACTTGTGATATACATCCAACTTCGGAGACATGTTTTCATATTATACTCTGACTCTGGACACATCTAATAAACATAGATTTTGTCATCTCAAAAATCTAAATGTTATACATCGACTTCGGGGACATGTGCGATATACATCCGACTTTGGAGACATATTTTCATATTATACTCTGACTTTGGCGAGTTCGAATCTAAGCATTACTTGTGATATACATCCAACTTCGGAGACATGTTTGCATATTATACTCTGACTTTGGACACATCTGATATACATAGATTTTGTCATCTCAAAAATCTGAATATTATACATCGACTTCGGGGACATGTGCGAAATACAACTGACTTTGGAGACATATATATTCATATTATACTCTGACTTTGGCGAGTTCGAATCTAAGCATTACTTGCGATATATATCTGATTTTGGGGACATATTTTTATACTATACTCGAAGACTTCGAAGACATCTAATATATATAGATTTTACCATCCAAAAAATCTCCATGTTATACATCGACTTCGGGGACATGTGCGATTTACATCTCACTTTGGAGACATATTATCATACGTTACTCTGACTTTGGCGACTGTGTATCTAGGCATGACTTGCGATATACATCCGACTTCGGAGACATATTTTCATATTGTACTCTGACTTTGGCTACATCTAATATAGATAGATTTTGTCATTTCAAAAATCTACATGTTATACATCGACTTCGAGGACATGTGCGATATATATCTGACTTCGAAGACATATTTTTCTATCATACACTGACTTTGGCCACTTTGAATCTAAGCATTACTTGTGATATATACCCGACATCGGAGACATATTTTCATATTATACTCTGACATTAGACACATCTAATATACATAGATTTCGTCATCTCAAAAATCTGAATATTACACATCGACTTCGGGGACATGCGCGAAATACATCTGACTTTGGAGACATATTTTCATATTATACTCTGACTTTGGTGACTTTGTATCTAGGTATTACTTGCGATATATATCCGACTTCGAAGACATATTTTCATATTATACTCTGACTTTGGCGACTTTGTATCTAAGCATTACTTGCGATGTATATCCGACTTCAAAGAAATATTCTTATATTATACTCTGATTTTGGCGACATTTGATATACATAGATTTTGTCATCTCAAAAATCTACATGTTATACATCAACTTGGGCACATGTGCGATATATATCTGACTTTGGAGACATATTTACATATTATACTTTGACTTTGGCGACTTTGTATCTTAGCATTACTTGCGATATATATCCGACTTCGGCGACATGTTTTAATATCATACTCTGATTTAGGCGACATCTGATCTACATAGATTTTGTCATCTCAAAAATCTGCATGTTATACATTGACTTCGGGTACATGTGCGATATATATCTGACTTTGGAGACATATTTTCATATTATACTCTGACTTTTGCGACTTTGTATCTAAGCATTACTTTCGATATATATCCGACTTCGGAGACATATTTTTATTTTATACTCTGACTTTGGCGACATCTGATATACATAGATTTCATCATCCCAAAAATCTACTTGTTATACATCGACTTCGGGGACATGTGCGATATATATCCGACTTCGGAAACATATTCTTATATCATACCCTGACTTCGACGACCTCTGATATATATAGATTTCACCATTTAACGAATCTACATGTTTTACTTCGACCTCGGGGACATGTGCGATATATATCCGACTTCGGAAACATATTCTTATATCATACTCTGACTTCGACGACCTCTGATATATATAGATTTTACCATTTAACGAATCTACATGTTATACTTCGACCTCGGGGACATGTGCGATATATATCCGACTTCGGAGACATATTCTTATATCATACTCTGGCTTTGGCTACATCTGATATACATAGGTTTTATTATTCCAAAAATCTACATGTTATACATTTGACTTCGAAGTCATATTCTTACATCATACTCTGACTTCGACGACATTTGATATATATAGATTTTACTATTTAAAAAATCCACATGTTATGCATCGACTCCAAGTACATGTGCGATATATTCGACTTTGGTGACATATTTTTATATCATACTTTGACTTTGGTTACTTTGCATCTTAGCGTTACTTGCGATATGCATCTAACTTTGGCGACATACTTTTATATTATACTCTAGCTTTGGCGACTTTGTATCTTGGCATCACTAGCGATATATATTCGTCTTTGGAGACATATTTTTATATTATATCTTGACTTTGGCGATTTCGAATAATAATAAAAATTTTTTGTCATTTATTTTTATTCAAATATAGTATAATTGACTATGTTGAGTAACGAATTCCATTAAACTTACAGTCAAGTTCACTATTGCAGTTTATATTTATTGGCATAATCAAATATCAAGAATTACTAAATATAAATAAAAAATAAATTTTCGAGATTCGTAAGAATTTCGCAATTTTAAAAGCCTTTTATGAATTTACAAACGAATTATGAGTTTACCAATGAATTGAGTAATTCTAACCCTTATTTTTAAGCAACGATTTCTATCTTTTTTTATTCATGTATTCAATAAAAAATCACTCAGCAATTGATTGTTTTTATCGATAAGCAAATGAAAGGAATAAATCAAACCTCATCCGAATGCTGCAGTAGGTTTAAACATGCAGAATTCAGATTTCTATAATTGTTTAAACTTCGTTACTTTTGCGACATTTGATTGGCTTAATGATCTCGAGTCTAGCAATTTTACTCAATATCCAACTTTGAGTTTGAGGATTTGGAAAACTTAGTCTTTACGGTTATTCAATTTCGAGTGTACGAATTTTATTTTATCATGGATACTTGTTGTCAAAATTTGGGCTTCATATAAATTCTTAAAAGAAAAAAAAAAAACTATTTATTTATACATGAAATTTTTTTTTTCCGTGAGTGTATTTTGAAAAATAGCATTCGCAGTATTCTTCAAGTGAACAAAGCATAAATATTTATCTGGATCTACGTAAGTATTATCAAAACTCTTGTAGCTCAAAACATCATTAACAATCGTTGCAAGTTTTTTATGATGAAGTCCCTCATATTTTTTTCCGTGTAAATCCTTCTTACAATGTTTTTTTTTTTTATTTATGTTTTCTTTTTGCTGTTTCGATCCATAGTTGACGGCTCGATTAGCAAATAGTGTCAGTATAATTTTACTGTTCAGGATGTTTAAATTCATATATTTCTTAGAAAAGTCGAAGTCTAGCTATACATACAGTATTTGTGCAACTTCTTTCTTTATTAATCATCTGATAGTTATTACAATGACTGATATTGCTTGAGAAAATAACATTTTAGGAACATAAAATAAAGTTTCAGAAATTGTCAAT
Organism: Microplitis manilae; assembly: GCA_030273425.1. Lineage (NCBI taxonomy): Eukaryota > Metazoa > Arthropoda > Insecta > Hymenoptera > Braconidae > Microplitis > Microplitis manilae. The sequence goes on from CP092727.1 coordinate 6,628,016, forward strand.
ACGGCCTAGTTTCAAGTTTTTCTCTTTATTGTAAAAGAAATATATCAATGTTTTCGATTTTTCTCAATTATAATTGAATTTACAAGGTTTAAATAAAAGAAAATATGAGATCAATGTTTTTAATAGACTATAAGTAATGAAGTTATGAATTGAGAGCTAATTATGTTTAGTTACCGACCAAGAAATGCATTATAGTTGTTACTTTTGCAGATCCTGTTGCATATTTTAACAGTTTTTGATAGTAAATTTGATTGAATTATCCATCGTAATTGTTTTCACTATTTCAGTAACCCAACTTCATTGTAAATTTATTTTTCAAGAACCAGTAAATAAAAAAATTCTTCTGTAAAAATATTTCTGATTAAAAAATTATTGTTATGAAATTACTTTATTTTTATTTTATCACTGAAGCCTAAATTATAAGAGAAATCATTTGAATCATTGCTCTGTTATGTATTATTCATCAGCATCGAGCTGCGATTCTTTTAAGATTTAATTAATATAACATTCAGTTGCATGTCAATGTTTGTTTTAATATACATGCTTCTTGCAATTTTGTTCATTTTCAAAATGTTTTGACTATGTTCCTTAATTGATCATCATAATAATACTACTAATATCAACAATATTCCATAAAGATCTCTTTCTTGTAAGGATATCATAATCGTTGGTTTGATAGTGTATACGGGGCATTCTACGCCAAATCGGACGGTTTGGAAATTTTAATTTTAGATGTCCTCAATTTCTTGTACCCGTCAAAGAACTCTCTTTCCAGAATGTTAAAATTTTTTTGATCACCGGTTCAAAAGATATAGAATTTTAAAGAAAACCGCTCTTTTTATGATTTTTTACTAATAACTTTTTAGAAAATGGTTTAAATCAAAATACTCACTGGATAAAAAACTATCATTTTCCCATGTACTATTGAAAAAAAAATACAAAAAACTACTAATAAAGTTTTCAGAAAATTTAGTAATTTGAAGAAAAACGATTCTTAAAAATTATTAATTCACATGGCGCAATAATTTTTTAATTTTGAATTCATGAGTAATGCGACAGACATACGACTTTAACAATCTTCTCTTATACAATAGTCTAAAAAAGTGAGAGTACGACATGAAAATATGTTTCCACAATCAGATATATATCGCAAAAAATACTCAGATCAAAAGTCGCCGAAATCAGAGTATGACATAAAAATTCGTCTCCGAAATCAGATATATATAGCCAGTAATACTGAAATAAGAAGTCACCAAAGTCAAAGTACGATATAACAACATGTCTCTGAAGTCAGATGTATATCGCACTTGTACTCTAAGTCGATGTATTGCACGTAAATTCGTTAGATAGTAGAATCTATTTATATCAGATGTCGTCAAATTCAGAGTATGATATGAGAATATGTCTCTGAAGTCGAATATAGATCGCACATGTACTCTGAATCGATGTATATTATGTAGATTTTTCAAATGGTAAAATCAATGTATATCAGATGTCATCGAAGTCGGAGTATGATATAAAAATATGTCTCCGACGTCAGATATATATCGCAAGTTATATTAAGATATAAAGTCGCCAAAGTCAGAGTATAATATAAAAATATGTCTCCAAAAACAGATATATATCGTAAGTTATATTAAGATACAAAGTCGTCGAAGTCAGAGTATAATATAAAAAAATATGTCTCCAAAGTCAGATATGTATCGCAAGTTATATTAAAATAAAAAGTCACCAAAGTCAGAGTAAAATATAAAAATATGTCTCCAAAGACAAATATATTTCGCAAGTAATGCTAAGATACAAAGTCACCAAAGTCAAAGTATAATATGAAAATATGTCCCGGAAGTCAGATATATATCGCACATGTACTTGGAGTCGATGTATAACATGTAGATTCGTTAAATGGTAAAGTCTATATATATCAGATGTCGTCGAAGTCGAAGTATGATATATGTCTCCGAAGTCGAACAATATCACACATGTACTCTGAGTCGATGTATAACATGTAGATTTTTTGAATAGTAAAATCTATATATATCAGATGTCGTTGAAGTCAGAGTATGATATAAAAATATGTCTCCGAAATCGGATATATATCTTAAGCTATACTAAGATACAAAGTCGCAAAAGTCGGAGTATAATGTGAAACATATGTCTCCAAAGTCAGATATATACCGCAAATGTCCCCAAAGTCGATGTATAACATTTAAATTTTTGAGATGATAAAATCTATGTATATCAGATGACGCCAAAGTCAGAGTATAATATGTAAATATGTCTCTAAAGTCAGATATATCGCACAAGTCCCCGAAGTCGATGTATAACATGTAGATTTTTGGGATGGTAAAATCTATGTATATCAGATGTCCCCAAAGTCTGAGTATAATATGAAAATATGTCTCCGAAGTCGGATATATATCGCACATGTACTCGGAGTCGATGTATAACATGTGGATTTGTTAAATGGTAAAATCTATATATATCAGATGTCACCGAAGTCAGAGTATGTCATGAAAATATGTCTCCGAAGTCGGATATATATCGCACATGTACTTGGAGTCGATGTATAACATGTAGATTCGTTAAATAGTAAAGTCTATATATATCAGATGTCGTCGAAGTCGAAGTATGATATAAGTATATGTCTCCGAAGTCGAATATATATCACACACGTACTCTGAGTCGATGTATAACATGTAGATTTTGTAAATAGTAAAATCTATATCTATCAGATGACCTTTAAGTCAGAGTATAATATGAAAAATGTCTCCAAAGTCAGATATATATCGCACTTGTCCCCAAAGTCGATGTATAACATGTAGATTTTTGAGATGATAAAATTTATGAATATCAGATGTCGCCAAAGTCAGAGTATAATATCAAAATATGTCTCTAAAGTCAGATATATATCGCACATGTCCCCAAAGTCGATGTATAACATGTAGATTTTTGAGATGATAAAATCTATGAATATCAGATGTCGCCGAAGTCAGAGTATAATATGAAAATATGTCTCCAAAGTCAGATATATATCGCACATGTCCCCAAAGTCGATGTATAACATGTAGATTTTTGGGATGATAAAATCTATGTATATCAGGTGTCACCAAAGTCAGTGTATAATATAAAAATATGTCTTCAAAGTCAGATATATATCGCAAGTAATATTGAAATGTAAAGTCGCCAAAGTCACGGTATAAAACTTAAAAATGCTAAAGATGAATATATTTTTGTAAATATGTTTATCAATATTTTGCATCTGGTATTAATTTGTGATCCAAAAAAATACAAAGGTTTCTTGGAATTACTATAAGTCATTGAAGTTTTTAATAGAAAAGAAACTGCCACATCTATTTACAATGTAACGGTCCGGTGATTTTTTTTACACTTAATACATAAGTTTGATACGAGTCACAGAAGCAATTGCCCACTACCAGTCTATTATAGTAGCTAGAAAATACGTTTTGATACCTACGCTCTCACACATCGTATCTCATATTTAAAAAATTTTTTATTTTACGATTAAACGGTTTATTGCTTTGATTAGTTAGATAAGATCCAACGTATTAATAAATTTATATAAATATTGTATTTAAGCGTTTTCATACTCATTAACATTTGCATTAGCTATTTATCTAAGTGCTTATGAATCAAAAGTCATTTCAATAGTCCCTGCATTCTTGATGTCGCCGAAGTCCGAGATAAACATATACCATTGTTTTCGGGGACTGTCGCCGAAGTCCGAGTTAATTCTACCAAAATTTCGAGGACTGCCGTTAAAGACGGAAAATGTCTTCGAACACCGTATTAATCATGACAAAATGTCCTCAAAGTCAGAGTTAAACATACATATATATATATATATATATATATATATATATATCTATATATATATATATATATATATATATATATATATATATATATATATATCTATATCTATAAAATGACAGGCCTTTTTTTTGAACGCGCATCACGTAAAAACTACTGAAAATTTTGACATGAAATTTACACCACAAAATTCTGCGTGTTTCAAAGAAGGTTTTAAACTATATATTATTATGATTTTGATGATAAAAACTATATTTTTATAGACTTTGTTTTAATAAATTTTATCGATTATCGATTGTTCTTTTTCTTTCAAATAAAACCAAAGAACATTAATATACATGAATCTGTCTGTTCAGTGACGAATAAGCTGAGGAACTGACTGGATCTGGTTAGGTTGGTCAGGTTGCAAAAACAATGAATGTTTCAACAGATAGTTATAAAAACAATAATTAACCACTTTATTTACACTTATTTACACTAAATTATTGCGAGAAATAATTATTACTAGCGAATTCAACTTAAAATAACACGCGTTAGCGAATGCAACTCGGAAAAGCTACGCGATAACGAATTCAACTCAAGATACAATTCGCGTATAAATTAACACGTGGTCACAACGATTATAATAGCGGCAATTAATTATAATATAATTATAAATAATTATCACTGAATTTACTCTCAGTAAATAGCAGCCTTAATTTCCTGACCAAATAAAGAGAGAAATTAGCGTAGCGAATTTGAATTATATCACACAAGGAGAAATGACTGACAAAACAGATATCACTTAATTTTAAGAGTAAAGCACGTGGTGAACACTATAGCGGTAATTGGCAAAAGATGGCGAAAAAGCGCGAGAGATAGCGTCCAGGCTTCTTCTTAGTGACGTCAGAGTTGAGCTGCGCATGCTCCGGGAAAGCGACTAGACCAATAAGAAAATTCACCTTATACCAACGTGCTCTTCAGCTAATTGGAGAACTCGTTACTAGCGATGCTGGAGCCGCACGTGGTAAAAGAAAGAAAAGTCTCAGAGAGGCGCTCAGTCGAAATAGCTGAAGCTGTCCGGCCGACTCCGATGACAGTCGAGTCACTCCAACCTACTTCACCCATCACTGAACACTGTCCTTTTTTTGATATGATATAATTTTATTTGATTTTCTAATTAAAGTAAAAGTCCCTATGTACGCTTAGTATCATTAGTTGCTCACTTTCACTGTTTAATGCGTTTTTTATAATTTTTATAAAATAAAAAAATTCAACTGGAAAAATTTTTATTAATGAATAATTATTTGTGAATTTAAATACGTTAAAATATCATGTATCAAATTATTTTATAATAGATTATGAATTCAAATTGAGTGACTGTTTTCAAAATCATGCTCTGCCGGGCATTTTCCGCTTTAACGTTCATTCGTTAGATTATTTAAGAATGATTAGAACTATATCTTATTATATATATTTTTAAAATTCATGAAATTTTATATTATGTAAAAATAAAGTTTCATAATTTATAAATTATTTTCCAAATCAATAAACTTATCATAATTTAATCGATATTGACTTTAAGCGAGTATAGAACCATGTGTTGATCGAGTAATGGTACATGACAACTTTAAGTGAGCGACTACGAATACACTCAAGAACCTTGCTTAAAAAATTAATAATAATTCATTATCAACATTATTTTTCAAAGTAAAATTTTATTTTGATACTTGAAACTAGAAAAAACTAACAATATGATTTTTCATTTTATTTATCAATTTATATCGAGTGATTTAATCTCACTCCAATGAAAAGAGAGCGGATATAGATGAGGTTTTTACCTCAATATTTTAAAAAGTACTGAAAATACTTATAATAATTATAATGATCATCATCAAATTCAATTTTTGTTTTAAAATACAAAAATTTTATTTTAAATGTCTGATAGTAACTTTAATGTTGAGAAATTTTATTGTTATGCAGATAATAGTTTTAATAAAAATTTTTTATCACATATATATATACTAGCTGTGAACGCCCGCTTCGCTGGGTTTTTTTTGGTGGTGATTTTATTTACATGTTAAATTTTTTGCTCTGAAATTTTGACAATGATTTGATAAGTTCTAAAATATTTGAACGTCAAACATCCCCTCAAATTAATTCCGATAGTTCTAAACGATTTTTCGATCGGGCTACTCCGATTATTTTCGTATAACTTACGACTTCAAGATATATATTTCTACATTTATCACGTTTTCCAAACTTTTAAAACAATCGGAAGCATCCAACATCAATGAAATCATTTTTGAGTAATTTAATTTATTGAACTTCAATTAGGGGTGTGCGAATATCGTTCGAATCGAATCGAATCGAATAATACTATTTGATTCGAAATTCGAATCGAGTAATTCGAACTTACGAATTATTCGAAAAGTTCGAAGTATTCGAAATTTTTCGAATTATTCGAAAAGTTCGAAGTATTCGAAATTTTTCGAATTATTCGGAATTTTTCGAATTATTCGTTATTTTTCAAATTATTCGTTATTTTTCGAATAATTCGAAAATTTACAAATAATTCGCACATTGACAAATAATTGTAGAATTTTTGAACTATTCGTCAATTTTTCAGATAATTTTGAAATTTTATAAACGATCAAACGTGGGATTCGGCACTCTGTACATTTTAAATATTTTATAAACAAAATACTTTTTTTGAGTTGTATTTTTAAGTTAAAAAATTAAAAAAAAAATTTATACAACAAAAAATATTAGTGATCTTTGAGTATAAGATATTTTTATTATACAATAGAGTTCACAAATCACTTTAAGCCTCGAATTATTTTAAAAAATTTACGATTCATTAAGAATATTATATAATTATTTTTGAAAAATTCGAAAAGTTCAAATTATTCGGAAATTTTCGAATTTTTCAAAAATACTTTTTTTTTTAATTAATTGGATAATATTCTGAATAAATCGTAAATTTTTTAAAATAATTCGAGGCTTTAAGTGATTTGTGGACTCTATTGTATAACAAAAAAATCTGATACTCAAAGATCACTAATATTTTTTGTTGTATAAATTTTTTTTTTAATTTTTCAACTTAAAAATTCAACTCAAAAAAAGGATGTTGTTTATAAAATACTTGAGATGTACAGAGTGCCGAATCCCACGTTTAATCGTTTATAAAATTTCAAAATCATCTGAAACATTGACGAATAGTTCAAAAATTCTACAATTATTTGTCAATGTGCGAATTATTTGGAAACTTTCGAATCATTCGAAAAATAGCGAATAATTCGAAAATTAACGAATAATTCGAAAAATAACGAATAATTCGAGAACTTTCGAATTATTCGAGAACTTTCGAATTATTCGAGAACTTCCGAATAATTCGAAATTCGAATTATTCGAATCGAATTTCGAATCGAATTTTAATATTCGATTCGGGACGAATAATTCGTAAGTTCGAATTATTCGCACACCCCTAACTTTAATGTAATTTAATTTAATGCATTTACATTTACATTAATGTAAATACATACCTATATATATATATATATATATATATATATATATATATATATATATATATATATATATATATATATATATATATATATATATATATATATATATATATATATATATATATATATATATATATATATATATATATATATATATATATATATATATATATATATATATATATATATATATACACATATATATATATGAAGTTTCTAGAATGTTATTTTCGGAACCTTGCAAAACATTCTAGACCGATTAGAATCATTTTTATAAGATTTGAATCAACTAATTGTAATTTAGAGCTTTCCGAATGATTATCCAAATATTCGCAACAATCTAGAGATTCTAGACTATTTAGAATGAATGTTGAGTGATTTAAATCAACTAAGTGCGGTTTAGAGCATTCTAGATGTGTCTCGAAATTTTTAGAACAATCCAGACCATTCTTGACTAATTAAAATTAATCTTAAGTAATTTCAATCAACCAAATTCATTTTGAAGCATTCCAGATTAATTAGAATTAATTTTCGAATAATTTGGAAAACTAATTTATATGTTAGAACTGAGATTTCAAGATTATTCCCGAAATGTCTAGATTATTCTTGAAATTCCTAAAACAATGTAGAATATTCACCATCAATCATAGATCCATTTTCAAAGTTCATATTATTTTAACTCCCATCTTTCACACCCTCATAGTTATCAAGTTAGTTTCTACTTCAAATCGTATTATAGGCACAATCACCTCCTCTTTTATAATATATATATATATAAATATATATATATATTAGACTGTTTCAAATTAGGGGACTATTTTTTTTTTTTTTGATGAACATTGAAAAATCGAAAGGGTATCTTAAAATATAGTGACAGTTAAAATTTGAGCTCTTAATATTGATATTTAGAGGTGGCTATTTGTAATTTTCGATTGTTCATTTAGAAACATGATAAAAAATACATAACTTCCGAAAAAATCAAGATACAAAAAATCTCTTCTCAACTATTTTGTAGCAAATTTACTGATCTACAAAAAAGGTCTTTATGATTTTTGCATAACGTCAACCATTCACAAGATATCCGACGTCAAAGTTTAATAAAATTCAAAGAACTTGTTTTTGCTCGTTTTGAATACTATACCATGTCAACCATTGAGAATTCAGAAATTTTTGATATAGTTTTTTTATAGGAAATTGAATGCTCTACAAAAAAAAGTCTCTTATTATTTTTTGATAAATCCATCTGTTCGAAAGTTATTAGAGCTCGAAGTAAAGTTGGAGATCTTTTTACTTTTCCGGTGAAACTATCGGACTAATCATAACATGTCATAGAATCTTTTTTGTGGGCAATTTTATTTCTCACAAATGACCTCTGATAAATTTTTTTTAAATTCTGCATTCTTTTCTAGTTATTTCCATTTTAATGCCAAGCTCCTAAAAAAAGTGTTCTGATCGATTTTAAGAGCTCGACATTAAAATCGAAATAACTAGAATAGAATGCAGAATTCGGAAAAAATTTATCAGAGATAATTTGTAGGAAATAAAATTGTCTACAAAAAAGATTCAGTGACATTTTATGATTTGTCCGATAGTTCCACCGAAAAAGTAAAAAGATTTCAAAATTTACTACAACTTTACTTGAAGTTCTAATAACTTTTGAACAGATGGATTTATCAAAAAACGATAAGAGACTTTTTTTGTAGAGCGTTCAATTTCCTACAACAAATTGTATTGAAAATTTCTGAATTCTCATTGGTTGGCATGGTATAAAATTCGGAACGAGCGAAAACAAGTTCTTTGAATTTTATCAAGCTTTGACGTCGGATATCTTGTGAATGGTTGAATTCATGAAAAAATCATAAAAGACCTTTTTTGTAGATCAGTAAATTTCCTACAAAATAGTTAAATAGAGATTTTTTGTATCTTAATTTTTTTGGAAGTTATGTATTTTTTACCATGTTTCTAAATGAAAAATCGAAAATTACAAATAGCCACCTCTAAATATCAATATTAAGAGCTCAAATTTTAACTGTCACCATATTTTAAGATACCCTTTCGATTTTTCAATGTTCATCAAAAAAAAAAAATAGTCCCCTAATTTGAAACAGTCTAATATATATATATATATATATATATATCAAAGTATCAGTTAGCTTAAATCAAGCAATTATTAAAGCGTATTGCAGAAAAGAATATATTAAAATAAGAAATATTAAACGAATGTTTAACATAAAAATTAAAAACACATTTCTCTAAAGAATTTTATCTCTATTTCCTGAACAGGAAAATGAAGGAAATATTAGCCGAAATAAATTTATAAAAAAAGATAAAAGCGTTATTAGTTGTGAGTGATAAGTTAAGTGCTAATTCAAATTTGTGAGAATAACTATATTCTTAAAAATTCAAGTTTATATCTAAAAAAATAATCAGTGTAAAGCTTTGTGTTCAATTTTTGAGTGTAATTAAATAATAACTAAAATAGTGAAGAAATTCCTATAAAGAGTATCAGCTCTATTTTCTATAAAGAAAAATAAAGAAATCTTTATTATCTATCTTGAGTTTGAGTCAAAAAATACAAGAAAAAGGCATAAGTGATTATAACTTTCGATTTCATTATTTATAATATAAGCTAGTGATAAGTCACCACCTCATCCCTCATCGAGAGCTAGCAGCCAATCCAAGGGTCTACAACGCGAGTATTATCTCCAGGAAAAGGAAAAATATACACACACATATTTACACAGCAGCATGAAGGTAAGATCGTTGCAATTGACCTCCTTTCTTTCTCCAACTTTAACAATTTTTCCAATCAGTCTCAAAAATCTTAAGAGTAAATAAGGATGCTATTTATTTAAAATTGTATGTATTGATTATCAAAATCATATATTCATTTACCGTAAAACTATCTCTAGTTTAATTAAAAATAAAGAAATTAAAGAAAGTCTACATCGAAACGTATCCCAAAAATTAAATCAATTAAGGCTTGAACTAAACATTCAAGCCAAAAATTGCATTGGTTAGTCCGAACGCCTAATCCACGCAACCAAATAATTAAATAAATAATAGTCGGACATAACAATCGACTCATGTAAATTGTAATCTTTATTCTCAATATTGTAATTGGAATTTTCCTTTGAATTCTTTTCTTGATTGTTTTTTTGTTTGATTGTGTTGATATTTTCAAATTTTCCTCGTTTTCAGGTTGATTATTATCTTTTTTATTTTTGTTAAAAATTTTAGTAGTATCTTTATTTATTTTTATCTTTGTTTCATTATCTTCTTCGGTTTCTTATTCCGCCTCATCGTCTGAATCGTAGTCGGTATTACTTCCATAAGTAATAAAACTTTGAAATCCCATAGCCATTATTTAATGCATATCTTCATCAAAATCAGATTCGTCTTCTTCTCTGATTTTTATATTCATTTCTTCATCTGCATCTTCATCAGTTTCTATTTTTCCTTCGTTCATTCCATTTTCGTCTTTCTTCATTTCATTTTTGTCTTCTTTTATTTCTTCTTTCTTCGTTTCATGTTTGTCTTTTTTTATTTTTTCTTTCTCCATTTTATTTTTGTCTTCGTTTATTTCTTCTTTTTTCATTTCATTCATGTCTTTTTTTATTTCTTCTCTCTTCATTTCATTTTTCTCTTCTTTTGTTTCTTCTTTCTTCATTTCATTTTTTTCTTCTAGATTTCCTTTAGTAGTTACAGGATAAATTTTATCTTCCCGTGAAAAATGAATCATACATGGCCATGCGTGGCCATGTATGGTTCATGCATGGAGCATACATGGTCATACATGGACCATGTATGGCCATACATGAATCATACGAGGCCATGTATGGCCATGCATGGACATGTATGCCTATATATATCAGTGATAAATTGAACATATATGGCCACCCGTGAAAAAATTTTCTGATATGGCCTGATATGGCTTGCTTTCGGCGGTTCATATCAGGCCTGATATGGAAATTGGCCATATCAGAAAATATATGCACAGATAAGATTTGATATGTTCTGATATGGACATATCAGACTATATATAGTGAGATTAACATTGTTATCTCGGGAACTAAATTCATAGATAATTTTATAAAATTGTGTATAACTTTGTAAAGTTGTATATGCAATAATTGTCATGAAAAAAAAAAAAAAAAAAAAGAAAAAAAATCCATCCAGGTCATGGGTTCGAACCCGAGTACTTCTAATTCAAAGTCTGATCTATTAACCACTTTGCCAAATCATGAACTTGAAATGTAAGTTTGATTATATCTATTTGGATAAAATTGAAACTAAGATTTAAAGACATCAGATAAATGATTGATTTGGTTACTTGTATTATATTCAATTGTTATTGTTTATAGAGTAACGAGACTATCAACGGTATACCCACCAGTAACGGGGCAAGAACTACTTCTCTGGTAAAAGAAAAAAAAAAAAGTTCAAGATTTTTAAACTTATAAGTTTTAAAAAAGTATACATAAAAATTTAATAATTATTAAACTTTTTTCAATTTAAAATCTCAATTTTTTATATTTACATTACGAAAATTAGAAATTCTCTCAGAGATTTAAAAATTGATCTCGTTAGCTTATTGGAAAAATTTTTCAACAAAGTTTGTGCACTTTATACAATTTATAAATGCGGTAAATTAAAATATTTAACAGACTTCATAAGATTTTATGAGTCATTATAAAATCGTGCTATGTCAGAAATTGACATAAATGAATGATTTGTGGGTATTCGGCCCAAGCGGAAGCTTATAGACCGGGAACCCCTGAGATTATTTATTAAGGAGGATAGGTTTATTTTTTAATAATAAAACGATGTTTAAATTTTAATTTCTATCTATATTGTCAACTCAATTACAAAAACTGTTGAGATTGAAAGAATATTCTCTAATAACACGGTTTGAGATGAGTACACGATCATCTTCAGTTATACAATTTTTTTTGGTAATTATTTGACTCAGTTCTTCACAATTTATAATGAAGGTGTTAGGTGGCTAGCAGCCGACTCTAATCACGCAATTCGAAAATTCTATTTACTATCCCAATTTTAATCTGCACATGTTTGAATTTTAATTTCATAATTTGGGTATTATCAAATTGAACATTTTTAGATTTTACTTTAACATATTAATTTTAAATAACACCTTGTTGAATTGTAATTTTATAATTTGGATATTATCAAATTGAACATTTTTAGATTTTGCTTAATATTTTAATTTTAAATAACACGTGTTTTAATTTTTATTTTATAATTTGGATATTATCAAATTGAACGTTTTTAGATTTTACTTAACATTTTAATTTTAAATAACATGTTGTTGAATTGTAATTTTATAATTTGGATATTATCAAATTGAACATTTTTAGATGTTACTTAATATTTTAATTTTAAATAACATGTTGTTGAATTGTAATTTTATAATTTGGATATTATCAAATTGAACATTTTTAGATTTTACTTAATATTTTAATTTTAAATAACACGTGTTTTAATTTTTATTTTATAATTTAGATATTATCAAATTGAACATTTTTAGATTTTGCTTAATATTTTAATTTTAAATAACACGTGTTTTAATTTTTATTTTATAATTTGGATATTATCAAATTGAACGTTTTTAGATTTTACTTAACATTTTAATTTTAAATAACATGTTGTTGAATTGTAATTTTATAATTTGGATACTATCAAATTGAACATTTTTAGATGTTACTTAATATTTTAATTTTAAATAACATGTTGTTGAATTGTAATTTTATAATTTGGATATTATCAAATTGAACATTTTTAGATTTTGCTTAATATTTTAATTTTAAATAACACGTGTTTTAATTTTTATTTTATAATTTGGATATTATCAAATTGAACGTTTTTAGATTTTACTTAACATTTTAATTTTAAATAACATGTTGTTGAATTGTAATTTTATAATTTGGATATTATCAAATTGAACATTTTTAGATTTTACTTAATATTTTAATTTTAAATAACACGTGTTTTAATTTTTATTTTATAATTTAGATATTATCAAATTGAACATTTTTAGATTTTGCTTAATATTTTAATTTTAAATAACACGTGTTTTAATTTTTATTTTTTAATTTGGATATTATTAAATTGAACGTTTTTAGATTTTACTTTACATTTTAATTTTAAATAACATGTTGTTGAATTGTAATTTTATAATTTGGATATAATCAAATTGAACATTTTTAGATTTTACTTAATATTTTAATTTTAAATAACACGTGTTCGAATTTTATTTTATAATTTAGATATTATCAAATTGAACATTTTTAAACTGAACATTTTTAGAATTTACTTAATATTTTAATTTTAACTAACACGTGTTCGAATTTTTATTTCATAATTTGGATATTATCAAACTGAACATTTTTTTTATTTTATTTAGTATTTTAATTTTACCTGGTTTTCCTATGTGAATAAATGATGAAGTATTTATTCTAGTTTACATTATACTAACACTTTTCTTTTTCTTTCTCTTCATTGAAAAAAAAAAAACTTGTTCACTCCTCTATGAATGCAGACAGAAGAGAGCGAGACACTTTTTTTTACTCAGGCCCAAAATTTTCTTATCAGCCCCTCCATATTCGTCACCTTGGTCGACGCACGCCTTATTCTCCCCACTAAGATTTTCCTTAATAGATATTTTGTTGTTCGCGTGGCTCATTATATGTTGTAAAATTTTTCGAATAAAAAAAAAATTGTTTTGAAAATTATAAAAATTAATCGGACGTAACAATCGGTTGTTCCGAACAATGTTACGCTATTAGGTCATTTCTAAATTATTTTACCAAACGTATGTATACGGAAAACTCGAAAAAACTAGTATATGTGCCCATATCAGGGCATATCAAGCCATATCAAACCTGATCAAGATTTTTTTTGACAAGCATATTAAAATATATATACCCTTATCAAGTTATATCAGGTCATATCAAGACATATAAAAAAAATTATATGCAAGCATATCAAGTCAGATCAAGACATATCAAATCTGATATCGACATATCAAGTTGATATGGACATATCAAGTTGATATGGCTTGATATGACCAATTTTTATATCAGACTATATCAGAATATATTAAAAATTATATATAGGCATATCAGATCATATCAGGTCAGATATGAATCTATCATATTTTTTGATATGGCCGTATCAGGTCATATAAGGCTTGATCAGAAAATTTTTTCACGGGCATGCATGGCCGTATATGAATCATACAAGGCCATGTATGGCCATGCATGGTCATGCATAGTCATGGATGACTATATATTAGACTGCTTTTTTTAGCGACTTTTTTCTTTTTCGCTGCCATCCCGAAATATTGTTGGAAATACCCTCCAAAAAATTCCCTGAGAGTTTAAGCCCTTGATATTAATATAAAGTACTTTCCCAGAGCAGGCGCAGATTTCCCATTCAAAATACACGTAAAATTGGGTTTTTATGTTTTAAACTTCTGTAACTCCGTGGCATTCTATGACATCATCTCGCCCAAAGTCGAGATTTTCTCAGAATTAAATGCTTTTCAAAAGTACCCATTGTCGCGAAGTCGTAACTCATACGAGTGGGGTAGTACGGACCGCTAAACTAAATTTTTTCATTGAATTCTTGTTTTTTCTCTCATTATCTCATAAAAAAAAGACCTACAGAAAAAATATAAATAACAATTCTATAGGAAATTCAATTTCCTACAAAAAAGGTCCTTGGCACTAAATCACTACGATCGATATTTTCTGAGATATTAATTATTGAAGTTTACGTAGCGTTGAATTCTCATAAAATGTCGAATCAAATCTTAGAAAATACTGATTTTTTATTTGACTAATATCTCGGAAAATATCGATCTGAGTGATTCGGTGCTAAGGACCTTTTTTGTAGGAAATTAAATTTCCTATAGAATCGTTCATTACATTTTTTTTATAGGTCTTGTTGTTTATGAGATAATAAAAGAAAAAAAATTAAAAAAGTTCGTATGCTCCATGTTTGGCCATATATGCTCCATGTATGACCATGTATGAACCATATACGGCCATGCATGGCCATATATGTCCAATTAATCACTGACATATATAGACATACATGACCATGCATGACCATACATGGCCTCATATGATTCATATATGGCCATACATGGCCTTGTATGATTCATATATGGCCATACATAGCCTTGTATGATTCATATATGGCCATACATGGCCTTGTATGATTCATATATGGCCATGCATGGCCATGTATGATTTATTTTTCACGGATATAAAAAATTTGAGCTGACTATTACAATTACTTATAAACAGGATGTTGTAGTGAAAAAAAATAGAATATTTTTTTGATATCACTAACAGCATATTGATGATTATATTTTGCTTTCTCGAAAGTGATTGTATCCTTTCAATCATACGTAGCACAAGTAAACTTCGTTGTAACTGTCGGTCGCATAGCTTAGTCGACAAAGCGTCGGTCTCTCGTACGGAAGGTCCCGGGTTCGAATCCTACTAAAGCGGGTGGTGTCATTAATAAGTCTAGCGTTTTTTCTCTGAATTAAAAATTTCCAATTCAATTAGGAACTCAATTATCCGCATCTCTGGTAATCTCTGCGTCACCAAAATAAGTAAAAAAAAAAAAAAAAAATTAAAAAAATTTTTTTTTATTTAGTTAAAATTTCTATACCTAGTCATTTCAAGTCATGTATGGCCGTATCAAGCTATGTATAGTCATACATGGCCATGCATGGTCATACATGGCCATGTCTGGCCAATTTTCATACATGGCCATGCATGGAGCATTCATGCATGGCCGTGTATGATTCATTTTTCATGGGTTGAAAATTTATTTTATTATTTTGCACTAATTTTTCACAATTAAATGATTGATTATAGATTCATCAGTATCATTGAAAAAATATTATTTAATATTTATTTTAATAACGTGATCTTTATAGCAAATTTGTACTTTCGCTTCGTCAAAGAAATTTGAACCCAATATTCCCGATTATTCGATTGGAAAATCGTCAGGAACTATTAAAAATTTAATTTCTAAATCAAGAAAATCTAATTTAACTTCTCCTAGTGCTTTGACTGGAATTTCGTTAATTTCAAGTAATTTAATAGTTTTAGTTTTATCTAAAATTGCCTCTTTTGGACAAAAACTTTCTTTTAAAATATTAGGACCACTACCTGTGTCTTACATTGCAGAGATTCGTCCAACATTAGGATTTACGCTATATCCTAATAAAATTGTCGGACTTTTATTATTTTTATTTAAATTAATTTGTTCAACGCGAGTTTATTTTTTATCAGAAATAGTTTTGATTTGGAAATCTATTAAAAATACCAAAATGTGAACCAGAGGTTGAGGGATAATTTTCTTTCATTTGTTTTTCTTCATCATTTATATTCTTCCAACAATCTCTAATTCTGTGACTTATTTTTTTACAATAATCACAGTTAATAATTTGTTTAGGACAATTATTACTTGAATGTTCATGACTACCACAAGTGAAACATTTATTAAAATTTTTAGGATTGTCATTTAAAAATTCGTGTTTGAATCTACAAACTTTAGCATTATGGCCAGATCTATTACAAATTTGACATCTTTCTCTAGAATTTAATAATTCAAAACATTTATCAGCAGTATGACCTGGTTTATCGCAAAATTGACAAATAACAGTTTGTCTTAAATTTAATTGTTGATTAAAATTTTTATTATTGTCAAATTGTTCATTTTGAGTGTGAAAATCTTGTTTTTGTTAGTAATTAGATTGATGTGGTTTTTGAGAATTATTGTGTTCACGTTTAACTTCATCGCAAAGAAACACGGGTTTTTCATTGCCCCTTCGTTTTATATTTTCAAATTTACTTAATTCCTTTCTTAATTTAATTTTTTGCTCAATTTTAATAGCTTCATCGAGTGTCCCTTGAAAATTATTATTTAAGTTTCGAATTTCACTTTCAATTCTAGGATTAAGACCATTTAAAAAACTTTCTACTACTCTTTGTTCTACTTGTATTGCATAAGCATTATTTTCTGCTTGTGTATGTGTTCTTTTGTGTACTTCAACTAATTGTGTTGCAATATCACGAATTCGATTAGAATATTTCAAAACAGATTCCCTGTCTTTTTGAAAAACGCGAGCTAATTCTCCCAACAATTACATTTTTGTTTTATTCGGGGCTGCTTTTCCCCTTAAAAAGTCATAAAATTCTTGTTTTGTATTTATTGTTGCACAGTTTGTAGATTTTCTTGAATCGCCTCTTAATTTTTTTCGCAATAATTTAACCGAATTAGGTTGAGCATCTCTTGGTAAAGAACCAAAAGCTTCATTACAAGCGCATATAAATTCTGTAAGTGTCATATTTCCACCGTCATATTCGGGAACAAATTCGAACGCGTCGCGTAAAGAAATAAATTGATTTGCTGAAAGAGCCATTCTTATCGGTTGTTCATTATTGATTTGATTATTGTTGTCATTGATTTGATTATTATTGTTATCGTTGTTGTTATTGTTATTATTATCGTTGTTATTCATGTTATTATTATCGTTATTATTATCATTATTGTTATCGTTATTTAAGATTTGGTCATCATTAAACGGTACATTGTGTCCATTATCATTGGTAGAATCAGCTGCAGAATGTTGTGCAAAATTATTTGTTGTGTTATTATGTATATTTACTCCGTCATTTTCCATTAGATTTAAGGTAAATTTTTCAAGTGGTTCAATAACATTTTCAATATTGGAATAATGATTAGATACAGAATTATTTTGATTAGGATTTTCTTCAATACTTTCATTAGTTAGTTGGTTAGTACTATGTAAATTATTATTTTGAACAAAATTTTAATAACTAAGTGGAATCGAGGTATCTTTGAGAGAACGTCTTCCACTAGGTCGATAAGGATTTCTTTGATTTTCAGTGGATGAACCTGGATTTTCTCCCGGAGGATCCAGATTGATATCTATATTATTTTCTTTTGCAAATTTCCAAGTAACTATCCTATCGGACATAGAAAATCATTTTTTCTTTGAATAGAATTATTTCAATTATTTATTTCAATTCAAATAGACTTTGAATTTAATTTTAAAAATATTTTCTTTTTTTTTTTTTTTTTTTTTTTTTTTATAAATTAATTACTTCAATCATTATTGATGCTAATTTTATTATTTTAGTTAAAAATGAACAGCATCCTTATGTACCCCGGACGAGTCCCCCAAAATTTTTAATATATGTTACGTCAAAATAACACACATTAAGAGTAGTGCTCCTGTTTAGCCTTCGCCGAGCGAAATAACTGGAACGGAGCTATAAGGATGACTGATTATTTAAAATTAAAAGAAAATAAAAATTAAAAATGCTTTCGTTGTCTAAGAGTTAAATTAAAATAATAAAAATTAAGTAAAATAAAATTTAATTAATCAAGTAAAATAATAAAAGCAAAATGAAAACAACTTCCAAATTTATTTAAATCAAAACAATTATTTAAAAATTATTACAAAACAAAATTTAGTTTGCATTAGACAATTAAATGCAATTTACAATTTCGCACTTTTATAAAATGGTTTAACTCTCGATTTCACTTGTTATTTAATTTATTTAAAATCAATAAATTATTATTTTAAAATCTGATAATCAACTATTTCTTTAATTAAATTGTTACCTTGATTTATTTAATGATTATTATTGTTATCAATAATTATTCATTTGACTTTTTATTCATTATTCTTCCTTCTTAACCTTTGATAATTGATGGAATTGTATCAATATTGAATTTTATTTATTGAATGAATTATATTTAAATAATTCAACTTAAACTTGATAATTGATGGAATATTTATCAAAATTATTTTTAATAAAATGAATCATTACTTTCAATAGTCCAATAATTATTTAAAAAAATTCTGAATTATATTTTCATAATTAAGTTCATAAATATTTAAATCATATTACAATGATTCAATAAAATTAAGAACCGTGCTTTTAAATAGTTAAAATTTCGTCAATGACGAATGAACTCACTTAGGAAACTGAAATCTTTCCCATTTCCAGAAGAGCTGTTACCAGGTAGTAACATCCCTTCCAATAATTATTTAATTATACCAATTATTTTATTGGCTATAATTAAATTAATATTTTTTTTATAATTATTATTTGTATACATGTATTTTTCATGACTTCCAATACAGTTAGCAATAACGCACAAAGCATTGGAGTCGAATTCACAAATCAATATTTATTGATTTGTTACGTTTTCGTTGCACGATGTTGATGTTCAGCTCAGCTAGTTTGTAGTATTTCTAGGTATTGGGTTCTCGACAGCAAAATCATCTCACGGTGACCCGAAATAACTGGTGTTGTATTAAGATATAACTATAACTTTATTCACGAATGATAGTTATAGATTTTAGAAGTTGAAAGTATACACTTATGATACAAATTAATTATGTTCAGTAGTCAAACTAACAGAAGATATGATTATGGACTTGACAATGAATTTACGAGTGTTAAGAGCTGTCTTAATAAAAGTATTGAGAGTAAAAAAGGTGTGTCAAAAAGCTGGACCTCTAGCTCTCTAGCTCTGAGTCTCCTCTTGCTCTCCAAGCAAGGGTTTTTATAAAGTATTCTAATCACCAAAAATCGTAGGATGAGAATTGTTAAGTGGGGTTAAATTGTTGATCAGAGTTCACACTCATTGGTCGTTGAACTCGTCATTGCTTATCAGCGCGAGGCGATTGGGCATAAGACCTATGCGTCGAGCGCGAGAAGGGATTTAATCCTCGGCTGATGTAAATTTCTGAGAAAAGTTATTTATTTGAAAGTCAAAGTCCATTTTCATATCATCTGCGTTTGTTTCAAATTATTACTAATAGTTTATACAGCTGTGTTTTAAAATGATTAAATTATCTTCAGTTGAATACACTTTAAGATTAAAATAAAAAATGTTCTCATACGTGGGATTAGGTACATCCGGTGATTAGTTTATTATTTGGTTATTGATTTGAAAAATATACGTATGTTAAAGATATTCTTATTATATACAATTCAAATGATAGAATATACTCTTACGTTAATTACGTTATTATACTTATCTACTTGAGGTACTCTAATTGTTGGTAATTAGGGTGCCTTATTTTGGGAATAGACTATAGGTCGGTAAAATAATCTAGTGAGCTGAGAACGGGCCCTGCTTGACAGCCAGGATATAACAGATTCTTATTTTTTTTTCTTTATTGTAATAAACTTTTTTAAACATTTTATAATTTATTCCATTTTAATTATTGATAACTTGTTCATGAATAATAATTATTTTTTTTATAAATATTTCATAATTTCATACCACATTCCTTTATTTTTTTTTTACTTTATTATTAATAAACTTATTGTTAATAATTATCTTTCTTACATAATTTCTTTTATCAACATTTTATTATTTCAAAATTCTATTTCATACTTTTCATAATAATATTCTTTCCATATTTTATAATTTTCATTTCATTTTCATTATTAATTATCATTATTTATTTATTTATATAATTCATTAATTCATTTCATCATTTTATATTTCATATTTATATCATTTCATTATTTCTTTTCGCATTTATTCCATATTTCATAGTTTTCTTATAATTTTTTATATTTCATTTATTCAACTTTAATTTAATTATAAATAAATTTTATTATTTATTAATAATTAACAAATATAATAATTTGAATTTATATTCAAATTTCATAACCATTTAATTTTTTTTTTCAATATTGAATATTTGTATTTTCATATTTATTTATAATTATTAACAACAATATCTTATAATAGAAATAATTTGAATTTAAATTCAAATTTAAAAATCATCAGCCGTAATAATGGCTGGAAGTCGTTTGCTAATTAATTAATTCATGCATAGCCAGATGGCATAACATGTATTATTTTTAATAAGTTGATTGATAGCAAGAATACGACGTCATGACGTCACAAATACTACTGAATGAAGATTTTCTCAATGTACCAGTGCCTCCAGAAGGCACCGTTAATATCAGGGCCACTTAAGAACCACCAGTAATCAACTACCTCTTCGCAAACACAACAAGGCTAAACAGAACTGGTCTAACGCAACGTACACGAATGGCACATCCGAATCATTCTCTCTATCGAACCCGGCTGGAGTCTTTCAGGAATTGGCTTCCGTCTATGCCTCAGACAAAAGAACGATTAGCAGAAGCAGGATTCTTCCATACTGGTACTGGTGATCAAACGCTTTGCTATCATTGTGGAGGAGGACTGAAGGATTGGTGGTTTAAAAGTTGCTACTATGTGCGGCTAACGAAGGGGCAATCATTTATCAACAGTGTTATTATGCGACCGGTAGCAACACCAGTTCTGGGAGAGATGACCGCAATCGAGCTGCCATCTTACCTGAGTCTAACAGCCCCTGCGAACTCTTCTGAAGCATTAAATCAAGGAAATGAAGAGGGGAAGAAACATAAGAAAAATGCAGAAGAGAAGGAGGACATGAAGGTTGGAGAGGAAGAAGGACATATGAGAGAAGAAGAGGAAGAAGATCGCAAGAGGAGGGAAGGAAGTCATGAGGCGCGGATTTGCAAAATTTGCTACGATGAAGAACTGGGGGTCATTTTCCTCCCTTGTGGGCATGTCATGGCATGCGTCAAATGTGCATCCGCAATAACGACGTGTGCAGTATGTCGAGAGCCTATCACCTTGACCGCCCGCGCTATCCTGGCATAAGAAAATGACTTTAACATACATACGCATATACATATTCACTAGAGTGTCTCA
The DNA here is from genome assembly GCA_030273425.1 of Microplitis manilae. Lineage (NCBI taxonomy): Eukaryota > Metazoa > Arthropoda > Insecta > Hymenoptera > Braconidae > Microplitis > Microplitis manilae. The sequence continues at coordinate 6,650,185 of CP092727.1, forward strand.
AAAAAATCGAATATTTTTTTTTTTTCAATGAACCTTGAGAAATCGTCAAAGTATCTCTAAAAAGAAGATCCTCTGAAAATAAAAGCTCTTAATTTTAATATTTAGAGGTGGCGTTTTGTAATTTTATATTTCCCATTTAAATAACACAGGAAAATTTTTTTTTAAACTTTGGAATTTTGTAACGTGATGACGAGCTACTTTATAAGTAAAATCAAACAGTGCCCTTATGGGAAATTAAGTTCAGACTGTTAAAATTACGGTTTGTTTTTTTTTTAAACACAAAAAAATCAATTTATATGGATTAAATACCCATTGTTATTAACTTGAGAATAAAAAGATGCATATATTTAATAGAATGCATATCCGGAATTCTTCATAATTTGACAAATGCTAATTTTTATTGATTTTTAGTGAAAAATATTTACTTATATAAAAAATATTGCACAAGTTTTTAATAAACTATTTATTAGGGTGCTTCGTTTGAAACGACTATTTTTTTTTTTCGCTCCCATCCTGAAATTTTGTTGGAAGTACCCCCAAAAATTCCCTGAGAGTTTGAGCCCTTAATATTAGTATTGAGTACTTTCCCAGAGCAGGTGAAGATTTCCCAGTTAAAATACACGTAAACTTGGGTTTTTAACTTCCCGCTAAGAAAATTGCAAATTTTCAAAAATTCGGGAAGTTATTGGTTTCAGTCCGATTTGTGAAAATAGAAATTCAACAGTAGTCGACGTTTTGAGGTCCTAAGAAGCTATTCTGACTAATTTCACGATGATGTCCGAGTGTATGTATGTATGTATGTACGTACGTACGTACGTATGTAAATATTCTGTAACTCTGGACTTCCGTTTCCGGTGACAGAGTGATAAAAGGTGCTTAGTTGTTCCGTGGTAGTTTTTTATAGTTGGTGGAGGGTGTAGGTAGAGTGCAGAGGAGTTTTTGGGGTTAAAAAGCAGGGGAAGGTAAGAGAGAGTTAGGGAAATATAAAAAGTTGGAGTAGGAAGGGTGAAAGGGCAAAGATTAAGGGCGTTTGTGGATGTGGTAGAGAGGAGGTTAGGGTAAGGTTGGTGGTAAGAGGACAGGGGGGTAGGGAGAGTATTAGAGACAGAAAGCGGCGGTGGAGAGTAGCGGTGCAGTGATGTAGTTCGGAAGGGATATAGGTAGATAAGGAAGTAGCAGTAGGTTAGACAGGGGGTGGTGGGTAAGGTAGTATGCCGAATGGTAAAGAGGATAATAGAGCGGGAAATTTGAATTTAAGAAGATTAGGTTTGAGTAGAGTTGGAAGCGCGGGGGATTTGACAGAGGCAGTTTTGAGGGGTAAAAGAAAGGAGAGGGAGGTGGAAGGGGAAATAAAATTGGCAAAGGATCTAGAGGAGAAAGCGGTTTTTAAAAGGAGTAAGAAATTAGCAAGGTCGCCAGAGGACAGAAAGAAGATGGAAGGGATCTTGAGAAAGTTAGAAGAAATAGATGGTAGGATAAAGGAGGAATGTGGAAAGGTGGGGGAAAGGGTAGACAGTTTGAGGGAGGAGGGAAGGAGGGAAAGAGCTGAGTTGAGACAGATGTGAGAGGAGGAAAAAAGGGAGATGAATAGGAAACTGGAAGGACTGGAAAAAAGATTAGAAAAACTGGAGGTGGGAGGAATGGAGACAGATCAGGGAGCTAGCCCTAGGTCTGGGGGGAACGGAGTAGATAGGGAAACCGATAAGAGGATTAGAAAGGTAGAGTTGGGGCTAGAGAAGAGAGAGAGGGAGATGAGGAGAAAGAATGTCGTAGTGAAAGGGGTGAAAATGGGGGCTGGGGAGGATTGGGGAAAGGAGATTGAAAGGGTATGGGAGAAAATTGGAGTAGTGGGGGGAAGAAAGACGATGAGGAAAATAGGAGGGGTGGATAAGGAGGGGAAAGGGCTAATTCTGATTGAACTTGAGGACTTAGATAAAAAAAGGGAGGTGATGGTAGCAAAAAGTAAATTGAAAGGGGAAAGAGTCAGAATAGACGACGACCTTACGAGAGAGGAAAGAAGAGTGAAAAAGCTAATTATGGATGAGGTGATGAAGGAAAGGGCAAAAGGAAACAGAGTGAAAGTAGGGTATATGAAGATGTGGGTGAATGATAAGATGAGAGTCTGGGATGAATTGGAGGAAGGGTGGGGATATCAGGAGGGAAAAGAATAAGGGGGGTAAAAGAGAAAATAGGGGGAAGACGGGGTGAGAGGGAGGGGGGAAAGGGGGGCAAGGAAGTGTATAGAATAGGTTTTTGGAATGTGGCGGGGTTGAAGAATAAGGATAAAGACTTCTAGGAAGGGTTGAAGGGGTGGGATGTTGCAATTCTGATGGAGACATGGGTGGATAAAAAGAAGTGGGAGGGAATTAAAGGGATTTGGAAAAAGGGTTTCGATTGGGAAGTACAAGAAGCAGTAGCTTCGAAGGGTAAGGGGAGAGCGAAAGGAGGCATGGTGGTGGGGGTAAGAGAAGGAATCGAAGTAGGTCGATTAGGAAAGTGTGACACGGAGGGTTGGATGGAGAGGGAGGTAAAGTTAGGGGTGGAATGGTGTTGGGTGGTAGGGGTATATGTGAATGGTGATTTGGAAAGGAAGAAGCAGTTAATGAGTAGATGGATGGAGGAAGTGAGTGAGGATAGAAAGGTGATAATAGGGGGAGACTTTAATGTGAGGACGGGGAGGGAGGGGGGTTTAATGGGTGAGGATAGTGAGAATGAAGTGAATATGAGAAACTCGAAGGATAAGGTTGTGAATAAAGAAGGAAGGGAGTTGTGTAAGTTCATAAATGAAAGGGGGTGGGCGATAGCAAATGGATGTGTGAAAGGGGATGAGGAGGGCGAGTGGACTTTTGTGGGTGAGAGAGGATGCTCAGTGATTGATTTGGTGTTGATTAATGAAAGGGTAAAAGATAGTGTGGTGGAGTTGGAAGTGATTGAAAGGACGGATTCAGACCATTTGCCTGTGGTGGTGGGAGTGGAGGTGAGGAGGGGTGGATGGGAGAGGCGAAAGATAAGTGCTGGGGGCGGGATAAGGAGGGGGGTTTGGACAAAAGAGGGTGCGGAAAAATTTGAGGAAGAGTATAGAAATTGGAGCAACAAAGGAGGTAGTGTTGAGGAGGACTGGGGAGTATTAAAGGAAAAGGTTAGAAAGGCGATAGAGAAAACGGAGGAGGTGAAGGTGAGGAAGAAGGGGGTTGCGGGGTGGTGGGACGAGGAATGTTGGAGGGAAAAGAGGAGCCTTGGAATGCTCTTAAATAGGTTTAGGAGGAGAGAAATAGAAAGGGAAGTTTATCTGAAAGGGAAAAAGAAGTATAGTAGGTTATGTGAGGAAAAAAAGAGAAGGGAGAGGGAGAAATGGGAGGAGTGGGTAAATAGTGCGAGGACGGAAAGTCAGATTTGGAGAGTTGTTAACGAAGGGAGGAAGAAAAGAAAGGGAATAAATGGGAATATAAAAATGGAGGAATGGGACGCGCATTTTGTTGGACTGTTGGGAGGGGTAGAGGGGAGGATTAGTAGCAGTGATAAGGGAAAAGAAAGAGAACATGTAGAGGAAGAAGATTGATTGATTGATTGATTTGTTTTATTATGCCAAGGCAACAGGCCAAATGGCAATTAAAAATACATGATGAATACATATTAACACTAGTTTTAAAAGTAAATGTAAGTACATAACGCTATAATATTAAAATTGATACAAAATCTGATTCAAGTAACAACCTTACTTTTAACACTTGCTTTTATCAATAGCCCTAATGTAATAAACTAGGACTAACTTAATGAATTATATTTCACAATAAAACTTGTTGAAAGTAAGAATAAAAATATATCAAGCTCTGAATAACTTCATAATACTAGACAATATTTGAGATTAAATTATCTTTTATCAATAGTCATATTACTTATCAAGATTCAAAAGAAAATCAAAGAGTCTATTTTTAAACACTTGTAAGCTACTAGAATTTACTATGTCACCAGGTAGTTCATCCCAGAATCTTATCACAGTCACCAAGAAAGACTTTTCAAAATAGATAGTTGCAAAATGAGGCATTTTGAAGCAGGAGTGCTTTTTTGCTGCTAATCTACTCGAGCGCCGAACATCAGTATCCTCCATAAACACGTCTCGCAAATACTTAGGTTTGCCTACCTCCAGTAATTTATAAAAGTAGCATGCCATGTAATACAATCTACGGTATTTAATGGACAACCATCCCAATTCACGGCGATATGGAGTAGTATGTTCATGCTTTTTTAGACTATAAATGAATCTTATTGAGCTATTCACAGCTCGCTGTAGTTTCAGGTCATCTTCACAATTTGAATCAATGAGTACTACTGAACAGTAGTCAATTAACGGTAGAATGGTTGCTAACACCAGTAATTTTCTTACATTAGCTGGGAAGATATTTTTACGGATCTTAAGGCAGTGCAAGGCAGAGTTTACTTTGCTAATTGTTTGTGAAACATGACATTTCCAGGACAAACTCCTACTTATATGTACTCCCAAGCACTTAGCTGAGTTAACATAGGGTATGATAACACCATCAACTACAATCGGAGGTAGATCTGTATCTCTAAGCTGAATCAACTTGCTATTTGAGCCTAGAATCATAGCCTTAGTTTTTGACAAATTTATCTCCAAGCCGTGCTCTCTTGCCCAGTTAGCTACTGATTGAGCATCAGTATTTACGAGCCCAACGGCTTCATGCAGCTGATACATAAAGAAATGTAGATATATGTATTTGTCATCAGCAAATAATCCATGTCTACAGAATGCTAGCCATTTAACTACCGAGTTCATAACAATCAGAAATAAGATCGGTCCAAGCACTGACCCTTGAGGAACACCAGATGTGGTTTTCAATAGCTGTATAGGAAGTCCAAGATCATTTATTATCGATTGTGACCGATTCGAGAGGTAAGAAGAGAACCACGCAATTGCATCCTTTGAAAAACCCAGCTCAAAAAGAGCAATCATAATGGCCTTGGGATCAACAAAATCAAAAGCTTTAGATAAATCAAATAAGACCAATATGGTGAGCTGATTTTTATCCATCGCCTGCCGAATATCATCAGTGAGTTTCAATAATGCTGTCTGTGTGCTGTGATTTTTTCTGAACCCCGATTGGAATGGGTCAAGTAGCTCGTTATCTTCCAAGTACGATGTCACCTGATTTGCAATAATCCTTTCGAATACTTTGGCTAAGTGCGACAAGTTTGCAACTGGTCGAGTATCAGACAAAGATCTGGGGGAAGCAACCTTATTCAAAGGAATGATGTTGATAATCTTCCAGATGCCAGGGAAAATACAGGTATCAAGAGATCTATTAAACAAGGCAGTGAGAAAGAGTGAAATTTTAGAAAGGTGATCTCCTAACCATCTTAAATCCAACCCGTCAGGACTTTTCCCTTTAGATTTAGATAAAGTAAGATGCAATGCCTTGGTGACATCAACAATATCAATTTGAGACCAATTGAATGAACATCTGACTTGTCTGGTGTATTCTACAAATAAGAGATCAACAAAATTTGCATCGCAAGGTGGGTGCTTTCTGACTATGTTAGCATAATACTGATTTAGTTCCAAAGGATCAAAGAAGTTGAGCGGTGATGATGAATTTGATTTTATCAACCCAAGATGCTTCAACTTACTCCAAACACTTGAACCATAAGGTAGATTTGATAGGGCAGTTTTTAAATATTCTTTACGGACATGATTCAACTGATGCTTCAACTCCTTCCTCATTGATTTGTACAAGACAAGTAAATTAGGGTCTCGACTTCTTTTAGCTCTCTTGTAAATTGCATCCCGCTGCTTGCACTTAAATTTCAACTCCTTGGTAAACCAGGGGTTGCTATTTCGGTCAATTTTTCTTATTTGAACTGGTGCATGAAGATCCAGTATGGATAAAACTTGAGTTATAAAAGTATCAAGCAGTTTATTAGGATCAGAAGTGTTAATCAAGTCATCATCTAATTTAAGCAAGTCCAAAAATGAATTTCCCAATGATGCCTGATCACAAGTCTTCATGTTCCTAAATACAATTGTTTTACCTGTTTGCTTTGAATTTTTAATTAGATACTCACAAAGTAGATAATCATGACCATCAATGAATGGAGCATCAGATTTCGTAAAGGAGACCAATTTACTCTCATTATCTAGTAAAATAACATCTAGCCAAGAATCACAATTATTTTTATGAAAAGTAGCACCATAAGGCACACAGAACAGGGACGATTCAGATATAAAGTCTTTTAAGTGGTTTGCAGTGATGCTACTATCGAGTAGGTTACAATTTAAATCACCAGCTATGATAATATTGTTGAAATTCGGAGCAAGTTTTGAGTAGATGTCAAAAAATTCATTCAAGAAAAGTCCTTTTGGTCTTCGATAAATGCACGACAATAATAGGTGAGATCCAGTGGACAAGGTGACATCAACTATCAAGTACTCCGGCTGGTTTAAGTAATCACAGGTTGACATATGTAAAACCTTGACTTTTAGTGAATTATGGACAAGACAGGCTACTCCACCTCCTTGAATAAAACGACCAGTATCTTCATGTTTTAGTGTTCGATCCCTTCTAACAGCAGTGTAATCATTCAAAGAGAAAATACTGTTATCCAGCGAGGGTTTTAACCAAGTTTCAACGAGGATAATAATGTCAGGTTTAGTATAATCAACCAAATTCAAAAATTGAGCAGTGTGACCCATAAAACTATTTATATTTAGACTAAGTACATTTAAAGATAAGGACATATTATTAGTTGAGCTGTTAGTTGAATCAGTTGATTGTTAATCTAGTTTATTAAGATCAGAGTCACTGAGTACACTGAGTTTTTCGGAGCCATCATCTCTTTTAACAAAAATTTGACCGCTTGTAACCCAAACATACTTAAAATTTCTGAGTTTAGCCTTCTCTTTGGTTCGTAGCAATAGCTTATGGGTCTCTGGTAGCAGAAACTCGTTAATATAAATAACACCGCTGTAATTGTGATCAACATGAGTCGGAAACACAGTTTTAGCCAGAAGATTTTTCATCTTGCGCTTTGAACCAATAATAAAATCACGTACTCGGGACGACTTTAAATCAACTAGATAAGAGTGAGAGATAGGCTTATCTCTACTATTTCTAGGTTTATTCTTGTTCTCAAATTTTCGGACGCCTAGAACATCATTCACCAAATTTGGTAACTCTAGCGCTGCTAATACAGCGGACGGGATTTCAGAAGGTAACAATTTATCAGCAACTGAATCCGGAATACCTGAGATCACCAACTCAGAAGTACTACTTAATATAGATGAAGTAGATAAAGTTGCTCTGCTTTCAAGGGTAACTGCTTGACTGAGATCTGCTAATTTTTTATGCATAGAACTCATATCCGCTTTATTTTCTTCTTTTAAATTTTCAATGTCAAAATTTAGTTTCGAAATTGACTCAGCATTAATTTTCACATTAACTTTGACTTCTGACAGATCAGCCACAGTACTAGCTTGCGAGTCTTTGAGATCAGCAATCTGGGTGCCAAGTTCTTCAAGTTTCTTGTTCACCAACATATTTGATGAAAGAAATTGCTCCATCATAGCTGTCATCTTATCATCGAGGGATTTTTCAGACCAATTCGAAGGTAACTGGGCCATCATTGGTGATGTAACAGGTGACTGAAACACAGAGTCAATACTGCAAGATAACGGCGTATTCGGGGAGACTGGTGACTTCAAAGACGAAGTTGACGCTCGTGCTATGGATGAACGAATCAATGGAGAAGAGCTGACTGATTTGAAACTTGAGACCGAGGAGGTATTAGAGCTGAATGATTTCAGCGAAGTTAATCTCTTTGTTGTTGTGGTTGATTTCCCGTCCAGATTTTGTAAGAGATGATCAAGTTGTTTCCTGCAGCAATCAGCAAACGGTCTGTTTTTTATATAATCTCGTGCACAGCCTGGATGAAAATGTTGACGACACGTGTTACAAACAACAGATGACTTGACAGGTCTCTTGCATTTAACACATGTATCAGACACTAATGGCATAACAAGCAAATAGTAAGTCTAATACACGATAAACTGCCCGGGTAAAAATGTAGTTGACACGTAATTGCAGACAATAGATGACTAACAGGTCTTTTGCATTTAATGCATATGCCGAAAACCAATAGCATAACACAACACAAGCACGATTTGCTATGAAAATTTCATATCACAGCACAACAAATTGATGTCAACAGGGATGGTAATACCACTATAGTAACGCTGTGAATGATGTTACTTTACCATCAAAAAGAGTAATTGAGGATGATGTTACCTTACCATCAGAGTGACTGACAAACTGATGTCTACTGATTACCATGTGCTGTCAGTAATAATATCGATCAATGATCTCTATGCTACCAATCCACTTTTACACGAGACACTAAGAACTAACCTCTTCAATGTTGTAAATATTTAATTTAATTATTAAGCAATCCACAAGACACGGATAATCAAAATTGATATAGCAGCTTGCAGATTGCAGTTTAGTGCTTGCAATAATTCTGAAACAAAAAATGCCCGGGGGCAAAAAACAGCAGAATCAAGTTATAAAGACAGAGCAAAAAAAATAGCGTGCTTATGTACTTACAGAGAGAGAGAGAGAGGGTGATATCACTTTAGAGGAGGTAAGGGACATGGTGAAAAGGTTAAAGGATAATAAAGCGATGGGAGAGGACGGAATACCAAATGAGGCGTGGAAGTATGGAGGGGAAACGATATTGGTAGAGTTATGGAAAGTTTGCCAGAGGGTGTGGAATGGGGAGGGATGGCCAGAAGGGTGGAAGGAGGGGGTAGTGGTTCCAATTGTGAAAAAGGGGGATGGGGGCAAGGTAGATGACTATAGAGGGGTTACGCTAGCGCAGACGGCGTACAAAGTGTACGTAGGGATATTAGAAAGAAGATTAAAAGAGGAGGTAGAGGGTAAAGGATTGCTTCCGGAAGGGCAGGCTGGTTTTAGGGAGGGGAGAGGGACGATGGATAATATATATGTGTTGAATTACGTGCTGAACAGGGAGATTGGGAAGAAAAAAGGAAAGTTGGTAGTATTGTTTGTAGATTTTAAAGCGGCGTTTGATTCGGTGGATCGAGTGAAGTTAATTGAGGCCATGAGAAGTAGAGGGGTTAGGGAAGGGTTAGTGGAAAGATGTGAAGAGGTGCTGAGGGAAACGTGGGTTAGGGTGAGAGTAGGGAGTGAGTTGGGGAAAAAGTTTTGGACGGAGAAGGGGGTGAGGCAGGGATGTCCGCTGAGCCCGTTGCTGTTTGTTTTGTTTTTGGCGGACTTGGAGGAGGAACTGGAAAAAGGGCGCTGGGGAGGGGTGGAGTTGTCAGGGGGGGAGAAAGTGTATGCACTGGCATACGCGGACGATGTGGCACTACTGGCAAAGGATGAGGATGAAATGAAAGGGATGATCAGGACACTAGAAAGGTATGTGGAGAGGAAAGGGTTAGAGGTTAACACGGGAAAAACAAAAATAATGAGATGTAGAGTAGGGGGGGGAAGGAAACGAAAAATTTTTTGGAACTGGAGGGGGAATCAGATCGAGGAGGTAGACAGGTACAACTATCTAGGATATATAATGAAGGCAAATGGGGATCAGAGTGAACACGTAAAGGAAAGGGTTAGGAAAGGAGCGAGAATTTTAGGACAGGTGTGGGGTATAGGTAAGAGGAAGTTTGGGAAGGACTGGGGGAGAAGAATATGGCTATTTAATAAGTTGGTGTGGTCGGTGGTTAGTTATGGGGTGGAAATCTGGGGGTGGAAGAGAAGGGAGGAAGTGGAGAGAATGCAGGATAGGTATCTGAGATGGGTTATGGGGGTTTCGAGAAGGGTTGCAGGGTACTTGGTGAGAGAGGAGCTACAAAGGGATATGTTGGAGGGACGTGCAGGAATGAGGGCGTAGGGGTACGAAAAAAGGTTGGAGGAAGGGAAAGGAGGAAAGCTTGCGTGGAGATGTAGGATGGAAATGAGGAAAAGGGTTAAGGCGGGGAGAGGTCTCACTGGGTGGGAAGCAGAGAGGAGGGAGTTTTTTGAAGATAGGGGATGGGAGTTGAAGGGGGTAGAGGAGAGATGGGAAGAAGGTAGGATGAGAGGGGAGCATCTAGTAAGGCTGGAAAGGGTTAAGCAGGAGAGCGAGAGGTGGACTAGGATAATCGAGTCAAGAAGTAATAGGGATTATAGATTTGTGAAGGGGAAAGGGGTGCCGGGATACTTGAAGAAGGGGTGGAGTGAGGAAAGATGGAGTAGAGTGGCAAGGTTTAGGTTGGGAGACGAGCTTAGGGGAGGGAGATATTGGGAGAGTAGGGATAAGAGAAGGTGTTGTATTTGTGATGGTGGGGAGGAAAGGTGGGAACATGTGTGGGAGGTTTGCTCTGGTTTCGGGACGGAAAAGGGATGGCAGGAAATGAGGGAGGAGGTGTTAGGAGAGGAAGGTCAGGGAGAGGAATGGTTAAAGAAAATAGAGATTTTGAGAGGGGTGAGGGAGGAGGAGTAGGAGGGAGGTGTAAGATGGTGCAGCGGAAACGGAGGTCATGGTATGAGTGTGATGGATGGAGGTATGCGAGTGGATAGGCAAAAGGCGGTTTTTTCTTTTGCCGAGTGGCATTTCTTTTTCCCGCCAGAGTATGGAGTATAAAGGATGTAAATATGTAATATGTAATAGTTTGTAAGTAGTGTTAAGGTATAGTGTGTAAGGACTTTGTATTAGCGTTAAGATTAGGTTAAGGTGTTTATTATGTAAGCGGAACGGGGGTCCGCTAACTGTACCCCTATTTGTGGGAATAAAACATTTATTATTATTATTCTGTAACTCTTGAACGGATGAACCGATTTTGAACTTTAAGGTGTCATTCGACGCGGCTTTTTATTTCCTATAAACACTGATAATTTGAGCTTAATAGGTCGGGTACGTTCGGAGATATTTTAAAAATAGAATTTTTTCAAAACTGTTTTTATTGAATAACTTTTAATTCACTGAATGGATTGATCCCAAAATCTAATCCGCTCTTAAGCTTTGTAAGCCGCGTCGAATGTCACCTCAAAAATCAAAATCGGTTTATTTGTTCGAGAGAAACCGTTAACGAAAGAATTAAAAAAAAAAAAATTTTTAGTATTTTGAAAATTTCTCAAAAACGACTCGATGAATCAATTTCAAAATTTAATCAGTTTAAGAGCTCAATAAAACGCGTCGATTGCCACCTTAAACGTCTCAATCGGTTCATTCGTTCGAGAGATATCGTTGTAGAAAAAATGGTAAAAAACGTTATTTTTCGAAAATAAACGCATACAAAAGTATCTTCGAGCTCGAAGAGCACGAAAATGTATCCACAACAATTTTTCGAGCTCAAGGAGCTCGAAATGGGCGGGAAGTTTTGGGGTGTGCCCACAGGGTCAACCGACAGACCGATTTTTATTTTTTAAACTTCTATAAATCCGCGGCATTTTATGATATCATCTCGCCCAAAGTCGGGATATTCTCACAATTAAATGTACTACAAAATTGACCATTGTCGCGAAGTCGTAACTCATACGAGTGGGGTAGTACGGGCTGCTTAACCTAATTTTTTCATAGAATTCTTGTTTTTTTTCTCAACTACAAGACTTACAGAAAAAGTGCAAATGACAATTTCATAGGAAATTTATTTTTCTACAAAATAGGTCCTTAGCACCGAATCACTCAGATTCATATTTTTTGAGATATTAGTTATTGAAGTTTATGTAGCATTGAATTGCCATAAAATGTCAAATCAAATCTTAGAAAATATTGATTTTTTATTTGACTAATTTCTCAGAAAATATCAATCTGAGTGATTTGATGCTAAGGACCTTTTTTGTAGAAAATGAAATTTTCTATAAAATTGTCGTCAACATTTTTTCTGTTGGTCTTGTTGTTTATGAGAAAATGAGAGAAAAAACAAGAATTCATGAAAAAAATAGGTTTAGCGGTCCGTACTACCCCACTCGTATGAGTTACAACTTCGCGACAACGGGCAATTTTGTAGTACATTTAATTGTGAGAAAATCCCGACTTTGGGCGAGATGATATCATAAAATGCCGTGGAGTTATAGAAGTTTAAAAAATAAAAACCCAAGTTTACGTGTATTTTAACTGGGAAATCTTCACCTGCTCTGGGAAAGTACTTAATATTAATATTAAGGGCTCAAACTCTCAGGGAATTTTTTCGGGGGTATTTCCAACAAAATTTCGGGATGAGAACGAAAAAAAAATAGTCGTTTCAAACGAAGCACCCTACTATTTATATTATGTATTAATAATCCATTTTGATTAATGATAATAGATTTATTGGCTTATAAATAGTTTTCGCTAAAAATCAATAAAAATTAGCATTTGTCAAATTATGAAGAATTCCGGATATGCATTCTATTAAATATATGCATCTTTTTATTCTCAAGTTAATAACAATGGGTATTTAATCCATATAAATTGATTTTTTTTTGTTTAAGCAAAAAACAAAGCGTAATTTTAACAGCCTGAAGTTTGAGGCTCGATATCTTTGAAACCGTTTGACTTACGCAAAATGTCAATCAGATCTTTTTTGTAGAGCACTGAATTTCCCATAAGGACACTGTGTGATTTTACCTATAAAGTAGCTCGTCATTACGTGACAAAATTCCAAAGTTTAAAAACAAATTTTCCTATGTTATTTAAATGGGAAATAGACAATTACAAAACGCCACCTCTAAATATTGAAATTAAGAGCTCATATTTTTAGAGGATCTTCTTTTAGAGATACTCTGACGATTCCTCAAGGTTCATTGAAAAATAAAAATATTCGATTTTTTTGAGATACTCTAATATTTACATATACGTAATAAAAAGAAAAAATATATATATATATATAATAATAAATAAGTGAACAAATGTAAAAATAGTAATGATAATAAAATAATAACAAAAGAAACCCATACACTTATACACACATACCGGGCCAACATCACGTAAAAATATATCTTTGTTACAGAAGGATTATCGCTTCCGCAGCTCACAGAAGCATGCCGTGGGAGCAACCACATCACTCAGTCATTGCCATAGACATCCAAGGATTTTATGATGAATACGGATTGTTGATACCAAAGGAAATCGCTGTTCTGGATGTGACGGGGATATTCAGAACACTGGATAATGGAAAATCTTTGTTCAATATACTCTATGGAGTATAAGATGCGTCGAAGTATCATATCTAAGACTGCGTTACATGTTATGACTTGGGAACTACAGGGTTTGGATATGGAAACGAGTTACCGTCGTCTGCACCATCTCGTCCACATCTCCACACAAGCTTACGGGTTCGGAGCAGATGTGACTTAATTTCTGAATAAACTCACCGGGTATCAAATTCAAAATTTGGGTCCAACCACGCCACCACTGGGGCAGCTGACCTTCTCTGATGAATATTGTATCTATCATGGCATAGAACTAAAGCGCGGGTATAGGTGTGCACTCATCAACGTACACCGGGTGAGAAAATGGTTATTACGAGAATTGCCCATCTATTTGGCCGACTATGATGTGCCAAAACCAATAACTGAGCCTCACTATGTACCGATGAATAAACTTTCGGACGGTACCAGCTCCATCGGAACCGCACCTTCAGCAATTCCGATACCCGAAGGTAGTAGCGGGAACGGAGAAGAGCCCAGAGAAACACGACCTCTCCTGTATGACACACCCAAAACCGAGGATTGCATTACGATCTGGAATAGCTCGTCCGTTAGCTGATGGAAGTTGCTTCGACATCGACGCCAGAAACACATTTTGGTCACCCCTACCAACCGATGGGTGCCTATCGGATAGATACGAAGTCTTGTATGAAGGGCCTGCTACAAAAATAATTGACGACAGCAAGGATAACCGGGGAATAATGTATACGGTTGTCAGCCAGGATGTCACATTCGCTTTAATAAAGCGGGGTCGACAGAACATATGTGGATATCAACTCTTACGCACGGAACATCCCAAGTTGTTCATCGTGGAAACATCCGATTTCAACTTGATAAAAACTTGATATAATCACATACACGCACCCAAGTAATTATATTCACACCTATAAAAAAAAAAAATAAAACACGCAAAAAATATATATAATACTAACACATTATTATAATTATTTGTATTATTTAGTAAAAATCTAACAATTTTTATTATAGCACATGAAAAAAAAAAAAGAAAAAAAACACAAAACATGTGTAACACTCATACAATATTATGATTATTCATATTATTATTTGACTAAAACACTAACCATTTTTAGTATAAACATATAATCAAAAAAATGTGTGTAGCACTCATCCTAACGCCTTATTATAATCACTCATATTATTATAATTTGGTAATAACACCAAAAAATTTTAATATAAACATATAATCAACAAAAAAATGTGTAGCACTCGTACTAACACATTATTATTATTTGGTTAAAACACTAACAAATTTTATTATAAGCGTATACAAAAAAATGCGTAGAACTCGTACTAACACATTATTATGATTATTCATCTTATTATTATTTGGTTAAGCACACTAATAAATTGCATTATGACCATATAAAAAAGAAAAAAAAAATATATATATATATGAAAAAAAGGGGAGAAAAAAAAATGTCACTTATACAAAAAAATATTTCAGATTATCTATATTATTCTTCGGTGCGATATTATGAAATTTTTTCTTTGCACATAGATTGAACCCTTCTAACCACTCATTGAGTAAGCGAATTAATCGCATTATTCGTAAAAAAAATAAATCATGTAATCAAATAATACAATTCATTTTATTTATTTTTCTTTCTCCACTACTCAATTCACTACTCACCAGGGAGTAAGAAGGTAATTAAACATAAGCAAACATTATTCTTTTGAAATAAGTTTAGGGAGGAGAGAAAGGAAACTTTTTTTTGAGAAATTAAGAGTAAAATAAAATTTAAGGGGAAACATACGTAGATTGCATTCTTTTTTTTTCCTTTCTTATACTTATATTAATAATTTTAAAATGACTAATGTATACTTAAAATGTTTACGAAGAAAATGGAACAACCCTGTTACGAGTTGCAGTTAGGAATTAATACTATACATTCGTTTTCTTTTTTTTTAGTTTTTTTTTCTCTCTCTCTTTTTTTTTTTTCTTCTTGACCCCATTGACGTTTACGATCCTAAACCCAAGTCTACAACGAAGGCACAACAACCAGCTGATTCCAGAGGACACCATGAACGCATAAAACGACCTAGAGCAAGACCCACCAACTTGTAATGTAATGAATAAAAAGAGACCCAAAGGCCATTCGCAGCAAAATAAAAAAAAAAACTCATGAAGGATGGAGAGAGGAATAAGGTTTGATAAGAAATATATATAAATATGTAAAAAAAACAACACGGTAATTACACAGTTCTTTGAAGTTGACATTCTGTCATATATTGAAACCTCATGCATGGTTTTACGACATATTTGCGATCATTTTAGATCGGAAGACTAAGTAGATGAAGCGCTTCCCACATCCACATCAAGCTGACTGCTACTCTCGGAGGGACGTCCAGATTTTCCAATGCCGCAATAGAACCTTCACGGTCCCGAAGCAGAATACTCTAAAGGAAAAATTTTTTGGAATACATCAATTATCCGCACTACACAAAAAAAAGAAGAAAATAATAATTTCCTTTTGCACTCACCTTCAAGATTGATCCCTGATGAGGCACTAGTGCACGAATACTGCCTACCAGCATGCGATGTAGCCACTTCGCCGTTGGAGGATGTTCCAAATCCAACACATAAATCAAGGGATCCAGGAAAACAAGACGATCTCCTACGTCAACATCCGTCATAATCAAGATAAGCGGCAATTCCATCAACTCCACTAAAGGACATCTGCGAGCTGGATAATATATCCGCGCCACAGTTTCCAGGTTGAACTCAGCTCCAATTCCATGACGCCCCCAGCCCAATTGTCTCATTGGTAGCTGATACGAATCTCCAATTCCACCATCTGGATGCCCTGGACCACCTGAGGGACCTGCACCTTTACGGAATTCTAGCCCTTCGGAAACAACTGGAGACGGTGTACGGGGGCCCCGAAGAAAATAAGGACCTGCTCGGTTCGCTGTTGTACGTCATCCAGATGATGATACAGCCTGAGCCGGTGTCGAAGTGCCTGGAGAGGAATCTGGACTCTCAGGAGACTGCACTTCCTGGGCGCCTTCTATCAAGACAGGATTCACCGTTGGCACGTTTATTATTGAACCCATTGAGGAAAACATAGTCACAATTCATTGTATTAACTCGTCATCGCAAGACGTGTCGCACTGCTGGTTTAAAACTGTTTGACTGAAAACTTCCAAAACACGTACTTAAATAAGAGGTACAAATCACACCTAAGAAGAATAATCAACCAATATAGGATTTCGACGAGCCATCCCCCTTAAAAACCTTGGAAAACAGATGAAAACGCTGGGTACCAGTCAAAGGGTCAAGACGCAATTTAATGAGATCATCACCAAGGGAACACGCCTTCCAAGTTCAAATTCCCAAGACTTCAACGTCCACCCCCCTCTTTTTCTTTATTATTTTATATACGTAAACAGGCAAGAAGGAAAAGTAAACAGAAGGAAAAGGGGGAATTTTATTTTTTTCGTATTCTTAATATAACAAGTAATGTTGGTTGGAAGAACAAGGGTAATTATGACAATCCATATCTGATACTCGCGTCGCGATTATTTGACCCCGACGCTCGTTCTTAACGAGGGAGGTATGTTACGGCCTGGGTGATGACACCAGAGATAAATAAAAAAAAATAACATTTGTATGTTGAAATTCTATCGTACTCTGGTACAGACAAAATCCTCTAAACATAAGAAGAGGTATTCTTGCTATAGGAGCTCTCTTCCAAGTTGGAGCGGGGAATACGCAAAGTGGTGGGATCTAGAGCGGTGAGAACTGTGCGTGTCCCCTCGTAACCAAGTTAAAATTTTATTATTAAGATACTATGGCGATTTTATTATTTCTAGGGTAATAAAACATTCAAACACAGTCAAACATATTAAAACACAAAAAATAACTTGTATTGCTTTATTTAATTAAGAAACCGCGTCAATACACTGGCCATCTCTCGGATACCCTCTGCATTCCCCGTGTATAAAAATGGGGCACTATAGTCCTCGGATATTCACGCATCGACATGGCAACTTAGCCGGACGGCATTCATCCTCTCTGTAGCGTTATAAAGATCCTCCAACACACAGAGTACTCAGAGGCTGGTAACGATGGTAATCTCGTCCAACATGTCCACCACCTCTAGAAAGCGATAGTTGGAAACCTCCGTCAGCTTGGTGAGGATTTCCGCCACTGCACGAATTATCTTAAAAACCATGATCGATTACACCGGGTGTTATTTAAGGGAGAAATTTATTAAATACACTTACCTGATGAGGTAATCCTTGAACATGTCTCGCAAAAAACTGATCACCGGTAAACAGATTCATCACTACACAAAACCGAACCGTGATCGACTTAACTGTAGTTCCAATAGTTAATGCCACTGATATTTTGAAACTCTTAAAATCTTTAAAAACTTAGTTAGATTTTATATGTAATACGTAGCATAATAAAAAATAGTGTCGAAGCGCGTACGCATGCACGTGAGGGGGCTCACACACACATCCTCACGGTCATCCGAAACAGGAGAGCATAAAACAGAAGAATAGCTGACGTAGCCTACACATGTACAGAGTCATAACTTATATTGATCAACACGCATGCTAGGTACACTCATTCTCGAATTTAAGGCGTCTTTTTCTTTATGCTGAGAAGGGGAGAGCAAGAGAGAACCCCTAATTTCACGAATAAACTAAAACACACTCGCGCTAGTTCTCTAATTCCTTTATTTCTACTCAAGACCGCAGTCGCGTGATTTATGAGCCATAAGACCTCAGCCCTGACATCACACGTGTCAACCGATAATTCTAGCTATTCTCTAAGAGCTCTCGTTTTAATCACCTAGTAACAGGAGTCACCAAGTAGCCGCTCTGGTGTTGGGGGATAACTCCTCGATGGTACCCCTCCATCCGTTGGAGGCCAAGTCGGGATGACGCGTACCCCCAAAAAAACAAGTTCATGCGAATTTCTGAAAAAAGCTTCAATTCGGAAATATCTTTGACTAAACTTTTTTTTTAAGCGCTGAGAGCTAACTTCAGGGGGTTATTATTGATTGATGTTAGTTAATATTTTGAGAAAGTATTTATGATAATTTTATATTAAAATATGTATAAAAATGTAAAAAGTTTTCTAAATAAATTATTTTGTCCGTAGGAATAATCAACGAAAAATCAACAAAAAACGCAACAGAGAAAGTGAAGAACCGATGGTTTCATCAACTTCCGGTTACCATTCTACGTTTATGGAAGAAATAAGATCAGTTGATAGTAAGTAGAGATAAGAATAATTGAATAGTTTGATCTCATTTCCGTGATATACAGTTTTTTACAATTATGCTGATAACGGTCTACTTATATTCAATGCACTGTTATGATAAAAATTTTAAAAGTGCCTACACATGAAAACATCAATTTGGCGACATTGGTTTTATTACAATTTCAGTCACATCAATACTAACAGACCGATTGGTTCTAAAACTAGAATTTTAATGTCGTATCTAAAAAAAAAAATTTATAAAATATATGTGGACAGAGATAAAATATGTTTTTCAATTCAGATGATTTTTCAATCTAAGTTTTAAATGAAATTTTGCCAACTGTCGAAAAATTGTTAACAAAATTACAATTGCGTCAAAAATTATTATTGATATTATTTATCAAATTTATGAATACTTTAATTCAGAAATTATAAAACTTTTAAGGAATTTAATGAATTATTTGAAAATATTGATCGTGTATTATCAAATTAACAATTTATAAACATGTAGGAAAAAATTGAATTTTGTGAACTTCAAGTAAAAGATTATTTTCATATTTATTAGCGTTCAAATCTCAATCAATCAGTAATGTACAAAAGATAAGTAATTGGAAATAGAGTGATTTACAAAAAAAATTTGTCAAATTTTTTGCAAAGACTGAAAACTTCACTTAAAAATTAATTTGCGATTGAAATATTTCTTGATTTCAAAAACTTTTGATACCGAAAATCTATTAAAAAATGTATAGAAATTTTATTGTGGAGAATTCTATTTTCTCCAGCGGAGTTATTCTCTTTGCATGAACTATAAATTCACTAACAAGTCACGAAATTCCAAAGATAAAGAGTTTAGTTTCAAAAATTAATATTTAAGGTGTGATTTATACGAAAAGGTTTTCTTTAATGAGAATTTATAATTAAACTTTTTATGTGGAGTATTAAGTTATCTTTATAAATGGATGGCTCTTATTTCGTTCAATACGTCTAAAAATTTTGAAAAATTTTGAAAAATGCAATTTAAATTGAGAATATCTAAAACTGCGATGTAGATAACTTCACATTTAAAGTAAAAAACTAAAATTGTCACGACATATTTTATTTATTGTTGCCTTGAGTGATATTTTCAATTAAGTAAAAATAAAAAATCGACGATTTATTTTGATCCAGTCTATTAAGGTGCATCCTAAAAATATCATACAAGTAAATAAAATACTTATGTATTTAGAGACTTCATTTAAGATCGATTATATTCACATCTAGTTCCACGGAGAAAAAAGTATCGTTATCATCACTAAACGGTATAGCGATTATTACATTTCGTTTGGCGATAACAGGGATACATTTGTAGTAATAAGGATTTAAAAATTCGTGAGAATAATGAATGGTTTTGTCCTTATCACGATCTCAGATCTATCCATATCGAGCTCATATCGACATTATGATCTAATTTGATTAGGTCAATTCTAAATTTTTTCTACGTATTTTTTTTTTTTTTATTCTATTATTCATTTTTCAAACGACCATTTGTTTTTTTGACTCCCATACACAGGTCTGCTCTCTCTTTAACCCTGGAAAATTTTGAATTCTTAGGTAAAATTATTTTTTTACTGTCCCACTCAACTGCTTCACTCAAAGTTCATCAAATGTGTCTCATAAATTTTCATTGAAAATTTCTTTTTAATATTAAAACTCAAAAATCAACTAACTTTCTTCAACAAACACTGCATTTAAATTTTATTCATTTATAATTATATAATATTTTTTTTTCAGATGAAAAATTACGTGCCGATTCTCCAGAATCTATCGATAAGACGGAAAATACATCTGCGAACATGATAAATACAAATTCAAAAACTGGGAATAACACTGAAGAAAATCACGATGAAATGGATGATAACGATGCAACTATCGAGGTATAGTCTAAGAGCCAGTGGGCGGCAGACAGGACATATCTTAGGAAAGCCTAAAATTTCCTCAGTGAGTCTGTTGTACCTACCAACCATGAAATGGGAGCTGGCTAAGCTCGATCGCGGTGGCCCCGGCTACACTCAGGTGTGATAGGTGTGAAAATTTCATGAACTCTGGACATATTTTAGGAAAGCTGCCGTTTAGATATGTTAAAGTATACTACTATAGCTATCTAAAATCAAAACGGCAGACCATTATCGCGGTTCTAGAGTGGTGGCAGACAATTTTGAAAATTAAAAAAAAAATTTTTTTCAACATATTTTAGGAAATTTGAAATTTATATATGTTATTTTTTGAAGTATAAGAAGCTTATATTTCTGGAGGCAGACCGATACGTCGGTTCCTTCGATCTGGCAGACAGTAAAATCTTTTTTTCCCACGAGCTTACCTGGGTGTAGTAAATACGTTGTGTATGAGTAAGACCACGCCAAGTGGACCCCCCGTTTTCCACTTGATCATAAAAATTAAGCCTATGTATCTTATTCTCTAATAGTCACTATGAAAAATGAATTCCCGAAACTATTTTTCAAAATTGTTATTTTAAAAATAATTTATTTTACAATGAAAATTTTGACTACTTTTAATTAAAAAATAGATTTTAAAATAACCGTTAAAGATAAATTGATAAAATTTTCAAGATTTATTGTCAAATATATATATTTTATTAAGATAATAATAGCTTAGAATTATTTATTTACTATCCTATAGTTAATTAACTTTTAAGTAAGCAAATTAAAATTTTATTGACTTCTCGATAAAAAATGAAGTTTTTTTTCATCGGTTACATGTGTTATTTATTAAAGTTTAAGATCCCTGAAGAAAATCTCACTGCTCGCGATTAATTTATTTAATATGAATGTATTTATCACCGCGCGCAGGGTGCCGGGTGCTCTCAATACAATGCGCGGCCGAGCGTTTCAGGCTATATTGCAGCTTCAGTAGGTCATAATTAAAATAACAATTAAAAATATTGTTATTGAACAACTTTTATTTTTTTAAACAATATCATGGATGATACAATAAAATAATTTTTCATTATTAAACTAAAAAAAAAAAAAAAAAAAAACGGTATTCAAGTATCTGGGTGTTTGTATCTTTCCGAGTAAATATTTGTTTAATCATAGTGAAAATATACTCCAACCGAGTAATATTTTCTTAATTTAAGAATCGTATACTTATTTTAAGACAATATTCTTGGTTGAAGTGAATTTTAAGTAACATTAAACAAATAAGTTCCCGGGAGGATACAAATACGCAGATGCTTGAATCCCGTATTTTTTTTTTCTTGGTTAGCTGAAACACGGAAAACTATCTCGTAATTAAACTCAATTATTAGTAAATAATAATTTAGAAATTGTGAGTAACTGATAATTAATAAATTAATTACTTGCTATTTATTAATAATCAAGAAAAACTAAGTAAACTAATTAAACTTGAAAATATTAAAAACTTAAAAATATGTTTATTTAATAAATTTTATTATTCTAAATAATTTCATAAATAATATGATAAAATAATCTTTAATAATGAGTCAAGAAAAACTAACTAATGATTAAGCTTCATTTTTAGTTAGTTGTCTCTAATTTAAGAAAATATTACTCGGTTGGAGTATATTTTCACTATGATTAAACAAATATTTACTCGGAAAGATACAAACACCCAGATACTTGAATACCGTTTTTTTTTTTTTTTTTTTTTAGTGTAATAATGAAAAATTATTTTATTGTATCATCCATGATATTGTTTAAAAAAATAAAAGTTGTTCAATAACAATATTTTTAATTGTTATTTTAATTATGACCTACTGAAGCTGCAATATAGCCTGAAACGCTCGGCCGCGCATTGTATTGAGAGCACCCGGCACCCTGCGCGCGGTGATAAATACATTCATATTAAATAAATTAATCGCGAGCAGTGAGATTTTCTTCAGGGATCTTAAACTTTAATAAATAACACATGTAACCGATGAAAAAAAACTTCATTTTTTATCGAGAAGTCAATAAAATTTTAATTTGCTTACTTAAAAGTTAATTAACTATAGGATAGTAAATAAATAATTCTAAGCTATTATTATCTTAATAAAATATATATATTTGACAATAAATCTTGAAAATTTCATCAATTTATCTTTAACGGTTATTTTAAAATCTATTTTTTAATTAAAAGTAGTCAAAATTTTCATTGTAAAATAAATTATTTTTAAAATAACAATTTTGAAAAATAGTTTCGGGAATTCATTTTTCATAGTGACTATTAGAGAATAAGATACATAGGCTTAATTTTTATGATCAAGTGGAAAACGGGGGGTCCACTTGGCGTGGTCTTACTCATACACAACGTATTTACTACACCCAGGTAAGCTCGTGGGAAAAAAAGATTTTACTGTCTGCCAGATCGAAGGAACCGACGTATCGGTCTGCCTCCAGAAATATAAGCTTCTTATACTTCAAAAAATAACATATATAAATTTCAAATTTCCTAAAATATGTTGAAAAAAATTTTTTTTTTTAATTTTCAAAATTGTCTGCCACCACTCTAGAACCGCGATAATGGTCTGCCGTTTCGATTTTAGATAGCTATAGTAGTATACTTTAACATATCTAAACGGCAGCTTTCCTAAAATATGTCCAGAGTTCATAAAATTTTCACACCTGTCACACCTGAGTGTAGCCGGGGCCACCGCGATCGAGCTTAGCCAGCTCCCATTTCATGGTTGGTAGGTACAACAGACTCACTGAGGAAATTTTAGGCTTTCCTAAAATATGTCCTGTCTGCTGCCCACTGGCTCTTAGACTAGTACTGAAGAATTGGATGTTTCAAGTGTCTAGTTCATCAGTTTGACAAGTGATCAATAAGACAATGGCACTTGTTTTACGATTTTATTTGTCAGATGAAGCTCATCAAGCTATTTTAGAGCTTATCAAAGTATTAGCTGGACCGGATTTCAAAAATTTTTCTATATCAAAGTATAATATTAACAAGTTATTTAGCCCAGTCGATGATTTTGTGAAATACATCTTTTATAGTACTGTATGTAACACACGATTAGCAAAGCCAATCTCGATGAATACAAATATAAAGAAAACAGTGCAATGCGAAAAGTGTAAAAAAAGCTACTTCACTTCGAAAAAAGCAGAAAATTTCTTCGGAACAGTAGATATTATGTCTCAATTAAAAAATTTTCTGTCAAAATCTATTGTACAAAATCTAATTTATAACAATAATTGTAATCAAGTGCTTGAAGAAATTACAGATGTGTACGATAGTCAACGGTACATAAATGATGAATATATGAAATCGATAACAAATGAGAAAAATATATCATTAACGCTCAATGTAAATCTAGACGGCGCACCAATATTCAAAAGCAGCAAGAAAAGTTTTTGGCCAATACAGTGTATTGTGAATGAAATTCTGCAAAGTATCCGTCATAAATTTATGCTGCTCGCAGGTTTATGGTACACTTCCGTATAACCTAAAGCAGACTTTATGAATTTATATTTGAAATCTTTTGTAAGTCAAATCAAAAATTTAATGAAGAATGGCATAAAAATAGTGATAGAAGCTGGTAATACAATTACATATTATTGTACAATATTCACATTTCCGGTAGATTCGGTGGCTTGACCTATATTACAGAATAGATTACAATTCAATGGCTTTTTTGGATGCAGCTGGTGTTATCATCGTGGTATATATAACGCGAGAAGTATGAAATATCCTCGAACGTCTGAAAATAAACAAGAACGAACCCATGAGAGTTATGTACGAGATGTTAAACACCATAAGAAATTCTTAAAGAAACTCCGTAAAATAAAAAAAAAAAAAAAATTACTAAGAAAGGAATCAAGGGATCTACAATATTATCGTCTTTGCCTAGTTTTGACTGTGATTGGGGATTTCTGCCCGATTATATGCATGGTGTACTTTTTGGCGTGACGCGACAACTGTGGAATAAATGGAGTAAAAACTTTTTATCTAATGTATCTAAAAAAAATGATAAATGAACGCTTGACTAATATAAAACCACCGAAAAAAATACATCGACCCCCCGAGTATTACAATAAAAACATCTATGGAAGGCATCTGAGTGGCGTTCATGGTTATTATTTTATAGTATACCACTATTGACATTAATATTAAAACCCGAATTATTAGATTAATATAAGCTATTTGTCCGAAGTATTTATAAAATGCTATCTAAAAATATAACGGAAGAAGAATTAGTCAACTGTGAAATAGATCTATTAAAATTTTGTTATGACTGTCAAAATCAGTATGGTTTATCGTTTATGACATTGAACGTTCATTCTTTAGTACACTTGCTGGAGAGTGTGAGAAAAAATGGCCCATTGCGGGCATTATCAGCGTACGCTTTCGAAAACAACATCTTTAACCTGAAGCTGAATGTAAGCAGCCCGAACGGAATTATGAGCATAATGTCTACTCGAATGTTGAGGTACAACGCCTTTCAGAGTCGATTGTCTATCGAATCTAATGTACTGAGCTGGGAATATTGTAAAAATGTAATGAATAAAAAAAGTTTTGATGCAAAAAATGGTGTCAGATTGGAAGATGGAGCATTAATGTCAAATTGTGAAACAGCATCGATCAATAGATCTATATCTACTTACGGTCGTTGTGTTTATAATGGTATCATGTTCACTAGTAAATCTTATACGAAGTCGAAAAATCTAATAACTCTTTTGTGCTATTGCATGATAATCGCAAAGCAGAGATTAATAATTTTTATATTGAAGATAAAAGAGCATACGTGAATGTCAATATTCTTCATGCAATACAAATGCAAGATCTAGACCATTTCTGGGAAATACTAAGTTACGATAATGATGTTAAGAAGTTGCCAATATCTTAAATAAAAGAAAAACTTACCTATATTTCAATCAATTATTCAAAATCTAAAAAATATGTTTGTATGCAGCCAAATAATTTTGAAATTTTAAAAATAAATTAATAAAACCAAAAAACGTCAATTCTTTACACCTTTTTTCACCTATATGTCCAGATTTTAAATACCAGTTACATCCTTTTATATCCTAAAAAAATAATAATAAGAAAGTATTATTGCACGATTAAAAAGTATCCAATAAAATCAGAAATTCTCAATGCTAGTCGAATCCTTTTATATTCTTAAATAATAATGGGATGAAATTATAAATTCAGGATTAAAACGTATTCAATAGAATTAAAAATTTTAAATGCTAGTCAAATTTTTCTATATCCGAAAATAATAATGGAATAGAATAATTATAAAAGTATTGAAAAGTATTCGATAGGATTAGAAATTTTAAATGCAGATTAAATCCTTTTATATTCAAAATAATAACGAAACAAAATTATTATATCGGTATTAAAAAGTATTCAATAGGATGAGACTTTTTAAATACTCGTCAAATCCTTTAATATCCTAAAATAATAACGAAATGAACTTATTGTTTCAGTATTGAAAAGTATTCAATAAGATTAGAAATTTTGAATACAATTCAAATCCTTTTATATCTTTAAATAATAACGAAATAAACTTATTATTTCAGTTTTAAAAAGTATTCAATAGGATCAGAAATTTTAAATACTGGTCAATTGCATGCCTTGAGCGCGAAGCGCTGAGGCTATGCTCTATACTCGCCTGAAAATGAAAATCTCGATTTCGTTATATTAAATTGTTTCTAAATTTATGAATACACTTAAATAAAATAAAAAAAATATATTGTTATAAAGAAAAATGATTAAACAACAGATTTTATACATTTTTACGTCGACTTATTACGATTTTTCTATAAATTTTCTGTTTTCAGTGACTTATAGCGTTAAATTACTCAGGAGTCATGGGCTAGTAAACACTATAACTTCTGAAAAATATAATTTTATAACTTAGTTTTTTTTTTAATATCTTCGTATAGTTGATGCGAAGACCCCTTTTGGAAATGGCAGCTGAATATTATATGGTTTAGTTATAATTAACATTTTTAAATAGGCATCACACGACAATTTTTACCCTTTGAGCAGCCATATTACTTATTTTTTTTAAATATACATTTATTTCAACAGTGAACATAGCCAAGATTATTTTTTGTATTTTTGTTTACTTATCGATTTCTATGTATCGATTATTTTTCGATAGTATCGATAGATGGCACGGAATATACCTATACTAAAGTATACATATTAGCAGCTGGCGTTTCTTAGGTGAAATGGCGGGCTATTCAAAAACTTATAATCCAATTGTTTTTGATTAACAATCAATACAAAAAAATATGTTAAAATCCAAAATAATATAACAGTTTTCAATAAAAAATCGTTGTATGTGTAATAAACTTTTAACTCACTTGAGTATCATTCACATAAATGCTCAAGGCATGTACTTTTGGATTTTCCAAACTTTTTTTATCATATCCTAAAATAATAACGTAATAAAATTATTATTTTAGGATTAAAAAGTATTCAATAGGATCAGAAATTTGTAATGCTAGTCGAATCTTTTTAGATCCTCAAATAATAACGCGATAAAATTATTATTTCAGTATTAAAAAGTATTCAACAGAGTTAGAAATTTGTAATGCTAGTCATATCCTTTTGAATACTGAAATAATTACAAAATAAGCTTATTATTTAAGTATTAAAAAGTATTTAGCAAAATTAGGAATTTGAAATACTAGTCAAATCCTTTTATATCCTAAAATAATAACGAAATAAACTTATTATTTCAGTATAAAAAAGTATTCAACAGAATTAGAAATTTGTAATGCTACTTGAATCCTTTTATATCCCAAAATAATAACGAAATGAACTTATTATTTCAGCATTAAAAAGTATTCAATAGGATTAGAAATTTTAAATACTAGTCAAATCCTTCTATATATTAAAATAATAACGAAATAAACTTATTATTTCAGTATTAAAAAGTATTCAATGGAATAAGAAATTTTAGATACGTGTCGCGTCCTTTTATATCCTAAAATAACAACGTAATAAAATTATTATTTTCGGATTAAAATGTATTCAATAGGATTAGAAATTTTCAATGCTAGTCGAATCCTCTTATATCCTGGAATAATTTCAAAATAAGCTTATTATTTCAGTATTAAAAAGTATTCAACAGAATTAGAAATTTGTAACGCTAGTCGAGTCGTTTTTTACCCTAAAATAATAACGATATGAACTTATCACTTTAGAATTCAAAAGGATTCAATAGGATTAGAAATTTTAAATGCTAGTTGAATCCTTTTATATCTTAGAATAATAACGAAATATACTTATTATTTTAGTATTAAAAAGTATCCAATAGGATTAGAAAATTTGAATACTTGTCAAATTCTTTTATATCCTAAAATAATAACGAAATAAAATTATTATTTTAGAATTAAAAAGTATTCAATAGGATTAGAAATTTTAAATACGAGTCGAATCCTTCTATATCCTAAAATAATAACGAAATAAGCTTATTATTTCAGTATTAAAAAGTATTCAGCAGAATTAGAAATTTGTGTGAAAGTATTAAAATTTTATTCCTTTTTAATCCTGTCAAATACAAGTAGTAAGACGTTGGAGGGGGGGGTACCCCCTGATAACACAATACCCTTCCTTACCGACCGTCGCGGATACCTCCCACCGGTAACTTATCATATCTGCTGGAGGTAATTTGTACATATCTGCGGTCAGTGAGCGTACATGTCATCGGTAAAGTAGGTATTTACATCAGCAACTGCTGTCAATGTTGGTCGGCAATCAATTATCATGCGTGTAATGACAAAATACTGTCACACTATCATTGGAGCTGGTACGTTACTGTATACCAGTTTTGATGATAGCATGACATGTATTTATATGATGATCATTCTGAGGATTTATATATTCAAACAGGGGGTAGGACGAGCACCTGCAAGAAGCTCCTATACCACTACCATCTAGCGGTCTAGTTTTCTTCCCACCTTTTCTTTTAGAGCGGATACCGTCATCCAGCGTGTCTGGACTCTCTTTCTATGAGGTAGTGTGGGGGAAATGAAGCTGCGCAAATGCGTGAACGATTACATCATCTTCTGCGCTGTTACTAAGCTCATATTTCAGACCAAGTGGGGGTAATATGCGCCTGCGCAATAGCGTCTTTTCACCTGATTACATCATCTTCTGCGCTGTTAACCGTTACTAAGCTCATATTTCAGACCAAGTGGGGGAATATAGACCTGTCCAATTTCGTCTTTTTACCCGATTGCATCATCTTTTACATCATAAGACAGGTCCAAACTCGTTTTTTTGGTAACTAAGTGGGGGAATAAAGAGTTTAGTGGGAGACTCTTACGCTAATATGCTTCAGTCTGCCTAAGTTTTTTGAAGCACAAACTACCGTTGCTTTATTAAAAACAACCTGTAGAAAGTGATTAATAAATGGACCGTCGAATTCTGAAGTATAGTAAAAAATATATATCTTTTTGAGGAAACTAGCGTGCATCTTTTCAACCATATTAACTAAGCAATCTCTTACAGACCTCATGTATGCGGCGATCTATGTGATCATTCAGCACAGGTTGAGTTCGACGAAGGAAGTGTTGTGAGTGAACAAGATGACAATTACTCTCGGAAATTAGTTACTCGAGAAAAAGAAATTGACCTACGGATCTTGTATTGGAAGAACTTATTACTATCTTTCAAAGATCGTAAAGATTACGAGCGAGAGTGTCATAGAATTATCTACGTTTTAACTCATTCAATGTTCAAACTTAACTCATCGAAATAAAGTGTAGACACCTCAAATGGATCAACTAAGTGAAGAAGATTTAGATTATCTAATAAACCACCCGCCATACGCTGTATTTGAAGCAGATTTATTAGC
Organism: Microplitis manilae; assembly: GCA_030273425.1. Classification (NCBI taxonomy): domain Eukaryota; kingdom Metazoa; phylum Arthropoda; class Insecta; order Hymenoptera; family Braconidae; genus Microplitis; species Microplitis manilae. Next base: position 6,679,442 of record CP092727.1, read on the forward strand.
ACGTTATTTTGAAGAACCAATTCAAGACTATTTAAAAAGGTTTGTACGTGATATTCATCTTCTACAAACTAATTTCAGTGTCATTCAAAGTAGACGTGATGAAAACGTGCGTCCATACTGCTGTGCATTCAAAGCCTCTGTAAAAAAACTGCATCAAGTAATCGAAAGTATTAAAAAACTACAAGAACGTATCAACAAGAAATAAAAAACAATCGAATTCATCATAGATTTTGCAGGGTTTCTTATGCCAGATGACACCTTAGTAGTGAAAGAATTATGTGTAGTTGATATATATGAAAATTTCTCAAAATATAAGTGTAAAGATTTTATCTTTCAACCACCATTGGAGTACGATGGAGCAATTATGCAAGAAACTTTTGATGAGAGTGGGTGCGGCCATGGTATTCGATGGGACTCAGGTGAAAAACCATACGACAAACTCCAAGAAATTATTAAAGATTTAGTGAGCAAAGCAAGTTATATTCATGTTGACGGAAAGCAAAAAGACAAATGGTTGACGATCATGACCGATTACTCCCCACAAATCATCGACATCCAACTAATGAGACATTATTCGTTTGAAAACGTGGATCGCTATAATAAGGAAAAACGTCCGCTGAGGCTGCATCATCTTTGAAGGACACATGCATGTGCTTTTCAAAATATTCAACAATTAAAGAGTTGGTTTCTGAAATTCTGAAGTGACGAACCATCATACGAAAAATCCGTGCAAATATATTATCAACTGTCTGATTTGAAAAAAATGCATAAACGTGATATTGCTTGCCTTGTTTATCACTTTCTTCTACGTTTTGCGAGGACCCAAATACGTCATGTCTACGATACTCTTCCAGTGGAATTACAGGATAATGATAAAATAAGAGATTACTCATTTTGTATGGACCACTACCCAGCTACTGGTGGCGATTGGGATATCTGTGGAATAAGGCTTTATCCATACCGAAAAGATTGCCCAATATGTATAACTAATAGTAATCCTATGAATATAATAAATCATAAAACAAGTTGAAAAAATATACAATTTTATCAAACTCATGTATTAGGTTAAGATTATGAATAAAACAAATTAATTCATTGATAAAAAAATTTTTAATTATTTATTAAGGTTTTTTTTTTAATTAATACAGGTTTTATAATATATCTTGATCTTTCTACCCTAAGTTTAAACCTTTCTCGATCTCGAGCCATTTGCTCCCATTCACCTTGTCTAGCAGTTTTGTATGCATACCTCCATTAGGGTGTCCGTTATTTACCAAACTGATTTTTTTTTCAGCGACGCCCCCTAAATTTCTTCTTGATCGCCTAAAAAAAATTATCAGACCCATATGAGCTCTTAATATTCATATTATTCCGTGCCCCAAAGACAATACATTTCCCATTTAAATAGCATGGGGTTTTGGCGCGCTTTACATTTAATTTTTTTTCTCCTGAGCTAGTTAATCTACAGATATCAGAGATACATATTATCGAAGGAAATTGAACACCCTACAAAAAAGGTCTCTTATGGTTTTTCGATATATTTACTGCTTCAAAAGTTATTCAAAGTTAAAGAAAAACTTATAGTTAAGTTTTGAATTTTTTACTTTGACCGCATAATTATCATTATTTCTATAAAAGTAAATGGTTTATTGCGAAAAATCTTCAATTTTGACTGTGTTATTGAAAAAATTACTGTCTAAAATTCAGATATCTGAAGAATAATGTGAGTGACGTGTTGAGTTCATTTCAATATTTTTCAATTTAACGGAAAAAATATCACAGATTCAATAATTTTTTTTACATTTTGATCAGCACTCTATTTGATTAAATATTCTTTGGTGGAATTAGGAAATTTTTATTTGAAAATTGTTAAACACCTACAAATAGTCACTGATACCGCAGAAAGAGCTGTTAAATTAAATGAAACTTATATTAACACTTTAGCTAAGAACGAAGATCGAAAACCACATACTACCCGGATCAACAATAAAACTCGATTTAGACTTGGTTTACTAAATCGAAATTTGGAGCCATTTTCACAAGATAAACTCGACTTTTTTCTAGAAATATTATAAATACATTGAATTTATGCCTTGTTTTAGACTTGGCTAGCTTCCTTAGACACGATTTGAGACGAAAAGTTGAAATCAAGTCAGAACTCACTCGATGTAGACCAATTCGACTTAATCGGAAGGCGAAAAAATCAAAACTAAGGTGGAATAGTTGTTATATACTAAGGCGAAAGGAAGGCAAATAAATAACCTTTTTTTGACTCCGTTTAGCAACTCAAAAGTAAGGCGAATGATTATCGTGTTTGAAGTTGAGACGAATAATTTCAAACTAAGACCAGAAAATACTACTAAGTTGAATCTAAGATCAAAAAAGTTCACAAAACTGAAAAAAATTCAATTTAAGTCGAAAAAATCGAGATCGTATCGGAAAATCGTCGGCAAACCGATAACTTCGAAAGAAAATAAGGCAAAGTGAGCCTAAATCAAGTTTTATTTTTAACCCAGATGTTCAAATCGTACAGTAAGGTTTTCTATAACAGTTATATTTAAAGATTTTTCGCAATAAACCATTCACTTTTACAGAAATATTGATAATTATGTGGTCAAAGTAAAAACATTCAAAAATTAACTATAAGTTTATCTTTAACTCTGAATAAGTTTGAAGCAGTAAATATATCGAAAAATCATAAGAGACCTTTTTTGTAGAGTGTTCAATTTCCTACAAAAATGTGTACCTCTGATATCTGTAGATTAACTAGTTCGGAAGGAAAAAAATTAAATGTAAAACGCTCCGAAACCCCATGTTATTTAAATGGGAAATGTATTGTCTTTGAGGCACGGTTTAATATGATAATTAAGAGCTTATATGGGTCTGATAATTTTTTTTAGGTGATAAAGAAAAAATTTAGGGGGCGTCGTTGAAAAAAAAATCAAGTTGGTAAACAACGGTCACCCTAACCTCCATGTATACATATAATGCATACACGTATAGTTGGTGTCAGATCAAATTGCACAACCATGTTTCAATACAATTTTCGTACCGTGCTGCTGATGGGGTTATACTCAACGATTCGATCGTGGATTATTAAACAATAAGCTGTTGTGTTTTGTGGAAATTGATTTGTGGATTCAAACTCCAATCGAATGTCTACTGGTCCAGATTTAATTGCCTTATTCTGCTTGGAACAGTCTATGACACAGAGCAGAACTTCTTGCGAAAATTTCTGCTTTGTTAACAGTGGCTCAGCCTCTTTATTATAGTATGAAAATTGGAAATCAGTGTACATATTATACAATAAAGCATACTGATTGTCGTTTATGTCCAAATTCAGATCCCCGTACGGATAACTCTGTGAGTTCAGGTATAACTTTACGTTATGAAGCGTACAATGATCAAATCGACTCGCATTATTCCTAGCATCGTTTTTTCTTGCTGTTTGAAATCCGAGGATGACGTAACGTGGCTTCTCCAGCTGTGTTGATGTTTGGACAGCCCAAATATGTCTTGATGTCGCTGGTAACAGCGGATTCTTATACGATTCCCCGGTTCGAAAACTAATTGACATAGCCGGATCACTGGTAATATAATTTAATGCTTGAATTTTTTCCTTGTCTGATAGGGTGACATACGGCACAATCCACTCGATTTTTTGTAAAGTTACCTTTACTTCCTCAGATCCCGCTGGTTGTTGCACGTAAGCATTTATATCACTGTTTGAAATAAAATCGTAAGAACTAACTCTAGCTGAACGTTCATAAGGACTTTCAGATAATCTTCAGCAAAACCACTTAAAATATTCAGTGGAATCAATAAATCAAAGTTGCCTGCAGCGTTTGTTAATTTAACATCATCTTCCATCACCCTGCCAGCATTCTCCAAAGCACTCAACTGATTTGGACTAAATGATACATAACCTTTCATCAGGCTTGGTATATCAACGTTACTACTTCGATCAACTTCAACACCATTCATAAGTAAGCGGAATTCTTTAATCATGTGGCTAATCTCCATATTCACCAAGTTGGTGGTGGCAGCGACAGTAGTATTATCACTCTTGGTAAACTTCCCGAGAATATGAAGTGCACTTTTGCTAGGAAGTATGCACAAATTTTGATTTTGGATTGTGATACGAACTTCATCATTGTTGTTCAAAGTCGACGATGCATACGGTTGATGAGCATGCAGTTCATAGAGAGCAATTGACTCATCGAATATAACTGGTCGTTGAATCTCCAATATATAAGCCATTATTTTTTATATCCTCGGTCACCTACAGCACCGTACTTGTTGCCTTGCTCGTAACTACCGTACGGTGTAGTACCTTTTATGCTTTGTGACGAATATTTATCTTTGCTATTTTTAAAATCTGTGCCGTATTTACTTTGTTGGCTCTCTGAATACTTTCTCAAGTTCTTTGAAGCTTCGTTATTGGACATTATACTCAACAGCTCACCACCTAAGTCTTTCGACACGGGATTATGCAGCAGAAATTAAATTTTATTTTGTGAATCTTCCACGTAAACGTAGTCCGAGACTTTTCAGGAACAGCTTGTTCTGATGTGTTAACGCCTTGTGAGGTGTTCTTCGACTGATTGTGCTTGGCCATGTTGATAGCTTTTTATAGCCCGCACCACTCTTTGTATCATACACAATACCCATTTATATCGTTTTCAAATGTAATCTTATGGTTATAGTTTCACCCCTAAAATTTGCTAATTTTCCATCCTGATCCACTATACGTAGTCTTATATTATATATAGCATCTGCGGTGATTGGAAGCTAAATGACGTGTGATGGTAACTCAACGATCTTATATCCTGGTGGTACGCTTGGAAAAAACTCATGAATTGTGTGAACTTTGTGTTCATTTATGTAAGCATCTGTGGTAATATTACACTCAACCCTTAAAGCATTTAGTTTTAGTATAGCCACAGGTAATTCTGATGAGCAAGTTTTGTTTGGTTAAAGCCTATGATTCTTGAAACCTAACAGTCGACCAATAGAATCGTTAGGTATAAAATTTATAACCTGATCATATTTAATTTCGCTTCTTAGTTCATTATCATTTGCTCTTATACTGATGCTAAGTCTCGGCAATGACTTTGTATGTATTTCTCAATATCTCTAATTTCATAACTACCGGTCGGTATTTTAATTACTTTTTCTTTAACAGGAGCGATTCTTTTGGGGATTATTTTCTTGGGAATCTCTTTTTCAGGTTGCACATCAATCTTTGGAGCCAATGAAACATCATTATCATCACTTCTCGTCACTATAGTCACATCTCGTTTTTTTCTCTTTCCACCAGGTTTACCGATATTTTCAACGTTGTTATTCTCAATGTCATTCGTATCTTCTCGTTCTTCATTATCCAGAGGATAAGTCACATAAAACTTATTAGCGCCAATGTCTATATGAGGTGTCGAATTAAATGTCAGCAATTCTACAAGACCCAAGACTTAATTTTTTTCCTCTGACATTTCGATTGGTGAGAAATAATTCGCCTCTAACACAGAGGATGATCCTGTCAGCGTTAACGTGAAAGACTCAGCCATGACTTATGTCCTGAGTAACTAGTTATGTCAATTTAAAGTTGTCCGGAAAGAAATTTTAGACACAAATGCCCACATATAATTGTGTAAAAGTTTTGATATCTTTTATGATTATATTTCACGCTACCAACATCGAGATATTTTATAAGGTCTTCCGGTGGTTGTTAATCACCAAAACTATCGAAATAAATTACATTATCACGACTTTTTTTGTACACAACCCAATGAGTTCCAGGTCCAAATCTGACATCAAGATTGACAATAGCTAATTCGAATTCTTTAGGTCCAGATTTTGGCAAATCGTTTCTCATGAAAACACCGCGGAAATTGGGTATCCTCAATGCCTTGGCGTATTTCATCAAGTCGATGTTTGTAAGTGCTCGATGTGGTAGCTCTACTTGTTTTTTGACTTACATCTACTCCTAACCGGTGGATATGGCCACAAATATAGACCCATACCACGTCTGTATGGCTTTAAGTATAAGCCTTTACCTACAGCTAACTCTTCCATTTTTGAATTATGTCTCTTGCTCTCCTCTAACTGTCTTTTAGCTGATCTAGCATCGTTGACAGCCTTCGCAACCGCAGCAGCGCCACCAGCGACAGCACCGGTTGCTGAAAGACCTGCAAATAGGGGTATCAAAAATGGAAGTACACCACCGATTTTAGATAACACTGGTAAAACACGTGGCTGTCGAACATTTTCTTCCCACTAGATTTTTTTACCTCTTGTCGAGCCCCTTTGAGTGCCGATTTAATTGGATCACCACCTGCTTGCATAGCTTGCTTAGCAGCCGTTACAATTTTTCTCAACGCCACCTTGGGTCGACTGCTGGTACTTTTTTTCTTACCACTCTTTCTCCTCTTCTTACCCACTATTCTTTTCTTCTTACCACTGATTCACTTCTTCTCCTTCTAACCACCCATGATCTTTTTCTTCTTCATTCCCATTCCGAAGCGTTTTTTTACCTTAATGATTTTGTTTACACTCCAAGCAGCAGCATTTTCTCAAATAGAAGCGTCTTTTGCTTGAAAACGTTCCCACGCTTTGTCAGCTAATATTTTATCAGCCTCGTGACGTTCTGCCAAATCTTCTCGATTTTTCGAGTAAGCAATGTCGTGATTCTTACACGCTGCATCCAAAGGATTAATGCCAGGATCACCACGAGCCAATCTCTTCTCTAACTTTGTTCCTGGTCCACAATACTGATAACCGGGTATATGAAGTTCAAAAGGTAGCTTGTTAATGATACTGTTGACAATACCTTTCCCACTAATACGTCCGCACTCCATCACAGTGACATAATGACTGATAATAAATCATTATAAATGATCTTACTTATAGTCATAAAAAGGAGTTGCCCTTCTAACAGTGAACCGTAAACATGAAATTCAAAAAACACCACGCTTAATTACCTGTGATCAATTTCGATCAAATTGTTCAAGGTACAGGAGTACAAAGAATCAAAAGACATGGAGCTCTACTACCAAATAGTGTACGGACAGTGTTTTGTGGTCCATCAAACTGTGGTAAAACAAATGCCTTATTATCACTTATTATACACCCCGATGGTCTGAGATTCAACAACATTTACCTATACTCAAAATCTCTCAATCAGCCGAAATACAAGTTCTTAGAGGCGTTGTTAAGCCCATAGAGGATGTAGGATTTTTTCCATTCAATGAGCACGAGAACGTATTAAGCCTGAAGATGCAAAACCCAATTCACTTATGATATTTGACGATGTCGCTTGTGAAAAACAGGATCACATTAGAGCTTACTTTTGTATGGATCGACACAAAGACGTAGACAGTTTTTATTTGTGTCAAACATATACACGGATTCCTAAGTATTTAATACGTGATAATGTAAATTTTTTAGTTCTGTTCCGTCGAAATGAAGTGAATCTAAAACATATATATGACGATCATGTAAGTACTGATATGTCATACGACTCATTCAAAGAACTATGCTCTGCATGTTGGAATGATGGTAAATATGGTTTTGTGGTAATTGATAAAGATAGTAAGCTCAACAATGGACGATACAGAAAAGGATTTGACTGCTTTATTAGTATAAATTAAAGTGTAACTATTAATATAAATCATATATCTTGTGAACTTTAATACATCAACATGAAGCCTGAAGAGATTTCAAAACAAAAAGATGTGCTGCGTCAGATATCTGAAGCAAGTGACGCAATCAGACGAAAGCATAAAATGCTGAAGTTAGGAAAAGATAGCGCTGAAAAGGCTATGGGTGAAATGTTCAAACCCATAGTTACACCGTTGCAGAATCTAGTTGAATCGTCGAAACAAAAAATTAAGCAAGAAGTCAAGGATGAAATTAAAAAAGAGGTAACACAAATGGACAATTCAACACTCAACAAAAAAACAGATTTTGATGATACAAGTCATTATGATAGTTTTATTTCTGATGACGATTGGGATACTAGAACTCTTAATGAGAGCCGAATAAATCCCTCTGCTTCAAGTACTCCCGCTAAACCGAGCAGTTTAGTGAAATCCTATTTAGGCAGACTGTATAGAAGAAGTAAAGAAATAGTTTTGAGATATGGCATTTGTCGGCGGTACAATGATTTTTTTATTGGTGATTAAGAGATAAATTTTGAAGAAAATATATTTCATGTTAAAGATCAGGAATACCCAATAACTCCTGGTTTATTGGAATTATTGTTTAAAAAATCACCTCATGATGCAAGTGTTACACCAAATGATAAAAATAAATACCTTGAGATCATTTAAAATAAAAATGCTTATAGAAAAAATTACAAATCAGATGGTAGTACTTATGAAGACTCGACAATAAAGTTTAATAATTACATTGCTGATTTTCTTACAAAAAATACAAAAGGACCTAAGGGAAAGGGTTGCCTAAATATAAGATTGTAAAAAAAAAGAAAACATATATGGATTACGTTTATTGGGATGATCCAAACAAACTGGTTGATCGTTTACGTTTACTCATGGCATCTCAAGCTGCTGGTAATCCAAGTCACACAAATGAAATTATATCGATAATCGAAGAATTACAGGAGGCTGGAATTAGATATTAACAGTATTTTTTAACTGTGTCGATCAGTCTCCTACTGTTCATAGAAGTGTACAGAGCAAAAAAATGAGTATCGACAAATTTGGACGCTCGTTAACGACAGCTGCAGTTATTAGTGGACCACCTGGGCCACCTGGAGTTGGTTTTAAGTTAACTCCTGGTGAAGATTATGATTTAGAGAGTAAAAAATTGTGTCGTGTTGGTGATCCTTCAAATGATAATGATGCAGCAACATTGAAATTTACGCGTGATCTTGTCCATAAAAAATTGACTTTAATGTATGATAGTATGAAAGATGATCTGTCCGAGATCATTTCACTTTTGCATGCTGAAGTGGTAACACTAAACTCTACAGTCGTTTCATTAAAAAAAGAGTTTCAAGAACTAAAATTAAGGTTAAAAAAAACAAAAAAAGAATCACTTGATGACAATACCCGGCGTATAAAGAAATTGGAAGCTGAAATTTCTAACGACGGAGGACAAGAAGTCAGTAATAGCTTATGAGCTCCATAAACAAGCTCGTAGAAATTACCTGCGATGACATATTGACATCCGTGGACTCGATGAAACCTGGCAGGCAGATTTAGTTGAAATGATCCCATACGCTACATCAAATAAAGAAAATAAATACTTGCTGACGGTGATAGATATATTTTCCAAGTACGCTTGGGCTGTACCAATAAAAAATCAAAGTGCTAGTGATGTTACGAATGCGATGAAATCTACATTCCAACAAGGACGTGTTCCAAAAAATCTTCACGTCGATCAAGGCAAAGAGTTTTACAATAAAGAGTTCAAAAATCTTATGAAGCAGTATAAAATTAATATGTACTCTACGTTCAGTAACCTGAAAGCATCCATATGTGAGCGTTTTAACCGAACACTTAAAACTAATATGTGGCGTCAATTCTCTGCTCGTGGTAATTAGAGATGGATCAACATGCTAGAAGAATTGTTGAATACTTATAATAATACTAAACATCGGACAATTAAAATGAAACCTGTTGATGTAACTGTTGCTAATGAAAAAGAACTATTTAAGAATATATACAAACCTCTTCAAAAGCAGCAGCGAGTAAGAAAATCCAAGTTCAAAGTTGGAGATAAAGTTCGAATTAGCAAACACAAACAAGTGTTTGAGAAAGGTTGCACTGCTAACTGGACAACAGAGATTTTCACTATGAAATCCCTACAAAATACGGTACCTACGACCTACAGACTTGTAGACTATCAGGATCAGCCTATAGAAGGTGGATTCTACGATGAAGAACTCAGCAAAGTTAAATATCCGGATGTTTACCTAGTAGAAAAAGTTATAAAAACGCGTGGAAATAAATTATATGTAAAGTGGCTCGGCTTTGATAACTCTCAAAATAGCTGGATAAATAAATCTGATCTGTAAAAAAAAAAATGTATTATATTTTTTGAAATAAAACAAAATAATTTTTTTAATTATGGATACATAAGTTTTTATTTTTTACTAGCCTAAAATTTATAAATATTTTTTACATTTTTCGTCTTTTATTCGGTCTCGGTATAGTCATAATATCATCTCTTGATACTTTGTAACCCCATGGTACGGTATCAGTACTGTTTAACAGAAGCTGACGTTTGTCATCTTCCCAACTTAAAGCTATCTTATTTTGAACTATTGTACTAACACTATGCTTGTTACTTTTAATTATATATTGTTTCTTACTTAAATTCACATGATCTTCTAATTATCGTTTGAAATCTTCAAAAGTGATAGTTCGCAAAGTCGGACGTTTAACACCTTTGGCTCACTTTTTTACCTGATCTTCTTTATAAATTTTAAAAGCATACACCTTTGCTCTAAGTCCAGTGAATTCAGTCATAATTTTACCATTATTCTCATCTTTCATCAGACCTAAAACTTTTTTATTAACTAGTGGTATATTGTAAACATTATCAGGTGGATAATCAGAGGTGTCAAACTTGGCGATATCACGTTTGATGATCTCATAGATGTCCGGTACAATAAAATGGTAAATAAGACTATCAGTATCAGTATACATTAATTTCGATTCATTGTTTGCAAAATTTTGTTTCACATAATTATAATGAAAGTCATATATGTAAGTTTTTGATAAATCTAATATACAAAAACCAACATAGATTGGTTTGTCAAAGCGTACTTTTGCCGCCTTCAATTCAATAATTATCATATTCTCGTCAAAAATAGTAAGACTATAGGCCCATCTTGTTACTACATGAATCTTTTGTATTTTCTAACATTTTCCATAGTCTTACCAAATACAGCATTATTCATAAGTTTATAGAAGTCTTTTTCAAACTCATTTTTAGCAGCTTATCTACAATCTGTATTTTTATCTATATATGACTTGAGCCAGAGTGACTGTTCGAATTTTAAAACTCTGTCAATTTTTGTTAATTTTAATCCTAAATCTAAACATTGTCGTAAATTCTTATAATGTATAACATAATTTTTTTATTATATAAAGTTGTCGATAATTTAGTATACTTGCTACCCGGTGGTTAAAAATGTTCAGGACATAGTGGTAAATCTTTATGTAGATCATGCAATTCCTGAGGATAATGTAGATCAACTTCTAATACATAGCCAACGCTATTGATGTCATTCAAAAATTGATCTACGTTATCGACGTCAAAAGATAGATCGTCAGGCGGGTAAACTAATTCAAATGAACCTTTTGGTAGCGGCATACTCATAGTAGCACCATACAAATTATTCACTTTACAATACATTAAATAGGATTCAGCTTTATTAGGATCAAAGCTGGATCCCATGTAACGATTATTGGCCACTGCATACCTATTTGTACACTGAGATACACCACCTCTGATACCTTTTTCAATAAATAGCATCATTTCAGGATCGGTAAATAACTCGAGTTCAACACTTGTATATATTAACATCGCATCGAAAGCAAGTCCCGGCACTGTATAGTAATGTAAAGGATCTAAGCTATAAGTAGCCATACAATTATGTCTGAAATTTTGAAATATATTAGCTAAAAGAAGCACATCTGTTTTTGAATATAAATCTGAATATTCCCCTAATGTTTTAATATCAGATTTATTTCACACTAATTGAGCAAGAGAATAATCATTATCAGATACACCATCGTTCGATAATTTAGAATAAAATGAGTCCTGATCAGGCAGCTGTTTGTCATTAAGTTTGTCAATATCAGTTACGTTCTCGTATGGGAATACACCCTTTCGAGTTAGTAATTTGAATTTTTCGGGATCATTGTAATGCTGTTGAGTAATTTGTTTATCAAAATCATTCAGATGAGATGCTAATTTGTCAAGACTAGAAGCCATAACCCTGAATGAATCTATAAAACGTAAGCAAACTGATGTGTTTTCGATATACTTCGTGAAAGATATATAACGTTCTTTATTAATTGGTAATAATGTAATTTTACCCTCGAAAACGGTTGATAAAGATTTTATTATAAAATGAGAATCGTAACCAGATAAATTATGAAATACTATTAGTATAGTGTGAGATTTTCTATAATTTATATCACAAGATAAGTGAGCTGGACCGCGATAGTTACCAGTAAAATGACAGTGATCGTAGCATTTATCTGTAGCAGAAGTTATAGATCTTTCACAAATATGACAAACAGTTGCTTGCTCATGACTCCCTTTTTGTTGTCTCGACAAAGGTTTTATAGCAAGAAGATTTTTTAAGTATGATTCGACTTTTAATGCTAAACATTATAATTTTTTTACAAACCACTCAATCCAGGTTTGTGATCGACTCAGTTCAAATTTAGATAAATTGTTATTATAACTACAAAAACGATAAAGAGCGATACTATGTAGTATATGTTTGTCAGAATTATCATTTTCCTGAGGCTCAAGTGTACATTCTAGGTCTGCATAGACAACAAATGGTACGATATTTTTATATTGGTAATTTTTAAACTTTAAAATTTTATTTTCTTCAGTCGGAAATGTCATGTGAACTTTATTTAATGCGAAGCAGTCTTTTTTATGATCTTCAAACGATTTTCCTAGTTTAAAATGATTTAAGCAACGGTCACAAAAAATAATCTGCTTTCCGAAGCTGATATCTGACTTTTAACTAATCGCGAAAGATCGTTAATTAGAGCAAAACCATATATAGGCTCATAATCTTTATGCTCATTACTTGTCATATTTAAATTAACATTAGCTTGTAACATTAAAAGATAGACTGTTTTTCTAATAAGTTTACAATATTCACTTAAATATAATGGAATTATCATACTTTTTTCAGATTTTTTTCTTTGTAGAATGAAATTCAATACCACATACATTTATTGTTAAATCATTTAATCTTTCAAACTGTGGGATTCGCTTAAGCGTCATAGAAAATTTAATACCTGTATATTCTAGGACAGCACTGTAATGAGGATACGCTGATGTTCTCTCAGAATGTCCAGTGTTAGGGAGATGAATCACAGCAACGACGCTCCATAGTTGAGAACAGCTCGTCTCATCTGGATATCTCAAGAAAGCCTTACAAAAATTGAAATCCCTCCTTGCAGAGGTGCGTATTTTGACATTGTAACCACCAGATTGATAATCTCCGTCAATTTCCACCCAGAATCTTTTTGATTAAATTCTTCGACTTTGTTTAACATCTTTTCGTATACAAAGTCTGTATACCACTCAGCTAAAGATGTTGCAGGTAAAATAGCCCGACTTTTGGTGTTGAATGATTTGACTTCTTCTTCAACTGATGTATTTTTCCTGAATTTGCGAAATAGTTCAACGTTTACTTCAACTCCTATAACGTTTTCCAGCATTTCTTGGATTTTATCCAGGACAATGTCTTTAGAGACATTCAAAAAATCTCTCAAGTCAGTGTGAGAGCGGTTGATTATAGATCCCGTCTTAATGTTGTTGGAAAAAGCGTTCTCGAGATCTTGCCACTTAATAGATTGATTATTAACTTCCCCCTAAGAAAATTGCAAATTTTTGAAAATTCGAGAAGTTATTAGCTTCAGTCCGATTTGTGAAAATCGAAATTCCAACAGATGTCGACGTTTTGAGGTCCTAAAAAGCTATTCTGACTAATTTCACGATGATGTCCGAGTGTATGTGTGTAAGTATGTACGTACGTACGTATGTAAATATCTATAACTTTTGAACGGATCAACCGATTTTGATCGTCAAGGTGTCATTCGACGCAGTTTTTTAATATCTTGAAGCTGGAAAAAATTGAGCTCGATCGGTAAGGCTCGTTCGGAGATATTCCAAAAATAAACGTTTTTCAAAAATGTTTTTTTTTTTATCTTTTTACGGGCTCGATAGATTAATTCCAAAATGGGCTGGGCTCGAGAGATTCATAAGCCGCGTCAAATGTCATCTCAAACATCAAAATCGGTTAATTCTTTCGAGAGAAACCGTTGTCGAAAGAATTAAAAAAAAAAAATAATCTATTATATCATTACGAACATTGTAACACCTCTGATATTGCTCGTTATCCACCACCTCTGATTGTGAATTATTATATGATTGTGCCACTGTATTACGGGAGAGGGGGGAAGAGTGGGCCCCTTAAGGAAAATAATTATAATATCGTTAATATTTTCATCGCGTTTGCTTGTTTTTAGGCCCTTGATACTTATTTTCACTTCATTATGCTGCGTCGATTAAAATTGAAAAATCGAAAATTAGGGGCAGAGTGGGCCCCCACAAAAATTAGGCAAAAAATGTATTTATTTTATTTTCCGTTAAGTTATGAGCTTCGTAATGTTTTCATCATATTCTAGGCAAATATGTGATATGTGGGGCAAAATGGACCACTTGAAAAAAAATTGTAACGAAAAAATTTTTCATTTTTCGTTTTTAATTTTTTTCGAGTAGTTCATTTCACCCCAAATATTACATATTGGCCTTAAATATAATAAAAACGTTATAGAAGTCATAATTTGACGGAAAATGAAAAAAAAAAAATTTTTATAATTTTTTGAGCAAGGGGCTGTCGTGCCCCAGGCTTTCCTATCTTCAACTTTCGTGATAAATTATATTTAATGAACAGTTTTGGTGGTTTATTTTATCCTTCATTATTTAAGAAATTCCAATAAGCTTATTATCGGTCCGAATTTATTGACGTATAGAAAATCTTAAGAGGCCCACTGTGCTTCCATATTCTTTGAAGTTTTTAAAATTTTAAGGGGCCCACTCTGCCCCATGGAGCCTACTTTGCCCCCCCCTTCCCCTAACTAAATTGTGGAGAGCTTTAACTGCATCTCGTTGGGGCATTTTTTTCAATTTTTCTATCAACACTGTGTCTTAAATCACAAACACTTGTGAAACAGAAATAATTATTTTATATAAAAGACATAAGATGTGTTCACATAAAGATTTACACTTCGAATATAAATTAAGTGCGTTCTCACAAGCTATTTAAGCTTTCAACTATAGGTATAATGTCATCAAAGTTTCTGAATATTCAAAACGAGGAACACACAGAGAGTAAAAAAATAAATCTCATAAGTATGATACTGAGTACATCAAATATTGATGATTTACTTGGGTGGTATAGATTGAAATGAAAAGTATTTATCAACGATCGATTAGGATTAATCACAGAGAGTAAAAAAATACATAATAAATTTTTAAGAATTATGAGTATCAAATATCGATGCTAGCACAGATCTCATTAAGCGGTAAAATAAAAATTGTTTACTTCCGGTGATAGAGTGGTCGATGACAGATATGTTATATTACATAGAAGAGTGTTATAAAAATTATTTACTTGGGTGGTACAGATTAATAAGAAATCTAAATATCAGTACCATAAAACGACCATTTAAGACGGAGGGTAAGAAATTTAAAAGGTGTAATAAAAATTTTTTCATTCCGGTTATCGATGACAGATTTAAAACAGAGAGTTAAATAAATAATAAGACTGCATGTATCAAAGATCGATGATAGTACGAATCTCATTAAGCGGTGTCATAAAAATTGTTTATTTCCGGAGGGTACGTTGGAATTATATTGATGAGTGTTACATATCA
Organism: Microplitis manilae; assembly: GCA_030273425.1. Taxonomy (NCBI): domain Eukaryota; kingdom Metazoa; phylum Arthropoda; class Insecta; order Hymenoptera; family Braconidae; genus Microplitis; species Microplitis manilae. The sequence goes on from CP092727.1 coordinate 6,695,107, forward strand.
ATAACACCATCAATAGTTTAAAAAAATATAGAATTAATATGTGAATGAAGGTATCAAATATAAGATTTATTATAAATATACGATTTGTATTATAAAAAATGATTATGTTGGGTAAATCGTAGAACGAAGATGTGAAAATGAATGTAATTTAATATATATTTACTTTAGATCGTGAGATCGATAATAATATTGTCTTTTGAAAAGGTATATGCAACAAATAAATGAAGTTATTAAAGACGGATAAAACTGTAAGTCGATGGAATATTTGTATGAGTTGGATAATACAGTTCTAATATCGATTTTTTAGATAGATGGCAGAGTAAACATGATTCCCTATTTTATCGATATATTCAAAAAATTTTCGAATATATCTTTAAAATGTACATTTTGAATTGATATGAAAGTTTTTTAATTGATATAAAAAAAAAAGGGATTTTCACACAAATAGGATAAAAGACAGAGTAAATTACTATAGTGAATTTCATAGTGGATAATATGTTCACAGAGATTTTCAGGAAAGAGTCTTGTAATATAGAATTATTCCAAGTTAAAGTGAGACACTCATATCTATCACTACATGTTAGAGTGAGATGCTCTATGGTTGTTTCTCACACATGCGATCGTTTTATGGGTTTGTTTATTAATTTTTAATCTCAACTGTGATTTCATTGTTGAGCTATACATTGACCTGTCATTATACAAAGTTCAGAGATCGTGAAAAGGTTGATGACAGTTGAAGTCAGGCTTTCAAAAAGTATTCTTAAAACGGTTTTAGAAATTATTTTCTGGATTATACTGTTGGTGTTTTTTAAAGTGTTATTGAGAAAATATTGCTGAGTTTAAATTTTACTTGAATTGGTTTTTAAAATATACAGTGGGTGTTTTATTGAGTTTTATAAAACAATTTTTAATAATAATATTGCTTAGAAGAATATCGGTTTTAAAATCTGCAGTGGGGGTTCATAAACAATTTTAAATAAAATAATTAAGGTAAGTTGGTTGTCTTTAGTTCGTGTATTATAGGTGTAGGATATTTTTTATGTTGTGAAATATGTATAATTTACAGATGGGAAACACATTCAGTTACGACATCGTCATCCCAATTTGGTGGATAAGATTTCCACGGTTGACAGATGGAGTTATGGACTTAATAGTCAATGCTTTGACGAGGGCTGTTCGTCTTGGAAAATAATGAGATGGAACATTATTTCGAATGATAGGATTGATTGCAGAACTAAACATCGAGCATAATGATCTGTGTTGGTGGTTCCGCATCCTTAACATAGATGGGGATGGTGGCACGTCTAAATACCCGAAGACAAATCACCCGCGACAAAATACCCGACGACAAAATACCCAATGCCAAAATACCCGACGACAAAATACCCGCAAACCAAAACACCCTCGACAAAACACCCGCAATCGAAAACACCCGCTACACGGTGTGACGCTTTTTGACCACGATAATTCATCCTGAAAATCAATTGAAAATAAACAAATGAAAGAAGAAAAAAATCTCTTTATTTTTTTTTTCCGTGCAAAAAGAGCGTTTCAATAAGGGGGTCTCGGGGCAAAGCCGTAGTAGGGCTTAGGGACTTCCGCATTTTTTGAAATTTTTTTATGTGTAGGTATATTCTTTTAATTGCACTCACACAAAAATCGTGAAAAAAGGGCGCTATGCTTCACACCCTTTTATGTATGGGTACATTGATATTATTGCACACACAAAATTTGAATTTAATAATAATAATTGTTTTTCGTCTAATTTTTTTTTTTTTTGTCTAAATACAATATTAAAGGAATTCAACATCTAACAGTATATTCCCGGAAAAAAATGATTAGACCTGATCAGACATGAACAGGCATGAGTCTTCAGGCCTGATCAGACAGGAAAAATGACCATGCTCGACCAGGCCTGGCCAGACATGTTCAGGTGTGATCATGTAAGTTCATGTCTGTTCAGGCCCATCCGGGTAAAAAAATTACAAACAAAAAATGGCCCTAGATAATTATATATAATTATGGATAACTGTGTCATACAATTATATATAATCATTTTTATAAATAATAAAAAAAAATAAAAAAATTTGGGCATGTACAGGATTTGAACCGAGGACCTAACGCTCGGAAGCTTAAGTCGCTACCCGTTGACCTAAGAAATTGACTTGAAAAGTTAGTCTCGTATGAACTTCAAGTAATAAAATCTTATACGTAATAGATTCTTGGTCAATAAAATTTTATATCTTATACATGATAGAGTTTTATTCAGCAAAATTTTCTATTTTATTTATTTATTATTGATTAATAGTTATATGAAATTCTATATCAGTTATATATAATTATAACTACGTTAGCTATATGTAATTATAAGTGAAGTAGTTATATTTAATTATAACTAAAATCTTAAATTTAATCCCATACATCAAATTTGATCAGACATAGACAGACATGGACAGGTATGATCAGGCCTGGCCGTATTCAACGCTTCAGACATGAACAGGCATGGACAGGTATGATCAGGCCTGAGCGTATTCAACGCTCCAGACGTGAATAGGCATCGACAGACATAAACAGGCATGGACAGGTATGATCAGGTCTCATCATACATGAACAGGCATGGTCAGGTCTAATTTCAGGCCTGATCATACATGAACAGACATGATCAGGTCTAATATCAGGCCTGATGAAACATGAACAGACATGGTCAGGTCTGATCATTTTTTCTCGAGTTATTTATAGATATTTTGGACTGCAAGTATTTCATCGCGGGTATTTTGTCGTCGGGTATTTTGGCATCGGGTATTTTGTCGTCGGATATTTTGTCGCGAGTATTTTGGTTTGCGGGTGTTTTGTCGCGGGTATTTTGTCGTCGGATGAATTGTTACGCAACCGATGGGGATAGAACAGATCTGCGGTATTATTACAATGCCACACGTGATTCACTCTTTGGAATCTGGCCCGGGGTAGTTAATAAACTAAAAAACCCCAACCCTTCAGGTATTATTTTTTTTACACCTTATCATCGTTATATATATATATATATATATATATATATATATATATATATATATATATATATATATATATATATATATATATATATATATATATTATTTTTTATTACAGATAATAATCAAAATGATTATTGCATCCGATATATGGTGCTATTCCCGAAGCACTGGGTTCAGAGCTTCTCAGTGGAAGAGGTGAGGTATTTTATCGAGCCTCAGTTGTGGAATCGAATCTCGGCAAATGAACCGATCAAAGATTCCATTGTCATCTTTTTTGATGAGGAGGCTTCCTTGGAGATCAATGACAAAAATGTCACGTGGCACTTTAGGCTCAGAGATGGATCCCAGGATGCTCGGGATTCTGTCATTGCATATGGGTTAATTGCACCAATTTTTTATACTTTGAGTGCAGCAGCATCTAAGTGGGAACACCAATTATTCCACAATCGTATTGTTGATGCTGTTACGGAGGAAGATCTTCATTGCTCTGAGAATGCAGAGACTGTTATTCTTACAGATCTGGAGGATACAGATAATGTTGACGATGCAGATACTGTAATCCTCCCAGATCCAGAGGAGTCGTCGCCCATTTATTTTTTTATCGTTGAAAAGTATTATTTTTTTATTGTAATAATTATGATTGTATTTACTATTTATATTATTGATGACAATTAGTTTTATGTGATGTTAAATTAAGTATAGGACTTTCGTCTTTTAACGTTTATTTTTTTAAAAGTAGTGTATAAATAAATTTTCCAAATGTATATGAGTGGGCTTGAAACAAAATTTTGTTTAAGTTAATACCCGAGAAAAATTTCTTCAACATGTGGTGTGTTTGACCTGTACATATTAGAGTGAAATGCTCTAAAGTAAGACCCAAGGTTCTCTTTCTCTCTCACTCGAATGTGCATCATAGGCTTGCTTTGGTTTCAAGACTTGTTGACAATACAATGAATGCCTTCTTTTTCAAAGCTGCTAATTCAATCATAAGCGTTTCGACTGTTCGAGAGTTAGCTACGATACGGTTCCTTTTTATCAGTGCGCTTTTCAAAGTTATTAAAAATGATTTTGCGTTTTTTTTTTTTTTAATAATTCTCACTTTGAAGTAAGTATCTGATTTTTTACATATATTAGTGGGTGAATGTAAGTTAATTATTATTCCTTTTTTCAAGGTTGAATAAAAACCTGTCATCGTCATCCTGATATTGACAGCTGTAAGTATCCGTTTTTTTTTCATTGTAGAAACAATTATAAATTTTTTGTGATAATGTATGTGTCAATTTTTTTATAGGTTTTACAATCATCATTATTATCATTATCATCATCAGCATATAGAGGAAGTAAGTGTTAACAATATTGTAAGTAAATGTAAAAAATTGCTAATTTTTTTATTTATGTTTCAGTTTTTAAAAATGATAAACGGAATTTCATACGGTTACATAATTCCAAATGAATGGGCCACTCGGGTGATTGGGCTTGTTTGGCAGTTACGTTTACCAGCCCTCAGAGAAATCGTCGTGCCAGGTCAGCAGCTAAATGGGGCGACAATCGTTGTCGGTGGTGTATCCACAACTCTGAGATTATGGAACGCTCGTCTATGTTGGTGGTTTTCTTAACCTGGAGACCTCATAGCATCACTGCATTACTACACCTTCAGCCCAAATTTATTAGTGGAGCAGGTTCCGGAATTTTAAAGGATATATGAAATCCAACTTCCTTCACTGTCATTAACGGACGCTTTAAATGGTAAAGTTTTTAATATTTTTTGTTATTTCAATATATTTTTTGTTATTTCAATGTATTCTATAATGTATTTTTCTTTTTTAAGACATTGTAGTGCTGAATCTCACGTACATCGTACTGATGCCACAAATTTGGGTCGATCAGGGTTTGACAGATGAAATCCTGGATGCACTCTATGCTGAAATCCAACGTGACCTGGAAGATCCGGATAGTGTCATTTTTACACTCGGTGGGGTTACCGTTCAGCTCAATATCTGTCAAGAGGCAATGTGTTGGTGGTTTCGGGATGTTGATGATCCCGAGAGGGTATATTTTGAGAGCCCGAACCTTCAGACTTAAGGACCTGTCGCAAGTAATGGACCCTTGCGCATATATTGGCCTGACGACGTTGACGACGACAACGATGGTAACGATGGTGACGACGATGACGACTATGAAGAAAGCATCGATGATGGGATTGAGGACCCATCGGATATTGATGGCTGAGTGTGTGTGTTTTTCAATTTTAATTTCATTTTTTTTTTTAGATAAGTTTTTATATGTTTCCCGAAAATTAATTTTATTATTTTATGACTAAGATTTCATTATTTTTTTATTTTTTATAATTATTAATTTTTGTAAATGTTTTAATATATGACAGAAAAGAATTCAGTTTTTTCTTTTTTAATTTTAAAAAATACATTATAGTCCTAATAATTATCCTAACTATTACCCTAATTGTAAGAATTATTATCGAAATCCGTAGTTTAAATGTTTGGTTACAAGAAAAGTAAGTACATTTTGAAACTTTTTCTGCAATTTTTATATAAATGCGTGAATTAAAACTGGAGTATTCATTATAAATTTATTATAATTTATAGTAACATGAAGACTCGTCATTATCAGTTACTTCTTCAGAAAATCAAGAAGGAATTCCCGCTTAAACCTCCAGGAATCTATTATGTAGCTCCAGTCAGTTTGAAGACGTCACCCACCGGAAAATGTATTCCAGCAAGAGGTAAATTATACCAAAAAATAAGAAATTTGAGGTGGGCTACTGGAATTTCTAAAAAACGAAAAAATAACGAACCAGCCCATGTGGCTTAAGATAAACAAGCATTGGAAACACTCAAAGGTAAAAGTAATATACATGTAAGATTTTCCATGTTAATTATTAATTTTTTTATTTAATTTTTGTAATAAATATCATAAATTTTTATTAGATTCACACCGTGAAGAGATCGAGTGGTTAAATTTGCATAGCGCACCGTAGAAAACCGAGCTAGAGAAATGGCGTAAGACATATGATGTCCGAAAAGATTCTACATGTGTCAACGTTGCTGAATTTCTTCAAGCGTGGAATATTTTTAACAATCAAAAAAGCATTGAGCTGGTAATATTTGGATAAACTTCTTTAAATGTATTTTATCATGAAAATGAGAGTTAGATTAGTCGGAAAAATATCCGCAGCAATATTTTGTACCGGTTATAGATGTATGATGTTTAAATTTCTTACTTTATACCTGATTTAGAGACAATTGCTCATCCTCTTGGGTCTGGAATTGATTTGCAGTAAATATTTTAGTACATTTTTATTAATGAAAGGATTTTTTTCGGACGGGATATTTAGTCGTAGTCCCCAGCTTCAGATGTGCATGAATATAATTAGAAAGTCTTTCACATTCTTGTATGATTGGTTTAGATAACATTGGATTTCGATATTATGTATCCACAAAAAGGAGAGGATTTTTATCGTAAATGGGAAATTTTTTACGAGAAATTAAATATTATTGAATTTGATAAGTATTCAACAAAAGAAATAAATATATTAGCTCACAAACGACAAAATTTGGAGAATAGTGAAGTCTCAAGAAATTGTAAGTATTGATGTTTTTGAATTTGTTTTTAAATAAATTTCTTAGCGTTGATGTTTTTTTTTAAGATACACACTTCATTTTTATTTTATGTTGATTTATGGCAATTTATTTTTTAGTGAAAATGGTTATTGAACTGCAAGTAGTAGCCATTATAGTTGCACCAAAAAGTAGAGCCTCAAAAACAATAAAATATTCGACTTAAGAATCAATCGATAATATATTTGTTTTTGCAAAAGTATGTATTAGTCTATTTTAAGAAGAATCATTGTAAAACAAAATTTTTTTTAAATAAAATAAGCAAAAAAATAGAAATAATAACTATAAGATTCGACTCTCCAGTTAGCTTTATGAATTTATGAATTGTATTTTATTTTATTCTCTTTTTTTTTTTAGAATGCGGCTGATATAGATAAAATTATGAATGACCAAAAACTAAAAGCAATAAGTCTAAAAGATACTGTCCAGCCATATTTAATCATTCAAGGATCAATCCAACGAATCGATCAAATTTTATTTGTGATCGATGAAACTAAATACGAATTCCAGTCTACGATTGATGCTTTAGATTGCTTGTTTAAACTATTTCATGTTTTTCATGCAAAATTTCCAAACGCAGCATACCATCTTCACTCGTTCATCCAGAGAACAGTTTATAAAATCAAAACAAAAGTTGATGCGATCCCGCAGAATATTATTGGTGTGATAACGGAATTCGAACGTACGGCGTGATAAAAAAATAACTGTTGGTATTTTATGTTAAATATATAAAAGAAAAATATACAGTTGTTATTAGCTTCAACTTCTTGGACTAAAGCATTAATACATGTCATTTATAATATAGTATGAAGATTTTATAATAATATTTATGTAGCATGATTAATAAAACTTTTTTATAACAATAGTATTCGCATATATTATTTTACTACCTATATTTATTTTTGTAATCAAAAAATAAGCAACCATTTCTTTCCAAATCAAGTTTTTTGCGACTGTTCACTTTGCATAAAATTATTATTTTGAGTTCCTCAAGTTTAAATATTGAATATTTTTTCCAGCGATTATATTTTTTAATCGGGATAGCAAAAAACATAATTTTAACGGTGAATAAGATAGTCTTATAAGTCTTGAACCAGATGATATTTTTTGTTTGATTAGTTTAGTAGTTTCAAGTGATCTTTAAAAAATATACTAGAAAAGAATTCATTTTACATTTTTCAAATAAATTTCAAATGTCATTTCAGTAATCTTAAATTCTTTAATTAAATTATACGTATTATGACATTTTTAATTTAAACTAAAACTATCATTCAAAGCGAAAGTATACATACACTTTGATATTTATGTCTATGTTTTCTTTAAGTAAAAAAAAAAAAAACACTAAAAAGCTAACTAGAAAAAATTTTGAATTTTTCGTTCAAATACGTTAAAATTAAATTATAAAAAAAAAAATTAATTTCCAAAAATAATTTTACTTTTCTTACATAAATCGGTTTTTATTAAGGTCGAAATAAATACTCCATTGTTTTTTTAATAAATATATTATTGCTTTGTAATGTTAATGGTAAAACATTTGATGAGGAAATTTCCTAGATCATTTGTATTTTGAGGTGACACTACTATTGCTACTTCGGTATAGTACAGTCATCTTTCCCAAGAAAAATTTTTGCCTTGAACCGTGAGCATAGTCCCTGTTGAGGTGAGTATACAGTTGCTGTTGGATCAATATATCTATTGGCTGGGTGCTCGACGAAAACGACATCTGTCAACCGCATTAAATTATCCTCAAAAAGCACAGAGAGAATACGGCATGTTTTTATACACAAATAATTAAAATATTTAAAGATCGCAAAATATATGTGCAACACTACATTTGAAACGTAGAAAAAAATTAATTAGATTGTGCTAAAAAATTTAAGTATAAACAATTTCAATAAATACAAAATAAATATTATTTGGAACGATATAAGGTTAGCTAGCAATAGCAACAATAACAACAATAATGGGCATATTAACAAATAAGTTAAAATAATCATGATTACAATTTTTTCGAATTTAAAAATATTAATTAACATTGAGTAAATCAATTAAAGTGATTTCAATTATTCGTAATTTGAAATTTCAAAAATCAATAATTTAAAAAACTTTGTGTAAAAAATTTGTAATTAAAAAAATTCCCCGCAGTAATTTTTAGCCAATAATGAATATCATGGATAAAAATATGCAAAACTTGCAATTACTATTGTTGCCAGTATTTTTGCAACTAACAACATAACAACTGTTTGTTCTCATTTTTAAACACTGCTTTCATTTGACTATTCACAAGATAAGTGCGATTTAACGCGTATTTCATCCACTCCGAGCGCTGCAATCGGTTCGATTGTCCCCACCTTATACTCCGCACCCTGCCAATATTGACTTGTCGCAACACACTAAGTCACTTGAACTAACATACAATGTACCCTCGAGTTGAGAACTTTTTACACTTGGCTAAAGTCACAGACCATCTCAACTCAAAATTAGTTACTCTCAAAGTGAGATTTTTTTTATCTTTGGACAATCAATTTTGTTCATGGGCGAAGAATTTATTTTTCTGAGTTCAAGAAAATATTTCTTTATTCAAGAAATGTATATTATATCGGCTTAAAAAAATAAGAATCTCATCTCAAGATAATTCAATTTGAGACAATTTTATTCTTGAACTAAGAACTTTTCGGTTTTCATCCTGAAATGCAAAAAATATTCTTGCGCCGAGAAAAAATTTCTCGCGCCAAGATATCTTTTTTTTCTGTGTATCTATATCTATGTAAAATTAACATAAATGGTGATAAATCTATACGTTATACGTACATTTATTTCACCAGAGGCGCTCGCGGATAACCGTCTTAGTACAGCTGTTTTTTTTTGTATTATTGCTAATTGGTAAGCCTGAATTTTTTTTTCTATTCAATTCTTTTTTTTAATTTACATATATTGTTTTTGTTATTTATCGAGATATTTTTTAAACAAGCTTTCTAATAATTATAATAAAATACAAATATAATTAATTAATTAAAAAAATAAAACAACGGGAAATTTTAATGGAAGAAAATTGTATATATTTTAAATTTACTCGTGCCTCTCGCCAATTGATTATTATTATTTTTCATGTTTTAATTGTATTATTTCATAATAGATGAGGATTATGAGTTGTGCACTTTTGGATTTTCCAAATTTTTATACGTTTTCGTTCAGTATATAAAATACTTAAGTGTAATAATTAAAAATTTCCATTTAGCAATTAAAATTCTAACGTAAACCGTTTTTTTTTTCACGACGGAGACGTGAAATGAACCCGGAATCGTATGTGGTCACCCAAGTGTATTAAAAATTATAAATAATAATTATAACTAAAAGATAATAAATAATTATAAATAAAGTAAAATGGTGTGCTTGAACCAGCTCCTCAGGCTAGGTTAGTGCGCGAGGGTGCCAGCCCGTTTTTATAAAACGGACAAAAATAATAACAATTCAGGGGAGAGATCACGGGACAAAATCTTGAGCGAGAATGCATGCACCAAGCGGAATGACAACCCATAAATATATAATGAACAAAAATAATAATAAGGAATAATTACTACTAAATAAATCCAGGAGACAAATAAATAAATATTGGCTATCACTGGGTTCCTTTTACGAAATTATTTAATTCAAAATATATTTAAATAGACTCAACAGATTATTACAATACCCGAATATTTATAATAAATTTTTATTAAATAATAATAGGCTCAATCTAGCCAAATCATGACGATAAAATTATACTATTAAATTCCACTGGAGAATTCAAATACAAATTTACAAATATTCAAACTCAATATAACATATAAATCGTAAACTGATAAAATAATAATAATCTTTTTCTTTATTTTAAACTATTTACTCTGGGGAGAGAAAGACGCGGGTAATCAATATACATTTGGCAACACTGGGTTGCATACCATCAAATTATAAAATAAATTTTACCCAGAGAAATAATATTAAATACTCAAATATACTTTTAAAGTGATATGTAAAAATACTAGTATAAGACAAGGAGCCACTCTTGCTATCCTTGTCTAATCCTCTTAGGAATTTGCTCGACGCGTGTACGTACTTGAAACGCACGCCGGACAAATTCAACTTCTTACAACAATATAACTCAGGTTCAATTATTAATCAAACAAATACCGCGATCAACTCTACTCAAGGACCAGCGATAGCCGATGCAACAAATGATGACACAATTGACTTAGCGGTGTTGATACAATTTACTTCTAAAGTTTTTCAATTAACAATATCGCATAAACTGTATTTTTTTTTATTTAACAAAATACTAATTATTCAAATTAAAGAAACGTTAACTATTTTGATTATTTTATTTCGGCACCTGGGCCAGAACAATTTTTACTAGAAAATTAATAAACAACAACACATCCTAACTTTACAAAATCCCGGTTCTCTCTGACTATATTTTCGTTGATTTTTCCGAGGGAGGGGTATTACTCACGTGTTATCCCCTCTAACGACCTCGGACCCGAAATTATCAATTAAAATAAAATATTTAAAATCATTCAACGACCTGAGTTCTATTATAATAATAAATTAAATAATATTTCCTATTTATAAACATAAACATAATGATTATTAACCCTTTAAACAATAAAATAATAATTATATCAGAACATCACGTGGCTGGAGAAAAATATCGATTTTTACCCCACTATATCGACTTACTCTCCCTTTCGGTCGATATTTTTATGTATGCTCTACGACACGTGTGCTACTGACTGAAATGAGAATATTGATTAAGAACATAAAATTCAAAATATATATCGAAACATTAATATAAACATAATAAACGATAATATCAATAAATTCATAATTAAATCATAATAAAATAATCCAATAAAATAGCATAAATATTTAAATAATAACAAATTATAATAAATAAATGCGCTTAATTTGAGGTAGATGGTGTTGTTAAATTCACGGCGAGATAGGAAAGCGCGTGCAGTGATTCACGTTTGAATCGCTACGTGACAAAATATTCTTGTTTAATTATTTAAAATTCATATTTAGTATGTAAAATACTGAAGTTACATAATTAAAAATTTATATTTAGTTGTTCAATCAAGACCCAATTCGCTACCACTTGCGAACGCCGAGCCTCACCAATAGGTAGGCAGCACTATCGCTATTTGAAATTACGCGCGAGATCTTGGCCAATGAGAAAATTCCAGCATTTGGATAAATTACTTCCAACTTTGAATAAAAGAGTGGCGACGTGAAACACTCTCATTGGCTCAAGATCTCAACAAGCTACGTGGGATTTCGCTATTGGCTGAAAGTTCGTCAGCGTCTTCTATTAATTTCCCCATTGGTCCACCGCTCTGACGTCACAAAAGAAACCGTTGTGGATCTTCTTTTCCGATGTCATGATCGAAGTGAGTGAAGGCGACGGGCGAAAGGGTTATTTTAAATTATTATTTAATATCGTGATGCCGAATTACCCTGTTCTATAACTCAGCCAAGGAGTTCGATTGAACCGTCACGTGGTTAGTGTGAGAACGTATGCGTGATTGGGCACCGATTATTAATTTATAATTAATCATAAGTTACAATATGAGATTATATTTATTCTGTCATCCAACCAAGGAATTTGGGTCACGTGGCTGATATAAGAATGTTATAATTTCTTGTCGTTTATAACTTATTTGTCTATTTGTACCAAGCGGATGTACTATAGACTATCCCGTTCAATGACCTGCGTGGCGTTAGGATAGGTCCGGGATTTCTGAGCGAGAGGGATATTGGGTCGATGAATATGGGCCCTCGAGAAGACCGTGTTCTTTCTTTGTCCTACTTGAAGTTACTATGACTTAAACTACCATCATCCGAATGCCAGAGAAAAGGACAGTAAATGAAGAGACAAATGCATACAAAAACATGCGTAGTATATTGACAGATTAAATTTTACAGAATATTATAATAATGAACTTACCCCAATGGGTTGATATACCTGCACACACACTCACTTCAGATTCACCAATTTGAATCTATGTCCGCAGATTTTATGATGTTTTATGATAATAAGTAGTTAAGATTCACAGGTTGAATCTTTTCTCAGGAAATGCTATGCACGCTGAACCGAACGGCTGGCTTAGCCTTCGAGTGAATTTATAATCATTTTTAGGGTTTTATTAATAGAATTAATTATTCCCGAACAAGGACTCCGATTGCCTAGGCGGTGGACGTCACGTGGAAGGAGTTTGGTTAATTCTAATGCAAACTCAAATGATTTTACTCTAAGTATCCAACCTAGGAGTCCAGGTGCCTAGGCGTAGGACCTCACGAGGAAAGTTTTTAAGAATAAAATTTAAGTTGCGTAATTTATATTTTAAATAAAAGAATCGACTTACGATTATCGATCTAGGACCCCCGATTGCCTAGGCGTGGAGCGTCACGAGAACGAACTTTGAAATCGACTCAGTGAGTCTCACTCGTAGATAGATATGACAAGGGTTTTAGTAGCTGAAGTAATGACATTTTTATTACGGGAGTTCTTGGAATTTTATAGCAAACAGGATGCAAATAGAAAAATAAGTCCGCGGTGGACCGCTTAAAAATAAAGTAATAAATATATGATGACATTTACGGTCGATATACTACATACTCTAGGAAAAATATAATTTTAAAAATAATACAAAATTGAGATGAAAAATCTTCGAGGATAGAAAAAGGGACGGAGAGGTTCTGCGGGGAACCATGTAAAATTTTAGAGACTACGTTTCTATGATGACATTTATTACCAATATTTTAGGTAATTCCAAGAAATGAAATTAAAATTTTTGAAATAGAAGAGCTTCCTATGGTGGGAAAGGGAAAAATAAGAATCCGTGGGAGACCGTGAGATTCTGTAAAACAATGTTTCTTCAAAATATATGGTGACATTTACTAAGGATATTTTAGACACTTCTGAGAAATGCAATTAAAAAATTAAAAATAAATAGAATTAGAGATAGATTTCTACATTGAAAAAGAAATAGTAAGGATCCGCAGGAGACGTGGGACCTATTGGTTTAAATAGAAAAGTCGTAAAAATTTGAGTCGAACTAGAACAAGAAAATGTTTTGACATATTTATTAAGGCCTTTACGATGACTTTTATTATGACGAGGGACTCGCGGCCGCGAAAGATTCAGAGAAATCTTTACACAGGACATCTGGAAGACATTGAGTCGGTGTATCTTCGTAAGGGACCGGCCGTGGTGGTGCAGCTGTGCATAGAGAAAGAAAGACGTACTATTTTCTAGTTGCTTGTTCTTATCTACGTCTCTCCTTCTTGTAACTTAACCGCTCATACTCGCATACCTTTCTGTGGGAATTCAGAGCAAGCTCAAAATACGTTGTAGATATCCATATATGGTCAATGCGCACATATACAACACACGCTTATGTACAAAAACTCATGCACACATACGTATGTACGGGTACTCATGTATTATTGTACTTTTGGTGAGTGTGCTCCGAATTCTCCAGGCTAATATTTATAAAATAATAAAATAAGAAATTTATTTCTGAACTTAAGGTTCAGTTGAGTGGTGACTCAGGTGTACCGATTGTCACATCTCTACCCCCAGAGTCGTCATCGCCCTCGATGACATTTATTTATGCAAGGAAATTTCTTTGCTTAAATCTAAATGAACGAGGATAGGTCAACCTGAATCACCAATCAATTAATTTTAAAATTAAACTATTTGTTACAATTATGCTCGATGATTGGAGAAATCTTTGGACTTCAAGTGGTAGTTGCTTGATGGCTTGGCACATGGGTTGTCTCTCTCTCTCTCTCTCTCTCTCTTTTCTCTCTTTTTCTAAGGGACGGTGCATCTAAGGATGCTGGTGACATATTTTAGTTAATTTTAAATTTCTTGGTGTTGTCCTTGTAGGCGTTAACGTTTCCTTAATTTTGGGGTAGTGGGAAGAATTTTGAACTTGATTGGTTCTTCTCGAATCCTACCCTTGTGAATCCTTGTATCTTTCGAGGATTTAAATACCAGTGATTTTCTTGTGAACATCATTCTCTAGTTTTTCTTCTTGTCGTGACAAGTGAAAAGTTTAAGTGTTAGTAAAATGGCTTTCATTATCAAGACCGAAGAACTTGAGTTGACAAAAGAGGTCATCGTTCAGGAGGACGTGCTATCTGGACAGCTGGCTGGTTCATCCGAAGGAGGCTCCGTGGATCCGTTGTCCGTCGAGGTGGAACCGTTAGGGGTCCAATCAGGAAATTTATTCGAGGAGGATCAGTTGGTTTGCTGCTCTGGACCCTCTGGGGTAAATCCAGAAGTTCAATCCATAGTGGAGGTAAGTGTATTACGTATAAATATAGTTACAAAATTTTCTTTCTTCTCCTCTTTTTACTTGTTTAATTATATGTTCATATTGTTCTTTTACAGGAGTTGCTGGTGCAGAACTAGCGATTGATGCAACTTCAGCAGCAGCAACAACAGCAACAGCCGATCGATTTATCGAGTTCAGGGGACCAAGTGATTGAGCCAGTTCCTTCAACGTCGTCGGGAGATGTTGAAATACGGAGGTTGTTGGCTCGGCCGGTTCGTCCCAAGTCGGCGTACCATCGTTGGGTGCGCTGTCCAGCTCCGGAAGGGGTTCACTTGACACCTCAGGCGCAACAGGTATGTACTTGTATATAGTTATTGTTATAATTATTCTTTCTTGCATGTGTTTTCAACGTATACTATTTGGTTTCAGGAACATTCGAAAAAACGGAAGCGGTCCGAGTCTACATCCGGTGGAAAGCAAGGTGCTCCCACCATGAGGACTTATCCACAGAGAGAAGCAGTTGAGTTCCTGCAGCATTCCAGGGTTCGAGTTGTCTGTGGTGATACCATGGCGGTAAACGTGCCATTCAGATTGACGTTCGTGGAGGGTCACGCCTATCCGTTACCCTTTACAGATCCACTGGTAGGTTTACTGGCGCCGATGACGTCTCTGGAGGCAAGCTGGGTGGTGGGAACCTTGCCTTCGCCCTGGATGGGAAATTTCATTTTTGAGTCCCTGTTGGCGGTAAGCTTCCTTTTCGTTATATATATATGCATACACAGTCACACACGTACACATATGTGTATATAGGTATATATATATATATATATAATTTTTCCATGATTTTGTTACAGTTGATCGTGGCAATGTGTCCCATGCACCTTTGGGATCTAGTGGAACCATCACCTCCTCGCATCCGGATTATCCTGGAAAAGTTGTGGGACAAATGTTCCTCACGAGTGGCTCGCTGCGTATACTGCGGCAATGGTCGACGAGAGCAGCAATAATTAATATATGTGTAATAAATTTATGTACGTCACTGTAAAACTGACTTTTGTTTTATATTAATAAAAGTAAATTTCTTTAAATATCTGTGTAATTACTTGGAGTCATAAGATTTTCCTAGACTTCCTTTTTCCTCTTCTTCATGTAGTTAGTAAGTTTGTTTGAATCTTGTTGTCTTTGCGCTCTCTGTTCTGCTGTTATCTGCTGCTGGTCATTGTTGGTTAATATTCTTCATTCTTATATATTATATCCTTGTGGTGAAAGACATTTATCTTTAGGTTTAAAATTGAGATTTGTCTAAAAATCGTGTCCTTAATGCCATCTCGAGTCGTGCGAAAAGGTAAAGTTTGCGATTTATCGTTGAGTGGACTCATTTGCTTTTACCGGCTGGTAAGAGCAACGAATTTGTATCTGTATGGCTGGCTGAAAGTTTTACGTCACAATTTCTCCAATAGAACAAGTAAGTCTATGGGTCAGGAAAAAAAAATAAGGCCAAAGCCATCACAACACTTGTGTCGTTCGAGGGTTTTCTTCCTTATTTCTCCTATAGATCTTTTTCTTTTTGAAAAAGGACGGGACGTTGAGGCAAGCACGTTTGCTTCAAGTGGTTCCAATGAATCTTTCCTTGTTGTTGTTGGTGTCTGGGACTGAGTCGTGCGTCGGTGCATCTGGCAGGTTCGTTGACTGCCCATGGGGTTTTCCGGAGTAAAGAGGGGTACAGGGGAACGACTGAGGTTGTGTTTATCCCTCAACCTATGTTCACTTCTTATGGTTCTTTTAACTTACAGCTAGGATTATATATATATATATATATATATATATATATATATATATATATATATATATATATATATATATATATATATATATATATATATATATATACTAGCAGAACCCGCCCGCTTCGCGGGTAATTCGTAATATACATTAAGTATATACTTTATATTAATGAGAAAATAAAAATATGAATTCTCAAAACAGATCTTGAGAATATTGATTTCTCTATCTTAAAATATGAACCTTTTTTTTTAATAATTTATGATATTAATATTATTGTTATCGAAATAAATTATTATACATGATATTGAAAAATAATTTATAAATCAAAATATTTCTGGACTGTGATGAGTCCAAAAAAAAAAAAAAAATTAACTATCACAATTCCTAAATTACAATTTGCAGATTATTAACAATGAACATTTATTAATGCAATAGTTTTTTTTTTAAGAATTTCGTCATTTAACGTTGTTAAAGCACTAACTTATTTAATACGAACAATTTAATAAATATATATATATATTTATATGTATATGTATATGCATAAATTATCGTAGTACTTCTCTATACACTTTATTACATGTTGCAGTTTTTTCAGATAAAATAAAAAGACTTGAAGCTTCACTAACTCGTGAGCACGCAACATACAGCTGGCCATGTGAGAAACATTCAGTAGATAAATCTATACCTGATTTAGCCAAAGTTTGTCCTTGAGATTTATTAATTGTCATAGCGAAACATGATTGAACTGGAAATTGAATTCGTTTAAATTCAAATTCATATTCTGAACAAATAATTGATATACGCGGAATGAAACTAAGTTCTCCAGTTCCACAGCCAGTAAGAATTCTTGCTTCAATCAAATTTGGCTGAAGTTTTACAATTTGTAATCTCGTTCCATTACATAATTTTGGAGGATTAATATTTCTCATAAGTATTATTGGGGCAGCAACTTTAAGTTTTATTTTGTGACGTGGCATTCCCGGAGGGTTTAAAGAATTCAAAAATTCTACTGGAAAATTAGTGGCATCATCTTGTTCAATTATAGTATCAATGGAAGTATAAGTCATTTCTTCACTAATAAATGAATTTAAAATAATTTCATTTATTTTTAGCGCATTTTCATTTGTAGGAGTTAGAATAGCTCTTTCGCTTAGCCGTTTATTTGTTTTGTTTTTTAAATTTATTACATCTGGAAAAACTTTTTCAATCAAGTCATTTAAATTTGAAACTATATTTCCTATATTGTTCGGTATTTCTATTTTGCCGTCTTTCTCTTCTATTTCTCCATTCCCAATTTGGAGAAGAGTACTTGAAAATATTTCTGCATGTAAGTCACCATTTAAATGAGCTCTCATGTTCTTTGAAAGTGATAATTTATGTACTTTAGGCCATAAAAATGACGATTTCAAGCATGCGTTAATTTCATCGGCTCTGGTACCTCTCTTCACTACTGGTAGTGTTTGTCGAAAGTCGCCAGACAGTAAAAATGTAATACCGCCAAAATTTAAATCATTACTTCGAATGTCCTTCAGAGTTCGATCTACAGCTTCTAGTGCTCTCTTATGTGACATTGTACATTCATCCCACACAATGAGAGAACATTCTTTAAGAACTTTTCCTAAGTTACTTTGTTTACTTATATTGCAAATTGGAAATTCATTTTTATTTAGATCTAATGGTAATTTAAATAATGAATGTGAAGTTTTTCCACCATTTAATAAGGTTGCTGCTATTCCCGAACTGGCCACAGCTAACGCGATTTTACCAACAGCTCGTAATTTTGCTAGCAATAAATTCAACAAAAAAGTTTTTCCGGTTCCACCTGGAGAATCTAAAAAAAATATTTTATCTTCCGTTCTGTTTACACTTGTTAATATTAATTGATAAACTTCTTTCTGTTGATCTGTTAATAGTGGTTCATTTTCAGCTACAAATAATGATAACTCATTAACATTATAACTTTTTTCTTTTTGATATAAGCCTTTTAAATTATTCGAATCTGTTCTAATAAATGTTGGAAAATTAAAATCTTTTAACATTTTACCACATAATGAATGTAATTCATCTTCTAATAAAACTAAGGCTTCGTTATAAATTTGATCCGTAAAATTTAAAGTATTATCATTATTTGTTCGCCGAAAAAGATACAACAAATCTTCTGACATATAATCCCGGAATTTTAACCACAGCTTTACTGGTTCCGCGACTTGACAAAATGCTAATATTATTGCAAATAGATTCCTTAAACGAAAGGGCATTTCAGATACTATTGCTTCTTCCATTGTCTTGACCCAATGAGAGTCACTTTCTAATAAGCCGAGTGCATTACATGCTGCTTGATAAGTTTCAAAATTTTGTCCATTTATAAATTTTAATGCAGTAAAAGATGTAGGACCACGTACTTGATGAAGTAATAATCTAAGACAATAACACTCAAAATTATTGGGGTGTACTGTATATACTCTTCCCAATGCATCACTTTTCTTAATTTCTGGATAGCCAGGAACATCTGCCCCTTCTTTGCGACGTTGAAATTTTTTATTATTCCAAATATAATAAGATGGTACTTCACAATATAATAATGTTTTCGCAAAATTATCTTGATTACATAATTTAAAAAACGCAGTGAAAGTTGTATTTGAAGGTGTCATTACTAATTGTGCTGCATTTTCATTATTAAAATATACCCTTTGGCCGTTTTCTAAATGCACTGCTAAGTGCATTACTGTCGGATACCTTTCTTGGATAGGAAATGAAAGGATTCGCCATACAGCTTCTGAAGAGCTAATGTACCTACCAGACTGGAATATTTCAATTTCATCATTTTCATTATTTAGAGAATAAGTAGCTTGATCACTTCCTTTATTAATATATTTGCAAATATATTTTATAGATTTAACTGAATTACAATATTCAACATTAATATGAGCATTAAATATTCTTGATAATAAAGGATTATAAGGGACAACCCAGCGATTATCTACTTTATAATCTCTGTTCTTTATTCGTATTAGTGCAGTAAATCCACCATCTGATGGGCTTCTTCTTCGATATTTTGGATAGCTATCATCACCTGTTTGTGTTTCTTCCAAAAATTGTTTGGGAAAGCTTTTACTACATTTACCATTATTCATGCAACAACATTCCGGGTTTACATTTCCACATGGTCCATGAATCATATTATTTTTTATAATATTATATAGAATCGGATCTTCATCAGGATTTGGAATTTCTGCACTAATTATTTGATCAATATTGTCAGGCTGAATTTTTGTTTTTAACCATATTAATAAGTGAATATGCGGAAGGCCTCGTTTCTGCCACTCAACTGTGTACATATATGATTAAACTTCTCCAAATATACGATTTTTAACAATTAAATTTATTAATCTTTTAACTTTCAACCGAAATACTCGCGTTATCAAATCATGACGATCTTGAGAATTCTGCCCTGGTAATAATTCATTAATAATTTCAATCCACTTTGGATTGCAAGTAAATGTTATAAATAAGTCAGGTTTCCCGTATGTTCGAACATAAGTCATACCATCTTGAGTTCGTTCATGCATATAACGTGGTCCACCAATAAATGAAGATGGAAGAATCACTAATTTTCCAACTTCAGCTAAATCTTCATTTTGTCTTAACGCATCTTTTAAATGAATATATTCTTCAGACCTTAACTTCTTTTGATTCATTTTAATATACATCAATCTTTCTGTCTCAATTTTGGCATACATATCTACCAAATATTGATTAAATAATGATCGATAATAGTGTAAATGATTATTATTACTTTGTCTTTTCATAATTCTGTAAGCGTAAAAAGACATAGCTGATACAGTCTTTTTCTCTACTGGTTTATGGGTCAAAGGATCAACTTGAGGGATGTAAATAGAATATCCATCCTCACCACGACAAAACATTAAAGGGTATTGTAAAGAATCATATGAATGATGTACTTCACTAACTCGTTTAAGTGTATTGTCTCGTAGGTGTATGACTATATCTCTTTTACTAAATTCTTGTCCATCAATTAAAACAGCGACTTCATTAACGATAGGTGCATTATACCTTCTTTTATGCTCATTAATCGGTTTTGTATCATCACGTATAATAATTTTTAAGTCATCACAATTAACATTAATGTGTTCGATTGCTGTTTTAAACTGTTGAACGTAAATATTATGTTCGTTTAACATCGCCTGTAATTCAAATACTAAGTTTTTGTCAATGTCACGTATGTTATTGCATCGTCTTAGTCCTTGATCTTCTTGATTTTCAATAAAATAAACTTGCAAAAATTTTTCATTATTTTGATCATGAGGAAAAATGCTACCAATACTGTGATAGACTTGTCCTTGAACTTTAAAAGTAGGCATGTAGTGGTCATTAAAAATTTTCGAAGCTCCGAAGGACGTCATTTGAAAAGCGCAATTATATTTACGGATATTCACTAAGAAATTTTTAGATTTAGGATGTGATCCATTCAATAAACTATTTAAAGGTTCAGGAGGTTGAGCGATGATAGGAAAATAAACTTTTCCATTCGAACAACAAAGAGAAGACGTTTCATCTTCCCATAATAAAGCTTGACAGTGTTTACATACATGTGACATAAAACCAATATTAAGTAATCGATCAGATTCATAATTAATATTAAAATTGTAGTTAAAAGCAGAATTTTCTTTTTCCCATTCAAGTATATTTTCACGGTTTTTGCGACGTATTAAACGTAAACGTTTAGCAGTATGGGTTGATCTTCCCAAAGATGATTTTCGTTTCGTTGGCATAATAAAGTGGATAGTGCTGATAGTTTTGACTAAAAAAATAAAAAAAAGTTAAATTTCATAAACCAAAAATGGTTAATATTTAATAAGTTAGTAATAATACATGGTTAAAAACAGTGTTTAGAGAGACTCAATTTAGCATCAATACGAAGTTAAAAAATATCGATGTTATCCAATCATTGTTCTTTCACATCGTATTAAGTAAACTTTATATTCAAAACAAAAAAAGTAATAATTAGCTTAAAGACATTAATTTCTCGTGAGCTTTAATCAATTAAATCCACAATCAATCACCACCTTTAATCAATTAAAACGCAAATTAACAATGGCTGAAATCATCTTGATAGTCTATGATGATAATTTAACTCTGCATGTGGAGTTAAATTTAAAACCAAAAGCCTCGTGAGCTTAAACCTATTTTTTTGACCCTGTAAAATAAACTAATGAGATACTACTTATTTATAATAAATCAGCAAAATGATTAAACTTATCTTTTATTATCACTGAAAAATTCTCTAACTCAAAAGACACGTTCACAGTAAATTGTATTATCTATTTATATTTATTAATTATTAATAACTTTTATTTATAATTAATTAATTAATTTATAAGTTTATTATTTACCAGTTAATGTTTTTTTAAAGTTATTTAAAAAATTATAAAATTATATTTTGACAGATCAAAAACTTTATTTGTTTATCATAGATAAATTTCATTTGTTTAAATTCTCATTAAGTTTAAAATAAGTTTAATTTTTTTAAACGTAATTATTATTTTTTTTTTTATTAAAAAGTAAATCCTCAAATAATGTAAGTTAAAAGAATTAAACAGAAAAAAAGTAAATTGAATAATTAATTAATTGATTAAATCGCCATATCAACTTTATTGAGTAAATTAATTGCTGTCATCATCCTCATTTTTATTCTCATCTTCGTCATCTTGTTCATTCTCTATCATTTTTATTTCTGTAGGTCGAAGATCATCACCAACGCTCATGTAAATATCGGTCAACATAACATCATATTTGTTTTTAATTTTGAAGCAAACAGGACTCATATAAATGCTCGAATGAACAAAATTGCGTCGTAAAGCTTCCCCATTGAAAACATGAACTACCTGAAATTAATTAAAAAAAAAAAACAATAATCAAGTTTAGGATTTTGAAATAATTTGTAAATGAATTTCATGAAAGAAAGTAGTAATTTGAATATAAATATCAAATACGACAATAGAAGTAGCAGACATATGAAAATCTATTAAAACTATTAAATGAATCAATTCAATATCTGTAGCAAAAAATGAAAAAATTTAATCATTTTAAAAATATGAATGTCTCTTACTTTCACACATATTTTTTAAACTTTATTTGTAAACTAACCACTAACATGTATAGCTAAATAAATTATATTTTACCTGATTTTGATGAAACTTCAAAATAAAACGGGAGGAGTACTTTTTTAACATAATTAAATAATTAATTTCGGCCTTTTCCACTGTAAACATGAAAAATCGTGCGTTATCCAATGTTCGAATCCCAATAATATTGGAAATTACTCCCGCAAATCTGAATAAAACATAAATATTAGATCAAATGATAATAGTTTAATACATAAAAGTAATCATAAAAAATATTCATTTTATTTTATTTCAATAAATAATTAACTGATATTTCTAAGTTATAAAGATTTCAAATTAAATTTTAACTTACCTGTAAATTTTGTTAAGCTGGTAAATCGGAGCATTTACATTTGCTGCCATCTTTTTCAACTTAATTATTAATTTTTAATATTTTTGTAATATAATTATTAAATTTATTTTTAAATATTCACTCAAAGATGAAAATTATTTAATTCACAGTATAGTTATTTTATTGTAACTATGGTAACAGTAGCTTATACAAATAGTGATATATACATGTATATATGGAATTTTATTTATTACGTAAATGTTAAATATTTAATTAAATTTTTCTTTAATTTAATTAATATATCAAATTATGAGTACGCATATATATATATATATATATATATATATATATATATATATATATATATATATATATATATGTATTAACTTAAATAAATAATTTTTTTAGCGAGAATAAGTATCTTGCATTAATAAATTTTGAAAGTTCTAATACAATTTTTGTTTTCATTTCATAATGCGCATTTTTTCTTGCGTCAAGAAATATTTTTTTCTGTGTAGATTTAACTATTTTTAAACTTAAATAAGTCATTTTAATTAATAACATTATTAGGTATTTTATTTTTCAAATTTGTATAGTTAGATATAATGTATAATTCAATTGATTACTATTTTTATTAGTTGTAAAAAAAAAAAAAAAAAAAAATTAATTATTATTGTTCGATTTTAATTTCTTCGTGACTATGATTTTTGAATCTAAGCCTGAATAAAAGAAGAAAAATATTTAAATGATTACAATAATTTATGAAATAAATAAACGTCAAAAGAAATAGTATACCATGTTCTTCTCGCCACTTAATTTTCATTGATTCTTTTCTTTTTAAACGTTCAACTTTATCACATTCTAATTTATAGAAAAAATCACGTATTTCTTTAAAAAAATAGAACGAATTATAAAATGACTTCAAAAAAGATTTCTGAAAATTAAAAAATTAATTAATATAACAATAAAACAATATAAAATTTCTAATATTTTATTACATTTCTAGCATTTTCAAAAGCCTCTTCTTTTAATTGAGAAATTGCTTGAAAAAAACCTACGCCTTCGTGGCTTTTCTCAGAATTTTTAATTTTAATAGAAGTCGTACATCCAATAACGACATTATTATTTCCATCATAATCAACATAATCTACAAAAATAAATATGTAAAAAAGTTAAAAAAAAAACTCGTAAAATTAACTTGAAACGTTAGTTGACAGTTGAAAATGTTTTGATTATATCATTTTAAAATGAAAATTTTATGTCTGAAACTTAATTACAAAGACATTGAAAATATTTCATCAAAAAAAAAAAAAAAAAAAAAAAATACGCCAACATTATGTAAAATTATTTTTAATTTATTGTATCATTAAATAAAATAATTTGATTTAATAATTACCAATGCTTTGGTACATTAGTTCATGAGACCAGTTATTGGCTCCAAAAGCGCAATCTGCATTTTGTATTAGAGTTTCTAAATTCAAATTTTCCGTCTCCATAAATATTTCGTGCGCCACAAACAGTTATTTAAAAATATTCAATATTTTATTATAAAAACAAAGACAATCGTATTAATTTTTTTTTTTTTTTTTTTTTTTACGAATTTTATTTATTTAAAGAGAATAAAAGAAATACGATCGTCTTATTTTTTCAATAAAATTTGAATTAGTTTCGAATCGAAATTTATTAAAGAGAAATTTAAAAAAAATATAGTTTTTATCATCAAAATGATAATAATATACAGTCAAAAACCTTCTTTAAAATACGGAGAATTTCATGGTGCAAATCTTATTTCAATATGTTCAGTAGTTTTTGCGTGATGCGCGTTCAAAAAAAAGACCTATATATTTATAGATATAGATATTTTAAAAACAAGGAATTTTACTTTATAATTTAATGATTACCAAGTGACTTATGGTTACTTGTGTTAATAAAAGAAAAGTGATTACGTTTTTTTTTTGTTTTTGTTTACTAAATTTTCTTTTTTTTTCTTTTTTTTTTTTTTTTTGAATCTTAGTACTATTCTTATTCATGAATATATATAGATATATGTTACTATATATCCTAACTTATTTATAATTGGTGCCGGGAAGCTTGAAATGTAGTAAATTTTTAATAATTGACATATATGTATATATATTCGTACAGATATTTTGGATATTTATTTTAAATTACCTAAGCGAATTCAATTAACAATCAATGCAAGTTAAGCTTAATAGTATCCCTTATTCTAGCATGCAATTTATAAGAATAATTATAGAATAATTTAGCTACTTTATCGTAAGGCTTAAGAGTTATGTATATTGTTATTGTTATTATTAATTTACACAAAAATTATAATATTTTTTTTTTCTTTTTGGAGTATTCCTTTTGTAATATTTTTTTTTTGTTTTATTTATTCCTTTTATATATATTTTTTTTGTTTTGTTTTTATTTATATGGTTGGATAGTTATTGTAGTTTTATACTTAATTTATCTGAATTACTTATATCGTCTGAGTGCCTATGCATTTTTAAATTTAAGTCTTTTAACTCATCAATATACTTAGTCACTGCTTCCTTATAATATTCCTATGGCGCTTCGTTAACAGAGTAGATACATTATTATCGTTTTCTATTAATTCTTTTTATATATAGATATATATAATTAGTGTGTTGTTTTTCTTTATATAAATTTTTTTTTTGTTTAATCTTTTATATATTTTTTGTTTTTGTTTTTTTTTTTTTTGTAATTTCACTTAATTTAGATATATAATATTTATAATATGTAATACAAGCTATCTTAGTACCTTACATTATTCGGTTAGATTTTAATATTAACAAACAAACAAACAAATATTCTTCTAACTTAATCATTAACTTTAGTACCGTTTATGGCTATTGTTGATGGTACTATCTACTGATTTGATTATTATAGGTTATATATATATATATATATATATATATATATATATATATATATATATATATATATATATACACTAGTCCCAAAAATTAAAGGATAGAAAAAAAATTCGAAATTTTTGGGTGATTTTCAACATGCTGTAACTCGGTGAAAAATGATCGTAGAGTAAAAATAAAAAAAAGCAAATTGTAGCCTCAAGTTTCTAGTTTTCATATCTTAACCTCAAATATTTTTATCATGCTCGGTTTCGGAGTAATCTTAAGAAAACTGACGAAAAAAAAATTTTCAAAATTTTGGCTCGTCTTTCAACAAGTCTATGGGCTTCAATAAATATTTTTTTGATAATTTGACCTTATGACTCTTTTAGGAAATTTTATGCCCTTCAATTTGGCGGGCTCAAAAAGTCTCTACGACAAGTTGGCGCCGAGTTATCATTGATCAAAGCAAAAAAGTCCATTTTGGCTTTGATAATCAATAACTCCGAACGTATTGGTCGTACAGAGAATGGAAGAAGGGTTTTGAAAACTAGAAAACATTCTCTATAAGATAAAATTAGTTGCTTTTGATAAAAAAATTTTTTTTGAAGCGATAATGTTTATTAAAAAATAGGTCTAAATTCGCATATTTAAGGATATTCGGGAATCTTGCTGTAACTTTGGATATAATGAATGAACAAAGGATACCGTCATTTTTTTTTCAACCTCAAAGTGTCCTGAAAAAACCCTGAAAATTTCAAAGCGCTGCGATTTTTCTTTCTTAGTGTCCCGAAGCTTTAAATTTATCGATTTTGCCAAAAATCTCCATAATTGGTAGTTTCTCGGTTTTTGGTCATTTTTTCGATTTCCAAATTTTTTTTTCACCAGAAATCTTGATTTCTTTGATCAAAAAGATTGATTATCGGAAAAAATCGAAAAAAAAAATTTTTTTTCAAAATTTTTTTTTTTTCAAAATTTTTTTTTTTCAAAAATTTTTTTTTCCAAAATTTTTTTTATTCGTTGTATTCGCAATGATTTACCATTGTCAAAAAAAATTCCTCAATTTTTTTTTACCGCCCGCATTAGCGTTTCCCAAAGCGTACCGCGTGGAGATTGCACGGTCGAATTTACGCTTCTTACACACATACCGACAGTAAAAAAAAATAGAGGAATTTTTTTTGACAATGGTAAATCATTGCGAATACAACGAATAAAAAAAATTTTGGAAAAAAAAATTTTTGAAAAAAAAAAATTTTGAAAAAAAAAAAATTTTGAAAAAAAATTTTTTTTTTCGATTTTTTCCGATAATCAATCTTTTTGATCAAAGAAATCAAGATTTCTGGTGAAAAAAAAATTTGGAAATCGAAAAAATGACCAAAAACCGAGAAACTACCAATTATGGAGATTTTTGGCAAAATCGATAAATTTAAAGCTTCGGGACACTAAGAAAGAAAAATCGCAGCGCTTTGAAATTTTCAGGGTTTTTTCAGGACACTTTGAGGTTGAAAAAAAAATGACGGTATCCTTTGTTCATTCATTATATCCAAAGTTACAGCAAGATTCCCGAATATCCTTAAATATGCGAATTTAGACCTATTTTTTAATAAACATTATCGCTTCAAAAAAAATTTTTTTATCAAAAGCAACTAATTTTATCTTATAGAGAATGTTTTCTAGTTTTCAAAACCCTTCTTCCATTCTCTGTACGACCAATACGTTCGGAGTTATTGATTATCAAAGCCAAAATGGACTTTTTTGCTTTGATCAATGATAACTCGGCGCCAACTTGTCGTAGAGACTTTTTGAGCCCGCCAAATTGAAGGGCATAAAATTTCCTAAATGAGTCATAAGGTCAAATTATCAAAAAAAATTTATTGAAGCCCATAGACTTGTTGAAAGACGAGCCAAAATTTTGAAAATTTTTTTTTCGTCAGTTTTCTTAAGATTACTCCGAAACCGAGCATGATAAAAATATTTGAGGTTAAGATATGAAAACTAGAAACTTGAGGCTACAATTTGCTTTTTTTTATTTTTACTCTACGATCATTTTTCACCGAGTTACAGCATGTTGAAAATCACCCAAAAATTTCGAATTTTTTTTCTATCCTTTAATTTTTGGGACTAGTGTATATATTTTTTTTATATTCTTTACTTCCTTATTATTAGAAATGGGCAAAAAAATCGATTAATCGAACATCGCTGTTTTTTTTTCCATAATCGATTATTTTTTTTCGATGTTTTCAAATATCGATGAATCGATTATTCGATTTTTTTTTTTTTAATAATCGAAAAAAATCGAAATGATTTTTTTTAATATTTCAAACAAAAAACGGACGTAGACTTAATTTATCTAGCCTAACTTTTTGAATGTTAACATCGACCATTCCACTGACGCGTGCACGATAATAATTTATTTCTCATTTCATTACAATTTTGTTTGAAATTTTTACATTAATATTTGGTATCTTTCTATTAATAATTATTCATAATATTTAGTTTTTTTATATTCATAATTATGAATCAAGTGAATCCAATTCGTGTTTCAACAGTAATACGTAAGTGAAACGGTTTATTATATTAGGTTAACTTTAGAGTAAACCTAAATGAGGTATAATTTTAATTTAAAATTTATATTTTAGATAATTCAGGAACAAGGATTTACTCCATGTATTTTCAAATAGATGAAGAACCTCCTCAAATGGTGGAAAATCTCAATTTCCATACCTATATTTCTTTAAAATAAAATAAAGAAATATTTTCAAAACAATCCTGACAAGCTGTTAGCTCGTTGCAAATTTTGTTCTAAAAATCTTAAGCATGATAAGAATACTAGTAATCTGTGGCAACATATTGAACGTGTGCATAGCTTTTTAATTCCTTCAATTGAAAAAAATACAAGTCCAATGAGTAATAACAAAAGATGTATACCAGAAGAAGTACTGACAAATTCTACCATACATAAGAAACAGAAGACTACTGATCATCAAAATCATGAACCTATAGATAAAGCTTTCCACCGAGTATCTTCTATGATAAGTAAGCATATAAAATTCAGTTTCTCATCTAATGAAAGTAATTTTTAATCATAATTATTTTCAATTTTTCTTGAATAGATAATGGTTCGAATGCAGAAAAAATAACTAATTTAATAATCTATATGATTGCTGTCGATAGCTTACCATTATCTACTGTGGAACATAGAGGATTCCAACTACTTTTAAAAAATATTGCTCCATTGTATAAGCTACCATCGAGAAAAACTATAACTACTGAAATGGAGAAAAAGTACCTTCTGATGCACGATAACTTTTCTCGGTCTCTATCAACTGCGAAGTCACATACACTTACTTGTGATGTATGGACAGATAAGTCTAACCAAAGTTACCTCGGAGTCACAGATCACTATCTAAATAAAGATTTAGAATTTAAGAAAGGACTATTAGGCGTTTTCCCTCTCGACCAAAGTCACACCTCAGGTTACTTGAGTGATATACTTAAAAAGAGTATTCAACCTTTTGCAATTGACATGAAAGATGTTTTATTGGTCGTCACAGATAGTGCTCCAAACATGGTGAAGATGGTGAAAGATACATTTGACTCCAGCAGGCACGTACCCTGTTTCGCTCATTTATTGTCGCATTTGGTTCCTGATGCCTTAAAAAAATAAAAATATGACAAATGTTCAAAATATAATTTCTGAATTAAGAAATATTGTTACATTCATCAAGAAAAGTACTAAAGCTACAGATGAATTGAAAAAACTTCAGCTTAAAGATAAAGAAAATGAAAATATTCCGCTAAAAGTAAAACAAGACGTCCCGACTCGCTGGAATTCGACCTATTACATGATAGAGAGATTTCTCCAGCTGGAAAATTATTTGTGTCAACTTTTAAGAACGTGTACAACAGGGCCTGAGATGTTAAGTCGTGATAAAATGAACATCGTGCGAGATCTTGAATTAATTTTGAAACCTATTGAAAGTGTCATTAAAGATATTAGTGGTGAAGAATATCCCACAGGAAGTAGAATAATACCTATAGTAAGACTATTAAATATTGCATTGCATCATTGTGAACCCGAAACGTCCGAAGGGATTGCCCTGAAAGCTATTTTAATTAATGATTTGGAAAATTCTAAATTTAAATACGTTGAAAGTGTCAAAATTTTAGCAATGTCTACCATTTGTGATCCTCGTTTTAAACGAGACTATTTTCAACAAAATATAGCTTGTGCAAATGCTATTAGTGAAATAAATAAATTACTTAAATCAAGAAACTTAGATGAACAAAATGAATTAAGTAATCCAAATCAGCTGTCTGATAAGGCTACTAAGTTTAATATTTGGTCTTACCATAGTACCTTAGTTGCAAATAAACGTTTTGCAAACTCTGATTCTTCAGAAATAAATTTGGAATTGAGACATTACTTAGATCAAAAATGTATTCCAATGAATAGTGACCCAATAGAATATTGGCACTCTATAAAAAATGCTTATCCAAATTTATTTGATATTGCAATGAAATACCTATGTATTGTTGCTACTTCCGTTCCTTCGGAACGTTTATTTTCAAAAGCTGGGGACATCAAAAGAGAACGACGTAATCGATTAACGGGTTCTCATTTAAATAAATTAGTTTTTTTAAATGCAATTTCTGAAGAAGATTGGAGCTTTAATAAATAATTAAAGTTAAAAATATTTTTATTTTTCTATGTTTATGCAATTACTTTTTATTTATATATTTATTTTTTTAATAATTAAACACAATAAAATTTTATTTTAAAAATTTAAATTGAATTTTGGCGGTTCTTTTTTCACCACGTAATAAAAAAAAACATCGATTTTTTTCGATTATTTTCGTCGATAATCGATTACACATAATCGATTAATAGTAAAATCGATTATGTAAACATCGATTATTTTTTTTAACATCGCCCATCTCTACTTATTATATTACTGTTCTTATGATAAAAATTATTTTGACTCATGTAATAATAGAAAATACGAATAATGATGCGATGATTACCGGGCCAAATAAATTTTATGTCTAGTTAGTATATATATTTATATGTAATGATGAGGTAGATATATATATATATATATTTTTTTTTTTTTTTGTTTCAAATTTTGGAGGATTTTTTTTTTCTTTTTCGTATACCGTTTTCAACTTACATGTAGATTAAATGTTTGTTAATGTGTCTATTCATACTCATGATTTTTAAGGATTAGTTAATCATAATTATGAATAGGAATATTTGCATATATTAGCATACATATGGGTTAGTGTTAATTTGTAACGAGCATTGTTAGAGTCGTATTAACGTGAAGAAGGAAAACGCATAGAAATACATGTATATATATATATATATATATATATATATATATATATATATATATATATATATATATATATATATATATATACATACACATACATTCCCTATCCTTAAGGGGCCATGAAAGAAGATTTGATATCGACCTCAAACTCAAAATTTCGGTGCATAGTTTT
Source organism: Microplitis manilae (assembly GCA_030273425.1). Taxonomy (NCBI): domain Eukaryota; kingdom Metazoa; phylum Arthropoda; class Insecta; order Hymenoptera; family Braconidae; genus Microplitis; species Microplitis manilae. The sequence goes on from CP092727.1 coordinate 6,726,720, forward strand.
GATCTTATTTCGGCACATTTTTAGGTGAAATTTGACACAACTATAGAAAATTTATGAACAAATGTCAGAAACTCTATTTTGTCACATAATTTTATTAAACAAAAAATTCGAAGTATGAAAAAATAACAGGGATTTATAACCTACAGAAACCTGTGTTAAAAATAATCGTTTTCTTGCATTTTATAAAAAATTAATTCACAAAAAGTAGTTTGTGACATTCATTATAAATGATAAAGCACCAAAAATCATTGAAAAACTAAATTAAAACCCACAATTATTTATAACATTGCACCGAAAATATTTATCAACAAAACATCGTATATGAGATAATTAGGTATATAAACTTATTTGCTATGTAAATCCAGTAGATGGCGACACTAGGCTTGAAAAAATTTTTGGAATTAATCTTTCGAAATTCTAAGTAAATTTTCATTCTGTCCACTCGGAGTACCGGGATGAAAAAATGAAACACTCCGCGTGCGGAGTAAACCTCTTTTTTTTTTTTGCGAATTTTTTTACTTTTGAAAATTATTTCTTTTTTTTCACGCGGAAAGTTAATCGTGATAAAGAAGCATGGTTTTTATTTCAATGTCAACATTAGGGTGTCTCATTTCAGAGCAACATTTTTTTTTTAAGTGCATGGGGAAAAAAATCATAGTTCAACACAAAAAAAAAATTTTCGCGCCAGAAAAAAAATTCTATGTCGATTAAAGACCTAGCTCATTGAAAAAATCGACTTCCCGTTTAAATAACACGGGAAAATTTTATTTTCAACTTTGAGTATTTTTAACTCGTTAACTAATCAAGAGATCGAATAGACTAACACCTATTTTTGTAGGAAATCGTACGCGCTACAAAAAAGGTCTCTTATCATTTTTTGATAAATCTATCTGTTCAAAAGTTATTGGAGTTCGAAGTTAAACTCTAGTAAATTTCGAGATCTTTTTACTTTTCCGGCGAAACTATCAGACTTATCACAAATCATCATAGTATCTTTTTTATTGAAAATTTTATTCCCTAAAAATTATGATGAATAAAATTTTTTCAAATTCCGTATTGTTTTCTAGTTATTTTCATTTCAATGTTGAGCTCTTAAATCGATCAGAACACTACTTTTTTAAGAGCTTGAAATTAAAATTGAAATAACTACAAAACAATGCGGTATTTGAAAAAACATTACTGATAATAATTTGTAGGCAATAAATTTTCCAATAAAAAAGATCCTATGACATTTTGTGATAAGTCTGATAGTTTTACCAGAAAAGTAAAAAGATCTCGAAATTTACTAGAGCTTAACTTCGAACTCCAATAACTTTTGAACAGATAGATTTATCAGAAAATGATAAGAGACCTTTTTTGTAGCGCGTACAATTTCCTACAAAAATATGTGTTAGTCTCTTCGATCTATTGATTAGTTAACGAGTTAGAAATATTCAAAGTTGGAAATAAAATTTTCCCGTGGTATTTAAACGGGAAATCGATTTTTTCAATGAACTAGGTCTCTCATAGACATAGCTTTTTTTTTCTTGCTTTAATAAATAATAAAGTATAATTTCGTATAATACAAGAGTAAGATAAAAAAAAATGATTATTTTCTCATGTTTTATTTTTAGTATTTAATAGCTTAATGTTTATAAGAATTTATAGCTTTCCGTCAATATATTCGAGATATGTTTGGTATCAATTTAATTCTAATTAGTTATGTCTACGAACTTATTTTTCAGTGTATAAAGTCAAAAATAAATTATTCGATTTTTTTGACCCACCCTAATATATATATATAACAAATATATATTTATATAGCGAGGAGCTAATGGCGTTTGAAAAATGGCGGGACTTAGAAAGTGTTTGAATTTATTCTAGATAATCACATATTTTACCACTAAGTTTGAATCTTATTTATTTTAGTCAATAAATTCTTAGGCAAAAAATATAAACTTTTTTTGAATTTGTAACGACAACTGTAAAAAAAATTTATTTTATTGTTGTAATTTTTTGGCGGGTAAGTTTGATAGTGTCAGTTTCACCAACAAGAGGGCGCAAAAAAGCGGTATTATATATATATATATATATATATATATATATATATATATATATATATATAAATATATAAATATATATACATGTATAAATATACATATCGTTTATGGATGTGCTTGTAAATCGTGTGTAGTGGTCCTGGACACTAGACTATCTGAAGCTGAACAATAAGGAAGAGAAATATTGCGTCGCAATGAATCGTAAGTAATCTTTTACTAGCTAATATTATTAAATAATATTTATAAAATACCAAATCAACTTCATACGAGCAGACATCCATAATAATAATAATAAGAATAATAACAACTATAATTTTTATTATTATTATTTACTAAGTGAAATTATTATTTAATATTAATAACGGCAATAATTATAATAATAATAATAATTATTATTATTATTATTATTATGACCCTGAAATTAGTAAACAATAAAAATTATTCTGATTTTTTTATCAACAAATTAATTACAAATCAAAAAAAAATAATAATAAAATAAAAATATGTGGATGTAGAAAATGCAAAAAGCTACGGGTGAAATTTTTCGAATGTTGTATTTTGTAATTTATCGTTTTCGAAAAAATTGAAAATTTTTAGACGTCGGCTAACTTCAGTATTAGTAATTATTATTTTTATTGTGATGAAAAATGAAATAGTTCAAAATGAATATACATCGCATTATCAGTTTTTGTTGAAAATGTTTCTTCAATTCTTTTGTATAATGTTATATGGAATAATAGTCCGAAAGCTAGACGATGGTAAACAACCTTACATTCCTATGCTAGATGTACTTTTTCTGTTTCGAACGACTATATCCGAATAGTAGAACGAAAGTATTCGAAGTTTATCGTTTCATTAGATTTAGCTTATTACGGTACAAAGCGATGAAGAAAGGTAAATTTGACAATTTTATCACAAGTGATAAGTGAATACAAGGCAATCAAAATAAAAGTTATTGATAAATAACTTTTTCATTTTGAAAAGGAGACATTGTAAATTACACGTTCAGCTATTAAATTTATACGAACTTTAAAAAATTGAAAATTATTAAAAGATTTGTTTTTATTAACCAACAAAAGAACTCTTTGAAAAAAAAAGCAATAATATTATTTAGATATATATATATCAACTTTCTAATCTGCAATATTTTTAATTAGTTTAGAATAATTTTATTGATTTTGTTTAAATTTTAATAATTTAAAGTATAACTTGAATTTTAATTCAATTTAGTTAATATTTTACTTAAATAAATTTTATATATGATAAAGATAAAATTATAATAAATTAATGAAAACACAAGTGAAGAAACACAATTTTTATTCAATACAGAAAAAACTATAGAATAAAAAAATTAAGATTGAATTAGGTTAAATGCTAATTGCTAAATTGAGGATGAAATTATAAGAATCTGAATCTATTTCGATTAAAATAAATTTATTGAATTTGAAGTAAGTCGGAAAAAAGTAGTAAATTTAACAAGTAGTAAATAGAAATGAGTAGTGAGTTGTAAAATAGTAAAAAGTAGTTAACTTCTTGGAATTTTTATATAAATAAATTAAATTTCAGTAAAAGATTTTGTGGATAGTTTAGAAATCTACAAGTGTATTGATGTTTGATAATAAATTTGTATTTTTTGAAAACAAAAAAAAATTTGTTGCCGGGTGTCTGTTTTCTGCGGTATCATGAAAATTCAATCATGAAAATAAACATTAGATTTAAATGAATAATAATTAGCTAATAGTATTTAAATGACTTCAGATAGAATCATTAGAATTATGAACAAAATTATTTAAATAAAATAAAGTTTATTTTAAAAAAATACGTGAATTAATTTTACAATAATAAATATTTTAATTCAGGAAAGAGCCGCAGTAGAATAAGAAGCCCTACTCCACCGAAACGAAGTCGGCGTTCCGGCCGTTCTCGTGTTGGATTAGAGAGCTTTGAGCCATCCACTTCAGGGACCTATACAGATTCAAAAAAAGATGAGGATTCCAAAAAATCCTCGACTAAAGGAAAAATAATTAATAAACAGACTCAACAATTGTTACACTCAGGGCCAGCCAATGTAAAGACTCCAATAAAGACACGAGCATCTGACATAAATGATCATTTGGTTGCTGGCAATGTGAAAAATTTTGGCAGAAATTTGCAGCAAGATCACTCAAGAGCTAAAGACGTTGAGATTGTTGATGCAAATACACCAGGTCCATCGGGTGTTCAAATCTAAAAATTAGTTACTCAGCAGGTTCATCATATATCAATCTCACAACCAAGCCAGCGCGTTACTACAGATAATTTACAATATCATCCAAATGTTCCCCATCCTGGAGTGTCAGTACTGGAAAATCATCAACGAAACTCTTGTCATCAGTCAACTGCAGGCATTTCACAGACATTAACGGACTTACAACAAATGAACTTAGCCAGTCATGCTGTAAATAATCAGACAAGTGCCCAATTATCATTCATGCAACCTGAGTCTAACTTGGATAATTATTCAACTGCAGATGTTGCGAAAAATTCTGATCGCAATTTTCATCAAGGTGAATCAAGAGCTACCGGCATTAAGTTTGTTGATTCAAATACAGCAGGTCCATCGGGTGTTCAAAGTCAAGGATTAATCAAACATCCTTTACACGCCTGGTATCCGTTAGTTCGTAGACGTTCTCAACATCCAAAAAAAAAAAAGCCAATAACTTTCGTCTTAACAATAAACCAAATTTTAATCAGCCGTCTACTGATAATGATGCTTATTTAAGTAACGGAGAATTAAAGCAAAGATTTTTGGAGTTGGAAAAGGTGAGTTTTAATTATAATGAATTATATCATTTTCTAATGCAATTTCCATTATTTCAATATTATATATATATATATATATATATATATATATATATATATATATATATATATATATATATATATATATATATATATATATATATATATATATATATATATATATATATATATATATATATATATATATATATATATATATATATATATATATATATATATATATATATATATTTGGATATATTTTCACTGTTATGTGATTTTTCGCGATGCGATTTTTATAATGATTTATTTTACTGCTTTAATTAAATTATAAAAGCGACGTGGTCGGTTTTATTTATTATATATATATGAGATTTGAGGATACTGCTGTACCTAAGAATTGACTCTTTGCTGAGGGTCACTCGGCTACAAACTGCAATGCAAACCGGTGCTCGGTAGAGTGATCTTGCACTTAAAAATTTTGAACGTCGCAACCATGGGGTCCGAGTTTAGGGGAAGGGGAAATTTTAGGTAAGTTGCATCTTGAGAGACGTCCCGTTGACGGAACTTAATTTAAGTCACTGCTAATTGTGTGCATTAGAGCAATCTTAGCTGATGATAAGTGGGGACTTACGAATAAGAGAATGGAAGACGGAAAAAGAAAGAAGTGGGTAGAATAGTTTTGTTACACTTCATTGAACCCATCTTTGCTTCTCTCAGAGAAAATGGAATAACTATTCCTGAGAAGTGTTCAACATGAATGACTGTAGGAGAAAAGTTTGCGAAGTCGGACATAACACGATCAATAAATTTAATAAAGAAATTATGTATGCTCAGCGAGTATTATTCATCAACAATGCTCATGAGAACGAAGAAAAGAATCAAGAGAATATCACAGGACACTTTTCACATGATACTGATGCAATGAAAAGTAAATCACGTTTGGAAACAATAAAAGAGGTGTTAAATATTAAACATTTAAATAAAATTGAAAAAGAATCTCTTTACGATTGAATAAAAAGATAATACTGAAAGGTTTCACCTTCCAGGTAAATATTTACCTGCGACAGATAGAGTTGAACATGAAATTTTAACTACAGATGAAAGACCTGTCAATATTAAAAATTATAGAATTCCTTATGCTTTAAAGGAGGAAATCAATCGACAAATTAAAGAGTTATTGGAAAATAATATAAATATGGAATCAAGATCACCATACAATAGTCCAGTCTGGATATTTCCAAAGAAACCGGACTCTGAAGGAAGGAAACAAAGGAGCATACCCGAGTCGAAATGAAAATAATATTTTGAGCCTCAAAAGCCTCACTTCCATTGTTGTTGTACTGACCGCTGAATGTAAAACTATATTTTAACCCTCAATGTCCTAAAAATAGGGTATAGAGTCATAAATTAGTGTTTTAGAACAGTATTTTGAGCCTCCAGAGCCTACCGTTGCTCACGAAACAATTTTTTTTGGTTCTACAGCCTACTATGAGAATAATTAGGTCAATTTTACAGTTTTACTCAACAGAACATAAATATATCACAGTCGAAAATATTTTCTAAGACCATTCTTAGACTTTGAAAAATTTTGACAGAGTTGAATATTTCTGAAGTCTAAAAATGGACTTAAAAAATTTTTCCAACCGTGACAAATTATAATTTTTTATGTTTAATCAAGTAAAATTATAAAATAGATCTACTTGATTTCTAGAAAATTTTTTAAAGCGGTATAAGTTGGGAAATCGTAAGTTTTTAAATAGAGTTTAAATTTAGACATCTAATGTTACGAAAATTGATTAATGAATCATAAAATATTACATGTAAGTAGCAATAAGCATGTGATTTTTTATTAACGTTAGCATATTAAATTGATTCAATATCAAAAGTTATAATTTTCAATAATTTGGCATAGAGCAAAAATACAGCTTGCACAATAACAAATTTTGCGTCTTTTTATCAAAAAATTTTGTGTTAAAAATTTTTGTGTCAAATATTTGACACTTTTATGTGTCAATTTAACATTTTTGTATATTAATTCTTTTAAAATTATACAAAAAAGTGTTCAATCATTGACACGAAAAAGAACTTTATGATTTTTTTTAAAACTCATTTTAGCAAATGATAAATAAACATTACGTAAAAAATATGAGTCCATTATAAATGATTTTTAATAAAAAATACGTAATTGAATAAATATTTGAACCATTAAATTTTATAGAATTTTTTATTTACTATTATCTCTAATAATTAGAATTCTCAGTAATTTGAATAAAAATTAATGAGAGTAATAAACAAAAAATTACTCTAGTCAATTAATGATTTGAGTAACTTTCTGTTCTAATTCCTGAAAATTTTAATAAATTATTAAAAAGAATGATTTTTTTATTTTTTATTTTTCCCGCTCCCGGCAGCCATTTTGATTTGAATTTCTTCCCCTTTCTCTTCTTTCCCCTTACCTATTTCGCATCAACCAATGAAAATCGTTCTGACGTACAAATTTAGGCTCGAGAGGCTAATTTTATGGTTTTAGAACAATAATTTCAACCTAAACATGGTAAAAGCGGACAAAAGTACCAAGTTTAGGCCGAAATTATGGTTCTGATGTATAGGTCATCATAGTCTAAAACAACAATTTTAGCCGTCTTGCCTTCCAGTAGGACTTAGAGGCTCAAATTATTTTTTTAATTTCGACTCGGGTAGTAATCGATGATCGAGCGTTAAATGAGAAGACGATTAAAAATGCATATCCACTGCCAAACATAACTGATATTATTGATAGTTTGGGTGGAGTTGAATATTATTCTGTACTAGATTTATCATCGGGTTTTCATCAAATTAAGATGAAGGAAAAAGATCGGCATAAAGCTGCTTTTTCGACTATTTTAGGTCATTTTGAATTTTTAAGATTGGTTTTCAGCCTATCAAACGGTCCAGTCACATTTCAAGCATTGGTGGAGGATGTTTTTTCAGGATTAATTGGTGTTATACTATACGTTTTTATGGATGATATAATTTTATTTTCAAGAACTTTACAGGAACACATCGAAAGATTAAAAATTGTTTTTCAGAGATTAACAGAAGCAAATTTAAAACTAAAACCAGATAAATGTAAATTTCTCAAACGAGAAGTTTGTTATTTAAGTCATTTAATTAGTAAAAATTTTATCAGTCCTGATCTAAGTAAAATTGAAGCTGCAAAGAAATATCCAGTTCCTACTACACAGAAAAAGGTTCGTCAATGTTTAGGTTTTACTAATTATTATGAAAGATTTATTAAAGATTTTGCAAAAATAGCTAAGCCATTGACAAAATTACTTCAAAAGGATGTCAAGTTCTTATGGAATCAAGAAACTTAAGAAGCTTTTGAAATATTAAGAAATAAATTATGTGAACCACCTGTACTAAATACACCTGACTTTACAATGCCGTTTATTATTACTACTGATGCATCAGGTTATGCAATTGGAGCAGTTTTATCACAAGGACAACTCGGGGAAGACACTGCATATGCATACGCTTCACGAGTATTGCGGGACGCTGAAATAAGATATGAAACATATGAAAAAGAAGCATTGGCTATTGTTTTTCGTGTAAAAACATTTAGACCATATATTTATGGTTAAGAATTTATTCTCGTTACAGATCATAAGCCATTAGTTTGGTTTCAAAAAGCAAAAGATGTAAATACAAGAGTTTTAAAATGGGAATTAAAATTAGGAGAATACAATTTCAAAGTTATTTACAAACCAGGTAAAACAAATTATGTTGCAGATGTTTTATCCAGAAATCTAATGAAAACAGAAAAATTTGAACAAATGAAAGTAACAACAAGAGCTGCAGCAAAGTAACGAGAATTAAAAACAAGATCACAATCAACAACCAAAACAACTGACGAAATTAATAAAAATAAGAATTTAATAAAGAACAAACAAGAAATACGAAAGAAAGTAAGTGATAAAACTAACGATTCGACCGACGAAGAAATTTTAAATCAACCAAAAATTATTAAACGTAAGAAAAAAGTCAAACAAATTCAAAAAAAAAAAAAAGAAACAAAAAATCAAGATTTAAATCAAGATAGTGTGAGTAGTTCTTTAAGTTCAGACGAAAATATTGAAAATATAATAAACGAACAAAACAATAATAAAAAAGAATCATCAGATCATAGCGATTCAGATATTAAACACTTTCAACAATGTTAAGATTGTCAATTTAAAAAATTAGTTCGTGTAAAACATAGAGAACCTATGATTATTACTGATACTCCCGCCACGTGTTTCTGGAAAATTTCTACGGATATTGTCGGGGCAAAACAAAAAACTAAAAGGGGGAATGAATATACTTTAACTATCCAAGATTTATTTTCTAAATTTTGTATTGCAGAAGCATTACCTAACACTTTAGCAACAACAATTTCAACTGCTTTTGTTAAAAGATTTATTTGTTATTTTGGTCCGCCAAGAATTATTCTAATAGACCAAGGTCGTAACTTTTTGAGTGCTATTTTAAAATGTGTAGCAAAACGATTCGGTATTAAAAAACTTAAAACTACAGCCTATTATCCCCACTCTAACGGTTCATTAGAACGATCACACCACACATTAAACGAATACCTTAAACACTACTCATCCATTGATGAAGAGTGGGACGAATGGATCGAGTTAGCAATATTTTCATACAATACAAGTTATCATGAAGCAATAAAAAATACACCTTATGCTATTGTCTTTGGACAACAGTCTAGATTACCTTTAAGTGAACCTATAAGAGAATGTGAACAATTACCTACAATGCAAGGTTATTCAATTGATTTAATCACAAGATTACATGGAATAAGATTATTAGCTTATCAAAATTGAGTTGACGCTAAACGCAAATCGAGAAAATATTACGATAAACATTGTAATCCACAAAATTTAAAAGTAGGTCAATATGTATTTTTACAAAGTGGACCAAATCCAGGTAAAACAAAAGATCATTACTCTGGACCACACAAAATTCTTGAAATTTTGGGTAAAGGAAATGTAAAAATTCGAACAGAAAAAAGAATTCAAATAGTTCACATGAATCGATTGAGATATTCATTCATAAATCCAGAAATTACACCAATTAAAAAAACACGAAAACAAAAGAAAAATAGCGATGAAGAAAATTCTAATTAATTTATGTTTACAGATGATTATCAATATCACTTTCGCGATTTATTTTTTTCATTATGGCCGTCATCAGTGAATGGAATAATTGGGTATGATAGCGGAAGATTTTCATTAAATTCAACTACGATTTCTATTACAGAGGTGGGAGATTGTGATATTCATCCTTAAGAAATAAATACAACAGAACCATTTATTCAATCATTACAATTAAAAGAATATTCTTTAACATAAGTTATTCAATGTAAAATCAAAGTAGATTGAAATATTTATTATTGCGGGGCTTTTTCTCATATGTCAGTCGTACATAGTGGACATATAGAATATATTGAAGAAATTTCAAAAGAAAGATGTTTAGATATTCATAAATCGGGTTTATATAGATTCGGTACGTTATTTATAACCGGTTTTAAAATTAATAACACAACTACGCGTGGTGCAACACTCGTAAGATCAATCGGTAATGATGGGACGTGTAAAGGGAGAAATTATTCAGATTTTTATTCGAGTTGGAGTGATATTGTCGCTCAAGGGGTTTTAAAAATAACAATACAAGAATATTTCGCGGAAGTTAAATATGAAAATGATAAAGTGTGTTGAAAATCGGGTTTAACCTATACTTTATCTGATTTATCTTGTTTAGATTTAGAGGGAGGTTATACTTTTCGGGACTATATTCCATGACATAAATGTGATTTTCAAAATTTTGGGGTTTTATATAAGGGTAAAGTAAATAAAACATCTGGGAAAAATTCAGATGAGCATGAAATTGTTTACTCTTTAAAATCAAATGGAATAACATTTGCATTAACTACCACAAATGTTGAAATTATATGTGGCTATAAAATAATCAGAACTGAACATCCAAAATTATTAATCTTTGAAACATCAAAGAATGATTTAATGTTAAGCAATAAAATATCAATAGAAAATTTAGATTCGTTTGCATATATTAATTCTAAGTTTGTATACGTAGAAAAATTTATACAAAAACAAATTAAACAGTTATATTATGATGTATTAGTTCATCGTTGTATGTTAGAACGTAATGCTTTAAAAAATTTTTTATTAATTGCGTCAAGTAAACCAGACGAGTTTGCTTACATTTATATGAAAGGACCAGGCTATATAGCTATAATGTCAGGTGAATCGATAAATGTTGTAAAGTGCATACCTGTTGAGGTATCAGTTTACCCAAGAAGTGAGTGTTATAACGAATTACCAGTGAAAATAGGAAATGACAGTTACTTTTTAACTCCAAAGACAAGAATTTTAGTTAGAAAAGGTACTCAGATTGATTGCAATTCACTTTTTCCACCTTTATTTTTAATAGATGGATCATGGTATAAATTTACACCTAATCCAATTGAAGTTTTACCACCAAATAAAATTCAACTATTAACCAAGCCAACATGAAAATATACTTCTCCAAAATTCTTAGCTACAAGCGGAATTTATTCTGAACAAGATCTCGACAAATTAAGACATAGAATTATGTCTCCAGTGAAAAAACCAGCAATTTTAAGTAATATTGCTAGCGGAATGGATGGTTTGCATTATGCAAATTAAGGTGAATCAACATTAAATTTATTTTATACTACTGCTTTACAGAAATTAGCTGATTCAGCATGGGAAAAAACATGGGGAAAATTTGTAATTTTTGGATCTGCAAGGGCAGGAATATTTAGTATAATTATGATTATACGACTAGTAAAATTTCCATTTGACACATGACTTCATGCTTTTCAAGTTTGAAAATCTTATGGATGCTCTTTTTATAAGTGTCTATCATTTTGGGATGCTTGTACTAATTTCATCTTAATAAGAGCACAAGAAAATAATATAAATAATATTCATAAAAGTATTAATAATAATAATAACACAAATTCAAGCAACGACGAAAATGTTCAATTAGTTATAATTCAAAAAACAACACAAAATCAAGAAATTCAAACAATAAATGAAAATACTGAACCATCAGCACCATCAGCAGATGAAAAAATTTATCCAATATTACCAACAAATCAAGAAGAAAATAAAGAAGCGAGAATTATTCAAAAAACAACCAGCATGTTCCGTTTATCCTCATAAATAATTTTGAATTCAATCATAAAAATACTAACAACTTATAACTGACAAATTTCAAAATTTTAATTTTTTTTTAATTTATAATTTTAATGATGATACTTAAATTGAAAGTATTATTACAGATGAAAATTCCTGCCGGAGTACTCAAGCAGTTGAAAGAAGATGAAGAATTAGATGCATTATATGGAATTCCACATACAAGAATTCCTGGAAGACATTTAAAATTTTATGCAAGGTTGATAACATCATATTGTACCATGCCAAGGAAAATAGTGAAGAAGTTTTATCATAATGATTTTGACAACGCATCAATGTGCGAAAACCGTTTAAAAGACTGTCCAATGACTTCTACAAAGAAATTTGAATATTGCAATCAAAACTGGCATCGGTTATATCCGTATAAAATTTCGAGAGTTTGTATTAAGTGCGGTGAAGTGTTAATAAACCAAAAACCGGGATATATTTGTGAAGATTGTGCGAATACTTGGGTAAACTATTGTGAAATTTTAGAAAATAAGTATTTTATCGATATTTATGTGTAATTTAGTCTGTTAAGAAAAAATAAATATCATTGTTATTAATATTGTTAATAAATAAATACATATATATACATACATATATACATATATATATATATATATATATATATATATATATATATATATATATATATATATATATATATATATATATATATATATATATATATATATATATATATATATATATATATATATATATATATATATATTAGGGTGCTTCGTTTCAAACGACTATTTTTTTTTTTTCGCTCCCATCCCGAAATTTTGTTGGAAATACCCCCCAAAAAATTCCCTGAGAGTTTGAGCCCTTAATATTAATATTAAGTACTTTCCCAGAGCAGGTGAAGATTTCCCATTTAAAATACACGTAAACTTGGGTTTTTATTTTTTAAACTTCTATAACTCCGCGGCATTTTATGATATCATCTCGCCCAAAGTCGGGATTTTCTCACAATTAAAGGTACTACAAAAGTGCCCGTTGTCGCGAAGTCGTAACTCATACGGGTGAGGTAGTACGGACCGCTAAACCGAATTTTTTCATTGAATTCTTGTTTTTTCTCTCATTATCTCATAAACAACAAGACCTACAGAAAAAATATGCATGACAATTTTATAGAAAATTTAATTTCCTACAAAAAAGGTCCTTAGCATCAAATCACTCAGATTGATATTTTCTGAGATATTAGTCAAATAAAAAATCAATATTTTCTAAGATTTGATTTGACACTTAATGGGAATTCAATGCTACATAAACTTCAATAATTAATATCTCAGAAAATATCAATCTGAGTGATTCGATGCTAAGGACCTTTTTTGTAAGAAATTAAATTTTCTATAAAATTGTCGTTCACATTTTTTCTGTAGGTCTTGTTGTTGAGGAAAAAACAAGAATTCTATGAAAAAATTCGGTTTAGCGGCCCGTACTACCCCACTCGTATGAGTTACGACTTCGCGACAACGGGCAATTTTGTAGTACATTTAATTGTGAGAAAATCCCGACTTTGGGCGAGATGATATCATAAAATGCCGCGGAGTTATAGAAGTTTAAAAAATAAAAACCCAAGTTTACGTGTATTTTAAATGGGAAATCTTCACCTGCTCTGGGAAAGTACTTAATATTAATATTAAGGGCTCAAACTCTCAGGGAATTTTTTAGGGGGTTTTTCCAACAAAATTTCGGGATGGGAGCGAAAAAAAAAAATAGTCGTTTCAAACGAAGCACCCTAATATATATAAAAGAAAAAAAAAAACAAAAAAAAAGGAGAAAAAGTATAAAAATGAAAAAAAAAAAATAATTGATAATAGGAAAAATAATAATTAATTATTGATATAAAAAAAATATATTTTTTCATTTTTAATATTTGAATTTATCATTAAATAAAAAATAAATGAAAAAAATATTAATACACATATCTAAAAGAAAAAAAAAATATATTTATTATAAAAATTTGAAAAAATTTTATGAAATATTATTTTAATATTTCATGTATGTTAATTTTTATGTCATTGGAATGCGTACAAATCCAATGCATAAGTCGCGTTATCGCGAAAGGTGTGACGAGCACGCGTTATTTTCCTGCTCAGATTTAAATATTTTAAGTACGGGAAATACACTAATGGAAAAAATTAAAGGATCAAAAAAAAATTCCAAATTTTTGGGTGATTTTCAACAGGCCGTAACTTCGAGAGAAATGGTCGTACAAGGAAAAAAAAAAAAAGGAAATTGTAGCTCCAAATGTCTACTTTTTGGATTAGAACTTCAAAATTCTTTTGCGTCAGCGGTTTTTGAGTAATCTTAGAAAAACCAGCGACAAAAAAATTTTCAAATTTTTTTTACTTTTTTTTTTTGGTCTACGGGCGTGGGAAAATTTTTTTTTGCTTAACCACTATAAGTATCGGATACCTTCATTATTCAGCTTTAATTTCATTTTTTATAGACCTTGATACGTCCATTTGTCGCCGAGATATCGGTCTTCAAATGAAAAAGGATCCTTTTGTCTTTGATTATCGATATCTCAGCAACCAATGATCGCACAGAAAGTTAATGGTGGGTTTCAAAAACTTAAATAAATTCCCTTGAACGATTAGTCATTTTTTTTTCGAATAAAAAATTTTTCCTGTCGTCACATTAATTTGAAAATGCAACAAAAAAAGGGCTTTTGGTGGTTTTTTGGAAAATCAAGCGCTGGATCGAAAATATTGTGGAAATCAATAATGTTGAGTGTGCAATTTACAGTTCAATATGCCCACAAAAACACCACAAAGGGCCAGATTGATCCAACCAGCCGTGTTTTTGTTTCAATCGATCAAATTTTTAAAAAAATTAAAGGATCACTTTTTTTGCTCTGAAAAGCTCATAATCTTTAACAAAATGATAAAACAAATTTCTCCGAGCTTATTTCACATTTTCATTCCAAACAGTGCTTAAATTTCCAAAAAATAAAAAAATTTAAAAAAAAACAAAAATTTTTTCAAAAAAAAAATTTTTTTGAAAATTTTTTTTTTAACAACTTTAAGAAATTTAAGAGACCACGGAATGCAGCGAAGAAAACGTGTTTAAAATGATTGGGCGTTGGTCTCTTAAATTTCTTAAAGTTGTTAAAAAAAAAAATTTTCAAAAAAAATTTTTTTTTGAAAAAATTTTTGTTTTTTTTAAAATTTTTTTATTTTTTGGAAATTTAAGCACTGTTTGGAATGAAAATGTGAAATAAGCTCGGAGAAATTTGTTTTTTCATTTTGATAAAGATTATGAGCTTTTCAGAGCAAAAAAAGTGATCCTTTAATTTTTTTAAAAATTTGATCGATTGAAACAAAAAAACGGCTGGTTGGATCAATCTGGCCCTTTGTGGTGTTTTTGTGGGCATATTGAACTGTAAATTGCACACTCAACATTATTGATTTCCACAATATTTTCGATCCAGCGCTTGATTTTCCAAAAAACCACCAAAAGCCCTTTTTTTGTTGCATTTTCAAATTAATGTGACGACAGGAAAAAATTTTTTTTCGAAAAAAAATGACTAATCGTTCAAGGGAATTTATTTAAGTTTTTGAAACCCACCATTAACTTTCTGTGCGATCATTGGTTGCTGAGATATCGATAATCAAAGACAAAAGGATCCTTTTTCATTCGAAGACCGATATCTCGGCGACAAATGGACGTATCAAGGTCTATAAAAAATGAAATTAAAGCTGAATAATGAAGGTATCCGATACTTATAGTGGTTAAGCAAAAAAAAATTTTCCCACGCCCGTAGACCAAAAAAAAAAAGTAAAATAAATTTGAAAATTTTTTTGTCGCTGGTTTTTCTAAGATTACTCAAAAACCGCTGACGCAAAAGAATTTTGAAGTTCTAATCCAAAAAGTAGACATTTGGAGCTACAATTTCCTTTTTTTTTTTTCCTTGTACGACCATTTCTCTCGAAGTTACGGCCTGTTGAAAATCACCCAAAAATTTGGAATTTTTTTTTGATCCTTTAATTTTTTCCATTAGTGTATAATATGAGTATAATTAAGGCCGGGTAACCTAAGACACATGGAAGTAAGTACGGGAAGACATGAAGACCTAGAGTTAAGTCGCCGGAGACGAGAAGAATAAGAAGGTAGTAGTAGACACATTGAAGCTGAGCGCCTGATCATATCAGGAGTTAATAGAAATAAGTTAGTATTAGTAGTAAGTAAATTAGGAGCGCAACGGACAGAGGTAGCAACGACGACCCCAGGCCTAATACATGGGGAATAATAGTTCCGACAGCACCGCCAGAGCGCGCATCCCAGATGCACCGTCCCTAAGTAGAGAGGAATCTCGAATATTCATAAGCTGTTCAAATCAGCTGTGAAAAAAATCCGAATCTGACCTCCGAGCCATTGGAGTGACCGAGGCGAAGATAGAAGACAATAGGCCGACTAAACAACAGGTGTTTCCGTTATTTTAGTCTAATCTTGTTAAGGATTCTATTTATCCGCCGTTCCGTCCGACAAGAAATAAGTTGGCTAGACTTCTGGTCAAATATTTCGACGTCCCTAGTAGGAATTAAGTATTTGAAATCTGGAATACCGGGTTTTAAATACTAATCCGCAATCCGGGAGTTAGGTCTTCTGTCAGCAGGCTGGCTTTCCGGCTTCGACAAAAGACATTCGCGTATTAATCTAGTCAACATGTGCCTTTTTGGTCAAAGTTTTTTCTTCGCCTTGGAAAATTATGATCGAGGTATCATTCGATTCGTCATTGCATCTAGAAACTTTTTGAAAAATTTGAAGTGGCGCTTGCAAAAATTGCAAAAGTTATAAACAATTTAGTAAAAAAAAAAAGGGGTTTGGTTTTTTGCGAATATCTCAAAAAGTATTTAAAATTTTTGAAATTTGAAAAAAGATTCAAAAAGAGGAAAAAACTTCCTAAAAAAAAGTCCTGCCTCCCCAAACTCTGGGACCAATATTTATAACTTTTTTAGGGGGTTGAAAAAACGGCCGAAAACGGGAACTCACGGTTGCGTAAACTCCGCCCATTTCGGACCTTTATTAGAAAAATATTATTTAAACTTATTAAATATGAAAATTAAGAAATGAAAAAATTCAGGCACCTACAGGATAGATCAATGAACAAACATCCGGCGATCAAAAATTTTTATCGCGATTTTTCAATTAGTTATCCATTAGTTAATTAACAATTTTTTGTCGCACAAACTTAAACATTGAAAGTACGATAATTGTTAAACTATAAATCTGGAATTTTTTTCCTTTTATGGAGCTATTTTACAAAGACTATAGAACAGATTCCCGTTGGAAAAATTAAAAAATTGTTAATTTTCACTTTGTTATTAACAATTTACTTAAGTGAAAAATTATCAAGCTCGATTAAACATTGGAAGAAATATTTTTTTTATGATATTGCTATTGGTCTGTTTCCTTATGATCATATGCTACTTAAAAATGTTTTTTAATAATTTTTATCTCATATTGTTTAAAAAATTGTTATAAAAAAATGCGTTGTTTATAAGATTATCAAAAAATTCTTTTTCGAAACAGATTCTTTGATGAAAATTACGATTTTTAGAAAAAAAATTTTTTGATTATCTTATTGGGCAAAATTTTTTTTTATTCTGACACATTTATTCATAATTTCTAAGATAATACAGTTACAGCCCCGGCTAGTAGCTTTGTTTGTTCATTAACTAATACAGAATGAAAAAGATATGAGTAACTTTTGTTGTATCTGGTATAGTTGATGAGATATTTCGATTTTAAAAACAAAAAAAATTTTTTTTCCTTTAGTTTTTATAAATAATTGCAAAAAAATTATATAAATAATTAAGTTAGAGCTTTAGTTTAGTCATAAATTTGTTGAGTAGCTAAATTAGAAAAAAAAATCGGTCTGTCAGTTGACCCGGCGGGCCAGCCCCAAAACTTCCCGTGTATTTCGAGCTCCTTGAGCTCGAAAAATTGTGGTAGATACATTTTCGAGCTCGAAAATACTTTTGTTTTTAAAAAATAACGTTTTTTACAATTTTTTCTACAACGATATCTCTCGAACGAATAAACCGATTGAGACGTTTAAGGTGATAATCGACGCGTTTCATTGAGTTCTATAACTGATTAAATTTTGAAATTGATTCATCGAGTCATTTTTGAGAAATTTTCAAAATACAAAAAAAATTTTTTTTTTTAATTCTTTCGACAACGGTTTCTCTTGAAAGAATTAACCGATTTTGATGTTTGAGGTAGCATTCGACGCGGCTTATGAATCTCCAGAGCCCAGTCCATTTTGGAATTAATCCATCAAGCCCGTAAAAAGTTATCCAAAAAAAACATTTTTGAAAAAAGTTTATTTTTGGAATATCTCCGAACGAGCCCTACCGGTCAAGCTCAATTTTTTTTTCAGCTTCAAGATATTAAAAAACTGCGTCGATTGACAGCTTGACGATCAAAATCGGTTCATCCGTTCAAAAGTTATAGATATTTACATACGTAAGTACGTACGTACGTATGTACGTACATACATACATACATACACTCGGACATCATCGTGAAAATAGTCAGAATAGCTTTCTAGGACCTCAAAACGTCAACATCTGTTAAAATTTCGATTTTCACAAATCGGACTGAAACCAATAACTTCTCGAATTTTTGAAAATTTGCAATTTTCTTAGCGGGAAGTTAGAAAGATTTTGATGAATTTGTTGTATCTGCGATAGTTTATATTACTGCGATAAGTTATATTCTGCGATAAGTTATATTACTAATTAATAAAGAAAAGCAGGCGCGAAAGGTAAGTTTGAATATATGAGATAACTTAAAATTATATAAAAAATCGAAAAATTATTTTCTTTCCAAAAACTGATACTGGGCTATTTTTGTTGTATTTTTTAGAATAAAAAAAAATTTAATTGTTTATAACAAATTGTTTATTGTATAAACAATTAAAATTTGAATGAAAATAAAAATTTTTTTTCAGATATCGAAGAACAAGATGAATTATGATTTAAAAAAAAAAAATGGTTCCTTAATTTTCATAACAAGTGGTAAAAAAAAATAGTTAATTAACAAATGCGTTTTTAAGCAATAAAAAATTTTTTTAAGAAACGATTTTTTTTCTAAAGATCATAATTTTCATCAAAGAATCTGTTTCGAAAAAAATTTTATGATTATCTTATAAACAAAGCATTTTTTTATAACAATTTTTTAAACAATATGAGATAAAAATTATTAAAAAACATTTTTAAGTAGCATATGATCATAAGGAAACAGACCAATAGCAATATCATAAAAAAAATATTTCTTCCAATGTTTAATCGAGCTTGATAATTTTTCACTTAAGTAAATTGTTAATAACAAAGTGAAAATTAACAATTTTTTAATTTTTCCAACGGGAATCTGTTCTATAGTCTTTGTAAAATAGCTCCATAAAAGGAAAAAAATTCCAGATTTATAGTTTAACAATTATCGTACTTTCAATGTTTAAGTTTGTGCGACAAAAAATTGTTAATTAACTAATGGATAACTAATTGAAAAATCGCGATAAAAATTTTTGATCGCCGGATGTTTGTTCATTGATCTATCCTGTAGGTGCCTGAATTTTTTCATTTCTTAATTTTCATATTTAATAAGTTTAAATAATATTTTTCTAATAAAGGTCCGAAATGGGCGGAGTTTACGCAACCGTGAGTTCCCGTTTTCGGCCGTTTTTTCAACCCCCTAAAAAAGTTATAAATATTGGTCCCAGAGTTTGGGGAGGCAGGACTTTTTTTTAGGAAATTTCTTCCTCTTTTTGAATCTTTTTTCAAATTTCAAAAATTTTAAATACTTTTTGAGATATTCGCAAAAAACCAAACCCCTTTTTTTTTTACTAAATTGTTTATAACTTTTGCAATTTTTGCAAGCGCCACTTCAAATTTTTCAAAAAGTTTCTAGATGCGATGACGAATCGAATGACACCTCGATCATAATTTTCCGAGGCGAAAAAAAAACTTTGACCAAAAAGGCACATGTTGACTAGACTATATTTGACTCACAGCAACTAGGCACGAGTGTGTCGTGGAGCTGGTTTTCCCGGCTCCGTACACTCGAGGAGAGGACGTATCAACGTGGTCTCCCGCGTTTACGTACCTCTAAAATTCTATCGCAGGGCTTCACTCTGTGATTAGAGGGAGCGGGTAACAGTCTGGCTAGTGTCGTTGAATGGGACCGTAAGTTTCGCGATTCGCGACGCGAGACCACATTAGTAAACCGCGGCTCGTCTTTAGCTAGTCCAAGTCACTGAACCTGTTTTAAACGTTATATCTTTTTATATGTATATATATATGTATGTTTGTTTATAAACCGTACCATTATTTTAATAAAGAAATATTTTCAAGTCGGAAATAAATATTGAAATTATTTGTGTTCCGCGATCCCCACCCTATCCCTGGACTCCGGCGAGCTAATAAATACGGGGAAGCTACAGAAGAAGCGTAGCGAGGATTTCAAATCCTTCCGTAACGTTACAAAGGGACTCATATGACACCTCTTCCACATATAAATTCTTGTAAAAAATTTTTGAGTAGGGATGTTAGCAACTGGTGACAGCTTAAAAGTTGTTAATAAACGTCTGATTATAAGTTCGACTTCCTCAACAATCAATTTAGGAGATTTGTTTGAAAAGAAAAAAAAACACTAGCAATAAATGAATAAACAATAATAGTAATAATAAAATCAGTAATAATTACAAAACATATAAAATAACATCGTAAATAAAAAAAAAAAAAGTAAATATGATAAATAATAATAAAAAATCTATCTAAAAAGAAAAAAAAAAGAAAAGAGGCATGAATTTAATATCGTAATTACTATAATATTTAAATTTAATTTTTACAATCAGCAAAATTTCAGACTACGTACGTAACGGGCCCAACTATGTGCATCTTAATTTAATGCAAGATTTGATAGCGGAGGACTTGCCGTCTATTTTCAAGGAGATAGAAAGATTCGTTTATGTTAAAAAAAGTGAAAGTGCAAATCGAATACTGGTTAAAAATCAAGGCCAGGTTGATGAAAAGAAAATTTGTGCGGCTTGTTTATGCGAGCTGTATTTAGAAAATAATAACGAAGAATGGCGTGAATATGAAGGAATAGTTTAGTTCCATAAATTAAGTTTGGAGGAAAATTTGGGCTGTGATCGTTGTGGAGAAATTTCGTTAAAAGTTCAACCAGCCAGAACATGTGATAAATGTAAGCAACTCTTTCTGTGGAAAGAGGAAGAACTTTTTGAAAAAAAATTATTGTATGTAGTAGAGCTATGGGATAAAATGTTGAATAATTAAATAAAAAAAAAAAAATAAATAAAAATGATGAATAAAAGAATTACAACGAATATTAAAAAGAAAAAAAAAGGTGTTGTAATAATAATTTAATAAATACATGCCAGGACTGGTTGGTGGATGGGATGTTAGAAAAATACGCATATTAAATAATATAACAAAATTTTTATCTGTCACAGCACATAACATCCCTCGCAACCTTAAGCTCACCGTGGAAACACCGTGGAAACTCTACAGACTCACCGTAAATGCTCGGTGGGAACCCCGTGGATTTGTTCCATTTTTCCACGATGAAACCACAGTAGTTCCATAGCAATTTGACTACGTTTCCCCAATATTTCTGATGTGTTTCCACGGTGTTCCCACAGTCATTCCACGACAAACACATAGTGTAGTAATGCTGAAAATACGCTAAATGTACCATGGTTTAGTAGAAGTTTGTCAATGATAATTCAACGGGTTCGCAATTATTATGCGATAAATTCACCGTAGAAACATTCTATAAAATCCAGGCAGCCATACACCGCTGTGTAGCTAAACTCGAATTTTTTTACGATATCCACACTAATATCATTATTTAATTACAAATACGCTTTCATTTAAAGAATAATTTATTTTTTCAAAACATAAAATCATTACAAAACAGCCTTTATAATAATATTAATTATATTGATCATGCTAAAGATTACAATATTTAGATTAAATTTAAGTCATTCAATAACTTAAGCAGTAGTCAATATACTAATATTAGTAATCGTTATTATTATAATTACATTCTATAACTAAAACATATTTTATTAAATTTAACACCACATATTTTTTCATTATTTACGTCTGAGTAACGTGTATAATAAGTTAGATTTTCATAATTTTCATTCAGAACTATGAGATATTATTTCGTAAAAAATTAAACGTTCTACAAAAAGTTTCTTATCATTTTTTGATAAACCCATCTGTTCAAAAGTTATTGGAGTTTGAAGTCAAGTTGTAGTAAATTCCAAAGTCATTTTACTTGTCCGGCGAAACTGTCATACTTATCACTATAAACTATCATACTTATCACAAAACATGTGGTTATATTTGAAATCGACAGAAAAGCCAGTTTATTAAAAACATTTCATGTATATTAATTATAAATTGTGAATTATATATATATAAATATAAAAATATTATTTATGAATTTTTCCTACATTATGGTGTGAAAAATTTATCAGTGATAAAAATTGTGTCAAAGCTGTAAAAGTCTGTTAAAAATCTGAAGTTAATTTTAAAAATTGTGTAAAAACTTTAAATGTTTTAAGTATTTGAAGTTTATTTTATATAAGTATTATTTTTAATAAGTTAATAGAATAATTACTAATTTAAGTAATAAGTCATTGAATATTTTCTTAAGACATATTTATTTTTAATAAATAATTAAAAACAATTTTCATTATTTTTAATGAGTAATTTACGACAATTTTGACAAATTCTAACAAAAAATAAATATATAATAACAAATTTAATTTTCCAAGAAAAAGAAATAATTAATTTTTTTGCAAAAATAAATTATTTACCTTTCTTTTAAAATATAATTCATTTATTTACTTTTTGTTTTCAATTTATATTTTTTTCTTTTGTTACAAAAGGGGTAAAATATTATAAAATTATTGAGTGTAATTTATTTATTTACAGTTGTTAATTGTAAATAATTGTAACGTAACTCTAAAATTAATGCATTTACTAAAATCTTTTAATATTGAATGAAATTCTTTATTTTCGCCCAAAAAAAAAAATTATTTCTCTTTCTTTTAAAATAAAATTTATTGTTATATGATTTTTTCTTCTCAAAAAAATAAAAATTAATTATTTCTCTTTCTTGTAAAATTAAATTTGTTATTATATATTTTTTTTGTTAGAATTTGTTAAAATTGTCTTAAATTACTCATTAAAAATAATGAAAATTCGTTTTAATTATTCATTAAAAATAAATATGTATTATGAAATATTCAATTACTTATTACTTAAATTAGTAATTATTTCATTAACTTATTAAAAATAATACTTACATAAAATCAAGTTCAAATACTTAAAACTTTCAAAGGTTTTACACAATTTAAAAAAATTAACTTCAAATTTTTAAAACACTTAAAGTTTTAACAAATTTTTTATCACTGATACGTTTTTTACGCCATAATTTAGGAAAAATTTATAGATAATATATTTATATAAATAATTCACGTTTTATATAATTAATGTATATGAAATGTTTTTCGTACATTGGCTTTTCTATCGATTCCAAATATAACCACATGTTTTGTTGGATACCTTGCGATTATTCTGTATACGAGTTAACCTAATAGTCAGTAAAATAAATATTCCCTTTCAATTATATTTGGTGGCCAACTTCATCATGTCGTTTTTGCGGTACGCTTGCACGTGCAGCTCTCAATTTCACTCTCTACTAAACGCGCCAAAAGAAGTCAACTTCAAAAAATTAGTTGTTTTTTGGCCAACCCTTATATATACATCGCTAAATTGTAACTATATAGAATTATTTAATTATTAATAGTTTATACTTAATCGTTTTATAATTTCAAATCAGAATTGAAAATTTAACCAGTTAAAAAATAAAAAAATCCTAATAATTTTGATATTGAGTGGAAAGAAATCAAATTATTGGAAAAATATTTAAAGACAATTTTATTTATTTTAATAGAAATTATTGGATGTAAATATAAATAAGATGTTCATTTATCTGTTATAGGTAAACTCTCATAAGCGCTTTTTTTTTTAATTATTCAATCAGATAATATTGATAAGAGTTTCCCAGTTAAGTAGATGCAACACAATTGATTTTTTATGTTAATTTCTCATAGACAGTATGTTGTTACTGTTAGATTATCGAGTTTTCATCGTAAATTCTCGATGTTATTACTGTGTAACTATTATATAATCACCGCGAATTTACCGTGGATTCTTCGTTTAATCATTGCAAAAACTAATTGCAAACCCATCGTAAATATATCGTGTTTTCACTGTGGATCAATGACATAAGCCCAATGAAATCATCGTGGATTAACTATGGGTTCAAAGTGTAACGAACGTGGATTCAGCGTGAAATCACGGTGATTATTCATTGTGTCTTTACCGTAAATTTGGTATGGAAACACCGTGGACTCAGCAAAAAACTATCGTGGAAACATCGTGGAAAAATGTAACAAATCAACCGTGGAAACAGCGTGGAAACTGCATAGGTTGCACGGTGTTTCCACAAACACAGTGTTTCCACGGTATTTCCACGGTGAGCTCAAGGTTGCGAGGGATCATTGGGTTACAAAATTAAATCGTTGATTTAATTTATTAATACTGTTAAATTGTCTGAGCTCATGATTATGGAATTAAATAAATGCAAATGAGAGAATTGATCTCGAGTAAATAATTTAAATAATTAATTTGAATGCATTGAAACACTGAGTTGACTGTACAAAATGTCATGAGAATAAGTAACATGAAGTCAGAGGTTACTGAGCGAAGTTAATTATTGAACACTTCAATTAATGTTTTTATAGCACACAATGTATAAATAATTGAGTTCATTAATTTATAATGTCGTTGATCACTTAATTGAATAGAGCTGAAAAAGTTTATAATAACCGTAAATGCTCGTTGGGAACCCCGTGGATTTGTTCCATTTTTCCACGATGAAACCACAGTAGTTCCATAGCAATTTGACTACGTTTCCCCAATATTTCTGATGTGTTTCCACGGTGTTCCCACAGTCATTCCACGACAAACACATAGTGTAGTAATGCTGAAAATACGCTAAATGTACCATGGTTTAGTAGAAGTTTGTCAATGATAATTCAACGGGTTCGCAATTATTATGCGATAAATTCACCGTAGAAACATTCTATAAAATCCAGGCAGCCATACACCGCTGTGTAGCTAAACTCGAATTTTTTTACGATATCCACACTAATATCATTATTTAATTACAAATACGCTTTCATTTAAAGAATAATTTATTTTTTCAAAACATAAAATCATTACAAAACAGCCTTTATAATAATATTAATTATATTGATCATGCTAAAGATTACAATATTTAGATTAAATTTAAGTCATTCAATAACTTAAGCAGTAGTCAATATACTAATATTAGTAATCGTTATTATTATAATTACATTCTATAACTAAAACATATTTTATTAAATTTAACACCACATATTTTTTTTTCATTATTTACGTCTGAGTAACGTGTATAATAAGTTAGATTTTCATAATTTTCATTCAGAACTATGAGATATTATTTCGTAAAAAATTAAACGTTCTACAAAAAGTTTCTTATCATTTTTTGATAAACCCATCTGTTCAAAAGTTATTGGAGTTTGAAGTCAAGTTGTAGTAAATTCCAAAGTCATTTTACTTGTCCGGCGAAACTGTCATACTTATCACTATAAACTATCATACTTATCACAAAACATGTGGTTATATTTGAAATCGACAGAAAAGCCAGTTTATTAAAAACATTTCATGTATATTAATTATAAATTGTGAATTATATATATATAAATATAAAAATATTATTTATGAATTTTTCCTACATTATGGTGTGAAAAATTTATCAGTGATAAAAATTGTGTCAAAGCTGTAAAAGTCTGTTAAAAATCTGAAGTTAATTTTAAAAATTGTGTAAAAACTTTAAATGTTTTAAGTATTTGAAGTTTATTTTATATAAGTATTATTTTTAATAAGTTAATAGAATAATTACTAATTTAAGTAATAAGTCATTGAATATTTTCTTAAGACATATTTATTTTTAATAAATAATTAAAAACAATTTTCATTATTTTTAATGAGTAATTTACGACAATTTTGACAAATTCTAACAAAAAATAAATATATAATAACAAATTTAATTTTCCAAGAAAAAGAAATAATTAATTTTTTTGCAAAAGTTTATAATAAATTGCACTGAATTGAATTTATTTTATCAGCACGTGGTAGCATGATTGCAGAGGCTACCGAGCGAGCATTTACTTTTATATTATTAAAAATCTTGAGCTTTTTGATAATTTATTACTAATAAATTGAGTCTTTTATATTTATGAACACTTGATATAATTATTTGGGGGATTAATAAACACCTGTAATGTTTTCCGTTGGAATAACATCTTGAAAAACGTGGTCGTTGATCGCTTGAATTGGTGAGTTTTTTTTTAATTTATTGATAAGCTCTGGTGCCCACAATTACAAAAATAATTGTATTTTTGACGAGCTTGATGATCACTTAATTAATTGGAATTAATATTTTTATTTAATTACTCGAGATGAGTGCAAAATAAAACGATAAATTATAACACGTGTTACTTGTTGAACGTACGTATGCAAAAGATAATGGCGGCCGTCTTCTTGGCACGAGGCAGAAAAAATTAAATGCTTAGGCGCCGAGCTGCGCGTCATCAAATTCAAATTTATGGACGAGGACCCAGCAGGTGCTGCCTCTTTTTGTCGGAAGTGAAACTATATTTAAATTTGAATATAGTTTCGATTACGCAACAAAAGGATTATAAATAACAAAATATTGTATCTTAATGAAATAATTATTGCACAACATATGTAATACTTTATTATTGCACTGCAAATATATATATATCCAAACAATTGTATAAGAAATAAATTTAACCATAAAACAAATACATAAAAAAAAAATATATATTACTGTTATATTTAGATAAGTTGCCTTATAAAATAATATATTGGTAAAATTTCGAATATTTTCAGTTCAGATTATTTCCATAAAAAAAAAAAAGAGGGAAAGTAAGTATGACAATTAATGTATAAAAAAAAAAAAAAAAAAAAAAAAAAAACATAAATAAATACATAATAATAGTAACAATGATAATAATAAATAGAAAATATATAAATCAAAATAAACAATAATCAAGTTATCAGAGTAAATTAGTTAATTTGAGCATAGTTATATGAAAATAAAATAATAATAATGTTTTAAATTTCAAAATAAACAAAAAATATATACATATATGTCAATTAAGTAAGTATGTTTACGCAAAAAAAAACATTAAAATTTTTAACTTCCCGCTAAGAAAATCGATGATTTTCAAAAATTTCGGGAAGTTATTGTTTTCACCTCGATTTGCGAAAATCGAAATTTCATCAGATGTCGACGTTTTGAGGTCTTAGGAAGCTATTCTGACTGTTTTTAGAATGATGTCCGAGTGCCTGTATGTATGTATGTGTGTGTGTGTGTATGTGACCGGGCTATAACTTTTTAACTAATGAATCGATTTGGATGGTTGAGGCGGCAATCGAAAAGGCTTGATGGCCATCAACTTTTCTGAAAATATTGGATCATTTCATTACGTAGACTCGAAAATATTGACGAATTACGAAAAAAAAATTTTTTTTTTCAGTTTTTTATTGATTTCTCAGAAATGAGTCTAACGATTGACTTCAAAATCTAATCAGCTCTCGGGCTTAATAAGACGCGTCGATTTCGTCCTTAGCCATCTCAATCGGATAATTCGTTCAAGAGTTATCGTGGGAAATAGAAATGGTGAAAAATGGTTTTTTGCGAATATATTTGAAACAACTGAACTAAACAATTCCGAAATTTAATCAGCCGTAGAGTTTATTAAAACGCGTCGATTGCCACCTCAACCATCAAAATTGGATCATTTGTCTTAGAGTTATCGTGGGAGAAAGAAACGGTAAAAAACAGTTTTTTCATGATACCGGCATCGAAACTTGAAGTTTCAGTGTCTTTACAGCCCGTCGAAACAAGCTAATTTCAAGCCGATGCTGCAAACAACTGCTAGCGAATTCGTAATTCACAAATCCCTTCACAGCGGGCAGAAACATGCGTGTTTCTTCCCTTGGGAAGAAACACAATTGTTTCTGCCCTGTGCTAGATATATTTAATGTTCATTTGCAGCCCTATTACTCTCATTTGTTTACTTGTCACTTCAGCTTACTCATTTCATTTTTTAAGTGACAGTTTTAATTAACCAAATAAAATTACTAAAAAATGAGTGAAAATAATATTTTTGTACTATTTACTATTTAATAAGTGACTGTAAATCACATATTGCTCATTCTCTAACAGTTCTCCCCATCATCGGCTTGAAATTAACTTGTTTCTTACTGGCTGCTGACACTGAATCTTCAAGTTCCGATACAGGTAATCATGAAAAATATAGTGTGTGACTCAGGATAAAACACGATTTCAGACTGCGGGTGATGTCAGCCCTCGCCTGCGGCTCGGGCAGCCAACCTCACCCTAGTCTGAAATCGTCTTGTTTCATCCCTTGTCACACAATATACTATTTCCGAATATCTTTGAGACACCTGAAGGAAACGATTCTAAAATCTGATCAGCTTCAGAATTTAGTAAAAGGCGTCAATTGCTAGCTCAACCATCAAAATCGGGTTATTTTTCTAAGTATCGTGGAAAAAAGAAACGGTGAAAAACGGTTTTTTGCAAATATCTTTAAAATAACGAAACCAAACGATTTCAAAATCTGATCAGTTTAAAACTTTATCAAAACGGGTCGATTGCTGCTTCAAACATGAAAATCAAATCATTTGTCACTGAAATCTTGTGGGAGAAAGAAATGGTAAAAAACATTCTTTTCAACAACAACGGCATGCAAAAGTATGTTCGAGCTCTTTGAGCTCGAAACTGAATTTCTCACAATATTTTCGAGCTCAAGGAGCTCGAAATGGGCGGGAAGTTTTGGGGCTGGCCCGCAGGGTCAACCGACAGACCGATTTTTTTTTTTTTTAACAAATAAGTTCAATAAGTAAAAGAAAAGAATAATAATAACAATTTTATGAATAGCATTGAAATTATTATACAACATTAATAAATTCTGAAATATATATATATAGAAGGAACTACTAAATAAAATAATAAAATTATGATAATAATATATAAAAAAAAAATATATGAATGAATAATAATAAATAGAAAAATATAAAGATTACTACGAATTGAATGATTAAATATCATAAAAATAAAAAATTTATTCAATACTAATAAAAATCGATAAATGAATATTTAAAATATTTGTCATATATTTTAATATATGACAAATAACTAACAGTGGGGGTGTGACGTCACGATGTCGTATTCTTGCTGGCAATCAACTTATTAAAAATAATACATGTTATGCCATCTGACTATGCATGAATTGATCAACTAGCAAACGACTTCCAGCCATTATTACGGCTTATGATTTTTGAATTTGAATTTAAATTCAAATTATTTCTATTATAAAATATTGTTGTTAATAATTATAAATAAATACGAAAATACAAATATTCAATTTAAAAAAAAAAAAAATAAATGGTTATGAAATTTAAATATAAATTCAAATTATCATATTTGTTAATTATGAATAAATAATAAAATTTATTAATAGTTAAATTAAAGTTGAATAAATGAAATATAAAAATTATAAGAACATTATGAAATATAAAATAAATGCTAAAAGGAATAATGAAATGATATAAATATGAAATATGAAATAATGAAATGAATTAATGAATTATATGAATAAATAAATAATGATAATTAATAATCAAAAATGAAATGAAAACTATAAAATATGAAAAGAATATTATTATGAAAAGTATGAAATCGAATTTTAAAATAATAAAATATTGATAAAAACATTATGTAAGAAAGATAATTATTAATAATAAGTTAATTAATAATAAAGTAAAAAAAAAAAAGGAATATAGTATGAAATTATGGAATATTTATAAAAAAACATAATTATTGTTAATAAACAATGAAGAAATAAAAATAAGAATTAATAAATATTGATTTGTGAATTCGACTCCAATGCTTTGGCGTTGTTGCTAACTGCATTGGAAGTCATGAAATATACATGTATATAAATAATAATTATGAAAGAAATATTGATTTAATTACAGCCAATAAAATAATTGGTATAATTAAATAATTATTGGAATGGATGTGACTACCTGGTAACAGCGCTTGTGGAAATCGAAAAGATTTCTGTTTCCTAAGTGAGCTCATTGATCATTGACGAAATTTTAATTATTTAAAGGCACGGCCCTCAATTTTATTAAATCATTGTAATATGATTTAAATATTCAAAGCAGCTGAGGCAGCCGTTCGGCACACACGTGGCTCGGGCGATCACCGAAGTTAAATAGTATCGAGCATGAATACAACTTGGCTGGGTGACCGTTTAGCCACGCGTTGGGCTCGAACAAAGGTCTCCGACCGTTAGGCGCGGGATGAAGATCCAGTGATCGGTAAAATGGGAATTTTATTGACCACTGGAGCTTCACTCAAACCGAAACTGTACTGGCTAGGTTTTCTCTGTGGTTTTCCTACGCCACTGCACCTCCATTGCACTAAGGGAGGTAGTAGGGCATCACCGTAATGATGCAGTACAGTACAAGCACAAGTCGGACCACAGCCGCACAAACCGGGCATAGGAAAAAATTGAGCTGAGTTGTAACTGTATACCATGTGACAGACCGATGGCCTACATACAGAGTGAATTAATATAAAAAAAAAAAGAAAAAAAAAAAAAAAAAACAATTTTAATATTTATAAACTGAATTATAAAAATATAATTCAGAATATTTTTAAATAATTATTGAACTATTGAAAGTAATAATTCATTTTAATAAAAATAATTTTCATAAATATTCCATCAATTATCAAGTTCAAGTTGAATTATTTAAATATAATTCATTCAATAAATAAAATTCAATATCGATAAAATTTCATCAATTATCAAGGGTTAAGAAGGAAGAATAATAAATAAAAAATCAAATAAATAATTATTGATAACAATAATAATCATCAAATAAATCAAGGTAACAATTTAATTGAATAAATAATTAATTATCAAATTTTAAAATAATAATTGATTGATTTTAAATACATTAAATAACAAGTGAAATCGAGAGTAAAACCATTTTATAAAAGTGTGGAATTTTAAATTGCATTAAATTGTCTAATGCAAACTAAATTTTGTTTTGTAATAATTTTTAAATAATTGTTTTGATTTAAATAAATTTGGAAGTTGTTTTAATTTTGCTTTTGTTTTTTTACTTGATTGATTAAATTTTATTTTACTTAATTTTTATTATTTTAATTTAGCTCTTAGACAACGAAAGCATTCTTAATTTTTATTTTCTTTTAATTTTAAATAAACAGTCATCCTTATAGCTCCGTCCTAGTTATTTCGCTCGGCAAAGGCTAAACAGGAGCGCTACTCTTAATATGTGTTATTTTGACGTAACAGTATGTTTCCACTGGGGAGATTGCGGATGAATCAACAGTTCCCTTGCCAGCGTTGATTTTCCGACACCGGATTATCTTCTTCTTCCCACATGCAGATCTCTATCCCACAGAAAAAGCATTTGACGCTGTCTATTGACCCGGTGTAATAGAATCCGGCTGCAGCTCGGCGTCTCGGTTGAGGACGAGCCAAAGGCCAGTTCGTGAAGCTTCGGAGTCTAGCGCCTTCGAGTCAGTAATCAGGAGGTAGTTCCAGGCTCCCCCATTGATGTCTTCGTTATTCTGCTGTAAATAAGTCGTTTTTTTAATAGTGCAACTCTGTATTGTTCTGGAATATGTATATATGTAAGAGTTATATATAAATGGCTGCGTAATTCATCATTATAATTGAGAAAAAGGTTCCGTATATATATTTTTTGTTGATTATAATTACTGTTACAATGTAGTTGCCCTTAATGCTTAGTTTATAATAAATCCGTTTCCTTCGATTATTATTATTATTATTATTATTATTATTATTATTATTATTATTATTATTATTATTATTATTATTATTATTATTATTATTATTATTATTATTATTATTATTATTATTATTATTATTATTATTATTATTATTATTATTATTATTATTATTATTATTATTATTATTATTATTATTATTATTATTATTATTATTATTATTATTATTATTATTATTATTATTATTATTATTATTATTATTATTATTATTATTATTATTATTATTATTATTATTATTATTATTATTATTATTATTATTATTATTATTATTATTATTATTATTATTATTATTATTATTATTATTATTATTATTATTATTATTATTATTATTATTATTATTATTATTATTATTATTATTATTATTATTATTATTATTATTATTATTATTATTATTATTATTATTATTATTATTATTATTATTATTATTATTATTATTATTATTATTATTATTATTATTATTATTATTATTATTATTATTATTATTATTATTATTATTATTATTATTATTATTATTATTATTATTATTATTATTATTATTATTATTATTATTATTATTATTATTATTATTATTATTATTATTATTATTATTATTATTATTATTATTATTATTATTATTATTATTATTATTATTATTATTATTATTATTATTATTATTATTATTATTATTATTATTATTATTATTATTATTATTATTATTATTATTATTATTATTATTATTATTATTATTATTATTATTATTATTATTATTATTATTATTATTATTATTATTATTATTATTATTATTATTATTATTATTATTATTATTATTATTATTATTATTATTATTATTATTATTATTATTATTATTATTATTATTATTATTATTATTATTATTATTATTATTATTATTATTATTATTATTATTATTATTATTATTATTATTATTATTATTATTATTATTATTATTATTATTATTATTATTATTATTATTATTATTATTATTATTATTATTATTATTATTATTATTATTATTATTATTATTATTATTATTATTATTATTATTATTATTATTATTATTATTATTATTATTATTATTATTATTATTATTATTATTATTATTATTATTATTATTATTATTATTATTATTATTATTATTATTATTATTATTATTATTATTATTATTATTATTATTATTATTATTATTATTATTATTATTATTATTATTATTATTATTATTATTATTATTATTATTATTATTATTATTATTATTATTATTATTATTATTATTATTATTATTATTATTATTATTATTATTATTATTATTATTATTATTATTATTATTATTATTATTATTATTATTATTATTATTATTATTATTATTATTATTATTATTATTATTATTATTATTATTATTATTATTATTATTATTATTATTATTATTATTATTATTATTATTATTATTATTATTATTATTATTATTATTATTATTATTATTATTATTATTATTATTATTATTATTATTATTATTATTATTATTATTATTATTATTATTATTATTATTATTATTATTATTATTATTATTATTATTATTATTATTATTATTATTATTATTATTATTATTATTATTATTATTATTATTATTATTATTATTATTATTATTATTATTATTATTATTATTATTATTATTATTATTATTATTATTATTATTATTATTATTATTATTATTATTATTATTATTATTATTATTATTATTATTATTATTATTATTATTATTATTATTATTATTATTATTATTATTATTATTATTATTATTATTATTATTATTATTATTATTATTATTATTATTATTATTATTATTATTATTATTATTATTATTATTATTATTATTATTATTATTATTATTATTATTATTATTATTATTATTATTATTATTATTATTATTATTATTATTATTATTATTATTATTATTATTATTATTATTATTATTATTATTATTATTATTATTATTATTATTATTATTATTATTATTATTATTATTATTATTATTATTATTATTATTATTATTATTATTATTATTATTATTATTATTATTATTATTATTATTATTATTATTATTATTATTATTATTATTATTATTATTATTATTATTATTATTATTATTATTATTATTATTATTATTATTATTATTATTATTATTATTATTATTATTATTATTATTATTATTATTATTATTATTATTATTATTATTATTATTATTATTATTATTATTATTATTATTATTATTATTATTATTATTATTATTATTATTATTATTATTATTATTATTATTATTATTATTATTATTATTATTATTATTATTATTATTATTATTATTATTATTATTATTATTATTATTATTATTATTATTATTATTATTATTATTATTATTATTATTATTATTATTATTATTATTATTATTATTATTATTATTATTATTATTATTATTATTATTATTATTATTATTATTATTATTATTATTATTATTATTATTATTATTATTATTATTATTATTATTATTATTATTATTATTATTATTATTATTATTATTATTATTATTATTATTATTATTATTATTATTATTATTATTATTATTATTATTATTATTATTATTATTATTATTATTATTATTATTATTATTATTATTATTATTATTATTATTATTATTATTATTATTATTATTATTATTATTATGATAATTTTTTTCATTTATTTATTTATTTAATATATTTTTTTTTATTTTGTTATTTATCCTTGTTTTTATAATTTATTTCACCCTTTTGTTATTATTTGACTTGTCCCGTATGGACTCACAGCAGGCTTTAACAACCTCCAGCAACACATGGGGATGCTTTTCAGCGAACAGTTAGAAGTCAATCGTGCTTATTATGGCTGCTCGATTTTCTATAATATGTGATACAACCTTTTGTCTCAACACTGTTGACTGATACAGCTCCGTGGTTTTCAGCAGGAGCATAACGTTCTCGTTATTCATTTCGTTGATCAGCTTCTTCATGGCCGCTTGACCCACGCTCATTATCTCGTACTCCTTTGCAAGCTTGAAGAGTTTATGTACCACGTCAAAAGTTGTAATGACTTTATCGGCATCGCCTTGATACAGAAGGTCCTGCAGTTCCTTCACGCCCTCATTTTCCATATCTGAAAGATCCACGATACCCTCTTTTAAACTGCTCAGTAATAACAAGTCGAACGTCAGGCTGTCCATGGCAAGTATTATGGGGTAGGACGGAAACAGATGTTTAGCCACCTTGATGATTATTTCCATGTCTTAATAAGTACTTTTCCAGAGCGTCGCTTTTACTGCCTCCTGATCCAAATTATTCTTGTTGATCACGTCAGGTTATTCCTGCAAATATTTTCAGTAAACACTCAGTAGATAATAATAAAAAGAGAAAAGAGCCTTGTTACAATTAATTCCATTTTAATAATGGCCCTGTTTATCAAGTTACAGGCTATTCTTACTGTCATCATTCATATTCTTATAATTATTATTAATATTTCTATTATTATTATTATTATTATTAGAATTGTTACCATTACTATCATTATGAATATTATTGTAATTATATATGATTATCAGTATTATTTTTTTTTTTTCTTGCTGTACTAAAGCGTCACTGTCACTGCTGCTCTCACTACTATCCTCTTAAGGTTGGATATTGGAGTACGCTAACCTATTTGGATGAATAACTTTCGACTTTTTACCAATTACGAGTTTAACGTTCCCATCCGGCATTATTTCTGTTAAGCACAACGCACACGTGTTGTCCTTGAGCGTACTTCTTTCTAAATTCTTTGAATAGATATTTTTATAAAAAAAAATACATAAAACGGTTGTTCTCACGGTATGGTCGGGAAATTTCTAAATAATATTTTTAACATTTGGCGACTAAATCCTTCCTGTCATAAAGTAATAAAATCGAATGCCTACGGTCATATTACTTCGACCTTCAACTTATCCCTTTTGACCATTTTACCACTTATCTTGAAACGTAGTTCAAATCCATGAGTTTTGAGAAAACTTTGACGTCATCTAACATCTCTTCATCGCCACTATACCAATTTCTCCCCACCTACTACGAGGACAACCCTTATACCTAAGCTTTTGAAATTGTACTGACACTTACCAATGGACCCGCAGAGAGTACAGTACTGTGCCTGACCTGTCTCTCTAAACTTTGTATACCGTAAACCATAGAATATAGTAATTGTTATAATTTAACCTGGTCTATTTTTCCACAAAAACACCTAACTTGCTTAATATCAACTTAGGATTCGACAATAAAATACGTTGTGCAAATTTTAGTATAACGCGTTTTATCGCCGAAACATATGGTCCTTCGAGCCGGATTAGTAAATTCACGGAGTGTTAAAGTGAATTTTAGTGTGTTTACTCATGAAATAAAAAAAAAAAAATAGACAATCTGAGTGAACCAGAAAAGTCGTGACAAGTAAGCGTGATTGTAAAAAAAAAACCAATTCGACATCACCAACCAACCAGAGTTATTGCTGAGGGCTCATCCACGACGTGAACACACCTGAAATCTAGTCAATCTACGTTCTCGGATAAGGTAAGTCGTTAGTATATTGTCGCCAACTCCTGAATCACTATTTATATAAATCTTTACCTACTTACCTTTACCTATTAATTGTTGTCGCGGAATAGCTTACAATGGTATTGACCACGGAGCAAACTGATCGCTTAACTGAATTGAAACGAGGTCGTGGATCTATTAAACGTCAAATCACCAAGTTCACTAAAATAGTCGATGAATTTATAGCCGTAAATCCAGCTGAACGCGATTTTGAATATCTACTTGCGTGTCTAAACAATGTTAATAAACACTGGGGTAAATTCGACAAGATCCAATTTGATATCGAAGAACTAGAACCGGAAGATACACAAAAGGCGGACGAGATTCAAGATGAATATTGTCGTGTAGTTGCACGGGTTAATAAACTTAAAAGGGAAATAAAATCAGCTTCAGCACAAACAGCTACTGCATCTGTTACTCATGATAACTATCCGACACCAACCCCGTCCTCATTTGCCGCCGGGGCAAACGAAATAAAATTACCTGAAATACCGCTACCAACCTTTGACGGATCGTATGAAGGCTGGTCATCATTCATTGATCTATTTACCGCGATCATAGATGACAATGCAACTATGTCTGACGCTCGCAAACTACAGTACTTGAGATTGGCTGTCCAAGGTAAGGCCCGCCAAATAACTCAATCACTAGGAACCACCGGTCAGAATTATAAGACGGCATTAGAACTTCTGAAAAATAAATATAATTGCACCAGAAAAATTATCAGAAGACATTGGGGCTTACTACGAGATTTACCACGGTTAGCAAAGGACACACCAGAAGGCCTCGGTGACCTTGTCGACAACATACGCCAAAATCTACGCGCTTTGGAAATTCTAAAACAACCGGTTAAGAGTTGGGATACACCACTGATTGACTTGATACTATCTAAAATCAGCTCTGAAACCGCGTGGCAGTGGGAATTGACCCTAAAAGGTACAAGCATGCCCCAATACACGGATTTATTGGAATTTTTAGAAAAGCGAGCAAGTTGCGCTGATATACCAAAAATCAAGCCAGCTAATCAGCCGAACAATAACAACCACCACAACAATAATAATCACCACAACAGAAATATTGGTCAGAAGTCTGCGCACGTCAATGGACAAGGAAAGGAACAGAGACAAACGTTTGTTATTAATCAATATGTTCCATGTCCACTATGCAACGAAACTCATAGTGTACGCAAATGTGCCTCATTTCTAGCTATGAATCCTCAAGAACGAGAAAAGGTCATTACCAAATCTTCGCTGTGCTTTAATTGTCTAAGCCCTACCCACAAGGCTAGAGATTGCAATTCGAACAACTGTTTTAAGTGTAATAAACGTCATCATACTCTTCTACACAAACCTACAAACGAGAATGAGAAAGACGCAGGTAACTGGAACCCAAGACCCAATACTAAGGCAGTAATACGGAGTAACAACTACCCAACGCAAGCCAGCCAAGTACCTGAGGCACAGGCAAACCGACCCATGACTTACGTCATTAACCGACCTACCAGTGATTTAATAATAACTGCTACACTGCATGTACTGAACCAAAACAAAGAACCCCAGAAATGTCGTACGCTTGTAGACACGTGTTCTACTACTAACTTCATGACAGAATGCTTAGCCTCATTATTGAATCTACCAAAACGCAAAAATGCAGTACCAATCGGCGTTCTAGATTCTCTAAATACTACTTCTAAACACATGATTACAGCAACTATACGTTCATCTGATGGACATTTTGAACGTACACTACAATTTTTAACCGTGCCGCGAATTGCAGGACTAGTACCCAACCAAACAATTGATCGTGGATCAATGAAAATACCAAGGAATCTAAAACTAGCTGATCCGCACTTCCATAAACCAGCAGCAATAGATATGCTTTTAGGCTCGGGTATAAGTTTATCTATTCTGTGCGTTGGTCAAATAAATCTATCTACCACAACCGAAGATCTTTATCTACAATAGACCAGGCTAGGATGGGTCGTAGGAGGTCAAGCACCTGCATCGAATTTAAAACAAATAGAACATTGTCACATTTCTAATGAATTTAATTTGGAAAAATTCTGGGAAATTGAGCAAGACGTACCAAATAACGACATGCAGACCTCTGAAGAAATTGAGTGCGAAAACCATTACAAGTCACATGTAACTCGTGACAGCAGTGGACGTTACGTTGTAGCACTGCCGTTCAACGACAAAGTCAACTTACTTGGAGAATCAAGGAGTCGGGCTATCAAGAGATTTATGAACCTGGAAAACAAATTGTCAAAAAATTCGGAGTTACGAGAGGCTTACCATGCAACTATTCAAGAGTACATTGACTTGGGACACATGACTGAGCTTGAGAACGTACCCAGCGACGAGGGTTACTACCTGCCGCATCATGCAGTAGTTAAGGATAGTAGTACTACTACAAAGATACGTGTAGAATTCGACGGATCAGCTAAAACTAGTACTGGCTGGTCTTTAAATGACGCATTACCAATAGGACCTACACTTCACACTGACTTGACATCACTATGGATCAGATTTAGAATACACGAGGTAGTTTTCAACGCTGACACTGAAAAGATGTTTCGACAAATTATTATACGACCGGAAGATCGAAAATATCAACGTATAATCTGGAGAAACAAGGAAGGTAAATTGGCAACAATGGTGATAAATGTACTGATCTTTGGTGGAAGATCGTCACCCTTTATCACGTCGCGCACGTTTGCGCAGTTGGCTGAGGATGAAGGTCATCGCTACCCTCTAGCAGCAACAATCATCACTAAAGAAACCTACGTAGACGACACCGCCACTGGAGCAGATACTCTTGAAGAAGCGAGAGAGAAACGAGACCAACTGATAGCATTGCTTAAATTAGGATGTTTTAATATACGCCAATGGGCCTCAAACGTACCAGAGCTGTTGGAAGATTTACCTAAGGAAAGTATAAACTCCAAATTTCAATTAGGTGAGTCAGTGACACTGAAGACGCTGGGAATATATTGGAATGCGAATGAAGATGAGATAGTATAGACGGTCAAACTACCTGAACCTACCAAGACACTCTGCAAGCGGGCAGTTTTATCTCAGATTGCCCAGATCTATGATCCACTGGGACTGTTGGGACCAGTCATATGTTATGCTGAGTTATATATGCAAAAATTGTGGGCGAGGCAATTAGATTGGGACGAGTCCCTACCACTAGATCTTCATACCGAGTGTAGAAAGTTTCAAAAACAACTACAAGAATTAAACCATTATACGTTTCCTCGTCACGCTCGTATCTCAGGTGCTCAAGTTACCGAACTACACGGTTTTTGCGACGCAAGTGAGAAAGCCTATGGCGCATGCTTATATCTGCGGACGACCGACGGTACCGGAAACGTAAAAACAGAACTACTTTGCGCTAAGTCACGAGTCGCGCCGACAAAGTCGACTACAATACCACGACTCGAACTATGTGGAGCATCGGTATTATCGAATTCATATGCATCGGTCGTAAAGGTTCTCCCAGTGCCCATTAATAAAACCATTTTTTGGACTGATTCGACCATCGTGCTGTATTGGTTAAAATCATCGGAACCTCAACAATTGAAACAATTTGTATCTAACCGAGTTATTAAGATTTTAAAAAACACTTGTAAGGATAATTGGTATCATGTAAGAACAAAGGATAATCCAGCCGATATTTTGTCACGCGGTTTTTTACCTGCAGAATTCATACGGTCGGCGCTTTGGCGACACGGACCTACATGGCTTCAACAGACCAGCGATACCTGGCCAACTCTCAACTTACCCAAGATAAATACTCCGATACCTGAACTGAAAAAGGTCCTTTGTTTTCATGTCACACCAAAGGACCCAGAACTATGGGATAAATTTTCATCTATGACAAGGCTTGAGTCTATTGTCGCCTTGTGTATGCGTATGAAAATAGATAATAAAAATAAGGGTATTATAAAACTGGAAGAAATTCATAATGCTTGTAAGATTATTTTGAAACTGACGCAATCAATAGGGTTCGCAGAAGAAATACACCACATTCAATGCAGAATGCCTTTAAGCTCGCACAGTAAATTACTCACACTGAACCCTTTTATAGATAAAGAAGGGTTATTAAGAGTAGGTGGACGGCTGCAGAACTCAGCATTAGATTACTCAGAAAAACATCAGATCATTCTACCTAAATCACATCAGATTACAACTTTAATCATTCGTCGGGAGCATCTTGAACACTTACACATGGGAACGCAAGGCACATTGTACAATTTGAGACGACGTTACTGGATTATAGATGGCAGAATACAAGTACGCAAAGTAATTCGGCAATGTGTAAAGTGCGCACGATTTAATGCGCCAAGACTAGATTATTTGATGGGTGATCTGCCAGCTGATCGCGTAAACTTCGCTCGACCATTCAGTAAAGTGGGCGTAGATTATTGTGGACCCTTTCTTATGAAAGAAAAGAAATTTCGCAACCGCACTCAAATAAAAATATACGTCGCTGTATTTGTATGTTTAGCTGTGAAGGCGGTTCATATCGAGGTTGTCACCGATTTAACCACGGAAGCATTCTTAGCTGCCTTACAGCGCTTTATTGGGCGAAGAGGCAAATGCTCCAATATTTACTCTGACAATGGTACGAATTTTGTTGGAGCAAATAACAGTTTAAAGGAGCTAAATGATCTATGGAATGACCCACAGCATAATCAGAAAGTACATGAATTTGCTACTCACAAGGGTATACGGTGGCACTTTATACCTGCTCGAGCTCCTAGCTTTGGAGGATTATGGGAAGCGGCTGTAAAATCCTTCAAACATCATTTGAAACGTGCAATCGGTACAACTCTATTTACTTACGAAGAATTTAATACCATCATTATAAACATTGAAGCTTGTTACGATGTGGGCATCGTTCGCCTCTAAACGACTTAGGGTGGGGGTGTCACGTGCTCCAATATGGCGTTCCCGGCTATATAAGCACGTGGGGCCTACACCCAGGCGCTTTTTACCGGCTTGGTACCAGCTTCTTGCTTGGCTCGTTACCAGTGTTATTACCAGTTATAAATCAGAGTATCGCGTTGTCAATCAGTCGACTCGTTTATAATTATCTGAGTACTTTGTCCGCGTTGACTATCACATTATAGTTGGTTACAGTTAGTTAACCAGGTGACTATCAACCAGTATAATCATTACAGTTAGTTAATGATTATAGCAACCAGTTAGTGTTGTACAAGAATCAGAGCAATAGTACGGTTCCTTGTAATAGTCGTATTATTGGGTAATTAGCCCTGTGCAGTTAGTCACAGTAACAATAGTATCGCATGCAGTTAGTTGTGTGATACGTTGACTTTGTAATCAGAGTGTGGGCGTCGTGGCGTTATTGATAATTATTCAATAAAATATAATTATCATTAAATAAGTAACTGAACCAGAGTTTGAGTGAATTCACCCTGCTTCATCCACCTCCTGTTGTGAATAATAAGAGTAGCAGCATCTGAGAGCGGAGTCCAGTCCAAGGAGGCGATTTCCAAGGGCCAAACCAATCGCCGAGTCCATTAACATCAAGGACGACGACACCGAACATCAACATTAGGCTAAGTACTAGTATTAGTTTAGTGTTATAAGGCCAGTTCGGGTAATTAAATAATTTCAGAGTCTCATTTTGGAGCGTAGCCTGGCAAAAGACTCACGAAACCTGCACGACCACATCTTAAGTGCAGTTGAACGAATACCCTACGTTTCAAGCTATTCTTAACTCGCGTCCTCTTACTCCCTTATCCTCAGATCCTAATGACCTACAGTCTCTAACACCTGGACATTTCCTTATTGGCGACACACTAACGTCTTTACCTGAGCATGATTATAGAGATATTCCAGAGAATCGCCTATCGAGATGGCAACACCTCCAGCAGATACGCCAGCATTTTTGGAACCGTTGGTCTAAGGAGTATCTCAACGAACTCAACATCAGACATGAGTGGTTGACTAAGGGTCAGCCAGAAGTAAAGATTGGAACAGTTGTTCTAATTAAAGAAGATAATCTTCCACCCCTGCAATGGCGAATGGGCTTAATAACTCACGTACATCCTGGAGCTGACGGAGTCGTACGCGTCGTTACTGTAAAAACGTCGACGGGCAGTGTCGAACGTTGTATTAGAAAGTTAGCCCCATTGCCAGTCAACATCCACGAAGAAGATACAGTTTCCACTACGAAAGAACCAAGAAGTGATACTAATGATATCGTCCATTAGTTCAAATTACTTTGCAAAGACTCTAAATGCTATAAAATTACCTTTGACGTAAATTTAATAATCTTATTTACAGAAATTCATGGTGGCCTTTCAATTAATATTATGACCATAATTTCTTTATCATTTATATCTTTTACCTTTAAATATTGTAATTACAAAGTGTTGATCATAACTGCTCAACGGGGGGAGTATGTTAAGTACAACGCACACGTGTTGTCCTTGAGCGTACTTCTCTCTAAATTCTTTGAATAGATATTTTTATAAAAAAAAATACATAAAACGGTTGTTCTCACGGTATGGTCGGGAAATTTCTAAATAATATTTTTAACATTTGGCGACTAAATCCTTCCTGTCATAAAGTAATAAAATCGAATGCCTACGGTCATATTACTTCGACCTTCAACTTATCCCTTTTGACTATTTTACCACTTATCTTGAAACGTAGTTCAAATCCATGAGTTTTGAGAAAACTTTGATGTCATCTAACATCTCTTCATCGCCACTATACCAATTTCTCCCCACCTACTACGAGGACAACCCTTATACCTAAGCTTTTGAAATTGTACTGACACTTACCAATTGACCCGCAGAGAGTACAGTACTGTGCCTGACCTGTCTCTCTAAACTTTGTATACCGTAAACCATAGAATGTAGTAATTGTTATAATTTAACCTGGTCTATTTTTCTACAAAAACACCTAACTTGCTTAATATCAACTTAGGATTCGACAATAAAATACGTTGTGCAAATTTTAGTATAACGCGTTTTAACGCCGAAACAATTTCTGTAATTTCGTATGGTCCTTTATAGGGAAAACTTAGTTTCCCACTTTTCTTGCCCCGCAATAAGAAAGCGTGATCTCCTGGGTAAAAAGTTACTGGCTTTATCCTTCGGTCGTAGTACTGCTTAGATTTTTCCTTTGCAGAAACTAGATTTTGATGAGCCAGCAATTGTACTTCATGTATTTTTGTCGTTAGATCCGCGAGGAAGTCTTCATATGTGGGAGGTTGATCCTCTTCCAGTTTACTTGATGGCAGGCGAGCTGGTCGCCCATAAACCAGTTGAAACGGTTGAAACCGCGTTCCTTTATGAGTACTGATGTTGTACGAGAAGGTAGCTAGTTCCACCCACTCATCCCATTCTTCTTCTTCATTCGCAAACTGCTTTAGATATTCAATCAGAGAGTGATGAGATCTCTCTAATGAACCGTTTGACTGTGGATGGAATGCCGTGGTTCGGTACCTCTTGATTCGAAATGTTTTCGCAAAATCACGCACCAACTGACTGGTGAGATTAGCCCCTTGGTCAGTCAGTATTGATTTAGGTGGGCCACACACACTTATAACTCACTTGGTGAAAGCCTTGGCAATTTCCGCTGATGCGGTCTTCCGAAGTGGTATTGCTACAACTAATTTAGTTAATAAATCTTGTACTGTTAAAATGTATATGTTACCGTTTCTTGTTCTAGTCAATGGCCCCACAATATCCAATGCAACTTTATCGAAGGCAGCATCTGGCGTGTCAGTTATTTGCATTGGTTGTTAAGTTTTGCATCTTTTTAATTTTGATAATTGACAAGAAAGGCAGTTACTTATAAATTTTTGTATATCTACCTTCATGTCTTTCCAGTAGTATCGTAGACGGATTCTGTTATAAGTTTTTGTTACCCCTTTATGTCCACCTACACCGGAGGCATGGGCTTCGGAGATTACCTGTTTCCTCTCAATCCAATGGACGTAGTCTACCTCTCCCAGGCATGCTATTAATGTGGTGTCTAACCCTGCAAAACAATCTCTTAATATAGTTAATAACTGCGTCCATGATTTACCATTTACTGTTTTTGACTTAGAGATACTGATAGTTC
Organism: Microplitis manilae; assembly: GCA_030273425.1. NCBI lineage: Eukaryota > Metazoa > Arthropoda > Insecta > Hymenoptera > Braconidae > Microplitis > Microplitis manilae. The sequence goes on from CP092727.1 coordinate 6,771,668, forward strand.
GTAAATTTAGTCGCATCAATGTATTGCGTAACGTCTTGCTTATCCAAGTCCAGCTGATATGGTCTCTGGAGTCTAAAACGACCGCTACATGATGTCTCTTACCCACTCAAATTAACGCAATACTTTTGGTTTGTAAATTGTTAAATCTTGGTAGCAGACCTCTCTCTTGTAATCGGAGCGAACCCTCGTCACATGGTTCTCCCTGTTCGTCTAAAAAATAAAGATAGTTATTTCGTTGCATATATATATAATCTCTGGTTTCTACTATTTTTCTTGGAGCTCCAGATCTATTTCGCTAAAAATCTGGATTACATTCTTCTTTATTTTCGCTTATGTCATGCTCTTCTTCTACGTCTGAAGTTCTTTTGCAAGTTTTAGCTTGAACATCTTCGGAATCTTCGTCGGTTGACTCGTCGTCCCAATGGAGTAGTTGCATATGCTCAGATTTGTTATCCTTCTTCTTTTGATGGTTGCCAGATGTCGATTTATTTATGTTGAGCTGGTCAGGGTCAGGTAAATGACCTACTTCTACTGGCTGCTTCATAACGTTTGGTAGATTCCTATTTTGACCTGTACTCTTACTGCTCTCTTGTTCCTGATTCTCTCGACTTCGTAATCGTGTTGCTATCAGCATTTTGTCTTCTTCTTCTTCTTCTTCTTCTTCTTCTTCTTCTTCTTCTTCTTCTTCTTCTTCTTCTTCTTCTTCTTCTTCTTCTTCTTCTTCTTCTTCTTCTTCTTCTTCTTCTTCTTCTTCTTCTTCTTCTTCTTCTTCTTCTTCTTCTTCTTCTTCTTCTTCTTCTTCTTCTTCTTCTTCTTCTTCTTCTTCTTCTTCTTCTTCTTCTTCTTCTTCTTCTTCTTCTTCTTCTTCTTCTTCTTCTTCTTCTTCTTCTTCTTCTTCTTCTTCTTCTTCTTCTTCTTCTTCTTCTTCTTCTTCTTCTTCTTCTTCTTCTTCTTCTTCTTCTTCTTCTTCTTCTTCTTCTTCTTCTTCTTCTTCTTCTTCTTCTTCTTCTTCTTCTTCTTCTTCTTCTTCTTCTTCTTCTTCTTCTTCTTCTTCTTCTTCTTCTTCTTCTTCTTCTTCTTCTTCTTCTTCTTCTTCTTCTTCTTCTTCTTCTTCTTCTTCTTCTTCTTCTTCTTCTTCTTCTTCTTCTTCTTCTTCTTCTTCTTCTTCTTCTTCTTCTTCTTCTTCTTCTTCTTCTTCTTCTTCTTCTTCTTCTTCTTCTTCTTCTTCTTCTTCTTCTTCTTCTTCTTCTTCTTCTTCTTCTTCTTCTTCTTCTTCTTCTTCTTCTTCTTCTTCTTCTTCTTCTTCTTCTTCTTCTTCTTCTTCTTCTTCTTCTTCTTCTTCTTCTTCTTCTTCTTCTTCTTCTTCTTCTTCTTCTTCTTCTTCTTCTTCTTCTTCTTCTTCTTCTTCTTCTTCTTCTTCTTCTTCTTCTTCTTCTTCTTCTTCTTCTTCTTCTTCTTCTTCTTCTTCTTCTTCTTCTTCTTCTTCTTCTTCTTCTTCTTCTTCTTCTTCTTCTTCTTCTTCTTCTTCTTCTTCTTCTTCTTCTTCTTCTTCTTCTTCTTCTTCTTCTTCTTCTTCTTCTTCTTCTTCTTCTTCTTCTTCTTCTTCTTCTTCTTCTTCTTCTTCTTCTTCTTCTTCTTCTTCTTCTTCTTCTTCTTCTTCTTCTTCTTCTTCTTCTTCTTCTTCTTCTTCTTCTTCTTCTTCTTCTTCTTCTTCTTCTTCTTCTTCTTCTTCTTCTTCTTCTTCTTCTTCTTCTTCTTCTTCTTCTTCTTCTTCTTCTTTTTCTTCTTCTTCTTCTTCTTCTTCTTCTTCTTCTTCTTCTTCTTCTTCTTCTTCTTCTTCTTCTTCTTCTTCTTCTTCTTCTTCTTCTTCTTCTTCTTCTTCTTCTTCTTCTTCTTCTTCTTCTTCTTCTTCTTCTTCTTCTTCTTCTTCTTCTTCTTCTTCTTCTTCTTCTTCTTCTTCGTAGTCGATATTCTTGCCTAAATTTCTTATTTCCTCGTACGTTATATAATTGCCCGGTGGGTTCCGAAATAATGCGTCAGCGTTTCCATTTGTTTTTCCCGCTTTATAAATTACTTCAAACTGATATTCTTGTAATTTTAATCGCCATCTTGTTAATCGTGATGTAGGATCCTTAGCGGTTTGCATCCATACCAATGGTTTATGATCGGTGACCAATTTAAATGGTCGCCCATATAGATAAGGGCGGAACTGCGAAACTAAGTGCAATATCACAAGTGCTTCTTTTTCATAAGTGCTATATTTTTGCTCATTTTTATTTAAGAGACGTGAAGTATATTTTACCAGCCGATCCTTCCCAATGGGTCCTTGGCTAAGAATTCCTGCAACTGCTATTCCCGATGCTTTTGTCGTTACCACAAAGGGTTGTGTTTGATCCGGACATTGCAACACTGGCTCCTCGCATAACTTATTGTTCAATATTTCGAAAGCTTATTGTTGCTTTTCACCCCATTCGAAGTTGACAGATTTTTTTAATAGATTGGTTAAAGGCTTGGCGATCTGTGAAAATCGGTGAATAAATCTTCGATAATAACCAGCGAGGCCCTAAAACTGTCTGATTTTTTTCATGGTGTTCGGTCGTCGGAAATTCCTCACGGCTACTAGTTTGGCTGGATCCGGACGGACACTCTCTGCAGATATAATATGGCCTAAATAGCCAACTTCCTAACGTAAAAATTCGCACTTTTCAGGTTGTAGTTTTAATTTAGCGTCTCGCAATCACTTCACCACCCGGTCCAATTTCAACATGTAATCTTCCAAGGTGCTAGCGTAGATAACAATATCATCTAAATAAACGAAAACTTCCACACTTTGCAGCTCCGATAAAACAATATTCATTAGTCTCTGGAAGGTAGCAGGGGCAGTCTTGAGCCCAAATGGCATTCGCATGAACTCGTAGTGTCCAAATACCGTCGAAAAAGCTGTCTTGTGTCGATCTTCTGGGTCAACTTCCACTTGGTGATAACCTGATGTTTAATCCAGAGTGGTAAAATAAATTGCCCCTCCTAGTTGTTCGAAAATTTTACAGATTAATGGCAAGGGTCGGGCATTCCCAATAGGGGATGTTTGTGTCATGAGATGCTTGAAGCTTGGAAGTCCATTCGTATTATATGGTAACTTAAAATTTTACAGTACCTGATGTCGCAGCAACCAGATGTGTTTTTACTGTAGTTGTACTAAATTACACTGACTCAAGCGTATTATTTGTATTTACAATTTGTTTTCACCTTAAAATTTATATTTATAAAAACACTGAATTAATAGACTACTTGTAAAATACTTGATAATGTGAGTATAAGAATACTCGTACAATATGAACTAGTACGGAACTAGCCTATAACTGAAGTGTGTGTGTGTAAACTTGAAAAAAAACTAAACTAGTACGGAACTAGTGTAAAAGTGTGAGAATACTTGTAAAAGAAAAACTAAACTAGTACGGTACTAGTGTAAAAGTGTGAGAACACTTGTATTTAATTGTCCTGTTTGACCCCGAACTAAATCTGAAGAGAGTGGTTTTTTTATTTCACGACACTTTTATAATTTTCTAATTGCTTTATCTTTTGTACTGTTTTAAGGAAAGACTGGGTCCAATCAGAACACAGTTCCCTGGGGCTTTCCCGTTTCCTATGGTTTTTACCCCGAGAAAGTGGTAAGGGCACGCCTCGATGCGGGCCTATGTGCGTGTGCTCCCACACATACACCCACATGTACAATATTATACTTAGTACAATAGTTCAAATTTATTTATTATAAAAATTAAAATTAATTTTTATAATAAATAAAATAAAATAAATAAAAATAAATAATATAATAAAAATTAAAATTAATTTTTATAATAATTTAAATTTATTTATTATGAAAATTTAAATTGATCTATTGTAAATTTAAATTCATTTATTACAACAATTTAAATTTATTCATTATAATAGTTTTAAATTTATTCATTATATTTTTTAATCTGATAAGTTGTTAACTTTAAGAATTTTACACTTTTTTATTTATAACTTATGGTGAAATGGTCAATTTTCGGTTCATTTGCTGACTATATAAAATTTTATTTAAAAGTTATTGATTTTAGTTGACAATAAAAAATTTTTTTTTTAAATTGCGTTAAACCTATATTTATTTATTATAACTTTTATTTAGAAATTAAATAATTTTGTTGAATGGTGTTGAGTCTAATTCACTCATTCATTGTTATAAGTTTTTACGTACTAAGAAAATTACCAAGTTTAAGTTAGTAAATAATAAGGAAAAAAACAATAAAAGAAAATAAAAATTATTAAAATTATCAGGTGATTAATCAGCCGACTCTGATTTGGAATAAGAATAGAAATTATTAAAGTTCTTAGGCGGCTAGCCAGCTGACACTAATTTCCAAAATTCAAAAATTATATTTACTATTTTAATTTTAAATTACCTCGTCATTTTTGTTAAAAGTATTTCGTTTTTTTTTTTTTGTGCTTTATTTTCCCTTTCGAGTTATACACCAGATTTCTGTCCCATAAATACATATATCAATACAAAGTGAACAAAATACATAAACTTCAACACTTAAAACTACCGCCTTACAATTTTTTCCTTATCCTACTTCATTCCATTACATTCGTTATAATCCCTTTCATTCCTTACAATTCCATTTCACTCATCCTTCCACCCCCAGAATTAATAGAGAAAAAGAAAATTTTCTAAACGAAAAAACTCCTCTGCACCCCGCATTCCTCCTTTTCTTCTCACTCACTTCCTGACCTCCGTTTCCGCTGCTCCTTTTCTACCTAACTTCCCCCCTCTCTTCTCTCAATTTCTCTAGCTCTATTAACCAATTTTCCCCTTGACCTTCCTGTAGCAATACCTCCTTCCTCATCTCCTGCCATCTTTTTTCCACCTCAAAGCCTGAACAGACCTCCCATACATGTTTCCTCCTCTAAGTCGCAAACCCTACATCTCTTTTTCTCCTCGATCTCCCAGTACATCCCCCATTCATCCCATCCCCTAGCCTATACTTCGCTACACTTCTCCACCTTTCCTCCTTCCGACACTTCTTCAGATATCCCGACACCTCTACCCCTTTTATATATTTATATTCTCGCTTTCCTTTTGCTTCCGTTATCTTCTCCCACCTTTCCACCTACTTCCTGTGCCTATCCTCCACCATTATCATTTCCTCCCTCTACTACTTCTTCTCTACCTCCACCATTTCCCACCCTGTTGTCTCATAATAATCTCTTTTTACCCCTTCCCACCCCCTTATTCCTTCTCCCGCTCTTATCCTTTTTCTCATTTCTAGCCTACATCTCCTCGCCAGATCTCCACCCTTTCCTTCTTCGATCCTTTTCTCATACCCTCACGCCCTCATCCTCGCTCTTACCGCTAACCCGTCTCTACTTAATTCCTCTCTAACCTTATATCGCGGCACGCTCCTGGTAACTCCTAACACCCACCTTAAAAACCTTTTCTGTACCTTCTCCACCCCCTCTGTTCTTCCCCCCCCCCCTCACCTCTACTCCGTAGCTCACCACCGACCATACTTATTTATCGAAAAGCCAAACCCTTCTACCCCAGGCATTTCCGAGTTTCCTTTTTCCTATCCCCCATACCTGCCCTAACACACTCGGTCCTTTTTTCACTCTCTCTCTCTCTCTCTCTCTCTTTCGTGCTCCTCCTGATCCCCATTCGCTTTTACTACATACGCTAGGTGCTCATACTTTCTCACTTCCTCTATTTCTTCCTTCATCCATCTGTACTTTTCTTTTCTCTATCTTCCCCCACCCTTCCTACACCTCATAATTTTTGTCTTCCTCGTATTCACTTCCAAACCTTTCCCACTTATGTACCTCTCAAGCGTCCTAATCATTCCTCTCAACTCATCCTCTTCCTTTGCCACCAACCCCACATCATCCGCATATGCCAGCACGGAAACCTTTCCCCCCCTCCCAACTCTACTAGTCCCCATCTTCCCTTTTCGAACTCCTCATCCAAGTCCGACAGAAACATCACAAACAATAGTCAGCTCAGAGGGCACTACTGTCTAACTCCCCGCTCCATCCAAAACCTCTCCCCTCCCTCTTTACCCACTCTACTTTACTCACCATTTCTCTCAAAACTGTCTCACAGCTCCTAACCAATCCTTCCCTAACCCCTCTCTTTCTCATACACTCAAACAGTTTCTTTCTGTCCACTGAGTCAAAAGCTGCCTTCAAATCCACGAAAAGTATCATCATCTTCCTCTTATCCTTCCCTATTTCCCTGTTCATCAAGTAGTTCAGCATATAGATGTTATCCACTGTTCCCATCCTCTTTCTAAGCCCAGCCTGACGGTGGCAGCATCCCTTCTCTTTCCACTTTCTCCCTCAATCTCTTTTCCAGTACCCCTACATATACCTTACACGCTGTTTGCGTCAGCGTTACTCCCCTGTAATCAAACGGTAAAATCACTGATCTCTATACTAACTGGATAGCTGATTCTATAGTCCGCCATAACCACCGATCTGTGCATACAGTAGCGCTGCCGAATAGTTGTCAGGGAACTAATCTATACTAATAAATGGAGAGCCGATTTTTTTGTTCGATTATACTGCGAAAACTACCGAACTGATCAAAATAATACTGATACCATAAGATGCAGCGTGTTTCGGAGGTTTTAGTATATGATATGTTGGTGATAACTCATCCATAACTTATATTTTTTGACTTAGAAATAATGAATTTTTATTGTAACTAAATTTATTCTATTAGATTGTCATTTGTTTAAAATAAATTTTTTAATTCTGTTGATTATATTTATTTATTGATTTGACATTTGGTAAATTGAGTGCTGTCAAGAATTATTAATAATAATACATTTGCGAGATATCATTACTATTCGTTATCCGTACATCAAGGCTAATCAATTATATGGGTTTGTAATTTTTGTTGGTTTGAAAATAAATGATACAATAAAAAATAAAAAAATTATTAGTCTAAACAGTATCAAAGAACTTAGATTGATAACGCATGAGTTTTAATTTAATAATAGCGTTGAGTATTTAGTATTTACGCTTTCTGAAGGAATATAGTTATTAAGAGTTCAACTTTTATGATTCTTCGGTTGAGTCGGATACATTCACTAAAATTTCACGATAATCACGTAACTAATATTATTTAATTTCCTAAACCCCATATATTCGTAAATATATTCTAATAATTGTTTTTAATAATTTTTAAAGATTATGTCTTCCAGCTTATTTATTTATGCACCAGAAGATAGTACGACCCGTGATTTATTGTATAAAGAAGCATTGTCATAACTTTTTAGTTTAGTAATGTAGTTATCTAAATTAATTATAATATGGTTCGACTTTAAAATTGTAATTAAATTTTATACATAGGTGTATATTGAAAAAAAGTACATTTAAAAAAAAAGAATCAATAACAAATATAAAATTTTTCAAGAATAGTTTATTAATTACTAAACATAAATATCAGTTCAGCGAAGCGGGTGAGGGACAACTAGTATGGATATAAAAGCGCAGGCGTTCAATAAAAAAGGACGTACATACATACACTCGGACATCATCGTGAAATTAGTCGAAATAGCTTCCTAGGACCTCAAAACGTCGACATCTGTTGGAATTTCGATTTTCACAAATCGGACTGAAACCAATAACTTCCCGAATTTTTGAAAATTCGCAATTTTTTTAGCAGGAAGTTAAAAATTCAACACATTTATTTACATTGAAAAATTGAATAGATTACTTTTATAACAATTGCTATCATTAGGTATAAACATATTTTGTATAGTACAGATTTATAAGTTAATCGTAGATAAAACGTGATTGCAATGTTATTTACAATTGAAATTATTATAGTACAACTAAATGTTGAATAATAAATTTTTTTTTTCTTCTCGGAACCAGGTTCAAAAGTTTAATTTAGATATAAGAATACGCCTGTGAAAATTAGAATTCTTACTATTGACATTAAAGAGTTCCACATCACACTTTTCTATTTTCCATAGGAATAAAATGGAAAACATTTATATTGATGAAAGCAATGAATCCTAATTAAATTATTTAATTAATGATTCAAAGATATTCTAAAAATGTCTATATTCATTCATGCATGATTATATATAATCAGATCTGGCCAATTTTCGGATCCAATTATATTTAGATGATTATATATGATCATGTATAAATAGATCTGATCATATATGATCATGTATAAACAGATCTGATTATATATAATTAGACCTAGCCAATTTTCGGATCCAATCATATATAGATAATTATGCATAGGTATATATGATTAGACAAAAACTTTTTTCATCGGGTACTCCAAAATATACTATATAATTTACTAATATATGATATTCTAATTACATTTGCTGCTCTTTCAATAATTATTTTTTTTTATTAAAGCCGATAATTACTCTAGTAAAATAAGTTTCCACACTTCGAAGTAAAATTCTCGCAATTTTCCTTTCCCTATTTATGTCCTTTTTTATTGAACGTCTGCGCTTTTATATCCATATTAGTTTCCTGACAACTATTCGGCGGCGCTGGCTTCGCTCCGGTCAAGGCCGAATTTTTCGACATTCTTCCATATGTATCAGCTATCCAGTTAGTATAGAGATCAATGGAAAACAGACAATGGAAGAAGGGAGAAAGAGGAGGGGGTGATATCAGAAACCCGAAGAATAGAACCTTCCACTACGAAAGCAAACGGTAAAAGCTGAAAACAAATAATTCAATATAAAAAAATATAAAACAGAACAAAAAAAAATATATATATATATTTATTATTCAAAGCAATAAAAATAAGGGTTTAGAACAAAAATTACTACCACGGTAGCATAAGGAAAGTAACGATCAACTATGAAATTATATATATCAACTTGGAGATTTTTATTGTTTGAAACTTTAAAATTTATGTTTTAAGTTTTAATTTTTACCATCGTCAGTCTAAAAAATATCATCCAGCCATTGAAACTATACAACTCAAAATAATAATTTTTACTATTTGAAATTTTGAAAACTATATCTTTACCCAATACTTTTTTCTTTGAGCATAAGTATATTTTAACAGATCACTCATATATTTTAACCTTATACCTTATAATAAACAACAACTTCACTGATAGAAGGATTTATTACAGAGTACTAAATGGATTTAGTAACCAAATTTTTAGTCACTTATTTGGGAGAAAAAAATATTTTGTACCCATTACCATAATTTATTATAATTTAATAAATTATTTTTTTATCTCAATTAAATCTTATTATGGTAAAATAAATATTTGTTTCCATCAAAAAAATATTTGGTAATCGGTACTAAATATTTTTTTGGTAAGTTTTGTCGGTAGATGGCTTGTTTAGGAATAAAAACTACGTATGTATTAGTGGGGAAATATCAGTGTGGCGTGTGTGTGTGAATATATTGCCGCTTTCACAGTATAGTGCGTTTCGTCTCAATCGGAGTTACTATTGTGATTTCCAAATCAATTTATTGATTTTAAAAACAATTATTTTCAATTGATTAAAATGAATTATTTCAAATTATGGAGGAGCTCTTAAAATCTTATTTAACTAAAAATTTGTTATTTATCTTAAATAAAAAATTATAATAAAATGAGGTTATTTTCTTTATAATAATACTATATATTTTTACTTAAAATTATTTATTATTCTTATTTTAATCTATTTTAATTTCAAAAATTCATTTGACGAAAAATTTATTATTTATCTTAAATAAAAAATTATAATAAAATGAGGTTATTTTCTTTATAATGCTCTATATTTTTATTTAAAATTATTTATTGTTATCATTTCAATTTATTTTAATTTCAAAAATTTATTTGACGAAAAATTTGTTATTTATCTAAAATAAAAAATTATAATAAAATGAGGCTATTTTCTTTATAATACTATATATTTTTACTTAAAATTATTTATTATTCTCATTTTAATCTATTTTAATTTCAAAAATTCATTTGACGAAAGATTTGTTATTTATCTTAAATAAAAAATTATAATAAAATGAGGTTATTTTCTTTACAATGCTCTATATTTTTATTTAAAATTATTTATTGTGATCATTTCAATTTATTTTAATTTCAAAAATTCATTTGACGAAAAATTTGTTATTTATCTAAAATAAAAAATTATAATAAAATGAGGCTATTTTCTTTATAATACTATATATTTTTACTTAAAATTATTTATTATTCTCATTTTAATCTATTTTAATTTCAAAAATTCATTTGACGAAAGATTTGTTATTTATCTTAAATAAAAAATTATAATAAAATGAGGTTATTTTCTTTACAATGCTCTATATTTTTATTTAAAATTAATTAATGTTATCATTTCAATTTATTTTAATTTCAAAAATTTATTTGACGAAAAATTTTTTATTTATCTAAAATATAAAATTACAATAAAATGAGGCTATTTTCTTTATAATACTATATATTTTTACTTAAAATTATTTATTATTCTCATTTTAATCTATTTTAATTTCAAAAATTCATTTGACGAAAGATTTGTTATTTATCTTAAATAAAAAATTATAATAAAATGAGGTTATTTTCTTTACAATGCTCTATATTTTTATTTAAAATTATTTATTGTGATCATTTCAATTTATTTTAATTTCAAAAATTCATTTGACGAAAAATTTGTTATTTATCTAAAATAAAAAATTATAATAAAATGAGGCTATTTTCTTTATAATACTATATATTTTTACTTAAAATTATTTATTATTCTCATTTTAATCTATTTTAATTTCAAAAATTCATTTGACGAAAGATTTGTTATTTATCTTAAATAAAAAATTATAATAAAATGAGGTTATTTTCTTTACAATGCTCTATATTTTTATTTAAAATTAATTAATGTTATCATTTCAATTTATTTTAATTTCAAAAATTTATTTGACGAAAAATTTTTTATTTATCTAAAATATAAAATTACAATAAAATGAGGCTATTTTCTTTATAATACTATATATTTTTACTTAAAATTATTTATTATTATTATTTTAATTTATTTTAATTTCAAAAATTTATTTGACGAAACATTTGTTATTTATCTAAAATAAAAAATTATAATAAAATGAGGTTATTTTCTTTATAGTACTATATATTTTTACTTAAAATTATTTATTATTATTATTTTAATTTATTTTAAGTAGAACAATTAGGTTATGCGCTAAAATAAGTTAAAAAAATTAGTTCTTTAATCCTAATAAATGATTTATTGTGTCCCAATAAATCATTTCTTAAATACTACAAAATATTTATTTGGTGGAAATAAATGAGCTTTACTAAATGATTTGGTTCCTGTAACCAAATATTTAGTATTACAAATTCGTTACTAAATCATTTGGTACATACAACCAAATCTTGTTAAATACAACTAAATCCTTCTATCAGTGTTCCCACCCGGGCGCCGCATTACTATTTGAAACAATAAAAAATATTGATAATTCGGGTGGATTTTAACATTTTTTTTTTTTTCCGTGCTCAAAAGATATGAAATCTTTCAAAAAACCGCTCTTTTCATGGTTTTTCACTCATACACAGAAAAAAGAAAAATGGAATAGTTACAGAATAAAATGTAAAAACCAGCCCGTCACCTCTTTAAACATGAATTAGTGAAAATATCACTAATTACGTTAGTGAAGCAGTATTCACTTCATAATCAGTGAATTTCAACAACAAATTAGTGAATTTTCTCTAATAAATTTAGATCTATAATTTTCACTAGCAAATTAATGATTTTCACTAATAATCTAGCGATATTTTCATAATTTCCACAAGTGAAGCTGTTATGCACTTCTTAATTTGTGAATTTCACTAATTCACTAGTAACTTTAACTAGCAAGTAATTAAATATTTTATTATATATAAATATAATTAATAATTATGGTGCTATTCTTAAAAATTTTAATAAAAAACTTTCAAAATAAAAAAAAATAGAAGTACAGAACAATAATATATTTATATGAAGAGTACGTCAATAATAACATCACGGATTGTTTATTTCTTCATCAATTATTGTTTGGTATCATAACGAATATACTATTTACACTCATGCGATCACATGCGTAGGTCAGCGCAGTGGATAGCGTCAAAGACTTTGAATCGGAAGGATGCAGGTTCGAGCCCAGCAGTCACCGGGATTTTTTTCATCAATCAAAATCATGTATACTTCCTCTAAGGGATGATTCTCATACATTGATCACATTTCGGATCTAATTACAAGTGTCTTACATTTTTCTCGCAATATAATATTTTTTTTCACCGATGAAATCAGTGGATTCCCATATTCACTTTTCAATTTAGTGCATTTTCATATTCACTTATCAAATCAGTGAATTCGAATATTGACTTATCGAATCAGTGAATTTTAATATTCACATATTCATTTAGTGAATAGTCACTAATTCTGCGTGGTACGATTGGCACATTCACAAAAAGTAAATATTCACTTAGAATTAGTGAAAAATCACTAATTCATGTTTAGAGAGATATTAAAAATTACAAAAGTTAAAATGTATACTGTAATTTTTAAATTTTATCCTGCAATTATATTATATGCTCTATGTATGGTCATGCATGGCCATGTATGATTAATTTTTCGACTATTACAATTACTCATAAACAGTATGTTGCAGTGTTAAAAAAATCAGAAATTTTTTTGATATCACTAACAGCATATTGATGATTATATTTCGCTTTTTCGAAAATGATTATATTCTTTGAACCTTAAGTAACACGACTAAACTTTGTTGTAACTGTCGGTCACATAGCCTAGTCGTCAAAGTGTCAGTCTCTCGTGCGGAAGGTCCCGGGTTCGAATCCTACTAAAGCGGGTGCGTTTATTAATAAGTCTAGCGTTTTTTCTCTGAATTAAAAATTTCCATTTCGATTAGGAATTCAATTAATCGCATATCTGATAATCTCTGCGTCGCCAAGATAATAAACAAAAAAAAATTAAAAAATTTTTTTTTAAATTTAGTTAAAATTTCTATACATAGTCATGTATGACCTATCAAGCCATGTATGGCCATACATGGCCATGTATGGTCATATATGGTCATATATGGCCATGTCTGGCCAATTTTCATACAAAGCCATGCATGGAGCATTCATACATGGCCATGTATGATTCATTTTTCACGGGTATAGTAATAAGAGTCTTCTGTTTCTTGGGTGTCCCATGTGAAGTTATTATTCTACGTGGTGTCGTCTAGTACAGTGCAAAGTTTTTCAATATTGCGAATTTTAATAGTTGAATGATTATTTTTGGTAAGTACACGATGAAAAAAGATTTTATACAACTGTATAAAACTATATACAAATTAGATAGAAAAAATGGTCCAATCCATTTGTATACAATCGTACATAATTATATCTTATTTGTATATAATTTTTATCTAATCACATAATGATTTTGTATAGATTATATATAATGATATATGATTCTATATAATTGTATACAAATAGATACATTCGTATATAATTTTATTATGGTTTTTTGCATTTTTATATAGATCTATATACGATCGTGTATAATTGTATATAACTATATATAAGTTTCATATAATTATGCATTATCTCTATCCAATTGTATATAATTCATATATAACTGTATACGAATATATAAAATCTTTTTTCATTGGGTAATTAAATTTTTTATACAATTCGCTTGTTTATTAATAATTTTATTTTTGTTTTCTTATTTTATATTGGTTTCAATTGTTGTCAATTCATAAAGAAATTTAAAAGTGTGGTAGTAACTTATTTTTTTTTATTTTTGCTTACCATAGGTTATTCTCATCTATTTTCTCAATTGAAATTAATTAACAAAGATGAGGTTGAATCGTGTCACTATTCAAACTTGATTATTGAAAAAAATAAACGCAAATATAACTAACAGAAAATGTAAAATTTACAGTTTATAGTGGCAATATTGTTATTTTGAGAAACAAGTTTTAAAAATTTTAACGTAAAACTTGATGAGAAAAACTGTAAGTTTTGAAGCATATCGAATGATAATTTGATAATTTTCAACAAATATTACAGTGTGAGAAAGTAAACATTTTCAAACTGTAATATTTCATACTTAAAATGTAAAACTTACTGCGCAGGACCAAACTGTAACTTTTACAGTTTCGTTTATGAAGCGCTGCGTTACTATTTGAAAATGTAATAAATGTTCGTTCAAACAGCAATTATTCCTGTTATCTTTTTTCCGTGTAACTTATCGAAAAATATTTTAAATAAAAAGAGAATAAAAAAGTTTCCTTATTCCATGTACTTAAAAAAAAAATACAAATAATTTTTTAGAAAAATTTTTCCGCGTTATTTTTGAGTTTTAAAACTCTAAAGTCGTTTTCTGAAAATTATGCACATTTTGATTTTCCTGAAAATTCGTGTCAACAAACTACTATCTATTTCACAACGTTTCAGGTGGTTCTGGTCGTGGGACCTCCGTGGCTACTATTTTTTTTCGATTACTGAAAATTGAAAAAATTTTTTTATCGCTATAAATTATTGTCCGTATCGATGTTACGTCCAACTCAGATGCTGATCTTTTTATCCTTTTTTTTATGATATTAAATTTTATTTTCTTGTTAAAACTACGTGGTGATCAGATTTTATTCTTTTCAAATAACTTTAGAGCGATAAGACATAATGTAGTTGTAAAAATGCTCTTAAAAATGAGTAAATTTGTTTGCTCAGACGCACATTGTAATGCTAGAGCAAACAACCAAATGCAGTTTTAATGACCCCTCAGGTCACCATAGAAAAAAGGGCTAAGTGTCATTTGAAGATATTCTTTTTAGAAAGCAATTAAAAAATTATCAACGGAAACGTATTCAAAATATTTAAAAAGAAAAAAATGAATTTTTAACAGTGACTCATTTTTAAATAAATAAAATAAACGAAATACATATAGTCTAGTCGAGAAGATGACAACCTGCGAAAAATAGTTACAAGTCTCCTAAAAATATGGTTGATGGCTTAAACGATCCGGAATGGCGTCCAGAAAAAAGCGTTTTTTGGATTTTTTTAGCAAAAAAAATTACAATTGTTATTAACAAAAAACCGTTAAAAAAATGAGCCGTCCAGCTTTCTGACAAAATCTCAAAACGTATAAGTTATAGCTCTAATATTAAGAAAGTTTCTGAAAGAGCAGAATATTTGAGTAAAAAAGTTCTCAACTCTCCGAATCGTAGCTCCCATACTTATAATTTTTATTTAACGCTGAAAATTGGCTTTGCGCGGCAGTTGAGGCATGCGCACGTCGCCGTTCTAGTAAGCGTAGTTGTTAAATAATTTTTGTATGCAATTAAATATTAACTAAAAAATTTGAAAAAATTCTGGTGTCTTTTAGACACGTCAAAGAATACGATTCCACGGTATTAAAAGTTGTATCACCATTTTTCAAAAAGTTATTACATTGTTAATTAACATTTTTTTACGGGTATGTGTTATCAAAAAAGGCGGTGTAAGAGTTTCAATAATTGATCAAAAATTTTTTGTTTCGTGGAGCACTCTTTATAAACATACTCAACAAGATGACGTGAAAAAAGTTTATAAAATTGTTTTATTTCATTAGTTATTAATTTTCGAAGTAACAAAAATATTAAAAATATTAATAATGTATGTTAAATAATTTTTTTCTTTGAGTCTTAAGCTACTACTGATTTCATATTCTTGTTAAGCATTATATGATTACTTTTTGAATTTTTTTATGCCATTTGTTTATAAATTTTTTATAAACAAATGGATTAATTGAATATTTTTGAAAAATTTTTTTTCACCATATTGTTTGCGTATGAAAATAATGATTTTTAAAAAAAAATGTTTCATTAAAAACAATATCTTATTGTTTATAATCGTTTTTTTAATATTTTAATTATTCAAATAAATAATTAAGAAATCGTTTTTTCCTTAAAAATCATAATTTGCATTTCTAGATATAATGGCAAAAAAAATTTTTTTTTTGTCATCAATTTATTCATTATTTATTAAACAATTTGTTAAAAACAATGTTTTTTTCATTGTAATTTTTTTCTAGAACGTAAAAAAATGAGAAAAACAGCAACCTGCCACAATATGGTAAAAAAACATTTTTTCAATTTTTTAAAAAATATTTGGATTTTGTAGCACGACAAAGTCCAAACACTGGCTCGATTTGTCAACAAACATTTTGCTGTTACTTTGCAACTATTGCAGACAGAGTTTTCGACCTTCACGTCGTTTTTATACAGCATGAGTTAAGCTTTCTTATTAATCTAAAACCTCACGTTCATCTGCTAGAGTTCTCTAGACACACACATTTATTAATAAAAATAAGTATTTTTTACTTCTTACAATGCTTATATCTCATAAACAAATAATGTTATGACAAATATGCTTCACGACTTTTTTCTTACCTGGTTATTGAACTATTCAATTACATTTTTTTTATATTTTTAACCTTATTTATTTGTGAGATTTTTGAATTTACTTAAATGATTTTCTATTTTTACTCTTGTTTTTTAGATGTTCAAAGTACAGAGGGATTGAAATTACAAATTTTTACTGTTTTAGTGAAGACAGCTGTCGAGCATGAGACATAGACTATTTTGGCAAACATGCCTCAACTGCCACGGAAAGCCAATTTTCAGCATTGAATAAAAATTATAAGTACGGGAGCTACGATTCGGGGAGTTGAGAACTTTTTTACTCAAATATTCTGCTCTTTCAGAAACTTTATTAATATTAGAGCTATAACTTATACGTTTTGAGATTTTGTCAAAAAGCTGGACGGCTCATTTTTTTAACGGTTTTTTGTTAATAACAATTGTAATTTTTTTTGCTAAAAAAATCCAAAAAACGCTTTTTTCTGGACGCCATTCCGGATCGTTTAAGCCATCAACCATATTTTTAGGAGACTTGTAACTATTTTTCGCAGGTTGTCATCTTCTCGACTAGACTATATGTATTTCGTTTATTTTATTTATTTAAAAATGAGTCACTGTTAAAAATTCATTTTTTTCTTTTTAAATATTTTGAATACGTTTCCGTTGATAATTTTTTAATTGCTTTCTAAAAAGAATATCTTCAAATGACACTTAGCCCTTTTTTCTATGGTGACCTGAGGGGTCATTAAAACTGCATTTGGTTGTTTGCTCTAGCATTACAATGTGCGTCTGAGCAAACAAATTTACTCATTTTTAAGAGCATTTTTACAACTACATTATGTCTTATCGCTCTAAAGTTATTTGAAAAGAATAAAATCTGATCACCACGTAGTTTTAACAAGAAAATAAAATTTAATATCATAAAAAAAAGGATAAAAAGATCAGCATCTGAGTTGGACGTAACATCGATACGGACAATAATTTATAGCGATAAAAAAATTTTTTCAATTTTCAGTAATCGAAAAAAAATAGTAGCCACGGAGGTCCCACGACCAGAACCACCTGAAACGTTGTGAAATAGATAGTAGTTTGTTGACACGAATTTTCAGGAAAATCAAAATGTGCATAATTTTCAGAAAACGACTTTAGAGTTTTAAAACTCAAAAATAACGCGGAAAAATTTTTCTAAAAAATTATTTGTATTTTTTTTTTAAGTACATGGAATAAGGAAACTTTTTTATTCTCTTTTTATTTAAAATATTTTTCGATAAGTCATGAGCGGAGAACCATGCAAAGAGCGGTTTTTTTTAAGATTTCATATCTTTGAAACCAATGATTAAAAAAATCTCAAAATTTAGGAGGATGTTTTTTTTAATTAGTACAAAAAAATATCAAACAATAGCAGAAATAAACAATTAAAATTTTTTAAACCTTTTGATTTGGCGTGGAGCACCCTAATACATATGTATATGGGGTATTCCACGCCAAATCGACCACTTTTGACCCCGACCCCTTTCGATTTGGTTGAAAATTTGTTTTCCTTTTCTACCCTATTAAAATCATTTTTCAGAAAATTTTTAAATTTTTTTACCCAACCAAAAAAAAGTTATGAGTTTTTCAAAAATAAGGCTTTTATTTTTTTAAATAGCTATTACTTTTTCCAAAATTGACTAATGGGGACGTTTTTTTTTTCACAATTTTTGTTTTTGAATGTACTTTTCAGAAAAAAATACAAGAAAATTTTAAGATAATAAACTCTATGAAATTTTCGGCTTTTTTGAGAAAAACCGCCATTTTGTTAAAGTTTGTCATTTTTTTTTTTTTTTTTAATTTTTCAAAAAAAACTTCAATTGATTCTACAATTTTTTCTCGCCAATTCAAGAGTGGACCGACTTTTCCTTCTATTTTTATTTATCAATTGAAAAAAAAAATTTTGCCCAATTGGGCTTATTTTACAAAACATCACTCTAGAAATTTTTGAGAGTTTATCAACGGCTTCAGAGTTTGAAAAATTGAGACGAAAAAATTAATTGAAACTGGTAATCTTCGAGAGAATTCGGATTTTTTTAAAAAAAGTGAGAAAAAAATAGAAGATACCTATAAATAATTGTATTGTAATTTTTTTTTTAAACCTAGGGTAAGTGTGGGTATTACTGCGGTTTTTTTGTAGGTTTTACTTCAAAAGCAATTTAATGAAGTTTATTCCAAGATATCGATAATTTTTTTTTTTATACCCAAGTTGTACTTATTATTAACTTAAAAAAAAATCAACAATGAGATAAACTAATATTTTCTTTAAATAATAAGCTTTTTAAAGACAAGTCTATATGCATGTATTACTGCGGGCCGAAAGTGGCTTGCCCCTATTACTGCGTGGCAATTACTGCGAATGACCCAATTACTGTGTGTCTATTACTGTGGATAGTTCAATAGGATTGAAAGTTAAGAATAGGATAAATATTTAAAGGAAAAAAGTTTAAAAAAACAATTATAGGTGTATTAAAATAACTAAGAATTATATTCATTAAAAAAAATAAATATTACAAGTAAGCACAGCACATATTAATAATAATACTAAAATTGACCAACATAGGTTTATAGCTACGATAAAATACTTTTTTGTGTATTTTACCAATTAATGATTATTTTTTTTTTTTTGTAATTCGATTTCTTCAGTTTCAAGCTCGGCAATTTGTTTTCTTATCTCCGCAGCTTTTAATTTTTTTAGCAAGTCTTCTTCTTTCAATTTTTGTTTTCCCTCCGCATCTTTAATTTTTTGCTGCTGTTTTTCAAATTTTTCTTTTTCTTTTACTAATTTGATTCTCTCTTTTCTTAATTTTTCTTCTTCTTTCCTTACGCGTTCTTTTTCTTGTTCTTTCTTTTTATTTTCTCGCTGTTCAATTTTAAGTTTTCGCTTTAAAATTGTTTCTTTAGCTTTTACAAGTTTTTCATTTTCTTTATTTTCTTGAATAGTTTGCCACTGCGAACTAGATAAAACAGATGGAATAGGAGTTTTGTTATTTTTTCGTCTTTTATTTTTATTTGATAAATCAGGTTTAGGCCAATAAAGTAATTTTTTGAAAGGATCTGAAAATTTGTCTATGCATGGATCAGCATCTGTGATGTTTGCTAATGGAAGATTATCTGATGTCTTTACTGAAGAACGTTGAATATCAGTAGTACTGAAGGACAGTTGTTTTGGCAATAATTTAGAAGGGGAAAGAGTTGAATCAGTAGCTTGAATATTTAGACTTAAAGCAGCAGAAGTAGTTGGATTTAGTGATTGGAGAGACTTAGCGATGATTGTAACAGAATCAGAACCAGATTCTGGAGTTGAATCATTTACTTGGTTATTTAGGCTTGAAGCAACAGGAATAGATGGATTTTGTGATTGGAAAGACTTTGTGGAAATCGTAGTTAAATTAGAGCAAGATTTTGAAGCTTGTTCCGTACTGGCAATCAATTCTCCATTTAAATCGAACATCAGTTCTACTACATCATTTGCTACTAAATCTGAGTGCCACTTAGTATTTTCCGATCCATTCTGAAACTATATAAAAAAAAAGCAAACGATGTTATTAATAAAAAGAGTTGCGATTATAAAAATAATCATTTTATTTAAAAAAATTTAATGGCATACATAATTTTCTAAGTGTAAATGTATAGATTGTCAAATGAGCAATATGTGAATGCTTAATTGACTAAAAAAAATTAATTAAAAATATAGTATTTATAAATTAGATGTCATAAATAATATCTACAAAACTGTGTTAATTAATTAAAGTTAGTAATTAAACAAATTTAAATTAGTAAGTAGGAAAATAATTAAAGTACTGTTTCATTATCCAGATTATGTTCTGATGGATCTGCCTCTGGGTCGTCTACAATCGGTAGCAGCAGCACTTCAGAGAGTGACTGTTCCGTTTCATCAGTGTTAATAATATTTGGCTAGAAATAATGAAGATAAATTACTAAAAATTTGTTATAAAAGAATTGGTGAAAAATTTATTATTTTCATGTACACCACTTACTTCCTGGACAGAAATATGTACGGCGTTAGAATCAACATTGGCACCGCCACTTGAATTTGTTAATTTAAACCATATTTCATAGAGGCATTTATCTTCTTTATTTCCCTTCCAAACAGAACTATTGTTAGCTTTATATGATAACAATTTATCCTCGTCTATTAAGCTTTCTAACATTTTTAGAGCTGCTGAATTCTTGGGTGTATTTATTACCTCTTCAGAAGTGCTCAGTGTTTCATTTGATGAATTTCCCTGTTTTTTAAATACTTTATTGAAATCAATTGCGTTAACATCAAGAGGATATAAGCCACAAGTTTTAAACCCGTTCTGTAAAATTTTTTTCAAGTCTAAGCTTTCAAAAGTTTTTTTTAACACATGTGCAACTTGACATCTTTTGATACTTATAGTACCGGAATCATGACACAGAGCTTCAAAAGATCTTCGATAAGCAGCTCTAAATGTGCGGAAAAGAGCAACATCTAATGGCTGCAAAATGTGTGTAGCGTTAGGATAAAGAGCTACGAGAATAATCTGATTTTCGCTGCAAAATTTGCTTAATGGCAACGTAACATGAGAGCAATGTCCGTCGATGTACAAAATAATGGGTAATTCAATTTTGCTTTCTACTACCCATGGAAAAAAAACATTGGTAATATACTCATAAAAATTTTTTGCCGTCATCCAGCCATTTTCAGAATGGCCAAAACTGAAATTTGGAGGTCCAACTCGAATAACATCTTTCGGAACACTTTGCCCTGCAAATAACAATAAAGATGGTGCTAAATCACCAACAGCATTTGCGGTGACAAGAACAGTCACATTTTCTTTCTCGTTACTACCAACTACATTGTAAACGTTTTTCGTGCCTTTTGGTGCAAGTACTGATGGTGGCTTTGGATTCATTGAAACTCCAATTTCATCCCCATTGAAAACTCTTTTGGGATTAATTTTCGAAAACTCTTCATCTGTGAAAAATTCATTGTAATAGTCAGAAATGCGACTGAACCAACCACGAATCTGAAGTTCTGTGACCTTAGCTCTTGTTAAGGATAAATTTTCAGATATTCTTTCTGATACGTTTGGATGTCGTCTTAAAAAACCTTCAAGCCATGCCCTTCCAGGCTTATTGTCTTTGAAAGGAGTTTCTCTACCATTATTGTCACATAAAAGTTTTACATTATCTACCAACTTGTGTTTTGACACTGGGAACCCTTGTCGACAACAATAAAAAATCCACTCAACGAGCTCATTTTCTTCTTGATAGCTAAGTACAGTTGATGGTCCAGGTCGTTTATCACGGTATTTGTTAACTTTTTTTGCTCTAATTGTTGATTCCGGTATGTTGTATTTTCTAGCAACTTCAGCAACCTTCATGCCACCTAAAGCCTCAGCTACAGCCAATTTTACATCTTCTTTTTTATAATTGCACCTTGAATTTTTCATTTCTTTCGAGTTCTTGTTTTTTTTTTTACTAACTTTTGCTTTATTATTAACTTTGCCCATTTTTTTACTGACACTCAATCACAGTTTAATACACGCTCAATTTTAATAGGTTAGAATATAAATATTTTCATCCGCAGTAATAGGGACAAACCCATGTAACTAGAGGCGCTTCAGTTACTGTGGGATTTTCAAAAAAACCGCAGTAATACGAACACAATCGATTTTTAAGTACCCATTACTGTGGCAGTAATTAATAACAAAATAATCAATAAAAATCTAGTTTTATTGAATTTTATATATTAAGTAAGTGTTATCTTACTTTTAGCTAAAATAAACAAGCACAGTAAAGCATATTTTTATAAAAAAAAGAGCTATCTGTGTCACCGCTTTGGCCACAGAAACTCACAAAACAGGCATAAATTCACACCTCTACAAGGTGTCAATTTCAATTATTTAAAAATAAATTGAATTAATAATTGTATATGTAAAATAACTAATCCATTACTTTGTTAGGGGTTTAAGTTACTAGTCATAAATTATTTAAACTGAAAAAACTCATAGATCATTTATTTATTATCAAATTAAAAAAATCCGCAGTATTACCCACAACCGCAGTAATACCCACACTTACCCTACACCTGAAAACAAAGGAAATGAAAAAAAAAAATTGCCCTCTAGTTTATTTTTGACCAAGTCTCGGATTTCGAAAAATAAATCTAACGCACATCGTTATTACAAAAGCCTGTGACTTGGTCAAAAATAAACTAGAGGGCAATTTTTTTTTTCATTTCCTTTGTTTTCAGGTGTAGTTTTCAAAAAAAAAATTACAATACAATTATTTATAGGTATCTTATATTTTTTTCTCTCTTTTTTTAAAAAAATCCAAATTCTCCCGAGGATTACCAGTTTCAATTAATTTTTTCGTCTCGATTTTTCAAACTCTGAAGCCGTTGATAAACTCTCAAAAATTTCCAGAGTGATGTTTTGTAAAATAAGCCCAACTGGGCAAAAATTTTTTTTTCAATTGATAAATAAAAATAGAAGGAAAAGTCGGCCCACTCTCGGACTGGTGGGAAAAATTGTAGAATTAATTGAAGTTTTTTTCGAAAAATTAAATCAAAAAATAAAAAATGACGAACTTTAACAAAATGGCGGTTTTTCTCAAAAAAGCCGAAAATTTCATAGAGTTTATTATCTTAAAATATTCTTGTATATTTTTCTGAAAAGTACATTCAAAAACAAAAATTTTGAAAAAAAAAAACGTCCCCATTAATCAATTTTGGAAGAAGTTATAGCTATTTAAAAAAATAAAAGCCTTATTTTTGAAAAACTCCTAACTTTTATTTGGTTGGGTAAAAAAATTTAAAAATTTCCTGAAAAATGATGTTAATGGGGTAAAAAGGAAAAAAAAATTTTCACCCAAATCGAAAGGGGTCGGGGTCAAAAGTGGTCGATTTGACGTGGAATACCCCATATATAGATTAGGGTGCTCCATTTGAAACGTACATTTTTTTTTTCGGCGATCACAAGAAAACTTTGGTATTTATGTTAAGAGAAAAATTCCCTGAAAATTTCAGCTCTTAATTCTTATTCTAAGTACTTCCTATCAAGCATCGAAGTTTTCCCATTTAAAAAGTATGTAAATCGAATAACTTTTCTTTAAAATTACTATAACTTAGCCTGATTTTGAGCTATCGTTTTTAAAACCAGTTTCTATTTGTGGAGTATTTGTTGATTTTTAAAAGTGTATAAAACGGTCTTGGTCTAACTCAATTTACCTTGATTGTATCAGCTCCGAAAGACAATTTTTCACTTTTTAGTAGATTTAATAGAAATTTTTTGCATTTGTCCTCATTGTGGAATTAACAATGAATTTAGCCATCATAATTCATCGAGTAGGTTCCAAAAATATCCTTGGTTCAAAAGTTTGTATATGCATTAGGGTGGCGCAAAAAAAAACCAACTATTTTTTTTTTCGACCCCGCATGAAAATTTGTTGGTTTACGATGTTTTAAGAAGCCTCTCGAAAAATTAGCTCGATAAAAAATTTTCCAGAGCTCGCTCACGAATTTTGAAAATATCAAAAATGATTGAAATTCGAATTTTTAATTTCTAAATTATTTCTTTTTCGTGGCAGCAATAGTTTATATTTGTGAAGTCATGACTAGGCTGAAAATTTAAGCCCAAAATTTAAATATTTAAATGGCGCTCAAGAATTTTGATTATTAATTGATAATTCGTAACTAATAGTTTGAAATCGTTGTATTTTTTTATGACTCAATTATTTACATTTCAGTAAAATATAACTTTTGCATAACCAAAAATATACAGGACAGTCTTAAACAATAAAATTTGTCAAGTTTTGAATAAGCGAACAAACCTACAAATTGAATTAAAAAATAAAAAAAGTATGTAAATAACTTATTATTTTTAAATCTCGGGTTATATTTTTATTTATTGTGATGCAAATCGATGGTGAAAAAATCGAGAGGCTATATTATTAATATTTGAGGGTCGCTCGAAAACGTTCAAAAGACAGCACTCGGAAACATTCAAAATTCTTGAGCGAGGTCTAAAAATTTAAATTTTGGGCTTAAATTTTTAGCGTAGTCATGATTTTACAAATATGAACTATTGCTGCAATGAGAAAGAAAAAACTTTGAAATAAAAAAGACGAATTTCGATCATTTTTGATATTTTCAAAATTCGTGAGCAAGCTCTTGAACATTTTTTATCGAGCTGATTTTTGGAGAGGCTTTTTAAATCATCGTAAACCAACAAATTTTCATAAGAGACTAGAAAAAAAAAAATAGTCGGTTTTTTTGCGCCACCCTAATATGCATGTATATTAGGGTGTCCGTTATTTACCAAACTGATTTTTTTTTAGCGACGCCCCCTAAACTTTTCGTTTATGGCCTAAAAAAAATTATCAGACCCATGTAAGCCCTTAATATTCATATTAAATCGTGCCCCAAATACAATACATCCATTTAAATAACATGGGGTTTCGGCGCGTTTTACATTTAATTTTTTTTCTCCTAAGCTAGTTAATCTACAGATATCAGAGATCATATTTTGGTAGGAAATTGAACACTCTACAAAAAAGGTCCCTTATGGTTTTTCGATAAATTTACTGCTTTAAAAGTTATTCAAAGTTAAAGATAAACTTATAGTTAATTTATGATTTTTTTACTTTAACCGCAAAATTATCATTATTTCTGTAAAAGTAAATTGTTTATTGCGAAAAATCTTCAATTTTAACTGTGTTATAGTAAAAGTTACTGTACACGAAAAATAAAAAATAGTAGTGGCAACTCTCTGAGATAGTACTTACTTTCTGTAAAAAAAAAAATTTCGGAAAGTACTGTATGCTATCTAGACTGTATCCACTACTCTCTGGACAGTGCTGGTTACTATCCCAGACATCAACCACCAATATCTCATATAGTACACTCTTAGATAGTAGTCAGTGGCATCTGTAAAGTAACGAGTACTCTGCTGGAAAGTATAGGCACGTTTCTAAGATATTACAAGATACTATCTGCAGATAGCACGTAATAATTATTAATACCGCTTTATAAAATTGAATGTTAAAAAAAAATTGGTCAACACAGTTAGTTTTTAATTATTTATAGGTTATTTTTTGCTATTACGACTTCATTCCTTGAATCAATGATAATTGATTTCGATTCGGCTTAATTCGATGAAATAATAAATTAAAAATCGTAATTTCCTTTTACTGTCTTGGATATTTCTGAAAACTATTTGAGAAAGTACTGGTTACTATCTCAGAATGTATACAGTCCTGTCTTGCGCAGTAACCACTGTCATCTACAGATCGACACACGTGCTATCTGCAGATAGTATCTTGTAATATCTTAGAAACGTGCCTATACTTTCCAGCAGCAGAAAGAAGACTTCTTCTCTTTGCCAGCAGAGTACTCGTTACTTTACAGATGCCACTGACTACTATCTAAGAGTGTACTATATGAGATATTGGTGGTTGATGTCTGGGATAGTAACCAGCACTGTCCAGAGAGTAGTGGATACAGTCTAGATAGCATACAGTACTTTCCAAAATTTTTTTTTTTACAAAAAGTACTCAGTACTATCTCAGAGAGTTGCCACTACTATTTTTTATTTTCCTTGTACGATTTGAACATCTGGGTCAAAAATAAAACTTGATTCAGGCTCATTTCACCTTGTTTTCTTTTGAAGTTATTGATTTGCCGACAATTTTTCGATAAAATCTCGACTTTTTCGGCTTAATTTTAATTTTTTTTTTAACTTTTGAACTTTCTTCGTTTTAGATTCAACTGATTTGTATTTTCTGGTCTTAGTTTGAACTTATTCATCTTAACTTCAAACACGATAATCATTCACCTTACTTTTGACTTGCTAAACCAAGTCGAAAAAATGTTATTTGTTCGCCTTTATTTTGGCTTAGTATATAAAAATTATTTCAATTTTGTTTTGACTTTTTGGCCTTATAATTTAAGCCGAATAAGTCTACATCAAGTCATTTTCGACTTGACTGCAACTTTCTCGTCTTAAATCGTGACTAAGTAAGCTAGTTAAGCCTAAACCAAGGCAAAAACTCACTGTATTTTTAATCTTCGTAAAAAAAGTCGAGTTTCTCTTGTAAAAAACGGCTCCAAATTTCGATTTGGTAAGTCAACCCTTGTAGGAAAAAAAATATTGACAACGGGGCCGGTCTTGGCGCAATACTGGTCTGCCAAGGCTCGGCTTCCCAAGGCTGGTCCGAGATCCAACCAACGTTCGAGTGACGAGCCTCGGTTCGCCAGTCTTGGGACAAGGTTCAGCCAATACTCAAGTGACAAGCCTTGGTTTGCCAGTCTTGGGCCAAGATTCAACAAACATTTAATTGACAAGCCTTGGTTTGCCAGTCTTGGGACAAGGTTCAGCCAATACTCAAGTGACAAGTCTTGGTTTGCCAGTCTTGGGACAAGATTCAGAATTTGAAATTGAGAATTGAAAAATTAATTTTAATTCAAAAACTTTTGATTAAATATTAAAAAAATAATTTTAATTCGGAAATACGGAATTCAAAATTCAAAAAATACATTTCATTCGGCACGTGGGATTAAAAATCGAAAAATTAATTTTTAATTTGATACGTCGGATTAAAAATTCAAAAATTAATTTTAATTCAAACACGTGGAATTGAAAATTCAAAAATTAATTTTAATTTAAACACGGATTAAAAATTAAAAAATTACTTGTCAATGCCAACACGTGGAATCAAAAATTTGACATTAAAAATTAGAAAGAATTTTTTTATTCTGGTGTATAAATAAAAGATTTTAATTTAATTTTTTATTCAAAAGTACGGGATTTTTTTAACTCTTTTAGCAGATTGAAATATTTAATCCAATTTTTAATTCAAATGTATAGAATCAAAGATTAGAAAGTTATTATTTAATCTGGTTTTCCTAATTAAAATTTTTTATTTTTTTTTTTTTTTTTTAAAGTCGAATTAAAAACTGAGCAATTATATTTAACACTACTTTAAGAATTTAAAATTTGAACTTTAATTTTCAATTCATAGATATTGGATTAAAAATTAAATAATTATTTTTAATTTAAAGATATTGAATTGAAAATTGAATAATTATTTTTGATTCAAAGATACTGGATTAAAAATCGAAAAATAATTTTTAATTCAAAAATATTGGTTTAAAAATCGAAAAATTATTTTTAATTAAAAAATTTGAGATTAAAAATTAAAAAATTATTTTTAATTCGTCGTTTCTAGATTATGGAATATGAAAAAAATTTTAATTCAAGCACTAATGCAATTATAAATTTAATGCGCTATTTGCAACTCTGTACTCAAGTGACAAGCCTTGGTTTACCAGTCGAAATAACAAATAGTACCTAACAACCTCCGCTTCTGTGAATAGCGTAGTAGCATAGTGGATAAAACACTTGCCTACCAGCCTTGAAGGACTAGGTTCGAGACCCAGCACATAATATTTTTTTTTTTTTAATTATTACACGATTGAGTCGTATGCAAGAAAAAATAAGGGCAAGCACACGACTGGTTCTGGTGCGCACCCGAACCAGTCGTGTCTAGCACCGGACTCAGTCTGGTGCAGCACCCGAATGGTAGCACCGTAATCAGTCGTGTGCAGAACAGTACTGATTCGTGTGTGCACATGAATCAGTATTGTTCTGCACACGACTGATTATGGTGCTGCCGTTGTTGTGGTTCGGGTGGCGCACCAGACTGAGTACGGTGCTAGACACGACTGGTTCGGGTGCAACACTGTAACTACTCCTGCGCTACACTCGAACGGTTGCTGTTTATAACTTTCTAAGTGCGCTCAAAGAAAATGTCAACAAATTTCAAAAGCACAAAACCTCAATATTGTAAAATATTTCAAATATACTGTCTGAAAATAGTGTTTGAATATTAAAGAAAGTAAGTAAAAAATTTATAAATAAATTTCATCATCCTTTACACTTGAGTGTGACAATATATTTTAAATATTTTTAAATATTAAGGTTTTGTGCTTTTGAAATTTGTTGACATTTTCTTTAAGCGCACTTAGAAAGTTATAAACAGCAACCCTTCGAGTGTAGCACAGGAGTAGTTACGGTGTTGCACCAGAATGAGTCGTGAGCAGCACCTGAGTAGTTACAGTGTTGCACCCGAACCGGTCGTGTCTAGCACCGTACTCAGTCTGGTGCGCCACCCGAACGACAACAACGGCAGCACCATAATCAGTCGTGTGCAGAACAATATTGATTCAGTGCACACACGAATCAGTACTGTTCTGCACACGACTGATTACGGTGCTACCATTCGGATGCTGCACCAGACTGAGTCCGGTGCTAGACACGACTGGTTCGGGTGCGCACCAGAACCAGTCGTGTGCTTGTCCTTATTTTTTCTTGCACACGACTCAGTCGTGTGCTACACAGGAACCAGTCGGGTCTCAATTTTTCCGTGTAGGTGCTTATTTAGCAACTGTCTTGGCACAATACTGGCTCTCGATATTGGGCCAATACTAAAATTCAGTCGTCAAGCTTTATTTTTGACATGTGGTTTGCGATCTTCGTTCTTGGCTAAAGTATTAATGTATACTTCAGTCAATTTGACAGCTCTTTCTGCAGTATCAATGGCTATTTATAGGTGTTTAACAACTTTCAAATAAAAATTTCCGAATTCCACCAAAGAATATTTAATTAAATAGAGTGTTGATGAATATGTAAAAAAATTGATTTAATCTGTCATATTTTTTCCGTTAAATTGAAAAATTTTGTAATTAACTCAACACGTCACTCATATTATTCTTCAGTTATCTGAATTTTTGACGGGAATTTTTCCAATAACACAGTTAAAATTGAAGATTTTTTGCAGTAAACAATTTTCTTTTACAGAAATAATGATAATTTTGCGGTTAAAGTAAAAAAATCAAAAATTAACTATAAGTTTATCTTTAACTTTGAATAACTTTTAAAGCAGTAAATTTATCGAAAAACCATAAGAGACCTTATTTGTAGAGTGTTCAATTTCTTACAAAAATATGTACCTCTGATATCTGTAGATTAACTAGCTTAGGAAAAAAAAAATTAAATGTAAAACGCGCCGAAACTCCACGTTATTTAAATGGAAAATGTATAGTCTTTTGGGCACGATTTAATATGAATATTAAGGGCTTATATGGATCTGATAATTTTTTTTAGGCCATAAACGAAAAATTTAGGAAGCGTCGCTAAAAAAAAATCAGTTTGGTAAATAACGGACACCCTAATGTGTATTAGGGTGGGTCAAAAAAATCAACTATTTTTCTTTTTACAGATGCCATCGGAAAATGGGTTGCTAAACACCTTAAAAAAATTCTCACCAAATATGAGCAGTGAATTTTAATAGTTTAATATTTACAATAAAAAATTGTTTGAAAATTAATGACTCAGTTGATAACTGAAATAAAAAACTTCTTTATAACTAACTCTGAACGACCCAAATTACGATGGATTTGCCGTAATTTACGGTGATTTGACCGTAATGTCAATAATCCATCGTAAAATACGGTAATTCGGTAATCAACCCAAATTTTTGAGGTAGATTCATGGTAAAAATACCGCAAATTTACGGTGAATTAGGTCTGCTAGGGAATTGGACATTTTTTTTCTCTCAAACTGAAACATATCATAATATATTTGTAATGAAATCTTTGCTTTTTTATCAACAAATAATTAATTAGGCGATAAATAATGTAAAATTTATTTTTTTAAATGTAGACAAGGATACTTACACATAAAAAAGAACTTAACAAATATTTTGAAGTTTCTCAGCTTTTAAAAACTAAAATCCGTGTGAATTTTCTCAAAACGTATAAATTACATTGAAATGTTTCAATTATCTTAGCAAAAATTTTTAATATCAGTGCACATGGAAGTTTGATGATAAATATTTTTTGAACACTTGATTTAATCGTCAAAACATAAGACACTATTTTTAAAGAGCAGTTACTTTCCTACAAAAATTGGTATTGCGTATTTTATAATAGTCATTTATTGTCGAGTTATAAATTCATAAGCAATAATGAAATTTGTCCTAAAATGATCAAACTTAAATCGTCAATATAATTGAAATGATGAGGTTGACGGGAAAAATATAAGTTATCTTTTTTGTAGAGCATTCAATTTCCTAGGAAATTCTCATAGACGTTTTTTTGTACAATCAATTCATGATGAGGTATGAAAATTTTCTATTGGACTGAAAAAATAAAAAAAAACTGCGATGCGAAGGATGTTCCTATTAAAATTAAGAGCTTATATTTGGTGAGAATTTTTTTAAGGTGTCTAGCAACCTATTTTTCGATGGCATGTGTAAAAAAAAAAAAATAGTTGATTTATTGACCCACCCTAATGTATATACGTATATATATATATATATATATATATATATTAGAGTGTCTCAAAAAAATCGAATATTTTTTTTTTTCAATGAACCTTGAGAAATCGTCAGAGTATCTCTAAAAGAAGATCCTTTGAAAATATGAGCTCTTAATTTTAATATTTAGAGGTGGCGTTTTGTAATTTTCTATTTCCCATTTAAATAACATAGGAAATTTTTTTTTTAAACTTTGGAATTTTTTAACGTAATGACGAGCTACTTTATAGGTAAAATCACACAGTGTCCTTATGGGAAATTCAGTGCTCTACAAAAAAGATCTGATTGACATTTTGCGTAAGTCAAACGGTTTCAAAGATATCGAGCCTCAAACTTCAGACTGTTAAAATTACGCTTTGTTTTTTTCTTAAACACAAAAAAATCAATTTATATGGATTAAATACCCATTGTTATTAACTTGAGAATGAAAAAATGCATATATTTAATAGAATGCATATCCCGAATTCTTCATAATTTGACAAATGCTAATTTTTATTGATTTTTAGCGAAAAATATTTATAAGCCAATAAATCTATTATTATTAATCAAAATGGATTATTAATACATAATATAAGCAGTAGGGTGCTTCGCTTGAAACGACTATTTTTTTTTTTTCGTTCCCATCTCGAAATTTTGTTGGAAATACCCCCAAACAATTCCCTGAGAGTTTGAGCCCTTAATATTAATATCAAGTACTTTCCCAGAGCAGGTGAAGATTTCCCATTTAAAATACACGTAAACTTGGGTTTTTATTTTTTAAACTTCTATAACTCCGCGGCATTTTATGATATCATCTCGCTCAAAGTCGGGATTTTCTCACAATTAAATGTACTACAAAGTTGCCCGTTGTTGCCAAGTCGTAACTTATACGGGTGGGGTAGTCCGGACCGCTAAACCGAATTTTTTCATTGAATTCTTGTTTTTTCTCTCATTATCTCATAAACAACAAGACCTACAGAAAAAATGTAAATAACAATTTTATAAAAAATTTTATTTCCTACAAAAAAGGTCTTCAGCATCAAATCACTCAGATTGATATTTTCTGAGAGATTAGTCAAATAAAAAATCAATATTTTCTAAGATTCAAATCGACATTTTATGGGAATTCAATGCTACGTAAACTTCAATAATTAATATCTCAGAAAATATCAATCTCAGTGATTTGGTGCTAAGGACCTTTTTTGTAGGAAATTTGATTTCCTATAAAAATGTTCTATACATTTTTTCTGTAGGTCTTGTTGTTGAGAAAAAAAACAAGAATTCTATGAAAAAATTCGGTTTAGCGGCCCGTACTAGCCCACTCGTATGAGTTACGACTTCGCGACAACGGGCAATTTTGTAGTACATGTAATTGTGAAAATATTCCGACTTTGGGCGAGATGATATCATAAAATGCCGCGGAGTTATAGAAGTTTAAAAAATAAAAACCCAACTATACGTGTATTTTAAATAGGAAATCTTCACCTGCTCTGGGAAAGTACTCAATATTAATATTAAGGGCTCAAACTCTCAGGGAATTTTTTCGGGGGTATTTCCAACAAAATTTCAGGATGGGAGCGGAAAAAAAATAATCGTTTCAAACGAAGCACCCTAATAAATAGTTTATTAAAAACTTGTGCAGTAATTTTTATTTAAGTAAATATTTTTCGCTAAAAATCAATAAAAATTAGCATTTGTCAAATTATGAAGAATTCGGGATATGCATTCTATTAAATATATGCATCTTTTCATTCTCAAGTTAATAACAATGGGTATTTAATCCATATAAATTGATTTTTTTGTGTTTAAGAAAAAAACAAAGCGTAATTTTAACAGTCTAAAGTTTGAGGCTCGATATCTTTGAAACGGCTTGACTTACGCAAAATGTCAATCAGACCTTTTTTGTAGAGCACCTAATTTCCCATGAAGTCACTGTTTGATTTTACTTATAAAGTAGCTCGTCATCACGTTAAAAAATTCCAAAGTTTAAAAAAAAAATTTCCTATGTTATTTAAATGGGAAATAGAAAATTACAAAACGCCACCTCTAAATATTAAAATTAAGAGCTCATATTTTCAGAGGATCTTCTTTTAGAGATACTCTGACGATTTCTCAAGGTTCATTGAAAAAAAAAAATATTCGATTTTTTTGAGACACTCTAATATATATATATATATATATATATATATATATACATATATATATATATATATATATATATATATATATATATATATATATATATATGTATACATATATTAGGGTGCTTTATTTTAGAGCAACATTTTTTTTTCTCAAGTCCTACCTGAAAATCTTGTAGTCGGTGAAAAAACAAAAATTTTGAGCCGCATGGCAGCTCTTAATTCCGATTTCAACCCGTTGCTAATCCATTTTTTATTTTTCCCATTCAAATACCATTGAAAAATAATTTTTTATAACTTTTTCCTTCCACTCATCGTATGAAAATTTTTTTTTTTGCATTTTGGCTTACGGGCTTTTGTAGAAGACTACGTTTACTACAAAAAAGGTCCTTCGAGTCGAGTCCGTAACTCGATTAGATTTCTACACAAATCGCTTCTCAGATTGAAATTTCGTAAAAATAACACTAAATCTAATCTAGCGCCACAACTATTGATAATGTATAAAAAATGTAGGGAACAATTTTGTAGGAAATTTTATGCCATACAATTTTTGTAATTAAACAATTTGTCCTACCTCTCGAAGTTTAGTAACTAAAATCTCTTAAAATATAAAATTGTGGAAAAATTTAGTTTCTACGTCTCCAAGGACTAATTTAATAAGCTTCGTGAAAAAGTCGAACCCAGAAATTGTATGTCATCGGACTTACTAAAATCTAACGGCAGTAAAATATTTCAAACCAATTAATCTACATCTAGTACTGGTTTTGTAAGTCTCATATATTTAAGAAACTTTTTTCAAACTATTTAAGAGCCTTGATTATGTATGTTAGGTCTAAAATTCATTCACAAATTATGTAGTATCAGTATTTTTATCACAATTTTTTGGTTCGCCTTTTTCACGTTGATCTACACTTATCCAAAAAATTAAAGGAACAAGAGAATTTTATAAAATTTTTAGCAATTTTTGTAAGTCTGTATTTTGATGAAAAATGATCTATCGAAAAAATAAAAAAAGCAAATTGAAGCTTGAGATCTCTAGTTTAAAGATCTTTCAGCCAAATAATTTTCTAAGCCACGGTTTTTGCGGAATCATAAGAAATAGGCCGAGACAAAATTTTTCTAAATTTTCCGGTTTTGTTTTTTAGGTCTACGGGGCCGGGAAAATTTTTTTCGAAAAAACCAATTCATGACTCGTTTAGGAGATTTATTCAGCTACAAGTTGCTTTTTTTGTTTCTCTGTACGACAATATGTTGCTGAGATATCAGCCTTCAAATGAAAAAGGATCCTTTTGTCTTTGATTATCGATATCTCAGCAACTAATAGTCGCACAGTAATTTAATGGGCAGTTTGAGAAACTTAAATAATTGCCCTACAAGCTCTATTTTCGATTTCTTTGAAAAAGAATTTTTTTTCGTCCTTAATATCAATTTGAAAAACCCACAAAAAATGGTCATTTTCTGGTTTTTTAGTCAACTCATCGCTTCTTTGTAAATATCGATAAAAAAAATAATGTTGCCAGGTGATTTTACAACTTAATGTACCCTCAAAAACGCTGGAAATTTTCAGATTGATCCATCGAACCGTTTGTCCGGACCGATTGCTTAAAGTTTCATAAAACAATTAAAGAAACAAGTTTTCTTCCTTAATTTGTGTAATCATTACCAAAATGAAAAAATTATTGTTTTTCGGATTTTCTTTCATTTTCACGTTAGTTATTCGGTAAATGTAAGGTAAAGAAAAAAAAAAATTTTTTTTTTTTTTCAAAAAACAAAAAAAAAAAAAACCCGAATGAAACGTAAGAAAAAAGTGTCAAAAAAACTCTTGTTTTATCTCGTTTTTTGAAAAAAAAAATTTTGTTTTTTCTTTACCTTACATTTACCGAATAACTAACGTGAAAATCAAAGAAAATCCGAAAAAAATTAATTTTTTCATTTTAGTCTCGGCCTATTTCTTATGATTCCGCAAAAACCGTGGCTTAGAAAATTATTTGGCTGAAAGATCTTCAAACTAGAGATCTCAAGCTTCGATTTGCTTTTTTTATTTTTTCGATACGATCATTTTTCACGAAAATACAGACTTCCAAAAATTGCTAAAAATTTTATAAAATTTTCTTGTTCCTTTAATTTTTTGGATAAGTGTATTAAAATAGTTCTTGGAGATGAAGAAACTAAATTTTTCCACAATTTAATATTTTAAGAGGCTGTAGTTACTAAACTTCGAGAATTAGGACAAATTGTTTGATTCCAAAAATTGTAGGGTATAAAATTTTCTACAAAATGGTTCCCTACATTTTTTATACATTATCAATAGTTTTGGCGCTAGATAAGATTTAGTGTTACTTTTACGAAATTTCAATCTAAGAAGCGATTCGTGTAGAAATCTAATCGAATTACAGACTTGACAGAGGACCTTTTTTGTAGCAAATTTAGTCATCTACAAAAGCCCATAAGCCAAAATGCAAAAAAAAAATTTTAATACGGTGAGCGGAAGGAAAAAGTTATAAAAAATTATTTTGAATGTTATTTAAATGGAAAAAATAAGAAATGGATTAGCAACGGGTTAAAATCGGAACGAAGAGCTGCCATGAGGCTCCAAATTTAGGTTTTTCCACCGACTACAAGATTTTCAGGTAGGACTTGATAAAAAAAAATATTGCTCTAAAATGAAGGACTCAAATATACATACATACATATATATATATATATACATATATACATATATATATATATATATATATATATATATATATATATATATATATGTATATATGTATATATGTATATATATATATATATATATATATATATTTAGTGGTTAAGGGTAAAATTTAAATATAGTAAATAAATTGTTTAAACCAACTAATAACGTTAAATAAATGATTTATTTAACCAACGTAATTAACACAGTAAAAGAAAGTAAAGTATACAAAATATGAAAATGCTTGAACGCGTGTTCGCTGCTCAGCGGTGTATCTTGTAATTGACTAGTGTCTCTACGAATGAGGTAGAGACGGAATATGGAAAAATCGATCTTCGGCGTAGATTGCCGAAAGTGATCGATCGTAATTATTGTAGCAACGCTATATATATGTATATATATATATATATATATATATATATATACATATATTAGGGTGCCGCAGAAAAACCGACTATTTTTTCATCGAGTCTCTTATGAAAATTTGTTGGTTTACGATGTTTTAAGAAGCGCCTCCAAAAATCAGCTCGACAAAAAATTTTTAAGAGGTTGTTCACGAATTTTGAAAATATCAAAAATGATTGAATTCCGAATTTTTTATTTAAAAATTTTAATCTTTCTCATTGCAGCAATAGTTCATATTTGTAAAATCATGACTACGCTGAAAATTTAAGCCCAAAATTTAAATATCTAAACCTCGCTCAAGAATTTTGAACGTTTCCGAGTGCTGTCTTTTGGACGTTTTCGAGCAATCTTTAAATATTAAAAATCAAACTTCTCGATTTTTTCATTATCAATTAGCATGACAATGAATAAAAATATAACTCGAGAAATAGAAATAATAAGTTGTTTACATACTTTTTTATTTTTTAATTCAATTTGTAGGTTTTTTTGCTCATACAAAACTTACCAAATTTGATTGTTTAAGACGGTCCTGTATATTTTTGGTTATGCAAAAGTTATATTTTACCGAAATGACAATAAATGAGTTATAAAAAAATCGGTCTATCGGTTGACCCTGCGGGCCAGCCCCAAAACTTCCCGCTGTTTTCGAGCTATATGAGCTCGAAAACATCGTTGTCAATACATTTTTAAGCTCTTCGAGCTCGAAAATACTTTGGTGTACACTGAGAAAAAAAAATACTTTTATTGAGAATATTTACTTGATACAAGAACATATATTCTTGATAATTTTCAAGAATATATAAGTTTGTCTCAAGAATTCGTAGAATTGAAGGAAATAATTTTTATTTAATTCAAGTAAAGCTGTTCTTTTGTTTACTCATAATATAATATCAAATTCATATATTAACAAAAATAAATTTGATGCTCTTTTCTCAAGAAATTGATAATTAATAATAATAAAATAAATATTTTGAATGGATTTCTTGAACCAAGAAATTCTTGTTTGGAAAATAGTATTTTTTTTCTCAGTGTACCTTTCGAAAAAAACCGCTTTCAGCATTTCTTTCTCCCACGATATCTTTCAAACGAATTATCGGATTTTGATATTCGAAGTGGCAATCGATGCGTTTTAATAGTTTCTAAAGCTGATCAGATTTTGGAATTGTTTGGTTGAATTGTTTCAAAGATATTCGCAAAAATTGTTTTTTACCATTTTTTTCTCCCGCGATAACTCTCGAACGAATTATCCGATTCTGATGTTTGAGGTGGCAATCGACGCGTTTTATTGAGTTCTAGAGCTGATTAGATTTTGAAGTCGATCGTATAAGTCGTTCTTGAGAAATCAATAAAAAACTAAAAAACAAATTTTTTTTTCGGAATTCGCCAATATCTTCGAGTCTACTCGATCAAATGATCTGAAATTTTCAGAAAAGTTAATGGTCAAAAAGCTCTTCCGATTGCCGCCTTAACCATTCAAATTGGTTTATTAGTTAAAAAAATATAAAGAGTTTAAATACATACACAGACACACACACACACACACACACACACACACACACACACACACACACACACACACACACACACACACACTCGGACATCATTCTGAAAATAGTCAGAATAGCTTCCTGAGACCTCAAAACGTCGACATCTGATGAAATTTCGATTTTTGCAAATCGGGGTAAAAACAATAACTCATGCAAGAGCTGCCAGAGTTGAACAAAGGGGCCATCCGTGGCTCAGCACTGGGGAACCTAGCTTTGGCACGTCTATATTGGCCCATGCTTGGGTCAAGAAAGGATACTCAATCCTGGCCATTCCAATCATTACCCAAGTCTGGGCCAGGACTGGGTTCCCCTATTTTGGCCATTCAGTGGTGACCCAAGCTTGGACCAGGACTGGATAACCTAGCCTTGGCCATTACAATAATTACCCGGACTTGGGCCAAGACCGGCTTCTCCTATCTTGGCCATCCAACGGATACCCACACTTGGGCCAGGACTGGGTAATCTAGCCTTGGCCATTCAATGGTAACTCAGGTTCGGGCCAGGTCTGGGTAACCTAGCCTTGGCCGTTACAATAATTACGCGGGCTTGGGCCAAGACTGCTAATATTCAAAATTCTTGAGTACCGTTTAAATATTTGAATTTTGGGCTCAAATTTTCAGCACAGTTATGATTTTACAAATATAAACTATTGCTGCCATGAGAAAGAAAAAAATTTTGAAATTAAAAATTTGAAATTCGATCATTTTTGATATTTTCAAAATTCGTGAGCGACCTCTTGAAATTGTTTTATCGAGCTGATTTTCGGAGAGGCTTCTTGGAACAGCGTAAACCTACACTGTAAAAAAAGATTCCTAACATCGAACCAGATTCGTTTGGCTCAAGTACTCCGTGCGTTTGGATACAGCCAAGCGCGTCAAGCGATTGACTCTACCGCCCTCTACGTTTGACAGTATACTTTGCTCCAACCGAGAGTTTCTTGAGGGAAGATCCCGAATCGTTTGAGCTAACTCTATGGTATTTGATATAACTCAATAACTTTTTTCAGTTAGAAAAAATAGAAATTAGTTCAAGTCATTTATGCTTTTGATACAATAATGATTTTTGATTTATATAAATAAGTTAAAAATTTCACGCAAAGTAAATTGTAAGTCGATTAAAGGTATGAATTTTCAGTTAAGTCAAAATTTTATTAAAGCAAATGAATTTTAGTGTTGAAAGTAATATCTTTTTAGATCCGTGGAAACTCTCTTTGCAATTGATTCAATAAAAAATCTAATTATTTCAAATTGCTGTATTGGATTGATCCAAAGAAACAGTAATCTGAATCACAAAAATATTGCCTTTCATTATCTCATTAATAATTTATTAAAAAAAATTTTTTTTTCTTATGTATTTATTTTTGATTTGATTTTATTTTTATTTTTATTATTATTATTATTATTTTTTTTTTATTAAGTATTGGGACGATTACATTATTTTATTATATTACATCAATTATATTTTACCAATCATCCTCATATACTCACAGTTTTTAGTAAAAAATTAAATCATTTTAATATCACCATCCGGAGGATTCGAACCCAGTACCTTACGCGCAAGAGTCAGACACCTTACCGCTACGCTACGGAACCAGCAGGAAAATTTAAGTTTAGTTGTGCTTCTAGTACTTTGTTTTCATATTGAATGGATATATACAGTCAACTGCTTATAGATTGATCTAAACGAGATAAATAATTGACTCTTTTTATAAATAAATTTTTTTAACGAATCGATAACATAAAGACTTTCATTCAAATATAGTTCGATATTTTGTAACGAATATATTTATATTCTTGTCGAATATTTTTCAGTTTTAATGTGAGTGCGTGAATTTATTCCTTTAACCTCATCGGATTCTCTCTCCAAGAAACTCGTCGGTTGACACGACACGTTCGGTATTATAGGAAACTACTTTTGTTTCATTGCAATATGTAAAGCTGTCAAACCAAACGATTCAAGAGTTTCAGTTAAATTTCTCAAAATTGAAAAGCTTGCTTCAACAAGTTTTTATTTTTAAATCAATTACATCCAAAATTTAATTTAAATATATTTTACTATTCAATCAAATGTTAGTTTAATTACGGTCAAACTTAAAAACTTTCTCATAAACGCTTATGCAATTTCTCATAACCAACTAGAGATTTTAATTCAATAAAAATGATTTTTTTGAGACAAACTAGTTTCTGTTGGTTTGAACGAATTTGGTTTCACTGAAGAGGAAATTTGTCAAACTCCTAGGGAGTTTGAAGTCAGTACCTTATTTTTTACAGTGTACAAATTTTCATGCGAGATCGAAAAAAAAAAAAAAATAGTCGGATTTTTTGCGCCACCCTAATACATATATATTAGGGTGATTCAAAAAAAGCGAATATTTTTTTTTTCAACTTCCGACATTGAAAAGTTGGTTCTCTGGCACCTCTAGAAAATACTCACCAAGTTTGAGCTCTTAATATTAATAGGAAGATCCTCCTCATCACAGTTTTACATTTTACCTTTAGTACCTTATAAAAAACATCATATCTCATTATGAATACATTTTTTAATTAAATCTTTATACATATTTTCGTAGAAAATTGGATGATCTACAAAAAAGATCTAATATGTGTAAGTGATCACTTTCACCATTTCAAAGATATCTGAGATCAAAGTTTAAAGAAATTATCAAAAAAAATTTTTTTTTAACTTCCCGCTAAGAAAATCGACGATTTTCGAAAATTTCGGGAAGTTATTGTTTTCACCCCAATTTTCGCAAATCGAGTTTTCTTCAGATGTCGACGTTTTGAGGTCCTAGGAAGCTATTCTGACTATTTTCGGAATGATGTCCGAGTGTGTATGTGTGTGTGTGTGTGTGTGTGTGTGTGTGTGTGTGTGTGTGTGTGTGTGTGTGTGTGTGTGTGTGTGTGTGTGTGTGTGTATGTAAACTCTTTGTAACTTTTGAACTAATGAACCGATTTGGATGTTTAAGGCGGCGATTGAAATAGCATGTTGGCCATCAACTTTCCTGAAAATTTCAGATCATTTGATCAAATAGACTCGAAAATATCTGCGAATTACGAAAAAAAAATAAATTTTTTTTTTAGTTTCTTATTGATTTCTCAGAAACGACTCATACAATCGACTTCAAAATCTAACCAGCTCTAGTACTCAACAAAACACGTCAATTGCCACCTCAAACATCAAAATTGGATAATTCGTTCGAGAGTTATCGCGGGAGAAAGAAATGGTGAAAAACGGTTTTTTCTAAATATTTTCGAAACGACTGACGCGATCGATTTCGAATTTCAATCAGCTCTAGAATTCAATAAAACGCGCCGATTGCCACCTCAAACGTCAAAATCGATCAATTAGTTCGAAAGATATCGGCGTTAAAAAGTTAAAAAAATAACATTTTATGTTATTTTTCCCGGATAAATCATAATATAACCTACTAAAATGTGTCTGAAGTCATACAAACTCATCTTTTACATGGCTACTTTCGATACATAATGTCATCGAACTTGGTTTTTAGTTTCAATCATACTACCAACAATGAAATCGATAAAACGTAGTTTTCAATATTTTTCTCGGATATTTCATATTTGATTGTTTCCCACATGAGTCAAAACTCATTTAAATCTTGATTTGAATCCCTGGCATTGATTTCTGCCTGAAAACACTTATTTTATTGAACATAATCAGAGATTAAATTTAAAAAACCGCTTCAATAACAATTCTTGATTCTTAAATTTTCAAACTTCAGCATAACAGGCAACTTGTTAGAGCTTGAGAAGATCGTAAAAAAACAATCGCATGTGATAGCATTTTCGAGCTCGAAGAGCTCGAAAATATATCTACACTAATGTTTTCGAGCTCCTTGAGGTCGAAAACAGCGGGAAGTTTTGGGGCTGGCCCGCAGGGCCAACCGACGCCCAGATTTTTTTTTTATTTTCTACCTCATTGAAAAATAATTATTGTCAAATGAACATGACTCAGTTTTGTAGAAAATTTAACGCTCTATAAAAAAGGTCTGATGTACTTAATTGATTACTCCAACCGTTCAAAAGATATTCGTATTCCAACCCCAATGCTTTTTGATTACAATAATTTTTTGATAACTTTTTCAAATTTATCCATTAAATTCATAGATTCTAGAATTATTCATAAGAATTTCAGCTCATTATAATAGAGTTAAGCTATTTACTTCATATTTAACTTTTTTCCAAGTATATAATATTTTCTTATCAACTTTTATTAAATATTTTTTTTTTATTTATTTTTCCTTTAAAATCATGACTTACTATTTTTAAGTGGTTCTTAAAAATTTAGTTCTAAATTTTTTCCCCATAAAATTAATAATTGAATATACTTAAGATATACATTTAATTATTAATTTATATATATTTAATGAATATATTCAATTATTAATTTTATGGAGAAAAAATTTAGAATTAAATTTCTAAGAACCAGTTAAAATTTGTAAGACATGATTCTAAAGGAAAAATAAATAAAAAAAAAAAATATTCAATAAAAGTTGATGAGAAAATATTATATACTTGAAAAAAAGTTAAATATGAAGTAAATAACTTAACTCTATTTTAATGAGCTAAAATTATGAATAATTCTTGAATCCATGAATTTAATGGATAAAGTTGAAAAAGTTATTAAAAAATTATTGAAATCAGAAATCATTGGGGCTTGGATACGAATATCTCTTAAACGGTTGCCCATACAGGAGTCTCCAGAGTTTGACAACGGGGCCAGACGTGGCTCAGTGCCGGCAACCAAGCTTCGTCTAACCAAGGTTGGCCTAACGCTGGGTAACTCGGACTTGGCCATTCCTATTATTACTCATCCTTGCGCCAAGCCTGGTAAATCCAGCTTTGGCCATTCCTATTATTACCCATTCTTGAGCCAAGACTGGATAAACTAGCCTTGCCCATTTTATGGTGACCCATCCTTGTGCCAAGACTGGATACACACGCCTTGGCCATTCCTATTGTAACCCAATTGTGGCTCAAGACTCGGAAGCCCAACGTTGGCCATTTTATGGTAATCCAGGCTTGGTCCAAGACTAAGAAAACCAGCATTGGCCACTTTCATCAATTCCCTACCTTGGGTCTAGACTGGGAAGCCCAACTTTGGCCATTTTATGGTAATCCAGGCTTGGCCCAAGGCTAAGTAAACCAGCCTTGGCCACTCCTATAATTACCCATTCTTGGGTCAAGACTGGGAAGCCCAACTTCGGCCATTTTATGGTAATCCAGGCTTGGCCCAAGGCTAAGTAAACCAGCATTGGCCACTTTTATCAATTCTCTACCTTAGGTCTAGACTGGGAAACAACTTCGATGTAAAACTGGGTACTTCTTGGCCATATCTCTCTCTCTCTCTCTCTGTAAGTATAAGTGTGCTTAGTTTTTGGCTCTTCAATTAAGACAGCGATACTGTGTAGTGTGCCCTCGGGCGTTATTTTGTTACAGATTTCTGCTTGCACCTAAAGCAGGTCTCTCTGTGGATTAATAAATCAGCATCTGTGAGGCCTGTATTAATTAATTATTGCAATATATTGCTAATTGCTCAATCTTCGAGGTTAGTTGTCATCTTTGTTCTGGTCATCGTCTCTGTCACTTCAAGCGCCAGCGCAGTGCGTTCTACTTGTTGTCGCAGGCGCAGTACACGACATCTCAACGCAGGTGCAGTGTTTACGATCTTAGGCGCAGTCGCAGTGAGTACATTGATTTTCACTGCTGCACTGTTGATTGACCCGGCGCTCCTTCGATCTTTGGAGTTACACACTAGTGTCATTACGGTTGCAATTTCAGTCTAGCTACGCACAGTCGATAAAATGGATCTCGAGGATGAATTCTCTACTTTACCACCTGCATCACCTGCAGATTCCGATTCTTCATCTAAATCATCTAGCTCACTCAAACGCACACGTCAGATGGAGGACAATCTTATGGATCCACCTGCAAAAAAGCCGGCCAAGCTTACGTTGGCTGCTGTTATGTCTGGCATCAACACGATTACAAAGACGCTCCAAGAGCACAGTACTCTGCTTAAAGACGTTCCTAATATTAATGCTAAGTTGGAATCATACACAGCGGACATTGCAGAGCTCAAGCAAACTACAACCCAGCTCCAGACAGAACAAGTTGCTATGAAGGACTCCATGGCGGGGGTCATAGCCAGACTTCAAAAACTTGAAAGTACGGCTGGTTGTTCTGGATCCTCGTCTGCAGCCCTCTGTAATGATTTAATGTCACTTACCAGCGCCACCAATGCCAATACTGTCAAACTTATCTCTACTTCAAATAATAGATCTAACAATGTGGAATTTGTAGTATCTGGTTTGCCTATGAATTGCCTTAATCAGGATCAGGAACAGCTGGTTAACGTTGTTAGGTCTATCTTGAATGAGATTAAAGTGCACTTGACTGCTGATGATAAGTTCACGGTCAGGCTAATGAAGAAATCACCTACTGGTTCGGCGTGCGCATCAACTACTCCTGCATGCAACTCTCTCAATGCACTTGTCACTGCAAATCGGACCCAGGAGCGCTCTACCATAGTTGCGAACTGTACTAACCCTGCTCTCATGCAAAAGGTCATCAGCGCCAAGAAGAAATACGGGATGCTCAAATGGACTCAATTACTCCGTAACCAGCCTGATATTGTTACCTTCCTTGCCAGTACCCCGGTTGGTGATCTCACCATCTATGTGAATGAGCTGCTGTCCAACAGAACATTTAAACTGCTAGGTGAAGCCAAGAAATTGTTGAAACCAGCTGGTTACCGCTACATATGGGCCAAAAACGACACAGTTTTGGTCAAGAAAGGCGATAATGCT
The DNA here is from genome assembly GCA_030273425.1 of Microplitis manilae. Classification (NCBI taxonomy): domain Eukaryota; kingdom Metazoa; phylum Arthropoda; class Insecta; order Hymenoptera; family Braconidae; genus Microplitis; species Microplitis manilae. The sequence goes on from CP092727.1 coordinate 6,816,081, forward strand.
CTAATTCACGTCATCTCTTTCAGCGGCGATATCACTAGACTACTTGAAGACAGTGCAAGTACTAGTCAATAACGTTCTAGTCGCCCATTAGCCAGACCAGCCAGCAGTACCAGTCCTTCTTCCACTACAGTCCAAGTGTGCTGTCTTAATGCTAACTCACTCAGGGCTCATCTAGATGATCTACGTCAATACCTTGATTCCAATCCAAATTTTCAAATAATTGCAGTCACTGAAACTTGGCTCGACAATAGCATCCCTGATTCTATCGTCAAGTTAACCGACTACAACATTGTCAGGAATGATCGTAACACTCATGGGGGTGGCGTTGCTATATACTACCATGAATCTTTACACATTAAAGTCACCCTCAAGCCTCCGATCGTTTGGACAAATCGTTCTGGTACTCCTGAATTCATGACCTGCACGCTATACATGCAGGGGTCACCACCTATCTTCATTGCAGTTGTCTACCGCCCACCACACGCCCCATTTGGTGAACTTGCTAGCACTCTGGGAATGGCTATGGATGGTTTTAGTCATAAGTTCATCCTTGGAGACTTCAACGCCGATCAACTTCTCCATAGTGCTGATGCTGATTACATCAGGTCTTTTCTGCACACTAACTCTCTCAAGCTTGTTGACCATGGGGTCACTCACGTCACTAGGCAGTCCGAGACCTGGCTTGACCTATGCATTGTTGATGACTCTGACGTCATCACCTCTTGGGGTAAGTCTGACCGTTCACTTGGTGCTGGGCATCATTTGATTCATGCCACTATGCAACTCAATCGCATAATGCCGCGTAAAAAGACAATTCAAACCAGGAAGTTGGACAACCTTGCCAGTCCAGCGGCTTTGGCTGCACTTAGAAATTTGGATTAGTCTTTTATCAATTCGCCACGGTTAAATATCCACCAAGTAGTTGATGACTTCTCGCAACTATTACGTGATCACGTTGATGCTGTTTCTCCCGTCAAGAGTATGACTGTCAACTCGCTCAAGCATGCTCCCTGGATATCACATGAGCTGCGAGTCTCCGAGCATTATGTGCGAACGCTATATAAGAGGTTCAGACGCAGTAGAAATGATTCGCTGCTGCTTGAGTATCGGCAAGCTAGAGACCTGCATCGTGCTCGACTAAAAGAGGCGCGTATTAGATACTACCAATCTCGGTTATGCAATCTTCAGGGTAGTGCCGTGTGGCGTGAACTGAGGACTCTAGGGTTGCTCAAGGACACTACGGCTGTCAACCTCGCGGCTGATCCGACTGCCCTTTGTCAGGCTTTCGCTGCGGTTTCCCAGTCCAGTTCGGGAGTGCTGCCGAGCATCTGCAACACTCAGCGTTGTGATAGTCTCCCTCAGTTTGTTCTCAGTGAAACCTCAGTTGATTCTGTGCGACGTACGCTGTTATCAATGAAGTCCGATGCTGTTGGGGTGGACGGGCTCTCTAGGAAAATGCTCGATTTGGCACTCCCTGTGCTACTTGTCCACATTACTGACATCTTCAACCATTCCCTTAGAGAATCTGAATTTCCTGCCTCCTGGAAGAGGGCGATTGTGGTCCCGGTGAACAAAGTCGCCCATCCTACTAGTGTTTCAGATTACAGACCAATAGCATTATTGCCAGTACTCAGTAAAGTTTTGGAAAGGATTGTATCGGACCAGCTAATAAAGTACCTAAATGAGTATGACCTTCTAGACCCCATGCAGTGTGGCTTTCGGACCGGGCACAGTACTCAGACTGCGCTTGTTAGGCTGCTTAATGATGTGAGGTTCAACATGGATAAGAGAATGGTCACTGTATTGATTCTGTTCGATTTCTCTAAGGCCTTCGACACTGTTGATCCGTCACTTCTAGTCCATAAGCTTGTCTCTATTGGATTCTCTGAGTCCTCCGCGCAATGGCTGACCTCTTACCTCACTGGAAGATCTATTGCAGTGAAGGATCCGGATGGGAACCTCACGGGTTGGATCCAAACGAACATTGGTGTTCCACAGGGATCCATTCTGGGCCCCCTGCTATTCTCGCTTTTCATCAACGACATTGGGCTGAGGATCAAACACTGCAGAAGACTTCTTTATGCTGACGATCTTCAAATCTATTTAGCGTGCCTATCGCATGAGCTTGCTGACTCCATACAAATGATCAACGATGATATTGCGCGTATACATACCTGGTCTGTGGTAAACTGCCTGCGGCTCAACATAAGCAAGACAAAGGCTATCATTTTGGGCTCAGCCCCGTATGTCAATATGCTTGATCAGTCCAGTATAATGTTTGGTTGTGAAGGAGTCATAATTCCCCTGGTCTCCTCGGTCAGAAATTTAGGTGTATACATCGACTCTAAATTGACGTTTGAAGAGCATATCAAGCATGTTTCTGGCAAAATCCACTCTGCACTCCACCAACTTTATAGCTTGAGAAGCTATACTGATGTCACTGCTCGTAAGTCTCTAGTAAATGCGCTGATACTTCCCCACATTGACTACTGCGCTGCAGTGTTACATGGTATTGGTGCTGTTTTTGACATCAGGCTTCAAAGACTGGCTAACAAAGGTGTTCGGTACATTCTGGGACTGCCTTGGGATTCCCCCATCTCCCAGGCTAGAACGGAATTGGGATGGCTTTCAGTTGGTAAAGCCAGGGCTCGAGCGATAATCATCCTGGCCCGGAAGGCTATTCTGCAGGGTTCACCTTCTTACCTGGCTGAGTTACTTGCCATATATACTGCTCCCAGACCTCTGCGTAATCAATCTAGCGCTATCACCTTGGCCATACCTAATTATCGCACGAAGTCCTACAAGGATGCCTTCGCTGTTGCAGCTCCGTATTACTGGAATAGTCTTCCTGACTCGCTAAAACTCATAAACGACATGCAGGCATTTAAAAGTGCTCTAAGTGATTGGCTGCTTACCTGTGATGAATCTTGGGCGACTGGTTACACGTCATAATTTTTATTTTTTTATTTTATATTTTGCTAAATTCTATCATTTATTATTGTACTTGGTGATCTTCATCACATTATGTTTGTACTTTTATTTATGCTATATATCCTAGGTACATTATCTCTCTTTGCACAGCTTATACGTAATTGTAATGCTACTATAATAATCATAATTATGCGACTTAGGTTGCAGCACTCTGTACAATGTAAAATATTTTTTTGTTCAACGAATCCTGAACAATAAACTTACTATCTAATCTAATCTAATCTCTCTCTCTCTCTCTCTCTATATATATATATATATAAGTGTTAAACAATTATTTACTTGCAATATATAATAAATTTTCCAAAAATAAAACTTATCAATATTCAATGAACATCTTGCAATAATTTTTGATAAATGCTTTAAAAATATTTATTAACATTATTTAATTAATACGCTAGTCCCAAAAATTAAAGGATAGAAAAAAAATTCGAAATTTTTGGGTGATTTTCAACATGCTGTAACTCGGTGAAAAATGATCGGAGAGTAAAAATAAAAAAAGCAAATTGTAGCCTCAAGTTTCTAGTTATTTCATCTGGACATCAAATATTTTTATCATGCTCGGTTCCGGAGTAATCTTAAGAAAACTGACGAAAAAAAATTTTCAAAATTTTGGCTCGTCTTTCAACAAGTCTATGGATTTCAATAAATTTTTTTGGATAATCTGACCTTACGACTTTTTTAGAAAATTTTATGCCCTTCAATTTGGCGGGCTCAAAAAGTCTCCAGGTCAAGTTGGCGCCAGGTTATCATTGATCAAAGCAAAAAAGTCCATTTTGGCTTTGATAATCAATAACTCCGAACGTATCGGTCGTACAGAGAATGGAAGTAGGGTTTTGGAAACTGAAAAACATTCTCTATAAGACAAAATTAGTTGCTTTTGATAAAAAAATTTTTTTCGAAGCGATAATGTTTATTAAAAAATAGGTCTAAATTCGCATATTTAAGGATATTCGGAAATCTTGCTATAACTTTGGATATAATGAATGAACAAAGGATATCGTTGTTTTTTTTCCAACCTCGAAGTGTCCTGAAAAAACCCTAAAAATTTCACAACGCTGCGATTTTTCTTTCTTAGTGTCCCGAAGCTTTAAATTTCTCGATTTCGCCAAAAATGTCCATAATTGGTAGTGTCTCGGTTTTTGGTCATTTTTTCGATTTCCAAATGTTTTTTTCACTAAAAATCTTGATTTCTTTAATCGAAAAGATTGATTATCGAAAAAATCGAAAAAAAAAAATTTTTTTTAATTTTTTTTTTTTTTTAAAATTTTTTTTTTTTCAAAAAATTTTTTTTTCCAAAATTTTTTTTTCTGTTGTATTCGCAATGATTTATCATTGTCAAAAACAATTCCTCAATTTTTTTTTACTATCGGTATGGGTGTAAGAAGCGTAAATTCGACCGTGCAGTCTCCACGTGGTACGCTTTAGGAACCGCTAATGCGGGCGGTAAAAAAAAATTGAGGAATTGTTTTTGACAATGATAAATCATTGCGAATACAACGGAAAAAAAAATTTTGGAAAAAAAAAAATTTTGAAAAAAAAAAAATTTTGAAAAAAAAAAAAATTTTGAAAAAAAAATTTTTTTTTTTCGATTTTTTCGATAATCAATCTTTCCGATTAAAGAAATCAAGATTTTTAGTGAAAAAAACATTTGGAAATCGAAAAAATGACCAAAAATCGAAACACTACCAATTAGGGACATTTTTGGCGAAATGGAGAAATTTAAAGCTTCGGGACACTAAGAAAGAAAAATCGCAGCGTTTTGAAATTTTCAGGGTTTTTTTAGGACACTTCGAGGTTGGAAAAAAAACAACGATATCCTTTGTTCATCCATTATATCCAAAGTTATAGCAAGATTTCCGAATATCCTTAAATATGCGAATTTAGACCTATTTTTTAATAAACATTATCGCTTCGAAAAAAATTTTTTTATCAAAAGCAACTAATTTTGTCTTATAGAGAATGTTTTTCAGTTTCCTAAACCCTACTTCCATTCTCTGTACGACCGATACGTTCGGAGTTATTGATTATCAAAGCCAAAATGGACTTTTTTGCTTTGATCAATGATAACCTGGCGCCAACTTGACCTAGAGACTTTTTGAGCCCGCCAAATTGAAGGGCATAAAATTTTCTAAAAAAGTCATAAGGTCAGATTATCCAAAAAAATTTATTGAAGCCCATAGACTTGTTGAAAGACGAGCCAAAATTTTGAAAATTTTTTTTTCGTCAGTTTTGTTGAGATTACTCCGGGACTGAGCATGATAAAAATATTTGAGGTCCAGATATGAAAACTAGAAACTTGAGGCTACAATTTGCTTTTCATGATACCAGCATCGAAACTTGAAGTTTCAGTGTCTTTACAGCCCGTCGAAACAAGCTAATTTCAAGCCGATGCTGCAAACAACTGCTAGCGAATTCGTAATTCACAAATCCCTTCACAGCGGGCAGAAACAATTGTGTTTCTTCCCTTGGGAAGAAACACAATTGTTTCTGCCCTGTGCTAGATATATTTAATGTTCATTTGCAGCCCTATTACTCTCATTTGTTTACTTGTCACTTCAGCTTACTCATTTCATTTTTTAAGTGACAGTTTTAATTAACCAAATAAAATTACTAAAAAATGAGTGAAAATAATATTTTTGTACTATTTACTATTTAATAAGTGACTGTAAATCACATATTGCTCATTCTCTAACAGTTCTCCGCATCATCGGCTTGAAATTAACTTGTTTCTTACTGGCTGCTGACACAGAATCTTGAAGTTCCGATACAGGTTATCATGAAAAATATAGTGTGTGACTCAGGATAAAACACGATTTCAGACTGCGGGTGATGTCAGCCCTCGCCTGCGGCTCGGGCAGCCAACCTCACCCTAGTCTGAAATCGTCTTGTTTCATCCCTTCTCACACAATATACTATTTTTTATTTTTACTCTACGATCATTTTTCACTGAGTTACAGCATGTTGAAAACCACCTAAAAATTTCGAATTTCTTTTCTATCTATTTAATTTTTGGGACTAGTGTAATTGATAATATTCTCAAATTAAATATTTGAAGGATTACGTTTATAAATCATTAAAATTATCGTAAATTATAAATATGGATTTTTAATATATTAATTATTATCAAGATAAATAAAATAAATATATTATACACCTTTTTATAGAATACGTTTAAAAATGTCCAAGAGTAAACAAATGTTGATACGTTGTGATTAGTATATAACTAAAAAAAAATTTTTTTATCAACCGTCTAGTATGAATATTTTTAGTATTTTATTTTTCCATGTCAAATATAGAAGATTTTATTTTCTACTAATTGTATCTTGTATTTATGCTATACTGCAGTGATTTAAACTATTTTCTTATGCATTGTATATCATTTAAATTATAAATGTAACTATACAGTCGACTTTTTCTAAAGTTGCGCTCTCTATTCAAGATCTCCTGTTCAAATTGCTATCCCCCTTATTCCTATCCTAGCAACTCTAACAAATGTATCCTTTGGACGTTAGAGAGCGTGCAACTTAAGTGGGAGTCGTTTGTATAAGTAAATACAAAAGAAAAGTCACGTGCAAGCAGTCGGATATATTTGTAGCTCTTTTCGTGTTAATTGCTTATTGTAATACTTTATTACAATAAAAATAGCTATGTCTGATTCTTATTCTAGAGTTAAAGAATGGCGCGAGTTACACAAAACAAAAAAAGTTTTAAATGATCAAACTAATCCGGACGATAATAAACAAAGTTTAAGTGATAAAACTATCATCAGTGGTGTGAGTGAGAACAACGAGTTTGGCGTCGTAGAACTACGTGGTTTACAGATAAATAATAATACTTTTGAAGGAAATGATAGTGGTGATTCTGACACTAGTAGTGATAGTGATTCCGATATTGATAGTTACCCAATTGAAACTAATGAAAATGATGAGCAACAATCGAGTGATTCTTCATACAATTCATCATTACAAGAAAATAATGAAGAGATTAAACCAAAAAAGACATTGCGTGAAAAACTTCGTTGTTGGAGTTTGGACAACATGAATGTTTTGACATTGAATGTGGTGACACAATTGTTGACAATACTTCAAGAAGAAGGACATGAGGATTTACCTAAAACTGCCCAGCAATTATTAAGCACAAAGCACTATCGACCGATGAAGTCAGTACTAAGCAAGCGAGAAACAACTAGTAGTTATATATATTTTGGAATAAAAAATACTTTAGAAAAAATGATAATTCCTGATATTTATACAGAAAAATCAATATCAGTTCAGCTACATATTGATAGAATTTCCATATATAATAACTCCTTGATTCAAGTATAGCCAATTGTTTTAAAAGTTTACAATCAAAATTATGAAAGTAAACCTGTTGTTATTGCATTATACTGTGGTGACTCGAAGCCGTATTCAGCAAAAGATTACTTAAAAGATCTAGTAAAAGAAGCTGTTATATCCGGCTTGCCGTATATATTAAAGGGGCCTCTTTGCCGCGCTCGCTGTAAAGTGCAGCGTTAACAATTTTAGGGATAGCAACTTCGGCCAACACCTCGTTGCACGTCGTCAACGTTTCCTCCAATCAGGGAATTACACTTGACTGTATTTTAGACTCACCCAATTATATATTCTAAATTATTCCCTCCAGAACCGCGAACCGAGGTGATAAAAACAACGAACACCAAGGTGCGGCAGCCTATGACGCTTGAGAAGTTAATGTATCTTCCTTGCTGGCCCGCGTGAGTTCTAAACCGTGTTACGTTTAGGCAACCCCTTTTTCTATTTTCTATTTCTCTTAAACCGATTAGTTCATTTTCATTCATAAAATCTAAACAGTCAAGTATACTATAAAATCCCACGGGAAAATCGTCTCGATATTTCACTCGAGGAGGCGTGGCAAGTTGCTTGTTACCGTTAAAATTTCAATTCAAAATTGTCTTTTCGAAATTATATTTTCCTATTCCAAAAATCACTTCACGGGAAGTGATTTTTATAATAATTGTTAAGTGTGTAAATAGCGATTCTCGTCCGAGTGAATTGCTGGAGTCGGAGATTCAGACCGAACTCAAACGAGCTAAAAACTCAATAAATCCAAAGTGTAAAACCATAAGCTTAAGTAATAGTTAAGTGTAAATCCAAGAGATTTAAGTTTAAAGAAAGAACCTTAGTGATAAGAACAATTTAACATCTTGTGAACTGAGTACGGCGAGCCCATAGGGAAATATTTCAATAAACATCTATCATTGGGGAAACCGGCATATTAGATTATTTCTAATATTAAGAACCACATCCCTTTTTCCTGGACCAAATCATCTTTCAACCAGAGACCAACAGAAGCCGTTCACGAGAGTTGCAGTCCAGAGATCGTAAAGACCAACTTGCAAGTAAGCAGCGAACAACGAAAGGTAGGTGAAATTATCAATTTCTCTAACGTATAAAATCCAAATTCTGCATCGAGTACACAGAGAGGCCCCTGCGGGGTTTATCGTTCGAGTTCTCACAATAAAAATAAAACCTAGAGCTAATCCTCTAGGAAAATCACCCTGTTTGCCCGGTGCCTCCCACTTGAGGCCCACGCGACCATTTCCAATAATTAATTATTATTAATTAATTAAATCCGGACATAACAAAGCTAATAAGTACATCTCGGATGGAATTATTTTGAATGAAATTAAATATTCATTTAAAATTTTTTGTATCATTGCGGATTCGCCTGCGAGAGCATTCATTAAAAGTATAAAGCATCCAGGTGGTTTTTTTGCCTGTGAAAGATGTGATGTAGAAGGAATTACTAAAAATCATAAGCGAGTTCATCCAAATATGGACTGTAATCTGCAAACGAAAGAGACATTTAAAGATAAAATACAGCAAGAGCATCACCTAGAGAACATCGATACGAAACTATCAAAATTAAAACAATTTGACCCAGTGCATGATGTTGCGTTAGATTCAATGCACCTATTATATCTTGGGGTGATGAAGAGCCTTCTTGAAAAATTAATCGTAGTCAAGAAACATACCGCTCGGCTAAAAAAATGCAAAGTTGAAATTTTGAAGAAGACAATAAAATGTATATCGGCAGATATTCCGATTGAATTTGAGAGGAAATTGTACGATATTGATCAAATTTCCAAGTGGAAAGCTACTCAATTTCGTTTTTTTTTTATTATACATCGGACCTTTTGCATTCAAAAATGTTTTATCCGAAAATAAATATCGTCATTTTATACTGCTGTATGTAGCTTGAAGAATTTTAAATGATGATTCAAATGCAATAAAATATGTAGATTACGCTCAAGATCTTTTGAGAACATTTTTCAAATTGCTGCCATCAGAATATGGTGAAGACGCACAAGTTCTCAATATACACAATTTGATCCACATAGCAGACGATGTTCGTCATTTTCAAGTACCTTTGAATGAGGTGTCGGCATTTTGGGGAGAAAATTTTATAGGTTTATTTAAACATTTGGTGAAATCGACTTACAAACCACTTACCCAAATAGCAAATCGTTTGGAAGAGTTACAGTCTAGTGATTATGTGAAAATAAAAAAAAAGCCATTTATGTGAGTACACTTATGGACCAGTAAGGGATGTGATTGAATTTAATCAGAAACGATATTTTAAAATTAAAAAGGTTCAATTACGTGGTATTACTCTTTCATGTCATCATCCAGATAATATAGTACAGTTGCAAAACAGTAAAATATTGATAATTGATAGTATTTTGAGTGTTAAAAATGATTGCGTGTCACAAGAAAATATTAATAACTTGTATATCCATGGTATAATAGAAGATAAAAAGAGAGAAGTGTTTAATTATCCTACTTCATCAATCGATGTCGGTGTAATGGAAATAATTTCTTGGAAAAAACAAGAACTGATGTTTAAAATTGCACATGCAAAGCGTAAATGCATACTCGTGAATATAAATGATTCTACACTGTAAAAAAAGATTCCTAACATCAAACCAGATTCGTTTGGCTCAAGTACTCCGTGCGTTTGGATACAGCCAAGCGCGTCAAGCGATTGAGTCTACCGCCCTCTACGTTTGACAGTATACTTTGCTCCAACTGAGAGTTTCTTGAGGGAAGATCCCGAATCGTTTGAGCTAACTCTATGGTATTTGATATAACTCGATAACTTATTTCAGTTAAAAAAAATAGAAATTAGTTCAAGTCATTTATGCTGTTGATACAACAATGATTTTTGTTTTATATAAATAAGTTAAAAATTTCACTCAAAGTAAATTGTAAGGTGATTGAAGGTATGAATTTTCAGTTAAGTCAAAATTTTATTAAAGCAAATGAATTTTAGTGTTAAAAGTAATATCTTTTTAAGTCCGTAGAAACTCTCTTTGCAATTGATTCAATAAAAAATCTAATTATTTCAAATTGCTGTATTGGGTTGATCCAAAAAAACAGTAATCTGAATCAAATAAATATTGCCTTTAATTATCTCATTAATAATTTATTTAAAAAAAATTTTTCTTTTCTTATGTAGTTATTTTTGATTTGATTTTATTTTTATTATTATTATTTTTTTTTTTTAATTAAGTATTGGGACAATTACATTATTTTATTATATTACATCAATTATACTTTTCCAATCATCCTAACATACTCACAGTTTTTAGTGAAAAATTAAATAATTTTAATATCACCATCCGGAGGATTCGAACCCAGTACCTTACGCGCAAGAGTCAGACACCTTACCGCTACGCTACGGAACCAGCAGGAAAATTTAAGTTTAGTTGTGCTTCTAGTACTTTGTTTTCATATTGAATGGTTATATACAGTCAACTGCTTATAGATTGATCTAAACGAGATAAATATGTGACTCTTTTTATAAATAAATTTTTTTATCGAATCGATAACATAAAGACTTGCATTCAAATATAGTTCGATATTTTGTAACGAATACATTTATATTCTTGTCGAATATTTTTCAGTTTTAATGTGAGTGCGTGAAATTATTTCTTTAACCTCATCGGATTCTCTCTCCAAGAAACTCGTCGGTTGACACAACACATTCGGTATTATAGAAAACTACTTTTATTTCATTGAAATATGTAAAGTTGTCAAACCAAACGTTTCAAGAGTTTCAGTTAAATTTCTCAAAATTGGAAAGTTTGCTTCAAGAAGTTTTTATTTTTAAATCAAGTACATCCAAACTTTAATCAAAATATATTTTACTATTCAATCAAATGTTAGTTTAATTACGGTCAAACTTAAAAACTTTAACATAAACGCTCAAGCAATTTCTCGTAATCGACTAGAGATTTTGATTCAATAAAAATGATTTTCTTGAGACAAACTCGTTTTTGTTGGCTCAAACGAATTTGGTTTCACTGAAGAGAAAATTCGTCAAACTCCTGAGGAGTTTGATGTCAGTACCTCATTTTTTACAGTGTAAATTTATAATGACTCTACTACACATATAAATAAATTGGCAAGACAATTACCCGTACAAAGTTGCCGTTTATGGAAAAAATGCCGTAGGTTGGCCGATGTCCGACTGCAGTCGCTCGGCCAAGCATTGGCAATTAGTAATGGCCCAAACTTGGTTAATTACCAGCAACCGATTAATTTTTCATCAAGATAGCGTAATCAATTTGAAGTGATATTTATTTAAATTTTTGGATGTATATGTTATGGTATTACTGGTTTCATATCGGAATATGACCCCGTACCGGAAATGACAGTCATACGACGCTGCCGATGGCTGGCCAATGAATGGTTCCTCATGACTGGCCAATAAATGGTTACCTATGACTGGCCGATTATCGGTTTGCAACGTTGGGCCACTATTTGGTGAATCAGTGGGCCATGAATGATTCTTGTTAAATGAAAAAATCTACTTATCAATTACTAATTAATCAAATAACTTATTATTACAGTTTTCTTAATTAATAATTCGTTATTTTTGAATTAAACTAAGTCTTAATTAATAAATATTCTAATTTTCCGATTAAAATTATTTACAACTAACAATTAAAATATTTTTTAATTCGTTATTATTTGCAATCAACAATCGCAAATTTTATAACTTAACTTATAAAAATTAATTTATTTAAAAAATAAGACATATATTTTAAAGTAAATATTATTTTTAATAATAGTGGTAGAGCAAAATAATTCCAGTGGGTTCTTAAGAACTAATTAACTAAATTTAATAAGTTTTATTTTAAAAAATCATGTAATTATAATAAAAATAGTACGAAATTATTTTTTTTTTTAAATAATCGGTAATATTAATTAAATTGCTCGTTACATTTCATAAAACTGAGTGGTTGCAGCAAAATGAATAAGTAGATCATTTAGAAGTATCTACTCAACATCAGCAGGTTCGTCCGGTAGCCAGCGTTCAGACCCAGTAATCAGAAGGACGGCAGTTCGCACCCAGAGCCCAGCAGAATTTTCACCGAGTTTTTTCACATCATTTACCCCACTTAAATACAGTTTAAACGTTAATGATTACGAATTCCATTAGGAAATTAAGAAAATAAAAATTTTTTTAATTTAATTTATTTGTTTGCTTGGCTAATTGCTGGCTGCCATTGATCGGCCGATAGTCGAGCGCCATTAATGGCCCGAGGTTATCATTCTGACTATAAGCCGTTTATCGGCCAATAAAAATTGCCATTGCTGAGCCATTAATCGACATTCTTGGCCCAGTAATGGCCCGATGCAGGGCCGATTTCTAAACTTTGTATGGGTAATATAAAAAAATGTTTTGACCTTATATACCTTTTTAAAATTTCATTTTATTTCGAAAAAATATTTAATTTATTTATTTCATTTAACTATAAATGAATTTTTAATTATTTTTTTGAAATTTTTATTGAATTCAAAATTAAAATTATAAATTAAAAAAAAAATATTATTACATTTTATTTCGAAAAAATATTTAATTCATTTATTTTATTTAACTATAAATGAATTTTTAATTATTTCTTTGAAATTTTCATTGAATTCAAAATTAAAATTATAAATTAAAAAACAAAATTATTTCATTTTATTTTGAAAATATATTTAATTTTTTTATTTTATTTAATTATGAACAAATTCTTAATTATTTCTCTGAAGGCTTCATTAAATTTTAATCTAAAATTATAAAAAAAAAAAATATTATTTCAATTTATTTATCCTATCGACAGGTTTATTTCTCTCTCTTTCTTGCACTTATTAATATGTCTATACTCTTGTCGAGTTACAAACCATAGAAAGTATAACTATATATATGTATATAGAGAGAAAGAGAGAGACAATCAGATGTTTTGATTATTAACTCGTAACTTTTCGGAGGTGGCGCCTTATGTACGTTGGTGTCAAATATCTATTGTGTGATGCCCGGAATAGATAGTTTATTCATGCGTCCCGAGTAAAACAACAAGTCTGTGCTCGTCAATTCTTTCTATGTATTGTTTGCTTCTGTTAGTCAGTTTGTGTTAAGTGCCTTGTGAGTTCAGTCTTGAGAAAATCGTCATCCGATCTATATCACCCTGTACTTCGTGGTGTAATTTAATTGCGCTTTATTTTAAAAATGACGGATAATTCAAAATCATTTGCAATTGTCGAGTTTGATGAATTAATAAATAATAAAAAATTAGTTGAGCTAGTTCCTACTTCTTGGCTCACAGAAAACAAAACATAGTGTTTTTGACCACCGAAAAACAAAGAATATAAAGTTCAAGGATTCGTGGAATTTGAACATGTACCAGAGAAAGCATGGACTACTTATCACGTGAAGGTTATTAGTAAAGCTAGTAAGTATGCAAGTATATCGATTATTTTATATCTATTTTATCTATCCATATATTAATTTTTAAACGTAATATTTTGAAAAAATTTTTTTTTTCGCATAAAAGTAATTGGTTTTCAATTTTTAAACAAAAAATAAAAGAAAAAAACATATTCAAATGCAATAAAAGACACACTGTCTTTACCGGGTTTCTTTTTTTGTTTACTATTTCAACAAAATTCACAGCAATTAATTGTCATTTCAGAAGACTATGAGCAAGGTCTCCGTCGATTAAATCGATCATTCCGGAAAAAGGATGTCACCAGTTCCGAGAGCGATTCTCTACTTTCAGAAAATGACCATCCTCTGATGATGAATTCTTCGAATGTAACTAAGGCATTAGCCAATTCGATACCCTTAAAAAGTACCAAATCAAGAAACTGTATGATTCGTAGTCGATCTTTGGGACGAGTAGATAATATTCTAGATGACTTAGACTATCTTGATATTGCTGAGGATCACAATGCTATAGGACGAGATACTACCATTATATCAGAACCACGACGAGCAGAAACTGAAGGTTTTATTATTTTTCTATTAACTAACATTTATTATTATATTTTATTACTTTTTTTATTTATTAACATTTCATTATTATACTTGTTATTATTATTATTATTGTAAATTATCGTCATATTTTTAGGGATTGTTGATTTCGATGGTCTTGCAAAACATTTAGATGGATTTATCGCAAAAGAATTCGAGAAAATGAAGAGGAGTCTTTTCCTCACTATTGCTGGAAAATATGATAAAATTTTGAAAGCAGTAGAATATAAAGCTGATCCACCACAAAAAACTCAAGCTTGGAAGGAGATAGGCGCAAAGCTACCATTCGATTATCTTGAAGAATTTTTGGAATTTGAAGAGTCCTTAAAAACTGATGAACAAAAAAAAATTCACTGGTACGCCGACCTTCCTCTGTTTAATATTATTTACAGATAGTTTAAAAATTATTTACAAATGATTCACAAATTGTTTACATATTAATTACAGGTTGATATCTTCCAAATGGCCGCTGCTGGTTGTAACAGTTATGAAGACGATGTCCCGGCGATAATCGCAAAAATGATAAAAAAAAATGTACAATTGCAGTACAGTGGATGTGGGGAAAAATCGAAAGGCATTGGAAAAAAAAGTTTTAAGGAAACAGAAACTTTTAAAATCATGGAAGGTAAACTACTCTATTTAATTTTAAAATTGGCTGTGATTTACCTATTATGGTTATTTTTTTCAGAATTTTTAAAAGCTAAATACCATAATTCCAAGGAGAAATTGAAAATTGTAAGTGCTGTAAGTCACTTTTTATCCGGCGCTAATGATAGAGAAAGAGGACGAGCACAACGAGACAAAGAAGCTAACCAGAACTAACACTTATTCAAATACTAAACTAATATTATACTGAAATTTTTTTTTATTATAATTTCTGCTACCTATTGATATTTTACAATAATTATTGACATATTATTCGTAATAATACTTCCTATTTTTATGTGTTGATCACATGATTATTATGTTTAATGTTTGAAGTTTGATTTAATATTTTATATTTATTATTTAACTATTATTTATAATACAAAAATTTATAATTAAAACTCAAAGATCTCAGTATGGACGTATGATTAATCTAATATTAGTATTATTTAATAATTTAAATAATAAAATAGAACTAACATGATTATATGGATATAATTATTTTTTCAACTTATCTATTCCTTGTCGTTATTTAATTAGTTATTATTAATTAATACATTATTCATTATGTTATATTATAATCTTTTTTATTATTATAAGAATTACTTTATTAATTTATTTAATTATTTAATAAATGAATTTATTGAATGTAAGCTATAGATAAAATTTGAACTTAAATGCTGGTGGTAGATCGGACAATTAAACATTGCCTAGTCTCGGCAATTGAACATGGCCCAGTTTTGGCGATCAAGCATGGCTCAAACTGGAAAATTAAACATGGCCCAGTCTTGAAAGTTAAGCGTGGTCCAGTTTGCGAGATCAAGCATGGCCCAGTTTTAAAAATTAAACGTGGCCCAGCCGTAGTAACCAAGCCTGGTACGATGTTATCATTCCAGACTTTTACTAAGACTGGGCCAAAACTGGTATGCGAGCGTGGCCCAATCTTAAAAATTAAGCGTGGCCCAGTCGTGGTAATCAAGCGTGGTCCAGTTGTGGTAATTAAGCGTGGCCCAGTCGTAGCAACCAAGCCTGACGCGATGTTATCATTCCAGACTTTTACTAAGACTGGGCCAAAACTGGTTTGCGAGCTTGGCCCAGAACTTTACAATACTGAACCAGGCCTGTGCCAAGTCTGGGCCCATTGTTTGATCCTGTATAAGTGGAGTAATCAATTAAGTACATCAGACCTTTTTTGTAGAGCGTTGAATTACCTACAAAACTATGTCATGCTCATTTGACAATAATGATTTTTTAATGAGGTAGAAAATAAAAAAAAAAAAATTTTGTTTATAAAAAATTCAAAAAAAAACAAAATTTTTTTTTGAAAATTTTTTTTTTTTAACAACTTTGAGAAATTCAAGAGACCAACGCCCAATCATTTTTAACACGTTTTCTTTGCTGCATTCTGTGGTCTCTTGAATTTCTTAAAGTTGTTGAAAAAAAAAAAAAAATTTTCGAAAAAAATTTTTTTTTGAAAAAATTTTTGTTTTTTTTTTTAATTTTTTTATTTTTTGAAAATTTGAGCACTGTTTGAATGAAAATGTGGAATAAGCTCGGAAAATTTGTTTTTTCATTTTGTTAAAGATTATGTGCTTTTCAGAGCCAAAAATGTGATCCTTTAATTTTCTCAAAAATTTGATCGAGTGAAACAAAAAGCGGCTGGTTGGATCAATCTGGCTCTTTGTGGTGTTTTAGTGGGCATATTGAACTGGAAAAAGCACACTCAAAATTATTGATTCCCACAATTTTTCCGATCCATCGCTTGATTTTCCAAAAAAACCACCAAAAGCCTTATTTTTGTTGCATTGTTAAATTCATGTGACGACAAGAAAAAATTTTTTTTCGAAAAAAAAATGGCTATACGTTCAAAGGAACTTATTTAAGTTTTTGAAACTCACCATTAACTTTCTGTGCAATCATTGGTTGCTGAGATATCAATAATCAAAGACAAAAGGATCCTTTTCCATTTGAAGACCGATATCTCGGTGACAAATGGACGTATCAAGGTCTACTAAAAATGAAATTAAAGCTGAATAATGAAGGTATCCGATCTTATAGTGGTTAAGTAAAGAAAAATTATCCAACGCCCGTAGACCAAAAAAAAAACAAGTAAAAAAAAATTTGAAAATTTTTTTGTCGCTGGTTTTTCTATGATTGTTCAAAAACTGCTGACGCAAAAAAATTTTGAAGTTCTAATCCAAGAAGTAGAAACTTGGAGCTACAATTTCCTTTTTTTTTTCCTTGTACGACCATTTCTCTTGAAGTTACCACCTGTAGAGAATCACCCAAAAATTTGGAATTTTTTTTGATCCTTTAATTTTCTCCATTAGTGTATATATGGGGTATTCCACGCCAAATCGACCACTTTTAACCCCGACCCCTTTCGATTTGGCTGGAATTTTTTTTCCCTTTCTACCCCATTATAATCATTTTTCAGGAAATTTTCAAATTTTTTTACCCAACCAAAAAAAAGTTATGAGTTTTTCAAAAATAAGGCTTTTATTTTTTTCAATAGCTATTACTTCTTCCAAAATTGACTAATGGGGACGTTTTATTTTTCAAAATTTTTGTTTTTGAATGTACTTTTCAGAAAAAAATACAAGAAGATTTTAAGATAATCAACTCTATGAAACTTTTGGCTTTTTTAAAAAAAACCGCCATTTTGTTAAAGTTCGTCATTTTTTATTTTTTTATTTTAAATTTTTCAAAAAAAAACTTCAATTGATTCTACAATTTTTCCCGCCAATCCGAGAGTGGGCTGAATTTTCCTTCTATTTTTATTTATCAATTGAAAAAAAAATTTTTGCCCAGTTGGGCTTATTTTACAAAACATCACTCTGGAAATTTTTGAGAGTTCATCAACGGCTTTAGAGTTTGAAAAATTGAGACGAAAAAATTAATTAAAGGATAAGTCGGCCCACTCTCGGATTTGCGGGAAAAATTGTAGAAATAATTGATGTTTTTTTTGAAAAGAAAAAGACGCGATGCCAAAAACTCAACTTGCGATAAACAAGTTGGGATTTTAGCCAATGCAGACACAAAAGACTGTTTCATCCCTCCTAGGGCGCCAACAATGAGTACGACAAGCTTGACACGGTAGCCTGGGTAAAGTTTGCCAATTTCAAACAGGAGATCCTGATATATCTCGTGTTTGTGCTCCTCTTTTACCGTGATGTTATACTCAGCCGGAGCTGAGAACTCAATAACATGAATGATACGAGCGGTTTTATCGAAGAGCACAATATCAGGTTTATTATGATCGTTTTTCCGCGTTGTTGCGAATGGCACGTTCCAATAAATACGGCAACGGTCATTCTCAACAACTTGCGGAACATCTCCTGACAGATAAGGCAGCACTGGTGTTTTGTCGATACCGTGCGTGTGTCTTAGATGGTAATAAAGTACTCGCAGAGCAGCATTATGGCGCTGGATGTATGCATTTCTTGCCAGCACAGAACATGCTAACAAAAGATGCATAAGCGTCTCTGGATGCTGTTTACAAACCCTGCACAAAGTGTCGGGTAGCTGCGTCTGGAGCACTTTAGCACGGTATTCGAGAGTGTTAATAACCCCATCTTGGCAGGCAAAAATATATCCTTCGGTCTCGGACATCAGGCCAGCTGACTTAAGGAAGGAAAACGTCAGCTGTGTGGACAAGCCATGATCACGCACGTGTTTAAAGAATACGCTGTGTATGGACTTGTCCATATGCGTACTAAGCAGTTTTTGTTGCTCAGCATTCCTGATGACCGTCTTAAATTCCTCCTTAGGGAGTTCAATAAGCGGGTTTACTCTTCCAAGACCGAGGGATTTTGCCGCGTACATTGCTGCCTTATATAAAAACGCTCCCTTATGCCTATTTTCATGACTATGAACAATTTGCATAAGGAAGTCGTCTTCATCTGCTGTGAAATTGACAACCTCGTATGTTATACCCAAAACCAAACGATCGTGCAGACACTCCAAGCTCTGTAAACCTCTCCCTCCGATGTGCCGGGAAAGGTATAATCTGGTGACTGAAGACTTAGGGTGCATGCTCCGATGCATATTCATTACTTTGCGTGTCTTGATATCGAGATCTCTGAGCTCTTTTCGGGCCCATTTCAGGACACCGAAAGAGTACAGAAGTACCAGGACAGCAAGCATGTTCGTTGCAGAGACTTTGTTTTTCCCGGAAAGTTCTGATGACCAGATTTTCCGGAGTCTCCGCACATACTCGCTGCAGAGAGTCGTTTTGATTTTCGAGACGTCCTGCATAGGACTCCCGTCAATCCCTAGATATTTGTACGACTCTCCGGCGTCAAGATGGTCTATGACGCTCCCATCTACTAACTCGATATCTTCACGCACATCGGAACACTTACCCTTCACCAGATTAACGACCGCACACTTGTCCCACCCGAAAGCCATGCCGACATCCCGTGTATACTCTCCTACGATATTCAAGGATGTCTGAAGGTGTTCCTCATCAGGAGCATACACCTTCATACACCTTATTATTATTATTGTTATTATTATTATTATTATTATTATTATTATTATTATTATTATTATTATTATTATTATTATTATTATTATTATTATTTCTTTTTTTGTTAAATGCTCAGGGGGTTATCCCCGGTAGTCCGACTCTACCGAGGGCCTCACCTGAGCGCCAAATCGTTACTGCTGCGATGCTTCATCCACAAGATGATTAGCATGCGCAGCAGGCCAAGTTTCGTTGCCTAAGTAGACGGAGGGATCCGAGCATTAAAGCCTTTTGCATCCGCGATGCCAAAAACTCGACTTGCGATAAACAAGTTGGGATTTTAGCCGATGCAGACACAAAAGTCTGTTTCATCCCTCCTAGGACGCCAACAATGAGTACGACAAGCTTATTATTATTATTATTATTATTATTATTATTATTATTATTATTATTATTATTATTATTATTATTATTATTATTATTATTATTATTATTATTATTATTATTATTATTATTATTATTATTATTATTATTATTATTATTATTATTATTATTATTATTATTATTATTATTATTATTATTATTATTATTATTATTATTATTATTATTATTATTATTATTATTATTATTATTATTATTATTATTATTATTATTATTATTATTATTATTATTATTATTATTATTATTATTATTATTATTATTATTATTATTATCATTATTATTATTATTATTATTATTATTATTATTATTATTATTATTATTATTATTATTATTATTATTATTATTATTATTATTATTATTATTATTATTATTATTATTATTATTATTATTATTATTATTATTATTATTATTATTATTATTATTATTATTATTATTATTATTATTATTATTATTATTATTATTATTATTTTTTTCTTTAGTTAAATGCTCAGGGGGTTATCCCCGGCAGTCCGACTCTACCGAGGGCCTCACCTGAGCGCCAAATCGTTACTGCTGCGATGCTTCATCAACAAGATGATCAGCATGCGCAGCAGGCCAAGTTTCGTTGCCTTAGGAGACGGAGGGATCCGAGTATCACAGCCTTTTGCATCCGCGATGCTAAAAACTCAACTTGCGATAAACAAGTTGGGATTTTAGCCAATGCAGACACAAAAGACTGTTTCATCCCTCCTAGGACGCCAACAATGAGTACGACAAGCTTGACACGATAGCCTGGGTAAAGTTTGCCAATTTCAAACAGGAGATCCTGATATATCTCGTGTTTGTGCTCCTCTTTACCGTGATGTTATACTCAGCCGGAGCTGAGAACTCAATAACATAAATGTTACGAGCGGTTTTATCGAAGAGCACAATATCAGGTTTATTATGATCGATTTTCCGCGTTGTTGCGAATGGCACGTTCCAATAAATACGGCAACGCTCATTCTCAACAACTTGCGGAATATCTCCTGGCAGATAAGGCAGCACTGGTGTTTTGTCGATACCGTGCGTGTGTCTTAGATGGTAATAAAGTACTCGCAGAGCAGCATTATGGCGCTGGATGTATGCATTTCTTGCCAGCACAGGACATGCTGACAAAAGATGCATAAGCGTCTCTGGATGCTGTTTACAAACCCTACACAAAGTGTCGGGTAGCTGCGTCTGGAGCACTTTAGCACGGTATTCGAGAGTATTAATTATTATTATTATTATTATTTTTATTATTATTATTTTTAGTTATTATTATTATTATTATTATTATTATTATTATTATTATTATTATTATTATTATTATTATTATTATTATTATTATTATTATTATTATTATTATTATTATTATTATTATTATTATTATTATTATTATTATTATTATTATTATTATTATTATTATTATTATTATTATTATTATTATTATTATTATTATTATTATTATTATTATTATTATTATTATTATTATTATTATTATTATTATTATTATTATTATTATTATTATTATTATTATTATTATTATTATTATTATTATTATTATTATTATTATTATTATTATTATTATTATTATTATTATTATTATTATTATTATTATTATTATTATTATTATTATTATTATTATTATTATTATTATTATTATTATTATTATTATTATTATTATTATTATTATTATTATTATTATTATTATTATTATTATTATTATTATTATTATTATTATTATTATTATTATTATTATTATTATTATTATTATTATTATTATTATTATTATTATTATTATTATTATTATTATTATTATTATTATTATTATTATTATTATTATTATTATTATTATTATTATTATTATTATTATTATTATTATTATTATTATTATTATTATTATTATTATTATTATTATTATTATTATTATTATTATTATTATTATTATTATTATTATTATTATTATTATTATTATTATTATTATTATTATTATTATTATTATTATTATTATTATTATTATTATTATTATTATTATTATTATTATTATTATTATTATTATTATTATTATTATTATTATTATTATTATTATTATTATTATTATTATTATTATTATTATTATTATTATTATTATTATTATTATTATTATTATTATTATTATTATTATTATTATTATTATTATTATTATTATTATTATTATTATTATTATTATTATTATTATTATTATTATTATTATTATTATTATTATTATTATTATTATTATTATTATTATTATTATTATTATTATTATTATTATTATTATTATTATTATTATTATTATTATTATTATTATTATTATTATTATTATTATTATTATTATTATTATTATTATTATTATTATTATTATTATTATTATTATTATTATTATTATTATTATTATTATTATTATTATTATTATTATTATTATTATTATTATTATTATTATTATTATTATTATTATTATTATTATTATTATTATTATTATTATTATTATTATTATTATTATTATTATTATTATTATTATTATTATTATTATTATTATTATTATTATTATTATTATTATTATTATTATTATTATTATTATTATTATTATTATTATTATTATTATTATTATTATTATTATTATTATTATTATTATTATTATTATTATTATTATTATTATTATTATTATTATTATTATTATTATTATTATTATTATTATTATTATTATTATTATTATTATTATTATTATTATTATTATTATTATTATTATTATTATTATTATTATTATTATTATTATTATTATTATTATTATTATTATTATTATTATTATTATTATTATTATTATTATTATTATTATTATTATTATTATTATTATTATTATTATTATTATTATTATTATTATTATTATTATTATTATTATTATTATTATTATTATTATTATTATTATTATTATTATTATTATTATTATTATTATTATTATTATTATTATTATTATTATTATTATTATTATTATTATTATTATTATTATTATTATTATTATTATTATTATTATTATTATTATTATTATTATTATTATTATTATTATTATTATTATTATTATTATTATTATTATTGTGACAATAATTGTTATTATTTTCACTATTTTCCATAAAAATGATTGTTGCTATAAACTGAACAGCCATTAAAAATTTATTTACATTTAAAAATTACCACTCGTTAGGACGATATAGTCCAAAAAAAAATTTGTATTATTATTATTTTTACACTGATATAACTCTGAATTGAAAATTAATTATTTGACTTCTAATTTTAGCAGTTAATTATAAGAAAAAAATTTGTTATGTTTTTATTCATTATTGCTTTGAAAATTAACACTTAATTATTGCTGAACACTCTTATAGAATAGAATATTATAATGATATCTAAATGAAGTTGAAACAAATTAAATTGCATCATGCTATTGCAATAGTAAAAATTCGGAGTATGTATAAATCATCAATAGAACAGATGTACATCATAGGTACATATGGACAACAATTTTTGTTATGATAAATTGATTTTTTATTATTCTTGATCAAAAATTATTTATCATCACATGATAAATTTAATTTTATCGGATTTGGGGGTTCAAAGTCGGATTTCTCGCGAAGCAGTCGGACTTGGGGGTTCAAAGATGGACCTCTCGCGAAGTAGTCAGACTTGGGGGTTCAATATCGGAGCTAGTCGGACTTAGAGGCTCAGAGTAGGAACTATCTAGGACTAGGAGGATCAATGTAGGCGCTATATTTCGACTCGGGCATTAGTCAATTTTGGAAATAGTAATAGTAGTCCAGGAAAATAGACCTTTAAATGCGAATTTTGAGATAAGTCGCTGCATTTTTGATATAAGTTACTTTCAAGTGTCTAAAATAAAGTGGTAAAGAAATTTTTTCAACCACCCCCCGGGTAGGGTTGAAAAAAATTCAAAAAAAGTGTTTTTTGAAAATTTTGAGAAAACGGTAAGAGCTAGAAAAAAAATCTGGGCATCGGTTGACCTTGCGGGCCAGCCCCAAAACTTCCCGCTGTTTTCGAGCTCAAAGAGCTCGAAAACATCGTAGTAAATACATTTTCGAGCTCAAAAATACTTTTGCATGCCATTAATTTCGAAAAAAATAGTTTTTAGCATTTCTTTCTCTCGCAATAACTCTCAAACAAATTATCCGATTTTTAAGTTTGAGGTGGCAATCGACGTGTTTTAATAGATTCTAAAGCTCACTAGATTTTTAGATTTTTTGGTTGAGTCGTTTCAAAGATATTCGCAAAAAACTGTTTTTTCCTATTTCTTTCTCCAACGATAACTCTCGAACGAATTATGCGATTTTGATGTTTGAGGTGGCAATCGACGCGTTTTATTAAGTTCTAGAGCTGATTAGATTTTGAAGTTGATCGTATAAGTCGTTTCTGAGAAATCAATAAAAAACTAAAAAAAAAAAATTTTTTTTTTTCGTAATTGACCAATATCTTCGAGTCTACTTGGTCAAATGATCTGGAATTTTCAGAAAAGTTGATGGCCAAAAAGCTCTTTCGATTGCCGCCTTAACCATCCAAATCGGTTTATTAGTTAAAAAGTTATAATGAGTTTACATACATACATACACACACACACACACACACACACACACACACACACACACACACACACACACACACACACACATACATACAGACACTCGGACATCATTCTAAAAATAGTCAGAATAGCTTCCTAGGACCTCAAAACGTCGACATCTGATGAAAACTCGATTTTCGAAAATCGGGGTGAAAACAATAACTTCCCGAAATTTTCGAAAATCATCGATTTTCTAAGCGGGAAGTTAAAAATCTGGGCGTCGGTTGGCCCTGCGGGCCAGCCCCAAAACTTCCCGCTGTTTTCGATCTCAAAGAGCTCGAAAACATTAGTGTAGTGTATCAGCAGTGTAATAGTGTATTAACAGTAGTGTATCGAAAATGCTATCACATGCGATTGTTTTTTTACGATCTTCTCAAGCTCTAACAAGTTGCCTGTTATGCTGAAGTTTGAAAATTTAAGAATCAAGAATTATTAAAGAAGCGGTTTTTAAAATTTAATCCCTGATTATGTTCAATAAAATAAGTGTATTCAGGCAGAAATCAATGCCAGGGATTCAAATCAAGATTTAAATGAGTTATGACTCATGTGAGAAACAATCAAATATAAATATCCGAGAAAAATATTAAAAACTACGTTTTATCGATTTTATTGTTGGTACTATGATTTAAACTAAAAACCAAGTTCGATGACATTATGTATCGAAAGTAACCATATAATGGATGAGTTGCTATGACTTTAGACACATTTTCGTAGGTTATATTATGATTTATCCGGGAAAAATAACATAAAATGTTATTTTATTAATTTTTCAACGCCGATATCTTTCGAACTAATTGATCGATTTTAACGTTTGAGGTGGCAATCGGCGCGTTTTATTGAATTCTAGAGCTGATTAAAATTTGGAATCGATCGCGTCAGTCGGTTCGAAAATATTTCGAAAAAACCGTTTTTCACCATTTCTTTCTCCCGCGATAACTCTCGAACGAATTATCCGATTTTGATGTTTGAGGTGGCAATCGACGCCTTTTTCTTGAGTACTAGGGCTGATTAGATTTTGAAGTTGATCGTATAAGTCGTTTCTGAGAAATCAATAAAAAACTAAAAAAAAAAAATTTTTTTTTTTCGTAATTGACCAATATCTTCGAGTCTACTTGGTCAAATGATCTGAAATTTTCAGAAAAGTTGATGGCCAAAAAGCTCTTTCGATTGCCGCCTTAACCATCCAAATCGGTTTATTAGTTAAAAAGTTATAATGAGTTTACATACATACATACACACACACACACACACACACACACACACACACACACACACATACATACAGACACTCGGACATCATTCTAAAAATAGTCAGAATAGCTTCCTAGGACCTCAAAACGTCGACATCTGATGAAAACTCGATTTTCGAAAATCGGGGTGAAAACAATAACTTCCCGAAATTTTCGAAAATCATCGATTTTCTAAGCGGGAAGTTAAAAATCTGGGCGTCGGTTGGCCCTGCGGGCCAGCCCCAAAACTTCCCGCTGTTTTCGATCTCAAAGAGCTCGAAAACATTAGTGTAGTGTATCAGCAGTGTAATAGTGTATTAACAGTAGTGTATCGAAAATGCTATCACATGCGATTGTTTTTTTACGATCTTCTCAAGCTCTAACAAGTTGCCTGTTATGCTGAAGTTTGAAAATTTAAGAATCAAGAATTATTAAAGAAGCGGTTTTTAAAATTTAATCCCTGATTATGTTCAATAAAATAAGTGTATTCAGGCAGAAATCAATGCCAGGGATTCAAATCAAGATTTAAATGAGTTATGACTCATGTGAGAAACAATCAAATATAAATATCCGAGAAAAATATTAAAAACTACGTTTTATCGATTTTATTGTTGGTACTATGATTTAAACTAAAAACCAAGTTCGATGACATTATGTATCGAAAGTAACCATATAAAGGATGAGTTGCTATGACTTTAGACACATTGTCGTAGGTTATATTATGATTTATCCGGGAAAAATAACATAAAATGTTATTTTATTAATTTTTCAACGCCGATATCTTTCGAACTAATTGATCGATTTTAACGTTTGAGGTGGCAATCGGCGCGTTTTATTGAATTCTAGAGCTGATTAAAATTTGGAATCGATCGCGTCAGTCGGTTCGAAAATATTTCGAAAAAACCGTTTTTCACCATTTCTTTCTCCCGCGATAACTCTCGAACGAATTATCCGATTTTGATGTTTGAGGTGGCAATCGATGCCTTTTTCTTGAGTACTAGGGCTGATTAGATTTTGATATCGATCGTATAAGTCGTTTCTAAGAAATCAATAAAAAACTAAAAAAAAAAATTTTTTTTTTTTCGTAATTCGCAGATATTTTCGAGTCTATTTGATCAAATGATCTGAAATTTTCAGAAAAGTTGATGGCCAACCAGCTCTTTCAATCGCCGCCTTAAACATCCAAATCGGTTCATTAGTTCAAAAATTACAAAGAGTTTACATACATACACACACACACACACACACACACACACACACACACACACACACACACACACACACATACATACACACACTCGGACATCATTCTGAAAATAGTCAGAATAGCTTCCTAGGACCTCAAAACGTCGACATCTGATGAAAACTCGATTTTCGAAAATCGGGGTGAAAACAATAACTTCCCGAAATTTTCGAAAATCGTCGATTTTCTTAGCGGGAAGTTAAAAAGTTTCGAATAAAAGTTGTATAATTTTAAATTTACATAAAAATGATCCTTTGACTTTTTTGGCTCTTGTTAAAATTAACAGAGTTAGGGTAGTTGGAAGCTAGGGGATGATCGTTACAGCTTTAAAAAATTATAACTCCCTAAAAAATGAAGATAATTAAAAAAATTTTTTTTTGTTTTATTCATAAAATTATAAACATCAATCTCAGAGATAAATTTCTTTTTTTTAATTTTTTATAAAAAAGTTATAACAATTCAAAATTTTGATTTTTTTTTTTAACCACTCTAATTAATGAAAATAATTTTTTTTTTTTTCATTATTTGATTTAATATATCAAAAAAAAATTTTACCTTTTTTTTTTTACCTTTTTTTTCCAAGCAGGTATGAATTTATTTACCTGGCGTCAATTTTTTCGTGGCGGCGACTTTGCTTTTACTACCGAATAGCGTACTGACCGCGCATGCGCTAGTAAACTGAATGAGCATATACTTGTGTATCGTTACACGTACTTCAACATTTATGTGTGTATAATCTTGTAATACGTTAACGAAAGAAAGAGAGAACAATACATAGATACACAAATCGAATAAAAGATAGAAATAATGGAAAAAAAAGATATCCGAATTTACTTATTCATTTATTATGATCCTTATAGTCCAGAAATAGAGGCGAAATAATAATAATGTGAGGCAAATAATTACAATAGTGAGCGGCTACTCAGATACTCGGACAAATTTGTTTTTTCATTTTTTTTGTAATTTATTCTTTTTTTTTTTAAGACTTAATTAACTTTTGAAAAATCGAATCGACAATGTAGGTATCAATCAATTCCAATTTTCATGAATCGTCCAGAAAACCTATCGATGAAAAATCGATTTTTAAAAAGTTAATTAATTATTTATTATAAACAAATAGTAATTAACTTTTAAAAAATCGATTCGACAATGTAGGTATCAATCGATTCCAAATTTCATGAATCGCCCAGAAAACCTAACGATAAATAGTCGATTTTTAAAAAGTTAATTAACATTTGTTTATAATAAATAATCAATAAATTTGTTAAAAATCGACTTTTTATCGTTAGGATTTCTGGACTATTCGTGAAATTTGGAATCGATTGATACCTACATTGTCGAATCGATTTTTTAAAAGTTAATTAACATTTGTTTATAATAAATAATTAATTAACTTTTTAAAAATCGATTTTTCATCGATAGGTTTTCTGGACGATTCATGAAATTTGGAATTGATTGATACCTACATTGTCGATTCGATTTTTTAAAAGTTAATGAAGTCTTAAAAAAAAAAAGAATAAATTACAAAAAAAATGAAAAAACAAATTTGTCCGAGTATCTGAGTAGCCGCTCACTATTGTAATTATTTGCCTCACATTATTATTATTTCGCCTCTATTTCTGGACTATAAAGATCATAATAAATGAATAAGTAAATTCGGATATCTTTTTTTTCCATTATTTCTATCTTTTATTCGATTTGTGTATCTATGTATTTTTCTCTCTTTCTTTCGTTAACGTATTACAAGATTATACACACATAAATGTTGAAGTACGTGTAACGATACACAAGTATATGCTCATTCAGTTTACTAGCGCATGCGCGGTCAGTACGCTATTCGGTAGTAAAAGCAAAGTCGCCGCCACGAAAAAATTGACGCCAGGTAAATAAATTCATACCTGCTTGGAAAAAAAAGGTAAAAAAAAATTTCCAACGCCACAAATTTTTTTTTAATATATTAAATCAAATAATGAGAAAAAAAAAAAATTATTTTCATTAATTAGAGTGGTTAAAAAAAAAATCAAAATTTTGAATTGTT
The DNA here is from genome assembly GCA_030273425.1 of Microplitis manilae. Classification (NCBI taxonomy): domain Eukaryota; kingdom Metazoa; phylum Arthropoda; class Insecta; order Hymenoptera; family Braconidae; genus Microplitis; species Microplitis manilae. The sequence continues at coordinate 6,845,130 of CP092727.1, forward strand.
ATAACTTATTTATAAAAAATTAAAAAAAAGAAATTTATCTCTGAGATTGAAGTTTATAATTTTATTAATAATACAAAAAAAAATTTTTTTAATTATCTTCATTTTTTAGGGAGTTATAATTTTTTAAAGCTGTAACGATCATCCCCTAGCTTCCAACCACCCTAACTCTGTTAATTTTAATAATAGCCAAAAAAGTCAAAGGACCATTTTCATGTAAAATTTAAAATTATACAACTTTTATTCGAAACTTTTTTTTCTAGCTCTTACCGTTTTCTCAAAATTTTCAAAAAACACTTTTTTTGAATTTTTTTCAACCCTACCCGGGGGGTGGTTGAAAAAATTTTTTTACCACTTTATTTGAGACACTTAAAAGTAACTTATATCAAAAATGCAGCGACTTATCTCAAAATTCGCATTTAAAGTTCTATTTTACTGGACTAATAGCTATTGAAAAAAATAAAAGCCTCATTTTTGAAAAACTCATAACTTTTTTTTGGTTGGGTAAAAAAATTTGAAACTTTACCGAAAAATGATTTTAATGGGGTAGAAAAGGAAAACAAACTTTCAACCAAATCGAAGGGGTCGGGGTCAAAAGTGGTCGATTTGGCGTGGAATACCCCATATATATGGGGCATTTCACGCCAAATTGAACGGTTTCAAGAATTTTAATTTTTAATTCCTGTTATTTTTTGATATTTTTTAGTACCCATCAAAAAACTCATCTTCCTAGGTTTTGAGATTTTTTTCATCATTGGTTCAAAAGATATGAAATATTTAAAAGAACCGCTCTTTTCATGGTTTTTTGCTCATAACTTTTTGAAAAATATTTTAAATAAAAAAACTTAAAGAATAAAAAAGTTTCGTTATTTTGTGTACTGTTAGAAAAAAAAATACAAATAGTTATTTAGAAAAATTTTTCTGCGTTATTTTTGAGTTTTAAAACTTTTAAGTCGTTTTCTGAAAATCATGCATATTTTGATTATTCTTAAAGTTCGTGCTCGCGTTTTTATTTAAGAAGTAAGGAATAAACTTTATTTTTTATAATTAAAAAAAATGATTGAATTTTTAAAACTTCTTTTTTTTATAACTTTTTTAATTTTTAGTTTTTTTTTTAACTCAATCAAATAATTTTTTTGCATGATATTTAAGTATTTAAAAAAAAAAAATTGCTCTCGCAATTTGTATGCAAACATACATCAAATCGCTCCGTCTTTTAACTTAAAATAAAATATTATTTAGAATATTATGTATTATTTATCATATTATATATTATATCTATCTTAATTCCTCAACTGTAATGTCAAAATTATCTTCATCTGAACTCTCTGACAGAAAAGAATTATACGTCTGATACCGGGATGTTTCCACTGAATCGTCGATATCTGAATCTTCGTCATGCTCATCTACTTCATTAATAGCATCTCCGTGATTTTTTTTATTCGTATCAGTGATTGTGCAGCTTTCTTCATTGCAATTCTTGCACAGTTGAATACAATGAAGGTCCGCTTTTCGGCAGCTGCAACGAGATGTACTGCAATCGGTTTTTCAGCCACAAGCCATCTGTAAATATTGCACGACTCTTAATGCGAAGCATTAGAGAGTGCTTTACGATTGAAAAATTCAGTTTTCCTCTTTTTTATGAAATTTTTGAAGTGAAACTTCTTTAGGCGCGGGAGGGAAAATTTTTTGTAACTCCTTATCTTGTTGTTACTCTTTTTCTTGTTGTAACTCCTTATCTTGTAACGTTAATCTTATCTAGCGTGAATCTTTCTTGTAACTTGTATACGTGAAGGTATATATTTGTGTGTATGTGTAAGCATGTATGAGCGTCTGTGTGATCTAGTAGTATACCTAAATGAGTAAATGTATAGTCGAGTATATATAGTCTGGGACTTCGTATAGTATATAGTTTATGACAGTCTCAAATAATATATATATATATTTATATATATATATATATATATATATATATATATATATATATATATATATATACCAGACATTTACTTTGTTTATGTGTATTTAAATCATATAGACGCCTTGGTAAATTTAGCGTGTTTACAAAATTGATTTTGATCATAGTCAAGGTGTGGTATAGCGATTTACAAGTTTGTATTTTAAAATTATTAGGCTAATCAACAAGATGAAAAACGCGAAAATTCTTGATAAAGCTCTCAAAAATATGATCAATAGCTCATTTGATTTGGAATGAAGTCTAAAAAAAATATTCTCGAGAATGTATTAGCCCATAAAAAATTTCAATTGTTACTAACAAATTAAGAAAAATAATAATGGCACTTAGTTTTTCGTTAAGAACTCAAAATCTATGAACATTTTTGAAATTTTGAAAAAAAGATCCTTAACCGATAGTTTCAACTTATTGTTCAACTTTTGAGTTGATGGTATTTCTCGACTTATTCATTAGATTGATTTCTTTAGAAATCGGCCTATTGCAATGGGTCTCATGATCGAATTATCAAAGAATTTTGCCACCATATATCTTATTTTACTCAGTAGAGTCAAAAAATACCATCAACTCAAAAGTTTATATATGTATGTATGTATGTATGTATGTATCTATATATATATACAATATAACGCGCCTTGTCATCACGATATCGCCCGCAATTCTTAACGGATATTAATGAAATTTTATATACTTATTTATTGGACGATTACCTTGATCAAATTCGAAGATGAGCCCAATCGGTCAATTAGTTTGGAAGTTGTGGGTGTCTGAAATTATTTCTGATTTTCATACAAAAGAATTTTCTGGCTTTATCCTAAAATAACTTTTAAACCGAAAATGATAACTCAATTCTGCAAAAAGTATCTTAAAGTTTGAACGATTAGCTTTAATTCTCACTGTAATACTTAATGGTTCAAAACATCTTTTCTAACAATTTGATGATATCGAAAATTTCATAAAAAATAAAAAAACCTTATTTTTGCAGCTTAGTCTTCTAATAACTTCTAAATGATAAGCAATAACCCTTTTCCTTGAAATTCATGTTTAAGCTCACAAAATAAGTATTAATTACACTATTGTAGCTTTATTGTATTTGCATAAAAAATCTACCTTTTCATTCCGGGTAAGGCTGGATGGCTCTTTTTTGTTTATTGAAAATGAAAATTTTGTTTATACCCTGTAAAAAGTCGGGAGTAAATCCAGATTGGATACAGATTTTACTCAAATCCGAATTCACTCCGTGACTCGAAGTTCCGGAGTTTAAAAAAAATGTTTCGCATTCGGAGTGAATAAGGACTTTTTTATGAATGGAGTGATTTCGGAGTGTTGCGAATTTTGTTTCAATCCGCATTCACTCTGGCCTGGAGTTTTAATACTTAAATAAATGTATATTTAATAGAAACAGCTGTTAATTAGAAACATAACTATACATATATTAATCAAATATGTTACCTCAAGATTACCATAAAATTATTTTGAAATAAAACTTTATTATCGTATTTAATAAATATGAGCCGAAGAAGTTGCACTTCCTTCGCTTGTACAAACTGATAGACAGACTCTTTACTTTTTTTTTTATTTGAGTTATTGATGACCTGACATGAAAGTATATTTCACTGCTAAGAGATCGTCTACAAAATACAAATTTACTTACCAAAGATAGTAATGAGTCCGGAGCTGGTTCATCATCTGTCATTATAGATGTCATTATCATTATTTTTCGCCTCCACCTCCATTGTCCTGGTAGCAATTTATTGCCTAGTCACGAATGCACTTGATAAAAAACTCACTCGATGTGCGGAATTAAGGCACCTTTGGTTGGAGGTAGCTGACTTAATTTCATATTTGACGTTTCGACACATCCAGAGTTGTCGAAATGTTTGCATCTGAGCTCTCCTAAACCAAATATGTCACCATTTGCACCGTATAAATTAAAGATAAATTTTTCAGCTACTGGATACAAATCTTCAGTTGTGCTGTTTATATTGTAGTATGGCAAAATTTCGTGCTGAAGTTCTGAATTTTGTTTCAATAATTTTAATAACATTTTCTTCTTTTTACCATACATTGCATCAGTCGTATCACATCCTGCGAAAGCGTGGGCAAAGAAAATAAATGGTTTTATTGAAATGTTATTTCTAATAGTGTACCAATAGTATCTGGACTCCTGGCATGGGTTGAAGATTTCACCGAAAATTTTTGAAGGGTTCTTTATTTAATATATAAAATTTCTGTACCTCTTTCGCTATCGTCTCAAACGGTCAGTGTCGTAAAAATAAAAATTCAAGGTATAACCACTATAAAAAAAAGGAAACAGGTGAAAATAGTTATTTTTAGAAAATAACAACCAGAGTTGTAAGTTTCACTAGGATATTTTGAATTATACTTACTTCACTGTAAATAGCTTATTCCATCTGCATTTCTAAATTATCAACTTTGAAATCACAGTTGAAGCCCACAGATACAATATATAATATACTAAATAATATTTTATTTTAAAATAAAAGACGGATCAATTTGATGTATTTTTACATACTAATTGCTAGTCATTTTTCGTTTAAAAAATATTTAAATATCATATAAAAAAATTATTTAATTGAGTATTAAAAAAAAAACAAAAAGTTTTAAAAATTGATCATTTTTTTTAATTATAAAAAAAAATTTTTTTCCTTAATTCTAAAATAGAAACGCGAGCAGTGGAGATTTGGCCGTGCGAAAGTGAGAAATCAGAGCGCCCGGCTTGTTTTATCATTATATCCCGCGAAAACCCCTTGCAATTAAAATGCATACGGACATCTCCTTTCAGATGATAAACTAATGAAAATCCTGTTAGCTTTCGAGATATAGAATCTCTGACATAAATTTTGCAAGACATAAACATAAAATGACACTTGGTGTAGGTTTTAGGTCCCGAAAATATTAATATATGAGTGGGAATAGTGTGGTCTATATTGCTGTCTCAATAGTAATACGCACGCGTAAGTTTTCTTTTACTACGGTGTTGACGTATATTTATGTCCTTCTTACCAAAAGCATAGAACAAGGGGGCTTTTACGCATGATTCTCTCCATTTAAACTTTCAGGTGCTCTGTTACCTTTACTGCCTGTATACAATGTATACAATAAAGCCGAGGGTACTCATGATTTTCTACATTTTTTTCTCTACAACTTTTATATACCACTTTACGCCGAAATTTGTTTAATTCTTCGATAAAACGCTAATTAAAAGTGTTTTTTATTTTTTTTCACATGTCTAATTGAAATTTTACCTTGATTTTTTGGCATATGTTTTGTTATCATGTTCCGAAGCTTACCTCAAAAAATCAGACCTGGCTGGACCTGTTTCCGTTTATCAGGTCTATTTGACTGGACTAGAAAATGCGTTTAAAGTTTTAGATGCTTAAAATGAAAAAAAAAAAAAAAAAAAAAAAAATTGTTAGCTTTCGAATCACACAAAAATTTTTTAAAACAGAACAATATAAGTTAGAACGATCACCAACTGAATACACTAAGAAGCTGCACTCCCTTTTCGACCGCCCGCAGCTATCGAAGCTACAGTTTTAAGGAGGTTCGATACCGATTATCTTTCTAGAGGATCTCGTAAAATTTCTATTGTATTTTTGCAAGATTAGAACTCCTACACACCAAAATTTCATTGATAGAATATGTTATAAATTGCCTTAGTTTTAAAAATGAACACAATATATTTTTATTATTATTGCATTGAATCCTAAAAAAAAATTTTTTTGCAATAAAATAAGTGATTAAAAAATAAACGTGGAAGTAAGGCAACAGTGCGCTAGTGATAAGTGTTTTTTTTTTGTGTAGTATTGTTCGTCATCAGGTTTATTACTAGCTGGAGCTCAGGTTCAATACAAGTACTATGTGGTAGTGTGTATAAGCGTGTAAACAGTGAAGAATGTCAGCTCATTTTTGTTATTAATAATTATGGAAGAAAGTAATATTAAAAAACGGAAATATTGGAAAGCTAAATTAGTCTCAGAAGGCGTTTATAATAAACGTTTAAAACAAAAATAATGTTTCTCAACTTATAAAAACCAAAAAAATCATGCAAATGATTTTAGATCCTTGCCAAAAAGTCACTTCTCCAAAGTAAATTATTTATTTATTTATTTTCTTATCCCTTGATTTTTAATTTTTATAATATTAAAAATTTTATTACTTGCTTATGTTAAAGAAAATGATGAAACTTTAATCGTTATATCACTAATGAAAAGTCTATCAATTAAAAATTTTTGGCTAACAATTATTAATTAATTTTTATATTTTCTATAAAGTTTATAGTAATATTTATTACCAATATTTTAACTATAAATTTACAAATCTGTTGTCAAATTTTTTAAACGATTATCGAAAACAAGTTTTTGGTTTATAAGTGATTATATTCTAAGATCCGGGATTTGGAAAATATACCCTCATCTGTTAATTAGATGAAACAATTTTTCATAGGCTGATTTCAATATTATGAATTTATAAAAACAACCTCTGCCACCATAAGTCTGCTGCAATTAATAATAATTAATTAATTAACAACTATTTCATTTATAATTTTTACCTTCTCATGTTAATGACATGTAGTAAGCTAACACCGTCAATATTTTATATTATATATATATAATATAAAATATTGACGGTGTTAGCTTACTACATGTCATTAACATGAGAAGGTAAAAATTATAAATGAATTAGTTGTTAATTAATTAATTATTATTAATTGCAGCAGACTTATCGTGGCAGAGGTTGTTTTTATAAATTCATAATATTGAAATCAGCCTATAAAAAATTGTTTCATCTAATTAACAGATGATGGTATATTTTTCTAATCCCGGATCTTAGACTATTATTAGTTTTTAAAATTTCCCGCGGTTGTGTGATTTTACGGTATTGCCGTCGTTTCTTTGCTTCACAACGCATGTGACGTCATTAACTGAAATTCGCCTTTTATTTTATTAATAACTTAATACTAAACCCACGATTAAACTTAAAAAAAATATTAATGTGTTCAGTAATGTTTAATTATGTGATACTGAATAATTTGTAGCGATCGTATTATTGTAGCAAAAACTATAGCACTTTGAAAAATAATTCCCATTTACGCCCGTGTATAAGAATGAATTTTGAAAATTTATTTCTCAAAAACGGTGTAGTAAATCGATTTGAAATTTTAACAGTGATCCTTTTCTTTATAACTCTTTCGGTGAAAAAAATTTCAGAATTTTTTTTGGTATTATTTCGAAAATCGGTATCGAACCTCCTTTAGTTAGAAATTGAATAGATAGACCAAAAATTTTGAATTGTTAAAAGAAAATATAAAATCAACTCAAAATTCATGTGAAATGCAATATGAAGTTAAATGAAAATTGAATAAAATAATTCAAATAATTGAAGTATTAATGAAAATAAAAATAAAAATTGTTAACGTTCAAATGATTTTTCAGTCGAGGAGCAAGCTGTGGAAAATCAAGAGAGATAGGGTACCTGAAGCAGCTACTTTACGGGAAAAGACTGTGGAAGGGATACTGTGGTAAAGAAACGGTAATTTTAGGATGGGAACGGGGAGACTTGGATGGAAGTGGAAGAGCGTGGGGGTAGCATTTCCTCCAACCACAAGAAATTGTGAAACTGCCCGCTGACGTCTGCGCAAGAGACCCAATAGTCGTCAGTTGGATCTTGGGTCCCGAACTAGTAAGATTATATTTTCGTTCTACCCATTATCGAAGTTAGAGTAGACTGGTAGCCACCTAATAGATATACAAAAATAAGTAATTCGATTGGAGTAGGCTGGTAGCCACCTAATAGATATACAAAAATAAGTAATTCGATTGGAGTAGGCTGGTAGCCACCTAATAGATATACTAAAATGAGTGATTCAATTAGAGTAGGCTGGTAGCCACCTAATAGATATTCTAAAATATTAGATTAAATTAGATTGGGCTGGTAGCCCCATCTAATAAACTAACGGAATGAAATTGAAAGGGAAAACAAGACAAAGTGCTTAAGATCAATTTACTTCAAGTAAAACAACTCCACAAGATCACCATCAGTTCAAAAGAGGTAAGGTGGCAAAAAGTTATTCTTTGATAATTTGATTTCCTATGAAGTATGTCATAAGAATATTTTTCTAAATTCAAGACTTGATTTCATTAGAGTAGGCTAGAGTATCACTCATATAGCCATTGAGATGATGAGACTTTAAAAGCAACTTAGTTTTCGAAAGATATTTTTTTGGATGAATGATTGTCATTAGAATTTGAAATTAGATGAGTTATATTCTGATGTTAGTATTTAAAATTCGGAACATGATAATTAACGTTAAATTTTCGGATAAAATAATTAACTTTTATGCATGAAAAAAGGAAAGTAAGCAATTTAAGCAGCTTATTAAATTCAAAATACAAATCAAATAATACTAAGTGTCCGTAAAAAAGCAATTGTATAAATGTTCATACAATATATCATGAAATAATTGATTTATGATTGATTAATAATTTTATGACAGCTTTAGTAAAATATTAGTTTAGTTACCCGCAAATAATGGAAAAAATTGATAAAAAATCCAAAATCACAATCAGACTATCTCTTTTGACGAAAATCCGAGTAAATTTTTGAAATCAACTTAATTAACAAGTACTTAAGCGGTACATAAAAACGATGGTAAATTTTTGTTTATTTTGTCAACAATTAATATTTATTGATTTCTTGTTCAATAAAATTTCTGCTGTGCCTTTTAGATGTAATTTTTGTATAGTGTAGTAACGGTATGAAATTAATACACAATACGAATGAACTCGGCGAGTCACTATCAGCTTCAATAAGAAATAAATGAATACTGTACTGACTTACCACACTTGTTCGTATCATTTCAAATTGTTATTTTTATAAGATAAAAATTACACTTACAAAGCACAGAAATAATTTTTAACTTCTCATTAAATTTTGTTGAACAAAAAATCGTAACACATCAATTGCTGACTTGTGTTAAACAAAAATTTATCTTTTAATTTAACATTTTCGTGTTCTACTGGGATACTGAATAGTTTTTTAGATTTTAACAGTCTTTACCATGATACATATGGGGCATTCCGCGCCAAATCGACCACTTTTGACCCCGACCCCTTTAGATTTGGCTGAAAATTTTTTCTCTTTTTCTACCCGATCAAAAACGTTTCGCATAATTTTTTCAAATTTTTTCACCCAATTAAAAAAAAGTCATGAATTTTTGAAAAAATGGCTTCTTATTTTAAATAATTATAACTTCTTTAAAATTCAACTGATTGGGACGTTTTTTTTTCAAAATTTTTGTTTTCAAATTTACTTTTTGAAAAAAAATTATTGCAACCTATCTTCATTGTTTTTCTATAGATATTTGGAAAAAATCAAAAAATTTTCGATGTTTACCATTTTTAATTTTTGATTTTTTTTTTTTTAATATAAAACTTTGACATTTCCTGCAACTCCTCAATTTTTTTCAGAGTGGTGGTTTTTCGATTTACATTTTTCTTTCCAATTGAAAAAAAAAAATTTTTTATAGATGGCCTTATTTCTCATAACATCATGCTTAAAATTTTTGAGAGTGCTCAGAGAACTTTTAAATTTGGAAAAACAAAATAAAAACAATAAATATAAATGGTAATCACGGAAATTATTGGAATTTTGTTCGAAAAATCAAGTTAAAAAATAGAAGAACCTTCTGAATAATTTTTTGTATTTTTTTCTAAAAACTACATCAAAAAACGACGAAAATATGAAAAAAAATTTTTCGCTTGGTCCATTTTTGGACACATGCTGGCAATTCAAAAGAATTCCTTGTACACTTATTGTTTTACGGTTAAAAGAATTTTTTTTTTTTGAATTGCCAGCATGTGTCCAAAAATGGACCAAACGAAAACTTTTTTCTTATTTTCTTCGTTTTTGAATGTAGTTTTTAGAGAAAAATACAAAAAAATTATTCAGAAGGTTCTTCTATTTTTTAACTTGATTTTTATAGTTATATAAAATAAAAAAAGTCATTTTTTTCAAAAATTCATAACTTTTTTTTGGTTGGGTGAAAAAATTCGAAAAAATTATGCAAAACGTATTTGATCAGGTAGAAAAAGAGAAAAAATTTTCAACCAAATCTAAAGGGTTCGGGATCGAAAGTGGTTGATTTGGCGTGGAATGCCCCATATATATACTTGGCACTTTATTTTATCGATAAAATCTGAATTCGTAAAGTATACTTATTTCGTAGACATATTATTCTATGCCAATCTTGCACCGATATAAATCACTAACTCAGAGCTTTGAAGTTTGAAAAAATATCAGATTAATTATACTAAAGGAATAGTGTTATTGAAAGTAAATTTCTAAATATACATTAAATTCATGAGAAACTCATAACATTTTGTTGGTTGTTGTAGTAGGCAGAAATAAGATTTTTGTGATTAAAACGTCAATAGAATCTAAACATCATATGAAATATACTAATCATATAAAAACTATTTTCGTAAATTATAATTTATCAGAGCCCTTGAAAAAAATAATTAAGAATGAAGTAAATCTCTAAAATAGAACAAGAATAGATCTGTATATTTTTTTTCCTACTTAACGAAAAAATCGAATAAAATGCAGTTACTAATTGAAATGTGTATCACTTCATCAAACTTTTATTGAAAAGCTATTTTGAAATTTTTATGAAAATCACGCATTGGGAGATTATTTAGATTTATTGATATATTTTCTAACTTGGGTAAAAAAAAAATTATATGCAATTATGTATAGAAAATGGTCCAATGTAATTATATAAAATTATATATGAATATATGCAGTTTTTTTTGTATAATCAAATAAACAATTTTTGTCTCCGGCTTCTTTTGAATTTGAGGTGTCGTAAAAATAGTTATTTTTACATTAGAAAGCAAAATAATTTTTAACAAAGATTCGGTTATTTTTCAAGCTATTGAAATGCGTATTTGAATTCTAAGTCCTTCTCAAGGCCAGAGTGGCAGCTGACGCACACAATTTATATAGACTCAAGTAATCTCTAAGTAGATAATAGTAAAGATTTTTTAATGCATTTTGGATATCCAAACTCATAAAATTTAATGATAACATCATCCATGTCTAGAGAGAAATGATTAGTACTGTCTACATAAATGGATAGAATATTTCAATACTTGTCAGCACTAAAATATAATTTACAAAAAAAATAAATCAATTTTAAATAGATAATTAAAAATTATTTATAATGAAATCAACTAAACTTTAGTTAGAAAATTAAATATAATTTGAAAATAAAATAACTAAACTTTAGCAAGAAAATTAAATGTAATTGATAAATAATATAAATGAAATTTACCAAAATAAATTGGACCCAATAAATAAATAAATAATTCACAAACAGAATAACTTGACTTTAGTTAGATAATTTGAAATTAATTTACGAATAAAATAACTAATCTTTAGCTAGAAAATTAAATGTAATAGATAAATAATATAAATGAAATTTACCAAAATAAATTGGACCTAATAAATAAATAAATAATTTAGAAACAGAATAATTTAACTTTAGTTAGATAATTTGAAAATAATTTACAAATAAAATAACTAATCTTTAGCTAGAAAATTCAATGTAATTGATAAATAATATAAATAAAATTTAATCTATTATATTGGACCTAATAAATAAATGAATTCTTTCATTCAAATACACGGAGAAAACGTCTCTCGAAAATATTTCAATATATAATATATATTTTAGTGAAAAATACTAATGTAAACTAATGAGTGCATTTTTTACACTATTTATTACTATATCCGGAGATTGGCAATAACGATATTTTCATCAACGATATCGATTCGATTTTCAGATTTTCGAAAAATTAGTGCTCTCTAAACATGAATAAGTGAAACAAGTGAATATTCACTAATTCTTAGTGCCAATCGAACCACTTTTTAAAATTAGTAGTTCGGTTTGCACTCGAAATTAGTAAATATTCACTTCTTTTCACTAATTCATGTTTAAAGAGAAATTCGTAAAATACCTGTTTCTAATTTATTGCACATTCCAGACGCGAAAGCGTTTATTTATTTAATTTTTCGAATGTCATTTCTTAATAAATCAATTTAATTGTCAAGCTAAAAAGTATACACTGATAGCAATTTTATCTTGGCTCAAGAAATATTTTCTTGAGCCAAGAATTTATTTCTGAAGAAAAGCAATTGTCTTGCTTCAAGAAATTCTTGTCTTGATTTAGATTTTCTTGGCTCTAAAGATTTTGTATCTTTGATGGATAACTCTCGTGTCTTGACCCGAAACTAAATTATCTTCAATCGATACTATTGAATTCTTTAAGCAAGACCACTTGTCTCTTCAGCTAAAAATGTCGTATTGTTATTTTAAGAACTTTCAATTTTTGGTTCAAGTAATAATTTCTTGATGAAAGATGTTTTCAAAGTAATGAAAAAAAAACTTTTTTTAAAATAAATTTCTATTTTAACATATCTGAAGTAAATGAATGTAGTCCTGAAAAATCACTTTGAAATTTTTTATTTTTAAAATAAAAAAAAAAGTTTTTTTTCAAGCTGAGTAAATTGAGATCTTGATTTAAAAATCGCGGCATTCTCGAAACAAGTCGGTAATGTCTTAAACCTACATTTTGCCTATCTCAATCCAAGAGCAAGAAATTCTTAAGCCAAATATGTCAGATTTTGTTTCAAAACAATAAAGGCTTCATCGAAGAATAAAATTCTCAAACGAAGAATTTTTTTTCTCTATTCAAGAAATTCAATTTTTTGGTTCAAAAACTTATTTCTTAAATTAAAAAAATTAAAAATTTTAAAACAAGAACCACATTTTGAAGGAAAAATTTTTCTTGAATCGAGATATTTTTTCTATCAGTGTATATGATTTAAAATTATTATAATGTTATTTCTGCTCAGAGGTTTTATTTAACTAATAATTATTATTACTTGAAAACTATTCTTGCTATTATTATCTGAATATTTTTATCTACTGTTCTGAAATACCCGGGAAAAACAGTTTTTAAATAATCATATATAAACATACAAATTCATATACAATTTATATATGATCATATAAAAATCATATATGATTATATGGAATCTTTCACAATTTTATAAAATTCTCATAATGATTCATATACTCTTATAAGGATTTTATAAAAATTGATGTTATTTTATATAAAGTTATATATTGCTTTATAACATTTCCAAGTAAAGTTTCATATGCTTATATATAATCATATATGATTATATGAAAGCTCATATGATCTTATAAAATTCTTTTAAGAATTCATGTAACTTTATGAAAATTGTATGATTTTTATATATATATTAGGGTGGGTTGAAAAAAAACTTTTTTTTTTGTTTTTCTTAGCATGGCGGTAGAATTTGTATCTTATAAAAAAAAAAAAAATTTTTCCAAGAAAAAAAAAAATTTTTTACTCATTATTTTGAGGTGGCCCACTCATTTTTTAAATAAATAATTGATCAAACGGGGTAGTTCCAACGAAAAATTTTTTTGTTGTCCAAAATCGTGGAAAACATTTAATAATTGTCGAATGTGATTTTTTTTTTACTTCGCTTTCATTTTAATTCAAAAGAAACTGCTTTTCATTTTTGTATTTTTAACTTAAACAACAAAAATAATAGAAAAAAATTTTTTTAAACTTCTTACTCTCAATTAGCTTTCGGACGGACACCCTACAGATTCTAGAACATCATTTTTATATTTTTTACTACCACCCGTTCTCAAGCTATTGAGAAGTTGGGTTTTGTACTTTCAATTTATTATTATTTAATTTTTTTTTATTGTTAATTTTGTGTAAATATTGTTCATAAATAAATTTTGTTGTTATTGAATAGTTATGAATAAGAAAATATTCATAGCTCTTCAATTTTATTCCAAATTTCCATAAAATTTTCGATTAAATACTTCAGAGTTACTAATTAACTTTTTTCTTATTAATAACTTGAGGACGGGTGATAGTAAAAAACATAAAAATGGTTTTCTAGAGTTTGTAGGGTAACCCCCGGAAAGTAAATTGAGAGTCAGAAGTTGAAAAAAATTTGGAAAATCCAAAAGTGCACGACTCATAGTACTCATTTATTATGAACTAATAAAATAATAATAAAAAAATGGCAGGAAGCACGAATAAATTTTAAATGTATACAATTTTCTGTCATTAAAATTTGTTGTTGTTGTTGTTTTTTTTTTTTTTTTCAATTATATTAGTAATTTTTTATAATTATAAAAGAATTTTCTCAAAATATCTCGATTAATAACAAAAAAAATATATGTTACTAAAAACAAATAAAAAAAAAAGAATTGAATTGAAAAAATTCAGGCTTACCAATTAGTAATAACACAAAAAAAAACAGCTGTACTAGAACGGTAATGTGCAAGCGCCTCTGGTGGAATCAATGTACGTATAATGTATAGATATATCACCATCCATGTTAATTTTACGTAAGATATATATGTATAGTTATACAGCCTTTTTATTCTTTTATTAATTGTAATTAAACGACACTGAGTTACCTAGCCATTTTCAATAGGGGATCTACAAATTTTTCAAAGAATTTTTTAAAAAAAAGTCTGATTGTCCATACTTGACGGACAGGAAATTTTTTTAAACTATTTTGATGTTTTTTCGGTTTCTATTGAACTTTAATAAATTTTTGAAAAGTATGGAATTAATCTCCATTAAATTATCTTCAAAATGGTGTGCAACATATCTTAATTCCGTGTATCAACAAAGATATAATAATTGAAATAGTTGCCGAAGTGAGGCAAAAAAAAATTTTCGATCGTAAAGCACACTCTGATGCTTCGCATCATGAGTCGTGCAAAAATTTTTTTCGTATTATTGTTGTAGTTTCAGTTAAAAATCCAAAAATGAAAAGCATTTTCTTTTGAATGAAAATGAAAGCGAAGTAAAAAAAAATCACATTTAACAATTATTAAATGTTTTTCACGATTCTGAACAAAAAAAAAATTTTTTTCGTTGAAACTACCCCGTTTGATCAATTATTTATTCAAAAAACGAGTGGGCCACCTCAATATGTTAAGTAAAAAAATTTTTTTTTCTTGAATAATTTTTTTTTTTTTATAAGGTACAACTTCTACCCCCATGCTAAGAAAAACATAAAAAAAGTTTTTTTTCAATCCACCCTGATATATACACATATAAAAATATATATACATAAAACTAAAGAGATATGTAAGTTTATACTATTGCCAGATCAAATTTTATAACAAATATACAGTTATGTATGATTACATAAAAACTCATATGATCTTATAAAATTCCATGTAATTTTATATAAAGTTATATACAGTAATAACTTCATATAGTGATAACATTATAAATTCACAAGAGCACGTTTAAGATGGATATACATAACCATGTACACAGAAAAAAAAAAAATTCTTGGTTGAAGGTAAATATTCTTAATTCAAGAAAATTTTTTTGGAGACCTAAACTTTCTCAGATAAAGTAGTAATTTTATCTGACCAAGATAAATTCACTTAGCTCAAGAAAATCTTGACTTGGTTCCCGAAAACGGTGGTCTTCAAAAATATTTTCTTGACTCAAGATAACTTTTTTTTCTGTGTATGATCATATAAAATCTCATATGACTTTATAAGAATTCAGATAATGAAATTTAATGTGATTTTATATAAAATTATAAATAAAATTATATATTAGAATAGAAAGATATAATATGTATATAAATTTCTCGTTCTTTGTTTATAATAGTAATTTATTGAACGCTGTAAGATGGACGCTGGAGTAGAATTTGACGTTTGATTATTTACAATTTGCTACTCTGAGAAAAAAATATAATTTCTTCAAAAATATTTATTTGATACAAGAACATATATTCTTAATAATTTTCGAGAATATATAATTTTGTCTCAAAAATTCGTAGAATTGATGGAAATAATTTTTATTTAATTCAAGTGAAATTATGCTTTTGTTTACTCATAATTTGATATAATATTAAATTCACATGATAAAAATTGATTTATTTTATTTATTCATTGCAATATCAAGTACATGATGTAAATAACGTATCTATCAAAATCAGTAAGAAAAATAAAAAATTTTAATTTTCGTATACAATTCAGATATTCGAGTATAATTAGACGAAAAAAACTCTATATTTAATGTCTTATTCGCATTAGAACCCCGCCAGTTCGACGATTCAGGAGCCTTACCTGTATTTAAATATTATTAGATCTGACCAAATATGACTTCATATAGACACTGATTTTTGGATATAGTCATAAAGTCTTGGATATATGTATATCTGCTTGGAAATGAATTATTTTTGCATTTATATACTCACATCCATACAGTTGGGTCTGAGCAGATATAACTCTATGTACTTGTATATAATATACTCTGATATAAGCATATCTGCAAGGATATTAATTTTTATATCTGCTTATATATAGTTAGATCCCAGCAGATATACTTATATATGCTTAGATATACGCATATCTGCTTGGATATCAATCTTAATACATCTCTATATCTGTTAATATATGATTAGATCTGAGCAGATATAATTATATCTGCTTATATCTAGCAAGATCAAATATTTGGATGTATTTGGATATAAACAGATATAACGAGATCCATACATATCTGGTTGGATCTAAACGTTTTTTATCGGGCATATAATAGCAAAATTAAATTTGATGCTCTTTTCTCAAGAAATTGATAATTATTAATAATACACTTATCCAAAAAATTAAAGGAACAAGAAAATTTTATAAAATTTTTAGTGATTTTTGGAAGTCTGTATTTTAGTGAAAAATGATCGTATCGAAAAAATAAAAAAAGCAAATTGAAGCTTGAAATTTCTAGTTTAAAGATCTTTCAGCCAAATAATTTTCTGAGCCACAGTTTTTGCGGAATCATAAGAAATATGCCGAGACAAAATTTTTCTAAATTTTCCAGTTTTGTTTTTTAGGTCTACGGGGCCGGGAAAATTTTTTTCGAAAAAACCAATTCTTAGCTCGTTTAGGAAATTTATTCAGCTACAATTTGCTTTTTTTTGTTTCTCTGTACGACAATATGCTGCTGAGATATCAGCCTTCAAATGAAAAAGGGTCCTTTTGTCTTTGATTATCGATATCTTAGCAACTAATGGTCGCACAGTAATTTAAAGGGCAGTTTAAGAAACTTGAAGAAATGCCCTACAAGCTCTATTTTCGATATTTTTGAAAAAAAATTTTTTTTCATCCTTAATATCAATTTGAAAAACCCACAAAAAATGGCCATTTTCTGGTTTTTTAGTCAACTCATCGCTAAATTGTTAATATCGATAAAAAAAATAATGTTGCAAGGTGATTTTACAGCTTAATGTACCCCCAAAAACCCTGGAAATTTTCAGATTGATCCATCGAACCGTTTGTCCGGACCGATTGCTCAAAGTTTTATAAAACAATTAAAGGAACAAGATTTGTTCCTTAATTTGTGTTATCATTACCAAAATGAAAAAATTAATTTTTTTCGGATTTTCTTTTATTTTCACGTTAGTTATTCGGTAAATGTAAGGTGAAGAGAAAAAAAAAATTTTTTTTCAAAAAACGAAAAAAAAAAAAAAAAAAACCCGAATAAAATGTAAAAAAAAAAATGTTAAAAAGACTCTTGTTTTATCTCGTTTTCTGAAAAAAAATTTTTTTTTTCTCTTCACCTTACATTTACCGAATAACTAACGTGAAAATGAAAGAAAATCCGAAAAAAATTAATTTTTTCATTTTGGTAATGATAACACAAATTAAGGAACAAATCTTGTTCCTTTAATTGTTTTATAAAACTTTGAGCAATCGGTCCGGACAAACGGTTCGATGGATCAATCTGAAAATTTCCAGGGTTTTTGGGGGTACATTAAGCTGTAAAATCACCTGGCAACATTATTTTTTTTATCGATATTAACAATTTAGCGATGAGTTGACTAAAAAACCAGAAAATGGCCATTTTTTGTGGGTTTTTCAAATTGATATTAAGGATGAAAAAAAATTTTTTTTCAAAAAAATCGAAAATAGAGCTTGTAGGGCATTTCTTCAAGTTTCTTAAACTGCCCTTTAAATTACTGTGCGACCATTAGTTGCTAAGATATCGATAATCAAAGACAAAAGGATCTTTTTTCATTTGAAGGCTGATATCTCAACAGCATATTGTCGTACAGAGAATCAAAAAAAAGAAAATTGTAGCTGAATAAATTTCCTAAACGAGCTATGAATTGGTTTTTTCGAAAAAAATTTTCCCGGCCCCGTAGACCTAAAAAACAAAACTAGAAAATTTAGAAAAATTTTGTCTCGGCATATTTCTTATGATTCCGCAAAAACTGTGGCTCAGAAAATTATTTGGCTGGAAGATCTTTAAACTAGAAATTTCAAGCTTCAATTTGCTTTTTTTATTTTTTCGATACGATCATTTTTCACTAAAATACAGACTTCCAAAAATCACTAAAAATTTTATAAAATTTTCTTGTTCCTTTAATTTTTTGGATAAGTGTAGAATAAATGTTTTTAACGGATTTCTTGAATCAAGAAATTTTTGTTTGGATAATATTATTTTATTTTCTCAGTGTAGTTTTCTGATCTAGTCTTCGAATTTTTTTACTATGCATGGTTCCGGAGTAATATAAAATTTAAAAAAATAATCGAGAAACATTTATTAAAACTCTTAGACCGTTTTTAAGTCGAGCAAAAATTAAAAAAATTCAGCTCCATCTCTTTTTAACTTTCCGCTAACAAAATCGAAGATTTTCGAAAAATCCATGAGGTTATTATTTTCCCCCCGATTTTCATAAATCAAGTTTTAATCAGATGTCGAGGTTTTAAGGTCCTCGAAACCTATTCTGACTATTTTCAGAATGATGTCTAAGTGCACTGATAGAAGTATTTATTTGATATTAATAAATGTATTTATTTGAAACAGTTTTCCAGCATTATTTAGCTGAAATAAGTATTTTTTTGTCTCAAATGTAGATTTATAATTAGTTAATAAATCTCAGATTTGAGTGGAAATTGCTGCGATATTTGACTACCGTCCCACTTTATGTTTATAATCTCGAATGGAATGCGTATGATTGCTAGTACAGATTTATTGTAATATTTCATTTTTTTATATATTTTGTATAATAATTTTTATCCCCAATTAAAATTAGTTATGTGTATTATTTTCTTTCAAAAAGTAAAATTAAACAGTACTATATTAATTATTTGTCATAACTCTAACGAACTAATTTCATGGGTTATTTCTTTGCATTCAAATAAGCCATTTATTAACTTTTAAGAAATATTTATTTGGTTAAGCATTTAAATAAATCATTTATTAACTATTAATAATTCTTATTTGGCTCAAATAAATATTTCTATCAGTGTGCTTGAATGTGTGTGTGTGTGTGTGTGTGTGTGTGTGTGTGTGTGTGTGTGTGTGTGTGTGTGTGTGTGTGTGTGTGTGTGTGTGTGTGTGTGTTCGCATGTGAATCGCTTTACTTTTTGAACTACTTAACTGATTTAATTTGGTCTTCCGGAAAGCATATATAATTTTCTTCAAAAGATTTCATTAGCCATCAACTTTCCTGAAAATATCACATCATTTGATTGAGTAGACTCAAAAATATTTGAGAATTACAAAAAAAAAAAAAAAAAAAAAAAAAGGAACATTCTGCTCTCTACTTTCAAAAAAAATAGATATTTACTCCAAACTAATATCTGGCTTAGTTGGGAGCTTCCAACTAAACTACTGAATTATAAAAATTTTCCCTTTTTTTAAAATCCTCTCAAATCTACAGTTTTTAGAGTAAAAGGATAAATAACCGCTGATATTCTTTGTTGGAGTGTATTCTGTTGATATCTTTCGTAATTTCTCGTGATTGCTTCGATTTCGTTTTTATACGGCCATTCAAAGCCGATCAATTTTTCAAAAATAGGTATTTTCAAATACCTATTACTTTTTTTTCGGATTTTCGACTTGCTTCAAATTTTTAGGATCGCTGCTTCGTAATATCCCTAAAAAGCCTTAAGAACTTTGGTATCGAGCTTGGATCCGAAATATTAATTTTCAGACATCCCGAAAATTGCTTTGTTTAAAATAATCTTTGTGAATAAGTTTTCATATATCTAATATATTATTTATCGGTTTTCAAGTTTGTTATCAATACCTGATTGAAATTTTTTGTTAATTCGAAAACCTAAAATTTCCATCATTTCCCAAATATACAAACGATCTTTTGAATTCTTGAACGTGATCACTATAATCACCTGGAAAATCAGTAAATTTTAAGAAAACTTATTTATTAATTATTTTCAGCGTGTTGAATTTTTCAAATTTAATATAAAACACTTCTGTTTCAAGCTTGAAAAAACTGATATAATTCAGAGTATTGACAAGTTAATAACAATTAAAATAACGTTTTCAAGCTCTTCGAACCTGAAAGAAGTGAGAGATTTTGGGGCTGGCCCACAGTGTCAACAGACAAACAAAATTTTGTTTGATGGTTCTCTTACGATAACTTACGATATTAAAAAACTAGACCCTTGGAGCTACAATTTGCTTCTTTTGTTTTTGTTGTGCGACCACTTTCCATCGAGTTACAGCTTGTTGAAAATCAGTTAAAAATTTTAAATTTTTCAATATCTCTTAATTTTTGTGACTGCACGGAAAAAAGAAAACAGAAATAATTGCTGTTCAAACGAGCATTTATTACATTTTCAAATAGTAACGCAGCGCTTCATAAACGAAACTGTAAAAGTTACAGTTTGGCCCTGCGCAGTAAGTTTTACATTTTAAGTATGAAATATTACAGTTTGAAAATATATTAAGTTTACTATCTCACACTGTAATATTTGTTAAAAATTATCAAATTATCATTCGATATGCTTCAAAACTTACAGTTTTTCTCATCAAGTTTTACGTTAAAATTTTTAAAACTTGTTTCTCGAAATAACGATATTGCCGCTATAAACTGTAAATTTTACATTTTCTGTTAGTAATATTTACGTTTATTTTTTTCAATAATCAAGTTTGAATAGTGACACGATTCAACATCACCCTTGATAATTAATTTCAATTGAGAAAATAGATGAGAATAACCTATGGGGTAACCAAAAATAAAAAAAAAATAAATTATTACTACACTTTCAAGTTTTTTTTTTTAATTGACAACAATTAAAATCAATAAAAAATAAGAAATCAAAAATAAAATTATTAATAAGCAAGCGAATTGTATAAAAAATTTAATTACCCAATAAAAAAAGATCTTATATATCTGTATACAGTTATATATGAATTATAGACAATTGGATAGAGGTAATGCATAATTATATGAAATTTTTATATAGTTATATACAATTATACACGATCGTATATAGATCTATATATAAAAATGCAAAAAACAATAATAAAATTATATACAAATGTATATATTTGTATACAATTATATAGAATCGTATATCATTATATATAATCTATACAAAAACATTATGTGATTAGATGAAAACTATATACAAATAAGATATAATTATGTACGATTGAATACAAATGGATAGGACTATTTTTTCTATCTAATTTGTATATAGTTTTATACAGTTGTATAAAATCTTTTTTCATCGTGTACTTACCAAAAATAATCATTCAACTATTAAAATTCGCAATATTGAAAAACTTTGCACTGTACTAGACGACACCACGTAGAATAATAACTTTACATGGGACACCCAAGAAACAGAAGACTCTTATTAATATAACCTCTAATTTGGAGGCATGGCTCTTGGCTAAATGCAACGTGCACTCAGATATACTATTTCAAAAATATTTACTTAATTTTCATTTTATTTTTACATTTTAAATAGTAAAAGTTCGTAATTGCTAAGGCATTGGTGATACTTGACGAAGAAATTTTAAAAATTACAGTGTGAGATGTAATAGGTCCATTTTCTACATTAAGGTTCATAATTGAATGCCCCTACTGTAAATTTTCTCGAACCACTCAACAAATTTTCATATTTGATACTTTAATTTTTACACAACGGCTAAACTGTAATTTTTACAGTCTTAAAGAGGATTAAATGATTTTAAAAGAAACAAACTTTCAGTAAGAAAAAGATAATAATTATTTGACATTTTATTGTGTACGATTTACATTTTCAAACTGTAAATATTGCTGGTTAATCTGCAACTAATTTTTTACAGGATAAAATTTAAAAATTACAATATACATTTTAACTTATGTAATTTTTAATATGACGGTCTGGTTTTTACATTTTATTCTGTATTTATTCCATTTTTCTTTTTTCCGTGTGGTGTATTATTAAAAAATTTGTAAATTTTCAACTGTCACAATTGAATTTCCCGATACTTTCCGGAATTCCCGAATATCTTTATATTTTCCGATTGAATGAAATCCCCAAATGATTCCCAATATTCCCGGTTTGTGGCCATTCTGTATGAGTAATCATATATAATTATATTTAAGTACATATTGTTATATTTAATTTTATTGAGCTTGATCGGTAGCCCTCGTTTGGAGATATTCCAAAAATAAACTCTTTTCAAAAAGTTTTTTTTTGGATAACTTGTAATGTGCTCGATGGATTGATTCCAAAATCAAATGGGCTTTGACGCTTCATAAGCCGCATTGAATGCCACCTCAACCATCAAAATTGGTTTATTCTTTCAAGAGAAACCGTTGTCGAAAGAATTAAAAAAAATTTTTTTTTTTAGTATTTTCAAAATTTCTCAAAAACGACTCGATAAATCAATTTCAAAATTTGATCAGTTGGAGAACTCAATAAAACGCGTCGATTAAAAAAAATGGTAAACAACGTTTTTTTTTTTTTCGAAAACAAAGGCATATGAAAGTATTTTCGAGCTGAAAGAGCTTGAAAATGTACCCACTAGACTGGGCCAAAAAAATCGACTATTTTTTTTTTCTTTCGATACTATAATAACATTATTCCTGATGACCAAAAAAAATTATTGTACAAGTTTGAGCCCTTAATATTGATATTGAGAGGTGTATCGTGACGACTTTTCGTTTTTTGACAAAAACTTCACATTGTACCCAAAACTCGTAAATCATCTATCTAAAAAATTTGAGCAATGTATATTTTTAAAAGAAATTGAATTCCCTACGAAAATATCTCTTAGTGAGTTGGCGTAAAACGAGCCGTTTCCTTGTAACCGTGCCTTAAATATTGATTTGTTTTTTAAATTCTTTGTTTCTATTTTGGATTTTTGTAACTACTAGAAATATTATAATTTTTCTTAGTCAAGATGCATATTTGTAGAGGAAATTTAATGCTTTACAAAAAAGGTCTCTTAACATTTTTCGCTAAATTCATTCCTTCAAAAGTTATTCAAGTTTAAAGTTGAATTAAAACGACTTAAATGACCTAAATAACTTTTGAAGGAGTGAATTTAGCAAAAAATGTTAAGAGCCCTTTTTTGTAAAGCATTAAATTTCCTTTACAAATGTGTATCTTGACAAGAAAAAATTCCAATATTTCTAGTAGTTACAAAAATCCAAAATAAAAACAAAGAATTTAAAAAACAAATCAATATTTAAGGCACGGTTATAAAGAAACGGTTCGTTTTACCCAAATTACTAAGAGAGATTTTTTGTAGGGAATTCAATTTCCTTTAAGAATATACATTGCTCAATTTTTTTAAATGGACCGTTTACGAGTTTTGGGTACAATATGAAATTTCTGTCAAAAAACGAAAAGTCGTCACGATACACCTCTCAAGATCAATATTGAAGGCTCAAACTTTTGCACAAAAATTTTTTTGGTCATCAGAAATAATTTTTTTATAGTATCGAAAGAAAAAATCTGGGCATCGGTTGGCCCTGTGGGCCAGCCCCGTAACTTCCCGCTGTTTTCGAGCTCTAAGATCTCGAAAACATTAGTATAAATACATTTTCAAGTTCTTCGAGCTCGAAAAAACTTTTGTTATTCTTTTTATGAGCTTTCCAAGCTCAAAAGAATTTCGTATTATATTAAAATGGAAAAATTTAGACTCCAAAATAATGAATAAATAAGGGTTTTTTACATATTTATTTACAATTATGTTCAATAGTTCGCTCAAAAATAAGTTTACGTGATACATTGTATCTATATGGAGTAAGTATATCGTGAAACGAGCGAACATGATGATTTTTAAGAAGTCACTTCCAATGACTTACATAAACGAGAACATATTAGTTTTGAGTTATGTTGTTCAGGAATTATGATGTTATTCAACGAAAAAAGCTGATACAGATTTTACATTGATTATTCCGTCAACGATATCTCTCGAACGAATTATCGGATTGGGACGTTCTTGGCAGCAATCGAATGCTTTTATCGAGTTCTAGAGCTGATTAGATTTTGGAATTGATCGACTCAATAGTTTCCGAAATAATCACGAAAAACGAAAAAAAAAAACGATTTTTTTTCATTCTTCCGTCGACGATATCTCTCGAATGAATTATCCGATTGAGACGTTTAAGGTGGCAATCGGCGCGTTTAATTGAGTTCTAGAGCTGATACAATTTCGTGATTGATTGGTTCGGTCATTACGATGATATTCGCAAAAAACCGTTTTTTACTATTTCTTTCGTCGACGATATCTTTCGAACAGATTATCCGATTGAGACGTTCTTGGCGTCAATCGAAAGCCTTTATCGAGTTCTAGAGCTGATTAGATTTTGGAATTGATCGATCCGACAGTTTCCAAAATATCTAAAAAAAACGAAAAAAAAAATTTTTTTTTTTTTCGTATTTCTTCAATATATCAGAGAGTATTCGACTTAATGATCTAACATTTTCTGAAAATCTAAGTTGAGAAGAAATCTTTCGAATGCTGCCAAAAAAATGTAAATTGGTTCATTCACTAAAAAGATATGAGAGGTTTACATCCACACAAACACACACACACACACACATACACACATACATACACCCATACAGACATCGCTCTGAAAATGTCTGAGTAGCATCCTCGCACCTTCAAAGGTCAACATATGATGAAAACCCGATTTTTGAAAATCGGGGTGAAACCAATAACTTCCCGAATTTTTCGAAAATCGTCGATTTTCTTAGCGGGAAGTTAAAAAAAATAGTTGATTTTTTTGGCCCAGTCTAGTATCCACAATAATTTTTCGAGCTCAAAAAGCTCGAAAACGGCGGGAGGTTTTAAGGCTGGCCCACAGGGTCAACTGACAAACCGATTTTTAATCTTTTTTCCATTTTATTTAATATTTATTATCGTTCCGATTATTGATGTCAACGTACTGCGTCTGTGTCAGAATTTTTCTCAACAATACTTATTTCATTATTTAATGTTAATTATGTATTATAAATTTATAATGTTTTATATACAACTATTGATTCTCATATTTTTGAAAAAATAATTACTTTTGCTTAGTTTTTTTCTAAAAACAACAGTCACGCTTGTAGACGTGCACGAAGCGTGCTCTCATGGAGTGTGTTTTTGTATTTCTTTAAGATCAAAAGTGAGATTTAAGTTTCGTGATCACCTTTTGCAAAACTGAAACTCGATTTTTTAAGGCGAATTTGTCTTGCTGTAGACTTAACTGGCTTGCTTAGTCACAATCTAAGATTAAAAAGTCTAAATAAAGTTTCATAACTGACCCGACTTAAGTTTAATCTTGTTGTTGAATCATGTCCATGATATATATTCAATAATTATTAATCTCAGGAATTTGGACGGGGGTATTCAACCTCGTACAAATTCCTGAGATTAATAATTATTAACATTTATTTTTGAAAATCACTCAAGACATTTATAAGTATTTTTTACAAGTTAAAAGTGAATTATCTAGAAGTTTAAACAGTATTTAATTTGTGGTATTAAATTTGCAGGTATAAAGTATAGATTTCGGAGGGGATGAAAATTTGCTGAGAAGATGGCTGTTCACTACCTAGATTTACAAAATGTTGTGTGAGCATGCAACAGCTTCAGAGACGCACTATCTTCGGAAGCTTTGTATTTTCTACAACTTTCCCGGCAACAAGATGTTTTTACCCATCTAGCACTGCAGCAGTTATAGCAATCGCTGCTATAATACAACATTAAAATACTGTTAATCTGAGGAATGTTGAATCTGGAGTTGTCATATCATCATCATTATCATCATCATCAACGTCATCGTCAGTAAACAATTTATAAGCCTCACAAATTACTATCAATATCCGATCTCTTAATGTAGATGTGCAATTGTCGAAAGCAATGAGGAAAACAACCACACGGTCGGTGGTGCATAATACAGCTGGTAACACACTTATCAGGCGAAATATTACTACATCACAGCAACAAGCTGATCGACAACTACGAATCTCACAAGGAAATACTGTCTTAAATCCTACTGTTCATGTTATTATAAATTCTCAGACGATTCAACAGCAAATAATCAACATAAAAAACATCAAATTCAATAACCAATTAACGAGCATATGAATCAACAAATTTTACAAAAAATTTCTACATAAACTATTTAATTATTAAGAGTCCAATGGATGTTTGAACAAAATCGTTATAAAACTATAGCATCTGGTGTACAACATAATTTAATAAATGTAGTACATCAAAAACTATCTAATAATACGCAACGCCCGTCCCAAGATATAATTAAGTACGGAAGCAGTTTTCCAATAATTGCCGAAAATGTTCGAGCAAATTAAACAAAAGCGTAAGACAGTGGGTGAAGAACGCAAAGTCAGGCAAACTGACAAAGTAGACGTACATAGACCTATCCGTAAACACTACTTAGGTAATTCATTAAGGCTGAAAAATGCAATGCTGGAGACTCGAAGGAATTTGTTGGAGACACTGCGGGAAACTCACCAGCAACAGAAGTACGAGGTAAATTGACTAATCTATCGAGCACATTAAAAGTTATTTAAAAACCAAACATTTTTGAAAAAATTTTATTTTTGGAATAATTTCGAACACACTCTATCGATCAAGCTCAATTTTTCATAGCTTTTAGGTACTGACAAGCCGCGTTGAATGCCGCATTGACGATCAAAATCGGTTTATCCGTTCAAAAGTAATAGATATTTACATACGTACGAATGTACAAACAGCGGGAAGTTTTTGGGCTGGCCCGCAGCGTCAACTGTTAAACCGATTCCTTTTTTAGTAATTGATATTTTTTATCTAAAAAATTAAGATCATTGCTGAAAAACTTCCATCTAATTTATATTACTTTTTTTTTATTTGCTTGGATATTTTATTCATTTGCCGAGACAACGTAATTCGTCCTGAAATACATTCGTTTTTTTTTTATTACAAATATATCAAAAAAATGTTATAATACGTGCACTATTTATCTCAGTCTTATTTTAAGTGCAATGTGGTGGCGTGCGGCATTGCTCCTATCTTTAATGTAGATCATATTTTTAAAATCTTGATCATAGATTATGTTTGCAACTATTTTACTAAATGCCCTTATCTTTAACAACCATCTAGGCTTTATGAGCAAAATAAAAATAAAGTAAAATAAAACAAAGTATAATAAAATAAAATATAATAGTTGAGACGAATTTAAATACTCGAAAATAATTCTGACGTAATACCCTTGCCGTTAGACCAAAACACCAATAAGGTATTGAATGAGTGTAGCACCAAATTATTATTCTTATTCTAAATTAATCAAAAATTAACTTAAACTTAAATTGTGTCAACGAATTTTTTTATATTTCACAGTTATTTAACAGAGATTCCGTTGTGGGTTTTCGGCTTCTCGTTTTTAGGCAGTTTAGGATAGTTTATATATAGAGTTACCGGTGCAGTAATATGAAAAAAAAATGTATGAATTTCACTTACATAATGACTGACGAAAAGTTTTATAAAGGAATCATTGACGATGGTTGCTAGCATATCTTTGAAAGATGAAGCCACACAAAACTTCGAAAGTTGGCCTTGCATTGTAAGTTAAAACGAGACTATTTTTCTTAGCCTGTAAAACTTAGTCCGTGGGTATATTCTGATTAGTTAACAGACACCGTGACTACCAAGAGGCGTGAAAATCGTATAATGACCTTGAGTCGTTTACATTAACATCCAAACTCTTATAAGTCTGTATTGGGCGAAGACTATTTATTCCCAGGAGGCGCAACGCCCTACCTTAGAGGTCCTAAGTCGACCCACTGGAACAGACTTTGGTCCAGTGCCTTGCAATCTCCTTGCAGGGACATACGCGGCTGGGTTATTTGAAATGAGGCCAGCTTAGCCTATGTGGCGCCATCTCTGAGAGGGAAGCAGTTACATATCAAATTGATTCACACATTGAGTGACAGAGCGTGAGCACGCTCAACACTGTTGCGGGAATAACAACAAAAGAGGGCCTTAGAGATTCCCTAGGTGATACGTAGTTCGTGTACTGGAATTTAGTAACCAGATGGCATTTTGGATGGAATAGCATCACTCTTGGTTATCGTGTGTCACGTACTAGAATTTAAACTTGACTGTTGTACACCAGACGTCTATTTGAGACAGCAAGTAGTACTGCAATTATTCTATCATAACAAAATCGCGTAATGATTATTCCAGTTTAATATTAATATTGTTTCATTAAGGCTGTGCGCCTAATATTAATTTAGCAATATCATGAGTTGTACATATTGCATGTTATATCAAAAATATTGACTCAGAGTGATTTATGTCGACATTTAGTAGAAGCCGAAGCCTCTAGACCGGAAAGTCCAGAGATATTTTATTAGGGACTATAGTTTTTATTTTGAATTAATTAAAACGATATTTAGATTTTACTTTTCAACTATATGGTCAACTCTGTTACGTCCGAATTACTTTCTAGTTTTACTACTATTATATTATTTTATTCTATTTCTTTTCGATCCATTTAATTCTTATTAAAGTTTTTGAAATTAGTCCAGACACGGAATTCGAGTCCAAATATTATACTAGGTGAAAAAGAATTTTAGTCCTCACCCAGGTCAGAGTGGCAGCTGCCACACTTTCTCATCACAACTGCACTGTAAAATAAGACTTGAAGTAAATAGTAACTTTGACATGAGATTTTAATGTTTTCTAAATTGAAAAATACTTAAAAGTAAATTATGGTGTTTATACAAGAAAACATTTCAATAAGCATAAAAATCCAGAGTAAAAAGTTTCAGTTAGATAATAAAATTTAACAATCCTAAATATTGTTGAGAGCAAAATAATAAACGAAGATAAAATAGAACAAAACATCATATCTAAGTAAAAAAAAATAAATCTATAAAGTTATTTTATTTATGTATTATTATTAGTATTATGTATTATATACAAAAAAAAGTTATCTTGTCTCAAGAGAGTTTGTCTCAGTTAAAAAAAAAAATGAGTGCGTGTATCAGTGTGTACACGTGGAAGAAGTGAAACTTCTTCGGCTCATATTTATTAAATACTATAATAAAGTTTTCTTTTAAATTAATTTTATGGCAATCTTTAGGTGACATATTTATAATTAACATTATTATTATTATTATTTTAAAGATTATATTAAAATGTTATTAGAACGGAAAAAGTATCAGGAAACTGTAAAAAATTTGCAGACTGAACGCGGAGCAAATCTAGAGTGAACGTATAGAATTAATGACTTTTCATTTATTCACTCCTCTTTGGGGCGAATTATTATCCGAAGGAGACTTTCGGAAAATATTAATGATAAAAAAAAATTACTAATAAATAGTGAGCTCAGGTCTTTGAGATTTTGACATTTGTATTGACGGAAATAATTACGAGTCCCCTTTCCATGTATTCACGTGAAATGATTTTTAAAAATTATAAACAGCTGATAATAAAACTTGCACAAATAAAATTCCACTGAGTCACAAACTGTCGTATGATTTATATGACCATACCATGAGATAAAATTTCATATTCCACCGAAATATTAAATATTCCCATAAAAACTATGTCCTCATAGCTATTCAATAATTTAATAATTTCCACTATGTATTATATGTACGAAATTATAATTTAGTGAGTTACAAAAATATTTTATAAATTAAAAACGTAATGCTTTAAGTTTAATTATTATCTTAATAAATTATTTATTTGAATAATTAATAAATAATTATGTTTCTAATCAACAGCTGTTTCTATTAAATATAAATTTATTTAAGTATTAAAATTCCGGGCCGGAGTGAATGCGGATTGAAATAAAATCCGTCATTCTCCGAAATCACTCCATTCTTAGAAAAGTTCTTATTCACTCCGAATGCGAAGTATTTTTTTTAAACTCCGGAACTTCGAGTGACGGAGTGAATTTGGATTTGAGTAAAATCTGTATTCAATCTGGATTTACTCCCGATTTTTTACAGGGTATAAACAAAATTTTCATTTTCAATAAATAATAAATTCCAAATATTTCATTGTCCATGTTTATAAAAGAATCATTATTATTGCTCTATTTCAGTTACACTTTTGGGTGTTTCGATATGGACATTTGTTATCGGAGGCTAACGATAACAAATAAGAAAAATATAAGTTTTGCCCTCAATATCATATAAAAATTTTGAGAACACTCCATTGATTGTTGTATTTAATTTTGTTGTTGATATCATCCTGTTATTTCCTAAAGATTCCAATTATCTTTTAAAAATTAAATCAATTTTAATGGGTTGTGACTTTTTTCATCAGAAATTTGCTACTCTTTAAAGGGAAATGTCACTGGACTTCTCTCTTACTTTCAAATAATAAATGGGGCTATCTTTGTCGCACCTGTATAGTTGATGAGAATTTTAAAACAATTTTTTGGAGACGAATTAGAATTTTTGAAATCACGAAGTTTTTAGCCCTCTATTAAGGTTCCGAAAAACGCTAAGAACTCTCTTCTTCTCTATTTTAGGTTCGCAGTGTTTGTCCGTAAATTAATTTGAATCGACAATAAGTTGACATTACCGGTTAAGGATCTTTTTTTTAAATTTCAAAAATGTTAATAGATTTTGAGTTATTAACGAAAAACTGAGTGCCATTATTTTTTTTTTTTTTTTGTTAATTTGTTAACAACAATTGAAATTTTCTATGGGCTAATACATCCTCGAGAATATTTTGTTTAGACGTCATTCCAAATCGAATGAGCCATTGCTAATATTTCGAGAGCTTTATCAAGAATTTTCGCGTTTTTGAACTTGTTGACTAGCCTAATAATTTTAAAATACAAACTCATAAATCGCTATACCACACTTCGACTATGATCAACACAATTTTGAAAACACGCTAATTTTACCAAGGCGTCCATATGATTTAAATACACATAAACAAACTAAATGTCTGGTATATACTGTAATATATATATTATTTGAGACTGCTCATAAGCTATACACTATACGAAGTCCCAGACATATACTACTACACAGAAAAAAAAGTTATCTTGAGTCAAGAAAATATTTTTGAAGACCACCGTTTTCGGGAACTAAGTCAAGATTTTCTTGAGCTAAGTGAATTTATCTTGGTCAGATAAAATTACTACTTTATCTGAGAAAGTTTAGGTCTCCAAAAAAATTTTCTTGAATTAAGAATATTTACCTTCAACCAAGAATTTTTTTTTTTCTGTGTAGACCCACACAGACACTCATACATGCTTACACATACACACAAATACATACCTTCACGTATACGAGTTACAAGATTCAAGTTACAAGATAAGATCCACTCTAAAGATAAGGAGTTACAGAATTTTTTCCCTACCGCGCTTAAAGAAGTTTCACTTCAAAAATTGTCTTGGTCGGAGAAGATATCTATTTTATTTGAAAAAATTTAGGTTTCCAAACAAGTTTCGCTGATAATGAAGTTATGGAGCTAGAAAAAATTACAAGTTTTATTCCTTTACTCAAAGAAATAGTTTATTCAGCTCCAGAAGATCAATCAATAATTGACGTATCAACAATTAATTTAGAACCAACAACGTATTACACAACTTTTACGTACTTTACTACGTCTTATATTGGAAGTAAAATAGTTCTCAATTCTAGGTTAGAGACAATCACTAGTGTAGCATTAGTAGAAAGTCCTAAAGCAACAGGAAGAACAATCAGAGCAGTACCAACAAAACTTCAGGATCTTGAGACAGAAGAAAAAATATTTACTGTTGAGGTAACGCTTACGAAAGTAGCTAAAGAGCCTAGAACACGTTTAATATCAGCATTAAAGTCTAGTGCTGTTGCTAATGGAATAACTACTCACTTTACAACAGATATTTATAGTACGTATATCGATGGTTTATATGCGCAGTTAGTGCAGAGTAATACGAGCTTAGAAACTCCATCTTTGACTTCAAGTACTTCAGTCTCACCACCAGCAGCTATAGCCACTCCAGCTCTTCCTACTGGCATTCTTTAATTAAAGAAAGGTAGTCTTATTGATGCTTATGAAGTTACTACGGTTTACTTTGCCACTAGTCAAATTGGCACACTTATCGATGGGCTCTATGTTAAAGTTGTTGAAAGTACTTCAAGTGCAAAAATAGATGCCAAAAAAAAAGCTACGTTAAAACATCCAGAAGAACGTCATAGAACTGGATTAGGAAGACTTATTGAAGGGCAAATAGAATCTGATAGTATAACTATAGTTTATCAGTCTAAAGTTATTGGTACAAGTATCGAAGGACGATATGCGTAAATTATAGAAAGGACTTCTAGTTATCTTCGTGGCTCAAATACAGTTTCTCTGACAGCAACAGTATCTTTCCTTGCTTCTCAAACTCCAGGTTTTCCATCCCCTACTCCAGTAGTAATTCAGTCATCATTATCTGACGCAGATATCATCCGTTTTTTAATAAATAAAAATAATCCAATTGGTTACGATGAATTTCGTAAAATACTCGCCGAGAAATACGAGCTAAATAAAGACGACAAGGACAAAAATTTTAATATTCGATACACGGATCCAACTGACAATGATTAGCTGCCAATAAATAATGATAATAATCTCGCACGTGCTCTGCTAGCCGCAAAGTCATTGCTTAAGATAATAACCACCCGAAACGGAGACAGTTTCGATGATAATCCCGGAACCGGGACTCTCAAGTCAAAAAATTTAATATCGAGCATTCTAGGCGGCACTCTCGGTAAACCCGGACCTCTTGTTTTAAACCCCCATGACTTTAGACAGATAATTTTAAATTAATTCACAATTTTAAATCCTAAATTATTTAATTAATTGATTAATTTTTGATTATTAAACAGGTATCAGCTATTATAGATGTTGATATTTTACCAGAAACTTGTCGCCGTGTGTGATTATTAAAACACGGCTCCGATAAACCTCTAGGTTTTTATATTAAAGATGGCGAAAGTGTTCGTGTCTTACCACAATCAGCTGGCGGTGGATTTGAAAAAGTACCAGGTGTAGTTATAAGTCGACTGGTACCTGGTGGTCTTGCTGAAAGTACTGGATTACTAGCAGTTAATGACGAAGTACTAGAACTCAATGGTATTAAAGTTGCTGGAAAAACTCTTGATCAAATAAGTAATTAATAAAATTCCCAGTCAAATTACTAGTTAAATTTATTCAACTAAATAAAATTCTAGGTGACGGATATGATAATCGCGAACTCACCGAATTTAATAAAAACCGTTAAACCAGCAAGTCAACGTGCAGCAATGGCGGCACCAAGACGCGGTTTATTTTCCCGCAAAAGTCAGTTATCGTCAGGAAGTCATCAATCAACTCAGAGTATCGTCATAGGAAGCGCAAGCGACGAGGAAGCTGACGAAATAGTTGATCTGACGGGAGTTGCGCTTTATGACGATATTCCTACATCTTCCCACCATCATCATCATCATCAACATCAGCACCAGCACCAGCATCAATACCAACACCATGAGCCTCACGATCATTTTAATCATGACCAACCAGGTGTTCTTGATCTTTAAGGTAACCAGGGAAATTAAAATATTAAAATTTAAAATGCCTTTCCAAGCGCCTTGAACATTTTTTGAAATAATTATATGAGTAATAACTTTATGAGTTATCAGTAATTAGTTATGAGTAACAAATATTAGGTGCAGCTTAATGAGATGATTGTTATCAACGATTCATTTATATTTTATTTTAAATGACAGCGTAACCTGAGTATTAATATGGTACTTAATTAATTAGCGAATGTACTTAATCCAAAATAATAATTATGTTCGAGAAATTTATATCCCACCAAAAACAGATTCTCTGTTATAAGGTCGCGCCACGTACACGTTCAACATTTATCCCTTACTGCATACAACATAATTTTTTTTACAAATAATACTGAAATCAAAAAAAAAAATACCAAGTAACTGGGATATCG
Organism: Microplitis manilae; assembly: GCA_030273425.1. NCBI lineage: Eukaryota > Metazoa > Arthropoda > Insecta > Hymenoptera > Braconidae > Microplitis > Microplitis manilae. The sequence goes on from CP092727.1 coordinate 6,879,445, forward strand.
TAAAAATAAAAAAATTTATTATTTTGAAAATATACAAATAAAAAAAAATTTATTTGAATGTACTTGGTGTGCGCTAACGCAAAAAATAGATATTCTTTAGTGACGTCATACTTTTCAATTATTTTATATTTAGATCTTATTTTGAATTGAATTTAGTTAAATAAACTTTAATAGTACATAACAATTTCATTTAAATAACTTCTTTTTATCTGTATATTTTCAAAATAATGTATAATATAACTACGTTATACCTTCGAAATGTTTCATATTTAGATAATATTTTGAATTGATTGTCCTCGATAGCGCACACCGAGTACATTCAAATAAATTTTTTTTTATTTGTATAGTTTCAAAATAATAAATTTTGTTATTTTTACGATATCCCAGTTACATAGTATTTTTTTTTTTTTGATTTCAGTATTATTTGTAAAAAAAATTATGTTGTATGCAGTAAGGGATAAATGTTGAACGTGTACTTGGCGCGACCTTATAACAGAGAATCTGTTTTTGGTGGGTTTTGATATTGTTTTTGTAGGATTAAAAATCGTTTTATATTTTTTCTAAAACAAGAACATAACCATTTTTTGCATTAGAAGGCCACCGTACTGATTGAACACGTAAATCGTCTATTTCTATCCATGCTGAACTTTTTTTTATTATGGTAATAAAATGATTAGATTTTTCATCTCTTTTAGAATGAAAAATTTGAGGTTGAAATTACCTAAAATTTGCTACTCGAATTTGTCGACGATTTAACTGCAAAAGTTGAAAAGACAAATTTACGGTTAATTTTTCCTAAATTTGAAGGTAACTTTTTACTAGAAAAAGAGTCGGTAATGTTCATTCTTACCATTACAGAAGAGAAGCAAATTGATACATAAAATTGTCTACAATTTGATGGTTAAAAAATAATTTACAATTTTTTAAGTCTAATTAACAATAAATTGATAAGAAAATTTTCCTGAAAATTGACGACAACTTCTTTCTAGTCAACTTTTGAAGTAAATTTGCATTCTAATCCGGACAGTAAATTTCCATCAAATTGTATAGCAAGTTGCATACAAAGTGTCTTCAAAAATGAAAAAGTCTGAAGTTGCCGGACACCTGTCAAAAAATTCAAGGAAACTTTTGCAAAGTAAACTTTTGCTATAGCAAACTGTGCTATTAGAGTATTGATGGTAAAGAATTTGAAGAAAAATTTCCATGATAGCCAAGTTGGCAGCAACTTGGCGACAATAATTGGCGACAATAAAATTCTACTGCCGCAACCTGTCGCCAAGTTGGCCGCAAAAGTTGATTGGCATTTCCATAAGTTGATGGCAACTTTCTAAGAAATTTGGTAGTAAAAGTTGTCATTACATTAGAGGACAGAAAGTTGCGACAAGTTTTTCAAAAAGTTGTCGTTGCGGCAATAGATTGGCTCCAAATTTATAGAAAACTTGTAGTCAACAGTTACAAAAGCTGAAATTTGTCGACAACTCGTCGTCAAGTTGGTCAGAACTCATATACACCAACTATCTGATCAGAAACTCTGGCTATCAGGGTTAAAACAAAATTAATTATAAGTTTATTGTAGGTTAGTATTTTTTTTTTTTTCACCCAAGTGAATGATAAATAAACAATTGACAATTCAGGATGACGTATATTGCGTGCTTGACATTCCTTATATTATAAATAGATCAATATAAATAAGAAAAAGTTTGCCGAGCAGATGTTTCTTCTAATTTAACAGCAACTATACGTCAACTCCTGCTGTTCAGATCTGTGATTATAATTTGATGGCAACATACTGTATAAATTAACAGAAAGCTGCCCGCAAAAGTTGCTTGTTTAACATTTGCTAGTACTTTGCCGTCTGATCCTGGTAGTAAATTTCAACTTACCTCAATAGTACCGCTTCCTTAGCAGAGGTTTACTTCACAAAATTTTTCATCAAATGTCTATAAACTTTAGACTTTTCTGTATTTGACGACAATTTATATACAGTTTGCTATACGATTTGAGGTAAATTTACTACCCGAATTAGAATGCAAATTTACTCCAAAAGATGACTAGAAAAGAGTTGTCAATTTTCAGGAAAATTTTTATATTAATTTATTGTTAATTAGACTTGACAAATTGGAAAGTATATTTTTACGTCAAATTGTAAACATTTTTATTTATCAATTTGTTTACTTTTTGTAATGGTAGGAATGAATATTTCCAACTTTATTTTCTAGTAAAACAAGTAGCCTCTAAATTGAGGAAAAATCAACCGCAAATTTTTCTTTCCACTTTTGCTATTAAATTATCGATAAATTTTGGCTGCGAATTTCAGGTGATTTCAACTGTCAAATTACTGTTAACTTCACGCTGAAGTGGTCATTAGGGTAGCTAAATTTCCAAGTTGAAAAAAAAAAAAATGGCTATCAGGGTTAGTTCAATCAAAGTAACCCATTATGTATATTATATTTTCAAGTTACTAATGATCCAACCTAATAATTGCTTGAAAATATATACAAAACAATTTTTAATATGCTGTAGTATGTATACTACTATAATATAATACTCGATATCTCGTATAGTATATGAGAGCAGTGCTACCACTATGACAAATGTCGAAATGTAGTTAATTATGTAAAAAAATTCGTAGGATCACAAAACGTGGGCGAGCATATATGAATAGAGTATATTATTATTTATTAAAAACTGATTGTTAGAAAAAGAACTAATTTAGTAAAAAATGAATAAAATATATAATGATTTATACTTTTGAAAGTTATTTATGGCTTAAATAAATATTTTATGGCAATTGAAAATTTGGAGCTGTCAAAACGAGGTCCTTCTACAGAATAGAGACACGGCAGGCTCGCACTACACACTCACACACATACGTGTGTTTGAACGTGTACTTGGCGCGAGACACTGCCATGTCTCTGAATAATGATACTTTTAAAATTAAAATATACGAATTTATTATATATATATGGGTGATTCCGTTCTAACTGTGATTTTTTCTATTAAAACTTTTAAGATTTTGAAGTTAAACTTTTTCAAATTTTTTATATACATTATTTATCGATTTCACTGTAAAAATAAAAATCTGAGAGGATTTCATTACAACTTAGAATTGTCAAGAACGAGAAACAAATTTCAAATTTTGCGTTTCATGGTACTGATATATACTAAATTCGATAGAAATTATTTAAGAAAATTATTAAATTCATTTATAAATTTTGTTGTAACACTTTTAAACTCGTTTTTTAATAATTATTTAACACATTTATGATGATTAATAACGATTAACTTTATAATTTATAGCAACTATAATTTAATTTATAGAATTTACTAAAAAATAAATTACTTAATTAAATGAATAAATATTGAATAAATTAATTGTCACTTGTATTAAGTAGCTTTCTAGCACGAAGTATTGGTGCTATCTGTATTAAAAAAGATTTTAATTGATGATTAAAATAATTTTACAACTAATTATTATAACTATATGCTATTTTTATTATTATTTTACATGATACTGACAGACACGTTACTGACAGTTTCATTTTAAATAACAACTGTAGTTATTTGGTTATGTATTTGATAATATCCATTGACTGTAAAGTTTAGACTGGTATTAAGTATAAGAATGTAATATTTTAATCAAAAAAAAAAATTAATAGTTAATGAAGTTTATCAATACCATGGTATAGACAAGACAATTTATGACATATCTTTTTAAGAATTAAGTTCTAACATCACACGAACTCTTGGCCTTTTTTCATCAACTCAGTGTTTGTAAATGTTACTCAGATGACGTACTTTCAAGATAGTTCACTAGACGTTTCATAAATCTCAAAGTAAATGGCGTTCGAGTCACATAAATTCAAATTCGAAAATTCGTTAAAATTGAAAGACAAAAGTTATTGAACCGGAGTTCAATGTAAACTTAATATATTAAACAGAATGTGTGCCAATTTCTTTCAGTTGGATCATAAACATTAGAATTTATGAGGTAATTAGTTTGAATCAATTTCTTGCGACAAAGGAAATTAACAATTTATAGGTAAATTCTAGAAATGAACATGACACGGTACTGACATTCAAGTGATATATTGTAAATTTTCTCTGAGCGGCAAGTTATATAATAGAAAAATAATGTTGAAATATGTTCATCACTATCCAATTAACACAAAAATTTCATCAATTGATTATTAATAAATGACCTGTAAGAATAAGCAATACAGGACATTAAATATCACAGAATCACCCATATATATTAATTAGGTTGTAAATATTTTGAAAAATTATTCATTTTTTTCCTCTACTAGAACAAATAATCCCGCGTAATTGTAAATACGTTAGTTATAAAAAAAAAAATAATTAAGAAAACAGAAAAAAAAAAACTTAAACAGTGGATTAAGTGTTGACAGCTCATTTTTATTAATTATTAATGTTCAATTATATCAGGGAGCGAGGGGCAGGAGAAAACATCACTTTCTAACAAAAAAAAAAAAAAAATTTTCCTTTAGAAAAAAATTGTTAGGCAAGAGCCATGTGAGTTATTGGTTGTGAGCTTATACTTATAATCTATAACTAATCATCTTATTCTAACTTTTACATCTACTGAGATTACTGATAATTAAATATGGGCCTATCACTAGAAACAAAGGTTTTCCTGCTAATACCTTTTCGATGATTGGATTCTAAACCTGATCCCTCCTGGTTCCTAGGGTTTATAACCCCTGTTCATAGTGATAGCTCCAATTCTGTAATGAAACATATTTTATAAAAATGACAAATGCTTGATATTACTATTCTAATAGAAAAACGTAATATACTACTGATTAATGTACTTATTGTAACAACCTACATGCCTATTCATTATATATATATATATATATATATATATATATATATATATTTTTTTTTTTATACATTTTGAATGTATATTAGGGTGCTTCGTTTGAGATGACTATCTTTTTTTTCCAAGTCCCGTGTCAAAATATCATTTTACACATTGAAAAAAAAATTGCCACTAAAGATGAGCTCTTATTTTTGATTTTAAGTACAAGCTAAATGAATTGGAAATTTTCCCGTTTAATTAACACGTAAATTTTGATTTTTTTATTTCAATTATCTATAGCTTCGTGGCATTTCAAAATATGTGATCGGCCATAGGCGAAAATCACAGAGGATAATTTTCTCTTTGAAAGTGCTTGTAGCTAATTTATGTTTTGTAATCGGCCTCAACAGTAAACAATCTTAAAGCCAATTTTTTCTCGAATATCATGGTTTTATTTATTTTACTTCCCGAGTCGAAATCTCAGGTCTGTTTTGATCGTATAAGTTTCCAAACCCTTTGAAGTCTTATTTACCGCCTAAAACGAGACCTGTTTTAAGCTTAGATGACGATTTCAGAAAATAAATACGATCAAACCAGACCTGAGCAGTACCGTTTTAATCGTGCAAGGTATCAAAAGATGTACGATTATTATTATTATTTTTTAACTCATTCATTATTATCATTATTATGTCTCCGACATCTTGTTTTTCATAGCCGCGAAAATTCGAATTATTTTTATTATTACTGTTATTGTCAATACATATATATATATATATATATATATATATATATATATATATATATGATTTTATTCACTGCAGTGAGAATTTACAGGAATGGCAACATATAAATCATTTTCAACTTTAACTTCAAAACAAACAGCAACTAATTGTTCGATAGGAATAGACATAAAATAAGAATCATCATTTTAAATTCTTTTCTACGCTGTGAAAAACTGTTGAGTATCCACGATAAATAAATTATTGAAATATATTGTTATCAATTATTAAAGTTATAGCTTTTTGAATCGTTAGCATACTCATATAAACAATACTTTCCGTTCGCAATTTTAATAAAAATGATTTTAGAGAAAAATTTATTTATAGACTATTAGACGAACCAACGTTCCGTAATAGATTTAATTTTGACTCATTTTAAGATTTTCTCAGTGTACATTTTATTAACGATTAAATCCGTAAAAGTATTAAATTAAATTACTTATTTAATTAATTTATTTCAGATTGGGCATCTTTATTAGCTAATGACGAACAAATTACGGATGCCGATTTTGTCGATGTTATTACTAAACTTACATCAAACAAAAAAAAAATTGAAAAATAAATTATAATGACGTTTTTAAGAAAATTTTTGGTTCTATTAAAAAATGTTCATCTCCTTGTTTCAATTTTGTTCTAAAATAAAATAAACTAAAAGTACTTTGTATGATTTTTTCTATTTCGATTAGTAAAACTACATTATCATACGATGAAATAAATATTTTACAACTGAGTTATAACCCACCTCAGACGAGACCGCACCGTATCGGCTGTAGCGTAGAGGGTAAAGCGATAGTCTGGCGAGCATTAGGTTGTAGGTTCGAATCTCGGGTAGGGCGAAAATATTTAATAAGTTTTATTTGATAAGTTAAGCGTATGAGTGTAATATCTAAGTGTATTGTGAGTAAGATCACGTCAAGTGGACCCCCCATTTTCCACTTGATCATGAAAATTAAGTCTATGTATTTTTTTCTTATGTAGTCATTATGAAAAATTAAACCCTCAAACGATTTTTCAAAATTTTCATTTTAACAACAATTTTTTTTACAATGAAGATTTTGAGTACTTTTAATTAAAAAATAGATTCCAAAACAACCGTTAAAGATAACTTAATGAAATTTTCAGGATTTATTGTCAAATATCTATATTTCATGAAAATATTAATAGCTTGAAATTCTTTGTTTATTATCCTGTTGTTAATTAACTTTTAAGTAAACAAATGAAAATTTCATTGACTTCTCGGTAAAAAAATAAAGTTTTTTTTTATTGATTACATGAGTTATTTATTAAAGTTTGAGATCCCAAAAGAAAATTTCACTGCTCGTGATTAGTTTAAACAAAATAAAATTATTTATCACCGCACGTCGGTCGCTGAGCGCTTCCAATACGGTGCGCGGCCAAGCGTCTCAGGCTTTATTGCAGCTTTGGTCAGTCATAATTCAAAGTAACATTTAAAAATACTATTACTAAACGAATTGTATTTTTTTTAAACAATATCATGAATAATACAATAGAATAATTTTTTATGATTAAACTGAAACAGAAAAAACTAACCAATAATTAAACTTAAGTTTAATTATTAGTTAGTTTTCCCTGATTATTGTTTAATAAATAATTAATATATTATTAATTAGTTAATAGTAATTTATAAGTTATTAATTAATAATCAAGTTTAGTTATCAGACAGTTTTCCCTGATTATTGTTTAGTAAATAATTAATTTATTATTAATTAATAATAATTTACAAATTGTAATTAACTAATTATTGATACATTAGTTATTTACTAAACAATAATTTTGCTTCTTAATCCTGATTTTAAATCGCAAATAACATGATATTTTTTTTTTTATTATGTATTTATCAAAATTAATTTTAATGAAGCATTATATAATTATGATCAATACATAATACAATTAATAATTATTATCAGCAATTATGAATAATGTTATGCTATTTAAATGAAAAATTATAAAAAAAAAAAAAAAAAATACATGACTACAGTAGGATTCGAACCCGAGTCGCTAGGTATTATTAAATATAATATTACTATTATTATTATATTTTACATTATTATTATTTCAGGTCTGGTTTGATCGTAATTGTGTCAGAATAGGACAAAACTCCTATGATTACCATAAAAACAGACCTGCGCCTATAGAGCAACTAAGAGCAGCAGGTCTGTTTTAATCGTAAAAATTTTCTGAAACTGACTGGAAAAAAAATACGATTAAAACAGACTTGGAATTTCGACTCGGGTTGCAAACCACTAGCTTTACGACAAAGTTTTATTCGACTTTTTTACAGGGAATTTTATTTCCTACAAAAAAAAATATATAAGACAATATCGTAAACCTAGTAGTTTTGGAGATAAATCCAATTAAACATCTCAAAATTCGAGAAATCGCTGTACTATCCAAGATTTCATTACTTTTTTATAAAATTATGGCCAAAGAAATATATAATATATCCTGGTTAATATATCATCAAAAATATATAACCCCGAGAAAAAAATTTTTTCATGGAATTTTATGCTGAAAATGGCCTGATGAAATTTAATGAAAATTTATAAAATTTCATGGAATTTTATTAAATTCTACAGTCACCATTGATTCTTCGAAAAAAATATTAGGTTTTGAAAAAAAATTGCAATTAGATCTTACACATTAATCTAATGGGTGAACGCATTACGGTGAGAGACTAATTATAATTTTTATTCACGAAAAAATCCTGGTGACTGCTGGGCTCGAACCTACGTCCTTTCGATTCCAAGTCTCTCATAATATTCTATGAAATTTAATAAAATTTTGTAAAATCTCGTGGTTATATAAAATTTCATAAAATTTTGCAAAAGGAGACAAAATTTCAGAAAAATTCATAAAGTTTTACTTAATTGTCAAGATTCCAAGGATTTATTGGTATAAACTTTCATAAATTTTTTAAAATTTTATGAAATCTTATAAAATTATATGAAACTTTATTTAATTTTATAAAATATCATAAAAATTTTACATATGTACTACAAATATCCGAAGGAGTATTGTAAATATTTTTTTTTGATTTCTGAAAATTCTTGAAATTTCATGAAATTATTTAGTTTCATTAAACTATGAAATTGTAAAAATATTTTTATAAATCAATTAGGAACCAAGAAATAATTTTCATAACATTTAACATAATTTAATGAAATTTCATAAAATTTTGCAACATTTCGTGTCAGGCCAAAACTTTATTTATGTAAAATTACATGAAGTTTTATAGAATGTTATAATATTACATAAGATCTCATATAATTTCATAAAATTTTATAAAAATATATAAAATTTCATACAATTAAGCCCTTGAAATCTTCATAACACTTATGTAAAATTTTGTAAATTTTATAAACCATTATAAAGTTTTACAAAAATTTATGAAATTAAGCGAAACTTTATGAAATTTTACGAAAAACCAAGTTTTGGCCTTTCACGAAATTTTACAAAATTTTATGAAATTTCATAGAATTATTTCCCAGTTTCTGATAATATTTAATAAGTTTTTTTCAAATTTCATAAAGTTTTATAAAATTTTGTAAAACTTATTAAAATTTCACAATAATATATCAAATTTCATACCAATAACTTCTTGGGATCTCAATAACAATCATAAAAACTTTATAAATTTTTATAAAATTATATAGAATTTTATAAAATTATATATAATTGCTTAAAATTTTATGAAACTTTATGAAATTCTACAGAATTTCACCAAATTTAATTAGTATAATTTTTCGAAATTTGTTAAAATTTTGTAAAATTTTATCTCAGTAAAAAATAATTTTCATACTTTTTATACATACATATGGATGTGTTACATGTATTTCTAATTTTCTTCTTATACTATATATATGTTTTTAGCAATAATTTCGTTAAACGCTACTCAAATCTTGAATAAAACAGCGATTTCTCAAATTTTGAGATGTTTAATTGAATTTATCTCGAAAACTACTAGCTTTACGGTATTGTCTTACATAACTTTTTTTGTAGGAAATAAAATTCCCTACAAAAAAGTCGAGCACAATTTTGTCGTAAAGCTAGTGGTTTGCAAGTAAAATAAATAAAACCATGATATTCGAGAAAAAATTGGCTTTAAGATTGTTTACTGTTGAGGCCGATTACAAAACATAAATTAGCTACAAGCACTTTCAAAGAGAAAATTATCCTCTGTGATTTTCGCCTATGGCCGATCACATATTTTGAAATGCCACGAAGCTATAGATAATTGAAATAAAAAAATCAAAATTTACGTGTTAATTAAACGGGAAAATTTCCAATTCATTTAGCTTGTACTTAAAATCAAAAATAAGAGCTCATCTTTAGTGGCAATTTTTTTTTCAATGTGTAAAATGATATTTTGACACGGGACTTAGAAAAAAAAATAATCATCTCAAACGAAGCACCCTAATGTATATATTATTATTTTGTTTGGTTTTTATTATTTTTTTTCGTTTTCTCCAAGATGCCCTTTCCCCTTTTAACATGGAGAAGTTTGAACCTCTCATTACCCTCCAAGGATAACGGAGACCCAAACTTCTCCTGATTATAGGGAAGGTAATGTGTGAAGGAAGAAGGGGGTCCTGTGTTTTTTCCTTTTTTTCGATATATATATATATATATATATATATGTATATATATATATATATATATATATATATATATATATATATGTATATATATATATATATATATATATGTATATATATATATACGTTTGTGTATATAATGTAAAAATATTTTCTCATAACGAATTTTTGTAAAACTACTTGGACTAACCTAACATTCCTTTAGGTTTTCTTAACAGAAAATGGAGATGATACTCCTTAAAGAAATTTTTTTTTTTTTTTTTCATATGATAATGTAAATGATATGACGATATATTTTCCTTATTTAGTGTAACCGAAAAATTCCTTTATGTTTCCTCGACGGAAAATGGAGATGATACTCCTTAAAGGAATCGTAGAATATTACCTCTGATTATTTAATTTTAGCTATACTAAATACTAATTCCTAGATCTATTAACTATTCGACTATCTTTACCAGGACCCGATACGGCTTGTTGCTTCTCTAGGTGTTGCCTCGAAGTCCCTCAAGGTTTTCTCTAGATGGCATCAGGATCGTAACGACTCGCAAATTGACCTCGTCCTCCCTTTTTAACAGGTTTGCCAGTGCTAGTGGGTGGATGAAATATTTTATTCCCCTCAGGTCGATAGTCTTAATGCTGTGATTGGCATCGAGGATCTCGTGAATTGCATAGCAAGAGAAATAGGTGCCTGACACCACTAGTGTATCTATGTTAGTTCTAAGAGTCCGATAAAAACTGCCCAGACATTTACGAGGCTTGATGACGCTAAATGTTGTGAGGCTTACACTCTCGTGATTTGGAATAGTAATTTGGACGAGTCTTGAAGCGTAGATCGTAAGATGCTTAAGATTGGTTGCCATTGACACAAGATTATTAACCAAATCATTTCGATTATTACCCAAGGATACCTCAAGGGTTTTTTACTCATCGTTCGTAGTGATCCTATCGGAATATTGCCGCCACTTATCATCCTAATAATTTCCCCAGCCGAAGTTTAGCGTCTTGATCTTAGTACTTCCGATTGAGTTAATAAACGGAAGCATATCGATGTTTTCCAGGCATCGTTGGCGGGATCGGTCACAGTCTCGAATGGCTAGCGTGTTCAGTACTTGATTGTTAGTGAAGAACTTGATCAATTGCTCATGGTTTAGAAGATAACAGCTCTTCAATTTAAGATGTTGCAGGTTGCCTCCGGATTCTTTCAGCGAGGACCCAGTGAAAAAGTTGTTGTCACTAACTCGTAACTCCGTCAATTCAGGAAGCTCCTTCAGAATGGTGCTCGGATCTGTTTCGAGTGGCCCCTGAGACCTTCCAATAGCAAGAATCTTTAATGCTTTTAGTCTGTGCAATTCCTCGATTAGCCCACTGGAGATGGTAGCCCCTGATATATCCAGTGAGATTAGACGATCGGGAATTCGGTGATGGATGAACGTGGAAATCGCTCCTGGTGATGCGAGGTGGTTTTCTGGCACATTGATTTCAAATTTTCGAATATTTAGCCGTTTTGTCTCGAAAATCCCAGACAGCAATTCGTGTGTGCTTCTTGCCCCGGTACTCCTAAGCATTCTGCCGATGTTAGATGCGTTCAACTCAAATTTTCTCATTACTTGTTGAATTATTAGTGACATGCCAGTAGAACACACAGATAGAGCACACATGTCTGCGAATTCTAGATATTTGAAAACTTCAAGCCAACTGTCAGGTTCCAGATATTCGTGGAGATTGAGAGATTCAGAAGTCTTGCTAGCCGCTGGAATTCTGACTCCCAGCTTTTTGAATGGCACAATCCTTAGCTTACTTCTACCGATGGTGAATTTGTTGTCCCTGGACTGTGTTTGCAGGCTCAGCGCTGTCAAAAGTGCGTAGAGCTTGATACGCTCGACCGCCAGGTTGTTTTTCCCTGGGAAGATAGCTAACTTTTTCACCTCCTCTGCTTGAGCTGTAGGACCTCCATCAGCTTCTTCCTCGTTGTGGTTCTGGGAATTCTGTAGATGAGCAACTCTAGCCTGAGTTGGCCATCTTCGTCGCAGATCTCAGGCATGGGCCTTGGCGTACGGTCGCGGATAGTTATGTCACGGTAAAATTTGAAGTCGCCGTCTCGAGGGTCTATTGGGTAGACCCGGGTGCTATTTAGTTTTGCATCTAACGCTTTTCTCCGCTTTGCGGCTTCTTCCTGAGCTACGTATTTATACTTCTTCAAGTGTACCTTGGCTTCTGTCATGGTCCAGGGATTACTACGTTTGGATATGATTTCTTTTCATGGATGCTCTTTGCACTGATGTATAAATATATGAATGTATATATTTTATCTTTTCCTTGACGTGGTTTCCGAGTTGTAGACCCTTGAATTGGCTGCTAGCTCTCGATGCGGGCGATCTCGAGATAAGGAATGAGATGGTGACTTATTACTTAACTTATTTTATGAATAATACACCAAAATTATTGTCACTTATGCTTTTTCTTTATTTTTAAACTCAAATTCAAGATTGATAATGAAAATTCCTTCAATTTTCTAAAAAGAAAATAGAGCAGATATTCTTTTAAAGAGCACTATCTCTATTTTCTGCATAGGAAAATAAAGGAAATATTAACAGAAATAAACTTACAAAACAATAAAAGTGTTATTGTAAATATAACTCTATTTTGATTAAACTAGAAATAAAAAAAGTCCACATCGAAACGTATCCCAAAATAAATAAATTAAGGCTTGAACTAAATATTTGAGCCGGAAATTGCATCGCACAATTGCATTGGTTAGTCCGAACGCCTAATCCACGCAACCAAATAATTAAATAAATAATAGTCGGACATAACAAATTGTACGAAATTTTAGAAAGTTTTATATGATTTCATAAAATTATATACAATCTTATATAATTTTATAAAGTAAGATCTTAAAAAGGAAGTAATAATAAGATAAAATTTTATATAATTGCATGAAGTTTTATAAAATTGTATAAAATTTTATAACATTTTATAAAACTTTAAAGAATTTGATGTCACTATTGCATCTAGTGTGGGTAGCATTTTGTAAGACTTTTTAAAAGTTTACACAATTTTATAGAGTTTATAACGAAATATTAGAAAAGTTTTGTAAATTCAAAGTAAATAGAAAAAATTTTAAATGGCAATAAAAAGAAAAATTTCATTTTTGCGGGCAATATGTAGGGTACCCCCTGAAAAATGTAAAAAAAAAAAAAAATTCTGAATGTATTGAATAAGTTTGGTTATATTAAAATTTTATGTAAGTTATTTACAGTAAGAAAAATTATATTTCACACAATTATTGAATGCAAAGGAAGGTAAAAAATTTTTAATAGTTTTTATCATAATACAAAAGTCTTTAACATTTTTCGACCGATACTCGTTTTTTGGAAGAGTTCAACGAAAAAAATTTAAAATAATGCTCAATTATATTTACAAAAGTAATTTTGGAATGGTTAATATACATTTAAAAAAAAAAAATTTTTTTTTTTATAAAATTTTGGGAGTACCTCGTTATGCCTACCCCCGCCTCTCTTTTCCCCTACATATTTATATACATTACATAATGTGACAATTTTAATTTTAATGTTGATAAACTTTTATTTTATCAACGATCAATTAAAATTACATCCTCATTACCCACGAAAAAGTTCAAAAGTTTCGCTATTAATTCGAAAAAATAAATCATTAAAAATCAATAAATTTAATTAATTTTAAAATTTTATGTTCATTAAACAATCGATCGTTGAACTATTTAAATCGTTTTGTTATATATAATTATAAATGAAGTTATATACAATTTAACCTGATCGTGTTTGGGAAACAAGATATATCTGCAATAATGTGCGAATTATTATATCATTATAAATTAATACTATGAAATATTGAGGATAAGAAGTAATGTGTAATCATAAATACAGCCATAAATTTACCATAACTACAAGTAGCCAATGGACGAGCGGAGCAGACTACAATCCATCGATCACAAACGTTGAGCAGCATTGAGGAGGGACATGAATTGGATGGGTGGCCCATCCCGGAAAAAAAAAATTATTTTATAAAATTCAACAAAATTTTATGAAATTTTATATTGAAAATGGCTTGGTAAAATTTTATAAATTTTTATAAAAATTTATAAAGTTTTGTAAAATTTTATAAAATTTTACCAGGCCATTTTCAATATAAAATTTTATAAAATGTTAGTACTAAAATTTTGTAAAATTTTATGAAAACATTTTTTCCCGGGCGACATTTGTTTAATCACGAGAAGTTGTTTCTTCTGAAGTATCTAACCTCACAGAATTAATTCTACCAAGTGCTACTAATGATGTTTCATCAATGTACACGGCATCAACAACAATACCTTTCATAGATACAACATTTTCATCAGTTTCTACGATGACAACTCCTTCAGCGCCTTCAGAAGCAAGTCCTAAAGCCGAAGATGAGGATTCAACAACAAAACCAGAAGAAATAGAACTTATTTTCAGAACTCTTTATACGACTTATTTGATGACACTAGACTTAACATACTCGCTTCGCTTGCCTTTATTCTTTCAAAAATCCCGCCACTATCTCAGTCGACCGATTGACAACCGAATAAAATAGTCACAGAAGTGACGTAAAACAATATGACATCCGGTCATCAACTTTTTAGAAGAGGATTCTTTCAAGAAAGAACATCAAGTGTTTCTAGTCGTGAAAGTGTTGGAACTAATGTCATAACTCAGACTATTGGACCTGATGGAATATTTGGTGATAATGCTGTATTATTTAATGATGATATACTAATTACTCCAACGAAAATTCAAGATACTGTTCAATCTTCAACTATTTTGATGCCTGAAGAAGATTCGGTAACTTTTGAAGCTTCTACTAC
The DNA here is from genome assembly GCA_030273425.1 of Microplitis manilae. Classification (NCBI taxonomy): domain Eukaryota; kingdom Metazoa; phylum Arthropoda; class Insecta; order Hymenoptera; family Braconidae; genus Microplitis; species Microplitis manilae. The sequence continues at coordinate 6,894,526 of CP092727.1, forward strand.
TCTAGAAGACTCAACAACTGAAGCTGGATAAACGACATTGCAGGATCTAAAAGATTATAAGAGTACCATTGAAAACAGTTTCAATAAATTCTCTATACTTGAACTCAGTCCTACACCTAGTGTCGTTACTGATTTACTGAAATTTAAAACAAAAACTTATTTCACATCCTACACTTATTTTACAAATATGTTTGTTGATGATGAAACAAAAAAAGAAACAAGAACTGAGGTCTTTAGTAATATTATAACGGAAAAAATTGAGCCAACAACAGTGGTTTCACTACCCCAAGTACCTTCTTTAATTCAAACAACAACAAAGAGCGCACCTGCACCTCCACCAAACATTTTTGCATACTTTTGTTATGTCCAATTAATTTTTTTTATCAATTTATTATATTTCATTAATAAATTTATGAAACTCCTCTTTACAAAAGCACGCGAAAACGCAGCGTCAGTTTTATTACCATTTATGCGTATAAAAGTAGAGCAACGATTCTTGCAATAACGATTGACGAATAAATTAAAACGTCGTCATTTTCCACCAATGACAACACTTTAATTACTCCCATCAAACATCAATCAAAAGTTTTTAAATAGCCTGAGCATCATGGTTCAGGGCCTTAGTTGACTATCAGATCTTGTGATCTTGAGCCCTACGGACCGCGAATAACGAAACCGCGGAAATTTCGTGAATCTTATTGCAGGAATCCGCGTTCGCGTCGAAAATTCAATAGGGAATGTTTAAATTAATAATCTATATAAAAATCATCTAATCTTACTGCCGGAATCCGCGTTTACGTTGGAAAGTCAGTAAGATCTTTAAATCAAAATTCTATTCGATTCAGTTATTGCAGGAATCCGCGTTTGCGTTGAAAAGTCAATAACTGAATCCAAATTATCAATTTAAAAATTCTCAAACAACTATAAAAAATTCGGTTCGATTGAATAGTGATACATGAATAAATCTAATTTGTAATCCGATCTCGAGTCGACTTAGTTCTGCGCATAATAGCCTTCGGGCCCAACAAAGACGCAAAATACAATAAAATTGTATACTTAAAAATTGTGAAGAGTTATAGTGTGTAAGTGAAGTTCAACTATAAGAATATTGTAATTGAACGTTTAATAAAAAGACTAGAGATCACAACTTCTACCTTGAGTGTTTCATTCGAAAGTAGCACATAAGACTTTATCCTACAACCCCAGCCGCGTCCATTCAACCAAATCCATCAGGAGGAGGCCGAGTGAGCTGCAAAGTTCTGGAGGGATAAACGCCTGCCGTGTTAGAAGAAAGAATCATCCAAAGGTAAGTGAGAGACAATTCTAATATCTTTTCTCTCTGTCAATCAATTTATAAATGCAACGTTGACCAAGCTCGAAGGCGTTTGGATTCACACTCTTCGAAGAACCCACATTAAATAATAAATATAGGAAGTGGAAATCTTCCTCGTATTCTTTACTATTGTCCGCAACCTCTACATCGCTCGTTAAATTTTTCTATCGCTACCAAAGGGAGTAATTCCGAATAACTAATTTAAATTACAGCAGCGGACATAACACTTAAAAGCGATTAAAAAAAAAAAAAAAAAAAAATTCAGATAGTCAGAATCTTTCGGCTTGTCACTTTACTCGCAATAAGCTAACAAGTTGCTACCCGATATTTGTCGAAGCTTACTTGTATCCGGTGATATAAAAACTATATACGAATAGTTTTTACGATAACTTGTAATAATTTTTATAATTTCTTTGGTTTGTTCAAAAATATTACAAGTGATAGCTGAGATCTATGTTAAACACGATACCGCTTCGGTATTTCTTATCAGCCGAATTACTCAACGAGAAGCGGCCATGCCGGCGCCGAATTTTATGATAGCCTGGATTACTATTCAAAAAGTCTTTCGTAACTTCGACCTGCCGGTTTGTAGCCATAATTCCTTGTCTTCCATTACAAGTTCTAGCCACTTCTGACCTAGTTACCTCTCTCATCCCAGAAAGTTATTGCTCACCTGAGTCATCTATTTCCCTCTGTTGCTAAGCATCTCTACTAGAGAAATATTTCCATTATGAGTCATACGTTTTCCTTTGTCACTAGGCATCCCTGCTAGAGGAATATTCCCCTTATAAGACCTAGTCCCTTGCACCTCTAACCTAGTTACTTCTCTTATCCCAAGAAGTTGTTCACCTGAGTCATTCACTCCCCTTTGATACTAAGTGTATCAGTAGTTACTTTTGATTTTTCTTTTTTACATTCTTTTGAAAATTTGGGAAAATTATTTAACATTTTTTTATGAATTATACGATTGATTTTTCCTTTTTATTATATATCATCTGAAAGTTATCGTTTATAATTTTTTACCTTTTTAATTTTATTTCTTTCGCATATTCTTCATTTTTTAAATTAAAAACTCGGTTTTCGGAAAAATCATCAGTCACTTTTCGTAATCGGATTTTTCTTATCGAAGAAGTTAAATTAGAATTATCGTAAAATCCGCTCAGTAACCTATTCTTTTTCGCAATCTCTCCTTGAGGCTCGAATATCGCGAAAACATTAAATTCAGTGAGACTGCAACCAACCAAAGAAGACGACTGACCATGTAACCACCTTCGCATAATTCACCGCCAACCAACAGCATCAACAATTTGGAAAGGGTCCAAACTTGTCCAGCCACCAGATCATCCATTAGAGAGTACAATTTAAACAAATAATTTCAATAAAACCAACAACAATAGTAAGTCCTGATATTTTTATTACTAAAATTAAGAACATATATACACACTTTCGTTCCCTATCCATGCTCGACGTCGAATAACGTGGTCCCCGTTATCCGAGTAAAGGACTTCAGTGCCTTGATTCAAACTTAAGGGACTGAGAAAAATGTTACGTCTATCCGGACGTAATACTGCAATTGCTGGTTGATATGTGAAACATTTTAGAAGTCTAGATCTAGTAGCTTCTTTACTTATTATTTTGAATTTTTATTTTCATTCTGCAAAAAACGTTCCGATCTTCAGGTACATTTGAATTACTATTTTGTCAAATAAAAAAAGTTGATTTAACTGTAAAAAGAAGTATTTACTTTCTATTTCTTACGATATAAATTATAAACGTATGTTTTAATGCGAATCCAATCTTTATTCTTCAATAAGTCTAGATGGTTTCTTAATAGTTCTTCACACTCTTGTTTTTTAGAGGTTTTCCTAAGTTGAATGTTTCTTTCGAAATAGTTTTTGAAAACTTTTGCTTGCTCTGATGTCCATGGTATTTGACCAATTTGTTTACAAGCTAAAATCATAAGATATATCTGTTATCATCATATCATACAAAACCAAAATTAATGTTATAGTTACTTACATTTAACTTTTGTTAATGTAGATTGTTTCCCGTAGTCAGTCATAAGATTGCTTAATGAAACATCATTGTAAATTTCAATATCATTATTATTATCATCATCATTATCAGTATCCTCCAACTCGACCGCATTTACTTCTGGATTAATTAATCAACGTGAAAAATAGTGAAAGAGGACCGGGATATTGTAAAAGTAGGACGAGTTGTTCGTAAATTTTTTGGTAAAATTTGTTCTGGCCCAACTGCCGTAATAAAATAATTAAATAGTAAAAAAAGTTCATTTAATTTGGTTAACTAGCATTTTGCTATGTAATTGACAGTATTAGTTTGCGTGCATATTATTATCAAAAATCTTAAGCGATATTCAATTGATTAATAACTGAACGTTTAAAATTTCCTTCCGTTCAAGATTTTGTCCCGTGATCTCTCCCCTGAAACTTTATATTTTTTGTCAGTTTTGTAAAAACGGACTAGTGCCCTCGTGCACTAACCCAGCCTGAGGAATTGGTTCAAGCACATTATTATTTTATTTATAACTACGTATTATTTTGAGTCATATTTACGATTATTATTACTTATAATTTTTATTACCCGAGGTGACCACATACGGGTTGTGCGGTTTGTTCGCGTCTTCGTTGTGGAAATAAAAACGGTTTTTGTTGTAGTATACTTAGAAAGACTACCTCATACATTCCTCAAGAAATAATACCATCTCAGTATCGTCTAATAAATCTAATTTTAACTCTGCGAGTTTAAGCATTGCATGAAAAGCAAGTCCCGTCGCAATGTAGTAATGTAAAGGATCGAATCCATATTTTTTATAGCAACTGCTACAAAAATTTTCAAATCCATCAGTAAGTGATGAGAAATCCGCTTTCAAATATAAATCTGAATATACAACGAGTATATTTAGATTAAATCTATTCTAAACATGTTAAGCATGATTAAAATATTCATCTGGAATATCGAAGAATGATCGAACATTACTGCATACAAAGTATTCTTTGGATTACGAAAATATTTAGTCATTCTATAATTTATTTCCGAAAGGTATTCGTCAGGTAGGAAATATGCAGGTTCTCTTAAAAATTTATTAGCTATTGTATTAGGACCAATTATGCCACCATGAGCCGATAAATAATTGATGTACGATGATTTTGTGGAACTTTCTTTAAACATTTTATGTTACATAGCTACCATAGCATTCTATTTGTCATCTCCAGTAAAACTAGGTGTTGTTTTTTATTGATTTTGCTGTTCGCAACCCAAGGTCGTCACACATTTTCCAAAACCCTTATAACCACGAGCCAAAAAATTTTTACCATGATGTGCTTCATTAGTGTCGTCTATTTACCAATATTGGACAAACAGATTACCACGCCGCTCAGTGTATTAATTTTATAGGATTAAAAATGCTGCCATTCTGTTCGCTTCACTGACAAACTCTTTTTGCATAAACATTATTACAAATTCGAACGGAGATTTTCTCAAAAATTCTATCACTTAGTTTACTATATCACCAAACATCATTCCCAAACATACGAGATCGTGATGTATTGCAAAAGTATTCTCAGTGGAACGTACTCGAAGGTCAAATACTCGTATATCCGCATTTATTTGCACAGTTATGTTCAATTGTTATGTTTGAGCTGCCAGTATTGGAGTTTTATATGTGGAAGAGTTATGAGTAATAATCAATACAAGCGTATTTATTTTGACCCTGTAAAATCCGTAAGAAAGAAACTAATATTTGTACTCGTGTATTTTACAGTGATTAGCGTTTTAATTGTCATAGGCAACCGGGATCATATAAAGGTAATCAATCAGTTTGTGAAAATGAACAGTGCTGTTTAACATTTGAAATGTTTATAATTCCAAAAATTTCTAAGTATGAGTGTGGTAAGACTATGTGTAGTGCCTGTAATAAATTATGTGAAACAGTTGATCTTTATTTTATGCCTGTAGCTAAACCTATAAAGGAACTGAAAAGTACATAAAATTTCTCTACTATGACTTTAAAACGCGTCAAGACGATAAGCTGCAACGCAATGCATCCATTAATATTTACATACTTACTTTATGTATCGCACAAGTTGTTTGTAACTTATGCTGTGACAATGAATATTTAAATCTTAATTATAATCCAGTAACTTGTATTAATTGTGGTATAAGTGAAATCATCTTTTATGGTAAGAATTGTGTTAAAGACTTTGTAGATTATATTTTTGAATTAACTGAATTAGAAAAACTGTAAAAAAGTTGTATTTATAGCACATAATGTAAAAGGAATCAATGCCCAGTCCAGTCCCACTAAAATTATCACTAAGTAATATGATGATATAGATACTATAATAAATGGTACAAGTATCACGTTAATAGAATTCAATAAAAAAAAAAATTAAATTTATTGATAGTCTAAATTATATTCCTATAGCTCTAGCAGATTTACCTAAAACCTTTGGACTTTCAGATCAAATAAATAAAAGGTATTTTCCGCATTTATTTAATACCACAGCAAATAAAAATTATGTCGATCCTATACCTGAAAAAAATTATTATAGTCTCAATAAAATGAATGCGACTGAGAGGAAAGTATTTTCATAATGGTATAATGAAAGAGTCAAAAGAAATAATTTATTTAATTTCAAGGAATCAATTATATTGTATTGTCGACTAGATGTTAGCATTTGACGTTCAGAATGTGATAAATTCCGTAATTTAATTTTAAAATGTGGCAACGTTTGTCCGTTTTCAGAATGTGCAACTACAGCATTGACTTGCATAATATTTTCCAAACGTAACTTTTTAAAAATCAGCAACTTAGCATAGTACCACGTATGGGTTATTGTTTAGGGGATAATCAATCGAGAATCGCTATTGAATGGCTTACATGGCTTGAACATAAAAAAAATATCAAAATAACACATGCTTTACGGGATCGCAAAGTTAAAATACATGAAGGAGTAAAATTAGATAGGTATAGAGTGGACGAATACGGTATAAAATGTGCATATTAATTTCATGCTAGTTTCTGGCATGGGTGTCCAAAATGCTTTGAAAATACTTGTAATCGCTCAGTATTTGAAAAGAACAATAATAAAAAATCTACCAGCCTCAATTCACGGTATGAAAGTATGCAGATGCAGGCATTAAAATTTGAAAATTGTGGATAAATACTTCAGAAATTTGGGTTTTTTTGGGTTCTTTTTTCTTCTGTTTCTTTAACATATATTTTTTTTCAAATTATAATACAAATCGAATTACAAATTATTAATTTCACCAATGGTATGGATTCAATTTTTTCAAACATTAACGTAGTTTACTATTTTTTTTTTTTTTTATTATTATTTTGCTTTTTTTACAATTTTTTTTTTTTTTTATCAATTATTTCGACCTTTCGAATTTTTAGTTTTTGGGGCTTTCTTTTTCTTTTCTTCAACGTCAAATCTTCATGATGAAGCACCCTTATTTTGTTAGCAACGCCTCCTAGACCTGGTTCTTGGACTTCAGTTGTCTGACTTGTCGGAGAGGAGTATTCTAAAATCAGATAAAATAATGATGAGATCCAAATGTTACGTCCTGGAGTCATGTCGGCTTGTGATCTGCCGGCGCGAATTATTTGAATTAAAACGTGGCTGTAGATCTTCGGTTACATGGGTAGTTTTCGAGAGCTCGAAATAACTTGGTCGTTGATTAAAGAATACATATATTTGATTTATTCATATAAAATAGAATAGTCAGAGAATTTAGTTGAAAACACACTTAAGTTTTACATTTACTGTTTGACAAATAACTTTGAGTCAAAATAATTGTATATTTGAATTAATCCGGGAGTTTACTTAGGTGTACTAAATCGTACTGTTATAATTTCTGAATACTGTGTAAGAGCGTAAGAGTAACAGAGTAATGAGAGTGATGCATCGGGCTTCGGCTTTTTAAATTTTTACGTGAGCCAACAGCCTAGAGAAAAGTGGGAGTTTATCATCGTTCGACGTTGATATAGTTGCGTCTGCAGTCGGACGATGCTACTCAAAGTTTTTAGATATTTCCGGAAAAACTTAGTTCCATTTTTCTATCCTCTTGATGTTCGTTATTTATCGTATGATCGTTCTTATCTATTCTTATTCATCGACATTTTTTTAAAGAATTCTTCGAAGATGCATGAAGATTCTAATGCATTTAAGATATCTTATCAGTTTGACTATTTTTAGATGCATGCTTATTAATATACGTTTACAGGAAATATATTATTATTAATAATACAATTATTGAAATATATCGATTTGATAGGTCTCAGGTCTCAGGTCTCAGGATCCTCTCGTATTATTTTAGATTTCAAATTGGCAGAGCCACCTGATTATAAGCAGGCTGGCACATAACACCTCTCTATTCGGTGGACAAGCAACCCGCTTGTTTTGGGCCTTACTTCTTGTCAAGAAACAGTAATTTTTTTACTGTACGATAGTTTTTATTTAAAAGTTGAAAAATTTTTTTTCTGATCTGTAGCCGATTGTTCAAATGCTTATTTTCATTGAAAAACACTGTTTTATTAAGATACTAACAGCTAATGTGTTAATTTTAGCAAATATTTTAGTACTTTGGACTCTCATGGGAAGTTCAAAACAATTATGTGTCATTTTAGAGACAAACTTCGTAATATTTGAATTATTAAAGTTACTTTAACTACTGGTCGCATATCTATTGTTTACAATTTCGGCATTAAAAGATACAAGTGAAATGATAATGTCTTCGTTATAGTTAAAATTTGGTGGTATCTGAGTTGATCTATTTGTATACGAATTTTTTGTAAATTTTGCATATACACTTTGTTTTCCTATTCGATTCGTATTTATAATTATATAGTTTTTGTTATTTTATTTTTTTTTACTTTATTAATTCTTTGTTTAACACGTGATTTACGTTATGACTATCTACATCTCGTGCATATACTTATTTACTGTTTTAATATGAAAAAAAAAAGAAAAAGGATTGTTTCTCATCTTGTTGCATAGTGCTATTCTAGACGGTAAATAAGCAATAAAATTTCACTATTTTCGAATTCTTACCGATTTTCAACTGCATAAAAAAAATATGATCAGTGTATATGCTATTATGTTAAGGTTATAAGTTCGTATATGCTAAAAAAAAAAACTTATAATAAATTTTTCTTAAGTCTATATGTTATATTTCTATTGAAGCTGTCACGATCGGAGAGAGTGAAGGCGACGGGCGAAGGGTTTTTAATAATTAATTATTTAGTACAAAAATTACCTAAAAATAATTATTCTATAACTCAACCAAGGAGCTCATTAGGACCGTCACGTGGCTAGTGTGAGAATGTAAATTATTCGGTAATATTGTTAAATACTAAATAAGTCTATTTCATACCGAGCGGAAGTACGATAGACTATCCCGATCGTTGACCTGCGTGGCTTTAGGATAGGTCCGGGATATTGAAGCGAAAGGAAAACAGGTAGTTGAATATGGGCCCTCGAGAAGTCCCTGTTCTTGACGTCTGTCTCTATCTGTACCCGTTAACTTATGAATGTTTGAGTAAGAGGTATAAAATAAGAAAATGATGTTCCTTAAAAAAAAAGAAGAATTGTATATTCTTGTAATATTGTTTTACAAAGGTGTGTTATAGTTTTACAATAAATATATATATATATATATATATATATATATATATATATATATATATATATATATATATATATATATATATATATATATATATATATATATACTTACCACTCAGCTTGAGGTGGTTTACAATTTTCGCTGATCACACTCTCTCACAGTTCACCAATTTGAATTTATGATCGCGAATTGTTCAATTACAGTCCTTATTTTTAATTGCACTGGGAAACGGCACTGTGGCTTCGTGATTTTATTTCAGCGGAGTCAAATATATAATTCAGGCTTGGAGCTAGTGGGGTGCCAAGTAGATACATTCCCCTATCTACCGAGTATGAATGCGAGTATTCTGGTTTTAAGTTAGGATGTCGGTCTAGGAGTCCGGATTCCTAGGCTGTGGACCGTCACGAAACCGATGATCCTGGTTTGGGGTGAGTCGAATCGACCGAGATTTTAGCGAATTTAAAATTTAATTATTTGACTAAGGAGCCCGATTGCCTAGGCGTTGGACCGTCACGTAGACAACGATGAAAATTTTAGATTCTGATTCGCGGTACTAATCGGCTTAGCCGTTTAGAACTAATCTTATTTTGAACTAGTAGAGTTTTCAGACAGAAACCGGCAATTGACCCGAGATCTGACAGAGATTAGTTCTGATTAGCGATTGACGGTCTTCATTAGATTTTCAGCAGTTTATAAACCCTAGAATTGGCTGGGGGAATTGAATGGTTCCTATTGGTTTCCTGGTTTGGATTATCGATGTGATGATCTAATAGGGCGTCAAAAACAAATGAGTAGTCCACGGTGTAGCAATAGTTTCTGGGTTTAGGGAATCAAAATACATCTAATAATGGCCAAAAGCAAGATGATGCGTAAGTATTCTGGGTTCGGGAGTCAATTTGTATGAAAAACAAATGAGTAATCTATGCTGTAGGTCTAATATTAGTGAAAGAGAGTCGAGATTTGTCCCAGGGAAAAATAGTCAAAAATGAAGTGCGCATATATTCCGAATTCGAAAGTCATTCTATGTAACAAACAAGTAAGTAAAGATATTGAGCAATCTTTGTTACTAGTAAGTATTTTAGAGATTTCAAAATAAAAAAAAAATATAACTCGAAATATTGAATTTGGATTATAAGTAAAGTAAATCATTTAGCTTGTAAAATTTTGTTTACCGCTGAATCGCTAGAGGCTCAGTGCCCACGTGCACGCGTCCCTGATAAATTAGACGGTGATTTCATCGTTATTCGGTCATCTATTGCGTACTATGCTCACACACACGCACATACTCTTTTGTACGTATATTTTTACAAGAAGTTAGCAGGTAGGTATGGATGCAAGATGAGTATACTCTCAAGTATCATAGTTGGTTTGAGAAAAGATGGCAGAGAGAGAAAGACAGATATACAATACAGGTATATACAATATTGTCCCATCTGTCGATCCCTGCCTGTTCATGGTCATCGTGCATGCATTTACATAGATACCTGAGAAAGGTAAATTTACCACCGCGAGGTTGGGCGTAGTTGAGTACTTCTTATTTACAAAAAAAAAAAAAAATAAGAATATAATAGAGAATGTTAATTCGATTGATTAAATCACAATTGATATATATCGATTGTTACAAAGCCTTTATATTGCTAAAAAAAATTATTTTTCAATCTTTTCTTTTGTATATAATTTTTCCTGTTAATCATATGAACAAAGAAATTATTTTTCGAAATTTCTAAGCATTATTCTACCGCAATAAATGATTTTTCTTTTCCCTGACTAACATTCTATTTTTATGTCATATTTGTCCGGCTATATTTCCGTTACTTTGAAAGGACCGAAATAATTGTCGTCAAATTTACTGTCTTTCTGATTCTTAATTAAATGAATATTTTGACCTATTATAAATTTAAGTGGATTAATAATTTTTTCGTTTTTTCTTTTGAGTTTTCTTAACTCTCCTTGATTCTTTTCGTGATTCTAGTAATCGAGTTGCGAGTTCTTAAACAGAACTTGCGTATATGGGAATCTTATCTAGATATTAAAATTCTGATGGTAAACGCGCTTCTTTACCAAGGACTAATCTATACAGTAGAAATTTTTCTACCTTCGTGTACACTTGTATTATAAGCAAAAGTTGCATGAGGCAACCATTTATTCTAATCATCATGACTTGTAAAATGATTAATTTAATCTCTTAAAACTTGAGAGCTTTTTTCTAAAGAACCATTTGGTTAAGGATAAAAAGAATTTGTTTTTATTTGTTTCATTCTAAAAATTTTAGTTACGCAACCTATTATTTTACCTATAAATGCTTGACCTTGCTCTATTAAAATGACTTTCAGACAACCGTGTTTTAATATGAGATTTTCGACTAATGCTATGGTGATATTTTTTGCTGTCATAGTTACTAAAGGTATTGCAAAAGAATATTTTGAAGGGTCATCTTGCATCGTAAAAATGTATGAATAATCGTTAGCTGATGTTTTATTTGGTACTACTATGTCTAAAGTTATTTTTTAATACGTCCAAAATAGTACGTAATTATTCCAAATAATTTCAGTATTTGGTCCAAGTCGAAGCCTATAGACCGGGAACTGTAGAGGTTTTGCTCAAATAATATTGTTGGTGAGGGTCAAAGTTAAAGAATAAATTCTTTCGTTAAATATAACACATATATTGTTAATATCAGAACAAATGTTTATGATTTGCTAAATAAAACTGTTACAAACATTTAATTATTCAATTACAGTAATTTAACCCCGAATAAAAATTTTAACCAACGCTATTACGTCCGGAATGACATAACATGCATTTCAGTCCCTCATTTCGAGTTCTGATACTGAAGTCTTTTACTCGAGTAACGGGGATTACGTTATTCGGTGTTGAGCATGGATAGGAAAACGGAGAATGTATATGCTTCCTAATTCTAATAGATAAAAATGTCAGGACTTTCTGTATCTGTTGGTTTTATTGAAATTATTGTTTAAATCGTACTCTACAACGGATGATTTGGTGGCTGGATAAGCTTGGGCCTTTCCCGGGTTGCTGTTGCTGCTGGTTGGCAGCAAATGGTGCGAAGGTCGTTACGTTGCCGGTCGTTTTCCTTGCTTGGTTGCACTGTCACTGAATTTACTATCTTCACGATATTCAAGCCTTAAGGAGAGATTGTAAAAGAATGAAGTACCGAGTGGATCTGACGATAATTTTAATTTAGCTTTTTGATAATGTTACGTCCAAGTAGCTTGTACTGTGGTATGGACAGTAATCAGATTTAGTTATTTATTTCAGCCCTAGTCTTTCGACCAATAGACCGGGAATGCCCTGAGTGGGATTTTCTGGGAGGTGTTTTGAAATAAAAAGCGTTGAATTACAATTTAGATCACTATATATTCTGCGATTAAACAATTTCGACTAAGCATACAATGAAATTTGAAAATTATTTATACCTAATTGGCTAGTCAACTTAAAATAAACTCGAGATTACACGGAAATATCAGATGAATTTTTATTGTATCTATTCGTATAATTTGAGTTTTACAGAAACGATTACAAGACTTTTCAATTATTAAAATCGAAACGGTAATTTTAAATGTAGAAATATCTCTATTGGATTGTGTCACGAGTTATTATTGAATTTGGAAATTAATTTGTTTTATACGATAATTTAATTATACAGTACCTGTAGTCGCAGCAACTGGATGTTTGTATGGTAGTATTTTACACTGACTCTAGGTATAGTGTGAAACTGAAGTGTGTGTGTGGGCACAAAAACTACTGAACTAGTACGGAACTAGCGTGAAACTGAAGTGTGTGTGTGGACACAAAACTAACTGTTCGATCCGGAACTAAAATTGAAGAGAGTGTTTTTCTTTTTTGTGACACCTTTTATACTTTTCTAATTAGTCTATCTAGTGTATTGTTCTGGGGGAAGACTACATCCAATCGGAGCGCAGATCCTTAGGGGCCTTCCCTTTTCTTATGGGTTTTACCCCGGGAAAGTGCCAATAGCACTCCTTGATGCGGGCCTATGTGCGTGCGCACCTGCACATACACTCACATGTACAATATTATATTCATTACAATAACTGAAATATATTTATTGTAATAATTTAAATATATTTATTATAACAATTTAAATTTATTTATTATTATAATGTAGATTTATTTATTATGAAATTTGAATTTATTTATTATTTAATTTCAAACTTACTTATTATAAAATCAAAATTTATTTATTATCAAGTTTAAGTTTATTTAAATTCGGAATTTATTTATTATAAAATCAAAATCTATTTAATATCAAATTTAAATTTACTTAAATTTAAATTTAAGTTTATTTATTATTAAATTTTGAATTTCTTTATCAAAATTTATTTATTATGAAATCTACTTGCTATAATAGCTTTAACGATTTGATTCAACCTAATGATTAATTAGTGTTTAGTCTCGAATTTTTGCTAAGCTAAATATTGAATAATATTTCGCTCTAGAAATTACTGATTTAAATTCTATTTCCTTATTAATTATAAAAATTTTAGGTCGCTACCCAGCCGACACTAAAATCCAAAGATTATATTTAATTTTAACTTATGTGTTACGTAATTTATGCTAAAAACATTTTCATTCGTTAAAATTGGATAAAATTTCCTGTTAATAATATTTCATTTTCGAAATTACGTATGTAAATTTTATTTTTTTAATAACCTCCACATCATGAGATTCTATGAATATCTATTTTCGTCTATTTGTTCTTTGATAAAATTTTTCAACAAAAGTGCACTTAAGGTGAAAGTAAGGGCTTTAGATTGTGTCTCCATTTGTTTATTGTAACGTAAAATTATTTACCTCTTATCTACGTCACGTACGCTTTTGTTGATCAATATTTTTAACTAATTTTCCTCAATAAAGTGTTTCCAGATGGCCTTTGGGCCTTAATAATTACTAGAGGGTCATTAAGATTACGTTTAGGTGTTTGCTCTAGCATTTCAAAAAAAATGTCAAAACAAGTCTTAATTTCTTAAAAGCATTTTACAACTACGTCAGGCCTTATCACTAAATATTATTGATAGAGAAAAAAAAATAAAATAAAATCTGGTCGTCGGCTCGGTTTTTTTATTCAAACAAAATTAGCAATAAAATATAACGTTCAGCATTTAGCTAGACGTAACAATGAGAAACACCGATTACGATAAATTCTTAATGGTGTTCCCGAAAACCGAGTTTTTAGTTTAAAAACTAGAATGTGTGAAAGGAAAAATATAACAAGGTGAAGATAATCAGCGATAACTTCCGGAGAGTATACGAATACAGAGAAACAAGTCAATCGTATGACTTACAGTTAAAGAATTCTTCAAATTTCAAAAGAATGTAACAAAGAACAATTCTCGGTAACAACTGATACGCTCGTTACGACAAGTAAAATAATAATAAAATAAAAGGACAAAGGGAAGGGATTATCATAATAACCATGAAAATACGTGTTTTACACAGTTTCATTTTTGTGAAAGAAAAAAAAAAAAAAAGAATACATAAAATACAAAAAAAAAGGGAAAAAAAACAATCAGAATAATAATAATAATAATAAAATAATTAAATAATAAATTTTTTTTTTTTATTTATAACTCCTGTTCGTCGACATGGGAGAACTGTGGTGGACCTTCTCGGCGGTACTTCTCCACGAACTCCATGATCAGCTGGACCACCCTTGACGGGGTCTCCGCTAGAATCTTCTACAAATCCAGCATATCCATACGGCAGAATCGCTGAAACAAAAGGAAAGAAGATTGATTAAAACAAAATCTTTTTGAAAAACGAATGTGTTTTAAGCTAAACTTACCAGGAGGAAGTAGATTTTGGTCCTCTGACCCCTATCCCACCAAGGTAAGACGTAATAGGTCCACTCTGTTTTCTCTGGAGCTAAAGGATGCAACAGCACCAGTACCGGGTCCAGGAATGGCAACGCCGTAAACGGATCATCGCTCGACCATTCCAGTTGGATGAACCCCAGGCACAGCAGCTCGAGATCCTCGAGTTCAGTCACAGCACCTACCCGAGGCCAAATGACACCCATCAACCAACGTCAAAGAATCACCTGACGCAATTAATGATGAAGGTGGCAGTCCTAGATCACGCTCAAACAACAGGTCTAACTCCACACCGTAATACTGCAGAAAGTCATTATGCAGTTGGTTCAATCGCGTCTCTCACACTTGAGTATATTGGGGAAAGGTCGAAGGATGTTGCCGGGGCCGCCAGAGATAATAAATATCTTGCCCCCTCTTCGTCCGACTGCAGAAACCACTAGAAAAAAATACATATTTTTCTTTGAAAGGTACGAAAAGAAACTAAGAATAACAAGTAACCATAACTTAAGTTGTTCAGCTTATCTCGAGGAAGGTTAACGGTTCGCCGTTAACCATAGGCACAGCATCTGGAACTGCAAAGACGACCCACTCCACAACTTCGTAGGAGATTAACGAGAAACAGTGAAAAATTGAATTTCCCATTGTTACCCACACGTCGAAGTTTTCAACTGTAGTGGCATCGACTGGAGTGTAGCTCATCTTGAGAAATCGTTTGGATAACCTCTATAAAAAAACTGATGTTAAAGGTATCAGTAGTCGCGTTTTTATGCACAAAATACCAAGATGGCGACTCGAAAACAAAACACCACCACCCCGAATGACCACCAATCAACATTAAGAACCATATTTCGGAAGATATCAGCTCACCAGATTGGTCTTTCTAGTCTCCTTTTCCTTTGCCTAAACAACTTTCATCCACTTGTGAGATCATTTACCACAGACCATAGAAAACCTTTTCCTATGTGCCCGCATCTGCCCGTATCTGCCTGCGGTTTCCCGCATCTGCCCTCATCCTCCGCGATGATTCAAGGACGAAAGTCAATGTTTCGTGTTTGAAGTGCGTAAATTTTCTGTAAATTAAATTTTTTTTTTTTTAAGGAGAGGTGCTAGTTAAACTGAATCATTTTGTGAAAGAAATTAACAAAGAATTCCGTTTTTATATGCGTGCGTATATTGTTACAGTTTCTTATTGTGCAACGTATTTGTATATATATATATATTTTTGTGGCCAAGATAATTTAACATTTAGTTAATCAGTATGATCGCGCGTTAGATTTTGATAAATGGGACTACCAAGAAATGTCTTTAGAGAATGTTTCAAATTTAATTCAACAGTCAGAGCACGTATTAAAATGTAGAGGGCAAATTTAAAAAATGTATGTGTTATGTCCAAAATGGCTTGCGCCGTAATGGACAAATTATAATGATTATTTTCGGCCCTAGTCTTTCGACCAATTGACCGGGATCGCACTGAGTAAATATCTGGAAGGGTTTTCGAAATAAAAAAAATGTTGTAAATATGAATTCAACTATTATATATTCTAAAATTAAAATTTCTAATACTATGATTACAATAGATCTCAAAGATTAAGATATTTGCTAAATGTTTTAGGTGGCGACCTGCCGACGCTAATTACATAGACACAAATTATCATAAATTCAAAATTATAGCGTAGATAAAGGTGGCCACCCGCCGACACTTTCTTATATAAGTAGAATTTTACAATAATATATTCACTTTTAAATTGTTTCAAAAATTGATTCGTAAGACATATTGTTGGTCGTAAATTTGTGTGAATACCAGAAAATAATATATTTAAAATTACAGTACCTGAAGTTGCTGAGTCTGCAGTTTTATGCTGGTTTACACTTAATTTACTATATTATTTCGCGATTACAATTGATGTCGGTGTTAACTTAATATTTCTTAACTGATTGACACAATATATACTAAACACTAGTAATATACTTAATAAAATAACGTGTGAGAACACTTGTACAATTAAATAAAAATTAATAATAACGTGTGAGAACACGTGTATACAAAAACCAAAAACTATTACGGAACTAGTGTAAGTGTGAGAACACTTGTAAATAAAACTAGTACGGAACTAGTGTAAGTGTGAGAACACTTGTAAAAGAAAACTAGTACGGAACTAGTGTATATTTTCCTGTCGTTACTGATCCGGAACTGACAACTGAGAGTGATTGATGTGTGTCCACACTTTTTATATTTTCCAATCGGGTCCTATTTGGTGGATCGTTTGGGGGAAGACTGTGTCCAATCGGAACGCAGCTCCCTTGGGCCCCTCCCCTTTTCCTACGATTTTCCGCTCGGAAAGTGGTAAAGGAATTCCCCGATGCAGGCCTATGTGTGTGCGCATCCACACATACACCCACATACACAATATTCTATGTATAATGATATTGTAATTTATTTATAATAATAGAATTTATATCTATTTCATAAATTTTCCTTATAAATATTTACTTTTATTTATTTATATAATTTATTTGTTATTTAGGTTGTATTAGTTTACTTATTTATTTATAAAACTTTTATATCTGCTTGCATGAATCTTTTTTTATGTAAGTTCTGCTGATTAATTTATTTATTCATATAAAATTTCATATTTATCTTATAGTTTTTATTTCCTTAAGTTTTAGTAATTTATTTAATCGTTTATATTAAAATTTGTATTTATTCCTACAATTTTATTAATTTGAATTTTATTAATTATTTAAATTATTTATACAAAATTTTTTATATTTGTTGCTCTTACAATTTTTATCTACTTGAGTTTAATTAATTATTTAAATTATTTATATAAAATTTTATGTTTATTCTTACTATTTTTATCTATTCGAATTTAATTAATTAATTTAATTATTTATTTAAAATTTTTATTAAAGGGCATCCTGCCTATTATTTAATTTGTTTAATCTATTCGTAATAATTGTTGTTCGTTTCCAAAATTATTTATTTATTTAATAAAATTTACCATTGAATGGCGTCCCGCCAATTCATGTACTTATTTTTGTAAATTTACTCATGTAAATGCTACTCATTTATTTGTTTAATTGATAATTATTATTTATTTTTATATTATTTATTTAGATAACTCTTGTGCTAACTTTTCCATTGAAAAGTTATTGATTTGAATTCTTTTAAGTCAAATTTATTTTGTATGTAACTTATGTGAATATTCCTTGATAAAAGTCTTTATTTAAACTTTATTGCATTTAATATTATTTATTTGAATATTCTAGGCCACGTGTCATTAAATTCATTCCTTTGGGTATCTGTTCTACGTTTACGTGGACACCGAAATATTCTCTACAAAAGTGCACTTAAAAATGTAAGAGCTTATAGAATTATATACCTTGTTTATTTTATTTATTTAACAATGAGTCATTGTTAAACTTTCAATTTCTCTTTTAAAATTTTTAAGTACGCTTTTGTTAATAAAATATTTTTGTTAATTTTTTCGGAAAGTGTTTCCAAATGTTCTTTTGGGCCTTTATTCTATTGTGACCTGAGGGGTCATTAAAAATGCATTTGGTTGTTTGCTCTAGAATTTCTACGTGCGTCAGAGCAAACTAATTTACTAATGCTAAACACATTTTACAACTGCATTATTTCTTATCACTCTAGGGTTATTAAAAAATAAAATAAAATAAAATCTGGTCGCCACGTATTTTTTTGCAATGAAAAAATTTAAGAAAAATAAATTCTAAAAGAAAGAGAAATAATAACGTTCAGCATTTGAGCTGGACGTAACATATGTAACACATCACGAATATAATCTAGAAAATATGAAACAGTTTTTTACTTATTATGCTGTACACGTTAAATATACTAATCTACTCATTAAAATGCTTAATATTGGACAAGTTTTTGTATTATGTTCAAAATAAATGCGATGTTAAACGGAGATAGATAAACAGATAGCTCAAAAATATCAATTAGACGAGTTTACGATAAATGATGTTAACGGCAGTTTAATATTTTGCGGATGACGCAATATTTTAGATCTCAAGTATGATTATTTGTCGTTATTTTGTTTTATTAAACATTTTAATATAGCTTTAAAATTGCCACAATCGCCTGACTTTACTTCTACCACTGATCCACACACAAATCATAAAACACTTCAAAATACTACACGGCTGTAAGGTGTTTAAAAAAGGTCAATCAGAATTCAGCTATAGCTCTGTACTTGAAATGATTACCAAATTCAATAACTTCTATACCGACATCAAACCATGATATGAGAATAGTACAAGGTTGTATAAAACAAATATTCGATTTTATTGCTACTCTACAAGATGAATCATACATACGGGCACTGTTTCCAAACATCTTGTTCTTTTATCAACCATTGATATCGTCCATAGCATCACTGACGTTTATAGTCAAAGTAATATTAATAGATTCCGTGACTGAACAGATTAAATATGGAATTGCGTGATGTTAAGGATAAAGAAATTTGACATTCCGTAGAACAGACAATCGAATATATAAGAAATAGTAGAATTTATGATAGAACATACTTAAAAGATTTCACAAAACACATTCAAACTACAAACATTTCGTTAAAAAAATTATGTGAATTTATCGACTCGATATAAACAATACCGTTATCATCAATGCACGCGTCAATTTCGGAATAAAAAAAGGCCGCCAATTAGCAATTAATTCACAGTTAAATTTTCTATCACAGCATTCAACAATACCTTCATGAAAACTTTCTTTTTTTTAATGTTTACTTTTGTAAAAAAAAATATACATAGGTTTTGGGAACGTTTAGAAGGTATTTTTTTTTTTTGTAAAAAAAAGAAATTACAAGACTTATTTGTTAGATTTTCAACAGATATTATGTGCTGATCAAGATATCTGTTTAACCGGTGAGTTAATCCCGAAAAAAGGATGCTATTGATGAAAAAACTTTATACAAGAATGTAATACCGTCAATCTAGTCATCATCAATTTCACGGCACCCGAGATCACGATTTTCATCAAATGAGTTTGATGAACGCCAGGCTAACATCGGAGAGTTTATATGTTGTTATGTCGGATTTGCACTAAAAGCAGGCTTTGAGCCCTGATTGTAATATGGTAACGGTGTTAAGGATGCCAAAATATGAGCGAGAACTCGATTTACTTTAAAATCGGACTTTTATAAAGTATATTTGGTCCTAGTCTTTCGACTAATAGACCGGGGACAGGAAACTTCAATGAGGGAAAATGAAAATTAAAACATGAATTTTAATTTTAAATGAATAGATATATTTTTACAAAATTTCAATTAGATATCTAATGGAAAATAAAAATATTGGAGTCAAGATTGCAATACAAAATTATTCGGATTTGTAATTTAATTCTACCTAACTCTTAACAACTGAACCTAGCTTACGCAACAGTAGTATTTCTTATGAAACAATTATTTTAGACATTAAGTTTTTATCAACTTACTCAGTAGTCATGATTATACGTCATTCTTATTTTTCTATTGTTTCGTTCGGGGTGAGTTGATCGAAGTCTTTAGTTTTTCAAGTCAGGTAGTTACCAGCCCACTCTGTGTGATTAATTGCTCGAAAATTATACTGCTTAATAATGGCTACCAGCCTATTTTGTGTTATAAACTGTTTAAAAATCTTAACTGTTGAAAGAATGGCTACCAGCCTATTCTGTATTATAAACTGTTTGGAAATTATAACTACTAAATAAATAAACTGTTAGAATTATGATGTGTTAAACTGTTAAAATTATAACTATTAAAAGAAAACTGTTAAACGAATAAACTGTAAAAATTATAAAATGTTAAACAAATGGCTACCAGCATATGTTTTATAAAAGTGGATAACTTGGGTATTCGGAAATAACCGGTAGTCTGGGACTCACGACACAACTGACTAATTTTGGGGCCGTTTGTTAGGCCTGTAGAAAAATGGGTGGATACTCAAGTTTTTATATTTGGGGGAAATTCTCTTCCCACGTTCTTCCACTTCCACCCGAAGTTTCCCACCTCCTTACAAAAAACCACCGTTTCGGGGTCGCACTATCTCTTCCACGTTGATTCCCCGTTTCCCTCTCTTCCGTTCTTTGCAACTCACCCCACGCTTTTTATTTAATGATAAATGCAAAAAAAAAATAATTTTAATAATTTTAAAAACTGTTATATTCTATTCCCGTGAAAAATGAATCATACATGGCCATGCATGAATGCTCCATGCATGGCCATGTATGAAAATTGGCCAGACATGGCCATATATGACCATGCATGGCCATGTATGACTATACATAGCTTGATACAGCCATACATGACTTGATATGACTAAGTATAGAAATTTTAACTAAATAAAAAAAAATTTTTTTAATTTTTTTTTTTTTTAATTATTTTGGCGGCGCAGAGATTATCAGATATGCAAATAATTGAATTCCTAATCGAATTGGAAATTTTTAATTCAGAGAAATAACGCTAGACTTATTAATAACACCACCCGTTTTAGTAGGATTCGAACCCGGGACCATCCGTACGAGAGACTGACGCTTTGACGACTAAGCTATGCGACCGACAGTTACAACGAAGTTTACTTGTGCTACGTAAGATTGAAAGAATATAATCACTTTCGAAAAAGCAAAATATAATCATCAATATGCTGTTAGTGATATCAAAAAAATTTTCTATTTTTTTCCACTACAACATCCTGTTTATAAGTAATTGTAATAGTCAGCTCAAATTTTTTATATCCGTGAAAAATGAATCATACATGGCCATGCATGGCCATATATGAATCATACAAGGCCATGTATGGTCATGCATGGTCATGTATAGTTATATATGTCAGTGATTAGTTGGACATATACGGCCATGCATCGAGCATATATTGCCATACATGGGCATACGAACTTTTTTAATTTTTTTTCTTTCATTATCTCATAAACAACAAGACCTACAAAAAAAATGTGAATAACAATTTTTTAGGAAATTTAATTTCCTACAAAAAAGGTCCTTAGCACCGAATCACTCAGATAGATATTTTCTGAGATATTAGTCAAGTAAAAAATCAGTATTTTCTAAAATTTGATTCGACATTTCATGGGAATTCAATGCTACGTAAACTTCAATTATTAATATCTCAGAAAATATCAATCGTAGTGATTTAGTGCTAAGGACCTTTTTTGTAGGAAATTGAATTTTCTATAGAATTGTTATTAATATTTTTTCTGTAGGTCTTGTTGTTTATGAGATAATGAGAGATAATCAAGAATTCTATGAAAAAATTTAGTTTAGCGGTCCGTACTACCCCACTCGTATGAGTTACGACTTCGCGACAATAGGTACTTTTGAAGAGCATTCAATTCTGAGAAAACCCCGACTTTGAGCGAGATGATGTCATAAAATGCCACGGAGTTACAGAAGTTTAAAACATAAAACCCCAAGTTTACGTGTATTTTGAATGGGAAATCTTCGCCTACTCTGGGAAAGTACTTTATATTAATATCAAGGGCTTAAACTCTTAGGGAATTTTTTGGGGGGTATTTCCAACAAAATTTCGGGATGGGAGCGAAAAAAAAAATAGTCGCTAAAAAAAGCAGTCTAATATATAGTCATCCATGACTATGTATGACTATGCATGGCCATATATGTTCAATTAATCACTGACATATATAGTCATACATGTCCATGCATGGCCATATATGGCCTTGTATGATTCATGTATGGCCATACATGCTCCATGTATGCTCCATGCATGGCCATGTATGCTCCATGCATGGCCATGTATGCTCCATGCATGAACCATATATGGCCATGCATGGCCATGTATGATTCATTTTTCACGGGTTGTCAAAGAAAAAAAGAAAAGAAAGTCTTTCGCTTTTATTTATTTAAACATTCCTTTGTCTAGACACCATAATTTACTTTCAAGTGTTTTTCAATTTGGAAACATATTAAAAACTCATTATAGTAGTACTATTTGCTTTAACTTATTTAGAGTGCAGTAGCGATAAGGAAGTGCGGCAACTGCCACTCTGACTCGGTAAGGATTAGAATCTTTTTCATTTGGTAAAATATTTGGACATAATTTTCGTGTCTAGACAAATTTTTAACTACTAAAATAAAGATAAAATAGAATAAAATAAAATATAATTGTTTAAGGCTTATAAATTGCCTGAAGAATTTTACAAGTGGTTGATAAAAAACTACGTGTGAATTATGGTGGATTATTTATAGAATTTTATGATTAACTATAGTGCGTAGATTGTGTAAATTTTTTTCAAAAAAATACTCCAATGAAATTGAGGTACCATTGTTTATGAGTATAAGTAATGGTAAAGTTGTAGTTTGCTCCAAAAGTGTAAGAGTTTATCCATATTTTACAAAATATTATCGTTTGCATTAAAAAAGTCAATTTACTCGTACAGGCGGAAAAATATTACCAATAACATCTACAATAATGGTTTAATCCCAATACGGAAGAAGGCATTCGAAAAACCAGTCCCCTTTATTTCGTTGTAAGATCATAACTATAATCAAAATTGCCATCTTTAAATTCATTATCAAATAATCTAGGTTATACTCGAATATCATCTATATTCTTTTTAATTTCCATTGTTTTTTTTATTATGTCCAGGTGGTTTGCACCGTGATTAGGACAAATGATCATTATTTTTTCATTTTCAGCCCCAATCTTTGGAACAATAGACCGGGATCACACTGAGTAATTATCTGGAAGGTTTGTTTTTAAAATGAAAAGTATTTGGATTTACAATTTAAATTACTACATATTGTATACAACTCAAAATTTTGATGATACGAATAATTTAAACACAATAAAACTTGAAGTTATTATAAAAATGTTAGGTGGCTAGCAATTGACACTTATCATATATTTTGAATTCAACAATAACATTAGTACGATAAAATTTGGTTTCAGTAATTAGAGAGAACTATAGAATTTGAATACTATACAACTTGTTATGATATTTCCGTGACTGAAATTTGATTGAGATCCTTTTGTTCTTGTTGTTGAAAGAGCTTCTCATCGAATTCTAAAATTTGATTGATGTCCTCTTTTTCGTCATTTAAAAAAAAAAAAAAAAACAAGCTCTTTAAAAGTTTGAAGACACTTGCAATTTTTTTTCCTTCAATTAAATCAGCAAGGCCTCCTTGTCTTATACAAATAAAAATTGATTGAATCAAAATTTTACTACAAAGATGAATGAAAATTAAATAAATTTTAATTACTATCATGATTATAGTCATTCATAAATTTCGACATATCCATAGTGATATGTTCACCAAGTTCATAATTGATAATATGAACAATGTTTGCACATATTTTTCTGAATTTTAGCTCGCAATTATCTTAATCTTGAATATTATAGCTGAAATTTTTAATGATGTTTTCTTCCTCCCTGTATGGTTGTAAGATCGCAAACATATCCCCTTCTTGACTGAAGAACTCTTGCTGTTCTTCATTCAAAGACACTTTTTTTCTTTGTTAATAACTCTCTTCACGAATTTTTCTGAAAATATTGTTACGTTCAAAATTGATACGTAGTTATTTAAGTTTTTGTGAGTATTCGATCCAAGCCGAAGCCTATAGACCGGGAACTCCAGAGGTTTTTGCCTTAATAATATTGTTGGTGAAGGTTAAATTAAATGATAAATTCTCGGTTTAAATTTAATACATATATTGTAAAACCCGTACAAATGTTATGGTTTGCTAAATAACTATTACAAAAATTTAGCTATTGAAATTTATTCAATTACAATTTTGAACGCAATATTAAATGTTAAACAACACTTAATAAAATTAACTATACAAATACAATATTAAACCGAAAAAAGAATGATAACGGCACTTAACAAAAATTAATTATTCAAATACAATATTAAACCGAATGAATATTAATTACTCGAATATAAATTTTAAACGCAAAATTAATGTTAAAGAACACTTAAAATAAATTGATCATTCAAAATAAAATTTCAAATATAAAAATTTGTAACCAGACTATTTCTTAAAGTCTCTTACTAAATTTTATCTGTGGTATTCTATATTAAATATTTATTAACCTACCTGGCAGTGTTTCACCTTGCAGTATTTACCGTTGCGAAAATATTCAATAAAAAGGATATACTTGAAGAACCTTTAGTACAAAGCTCACTGACTCTATTTAAAAATTTACTTGATTGTTCTACGTGGAGAAACCTGGCCACTGAACTTAGGTTATGGTTTATGATCCGCACACTTGGAGATCCAGGTCAAGAGAGAGAGAGTTCACGCGACCAATTTTTTGGGTCTCGATTTTCAGGGCGTTCCAATTGACTTCACTTGGGGGAAAACCGTAACCAATTAGAGGTTCGGTTTCTTGCGCCCTTACGCTCACTCTTTGATTTTCCGGGGAGCGTCGCCTGAACTCCCTCTATGATTGTATACTCTCTTATGTGTATGTGTACATATGTGTGCGTATAAAGGAAAATTATGAATGTAAATATAAATTATAAATACCCGTAAATTGGAGTCCATCCATTGTATTGCTAGATTTACTAACTACATCTCGGGCTGTTCGCTCAGCCTTTTTTATAATTTTGGATCGCTGGTTGATTGCCTCATATTGTTCTGCTGCTGTCATACGTAAGTAATCATCACTATCACTCATCAGCTTTTTCGCATCTCTGATGTCTCGTGGACGTTCTTGCTCTTCAACAAATTTCGCGTTGTTCACCAATTTTTCTTCAACAAACTAATCGTCGGAATCCACCCACCATTCACTCTCATTAGAAATCTGCCGTTGAGACATTTTAAATAAACTTTTCCACTTACGCGCAGACTTACAAACTTTTTTGGTAATCTAAGCTTCACTATTTTCAATGGTCGGGGAAAGACTAAGCGGACCTGGAAAGATCTCTTTAGTCGAAAGGAAACGGTGAGGAGTTGATCGCTTCTCGTGAAAAACTTGTTCTTACGACTTAGGTTAATATTTTCTAAGTTGGTAATGAGGGCTCGAAATAGATAAAGAGGAAGTTACAAAATTATGAATGTAATTGATGTAAATAATACAAAGATTCTTACAAGTATTGTTTAAGTAATTCGGAATATTTCTTACCCCTAATCTTCGGTAGGTGGGTGTCAGCCGAAGATGCATAAATTTTATGTAGTCTTTATAACTTAGATGTCTTAAAATTACTTCACTTTAATTCGCAATTCCTAAAACAAAGCTCGTAGAGTCGCCAAGCGGATACGAGCTTCTATCTATTGTTTGTAGAGATTCAAGTTTTGTTTTTTCGGCTTGAACCGGAGTGAGCATGACACCTTAGAATTCGAACTAGGCTAAGGATAATATAAACCTGGGGGCTTATAGTTACGAAATTAAGGCCCGAGGGGGTATTGTTAAACAAAATAATTAAAAATAGTGGGATTTGACCAAACCTCATTGATTATAGTTCAGGGTTTTCCCCGAATTCGGTATAAGTGTCACGGCTGATACGTTCAACTCTTATCCTTACAAGTCGTTAAAAATAATTTTTTAAAATTTTTTTGAAAAAAAAGGTACATAAGAAAACCATTTTTCTCAAGAAATATGACGACATAGTCAGAATATAGTAAGACACAGGCGGTAACACAAAAACGATGCGTTCCGAATAGACCTTCAGTTTTTTTTTAAATATAATAATTAACAGAGTGACCATTAGTAGTGTAGATCGCATAAAAGAATATCTATCCGCCTAGTACGTGAGAGTCCAAGACTTCTTGCACTTAGGCCCTTTTTATTTATGACGCCAGCAGTCGTACGGAACGAATGTACCTACCTGAGCGTTGAAAATTAATCCGTACTGTCCCACGTAGGAAAGGTACTAATGGGATACATGTATCACAAGTTTCTGTTATTCAACAGATTTCATCAGTTTTCACTTAACGAACTTTTAAAATTTATGTATCCGTTCCCATTTAACTAACCTAAGTATAGAAGTGGTAGTCTATTTTTTGATTTTTCATCTTAAAACTATAGACCACCCAACTCATGCGCATCTGCATGTGATTCTTGGAAATTAGAGAAAGCTAATGGAAACCTCCAAATTTATAGCTTCTTGCACGAGCATGCTCAGCGACAGAGTGGCGCCAGGTTATCAGCCTACTTAATAGTCAAAATCTAATTCCCAGGGATCACACGTGTGCATGTGCCTAGAACTTTCGGGCGAGTCCGAGTCTTCTCGTATGGGAAACAAATTACCACCACTTTTCGTATGTGAATATCATATAAAAAGACCATGGACTTTAGCTCATCAGTTCTTTTGAGAATCAAACTCTGAATCATACCAAACTCCGAACACTTGACGGTGTTCGTGGCTAGAGGATTGAAGTCTCGATTGAGCATTCCGTTAACGGTAGCTGGGCGTACGAACCGGACCTTGATCGTTGTAAGCACTCTAATAATCGATATATCATTTTCCACTAGCCTCAGGAGAATAATAGGCGCGATATTAAATTTACCATTTGGTCAACGGTAGCTGGGCATTCGTACTAGACCTTGATCGTTGTAAGTTGTGAACTAATATCAATCGGGAGCACTGGTAGCGTTGATTACCTTCATCTTATTTTAAACCACTTAATTTTTTTTTTTAATTTTTATATTGAATTTTCCGACAAGAAACGTGAAGAATCAAAAAATATTTTACCGTGATAGATGCATAGATTTTGAATAATATTTTACCGTGAAAAGCGAAGAATTCGAAGATTTTGAAACTATTTTTACCGTGAAAATACGCGAAGATTGAATAAACGAATTTTTATTTCATTTTACTGCAAAGACGCAAAGAATTTGAATACATCGGAATTATCTTACCACGAGAAGCGCGAGGGCTTTTTTTATTTTAATCTACGAAGATTTTGAAAGAACTAAACATTTAAATTGATACAACGAAGCATACTTAATAAATAAATAAATCGATAAATTAGAATCATATTAATTAATCGCGAGATCGCGTTATGAATTAAGTGTCCTGTGTTACTGCTGACTGTCTTAACACCTTACGTAAGTCTGATTAGGGTAAGTTTTTAACATTGTAACCATTATCTGGTATTTTATAAATTTACTTTGAAATATTTGTAAACCATATGTATGAAACATTTACTTTTATATTTGCCATTTTTATTGCCATTTATAACCTCTTTGTACTTTGAGAATATTGCGTCCTTAATAAATAACTACTCGTTATTATAAAACATTTGAAAAGCATTATTTCTCAGACAGTTTTACTTTTGCAGTGAGATACTAGCTTCACAAGGCTTTTCAGCAACCCACTTTCCTTTGTCCCTTATTTTTCTATCCGTCTAGTCGCTCAGACCGATAGTTCACAGTAGGGGGTACACAATCTTACGTTTACCACTCGACGTTTGATTGTGAAATTAGATCAATCACATCATAAATTGGAAATCGATTTGGGTTTTATTGATATAGTCTTCAACAATATCGTGTAGGCGCGATTTAAATATAAAATAGAATAAATTAAGCATTTATTTAACGGTTGCCGGGCATACGAACTAGACGTTGATAATATAAGTACCCTTTTATTCACTATTTTTTATACGAATATCGTACCTACGCCCATCATGATCTTCAATCCTGACATCGGTAAAGTTTTGTTTAAACAAATAGTAAAGGGATTAGTCTAATTAGAGGGGGTTAATTTATAGGCACTCAATGTCTTTTTCAAGGTTCGTTTACAAGTTCGAGTTTGGAGAAATTGAATGAAAAATGAAAGGTGGATCTCATCAGCCAAAGCTACTTGTCTAATGAAAGACCCTTAACTTTTCTAGGTGGCACGCAAACTTACGCTTTTAATCTTAGAGATGTAACGAGGCTAAAGCTATAAAAAAGCTACAAAATTTGAGGAAGTCAGGTAGAAATTAATTTATGGGTGATACAAATTAGAAAGTGAAAGGATGTCCCTGGTTTAGATATATCTATCTCTCTCGCTCTTCTTCTACTCTTATTTTTTAATTTCTTGTTACGTCCACAATGTAGCTTGTAGAGTGATATTCGACAATTAATTATTATTATTATTATTATTATTATTATTTTCAGCCCTAGTCTTTCGATTGACAGACCGCGATCCCACTGAGTAAAATTATCTGGAAGGTATTTTGAAATAAAAGATTTTGGATGGACGAATTTAACTATTAAATATTATACAATTAAAAATTTAGATAGTATGATTACAATAGACCTTGGTATTAAATCATTTCCTGAATGTATTAGGTGATAGACCGGCAACGCTAATCGTACAAACAGTAATTATCTTGAATTTATAATTATAACAAAAATATAAGGTGGCCACGCACCTACACTTACTCGTATAATTAGAATTTTACGATAAAATACTCGGGGAGTTGCACGGCAAAACAGTATCCATTAGCCTTTGAAAGGTCGCTGGTGCATTTTTCAAATTAAAAGGAATGCGAGAGAATTCCCAATGACCTTGTGGTGTAAAAAATGCCGTCTTGTGACTATCCTTTGGGTCCATCTCGATTTGGTGATACCCTGATGCCAAATCAGAAACAGAGATGTACGTTGACCCTCCCAACTGATCAAGAATATCTGTTATATTCGGTAACGGATATGCATCCGTTATGGTTTTTTCATTTAAAGAACGAAAATCTATTACTACGTGCCATCTTTTGTTACCGTGCGAATCAGGTTTCTTGGAAACAATACAAACCGGACTATTGTAAGATGACTCGAAAGACTTTATAATGCCTGTTTCAAGCCCCTCTTTGATTTGATTATCGACTTCAGTTTTAAGACTTTGTGGTAACCGGTATTGCTTAGTTGTAATCAGATTATCAAAAAGGGTTGGAATTTTATATCTGTACCCGTTACTGGAAACCAGGGGTTCTCCTGGAGTATAAAACCGATCAGAATGTTTCTTTACTAACCGTTCTACATAATATTTCTCGTCGTTGTTTAGATAATCAAGTCTCAACAAATTTTTTATTTTACTGCATCTTTTTTCGCTCTCACGGTTTTAATTTATTGAAAATATTCGTTTTGTGATACCCGAATTTTTATCTAATTTATCATTGGATATTCCTTGATCAATTGGTACAGGAGATCGTATTTTCTCCTGAACAAATAAGGTGGAAATTTTTACGGCCACTGCATCATTCACCGCATTATACACTTGTAGATACGCACGCCCGTGATTAACGCGAACCATGCAACTGCCTGCATATTCTCCCTTGCAAATATTCAATTCCAGATTGTATCCTTCTTTTACTTCAGGGTTTTCTACATTTACAAAGAAAGTTAATTCACTGCAAGGAGTTACATACATGATACCGTTTTCAATCTTATTAGGGTTTTAAAACTAAAATTTCTTATCTCCGATTTTTAAGACCCGATTTTTATTGTAAATTCTTGCGCCATACGTTGTAAAGAAATGCGCACCCACGAGAACAGCGTGTGGGGTTGTCATGTTGTCCGGTATCATGTGACATACAGCTTCCTTTCCAAGTAACTTAATAGTAACACTTCCGAGTGTCGGAATCGGTATGTCAGCAATGCCGTGTAATTCTACAATATCATAAGAGTTTATTTTTGCATTTTTACTTAAATATTTTTATTTTATTACATTTGGTGAAGCACTAGAGTCTAACATCATTATTATGTCTTAATTTTTGTTAGCCATTTATATTATCCTATATAGTTAGTAGGGTGGGTCAAAAAAATCGAATAATTTATTTTTGACTTGATACTCTGAAAAGTAGGTTCGTAGACATCTAAAAAGAATTCTCTCTAAGTATGAGCTCTTAATTATAACGGGAAGGTCCTCCTCCGCTTTGCTGGTTTCTATTTTTTTTGAATAATCAGATAAAAAAATTTATATCTCGCTTCCAACTGCTAGGAAAAATATTCCGTGACATAGACTTTGTAAGAAATTGAGTGCTCTACAAAAAAGGTCTCTTATGATTTTTTCAAAAACTCAACCGATCAAAAGATATTCATAGTTGAAGTTTGGCTATTCTAAGGAAAATATTCGTTTTTATTATGAATTTTATAAGTTGATAAAAAAAAATTATTCCGAATTGCAAAACTCATGATTTTGTTGGAAATTTACTGCTCTACAAAAATGGTCTCTTATGATTTTTCGATTAAGTGAAGCCGTTACGATATATCCAACGTCAAACATTAACGAATATCAATATTTACAGTTTTTGATAAATAATTCGATAAATTTAAATTTGAATTATTAGTTTCAGGAAAATTTACATAAATTTGAGTTGCGATGGATAAAGAAATGTTATAAACAATTTTTTTAATATTGTTTTCAGTCTTGAGCTTGTTTGATTGCATAAAAACAAGAAATTAGAGCATTTTTTTCGACATATAGCCAATGATTAGTTTAATTTAATGTGAATGACACATTTCTCTGTCAAATTTAATATGAAAAGTATTGAATCGAGTGAAGAAAAACCAATATTAAACTGTTTAATACTTAAATTTTTTTATTAAATTATCAATTGCAATATAATTGTGAATATTTTTAACATAACAGTACGCTATTACTATAAATAATTTCCTTTATTACAATTTGGACATGTTTTTTGATGTTTTTTGACAACTTGCAATAAGTACTGCAATTGTTCTTTGTTTTTTATCGTAATCATTGGCTATATGTCGATAAAAATGCTCTAATTTCTTGTTTTAATTCCATCAAACAAGCTCAAGACTGAAAACAATATCAAAAAAATTGTTTATAACATTTCTTTATCCATCGAAACTCAAATTTATGTAAATTTTCCTGAAACTAATAATTTAAATTTAAATTTATCGAATTATTGATCAAAAACTAGAAATATTGATATCCGTTAATGTTTGACGTTGGATATACCGTAACGGCTTCACTTAATCGAAAATTCATAAGAGACCATTTTTGTAGAGCAGTAAATTTCCAACAAAATCATGAGTTCTGCAATTCGGAATAATTTTTTTTTATCAACTTATAAAATTCATAATAAAAACGAATATTTTCCTTAAAATAGCCAAACTTCAACTATGAATATCTTTTGATCGGTTGAGTTTTTGAAAAAATCATAAGAGACCTTTTTTGTAGAGCACTTAATTTCTTACAAAGTCTATGTCACGGAATATTTTTCCTAGCAGTTGGAAGCGAGATATAAATTTTTTTATCTGATTATTCAAAAAAAATAGAAACTCGCAAAGCGGAGGACCTTCCCGTTATAATTAAGAGCTCATACTTGGAGAGAATTCTTTTTAGGTGTCTACGAACCTATTTTTCAGAGTATCAAGTCAAAAATAAATTATTCGATTTTTTTGACCCACCCTAATAGTTAGTCATCGAAATCGGTGTTAATTTCGAGTTTCATTACTGGGAGTCGCTGTCTGACTCCACTTGTACGACGGTTACCGGGCGTTTTTGTCGATTGTCTTGTCCCGCGCCCGTGGGGAAAGACGCACTGTGGTTTCCCGGAATATTATCCTGTGCTTTTAGTCATTTGCATGCGTCTTCATTATGATTACTCATTTGACAAACGTTACAATATTTTGTGTTTTTATTAAAATTTGAATTTTGATTTGAATTTCCCGGTCGGATGTTATTTAGTTTGCATATCTTGGCTGAATGTCCCATGCTATTGCATAATTGACATTTAAGATTCGCGTATATATTTTGATTATCGTTATTATTTTTATATCGAGAACAGTCATAGCTACATGACCCGGTACGTCATAGATTTGACATTTAATTATTTTTGTTTTGGAGAGTTTTTAGAACAATGACCATGTTTCATACAATCAGGACAGATTACGTTTAGATTTCGATTGCTATTTATGTAATTATTATGATTATCAGTACTAGTAGGTTCGAATGAGAGATTATTGGTTTGGTTATTTCTGTTGTTAAAATTTTTTCCAGTATTGATTGCAACAAATTTTACTGGTTTTTCGGGAATTTCTTTCTTGTTTTCTGAAGTTTTTACATCGTTTGTGTCGTGTTTTATTTCCTTCCGGGCATTTAATTTTTTCTTAATTCGAATCGCACTCTTCTGTGCCTCTTTAACCGTCGTGCATTGAGGCATTTGTTGATTGATGTCATTAATTAAATTTTGGGTGAAGCATTCGGCTACCAATGCGTCAGTTCTATTCTTAAACGCTATAACTTGATCCTCCGTTGCGTCCGGATTATTACATAAGTACCATTATACAATTTCTTTAGCTTTTTTCCGTAGCCTGTTCACATAATTCATGACGGATTCATTTTCCTTTTGATAAATTCGGCCAAGTTCACCTTGGAGTTGGAATAATGATTTAATCAGAACAAAGACCTTTTTTAGTCCTTTTATTAGCTCTTGTACTGTAGCGTAATCGGATTTGTTTAAAGATTCTTTGACATCCGAACTTAGTTTTGTCCCGTATAAAACCTTAACAAAGTTTCCTTCCGTGGCGTTAGGTAACAGATCTTTCGCGTCCTTAGAGCAATTCACAAAATCTACTAAATCCTGGGGATTACCGCAAATTTCGGAACACACATAAGTGCGTCATTTAATGAAACCGATTGTTTAGCAGTGAAAGCCATAACTTTTAAATTTATTTGGTCGATAATCGGATCGTTATTATTATTGTTAAATTATAATTGTTAATATTATTATCTTTAATATTATGATTGTTAATATTGTTATTGTTAATATTGTTATTGACCGGATCGGAATCCCCAGTGGTATTCACTGTTGTGACCATATTATTCTAAGTCTCGTCGTCAACCGCGTCAGAATTATTTGTTTCCGGATGAGATTCTTTATTATTATCGGACCCATTATTCTTTTTTGTCTTCGGAACTTCCGTCTGAAATTCATAAGCTTTTATCAAATGATCTTACAAATTCAGAATCAGGAGGTTCTTAGTATCTAAAATTACCTTTCGTATTTTGTTGTGTTGGTAAACCGTCCAAATGCGATGCGTTGCCCGTACTCTTGATGAGTATTAAGCGGTTTCTTTACCTGACTTTTATAAACATTTCTATTAATTAAACCCTTCATTCCAAGATTCCGATCCCGGCTGAGCCCCCAAAAAATGTTACGTCGGATATCCAATAAAAGCAGGCTTTGAGTCCTGACTATAATATGACAACGGTGTTAAGGATACTAAATCATAAGCGAGAAATTCGACCTACTTTGAAAGGGGACTTATGGAATATTATAATATTCGGTCTTAGTTTTGCGACTAATAGACCGGGAATCGGGGAAATCTTAGATTGAAAATTATTGACTAAAAATTTATTTCATGATATTGGTTTCTATAATTATATTAAAAAAAAACATTATGGATAAATTTCTGACTTACTCGGTTTACAAGTTTATTTTACGTCTAGAACAGCTAAGTAGTGGTACGGTCTTTCTCCTTTTCAGTGAGTTTTCTCTCCCTTGTGGTCTGCTTTAATTTAACACGCACACACTTAGATTTTTCATTCACTTAACCGCTTATCAACATACTTTCTGTGACCTTTAAATTTTAATCGTGAAGTGGCACTCCGCCTACTTTGATTTATTACTATTTGTCTCAACTACTATTTTCTTTAAATTATCAAGTAGCTACCAGTCTACTCTGATTTTACTACTATAGACTATTACCCAACCATCCACTTTAAACCAATTTTTAAGACTGACCTTTTTTTTTTTGTTAAACTTCAGTCCCACAAAAAAACGAGAAGGCGTTGCTTCATTATTTTGTTTGGGGGAAAATCAGGCCCAATAGGAAATAATCCTGGCCTTGACTTTCTTCCCATTTGTTTAGGACCCAATACTTCGGGGGTCGCATCATCCCCTCTGCATTATTTCTAGGCGGGTTCTTTTGCCCTCTCTCTAGCTTACCTTTACTTAACTGTCTATGTACTTATTTATTTATTTATTTATTTAATTACTTATGCATTTATTTGTCCATTTGTTCTTTTACTTAGCTTTCAATTTGTTTATTTACTCATTTGCTTAATTGTTTTATAACGTTCACTACTATTTCACACGTCTCACGGTGGATTGTGGTTGATGTTCAATAGCCATTATGGCCCTCCGATGGTAGAAAACTGAAAATAAAAATAATACCAAAAACAAAAGTCCCGCTTGGAGATATGCTAAATCTCCCTGGAAATTCAGCTCTGCTCAGGCTGGGTAAGAAAACCGAACCTCCACGACCAAAGTAAACTCAAATGAAATGAAAATGGAAAATAAAATGAAAATAAAAATAAATAAAATGATCAGGGAGCAGTTTTCAGGTCAGGAAACTGATTAGCAAGAAACCGACAGCTTTAATCAATTAATTAAATAGAAGTTAAATAAATGCCGGGTTGGTGACTATGCGTTCTCAATTATATTTTAAATAATAAGATTCAGATAGTCAGTTGTATCGCATACCAAAATAACAATGTAAATGATAACAATGATATTAACTCACTTACAAAATAATACGAGTATGCGTATACAAATCATGTCAGTATTTGCCGGAGGAACTCAGCGGTTCCTCGGGAATGTAAAACCTGGTTGCGTAACAATTCACCCGATGACAAAATACCCGCGACAAAGTACCCACGATGAAATACTTGCAGTCCAAAATATCTATAAATAATATACTGTTAGATGTCGAATTCCTTTAATATTGTATATAGACAAAAAAAAAAAAAAATAGACAAAAAACAATTATTATTATTGAATTCGAATTTTGTGTGTGTGCAATAATATCAATGTACCCATACATAAAAGGGTGTAAAGCGTAGCGCCCTTTTTTCACGATTTTTGTGTGTGGGCGATTAAAAGAATATACCCACACATAAAAAAATATCAAAAAATGCACGAAGTCCCTAAACCCTACTACGGCTTTGCCCCGAGACCCCCTTATTGAAACGCTCTTTTTGAACGGGAAAAAAAAAATAAAGAGATTTTTTCCTTCTTTCATTTAGTTATTTTCAATTGATTTTCAGGATGAATTATCTCGGTCAAAAAGCGTCACACCGTGTAGCGGGTGTTTTCGATTGCGGGTGTTTTGTCAAGGGTGTTTTGGTTTGTGGGTATTTTGTCGCGGGTATTTTGTCACGGGTGATTTGTCTTCGGGTATTTAGACGTGCCACCGTAAAACCTATCGGCGTGTTTTTTTACTAAATCTTCGACATAAAGTCTGTCTTCGTCAGCCAGATATTCTAAACACAACAGGGGCTTGACCTTTTCAGACTTCTTGAGATTCTGATAATCTCTGACAATGCTGAAAATGCGTTTGGTGGTTTTGCAACTGGTATTCAGTTCATTTGAGTAAGGTTGACTCGAAGTTTCAACCATCTCAATTTCGCGAATTGACAACGTGGAAATTTTCACCGCCACCTCTTCCTCGGTCGTACTGTAGGTCTGGAAATAAGCGCAGTTTTTACTATTGACTGAAACCAGTCAATTTCCAGCGAATACCCTGTTACAGATCTTTAAATTTGGGACAACACCCATTCTAACTTCAGGATTCTGTACGTCAATGAAGAAGGTGGATTCACTACGACGTGGATTGTACATTACTCCATCCTCAATCTCGTTGGTCTGATGAAACAGGAATTTTTCGCCATCCAATTCCAACTCTTGGGTTTCATAGTTAATTTTTGTCCCGTGGGTCGCGAAAAATTTTGATCCCACAAGACCGGCATGAGGAATTACCATGTCATCAGGGATAAGATGACACATGGTTGTTTTACCGAAAAATGTAAGATTAATACTGCCTAGAGTAGTAATAAGAATGGTTGCTATTCTATTAATCTTAATAACATTATTTTGATCTGTACTATTACTTTTCCGTACGTAACTAGACTTAATTAGATTCGGAGAGGCCCCGAAATCTAACATCACCACGATGCCGATTTTATCAGACCTTTTACCCACCACAGCGTAAGGTAAATTGTCCGTATCCAAATTTAAATATATTATATTTACTCGGAATCGTCCTCCGGGGACGGTTCCACTGTTAGATTTACCGGTCGCAATGGTCGGTTGTTTTTTCCCGCATCCTGGGGAAAAGAAACGTTTGATTTTATTATTGCATGGGGTTCGTGGGGTATTAGACAGCCCGACATTCATCAGTGTTATGTCTGTATGACCGGTGATAATCGCAGTATTTGTCAGGTGCTGTATATTGATTTGCCGCCTGATTCTGGAATAGTTGTGGGAACGGATTAGGGTTTAATGCCCGAGGATAGTTTGGGTTGGAGCTTCGATAGAAATTTTGATCTGATTGATGAAACCCGCGTGATTGATACTGTTGTTGGGGTTGAGCGGATATCGTCCGTTTATTGGGATTCGCAGAACAATTTCTAGCGGTGTGTCTATACGAATTGCATAGTTGACACTTGACTCTAGCATGAGAATTGGTTTGATTACTTGAATAAGTCTTGGTACAATTTTTGGCATTGTGGCCTTTTGCAAAGCAAATTTGACACGTTAGGTTTGGGCAATCTCAGGCGAAGTGCCCGGCTTGTCTACATTTATGACAAGTCAAAGAGTTAACCGCTATTTGGTTTATTTTGTTAATTTCCTGGTTCTGTTTCTGGGTAGCTTAGGATTGTTGGTTTTAAGAATGCGACTTGTGGGTCCCGCAGGATTTTGTGAAGGAGTGTTTGATGTGGCAAAATTGACAGGTTTACTTCCATTCTTGGTTTGTGTGTCATCCCTTCTTAGATCTTGTTTCTTATTCTCCGAATGCACGTCGAGGCGTTACTCTCTGCTAGTCCTTTCGCCACTATTCTTATGGCCGTATGCAAAATCAGGTCGATAAGATTTTTCAACGTGTGTTTATGTTATTTGATGCGAGGAAACCGATTTTGATAGTTTAAAAGTTGTACGGTGGTCCAGTTTTTTGTTATAAACAATTAAAATGTTTAAACTTAAATTACAAGAAAACTATTATTGATAACTCTCAAATAATTAAAAAATTAGCTTTTTGGCATCAAAATACACAATTAATGCTTGAATCATCTTTCATCTATCTCTATTATTTATTAAGATATAACGTTTTAAAAAATACAAACTTTTTGCCAGGTCCATTTTAGCTAAAAATTGCGCGCGCATCCACAGCGTATCAAGCGCGCAGGCGTCTAAATTCAAATGTCGTTTCCTCTGCTTGCATTTATTATTGTAATAACATGTATAATCATTCAATTAAAAAATAATAATAATAATAATAATTAGTATTAATAGTAATGCTAGTAATAGTAACAATAATAGTTTCAATAATAATTACAATAATTACAATAATTTTATTTTTGCTCAATACAATAAATTTTTATATATTATATGTTACGTCCATTTACGGACCTAATTTTATATTTATTTTAGTCCAAGCCAACGGCTTATAGACTGGGAATCTGTGAGGATGTAGTCTGGGTTGATAATTGATAAAACTTAGATTACAATTAATTATCTATATTGAGACCCAAAAATATAATTTTACAAATGCAAAATTTTACAAATAAAAATTCTAACGCTATAACTTAAAGTATCCTATAAAAATACTATGTGGCCAACGACCGACACTAAAGATTATGAATCTGAATTTATATATGAAGTAGTTACCATGAAAGTAATTTCAATAACCGATTAAATATAAAATAATTTGACATATAATTATATATATAAAGTAACTTAAAAATTACAGTACCTGAGGTTGTAGCTCTTAGATTGGTTTATTACACTGAATTGACTGGATAGAGATTACAAAAAGAACACTCGCGAGATTCTGATGAGTTTGAATACTTGCACAATAATTGAATGGACTTGAGCGTGTGGACGCTTGCGAAATATTTGGATAAATTTTCAGTGTGAAGACACTTGAAATAAAATATTTAAATTGATTTTCAGTGTGAGGACACTCGAAAATAAAATAAAGGAAACTAGTGCTGAACTAGTACGGGAAAAGTGTGAGAACACTTGTATTTCCTTTTCTTAATCAACCGGAACTAAACTGGACTGAGCCGAACTACCGCGATTTTTGGTTCGACGACACTTTTTATAATCTCTTATCAGGTCTACTCAAAGTACTGTTTTGGGGGAAAACTGTGTCCAATCGGAGCACAGTTCCTATGGGACCTTCCCCTTTCACTATGATTTTCACCTTAGGAAGGCGGGAAGGGCATGCCCCTATGTGGCCCTATGTGCGTGCGCGCCCACACATACACCCACATGTACAATATTTTACTTATAGAAATATAAAAATTTAAGTGTTTAAATTTATTTATACTTATTGTTTAAATTTATTTATACTTATTGTTTAAATTTATTTATACTTATTGTTTAAATTTATTTATACTTATTGTTTAAATGTATTTATAATATTGTTCAAAATTATTTATAATAATATTATTTAATTATTTCTATTATAATATGATTTAAACTTATTTATAAATTTATTTAATGTTATAGTTTGTTAGCTAAAATCCTAATTTGAATTTAAGATAGGTGGCTAACAGCCGACTCTATTAAAAAGTAGAAGTTATATTTTCTATCTTAAGTTCTAATTTACTCATGGCGTTTTGTATGAATTTTTAATTATTCTTTCAATTGAAGTTTTTATTCTTTTATTTATTTTAAAAGTCCATGTTTTAGAAGTTATTATTGAATTATTGATTATTCTTGTGGTTAGAGTTGATGAATTATATATTTGAATGTTAACATTACGTGTAGAGATTATTTATTTGATTATTAACTTTCCTTGTAGTTGAAGTTGATGAGTTACATAGTTGAATTTAGAGATTATCAATTTTCTTGTAGTATATATTTGAATTTAGAGAGTATTAATTTTTCTTGTATTATAAAATTTATTTATTGGATTGCTATTTATTATTTGGATATTTTCCTATTTTATTTGTATTTTTAAATTGTTTGTTTGAATATATATTTTTTTTTGTTTGTTTTTAATTATTAAATTTCAGTTAATGACCATTTCGTCATTAGAATTAGAGTTTTCTGTTTGTTTTATGATGCCACGATGTCTCGACAAAGTGCACTTAAAGAGAAAGTAAGGGATTAAGATTATTTTATTTTTAGCTTAAAATTTATGTTCCACGTACACCTTTTGTTGATAAATATTTTTGTTTTCTACAAAAAGTGTTTCCAGATGGCCTTTGGGCCTTTACAATTGCCCGAGGGGTCATTAAGATTACATTTAGGTGTTTGCTCTAGCATTTCAAGAAAATGTCAAAGCAAACAAGTCTAAATCCCTTAAAGTATTTTTTTTCAACTACGTCATGCCTTTTCAATAAAACTTATCAAAAAAAAAAGAATATATAAATAATGATAGAAAACTGAAATCTGGTCGTCGGCTCGATTTTCATCAAAATATAACGTTCAGCATTTCGCTGGACGTAACATATAAATAATAATAACAATAAAATTTGACGTAAATGGTTGTCCACAAAATATATTATATCAAATACCGTAATTGTATTATATTTTAACATCTAGCATTTATAATAAAAAAAATATCTATGTAATTCGGCGTCTCATAAATTCTCAGAATTTAACTGGTTCGAGTTGAGGTAAAAATTATTATTATTTTTTAATTGAATGATTATACATTTTATTATAATAGTAAATGCAAGCAGAGGAAACGACATTTGAATTTACACGCCTGCGCGCTTCATATGCTGTGGATGCGCGCGCAATTTTTAGCTAAAATGGACCTGGCAAAAAGTTTGTATTTTTTAAAACGTTATATCTTAATAAATAATAGAGATAGATGAAAGATGATTCAAGCATTAATTGTGTATTTTGATGCCAAAAAGCTAATTTTTTAATTATTTAAGAGTTATCAATAATAGTTTTCTTGTAATTTAAGTTTAAACATTTTAATTGTTTATAACAAAAAACTGGACCACCGTACAACTTTTAAACTATCAAAATCGGTTTCCTCGCATCAAATTACATAAACACACGTTGAAAAATCTTATCGACCTGATTTTGCATACGGCCATAAGAATAGTGGCGAAAGGACTATGCGTGAGTTTAGTTTTTTCTCGATGCTGATTGCTTTCGAAATTGCTTTCTCTGTTGTTGCATACGTTGGCATACGTTGATTAATTTCATTGTTTGAATTCTGCGTGAAGCAATCGCCAATACATTGATCAATTTTTGTAACGAAATCGTTTCGGACAGCCTCTTCTACGTCAGGGTTGTCCGCCCTGTAACACTTAACGATTTTGCGTCCCTTCTTACAGAGTCGATTCACAAAGTCGATTACAGACTCATTTTCCCGCTGATGAATCCGACCTAGCTCTCCTTGGAGCTGGAAAAGTGACTTATTTGGAGTATATAATTTTTTCAGGGTTTCCACCAAAAGTTTAACTGTTGCCAGAAGTTTGACATTTGAAGAGGTTTTGACTTTACCTCCTAACCTAGTTGCGTAGATGAGTTTAACGAGATTCCCTTTAGCTTCTGCTGGTAAAACAGATTGTGCTTCCTCGCAACAGCTTAGAAAATCGATGAGTTCATTCGGGTTGCCTTCGAACTTTGACACGAACGACACAGCGTCGTTTGAGAAGACATTTTGGTTTGCGGCCAATGCCATATTGTCTGGGGGTAATTTCTGTATGACGATTTGATCAGGAACTTGTTGTGCAAGCTGTTGAGGATTAGCTTGATCAATAGGATTAACATCAACGCTCGGGTGACCTTGATTCTTCAAAGGAATTTCGACCTGATTTGTTTGTTCAGCTAACTGAACGATGATTTGTGGAATGATAGGGGAAGCGGTAGGGGGAACGGGAGCGATCGGGTATTCATCTTCGTCCTCAGAAATCTCAGGGTTCTGAAAAGTCTGACCCAAGCCTGAATGTTCTGGTGCTTTCCTGAACTGTAAGTTATGGGTTTGCAGAATGGTAGGAAGTAAACCTTCTGAGAAGGGCACGGTTCCTTGGCCCTTTAATGCGTAGGGCTTTCCCGACTTCTCATCGGACATAGAAATTATGTGGGTTCAGTAATTTAATGAAAATCTGATTCAAGCAATTTGAATAAATTATAACAAGATATTAGGTGGCTACTCGCCTACCCTAATATTAAAATTAATTACTGTAGCTTTGGATTGTTATCCAATCTTAGAAAGCTACCAGCCAACCTGAATAATGAAATTTAACTTACTCTAACTATTTAACGAATCGGGACGTCTCAAAACCATGAAACTGAGTCTTAATGTTATGACCCCGTGAAAATTTTAGTTAATTTATTATATTTATATTTTGATTTTTAGAAATCTATAGATTTCTTGGAATAACTTGTTTCGGGGGATTCACGGGGAAACATGGATGTGAAATTTTACAATAATAAATTTCATTTTGTAGTTTTAAATTTTATTTAAACACATATTGATTATTAGATATTTGGTAAAAATTAACAAAATTAAAATTATTTAAATTCGTAGAAATTAACAAAATTAAAATTATTTAAATTCGTAAAAATTTATAAATTTAGAATTCTTTAAATTCGTAAAAATTAATAAAATTAAAATTATTTAAATTCGTATTTCAATTCATTAAATTTACATTACAATTATTTATATATAGTAGTGTCTTATAAATTTATTATTGATTCAAAATAGTAAAATAATTATTCAAATTCATAATATAATATTTTATAATATATTTTAAATTAATTAGTAAAATTATTATTTAAATTCATAATGTAATATTTTGTAATATATTAATTATTAATACTTGAATAATTATTTAAATTCGCAAGATAATATTTTGTAATATATTTTAAATTAGTTTTATTTGAATTAATACTGTAAAATAGTGAAATTATCATTTAGATTCATAACATAATATTAATTATTTAGATTCGTAGTAAAATTATTATTTAAACTCATAGTATAATATTTTGTAATATATATTTTTAATTCATATTTGAATTACCATTAAAAGCATAGTAAAACTATTATTAAATTATTTAGATTCATAATATTTTAAATTAAATTACTTGTAGTCATATTTGATTAACATTGACAAATAGTAATATTTAAATTCATATTAAATTATTTAAATTCATAGTATAATATTTAGTAAAATATTTTAAATTAAATTATTTATACTCCTATTTGAAAAATAATAGAATTCTTATTTAAATTCACAATGTAATAATATTGTTATGTCAGAAATTGACATAAATGAATGTTTTGTGGGTATTCGGCCCAAGCGGAAGCTTATAGACCGGGAACCCCTGAGATTATTTATTAAGGAGGATAGGTTTATTTTTAATTAATAAAACGATGTTTAAATTTCAATTTCTATCTATATTGTCAACTCAATTACAAAAACTGTTAAGATTGAAATAATATTCTCTAATAACATGGTTTGAGATGAGTACATGAACATCTTCAGTTATACAATTTTTTTTGTAATCAATTGACTCAGTTCTTCACAATTTATAATGAAGGTGTTAGGTGGCTAGCAACCGACTCTAATCACGCAA
The DNA here is from genome assembly GCA_030273425.1 of Microplitis manilae. Taxonomy (NCBI): domain Eukaryota; kingdom Metazoa; phylum Arthropoda; class Insecta; order Hymenoptera; family Braconidae; genus Microplitis; species Microplitis manilae. The sequence continues at coordinate 6,937,879 of CP092727.1, forward strand.
TTCGAAAATTCTATTTACTATCCCAATTTTAATCTGCACATGTTTGAATTTTAATTTCATAATTTGGGTATTATCAAATTGAACATTTTTAGATTTTACTTTAACATTTTAATTTTAAATAACATGTTGTTGAATTGTAATTTTATAATTTGGATATTATCAAATTGAACATTTTTAGATTTTACTTAATATTTTAATTTTAAATAACACGTGTTCGAATTTTTATTTTATAATTTAGATATTATCAAATTGAACATTTTTAGATTTTACTTAATATTTTAATTTTAAATAACACGTTGTTGAATTGTAATTTTATAATTTGGATATTATCAAATTGAACATTTTTAGATTTTACTTAATATTTTAATTTTAAATAACATGTTGTTGAATTGTAATTTTATAATTTGGATATTATCAAATTGAACATTTTCAGATTTTACTTAATATTTTAATTTTAAATAACACGTGTTCGAATTTTTATTTTATAATTTAGATATTATCAAACTGAACATTTTTAGAACTTACTTAATATTTTAATTTTAAATAACACGTGTTCGAATTTTTATTTTATAATTTAGATATTATCAAACTGAACATTTTTAGATATTACTTAATATATGAATTTTAAATTACACGTGTTTTAATTTTAATTTTATAATTTGGATATTATCAAACTGAACATTTTTAGATTTTCCTTAATATTTGGATTTTAAATTACACGTGTTTTAATTTTAATTTTATAATTTGGATATTATCAAACCGAACATTTTTAGATTTTACTTAATATTTTAATTTTAAATAACACGTGTTCGAATTTTTATTTTATAATTTAGATATTATCAAATTGAACATTTTTAGATTTTACTTAATATTTTAATTTTAAATAACACGTTGTTGAATTGTAATTTTATAATTTGGATATTATCAAATTGAACATTTTTAGATTTTACTTAATATTTTAATTTTAAATAACATGTTGTTGAATTGTAATTTTATAATTTGGATATTATCAAATTGAACATTTTCAGATTTTACTTAATATTTTAATTTTAAATAACACGTGTTCGAATTTTTATTTTATAATTTAGATATTATCAAACTGAACATTTTTAGAATTTACTTAATATTTTAATTTTAAATAACACGTGTTCGAATTTTTATTTTATAATTTAGATATTATCAAACTGAACATTTTTAGATATTACTTAATATATGAATTTTAAATTACACGTGTTTTAATTTTAATTTTATAATTTGGATATTATCAAACTGAACATTTTTAGATTTTCCTTAATATTTGGATTTTAAATTACACGTGTTTTAATTTTAATTTTATAATTTGGATATTATCAAACCGAACATTTTTAGATTTTACTTAATATTTTAATTTTAAATAACACGTGTTCGAATTTTATTTTATAATTTAGATATTATCAAATTGAACATTTTTAAACTGAACATTTTTAGAATTTACTTAATATTTTAATTTTAAATAACACGTGTTCGAATTTTTATTTTATAATTTGGATATTATCAAACTGAACATTTTTTTTATTTTATTTAGTATTTTAATTTTACCTGGTTTTCCTATGTGAATAAATGATGAAGTATTTATTCTAGTTTACTTTATACTAACACTTTTCTTTTTCTTTCTCTTCATTGAAAAAAAAACTTGTTCACTCCTCGATGAATGCAGACAGAAGAGAGTGAGACCCTTTTTTTTCCTCAGGCCCAAATTTTCTTATCAGCCCCTCCATATTCGTCACCTTGGTCGACGCACGCCTTATTCTCCCCACTAAGATTTTCCTTAATAGATATTTTGTTGTTCGCGTGGCTCATTATATGTTGTAAAATTTTTCGAATAAAAAAAAAATTGTTTTGAAAATTATAAAAATTAATCGGACGTAACAATATTATTGAAAAATAGTAAAACTCTTATTTTAACTTTATAATATAATATTTTTGTAACAATATTTTAAATTAATTATTGAAAAATAGTAAAACTCTTATTTAAATTCAATTATTGGTTAAGAATACATAATTACTTCGAGATTTATTTTTCATTGAATAAAGATATAAAATATTCCGTTTAAATATATTTCATATTAAGATTAAATAAAAATAATTGAAAAATTATTTTTATTTAAATAAAGATGCGAAATATATTATTTAAGCATATTTTATTTAAAAAATTAAAATGAAAATAATTTATTTATTTATTTATTTAAATTTATTTGATGCCAAGGCATTTGGCCGAATGGCAAACATATACATATTAGTTTTATTTAAGTACACGTAAGAGATTTGTTATTTAATTTATATTTAATTTATACCCTGATTATATATTCAATAAGAAGAGCTAATAAACATTTAAACATGAAATAATAGTAATAGACTTTAGATCTTATATCATACGAATAGATAATTCGTCATCAGTTTGTAAATATCTTGAAGGCACATCACAAATATAAATCAAAATCAAAATATCAATAATGTAAATCAGCTCATATATCATCCTAAATAGCAAATTATTAACAGTAGTTCATATCAAAATAAGTTAATTTGATTGTATAGGCTCAGATTATTTATTTGAAGTTTGTAGTTAGCCTCTTCTTTCTTGATTCAGGAAGAATTAATAGGCGCTAGTTTTAAAAGTATCATAGCTAAGCGAGTTTATTATCTCAATTGGCAGTTCTTTCCAAAGTCTGATTGCAGATATTATAAAAGAGTGTTCGAATACTGAGGTTGAGAAATTTGGAAATTTAAACGTGATGTTGTTGTTTTTAGCTGCTATTCTTTCTGACCTTCTAATGTCTGGAGGTTCTTCCTCAAAAAGATCTCTCAGATATTTTGGTTTACCACTATTAAAGAGTTTGTAAAGAAAACAAGCTAGGCAGTAACGTCTTTTGGATTTAATTGTGAGCCAGTTTAATGACTGTCTAAAAGAAGTGATATGTACATCTCGTCTTAAATTATAGATAAACCTGATAGAGTTATTCATAAGACGTTGGAGTTTATAATCTAATCTTTTGGATGAATCAATAAATACTATTGAGCAGTAATCAATGATTGGAGTGATGGTAGCCAAAACTAGAAGCTTGCGAGTAGAGATAGAGAGTATGTTCTTTCGATGTTTTAAACAGTTTAGAGTGCCATAAACTTCCCGGGCTATATGGCCTACGTGAACATCCCAGGAGAGATCGCTTGACAAGTGAATACCAAGATGTTTAGTAGTATTTACATAAGGTATAATGTTTCCCTCAATAATTATTTGAGGTAGGTTGCAATTGTTTAGGTGCCTAAGTTTGTTATTACTCCCTAAGATCATAACTTTTGTCTTTTGAAAGTTAACTTCAAGACCTGCTTCCTTAGCCCAATCAGCTATAGCTTTACCATCAATAATAAGTTTATTTGCAGCAACGTCTATTTGAGAAGGTTTGAAATGGAGATAGGTGTATTCATCATCAGCGTAGAGTCCATATTTTGAGAATTTTAGTTGCTTTGATACTCCATTTATGATTATTAAAAAGAGGATTGGACCTAAAATTGATCCTTGTGGAACACCAGAAGTAGTATTTACAGAACCTGATGGAGAGGAGTCAGGATTGAGTGTAGATTGCGACCTGCCAGTAAGATATGATTGAAACCAACGTATAACCTCAATGGAGAAACCTATTTCATACATTGTGATGTATAGAACTTTATGATTCACATAATCAAAGGCTTTCGTGAAGTCAAAGAGTATGAGGTATGTTAGCTCATCTCTATCAATAGCTTTACGAATGTCATCAGTTAATAGTAGCAGAGCTGCTTGTGTACTGTGATATTTCCGGAATCCAGATTGATACTCATCTAAAATATTGTTTGTCTCAAGGTAGTTTACTAGTTGATTAGCTATGATACGTTCAAAAACCTTGACCAGGTGGGATATATTAGCTATGGGTCGCGTATCCGACATTGATTTCGGTGGATTTATCTTATTTAAAGGTATGATAAAGACCGATTTCCAAGCATTAGGAAAAGTATCAGTATTTATTGAGCAGTTAAAAATGGTCATCAGAAAAAGTGAGATGTGTGGTATAAGATCTTTCAACCATTTGAGGTCCAGACCATCAGGGCTTCTACCTTTTGATTTTTGAAGTGTCATTTTTAAGTTCTTAGTTACATCAACTATGTCTATTTGAGACCATTTGAAAACACTATCAACTTTTCTAACGGCAATAGATAATAAGTTATTTATATAATCACAAGAGCAAGATGGATGCTTCTGAACAATATTTGCATAGAATTTATTTAGGTCATCAGCTTTAAAATGATCTAGAGGCGATGATTTCTTGGCTTTAATAATACCCATACGTTTTAAATTACTCCAGATATCAGTTTGCTGAGACGAGTTTTCAAGAACTTCTTTAAAATACGCATCTCTTGCAGAGTTTAGTATGGTTTTTAATTCTTTTCTCTTTTTCTTATAAAGTGCTAACAAATTTGCATCTCCAGTACGACGAGCATATTTGTATAATTTATCACGTTGACGAAATTCTTGTTTCAAGTTATTATTTAACCATGGACTATTTGGACGAGTTAGCTTTCGTATTTTGAATGGTGCAAAATTATCGAGTGAGGAGGTAACTGAATTTATAAACTGCATAACAAGTTCATTAGGGTCAGATTCTTCCAGGTTAATGTTGTTCAGATTCAGTTTTTGATTTAAGTCTACCGCTAAGCCTTGATGGTCACAGTTCTTAAAGTCACGGAATTTGACTTGTCTATCAAGAGCTGTTCTTAGTTCAAATTTATAGGTGCAGAAAAGGTAATCATGTCCACCTACAAAAGGTGTCTTTGATTTTGTATAACTACCTAATTTTTCTGCACAATCGATGATAATCACATCGAGCCAAGAGTCAACATTAGTAGTGTGGAATGTCGGCCCAAACGGTATGCAATAGAGTCCAGATTCGGAGATAAATGATGTTAAATGATTTGCTAGACGATCCGATTTTAGTAAATTACAATTTAGATCACCCATAATGAGAATATTCTTATACAATGGGTAATATTTACTGAATTGAACAAAGAAATGATCTAGTTGTTGTCCTTGTGGTCTTCGGTAGATTGCGGATAGAAGTATGTGTGAACCTGCTGGTGGGATAATGTCTATGATTAAAAACTCTGGATTATTAATGTCTTGTGATTTTGAGGAGAACAGTACTTTAGACTTCAGTGAATTGTGAACAAGACAGGCTACACCTCCACCTCGAATATATTTGCCATTTGCGCTTATTAAACTTCGATCACGTCGTAAGATGGTATAATCTTTAAGAGCAATGTGAATATCCGGATTAAGCCAAGTCTCAACTACCGTGATAATGTGTGGTTTCAATTCATCTACTAAGGTTTCAAACTGTGTTAAATGAGCTAAGTAACTATTTATGTTTAGATTTAGGATATTTATTGACGTAGATGTAACAATGTAACAACATGTAACAATGAGCTGATTTGTTGGTTGCTAGGAAAGTTGAATGAGATCATCTTCAGAGGTGATAATAGCCTTAGCCGAATCATCATTCTTTTTAGCATAAACATTACCGTGGAAAGTCCAGACATATTTAATTTTTAGTTGCTTCGCTGTAGTTTTGATTTTTTGCAGAAATTTATAAGCTTCAGTATGTAGGAATTCATTAATGTAAATCAGTTTATTCTCGTCTGTTTTAGCATTTGTAATGAATACACTATTGACAAGTAGTTTGGGCAATCGACGCTTTACCTCAATGATATGTTCACAGATTTCGGGTGATTTAAATTTAACAATAATAGAGCGATACTTTTGTGTAGTGTTTGGACCACTTTGTCTCCTTCTATTTGAAAATTCTCTGGTTTCAAGAATAATTAAAAAATTATTTTCATGAAAAATTATTAATGAAAATTAAAAATATTGTCAATTGAGTCACTGATCACAAATTGTTAGTCTAATTGTTCCTCGAAACTCAAAAATAAGTATATAAAAGAGAACGCACGTTCATGCTAAATCATTACCTTCTTTAATGCAGGTAACTTAAAAGAAAATAAAAACTTAACTTGTTTTAAATTCACTAAATTTTTATAAATTTTCCTCGAATAATATTTTAATTGATTTGTTTTAAATGCCCATATATATTCACAGCACAAATAAAAAAAAAATCACTGCACCCGGTTTAACGAGGGGAAAACAATAATTTTTACTTTTAACGTTAATTGAAATAATCCACAATCGAAATCCTTGAAAATGATCCCAGAATAAAATGCTGAATTGAAATCCAAATGAAATGAAAATTGAAATCCTTGTAAGTTATTCTCCCAAAATGAAGTGAAAATGAAAATCCTTGTAAATATATTGAAATGAAAAATGATGAAAATCCTTGTAAATATTTTGAAATGAAAAATGAACAATCCTTGTAAATGTTCTTAAAATAAAAATACGGGATCACACCCGAAAACTGTACTTTGTAAGAAACTCAAAAAGAAAAACGGGGTCACACCCGGCAGTAACGAAGCGTAAAACAAAAACTTTAACAAAAAAACTTAAACAAAATAAACGGGGTTACACCCGACGAAAACGGGATTACACCCGACGGTAACGGATTTACATCGCGGACTGATGAGTTTTTCTGACCGATTTCATTAGCTGGTGCAGCGACTTTTATTTGCCATGTAATTTTAGATGGGCCACCATGGTAGGGGCCATGGGAAAAGACGCAGAAAGACTCTCCCAGAGTTTATTGTTTATTCATTAAAAATTTTATCGATGATCCAAGTTTTCTCCGAATCTTTGTTTATTTAAATAAATCTGATATCTCATATCAGCAGTTTATTTATTTAAATAAAATAAACAGTACTGCCATCGGCAGTTTAATTTATTACATTAATAAATAATAAAATTATAGATATTTTCCAAAAAGCATAGATAAAAATTTATAAAAATGAAATTACTATTGAATTTAATGTTTTCGATAATTTTACTATTAATTTTGGGGGTATTACAGCCCTCTGAACAGTCTTTTCTCGATTTTATGTATTAGGATAACAGCAGGAGTAAGTTGGTCGTTTACTCTCGCTGCAGGCGTTTCTTTTCTTTTATTCTGGGCTTTACTCTATTGTTTTACTCCGCCCGGTACTCAGGTTACAGCACGGTATTCGCGCCCACTCATATGTAATGTTTCGCCTTCCCGTACGTTCTCTTTCTTACAAAATGGTGTATTTAACTATTTATCATTACTTAAATTATTTTCAAATTTATATAAATATGTATATATATATATATATATATATATATATGTATATATATATATATATATATATATTAATTTTCTTAAATGTTTTCCAATTAAAATACATTTAAATACATATATATTTCCTTATTTGTTAAACATATTTATCTTTAAATATATATACATTATTTATTGTTTAAATGTATAAATCTTATATTATTTATTTATTTTTATGTATTTTAATTTGATTTAAAATTTAAGTTATTTCTAAATTATTTAGTTTAAATTTATCCGACTTATTTTATTAGTGTATATTTATTTTTATCCATATATATATGTGTGTACCCACATATATATACATGCGTAAGGGATGAAGGATGCCGGGTTCGTAACACTTACCATACACATTAGAGTAGTTGTATTAGTAGTTATCGTTATCTCCGTTAAAGAATAAAAAACAAGCTTATATCTAAATTCTACATTCTTATTCTAAAGTAACGACTGGACACCAGCCAACTCGTAACACACCCAAAGATAATCCTGGAGGTTCCGCGTTCGGAAGTTGTATCTGAAATACTTTCTAAATCGATCTATTATCTCCGATGAAATTCTCAAAAATTACTAGTATAAAATTTCGTTTTATTATTCGTTCATTGACTCCGCGGATAACTCCTCTTTTATTTTGTACTAACTCTATTTCTCTTTGTGCCTTCTCGAGACGTTCCCAGTATCTTTTCTAATATTGGAGTCGACGTCCTGATCTCTTATCCCTATCAGGCATAACAAGATATCTATAGCGAGGAAATTTTCCTCATATATATATTTGAAAAAAGAAGAAAGCTGAAACGCTTTTTCTCGCGCTAAACTTAGAAAAAATTAGAGAAAGCTAGAAAGCATTTTCGCGTGCTAAACTTGAAAAAAGTAGGGAAAGGTGGAACGCTTTTTCGCGTGCTAAACTTGAAGCTTGTTGATAGTTTACACCTGAATTACCCAGATAAATCAATCAGGTCCCTGTTTGAACGCCAATCTGTTACGTCCAAAGTAGCTAGTACTGTGATATGGACAATGATTATTATGAATTAATCAATTATTTCAGCCCTAGTCTTTTGACTAATAGACGGGGATACCCTGAGTGAAATTATTTGGGAGGTGTTTGATATAAAATCGTTGAGTGTACAATTCTAATTACTATATATTCTACAATCAAATAAATTTTGATTATGTATGTCACAGCTGATACGTTCAACTCGTATCCTTACAAGTCGCTAACTTGACACAAGAGGTATCTACTCAGATAGTGATCTTGAAAATCTCAAAAATCACATGATGTTCCCTGTAGAACGGTTAGCTGTTTTGAATACAATAGCACGCGACTTGACAGGCCAATACATTGGAGACAAAACAATGAAAATTAATCAAATACTTGACGAAGAAATTATTATGAACACACTAATCTAAGCATGGAGTAAGGTCTATAGTTTCTTCAACACTATTGGAACTTTCAGTGTGACAATGTTTGGTGCCTATATTACTTTCAAAACCATTAAATTTGCTATTGATACGCTGGTACACGGTTATGCTATACACTCTGTCTATGGTAAGAGTATATAGATAATCGGAGCCTTTTGGGACTCAATTACCAGCCTGTTATTACATTTACGCCGGATGATGCCGAAGAAACCCAACCCGAGAGAAATGCAGAAACTCAAAACTTAACACGACCCACCGAGCATGATGAAGTCATTTATGACATACCTAACGACTATCAAAATATTAATGCCAATACATTTATTTAAATTTTAAAATCGAAAACCCTTTTCTTTCAAATCAAATAATTTTGTTTAGGGGGGGGGGAGCAACGACTAAACAAGCAACATGGATAGAAACGGACTAATGACATAGGTCATCGCTCTCACAATAGCCTTTATACCTGGATCAGCTGCTACAAAACACAACATTAAGATCTTAAACCTTAATACTGGACTGTACTATGAGCTACTAAAGGAAATTCGATGGATAGAATCTGACTGGAAACTCACAACCATATTAAATATGGACGAATTCGCAGAGACTAAGCCTTCTATTGAAGAGCTAGGTATTGACCAGCTCTGGACCTGCTGTAAAAATGTCATCGACTCCGAGATTTGCAACTCTCACTTAAAAATTGAAGATTATAAGCAACTAAGCTTCGACATGGACTCTACTCACATAGAAGTACTCAAGGCCGCTGGAATGTTGAACGGTCGAGTAGGTGATATATAACCAGCCTTACCTGCTGCTGAAGAATCTTTAATAAAATATTATATTGAAAAAATGGAAACCTTCAATTTTCAAAAGTCCCAAGATCCCGACAACAACTAAAAAACACGAAATATTACGACAGCTTACAGAACACCAAGGCAGGTATACTTAGCCCTTTAGGTCCAGCAGCACGGTTAAAACAAATAGAGCATGTCGAAGATCCGGTACATAAAGTTGTCACCTACAGCGTATACATAGAGGTGTCAAATTTTTTAAGCGTTCTTACTCACTCAGTTTTCACAGACTACCTGGACACCTTGAAAGACATACAATGGGGATACCCGTTTACAATTATGTTCGAACTAAGAAGAATTCATGCAGCCACGAATGAAATGTTCAAACATCGTAATACCTTAATCCTCCCTACACCTTAGAGATTCCAATACTCGGATCCAAACCTTATTATGCATTCAAACTACACCCATATCCAGTACGACAGGCTTTTGGTAACAATACAGACATATCAGCCAACATACAACCACGAACAGACTATTTGATAATCTCCGAAGATAAGAACTGGTATTATCTTATCACTCATCAGAATCCTGCTACAATTTGGAAAAATTATACATATGCACACCGAGATATCCGCTCTACGAAGTGAGTATTGAAACACCTTGTCAGATGTCACTCTTCTTAAAGACAACATACCAACCATTCTACAATTGCGACATCAGGATAAGTAGAACTTATTATCCCTATTGGAAAGCACTGACCACATCATTTGGATGGCTTTATTCATTGCCTACTGAAGAGCCTCTCCAAATTACCTGTAAAGAACAACCGACGATTCATTCAAGACTTTCTAGAACCGGAATAATTAATTTATCCCCGGCATGTGCTGTAAGAACAAATTACATTAAACTCACTGGGCATCATGGTATTGAAACCCTTCAAATATTCGACAGTTCTCCTAAAGTGAAATTGAACGTTGGACATCTTATACCTGAAATCCAAACCTTTCTACCATTACAAAAGAGTCTCAACGACCTAGGTAACGCTGTTCACATCTCTGATAACATAGGACAATTATTCTATGACTCTACACTCTCCGGTATAACAAGAGAGATACAAAATACTCAAAAATTGTCAACAACACGAGTTGGCCATTCCTACATCTTATATGAACTCTTTGCCGCCTTAGCTGTCACAACAACTTACCTTATCATCGTCATGTGTTTGTACTTTAAGAAGAGACTGTATACGAAATACACACCTATAGAAAGAAAAGAATTACAGACGATCATACCTGAAGCCCGTTACTCGATGCCAATCACCTTTAAACATTATAACTAACCTAACTAACAATAATAACAAATAAAAAATAAAAGAAAAAATCATAAATAATTAAATAAACAAATAATTGAAAAAACCAATATACATAAACAATATATATATATATATATATATATGTATATATATATATATATATATATATATATATATATGTATATATATATATATATATATTAGGGTGGCTCATTTGAAACGGCTATTCTTATTTTTTCGCTCCATTGACGAAATATTATTCTAGACATAAAAAAAAAATTTTCCACCAAATTTGAGCCCTTAATTTTAATTTTAAGTACTCGCTAAATGAGTTTGAAATTTTCCCATTTAATTAACACGTAAATTAACATTTTTTTTTTTTTAATTATCTATAACTTCGCGGCATTTTATGATATTTAATCGCTATTGGGCGGAAATTACAGGGGAATCGTTCCTCTTTGAAAGTGCTTGTAGTTAATTTGCGTTTTGTAACTGGCCTCACCGCTAAAAAATCTTAAAGCCAATTTTTTCTTGAATTTCATGGGTTTTTTTATTTTACTCGCAAACCACTAACTTTACAACAAAATTTTACAGGACTTTTTTCGTAGGGAATTTGATTTTCTACAAAAAAAGTAATTTGTGCCAATATCATAGAACCAGTAGTTTTGGAGATAAATCAAATTATATATCGCAAAATTTCAAAAATCGCGGTTTTATACGAGATTTTAGTACTTTTTTCATGGAATTATGGCCGAAGAAATATATAATATATAATGGTAAATATATCATCAAAAAAATGTCATGTCATATGAAACTGTCTCCTATTACGCTTAATTCCGTGTTTTCTTACCCATACAAAGTTTGAAAACTGGCCCTTGGATGGCCCATTGTCGGGCGAAGTATGATAATTAGCGGCCAGTCATTGACAACTTTTAATGGCCCATAAACAGCTTAATAGCGCTCGACTATCGGTCGATCAATGGCAGCTAGCAATCGGCCAAGTATGCAAATAATTTAAAAAAAAAAAATTTTTTGTTATTATTATCCTAGTAGAGTTTATGATAATTAACGTTTAGATTATTTAAGTGAGGTAAATGATGTTAACAAATCTCGATGAAAAATTCTGCTGAGCTCTGAGCGCGAACTGCCATCCGTTATTTACAATTAACGATTGAAATATTTTTTAGTTCGTTATTATTTGCAATGAACAACTGCAATTTTATAACTTTATTTATAAAAATTAATTTAATAAAAAAATAATACATACATTTTATAATCAATGTAATTTTCAATAATGGTGGTAGAGCGAGATAATCATTTTTAAAAACTTATGTAATTATAATAAAATAGTATGAAATATTATTATTTTTTTTTTCTAAAGATTCGGAAATATTAATTGAATTGCTCTTCATATATCATAAAATCAAGTGGTTGTAGTAGAGCGAATAAGTAGATCATTTAAAAGTATCCGTTTAACATTAGTAGATCCGTCCAGTAGCTATCGTTCAAACCTCGCAATCAGAAGGAGGTCAGTTAGCGCCCAGAGCTCAGCAGAATTTTTCATCGAGATTTGTTAACATCATTTACCTCACTTAAATAATCTAAACGTTAATGATCATAAACTCTACTAGGATAATAATAACAAAAAATTTTTTTTTTTTAAATTATTTGCATACTTGGCCGATTGCTAGCTGCCATTGATCGACCGATAGTCGAGCGCTATTAAGCTGTTTATGGGCCATTAAAAGTTGTCAATGACTGGCCGCTAATTATCATACTTCGCCCGACAATGGGCCATCCAAGGGCCAGTTTTCAAACTTTGTATGGGTAAGAAAACACGGAATTAAGCGTAATAGGAGACAGTTTCATATGACATGACATTTTTTTGATGATATATTTACCATTATATATTATATATTTCTTCGGCCATAATTCCATGAAAAAAGTACTAAAATCTCGTATAAAACCGCGATTTTTGAAATTTTGCGATATATAATTTGATTTATCTCCAAAACTACTGGTTCTATGATATTGGCACAAATAACTTTTTTTGTAGAAAATCAAATTCCCTACGAAAAAAGTCCTGTAAAATTTTGTTGTAAAGTTAGTGGTTTGCGAGTAAAATAAAAAAAACCATGAAATTCAAGAAAAAATTGGCTTTAAGATTTTTTAGCGGTGAGGCCAGTTACAAAACGCAAATTAACTACAAGCACTTTCAAAGAGGAACGATTCCCCTGTAATTTCCGCCCAATAGCGATTAAATATCATAAAATGCCGCGAAGTTATAGATAATTAAAAAAAAAAATGTTAATTTACGTGTTAATTAAATGGGAAAATTTCAAACTCATTTAGCGAGTACTTAAAATTAAAATTAAGGGCTCAAATTTGGTGGAAAATTTTTTTTTTATGTCTAGAATAATATTTCGTCAATGGAGCGAAAAAATAAAAATAGCCGTTTCAAATGAGCCACCCTAATATATATATATATATATATATATATATATATATATATATATATATATATATATATTTAGTGGTTAAGGGTAAATTTAAATATAATAAATAAATTGTTTAAACCAACTAATAATGTTAAATAAATGTTTTATTTAACCAACGTAATTAACACAGTAAAAGAAAGTAAAGTATACAAAATATGAAAATGCTTGAACGCGTGTTCGCAGCTCAGCGGTGTATCTTGTAATTTTAGTGTCTCTACGAATGAGATAGAGACGGAATATGGAAATATCGATCTTCGGCGTAGGTTGCCGAAAGTGATCGATCGTAATTATTGTAGCAACGCTACATATATATATATATATATATATATACACTTAACTATTGCTAAATACTAGGATGATAATGCTAACACTACTCTAGGCTTAAGTCGAGGAAAAAGGATCAGTTCGAGTTAACCAATATCATTGATATTTATTTTTTTTGTTTATTTTCTCTGATAACATACAGGGGTTCAGTCTGATCTTACAATAGTACCCTTCTCCAACTACCTACCCGAGGCCAAACGACACCCATCGACCAACGTCAGGGGATCACCTGACGCAATTAAAAACGAGGGTGGTAGTCCCCAATCACACCCAAACAACAAGTTTAACTCCGGAACGGAGTAATGTAAGAAGTCGTTGTGACGATGGTTTAACCGCCTCTCTCTCACTCTTGAATATATCGGAAACAAATCAAAGGATGTCGCAGGGGCCGCCAGGGACAATAAGTACCTCGCCTCTTCTTCATTCAACTGCAGAAACCACTAGAAAAAAAATACACATTTTCTTAAAAGGGTACGAAAGAAACTAAAATAGTAAATAATCATAACTTAAAACTCCCAGCTTACCTCGAGGAAGGTCAACGGTTCACCATTAACCATAGGCATGACGTCTGGGGCTGCAAATACAACGCACTCCACATCCTCGTAAGAGATCAACGAGAAACAGTGAAAAATCGGATCTTCTACTGTTACCCCTATAGTGAAGTCTTCAACCACTGTAGCATCGACTGGAATGTAGCTCATCTTGAGAAATCGGTGGATAAACTCAAAAAAAAAACTGATGCTAAGAGTATCGCTAGTCGCCTTTTTATATACAGAATACTGTGACGTCCAGCTCAGACGCTGAACTTTTTATATTAAATTTTATTTTTTTTTTTTATTAAAATTACGTGGCGACGAAATTTTATTTTTCTTTAATAACTCTAGAGCAATGAGACATTTTAGTTGTAGAAATGTTTTTAAGATTAGTGAACTTGTTTGCTCTGACGCACATTGAAATGCTAGAGCAAACAACCAAATGCATTTTTAATGACCCCTCGGGCCATTTTTCACAATAGAAAAGGCCCAAAGGCCAGCTGCCAATAATTTTTTAGGAAATAATCAAAGGATTATCTACGGAAACGTATGTAAAATATTTAGAAGAGAAAGTAAATTTTAGAAGGAATTTTAACAGTGACTCATTTTTTTAATAAGTAAAATAAACGAAGTATATAACCTTGTAAGCTCTACATTTGTAAGTGTACTTTTGTAGATAATTTTTTGGCGTCCACATAAACGTAAAATAGATACACAAAGAAATGATCTTAATGACACGTTGTCCAGGATATTCAAACGAATAATATGAAATCAACTATATTTTAAATAAAAGATTTTTTAACAAAGAAAATTCACGTAAATAATACGCAAAATAAATTTTACTTAAGGGAAATTTGACTAAATAACTTTTCTTAAATGAAGAAAGTTAACAAACGAATTAGCTGAATAAATAATATTAAAATAAATAATTCCTATCAATTAAACAAATAAATTAATAAAACTTAAAACAATAAAAATTCACGCGAATACATATAAAATTTTATGTAAATAAAATAAGTCAATTTATAATTTTTAAATAGGAAAAATTCATATAAAATTATAAATCAATTAAAGTATTGTTATATATAAAATATTGTGCATGTAGGTGTATGTGTGGATACGCACACACATAGGCCTGCATCGGGGTGAGCCTTTACCACTTCTCTAGCGGAAAATCCTAGGGAAAGGGAAAGGACCCAAGGAACTGTGTTCCGATTGGACACAGTTTTCCTCCAAACAATACACCAATTAGGACCTGACGAAAATTATAAAAAGTTTTGACACACATCAATCACTCTCTTTCTCTTTTCGCTCAGTTAATTATAATTGCTCAATCGTTCAGTGTCTTAAGTTCTCAGTCCTTGATCAGTAAGAATGAGTAAATTCAAATACAAGTATTCTCACACTTACACTAGTTCCGTACTAGTTTTTACTTGCAAGTGTTCTCACACTTTTCTTTATTAATGATATAACTAGTGTTCAGTAAAAATTGTGTCAATCGGGTTAGAAATATTAAGTTAACGCCGAAATTAAATGTAATCGTGAATAATACAGTAGACTCAGTGTGTACCAGAAAAATACTTCAAATTCCAAGACTCCAGGTATTGTAATCTTTAAGTTTATGTTAAGCCAAAATATAGAAACATTTTCAACACGCGGAAATCTTTTGAAAATGTATTGTATTCAAAATTCTATAGTCCTCTCTGGTATATAAAACGAATTTTATCGCAACCATTTTCATTGTAAATTAGAGTCGGCTGACTAGCCACCTAATATTTTAAATATCAAATTCATTGTATTCACATCATCAAAATTGTAAATTGTATAATATATAGTAGTTTAATCCGTATATTCAACATCTTCATTTCAAACAAACCTTCCAGATAATAACTCAGTGTGATCCCGGTCTATTGGTCGAAAGACTAGGGCCGAAAATAACAATCATAATAATTTGTCCGAATATCACAGCACCAGCTACTTTTTGGACATAACAATACCAAGAGGGCGACTCAAAGACGAAACACCACCACCCCGAATGACCACCAATCAACATCAAAAACCATACTTCGTAAGATATCAGCTCACCGGATTGGCTTTTCCAGTCTCCTTTTCCTTGCCCATACAACTTCATCCACTTGTGAGATCATTTGCCATAGAAAACCTTTCCCTATCTTCCAATCTTTATTACTACCGACCTGCAAAGACACTCTTTAAACTGATCTTAATTTTAAGTATATATTTAAACAAACGTCTGAATTTTAAGTCCTCAGGGGCGATGACTAGTTTTAGCTGGGGAGGTGTCACGGCTGATACGTTCAACTCGTATCCTTCCAAGTCGTTAAAAATAATTTTTTTTATTTTGAAAAAGGTACATGAGAAAACTTTTTTTCTCAAGAAATATGACGACATAGTCAGGCTGTAATAAGACACAGGCGGTAACACAAAAACGATGCGTTCCGAATAGACCTTCAGTTTTTTATATATAATAATTAACAGAGTAACGATCAGTAGTGTAGATCGCATAAAAGAATATCTATCCACCTAGTGCGAGAGAGCCGAGACCTCTTGCACTTAGACCCTTTTTTTTTATGACGCCGACTTACTGACGCCAGCAATCGAGCGGGACAAATATACCTACCTGAGCGTTGACGATTAAGTCGCACTGTCCCACGTAGGAAAGGTATTAATGGGATACATGTACTATAAGTTTCTCTTATTCTACAGATTTCATCAGTTTTCATTTAACGAACTTCTAAAATTAATGTATCCGTTCCATTTAACTAATCTGAGTATAGAAGCGGCAATCTTTTTATTGATTTTCCATCTTAAAACTATAGACCACCCAATTCATGCGCACCTGCATATGATTCTTGGAAATTAGAAAAAGCTAATGGAAACCTCCAAATTTATGGCTTCCTGCACGAGCATACTCGGCGACAGAGTGGCGCCAGGTCATCAGCCTACTTAATAGTCAAAATCTATTTTCCAGGAATCACACGTGTGCATGGGCCTAGAACTTTTGGGCGAGTCCGAGTCTTCTCGTATGGGAAACTGGTTACCACCACTTTTCATATGTGAGAATCATATAAAAAGACCATGGACTTTAGCTCATTAGATCTTTTGGGAATCAAACTCTGAACCATACCGAACTCCGGACACTTAGCGGTGTTCATGGCTAGAGGATTGATATCTCGATTGAGCATTCGGTTAACGGTAGCTGGGCGTACGAACTGGGCCTTGATCGTCGTAAGCACTCGAATAATCGACATATCATTTTTTACTAGTCTCAGGAAAATAATTGACGTGATATTAAATTCACCATTCGGTCAACAGTAGCTGGGCATTCCAACCGGACCGTGATCGTCGTAAGCCGTAAAGTATTATCAATCGGGAGCACCGGTAGCGTTCATTATCTTCATCTTATTTTCATACATTTTATTTCATTTTATTTTACATTGAATAATTCTACGAAAAAGATGGAATATCAAAGAATAAATTACCGCGATAAATGCGAAGATTTTGAATAAAATTTTGAATAATATTTTTACCGCGCAAATACGCGAAGATTTGATAACAAATTTATATTTTATATTACCGCGAAGACGCGAAGAATTCGAGGACATTTTAATTATTTTTTTTTCGCGAGAAGCGCGAAGACTTTCATTTTACTTTAATCTACGGATTTAGGAACGCATAAACATTTAAATCGATGCAACAAGCATATTAAATAAATAAATAAGTTGACAAACTAGAATCAGATTAATTAAATCGCGAAAACGCGTTGTGCATAAGCGTCCTGTGTTACTGCTGACAGTCCTGACACCTCAACCAGAACCTGTTTAGGGTAAGGTTTTAATCATTGTAACCATTGTTTGGTATTATTATTTTTTTGTATACTCTGAAATATTTGTAAACCATATGCATGAATCATTTACTTTCATATTTACTATTCTAATTTTTGACATTTGTCACCCTTTTGTATTTTGAGAATATTGAGTCCTTAATAAAGAAATACTCGTTAACATAAAACATTTGAAAACATCTCTCAGACAATTTTACTTTAACGGTGAGATACTAGCTTCACGAGGCTTTTCGGCAACCCACCTTCCTTTATCCCTTATTTTTCTACCTGTCTTGCCGCTCAGACAGTTAGTTCACAGTAGGGGGTACACAATCTTACGTTTACCGCTCGACGTTTGATTGTGAAATTAGATCAGTCACATTATAAATTGGAAATCGTTTTGGGTCTATCAATATTGTCTTTAACAATATTGTGTGGGCGCGATTTAAATATAGAATAGAATAAATTGAGCATTTGGTTAACAGTAGCCGGGAATACGAACTTGACCTTGATCAATATAAGTACCCTTTTATTCATTAAATTTTATACAAATATTATACCCACGCCCATCACAATCTCCAATCGTGACATAAACAATAAAAAACGTTTTCTTTAAAAATCATTATTTTACCAAGACTATAAAATGGTAAAAAAAAATTTTTTTAAATATTGAACTTGTCTATTTGTTTATACACAATATCTTAACAAATGATGTAGTAAATTTTATTCAAACATTATCTGATGCTATTGTTAAATGTGAAATTAGCGATAGCAAAATATTTGTTGAAAAAAATTTTTTTAACAACATTTCTTGGATTTTCCATTTTTTGTTAACTCAAAAAAATTATTATTAACAAAATAATAAACTTTAATAAACTTATATTGCGCGATCTTGTTAAATATATATATATATATAAGAAAGGCTCCACGAAGCCAAAAATTTATGGGTATATTATTTTAACTTTTATCCCGTCATGTATGAAAAAGGAGATTGTGAAAAATATGGTTAATTAACTAAAGTATAACTTTTTGAAAAATCGGCTTAAACATTTTTTTTCAACGGGAATTTATTCTTTCAAGTGTCCAGATGATACATTAATTAATTTTTAATTTTTAAATTAATATTTGGTACTATAAAAAAATCATTTCATGTGGTACTCCCTCTCTAGCGGCAGTACACCCATACCGTAACAGCCGCGCGGAGCCCTATTTTCGGTGTTAAATTTAAATTATAAATAATGGAGGTAGAGTTCGGGAACGTTAGACTATTTCATTGGAAATTTCCTCCTCTTTAAGGATCTTTTTTCAGAATTTTAAAAATGATAATAGTTTTTGAGTTATTAACAAAATTCTAAATGCTATTTATTTTTCCATCTTAATTTGTCAATAACAATTGCAATTTTTTCTGTGCCAATAAAACCTCGAGAAAAATTTTTCTAGACGTCATTCCGAATCGAATGAGCTATAGCTCATATTTTTAAGAGCTTCGACAAGATTTCCTGCGTTTTTTAACTTGTTGACTGGACTATCAAGCAAGGTTTACCAAACTACACCCCGACCTTTCTCGTTGAGATCCTTTCACCTTTCGCAGGTACCTATGTAACTGCGTGCACCTGACTTCTAATTAAAATTCAAACATATACAAAGATTCTATGACTATCAGTAGATAAGACGGGATGGTTCCCCTTCCACAACAGGGATCTGCAATACCATCGTGCATAAGTGGGGGATCGGGGGAATCTTCCATACTGACAGTCGAAATAAGGGCGCTAGTAGCGCTTTCTGTTGATCTTCTATACCGACAGTTGAGATAGAGGGCGCTAGTAGCGGTTTCTATTGATTTTCTATACCGGTATCCGAGAGAGGGCGCTAGCAGCATTTTTTAGTCGATGTGGTGGGGAGTGGGCCTGAGGGGGTGGGGGACGTGGGATTGGGAAGGGGATGTGAGATTGATTCTGTAGGTTTGAGGCCTGGACTATGGGGTGGGGGGTATGAGATTGATATTGTGGATATGGAGGTCACTGCTTGGGTATATGGGGATGTAAAGTGGGGGATTGATATGGTTCATGAATAAGGATGTAGAGGGCGTTGGAGTGGGGGTATTTTTCAAAATTTAGGTGGGAAACATGACGTATGCTATAATCATATTGTTTAAATGTTTTTAAGATTAATCTTTAAGATAAGTCGAAGGATGAGGGGTTATTTTTTATAACAAATGACGTGTTTTTTCACTTATTAATGTATGTTTTACCTTATCTTATCTTTAGAAACTTTCACTTTTTTTGTTTATAACAAATGAATCATTTGTTTTCTGAAAATTTACACTTTTATCTAATATTTATCTGTTTTCCGCCATTTTTCACCAAAATCGTAGTGGGGATTCGTATTATAAAACCTCTATTCATCCAACAAGTCTGTACAGTTTACATTTTTTTGTGTGCATAAAGTTAGTGGTTAAATGTGTTTAACTGAATCGTTTTTTTGTCTGTACTTATAGCTAAGCTTAGTGATCTAATTTTCGAGTTGTTTGTCCGACATCCATACATTTGGGATTAGATTCGAGCTTAAATTACATGCTCAGATGCAATTTATGAAATTGATCGCTTAATAGAATAAGTAAATCTTGTAAGAAAATTGCAAAAGTTGCAATATCGTAAGATCAATAAATCAATAAACAATGGAGCTGATAATCGATTTTGTTGGGTTTGAAATGCCGAATGGTGCATTTGTTGTAAAGGAGCTGTGTATTATTGATATAAATAATACCAAATATACCAATGGATTGTATCATAGTCAGCATTGGCTATTTCAACCGGCCCTGGAATATATAAATGCTACGGTTATTCGTGAAAGTGAAGACGTAAACGGCGATCGACATGGAATCATGTGGGATACAGGCGATACACCATATGACTCATTCAATCTAATAAGGACCGAATTAATAAAAAAAGTGCGCCACTTTTATGTGCAAGGAGCACAAGCGAAGGAGAGACTTGAAAGGATAATCGATTTTGCTGATCCAATCATTGATCTACAGTTGATGCGACACTTTTCATTCGATTGCTTAGAAGAACTCAACAAACCACGATGTTTGCATCGTATCAAACACACAAAGAGAGGTCATTTCGCATGTGCATTTGGTACAACACGACAGCTCAAGCACTGGTAATTGGAGTATTGGGGTGTTGGGAAATCCTACGAAAAGTCTGTTCAACTATTTTACCAACTAAATGATTTGAGGAAAATGGATGTCACCAACATAGCATGGCTTGATGATTTGTTCATTTTATGTTTTGCAAAATCACAAATTAAATTTGTATGGGATACACTTCCAGGACATTTAAAATATAATGAAAAATTAATGGACTATTCATTTTGCATCAAACATAACCCACTATCAGCTTCAAGCCATGATATTCCAGGAATATGGCTTTATCCATTAAAAAAATATTGTACTACATGCAACAACATGAAAGATAATTATTGAAAATAAATTAATATGTAAACTGTACATGTATGTAGATTTTAAAACTACTTATACTAATTAAAAATAATGTAGATTAAAAAGGTATGATATAAATAAAAACACAATAATTATAATGAAAGTTAGTTTTATTTTTAATCTTCCTCCTCCTCCTTCTCTTCAATACAATATATGTTTTAAGTTAATTTTCTTACAGTACTACTTAATGGATTATATTCAATAATTCGATCATGTAAAATAAGACAATATGTAGATGTTCGATCCGGAAACTGTTCATCAGATTCAAACTCAAGACGAATATCAACTGGTCCAGACTTAATAGATTCATTTTGTTTCAAACAGTCGATAATATAGAGTGGCGCTTCTTGTAAATATTCAGTTTTTGTCAATAATGGTTTCGATTCTTTATCATAGTATGACGTTTAAAAATTAGTATACATATCATATATTACAGCATACTGATTATGACTTATGTTTAGATTTAGATTTCCATATGGATAACTTTGAGAATTGAGAAATAGCATTACATCTCTGATATTGCAATGATCCAATTGACTGGCGTTTGTCGTTACAACATTTTTTCGAGCAGTATGAAATCCTAGGATCACATATCGTGGCTTTTCCAATTGTGTCGAAGTCTTGATTGGCCAAAAATGTTTCGTTGTTCGAGGAAGTAGTGGGTATTCATACAATTGCCATGTGCGAAAGCTTATTGATATAGCT
This sequence comes from Microplitis manilae, assembly GCA_030273425.1. Taxonomy (NCBI): domain Eukaryota; kingdom Metazoa; phylum Arthropoda; class Insecta; order Hymenoptera; family Braconidae; genus Microplitis; species Microplitis manilae. Next base: position 6,960,096 of record CP092727.1, read on the forward strand.
GGATCATTAGCAATAAAGTTGAGTGCTTGAATTTTTTGCTTGTCCGACATTGTGACGTATGGGACATTCTATTCTACCTTATTAAGAAGAACTTTCACTATTTCAGCGTTTTCACCAGTGGCAGCAGGTGTATGTATATATGTATTAACATCCGAATTTGATCTTATAAGAATTAATTCATGTTTAGCATTCATGATAATACGATTATAATCTTCAGCAAATCCGAGTATGTACCTTAGTGGTATAGAAATGTTGAAATATCCATTGTCATTAGTCAATTTACTGTCATTTACGATCAACCATCCAGCATTCTTCATTAAATTGAGTTGTCCAGGACTTAATGATATATAATTTTTCATGAGACTTGTAAGACCCACATGTTTACATCTATCAATTTCAACAGCATTTGATTCATAGCGTATTTCTTCAAACATATGACAAATAGCCATATTGACTAAGTTCATAGTTGCACCTGCGCCGTTACCATCTTCTTTTACAAATCTTCCACAAATATGCGGAGAACTTTTGCTTGGTAGGATGCATAAGTCTTGATGTTGAATACTGATTCTAATTTCATCACTATTGTTAAATGTTGATGATGCGTAAGGTTGATGTGAATGAACCTCGTAGTGAGAAATTGATTCATCAAAGATGATTGGTTTCTGAATGTCTAAGATTTCCGCCATGGTAATATAATGCAGCACAAATTAACTTTTCTTATTTTTCCGATCTTCTACGTAATTTTAATCCTAGACTTTTGAGGAATTCTACGTTCTGAGGTGTTAGCACTCTGACAGGAGCACGATGACTGATGGGCTTCAGACATGATGATCCACTTTTATAGCTGCTACCAATCTTTTTATCAAATACAATCCCCATTATTTCACTGATTTTATATGCAATCTTATTGTAATCGTTGTACCACGAAAATCCACCAAATTTCCATTTTGATCAACAATTTGCAGCTGAAGATTGTGTATTGACTGTACTGCGACTGGTAAGTAAATGATGTGGGATGGTACTTCAATGATCTTATATCCAGGTGCAACACTTGGAAAAAACTCATGAACTGTGTGAACTTTATGGTTATTCATATATGCACCATTAGTAATATTGCACTCAACTCGCAGCGCATTGATTTTAAAAATCTTTATTGGTAAATCAGATTTGTGTATTAGGTTTGGTGCAAGTTGACGATTCCGAAATCTCAATAATGATGCGATTGAATCTTTCGGTTCAAAATTTACGATTCGATTACATTTAATTTCACTATGTAATTCATTGTTATTTGCTTTGATACTCAATTCTACATCCTCAAGTAATTCCTTCATTAAATACTTTTCAATGTCACGTAGTTCATAACTTCCGGTTGGTATTGTTATAATTTTATCTACTGCCTTTCTATTTACGCTAGATAAATAAAACTTATTACAACCTTTATCAATATTAGGTATAGAATTGAATGTTAATAATTCCACAAGTCCCAATACATAAATTTTTCTGGTGATAATTCAATTGGTGGAAAATATCGAGCTTCCAATGTGGAAGTAGCTCCAGATAGTGTCAGCGTCAACGAATCAGCCATGACTAACACATATCAACCAAACCCCACCATTTTTAGTTCATTATTAAGGAATTTTAAACACAAATGTCCACATATAACAGTATCATAATCTTGATACTTCTGATGATTATATTTAACGCTACCAACATCGAGATATTTCATGAGATCATTTGGTGGTTTGAGGTTACCAAAGCTGTCAAAATAGATGACGTCATCACCATTCTTCTTGTATGCAACCTAATGAGTTCCACGTCCATTTTTATCATCGAGATTTATGATTGCTGACTCTTTTTTCCACGGGCCAGACTTTGGTAAATTATTTCTCATGAAAACACCTCGGAAATATGGAATTTTTAAATCTTTTGCATACTTGATTAAATCGAAATTGGTGAGAGCTTGATGAGGTAGCGTTACATGTTTGTTGCTGGAGGGCCCAAGAATAATCCCATTCCAGTCTTGTACGGTGACAAGTATAACTCTTCACCGAAAGCTATAGCTTCTATCGTTGAATTATGCCGTTTAGCCTCCTCCAATTCACGTTTAGCAGCCTTAGCAGCAACTACAGATTTAGCTATACCAGCAGCGCCCCCAGCTAATGCACCAGTAGCGCTTAAGCCAGCAAGAATCGGTAACAAAAATGGTAAAAATCCACCAACTTTTAGTACACGAGATGATCGAATATTTTTTTTCCCACCAACCATTTTTACAGCTTCACGAGCACCCTCTAATGCAGACTTATATGGTGAAATGAGTACGCCTTCATTCATAGTTTTTTTAGCTGATCTTATAATTTGCCTGATAGGAACAAGTTATTGTGTTTTCTTTACTGTCTTCTTTTTCTTTTTACTATTTCTTTTAGACTTCTCCCTCTTCATTTTCAACTTCTTTTTAACCACATCCATCTTTTTCATACCCATACCCAAACTTGTCTTCACTCTCATAGTTTTATTAACTCCCCAAGCCACAGCTTTTTCACCAAGGCTGGCATCTTTTGCATGAAGAAGTTGCAAAGCTTTTTCAGCAAGATCTTTATCAGCCGCATGACGTGCCGCCATATTGTCAGGATTTTTAGGATAAGCAATGTCATGCGCTTTACATGCTCGGTCTGAAGGATTTATACCCGGATCACCTCGAGCTAATCATTTTGTTAATTTTGTACCAGGTCCACAGTACTGATATCCCGGTACATGTAATTCTATTGGTAGTTTATTTATAACACTGTTGACAAAACCTTTGCCGCGCTTAGTTGCGACTTTACTAATACGTCTGCTGTTAGCCATTGTAGATCTATGACTATCTCAATAGTATAAATACTCGATACTTATAAGCATATTGTTGAGTTAGAATTGAGTCATCAGCAGATTAACATAGTAATTAGTGTTATTAAAAATAATTCAAAATGAAGTTTGAGAAACAGACAGCTAAATTACCTGTGATCAATTTTGATCACATAATTCAAGGTGATGGAAAAAAAATTCAAAAACGTCATGGTGCGCTGCTACCGAATACTGTTCGAGCAGTCCTTTGTGGACCATCAAATTGTGCGAAAACAAATGCGCTTCTTGCATTGATTACTCATCCTACTGGCTAGAGATTTGAGAACATTTATGTATACTCTAAATCACTGATTCAGCCTAAATATAAATTCTCAGAGTCAGCACTACAGCCTATAGAAGGAGTCGGATACTTCCCATTTAATGATCATGAGTCAGTTGTAAATCCAGATGATGCACAACCGAATTCTCTCATGATATCTGATGAAGTCGCTGTGACGTCGTAAACGGTTGACAAATATTTTACACGTCTTGTAATATTTACTCGATTAAATAAAAAAAAAGGGGGACCAGGTTTTCTTAATTTACTGATATTGTTTGAGGAAATACCGTTACTTCTCTCGCCAGAGCCCTAGTGAGAGATTGATAAAAAATTTTATATCAAATTAGGTCGTGTAAATGATGCCACGATATGATACAATCGCCAGTTCCCCGAGAGCTATTAAAATAAAAGAAATGATAACAGAATCATCTGGCTTGTCATCACACTAATGATAAGCAAATAGATTGCTACTCGATATTTGATGAGGCTTATTCGTATCCGGTGATATACCAGTTACACGTAATACTAAATAGTAATCTTTATGACTCCTTTGTTTTATTTCAAATTATTACCAGCTTCAACAGAGATCTATGTTAACGCGATATCTCTTCGGCATCTCTTATCAGTCGGGTTACTCAACAAAGAGGCAGCCATGCCGGCGCCGAATTTTATGATAGCCGGATTAAAATTCAAAAAGTCTTTCGTAACTTCAAAGCCTGCCGGTCTGTGGCAATACCTCTTCGTCTTCCATTGCCAGATCCAGCCCTTTGCATCCCTGACCCAAATACCCCTCATCTTGGGAAGTTATTGTTCACTATATAACCTATTCCCCTTTGTTACCAAGCATCCCTACTAGAGAGCATTTCGCTTATCAGTCCCTCCTCCCTACTCCTTCTCAAGCAAGACGGTAACCCACCTCCCTAGCAGAGGTATTACACTTATACCAGCCTGCGCCTACCCCCTTTACCCTACTCCGGAGGATTTGGGCATCGTTATCTATTTTATCAGAAGGCCGGGCCTTCTACTCACCGGTAGCCATTATAACACTTGGAGATTCCCCGAACTGAATTAAGATTTCCATCTTTTTATTAAAATTAGAGGTCCACCATAATAATATTAGACGCGTAACCCCCCCTTTTTCTTTATTCTTTGTCCGTATCCACCTAATCGCTAGCGTATATAAGGGGCCCGCAAGTTACCACAGCGTCTAGTTTTTTATAGTTTTTGATCTTACTCGTCATTCTTATCCTTCAGTCTTAGCCTATTGTTATCTGTACGCGCTGTAACGAGTATATCAATAATCACCGAATCTTTCTTTGTTAACTTCTTGGTATTTAAAGTAACATTTTAATTCCGGGACCAGACAACTGACTCGTCTCCTTGCTCATCGATTATCCGAGAATTGCCGATAATTATTTTCATCTTTTATATTTTTTTTTCCTTTTTCAATTATTTCTATTTTCAACTAAACTTTAGTTATTGGAACATCATCGGTCAGTAACAAATCAGCATTTTGCCCTCTTCAAGGGAATTAGTTAAAATTATTCGCTCAGTACTCCGTTCGTGAAATCTCTCGTTAAGGCTCGAATATCGCGGAAAGAATAAATTCAGTGATAGTGTAAACAAAAAAGAAGACTACCAGCCACGTAACCGCCTCTGCACCATCCGCTGCCAACCACTAATACTAGTTCCCGGGAAAGGTCCAAGTTGTCCAGCCACCAGAACATCGATTGTAGAGTACAATTATCAATAATTTTCAATAAATCAGCAAACACAGTAAGTCCTGACTTTTTATTACTATTATAATTCTGAAACATATACATTTCCCGTATCCTATCCATGCTCGACACCGAATAACGTGGTCCCCGTTACCCGAGTAGAAGACTTCAGTGTCTTGACTCAAAATAAGGGGCTGAATTCTATGTTATGTCATTCCGGACGTAACATCGCTTGTAGTCCAAGATCCCAGAGCAATAAGACACTACTTATTTTCTAAAGCATAGAACTTTCGGTTTTATGTAGTCTTTCATGTACTTTTTGATACCTGTACGTTTGTGGAGTTTGCCCGGTGACACCTGCGCAGGTACCAGGTGAGAAAGGTAACTAAAAATCAGAGTTACTTAACTTATTTTATAATGTCTGATTTTTATATATACTTTGTAGGATATTACTCTGAAGTAATATCCAAAACGTCAGACGCTTTCCATGGGACAGAACTTTTGTCAGACGCTTTAAAGCTCTACAAAAAATAAATGAACTTAACTTATTTTTAAATGTCTGATTTTTATATATGTTGTTCAGATAGATATTACAAAGTTATATTCAATCAGTCAGACAAATTGTTATGACCAAACATTTCCTAAACACAAAAATTACTCAACTATGAGTATGAGCGCGAGAGCACTACGTACATGCGCTTCAGAATGAACTATCTTAATATTTGAATAATACTTACTGCTTTCAATTTCATATTTTTGCATATCTATTTAAATAAGATAAAATTATTAATTAAAATAATAATCATTTTAAAAGTAATTACATTTATTACAGATCTATAGGAAAAAATGAATTTTCTCGGAGCGATTGTCTTTCAAAAAAATCATTATTATTTTATTTTAAAAAAGAAATCAACTGTAATAATTTTGGTAAAAAAAATAATTAATTATTTTTAAATTAGATTTTTTTAGTTGAACATGATATAAATCATTTATTTTTGATCCAAAAATGATAAAAAAAAATAAAAAAGTTTATTCTAGTGCCGTTTAACCCTACCTGAGTAATGATACATTTTCATTTTAGTACAATGAGAAAAATTTTATTACTTGCTTAAAAATAAGTGTACAGCTATGACTAATAGGTATTTTTATTTGAAATTTCTTGCTCTTCAAAAAAAAGTTTTTTATGCTTCTTCCGTGAGTCCAACTATTCAAGAGATATTGAAGGTCTAAGTTTCAATTGTTTCAAAAAATTTGCGTTTTTGTTCGAAATTTTATAGCTTTCTAACAACTTGACATAAAATTAAGCGCTATAATCTTTCTTGTAGAAAATTTATCGGTTTTCAAAAAAAACTTCTTACACTATATTCGTAAATCCAACCATTCAAGTGATATCAAAGCTCAAAATTAATAGATTTAGAAAATAGTGTTTTTTGATTAAAATTCTACAGCTCTTCAACAAACTGATATTTACATAGGCTTTTAACAAGTTTTCGCTGAAAATTTACCGCTCAACAAAAAAGGTTTCTTCAATTTTTTTGATAAACTGAATCATTTAAGAGATGTTTGAGCTCGAAATAAAAGAAATTTTTTTTTGTTATCAGAGCAAAATTTTGAGTTGGCTTGTGAAACTTTCCTGTCAACTTAAAGCTTGAATATCTCTCAAACCGTTGAGTTGATCAAAAGAAACCAATAGATCTTTTTTGTAGAAAAGTAAATTTCCAACAAAAACTTGTTAAAATCCTATGTTAATATCTGTTTGTTGGAGAGTTAATGAATTTTAGTTAAAAAATACTATTTTTTAAATTTATTAATTTTGAGCTTCGATATCACTCAAATGGTTGTGGGCTTACGAAAAAAGTGTAAAAAACCTTTTTTGATGAGCGATAAATTTCCTATAAGAAAGTTTTAAGCGCTTAATTTATGTCAAGTTGTTAGAAAGTTATAAAATTTCGAACAAAAACGCAAATTTTTTGAAATAAATCAAACTTTGACCTTCAATATCTCTTGAATAGTTGGACTCACGGAAAAAACATAAGAAACTTTTTTTTGAAGAGCAAGAAATTTCGAACAAAAATATGTATTAGTCATAGTTGTGCACTTATTTTTAAGCAAGTAATACAATTTTTCTCATTGTACTAAATTGAAAATGTATCATTACTTAGGCAGGGTTAAACGGCACAAGAATAAACTTTTTTATTTTTTTTTTTATCATTTTTGGATCAAAAATAAATGATTTCTATCATGACCAACTAAAAAAATCTAATTTGGTAAACAACGGACACCCTAATACACAATCACAAACAGTAGACTGAAACAGAATGTGAGTTTAAGAAGGGGAACCGAGTTACCATGGATGTCTCACTCGCTCTGAAACGTATGTATAGTGCTCTCGCGCTCATACTCATAGTTGAGTAATTTTTGTGTTTAGGAAATGTTTGGTCATTACGATTTATCTGACTGATTAAATATAACTTTGTAATATCTATCTGAACTACATATATAAGAATCAGACATTCAAAAATAAGTTGAGTTCATTTATTTTTTGTAGAGCTTTAAAGCGTCTGACAAAAGTTCTGTCCCATGGAAAGCGTCTGACATTTTGGATATTACTTCAGAGTAATATCCTACAAAGTATATATAAAAATCGGACATTAAAAAATAAGTTACGTAACTCTGACTTTTAGTTACCTTTCTCACCTGGTACCTGCAGCAGGTGTCGGCGGGCAAACTCCACAAACGTACAGGTATCAAAAAGTACATGAGAGACTACATAGAACCGAAAGTTCTATGCTTTAGAAAATAAGTTGTGTCTTATTGCTCTGGGATCTTACTCTATTGTGAGAAGCAAGATCATGTCAGAGCATATTTTTGTATGGGGCGACATAAGAATGTTGATAGCTTTTATCTCTGTCAAACTTATACACGTATACCATAACACCTGATACGTGACAATGCCAATTTCCTTGTACTTTTCCGTCAAGATGAAATAAATTTAAAGCACATATATGATGATCATGTGAATACCGATATGTCGTACAGTGAATTTAAAGAATTATGTTCAGCATGCTGGAATGATAAGAAAAGTGATAATTAACACGAATTTGTTGTTATTGACAAGGATAGTGAATTGAATAAAGGACGTTATAGAAAAGGTTTTGACTGTTTTATAAGTATAAATTAATCATCTCTATATAAATTGACACAGTTTTAAAGGACATTCAAGTGTGCAAACATGGCGTGTAAAAATATTTCTCAGCAGAAAGATATGCTGCTTCAAATAACTAAAATTAGTGATGCGATGAGACAAAAGCATAAAATATTAAAAGTTGATAAAGACACTTCTGAGCAAACTGCAAATGACATATTTAAACCTATTGTGACACCGTTGAAAACATTAGTCGAGAATTCTAAAGCTTTAAAACATGAAATTAAAAAAGAAGAAGAATCGGTGCAAAATTTTTCTCTAAAGAAACGTGAACATAGTGACTATTAAACTATTTATGATAATAGTGACGCACATCACAGACAGAATACTTATGATGATTTAATTGTAAACAGTACGAGTAGCAGCAACTTCGATGAAACCATTTTATCTCATCCTCCAACCTCTACAAGCATACCACTGAAATATCATAACTCGATATCTAAATATATTGATATGTTAAATAAGAAAAATCCTAAAGGCTTGGATACAAGATTTGGTATTCGTAAAAAAAATAATCAATTATTTTTTGGTAATTCACCTGTTCAATTTAGAGATAATATAATATCAGTGAATAATAGGGTGGCGCAAAAAATCCGACTATTTTTTTTTTTTCGATCTCGCATGAAAATTCATTGGTTTATGATGTGTTAAGAAGCCTCTCCAAAAATTATCTCGATAAAAAATTTTGAAGAGGTCGCTCACGAATTTTGAAAATATCAAAAATGATCGAAATTCGACTTTTTTATTTCAAATTTTTTTCTTTCTCATGGCAGCAATAGTTTATATGTGTGAAATCATGACTACGCTGAAAATTTAAGCCCAAAATTCAAATTTTTAAACCTCGCTCAAGAATTTTGAATGTTTCCGAGTGCTGTCTTTTGAACGTTTTTGAGCGACCCTTAAATATTAATAATAAAGCTTCTCGATTTTTTCACCATTAATTGGCATCACAGAGAACAAAAATATAACCCGAGAAATAGAAATAATCAGTTATTTACATACTTTTTTATTTTTTAATTCAATTTGTAGGTTTTTTTCACTTATTAAAAACTTAACAAATTTTATTGTTTAAGACTTTCCTGTATATTTTTGGTTATGCAAACGTTATATTTTAGTGCAATGACAATAATTGAGTTATAAAAAAATACAAAAATCAATTCAAAGTATTAGTCACATATTATCAGTTAATATTCAAAATTCTTGAGCGCCGTTTAAATATTTAAATTTTAGGCTGAAATTTTCAGCATAGACATGATTTTACAAATATAAACTATTGCTGCCACGAGAAAGAAAAAATTTAGAAATTAAAAATTCGAATTTCAATCATTTTTAATATTTTCAAAATTCGTGAGCGACCTCTTCAAAATTTTTTATCGAGCTAATTTTTGGAGAGGCTTCTTAAAACATTGTAAACCAACGAATTTTCATGCGAGATCGAAAAAAAAAAATAGTCGGTTTTTTTGCGCCACCCTAGTGAATAATCAAAATCATGTTTTATCTCCGGGGCTTATAGAATTGTTATTTAAAAGTGATCCAAATGAAAATTCAATTACTACAAGTGACTTAGATGTGCACCATAAACTCATTGTTTCAACAAATACTCACAGGATAAATTATGAATCTGAAAGAAGTCTTTATGTTGAGAGGACTGCTAAATACACTAAATATATTGCTGACTTTGTTCAATCACCACTAAAAAGAGGTAAAGTGCTACCTGACTTTATGACCGTTTCAAAGAAACGAAAATATGTGGATTATGTTTATTGGGATGATCTTAATGAGCTCATAGATCGCCTTCGCCTGTTAATGGCATCTCAAGCAGCTGGCAACTCTAGTCATTCTAATGAAATAATTTCAATCATTGAAGAGCTACGTGAAGCTAAAATTTTTTAATAAGAGATACATTAACAATAATTCATCACTTATAAAATAACATTCGAGAAGAGAGGATCATCAAAATGGGTATCGATATATTTGGACGTGTATCTTCCCAATCGAATTAGACACAATTCAAAGGCTGTAGCAGTAGTGTTGGACTACCTGGAAAAGGTTTCAAGTTGACAGATGATGGACCGTTTGATTTAGACGGAAAAAGGTTATGTAATGTTGCCGAACCTAAGAATGAAAGTGATGCAGTCACATGTAATACTATGAAAATTGCAATCAAACAAGAATTAGACAATGTAAAATCAGTACGTGACTACAATAAATATCGTATAACTGATCTTGAAGATAAAGTAACGGTTGAAATAGTTAAGCTAGAAAATAAAATGACGGGTAAAGATCCAGACCTCATTACCGAATTGACAATCAAAGTGAGTGCATTAGAAGAGAGTCTTGGTGAACTGACTCTCTATAGCCAAACGCTATCAAATCGTGTAACAACGCTTGTGAGATCTGTAGTACGTGATGGTCAAATATTAGCTGATATTGAGCGTAGAGTATCTAAACTTGAAACAAATGGAAAATAAAAAGAATGTAATAGCCTAAGAGCTCCACCAACAAGCTCGAAAAAATTATCCTCTTCGGCATGTTGACATTCGCGGACTTGATGAGACTTGGCAAGCTGACTTGGTTGAGATGTACCATACTCTACGGCTAATAGTGGATATAAATATCTACTTACAATTATAGATATTTTTTCAAAGTATGCTTGGGCAGTTCCAATCAAAAGTAAAAGTGGCCATGACGTCAGAAACGCTATGAAGTCTGTGTTCCAGCAAAGGCGGAAACCTAAAAATCTTCATGTTGATCAAGGCAAAGAATTTTATAATAAAGAGTTCAAAGATCTCATAAAACATTATGGGATTCATCTGTACTCAACGTTTAGTAATTTTAAGGCCTCCCTATGTGAACGTTTCAATCGAACACTTAAAAATAATATGTGGCGCGAGTTTACAGCAAGTGGAAATTACAAATGGATCGATATACTTGAAGACTTAATCGATAATTATAATCACACAAAACATTAAACGATCAAAATGAAACCTGCCAATGTAACTGTTGGTAATGAAAAACACATACTTCAGACAATTTACAAACCTCTTCAAAGTGAACAGGCTCGAAAACAAAATAAATTCAAAGTTGGAGATAAAGTACGAATAAGCAAGTATAAACATGTTTTTGAAAAGGGCTACACACCAAACTGGACGACTGAAATTTTCACAATTAAAACAATACAAAAAACAAATCTAGCAACTCACAAGCTGATTGATTATCAGGATCAACCGATAGAAGGAGGATTTTATGCAGAAGAACTCAGTGAAGTCAAGTATTCAGATGTATATCTAATTGAGAAAATAATAAAAAAACGTGGAAATAAAATGTACGTTAAATGGTTAGGATTTGATAATTCACATAATAGCTGGATTAATAAGTCCAATTTATAAAATTATCATGTATTTATTATAAAATTAATAAATAAATAAGAATAATAATAAACAATTTTGACTTTTTATTAACCATATTTATTTATTCAAATTTATTTCTACAAAACTTAGAATTAATTACATTTATCTATATTATTATCTAGTTTTTATCTTTTTATTTGATACTTTATAACCCCAAGGTAAAGTATCAGTTGAGGTGTCACTTAATTTCCTTTTATTATCACACCAACTTAATGCTAATTTACTTTGCTTAATTGTTTTCACTTCATGATGACTACTTCTAATCAAATATTGATGTTTAGTTATATTTACATGATCCACCAGACAAGCCTTAAAATCATCAAACGTGATCTTTCGCAAAGTGGACCCTTTGACTCCCTTAGCTCTCTTTTTAGCCATTTTATTCTGATAGATTTCAAATGCATAAAGTTTTGCTCGTAACCCAACGAAATCGGTTATAATTTGACCATTACACTCATCTTTCATAAGTCCAAGCACTTTTTTATTTTTTAATGAGATGTTGTAAACATTAATTGGTGGGTAGTCAGAAGTATCAAATTTATCCAATGTAAATTGGTTTATTAAAGTATAGATTTACTCTCTTCAGTTCTATTATGACTAGGTTTTTATCGAAAATTGTAAAACTATGGAAATTCGGTTTTGCTATTAGAGATTTTGCTCCATATCTACCCTCCCACTTGCTTACCATTCTCACATCTTTATATTTTCGAACATTTTCCATAGTTTAACCGAACACTGCATTATTCATAAGCTTGTAAAAGTTCTTTTTAAATTCATTTTTCGCTATTTTGCGACAATCAGTATTTTTATCGATATATGGCTTTAACCAAGCTGATTGTTTAAATTTCAAGACTCGATGAACTTTTACAAGCTTCATTCTTCAATTAAGACACTGTTGTAAATTTTTATAATGAATAACATATTTCTTCTTAGAATAAAGTGTTGTAGCTAATTTTGAATATTTACTGCCTGACGGTATAAAATGTTCAGGACACAAAGGTAAATCTTTATGATCATCATGTATTTCTATAAAATATTTTAAATCTGCTTCTAAAATATATCCAATTGACTTATTATCATTAAAAAATTTATCAACATTTTGTGCATCAATATCCTCATGTATCCACTCAAAAGAATCTTGAGGCAAAGGCATGCTCATAGCTGCTCCATATAAATTATTTACATCATAATACACGGTAAGAAATATTTTGCGGATATCACTATGCCAGTATGGGCGTGAACGCTATACTGTATGGTATCGAGGATTTTTATACGTTGTAAAATAGTACGCATAGATGATTCAACCATTGCGGGAATAGTAACAATGGCGATAGTTGTCGCGGATGCCGCAATGCCAGCATGGCCGTCAGGCCCATACTGCGTTGCCGTATCCACAATGCTTCTGGCAGATAAACCTAGTCAATATTGTGATATTACTTATGTTAATATTGGAGTACCAACAAAGTTTATGTAATTATGACAACAGGTTATGTTCCAATTGTATAATGCAAACCAAAAAATTAGACGAATGATATTAATTATTTAAGAATATCATTTTTTTAATGTTATTTTCTTATGTGAGTTGGGTATAGTTAACAACAATAAGAAGTAAAATTAATTCAAAAACGAATAGGAATTACGTTTGTCTTATTAGGAAAATGAAAGGGAAATTAGAAAAAAATTTTTTATCTGTTTATTTACAATTTTATTTTTTTATATTATTAAAGTATATGACGTAATTTAAATTCTTAACAAAATTTACGTCGATCATTATATCCACCGTTTTGGAATATACGTTTTCCCATTTCCAGCTGTTACACATCTTGTAAAAGTACAAAATTTTAAATCTGAATAAAATAAACAGAACCAGTTTTTGTGATTAAGACTAACTTCAAAGCCTTGAAAATGTTCCTCAAAATAATATTCATCAATACAAGTAGCAACTAAAATTAATTTTTCAATTCTTTCCAAAAAAATATTATGAATGTAATAAAATAATGGCCCGTTTTCAGAGGGCATCATCAATACTGTATTTTTCATTAATTCTTGACCCATATACTTTATAAACGACGTAGATGATACATTCATTATTCCAGCAGGAAGAAAGTGAGCGAATAACGGATAAGTAGAAACAGCTTCATTGTTAAAAAATTTAGACAGTGGACCAGTAGTAAAAGATTCGATTTGCCTCTTAGAATTTCGAAGTAAATTACTAAATTTTAGTTGATTTTTTACAGCTACAGTGTGACAGACATTGGTACGATTTATTGCAACGTAGGATGTAATTTTTCCGTGTCTATGAAGCCTTTCGTAGATGGAGCACTCCATATTCCCAATGGGTCCAAATTTTAAAAATAAATCGGAATAATGTATCAAAACATGGTGCTTAAATTTAAGAGAGCTTGGAAATAATGCTAAAAGTTTTTTTAGATACGCTGAAACAAGTTCTTTAAAATAGATGATTGTATTTTTATGAAGAGTCTTAGCTGTTGTTATGTCAACAATTTTTTTCAGCGAAATAATTAGCTCCCAGTGTTCATCATTTTCAGGAATTAAATCTCCTAATATGAGATTTATATTTCGAATAAGACATAACATTTCTGCTGAAGACATTATGATACATTCACTTTTTATATGATTCAGAGTAATGTCTGGTGGTTTATTTCGTTTCTCTATTGGACCATAATCAAATCCTCGTACTCTGTTATTCAGCGTATCCAAAGTGAAATATTTTTTTTCAAAAATATAATTCTTTAAAATTTTGGCTAAGTCATATTGACAAACTCCTTCGAGAACGTCGTGCATCACATCAACCCACATAGAGTCTATCACATTGTATCCTGGTAATTCATTAAAACAGCTTGGAGTTTTGATACCAGTTGAATCAAATGTTTTGATCTTTACTTGAACTTCGTACTGACTTTGTGTCCTAAGTAAAGACTTTTCAATTTGATAAGTATTTTTTATCTGATTTCGGTCTATTAAGCAGAATCTACAACAATGATTACCAGAAAAACTGCAAATAAAACCATGAATAGCATTTACAGCCAGATTATCACCAACAACGGTAAGCAACGAAAAAAAAATTGTTTTTTGTGATGAAGTGTTTTCAAATATTGTCAATCCAGTGGCCTGAAGTTTTTTCAGTTCTTCTAGTAATTTATTTAAAATAATTCTATAACTGAAGTATTTTTCATCCAGAGAATTGAAAAGTGTTACAACGAAAATAATTTCCAATTTCGATTAAAGATTAGGAGGCAAGCAAGGGATATTTATGTAAACTGCGCCCGTTTTTGCTAGGCCTCTATGGCTTCCTAAAGGGTTATTTGTTTCATAGTCATCATGATACATCACCAATGGGAACACCAATTTATCTCCAAAAAACTTTTTTTTTTCTTTCCACAGGTCACCTTGTATAACATTTTGAAGTAGATCAGATTCTTCTGGTAGAGTATCCATATATTGTTTGATGCTTTCAAAAATATTTGGGAGCTCTAAAAAATGTTTTAAAGATTCACTTATTGAAATATACTCAATCGTGACTGGAATTTTTACAAGACACGTTTTGCCTCCAATACTCCGGTAGTCTTCCCTTTCTCCGATTTTTATTTTTTCTGGAGGAATATATGTACCATCACTTTTTAATGCTCCTAATCTTTTAAATTCGGTTGTGAAATCTTTAAAGGGATGAGTCAAAACCTCCTGAATTTTATTAAAATCATATAAATTTTCCGGTCTCTCACCCAAGTCTTCTAAGCGTTGTATTAATCCCGTTATGAATGTGTTTAGAGGTGAATTTTCGAAGAACTTAGAACAATTATCGATAATATTATGAACACGAGCATGGGATAAGTCATTATAACTATACAACTCGGAAATAAATGATAATGATTGTTCTGTCATGTTGTCGCTTAAAAGCGGTAAATTAAAAAAGTTTTCATATTTCTTAACTGAAGTCATATTTGAATGATTTAGTATCACAAATTATACTAATGATTAATATTAATGGTTAATTATAAATTATTCAATTATAGCAATATGTTTACTAAGTTATCTAATGATATTTTTATAGTTCTTTATAACTTTTTATCTTATGTTTTAATTTAAAATACAATAATAATTATAGTCTTTAATTACTTAAAATAAAAATAATCGTATGGTTTAATTATGTAGCACTAACTTTCACCGCAACTGTAACCGCGAACAAAAACTAAGTAACATTTATAATTATTTAAATTTGTATCTTCATGATATGTTTTATGAATCCTGTCATTTTTTTTATTTTTGCTGGGTATTTATTGCCAACAGTTGATGTGTTGAATAAAAATTTTTGAACGAATATCCATATATTGTAGCAGGAGTCTGGAAATTTGTAATTCCCAAAAAAGAAAATTTCAAAATTCAGCTTCAAAGCATTTAGGGTGCCACGACCACTCAACCGCAGACAGTTCAACCGCGACAGTTCAACCGCGACAGTTTAACCGTAGAAAATTCAACCTTATGACAATTCAACCTCAGACATTTTAACTGTGGATTATTCAACCGTGGACACTTCAACCTCATGACAGTTCAACCAAAGACAATTCAACCATTAAGCATATGTATTCGTTAACAAATAGTAAATCATTTATCATTCGAATTCTATGATTATATTTTATTGCAATTAATATGAACAGATAATATGAATTATCACACACACAAAACCCATGAAAAAAAGGCATAACTCGATTACGAGCTTATGTGTCGGCTTATTTTTGAGTAAATAATTTGTTTCGTTACTGTACAATTATTTATACACTGTATTTGGTAAGACAGATTTGAAATTCCCACGCATGTATGCCGATTGATATATTGATGATTTGCGGTTAATAGGGTAATTATATTAGGTAGGTCAGTACGATATCTAAATTATCTTATTTTCAGGTTAGTTATTTATTATCACGAATCGATATTAGGTAGGTCAGTACGATATTTAAATTATCTTATTTTTAGGTTAGTTATTCATTGTCACGAATCGATATTTATCATATGTATTCGTTAACAAATAGTAAATTATTTATCATTTGAATTCTATGATCATATTTTATTACAATTAATATGAACAGATAATATGAATTAACACACACACAAAACCCATGAAAAAAGGGCACAACTCGATTATAAGCTTATGTGTCGGCTTATTTTTGAGCAAATAACTTGTTTCGTTACTGTACAATCATCTATACATTGTATTTGGTAAGACAGATTTGAAATTCCCACGCATGTATGCCGATTGATATATTGATGATTTGCGGTCAATAGGGTAATTATATTAGGTAGGGCAGTACGATATCTAAATTATCTTTTTTTTTTAGGTTAGTTATTTGTGAATGAATTTGTGTTATGTGCGAATCGATATTTGTGTAAATGGATATTAATTTGTGAAATAATTATGACTTTAAAGTTTATTTTGTCTGCTCGGAACAAGAAACAATTATATCACGAAGGATATCTGTACAACAAAAAATCCGTTAATAAAACTAACGTCACATGGAGGTGTGTTTCTTATTATTCATCTTCTAGCTGGTCTGCATAAATATACACTGACAGCGAGAAACGTACAGGTTAATCATGGTTTTATATCTAGATATGTATTATTAATTACTATTCATCTTCATGCCATGAAGTCGTATTTGGTTTATAGGAAATGTTGCTGGCGAATAACCAGTTCATTGTCACGCAGCTGACGCTTCATCTATTGGCGCTAAAATTGTTAAAAATAAAGTCAAAAAGCGTGCTTGTAAATGTGACGATGATCCCCAAATGGTAATTGGATCTGTCCTTGCTTCCGTATCATCTCCTATTGCTGCACGGTTACCTAACATGGCTAGTCTCAATAGAAACGTTCAGCGTATGCGTAAAGACGATGAGGTTTCAATTCCAAATCCAAAATCTCTGAAAGATTTGGTTTTTCCTGGTGGGTCGACTATTACTGAGAAAGGAAATGAAATGTTGTTATATGATTCTGGCGGTGACCGATCAAGATTTATAATTTTTGCCACACAAGAAAACATCAATGTTTTGGCTGACTGTCAAGAATGGGCTGGGGACGGAACATTTTCATCAGTCCCATCAATATTCAAGCAATTGTATACTATACATGGCGTTGTGAATAGTAAACTCCTACCATTGGTATATATATTGATGCCTAAAAAAAATCAAGAAACTTATTCCAAAGCATTACTTGTCTTAAAAAATTGTTTGCCGAATATAAATAGGAACCGTATGATAGTTGATTTTGAGACTGCGTTCATCAATGCTTTCCGGCAGTGCTTCCCCAACGTTAATGTTATTGGATGTTTCTTCCATTTTACACAGTGCATATGGAGACACGTGCAGTCATTCGGTTTGCAAAATTCATATAATAAAGATGCCAGGTTTGCTTTAAATGTAAGGATGCTGATGGCTACTGCGTTTGTACCTGAACATGATGTATGTGATGCGTTTGATCAATTACTTCGAAGTCAATATTATGAAGACAATGAAGATATATTGGAGCCATTGATCAACTATTTTGAGCGTACTTGGATCGGGGTACTTTCACGCACAGGCAAGCGTCGTCTGAAGTCGTTTTATCTGATAAAATTGTGGAATTATTTTAAAGCCGTTCGTAATGAGCTCATGAGAACAAACAACGGCCTCGAAGGATGGCATCATTCCTTTAATCGTAAAGTGAGAATTTCACATGCATCAGTGCCTAAATATATTTCTGTAATCGTCTGTGAACAAAAAATCACTGAAACATTACTAACTCAATTGAACACTGGACTTAATGTTGCTGCAAAAACAAATGTGTTTATGTGAATATTGACAATCGATTAAAGAACATTGCAGATAATTATGATCCAACCAACAAATTGAAATATTTACATGATGTAGCATTAATTTTGTCAATGTGATATTGACAATAACGTGATGATGTACGGTAATATTTGCTAATAATTAATAACATTTTTTAAAAAATATTCTATTGTTTTCATAAATATTCTGAGAATACTCGGTAAATGGAAATTATTTGTTCATTATTTATTATTATTGTTATTATTCTAAGTGTAATTTTTGGGATAGTAATTGATTTGAATTTGACGCAGCTGATAATTATTATTTCGACATTGTATAAAATTAAAATTTATTAATTGTAATAAAATATGATAATATAATTTAACTGATAAATGATTTACTATTTGTTGACGAATGCATATGCTCAATGGTTGAATTGTCTTTGGTTGAACTGTCATGAGGTTGAAGTGTCCACGGTTGAATTATCCACAGTTGAAATGTCTGAGGTTGAATTGTCATAAGGTTGAATTTTCTACGGTTAAACTGTCGCGGTTGAACTGTCGCGGTTGAACTGTCCGCGGTTGAACTGTTACAGAACCGCATTTAGAGGGTCGCTGACCTTGTACTTAAAATCATCTACAACAACATAAAAACTGGTACAGTTTTCAGGCGTTCCAACAAATAGCATGTATGGCTGAACGGTTTTCTTTTGTTGTAATGCTTTCTTTTTTTTTTCTTCAATATGTTCGTTGACTTGCGAGTCAATCTGAAAATTAAAATATATATTAAATTACAGAAAATGAATACAAATATGGGTTTGTAATAAGTCATATTTACCTTCACAATCGCTAAAAAGTCACTTACAAAGTCAGGCTCCTCTAACTGATCACTTTTATCGCTTTTTTTTTTGAGGTGGAGTGTCTCCGGACAAATTTTTTCTTTTTGTGCCTGATTTTTTAGACGTAGCTGGTTTAATAGCTGTGTTCCGGAGCATATGGGCTAATAATAAGAGTATTAAAACTCCATCATTCTCTAAAAAGTAATACATAATAATTAATAAATAAATTTAAATAGACACAATTTATATCAATATAAAAATATATTGTAATAAATTACCATCTGGCTCTTCAGCAAGCAATGAAATTAAATTTTGAGCTGGTTTATTGGATGAGAGTTGTTCATCAATTTTAGAATAATCTCTTACAAATTTGCACAAATATGGCCAATACTCTGTAACACGTTCATCTGTTGCACTGGGTAGAATTCTTTTAAAATCAAGATGAATCTACAATTATTTAAAATGAAAATTAATTAATTTCCGTAGCATGCATCTTAGTCCTAGCAGAAAAAACTAATTATTGTATTTATTACCAGAATTATAGCATTCTCGTTTTTGGGGCACTCAAAAGTCGAGTAAGCTGACTCCTTGTCTTTTTGTTGAGCAAGAGATTTTCGCCGTTCGTCAAAGGTATCAATCCAATATTGTTGAACTTTATCAAAAGGTTCAATATTCTTTTCTAGCCAAGTGAGCTTGTCAATGGTGCTCTCTGCAGTTATGTAAAGACGGGTATAATTGATATAATAGTTTATTAATTCAAAGAGTTTATAAATAAATAAATTATACTAAATACCATCTGCTGGAAGTGAAGATTTGTCGACATTTACTACTTTATTTGTGGATTTTGAGATTCCAGCATCTCGCAAAACTTTTTTGACAAGATTATAGCGCTCCCACAATTTACCGCTAGGATTGATTTTTACACCACCCTCTTGGTAATAAGGAGTGTAATACAGTCCTGCCTCTTCATGAAATTGCTCTTCGATTTCTTTAGCTAGTTTTATAAATCGGAATTTATCAATTCTGTAAATAAAACAGTTGTATATATGTATTAGTATATAAAAAAATTTTTAATTTTCATAACTAAAATCAAATGTTAGTATTTTCTTTTAATATTTTTGGTTATGTTAATAAAATAAATTAAGAGAAGTATAAAAGTATTAGAAGAAGTTAGAAAATCTACGCTGTGAATGGATAATTAATTAGTAAGCAGTGAAAGTATAACATAAGAAGTTAGAAGATTAAAAGCTGAATATTACCAGTTTTTTTACGAGGCTACTTTTAATTAATAATTTGTTTTTTTTCTTTCAAACCTACACAAATTTTTCTAATGGTTGCTTCCCAACTTGAAAATTTATCTCCCTCAATGCAACATTTACTTCGCGTTCAATAATTTTTTTAACTAATAAAGTTCTCATGTCATCTAAAAGAATTTTTTGAGGGTTATTTTTAAACGAACTCAGAATAATTATTCCTTCAAAATCCCGGCTCAAATAGTTCTCCAAAATTTCATTTGGGTCGTAAAATGTGATTGGCGAAAGATTAATTATGCCGATAGAGGTGTTAGATAAATCATTAGAATTATTTTCCGTTGTAGAGAGCGTAACTTGAAATGCTGTGTATAAAGAAAATATTAAAATTGCAGTATGCATGATTGAAACAATAATATTAAATCTAGCAAATTTCAATATTAATGATAATATATTCAACAAAAGTCATGTGCAATTGATAAATTATTTTTTTTTTTTCCATCTGTAACGTTTTGAATTGGTTTTAAAAGTTGCTTGATTTTAGAAATTTTGAATGCAAGTATTACATTATTACAATTATTATGAATGAACTAAAAAAATAATAATCAACTTACAATTTAATAGTGGATTGAGTTCCATTATCAACAAAAGTCGATCTGAAACAAAAACATTACATAAATTAGGTTAGTTCAATTAAAGTTAAATATTTATGTAATTTTATACTTTAATATTTCGGTAGTATATTATTCAAGGTAAATACTTATCAATTGAAAAAAAAAAAATTACAAATGACAATTATGACACTGATTATTATTATTTTTAACCGGCACAATTGTTTAGTTTTAACCGTTTTAACACACAACACGTTGTTATAAAATTTTATATTTGTTCTATTTATCGACAAGGTATGGTAACTACATCTATATAGTTTTGGCGGTAAAACGATAGTATACATTGATTGACACGCCATAAATTATGGCGGGAAAAACTAGTAGCATTGTGCCCTCGGCATTGTAGTATGGGTCTCAGGGCCATGCTGTTTCGTCGTGCTTGCTATGTATACGTGTGTGCAATACAATAGCTCCAGTACTATACAGTATAGTGAATAACGCCATACTTCTGGGACTCGTTACAATACTGTCTTGGAATATTACACATACTGTTTTAGTATCTGTCTTGAGACCATACAAGCATGGCGTTGAACGCTATGCATTTCTTACCGTGTACATGAGATAAGATTCATCTTTGCTTTGATCAAAACCTTCACCCATAAATCGATTATTAGCTTTTGCATATCGATTAGTACATTGAGATACACCACCTCTTATGCCTTTTTCAAAAAATAATATCATCTCGGGATCATCTAATAAATCTAATTTTACATCTGTGAGCTTAAGCATAGCATCAAAAGCAAGTACCGGTGCAGTGTAATAATGCGATGGATCTAATTCATATGTTTTGTAACAACTGCTACGGAAATTCTCAAATATATCAGCTAGTAATAATACGTCAGTTTTTAAATATAAATCTGAATATTCACCAAGGGTATTTATATTAAATTTATTCCAAACTTGTTTGGCGTGATTGTAATCTTCATCGGAAATATCACAATCATTAAGTTTGGAATAAAATAATTTTTTTTCAGGTAATTGAGTATCGTCAAGATTATCAATTGAATCAATGTATTCATAGGGAAATACACCTTTACGTATAGCTAATTGAAATTGCTGTGAGTCAGAGTAATATTTTTTTGTAATTTTCTTATCACCATCGTCAAGATATGAAGCTAATTTTTCAATACTTAATGCCATAAAACGAAAAGAGTCTATAAATCTCAACTTTACGAATGTATTTTTTATTGACTTGGTGGATGCAATATATTTTTCTTTATTAATTGGTCAAATATTGATTCGACTATCGAAAACTGTAGATAACGATCTAATAATGAAATGTGAATCATAACCAGATAAATTATGGAAAACAACAGGAATAGTATGGCTCCGTTTATAATTTAAATTACATGCATTATGTGCAGGACCTCGATACTTTCCCGTAAAATGACAATGATCACGGCATCGCGTTTCGCTGGCTGATTTAAATAATTTTCCGCAGATGTGACAAACTTTTGAATTATTATAATAATATTGTTCATCTGCAGTAAGTGGTAACATTTTAACATTATTTTTTAAATAAGTGTTAACTTTTCTACCTAGAATTTCTAATTTTCTTAAAAACCATGTAATACAATCAGGTGAACGATTGATTTCAAACTTCGATATCGAATTGTCATAACTACAATGCAGGTAATAAGCTACACTGTGAGGGGCATGCTTTTGCGTATCATTAATCTCAATCTCCAGCGTACATTCCAGGTCAGCATATACTACGAAGGGTACAGGATCCTTATGCTTTAAATTTTTGAAACTTAACACTTTATCCTCATCTCTTTCTGGTAATCTCATTTTTACTTTATTGTATTTAAAACAATCTGGCATATGTTTCTCAAGTGAATGTTCAAATCTAAAATGATTTAAACATCGATCGCAAAACCATAATCTTGATTGAGACTTTGAAATTTGACATTTGACTAGTCTAGAGAGATTTTTAATCAAAGCAAAATGATGTATAGGTTGATAACTGTCAGGATTTTCATCATCATCATGCAAAATTATATCGGTCTCGACCATTAATAAGTGGATAGTTTCTTTATCAGAATTATTTAAACTTAAATATACAGGAACTATAATAGTATCTAAATGATCTTCATTATTTTTAACAGTTTCGGATTCTATACCGTAAACGTTGATTTTTGAATTATTAAGTTTTTCAAATTTAGGGATATCTTTAAGAGATATTGGAAATCTAATACCTTGATGGTTAAAAACTGCATCCACATGTTGATATGATGACACTCTTTCAGGGTGGTTATTTTTTGCAGGAAACAATGCAGCCTTGATGCACCAATGGAAAGAAAATCCATAATCAATACTGTTCCATGCGAATTATTTTATCCCGGTAAGAAGAACCATGAAAGTAAGATATCCCTACACACGATGAATAAAAACTTGACGTATTTCAGAGATAATTATTTACACTTTATCTCTGCTGATTGTGAAGTTACAACCATCACATTGTGACTACTGATAGAAACAGATAAAATAGATCCACAAGATCTGAAATTGAAGAAACCGAAAATTAATCAAGTACTAATAACACCACACGGTAAACATAAAATTCTCAGTGCAGTGTTAAAAAAGAATCACTTTGACTCATTTCCCATACAAGAATCGAAAGATGTACTAAAAACCGTCAAAAATGTACTAAATGGCTACAACATAAAATTTTTGCGAATCTCAAAACCAAGAAATATGCTCGAAAGCTTGAGCCAATCACTTATCACTGACGTTCTCAAGGAATGTTTAGATGACTGTGAATATTCACTCACCATTTGTCATGGAAGTGTAACCATACCAGACGAAGATGTCCGCAAGGATATCATCGCAAAGTATCACGAAAGCCTAACAGGTGGTCATAAAGGTATCACTAAAACATATCGACGAATTCGTGAACGTTTTTATTGGCTGAACATGAGATATGATATCACAGAATTTATTCGTACGTGCAAAAGTTGTCAAGAACAAAAACAAGTCCGAATCGAGACTAAA
The DNA here is from genome assembly GCA_030273425.1 of Microplitis manilae. Classification (NCBI taxonomy): domain Eukaryota; kingdom Metazoa; phylum Arthropoda; class Insecta; order Hymenoptera; family Braconidae; genus Microplitis; species Microplitis manilae. Next base: position 6,984,161 of record CP092727.1, read on the forward strand.
GAACCAATGATCATCACAGACACTTCTGCAGAACCCTTCGATAAAATCTCAATTGACACAGTGGGCCCATTACCTCAAACACCATCAGGTAATATGCACATTCTTACTGTGCAAGGCAATCTCAAGAAATATTGCGTAGCAGTACCTATACCAAACATTAAGGCCGAAACTATCCAGTAGTTTCTCATTTATAAAGATTATTCAGTGCAAACTCTCCATCCAACGTACAATTTTCCATTGTGGTATACTTGACCACCTATTCGGAGAAACGAGTAATAATATGGAGTTTATGCAAGAGTTAAGTCATGAAGTTTGCAAATCCTTCCACGATAGCGGACTCTTTATGTGTCGGGGCACCACACTTGCAGGTGTTCAGAAAAACTCTATGACTAGATTCCTAATCACCCTGGCAGGTTCATTCACCTCCAGTGGTGGTTGCAAAAGGGCATCATACTCCGATCCTGACGGTAAATAGGATGCAGTCACTGTAACCGGGCATGCCACCTTCACCCGACAAGACTATTACGCTTCCATTAATCTGGATCAAAACGAAGTAATATTACGATCCGGAGTCCGATGCAAATATCAGCATGGGAAGTGTATAGACATCGAAGGACGAAACACCTTCTGGGATTCATTACCACCGGATCAGTGCAATTCTCGCAAGTTCGCCATACTTTATGAAGGAACAGCTAGCAAGATACAAGATCATGTCAATAGGAAACTCGGAGAAGAAGTATATTCAGTGATTGCTGGAGGCGTAACGTTCGCACTAACAGCTAAGGGTCATATCGCAAACTGCACCACCAAACTAATTAAGACTGAACATCCTAGACTCTTCATACTTGACTCCGAGAATAGTAAATTTTTCCACGACGCTAACAGAATCGATACTCAATCCATGGATCTTTTCACATACGTAAACACTAAAATTGTATATCTAGAACGCCATCTTCACAGTCAGATCATGATGCTATACAACGATATGATCAGACAAGAATGTGAGCTAGAAAAGAAGGTTCTACAAAATTCACTTATTATAGCTACGCTAGCACCTGATGAATTTGCATTTCAATTCATGAAGAAACCGGAATGTATTGCTCATGTCTCAGGTGAAGTAATAAGATTTGCCAAGTGTATAGCAGTAGATGTAAAAAGACGAGATACAAAAGGATGCTACCAAGAGTTACCTATACTAAGAGGTAACGACACATATTACATGTTGCCACGAACTCACATATTAATTAAAACTGGGACACAGATAGATTGTAATCCTTTACTAGCACCGATGTATCGACTTGAAGATTCATGGTATGAAGTAAATCCTAAACTCTCTTCTGTACCAAATCCAGAACAACTTACAGTTTCAACAAACCATTCTTGGAAGTATGTACCAGCTCAAGGACTAGCGACAGGAGGAATCTACTCTGACAATGACATCGTGAAATTAAAAGACCATATAATGTTTCTTTTGGAAAGAACTGTTGTATTAAACCCTATTGCCAGAGGAGCAACAGGACAATCTGTAGCTGATAATACAATCAAGATCAACAACTTTATTGATGAAGAGGCTTTAAGACTATCCCTAGCCAAAGCTTGGGGAAAGGTTTATAACTTCTTTAACACCGTAGGTACCTTCAGTGTAACACTCTTTGGTGTATATCTCACGTCCAAGGCAATTAAATTCGCAATAGACACCTTAATACACGGCTATGCGCTACACACTAGATATGGTGTTACGCCCTCGTCACCCTTCAACACTTTTTTAACTATATCTCCAGAAAAATATCATTATTCTGGGAAATGCCCAGCATGAACAACTCATACAGACCATCCCCGTATGATACTTTCATTAAATTTATATCTTAAAGGAAAAACGTAAAATTAACTTAATAACTATATGTATATATATATTTCGGGGAGTGTGCACATATATATATATATATATATATATATATATATATATATATATATATATATATATATATATATATATATATATATATATATATTTATATATAACTTTCATTATTATTAAGAACATGCATAAGAATATACTAAAAAGAATAAATAATTCTATAGGAATTCTCTATTAAGAAATAAATAAGGTTAAAAGCAAATATTTATAGCCGCGCATATACAAATGACATATGCACATATACATATATATATATAATATTGTGTATATGTGCGTATAGAAGTATATGTGTAAGTATAAATACAATTAAAGCATATAAAAATCAATTCCAAAAATAATTATTTATAGTTAAAGTTAATTTGAATATGAATATTAAATTTAAGAGAATAATACGTGCATGTACAACATACAAAAAGCTTTGCATGTATACAAATATCTTTTATATACAATTAAATTTATAAATATATTTTTTTTTATTTACTTAATATACAATTAATGCATGTATGACATGCATACATAAAACATTTAACATGCAGCATGCATAAACATAATTTAACTAATTATAATACTTATTTCTAATACACCATCTTTGTACGAAAGAGAGCATACGAGTAGGCGAGACAAAACATGGGTGGGCGTCAGGAATACCATGTGGTAACCTGAGTACCGGGCGGAGTAAAACAATAAGAGTAAGGCCCAAGAATAAAGAAAAGAAACACCCGCAGCCAGAGTAAGCGACCAACTTACTCTTGCTGCTATCCTGATACTAAAAATCGAGAAAAGACAGTTCAGAGGGCTGTAAAACCCTCAAAATTTAAAAGTAAATTTACCAATAGTAAATTCGTTTATTGCCTAGTATCTATCACATTTTGGAGTTGTAATAGTTAAAAATTATCTATAATTTTAAATGATTTATTTATTAATAAATTTAGCAGATGACGACAGCATCTTAAGTTTGTTTAAATAAATATGATTGCTTATAAAGCATATCGTATTTATTTAAATAAATAAAGATTCCCGGTATTCCATCTCCGATAACGCCAGAAGAGCTGGATCATCGATAAAATTTTGACGAATAAACAATAACTATGGGAGAGTGTCTCTGTGTCTTTTCTCATAGCCCCTACTATGGGGGTCCATCTAAGATTTCAACATATTTACAAGGATTTTCATTTTTACTTCATTTTGGGAGAATAACTTACGAGGATTTTAATTTTCATTTTATTTTGGAGAATATTTACAAGGATTTTAATTTCATTTTTGAGGATATTTACAAGGATTTCAGTTCAATATTTTATTCTGGGATCATTTCAAGGATTTCGATTGTGGATCATTTCAATCAACGTTAAAAGTAAAAAGTATTGTTTTCCCCTCGTTAAACGGGTGCAGTCGTTTTTTTTATTTTGTGCTGTGAATACATATGGGCATTTAAAACAAATAAATTAAAAATTTACTCGAAGAAAAGTTAATAAAATTTTGGTGAATTTAAAATAAGTGTGTGAATTTTAAGTTTATAATTTCTTTTCAGTTTTACCGCAACCGCAGGTAACGATTTTATTTGATTTTGAAAGGATGCTCTCTTTCCTTTTTTTTTACAAATACCGAATTTGTGAACAATTCGTGAAACAATTGTTTTTCTTCTAAAATTCTAAGTAATTTTCATGAATAAACTTAATAACTAGACCTTTGCATGTCAATTTTTAAAACAGACCTTCCATACAAACAATAATTATTAATTTAAACAAACAAAACTAACATCAATAATAAAGTCTAATAAAATTTGAGGTTTCGTTAATTAATTCAACCTAGTTGAGTTATCCGACGGACGAAATCGGAAGTTATTAGATCGAGAGAAAATATCATTATCGTAATCTGTTTAGTTCAGAAGCGTTTTGGGAAAAATATTATATTAAAAAATAAAAATTTCCTAGAGAAATTTTGATTTACAATCATTATTTTCTTTTATTATCGTTTGATAACTCAAATAAATTACAAGAAAATTTACAAACGTAAACATTTTCTTTCCTTTGTTATGTCCGACTATTATTTATTTAACTATTTGGTTGCGTGGATTAGGCATTCGGACTTACCAATGCAATTTTCGGCTCGAATGTTTAGTTCAAGCCTTAATTTATTTTATTTTGGGATACGTTTCGATGTGAACTTTCTTTAATTTCTTTATCTTTAATTAAACTAGAGATAGTTTTACGGTAGATGAATATATGATTTTGATAATTAATACATACAATTTAAATTAATAGCATCCTTATTTACTCTTAAGATTTTTGAGACTGATTAGAAAAATTGTTAAAATTGTAGAAAGAAAAGAGGTCAATTGTAACGGTCTTACCTTTGCACTGCTATGTAAATGTATGTATGTGTATAGTTTCTTTTCCTGGAGATGGTACCCGCGTCGTAGACCCTTGGACTGCTGATAACCCACGATGACGACAATCTCCGGGTGAGGAATGAGGTGGTGCTTAATTACGTAGCTTATTTTATGAATAATACTAACACAGTTATCGTCACTTATGCTTTTCTTTATTTTTAAAGTTAAATTCAAAATGGATAATAAAGATTCCTTTAATTTTCTTTAGAGAAAATAGAGGTGATACTCTTTAAAGGAATATCTTTATTATCTTACTCATTAATTAATTATACTCGAAAATGTTTACAGAGCTTTACACTGATTATTGTTTTAGATATAAATTTTTGAATTTTTAAGAATATAATTATTCTTACAAATTTATATTAGCACTTAACTTATCACTCACAACCGATAACGCTTTTATCTTTATTTTATGAATTTGTTTCTGCTGATATTTCCTTTATTTTCTTGTTCAGGAAATAGAGCTAAAACTCTTTAAAGGAAGATACTCTTAATTTTTATGTTAGTAGAGGAGGGCATAACTGGCGAGACAGGACTTACCCCCTCCCTGCGGCCCCTGGCGCCGGTCCTAGGGGGTTTTCCCGAGGGGGAAGGGAGAGGGGGGTAGGGGACCCCGTGACGTCAGAGGGAATTCCCTTTGTCGGTGCTGGGGGCCCAAATGACTTGTCAAAATATTTGACGAGATGGGCGTGGGAGATTGGACGTAATGGATTGTAGGTGTCAAAATTAATGATGTGGGTATAGAAAATTTTAATTGACTGCAGGTGTGCAGGTTTTAGGTGAGAGCCGGGAAATCAGGGTACAATGGACCGCTGGTATAAAAATATTTGACGAGATGGGATGTGGATGATTGTGTGTAATGGAATGTAGGTGTCTAAATTAATGATATGGGTATAGAAAATTTTTAATTGAATGCAGGTGTGCAGGATTTAGGTGAGAGTCGGGAAATCAGGGTACAATGGACCGCTGATATAAAAAATCTTTTGACGAGATGCGCCGTAGATAATTTTAATTGAATGCAGATGAGATGATTGTTGGGTTCAATGGAATGTTTAGATGGAAAACTGGTGTATGAGGGTAAATTTGAATAAGAACAGGTTTTTATTTATTCTTTTTTATTTATCATTTTCTTCACATGCACATTCATACTTATAAAAACATAGATTTTATTTTAGGTATATGTATTTTAATAGTATATTTCTTATTATATACTTATCCTCTAGCAGTTATATTTAGCTATTGTGTGTACTTTTAGTCATAATTACTGCTAACAATCTTGTCTAACAATTGAAGAAGTGGATGATCAGCCATAACTATGTACAAAGTGTTCTTTGGAGTACGAAAATATTTGGTCATTCTATAATTCATTCCTGGAGGATATTCATCGGGTAGAAAATATGCAGGTTCTCTTAAAAATTTATTAGCTATAGTATTAGGACCAATTATGCCACCATGAGCCGATAAATAATTGATATAACATGACCTTCTGGAATAACTGTTGAACATTTTATCTTGAAAAGAGACTATAGCATTCCATTTGTCATCACGAGTAAAACTAGGTGATATTTTCCATTGATTTTGCTGCTCGCAAGCCAAAGTCGCCACACATTTCCCAAAACCCTTATTACCACGAGCCAACAAAATTTTACCCCGATGTTTTTCAATAATGTCGTCGACTGCCCAAAATTGTACAAAGAGATTACCAAGTGGCTAAATGTATTTGTTTTCTAGAATTTCGCATTCTGTCATTGTGTTCGCTTCACTAACGTACTCCTTTTGCATGAACATTATTACAAATTCGAATGGATATTCTCTCAAATATTCTATCACTTGGTTCACTATATCACCAAACATCATTCCCAAATATTTGAGATCATGATGCATTGCAAAAACATTCTCAATGCTACGTACTCGAAGGTCAAATACTCGTACACCTGCTTTTAATTGTTCAGTCATGTTCAATTGTTGTGTTTGAGCTGCCAGTACGAAAGTTTTATATGTGGCAGAATTATGAGTACCAATCATTGCAAGCGTATTTATCTTTCGTGTCCCTGTAAAATCCGTAAGAAAGTAACTATGATCCCGGTAAGTCGAAGAATATGCTGTAGACAAAGACACTAATGGTGCCAACGCTAATACAAACACAAATATTATTTCCATTATAGTATAATATACACTATTTCTCTATAGTTATAGTATACTATAACCTGTCGTGACGAATCAATTTTGAAAACTACCAAACTCAAGGTATAATATAAATGATAATCAGGTATAAGCGAGTAGAGGGGGAAGATTCATGTTTTTCCCAACTTTCTTTGATTACCTAGATTGAAGAAATGCGCTTATGTATTAGTCTCTTACATACACTCACGCACCATGGATCCATTAGATATTCCGGAGATTGATGATGAGTTCTTACAGGCGTTTTTTGAGTCGAACGCTTTACCCGAAAATTTACTGCATTTGAATAGTGACAATTTGGATTTGCATATACAGTCTCCTTACCACGGAAATAATGAAAATGAAGGTGATGAAATTCTTAATGAATTTGGAATCGTGCCTTCTTCGAACCAAGTGTTTGTAGTTGATGATTTTGACGAAAATTTATTGCGTTTTAATAGTGATGAATTAAATTTGAATATTCAACCTGTACTTCTTAATCACGTAAATAATGAAGGTGACGAAATTCTTAGGGAATTTGGAATCGTGCCTTCTTCAAACCAAGAGATTGTGGTTGGTGATTTCGATGAAAGTTTATTTGACGGTAGGTTATTGATTTTTTTTTTTTTTATTAATTTTCTTTTTGAGTTATAAATAATACTGATATTTGAAAAAATCTTATTTTGTCAAAGGTATTGTGCAAGATGGCGGGAGAGTAGCCGATGATAATAACTTGCTGGATCAAGCTGTATTGGGATATAACGATGAGTTTCAAGTTGGTGGTGATAATAATATTGCGGAAAATAATGGTGAGCGTAATGAACCAGAAAACGATAGGCTTCAAGATGTAGTTGGGAGAGATAATGCAGGGATAGATGCAGCTGTTGATCATCCGCTTATTCAGATTTTTGACGGTGTAGAACGCCTTGAGAAATATAGAGTGAATACTCATGCTATGAGATTCAGAATAAGTCCTGTACCCCAGGGTGATAATGCAGTTCAATGGACAATAAAAGCTTTTCGCGAAGTATATGATAGAATAATGACTGCGGGTGGAGCAGGTAACAATCGTTTCTGTCTCAGCTTTCGATTCGAGGGGCTACAGGGTAATGCTGCATATCAAAGCATGAGACCAATAGAAGGATACAAATTTGAAGAATTGTGGGATTTAGTTAATAAAATTTCTCAAAGTGCAGGAGGATTTGAGGTCACTGATACTTTCAATATCAAATTACACATTGTTGAAGCTATGGCGGGACAAAAGTATACCATTGAATGTGACAAAAAAAGACCTTCTGGTGTAATAAAAATGAGCAATGATGATAATCTTTGTTTACCTAGAGCGCTAGTCGTTGCATTAGTAGGACAAAAAAAAATAGCTACAAGAGCATCAACTGGGCCTATACATGAAGAATGGAAGCGTATACGTAAGTGTAAAAATAAAGGAAAATCGTACCAGCGTGATGAAGCGTTAAAACTTGTTGCACGTGCAGGTGTAGTCATACCTGAAGACGGATGTGGGTTAAAAGAAGTTGAAAAATTTCAACATTATTTCTTACCACAGCAAATAGCAATAATAGTATACAAATTAAGAACTGATCCCGGGAATAAGCAACACGAAGTTATTTTCGATGGTACAGCATTGGTGACTTTACAAAATCAAAGTGTGACTCATACGCTTAGGATTGTTTATTATCCAGATGAAAAACATTTCGAATATATACAGACAATATTAAGTTTTCAAGCATCGAGACACTATTGTGAACCATGTCGCGTAATCTATAAAAATCCGTACGATCACATAAATTGTCCTTTGACATGTACTAAATGCTATGCAAAGCCACCGTGCGCACTCACACCGTTTAAAAAAATGTGTAACATATGTAATCGTGTATTTTACAGTGATAAGTGTTTTAACTATCATAGGCAACCGGGGTCGTATCAAGGTAATCAATCAGTTTGTGAAAATGAACATTTTTGTTTAACATGTAAAATGATTATATTTCCAAAAACTTATAAGCATGAGTGTGGTAAGACCATGTGTGATATCTGTAATAAATTATGTGAATCAGGGCATTTATGTTTCATGCCTGTGGCTAAGCCCTTAGAGGAACAAAAAAAGTACACAAAATTTATCTACTACGACTTTGAAACGCGACAAGACGATAAGCTACAAGGCAATGCATCCGTCAATATCCACATACCTACTTTATGTATCGCGCAAGCTGTTTGTAACTTATGCTGTAATAACGAAGATTTAAATCTTAATTCTAATATAGTAAATTGTATTAATTGTGGTATAAGTGAAACCATCTTTCATGGTGAGAATTGTGTCAAAGAATTTGTGGATTATATTTTTGAATTAAGTAAGTTAAAAAATTGTAAAAAAATTGTATGTATAGCACATAATGCAAAAGGGTTCGATGCTCAGTTCATTCTCACTGAAATTATTGCGAAGCAGTATGCTGATATAGATACTATAATAAATGGTACAAGTATCACGTTAATGGAATTAAATAAGAAAAAAATCAAATTTATTGATAGTTTAAATTATATTCCTATGGCTTTAGCGGCTTTACCTAAGGCTTTTGGATTTTCAGATCGAATGAACAAAGGGTATTTCGCGCATTTATTTAATACCGCAACAAATCAAAACTATGTAGGTCCAGTACCTGAAAAAAAGTATTATAGTCCAGATACAATGAGCGTGGTAGAGAGAAAAGTATTTTTACAGTGGTATGATGAAAGAGTCAAAACAAATAATTTATTTAATTTTAAAGAAGAAATTATATTTTATTGTCGACTAGATGTTAGCATTTTACGTTTAGCATGTAATAAATTCCGTAATTTAATTTTAAAATGCGGAAACGTTTGTCCGTTTTCAGAATGTGTAACTATAGCATCGACTTGCATGCAATTTTACAGACGTAACTTTTTAAAAAACCAGCGAATTGGTCTAGTACCACGTATAGGGTATCGTCTAGGGGATAATCAGTCAAGAATCGCTATTGAATGGCTTACTTGGCTAGAACATAAAAAAAATATCAAAATAACACATGCATTACGGGATCGCGAAGTTAAAACACCAAACGGAGTAAAATTAGATGGGTACAGTGTGGATGAATATGGTACAAAATACGCATATCAATTTCATGGTTGCTTTTGGCATGGGTGTCCGAAGTGCTTTAAAAATAATCGTAATCGCTCAGTATTTAGAAAGAAAGATAATAAAAAATCTACCAGCCCCAATTCACGGTTTGAAAGTACACAGATGCAGGCTTTAAAAATAAAAGAATGCGGCTATGTACTTACAGAAATTTGGGAGTGTGAATTTAATCTCGAAAAGAAAAACAATTCAGAGTTACAAATATTTCTTGGTAGCTCAAAAGTAATGGCAGTAAAACCATTAAATCCACATGATGCATTTTTCGGAGGACGTACGGGTAACGTGAAAACATATTACGATGTTAAAAAAAATTCTTCAGGGAATGATATAGAAAAGATCAGATATGTAGACGTATGTTCATTATACCCTTGGGTTTTGAAAACCGGTTTCTTTCCAGTTGGTCATCCTAAGGTTTATGTAGATGTTGCTTGTCAAAATATAGCTCCAAATAATAATATTGAAAACATACAAGGGCTGATAAAATGTAGAGTGTTACCTCCAAGAAGTCTATATCACCCAGTTTTACCTGTTAGAGCGCATGGCAAATTATTTTTTCCTCTATGTATGAGTTGTTGTCAGAACCAAATTCAAACCGAATGTCCTCATGAAAATGAATGGGAAAGAGAGCTGTACGGTACCTGGGTTGCATGTGAACTCCGTAAGGCCGTAGAAAAGGGCTATGTCATTCAAAATATTGACGAGGTTTGGGACTACCAGGTAGTACAGTATAACCCAAAAGAAAAAAATACTACGGGTCTGTTTGTAGAATACATAAATACTTTTTAAAGATTAAGCAGGAGGCTTCTGGATGGCCAAGCCAATGTAACGATGAAATTTCTAAGCATGAATATCTAACAAGGTACGAAGATAGAGAGGGCATAAAATTAGATCCTACAAAAATTGAAAAAAATCCTGGCTTAAGATCTTTAGCTAAGCTATTTTTAAATTCGTTTTGGGGTAAATTTGGACAGCGGGAAAATATGAAAAAAAAATCAATTGTGAATTCATATGAAGAATTTTGTGATTTAGTTTTCAATCCTGAAATAGAAATATCTGAATTTGTACCGATTAACCAAGATACGATTTTTATTAATTGGGCAAATAATTTAGATAGTTTTATCCCGTCTGACCGTGCAAATGTAGTTATTGCTGCTTTTACAACAGCGCAGGCTAGGCTCAAATTATACAGCTATTTAGAATACTTAGATAGACAGGTTTTATATTATGATACAGACTCTGTAATTTACGTTAGTGACGGTTCACGAGATTTGCCAACTGGTGATTTTCTTGGTGATCTAACTGATGAGTTAGAAGGATATGGAGAGGGTAGTTACATTTCATCATTTGTATCGGGTGGCCCGAAATTTTATGCGTACGTTGTACAAAAACCCGACGGAACTACTACAGAGTGCTGTAAATTAAAAGGAGTAAGATTAAATGCTGAAACATCTGAGTTAGTTAACTATAATACTGTACGTTCCCTTGTAGTCGATAATGTGGACCCTTTTAATATTAATTACACAAGTATACGTAGAGATCAATATCACCAAGTTTTGACTCTAAAAGAGTCAAAAATTATCAGAGCGACTGGCCCCAAGAGACGTAGACTGGGTGAGACAGATAGCTTACCATACGGATATAAGCGGTCTAAGACAGAGATTACTAAGTAAAGAAAAAAATTTATAAATTTTTTGTAAAGTACGAACATTTTTTACTAGAGTAAAAAAAATTTTTTTTATAAATTTTTTGTAGTGTAAAAAAATTTTTTTTTGCAATGAAAACTTTTTCATAAATTTTTTTTGTAAAGTATAAAAAAATTTTTGTAATGAAAACTTTTTCATCAATTTTTTTTGTAAAGTATAAAAAATTTTTGTAATGAAAACTTTTTTTTTATAAATTTTTTGTGAAGTACGTAAATTTTTTTTGTGAAGTATGTAAATTTTTTTGTGAAGTATAAAAAATTTTTGTAATGAAAACTTTTTTTTCATAAATTTTTTGTGAAGTACGTAAATTTTTTTTTGTGAAGTATGTAAATTTTTTTGTGAAGTATGTAAATTTTTTTGTGAAATATGTAAATCTTGAAGGCATGAGTGTATTTTTATTGTATCAAATTTTTGAATGTAATAATTATTGTAGTAATTCTGTAGTAATTATTTAATATAAAATTTTAATACAATAATAAATTTTTCATTTCTTATATATTTCCCTGCAATTTAACTTTTATTTCAGAAAGAAACATGGATCCGAGATGGAAACATCCATTCACATCCATGATTTGTGGTCCAACAGGATGTGGAAAAACTTTTTTTGTTAAACGATTTTTACGAGAAATCAAAGAAATTTGTGATACTCAACTTCATAAAGTCATATTCTATGATTCAGAGTGGCAACATGGCTATGCAGACTATGATAAATCGTTTGTTGAGTTTCGTGAGGGTTTACCTCAATCCGGAGACTTTGACGATAATTTACCAAAATTAGTAGTGATTGATGATTTAATGCGTGAAGCATCTAGCGGTTCAATAGTAGATTTGTTCACCAAAGGTAGTCACCACAAAAATCTAAGTGTAATATTTTTATCTCAAAACCTGTTTCATCAAGGGAGAGGTCAACGAGATATATCACTCAATACAAATTATATAATAATGTTTAAAAATCCTCGTGACCGTGCACAAATTTCTCATTTAGCGCGCCAGGTATATCCAGAAAATCCCAAGTTCTTACAAGAAGCATATTTTGATGCCACTTCTAAGCCCCATGGGTATTTAATTCTTGACCTTAAACAATCAACACCTGAAAACTGTCGATTCAGAACATGTATTTTTCCATCCGACCCAATCCATTATGTTTATATTCCGCGAAAAAATCATAATATAAAAGGAGGTGACTCACGTAATAATATTCCAGTTATACGATTGTATTGGCATCGGAAAGATCTTCTAGCAGTCGTTCTGCACGTAAAGCTATTGGACGCAAAAACGCTGCTCTTCTTCAGGCTCTTGTATACGCATCAACTGATCAACGTCGTGCTATACTACGTCACGCGAAAAAAGATTTTATTCGTATTATTTGTGAATGTTGTTTAAATATTTTACGTGGCAATATTCCAATAAAAGATTCTGAAAAAAAATTACTAGCCAAGCATAAGAAAATTTTACGAAAACTTTCGGAAAAAAATAAAAATTGGTCAATAAAGAAAAAAATTATTAATCAAAAAGGTGGTGCTTTTTTGCCTATGTTACTGGGTCCGATAATAGGTGCATTATTATCAAATATTTTTTAAAATATGGAGTATGCAAGAAAAATGGTTCTAGTACCACAAGAAAGTATAGAAAAACTTAATTCGGTAAATTCTACGGAAAAAAATTTTGAACAGTTATTATCCTCACTATCGAGTCAATATCTGCCCACGTCACAGACACCTGGAAACCCTACTTCTCGCCTTGATGCTGAATTATCTAAAATTTTAAATGAAAATTCTACAAATAATAATGATAAACTGAAAAAGTATACAGAAATACTCAGACGATATTTATTTTTAAAAAAGAAAGAACATACGAGGGATGTGGATAGTGAACAAATTGAAAACAGTGAACTATCGAAGTCTGCACAGTCATCCGGCCCTTCTAAGGAAAATGACATTAGCAGTATTTTAGAAAATATTGACACTCAAGAACCTCTAAGTATTTTAGAAAGTAATACTAACACTGGTGGAATAAGATCATATGAGTTTCATGACATAATAAAGGGTGTTCCAAAAACTTATAAATCATTAGCAGAAAATATTTTGCGTCATATTGATTCCGTCGATATCGATAAAAGATTAACGTGGGATCAAAAAGGTAGTGTTACATTAGACGGCTGTAAGATTCCTAATAGTAATATTGTAGATCTTATCAATGATGCTGTACGCCATCGGAAAAATACGAAAGCTACTGGTAGAAATTTTTTCGCTAGCTACTTGAATGAGATCAACACTCCTCGCGAATTTGTAGGAAATGGTAGTTTTTGGAATAAAAGTTTAGTGGGATTAAATAAATTACCTATTGGTACTTCTACCCCAACACGAGCAAATGAAAATAATTCCTCAGAAGACTCACAAAGTTTTCAATCATTTAGTCAAACAAACTCTACTCTACAAGAAGGAGGAAACAAAAAGCAGTTTTATAAGAATTCATTCAAATGGCAGCGACTGTAGAAGAAGAAGAAATACTCAAAAAAGAGTATTATGATCCATCTAACCCTGTTTCTTATTCTGGAGCTCGAAATTTATTGGAAAAATTTAAAAATAAGATACCTGAAGAAAAAATAAATGACTGGTTAGCAACTCAAGATAGTTATACTAGACATAGACCTGTAAAACGTAAATTTCCACGGTTACACTATACTGTTTCAAATATTGATGATGTATGGGAAGCAGATTTAGTTGAATTAAAATCTTTAAAAACATATAATGATGGTGTTTCATTTCTTTTAGTAGTAATAGATATACTTAGTAAATATTTATGGGTGGAACCGTTAAAAGATAAGTCTGCAGCAACTGTACTTCAAGGTTTTAAAAATATTTTTAATCGTAACAATAACCGCAGTCCTATGATGTTACAAACAGATAAAGGTAAAGAATTTGTAGCCACTACTGTTCAGGACTTTTTGAAATCGAAAAATATAAGCTTTAGAACAGCTCGTAATCCTGATGTTAAATGTGCAGTGGTAGAACGAGTAAATCGAACCCTGAAAGAACGCATGTGGCGATATTTTACTCATCATAAAACTTACCGCTATTTAGATATCTTACAACAATTAGTTGCTGCTTACAATAATACAAAGCATAGTTCAATTAGAATGGAACCATCATCTGTAACTTTATACAATGCTAAAGTCGCATGGAATAATATTAATAAACAGTTTCTAGCACCAACAGCTCGAAAAAGAGTCTTTAAATATAAGGTGAACGACTATGTACGGATCAGTAAATATAAGGCGGTGTTCGAGAAAGGATATGAGGCTGGTTATACTGAAGAAATTTTTCAAATAACAAAAGCAAAACTTCGGCAGAACATTCCTATTTATGAATTAAAAGATTTAAATGGTGAAGAAATTGATGGTTTCTTTTATGAACAAGAATTAGTACGCGTTAATAAAGATCTTGAAAAAGACGAATTTACAATCGAGAAGATAATTAAATCCAAGGAAAAAGGAAAAAATAAACAATATTTTGTCAAGTGGCAGGGATATCCAGATAAATTTAATTCTTGGGTTCTCGCATCAACAATATCAGAATGAATAAATCAGAGTTTCATATGGTTTTACCTAGTGATAGTAGTATGAACTACTACCCCAACAACACAGCGACCAATTATACAACAATGCTGCCTGAGCATGTTAAATTAGAAGGCCAATGGGTTGTTGGAATGAAAGAAATACAGTTTCCAGCAAGTTTTCTTCATATACAATCAAAAAAAAAAGTAAAATATGTTTAGTAAGAGCTGAAGGATCAAAAGATATATGTGAAGATTTTTATTTTCCACCTGGCCTCTATAATGATCAAAAGCAATTGGTACATAATTTGACTTATTTTCTTCCTACGATGAAGCATTTTCATTTTGAAATAAATGAATCAGGATATACTAGAGTCAAACGAATTTGTGAACCTCCTTTTTGTAAAGATACGAGTCATCGCCTTGAACTGTCAAATACTCTATTAGATATTTTAGGCTTTGAACGCTACACTGATAGAAATAATCAGCAAAAATTTGTAATTGGTAATAGAAAGGGAAGAAGTTATGAATTCACAAGTATAAGTAAAAGACCTCTGAGTTTAATACGAGGTTTGCCCAGCAGTCTCTTTATATATTCAGATATATGTTCCCCCTATGTAACTGGTGATGTGAACTCTGCACTGTTACGTATAATACCTATAGATGCAAGTTCATATACATACGGTATGATGATTACCAGCACCTTTGGCTCTCCTAACTATATTCCGGTTTTATCAAATTCATTTAGAACAATTGAAATAGATATAAGAGATAATGACGGAGATCCTGTACCATTTGACTACGGACCATTGAACGTTACACTACACTTTAAAAGAGTTGATTAAAAATGTCTCATTATATCGAGTATTACAATAACCAGGCGGGTGGAGGCTACATTGAAAAATATAATAGATTTGGTAAAGTTTATGTTGGGTCTTATCAGCATGGACATGGAATAGGGGCCTTTCTCGGAGGACTCTTTCGTAGAGTAGTCCCGTTTCTTGGTAAAGCAGCACGCGCTACAGGAAAGGAGGCACTTCATGCAGGTGCTAATGTGTTGAGTGATTTCACAGCGGGACAAATTCCTTTAAAACAGTCCTTGGAGCATAGGCTTACAGAATCGGGATTACGTCTTAAAAGAAAGGCATCAGAAAAATTGGATGAGATCATGAGGGGTTCTGGATATAAAAGAAAGCGCATGCGCAAAATTACTCATAAGACTACCAGAACTGGTAGGGTGAAGAAGCGGGAAAGTAATTAAAAAACTGCAGCAAAAAGAAAAAGGAAAGCCAGTAAGAAGAAGAAAAAATCGACTAAAAAAGTGCGTAAAGTAAAAAATTCTCGAAAGAAACGTGACGTGTACGATATATTTAATTAAAAATGTCGTTTTTACATTCACATTCTGCTGAGTGCGCGAAATCAGAACTTGATTTATTCACATTACCACCTACACAAACAAGTATTGAACAATCGCAATGGACGTATTACAACCCAATGTCATCTTTGTCGGACGACGCTCCGATAGAATTTGTCGTACCTGGGCATGGCAAGGAATACATCGATTTATCGCATACTATGATAAAAGTTAAAGCAAAAATTATACAATCTAATGGCAAAGTAGACGAAAAAGATTATGTGGGCCCAGTGAATAATTTTTTGCATTCAATGTTTAATCAAGTAGATGTGTTTTTCAATCAAAAAATGATTTCCCCGCCCAATAATGCCTACGCTTATAGGGCATACATAGAAACACTTTTAAATTATGGAGTTGACGCAAAAAAAAGTCATCTAAAAATGTCTTTATGGTCTATGGATACCCGGGATGAAATGGATGCTGTGGTAGCAAAAAAAAATACCGGTCTAGATGAACGGTTCGCTTATTCGTCAAAAGGAAAAGAGTTTGAAATGATGGGACATTTACATTGTAATGTTTTTAATCAGGATAAATTTTTGCTTAATGGAGTTGAAATGAGAATTCGATTAATCCGCTCAAAAAACGCATTTTGTCTTATGGATGGAAGTGCAAATTCTTACATTGTCAAGATTTCAGAAGCAATGTTAGTTGTCAGAAGAGTGAAAATCAGCCCAAGTATTTTGATTGCTCATGCAAGAACATTGAATCAAACAACAGCAAAGTATCCACTAACTAGAGTTGAAGTAAAATCATTTGTTTTATCCCAGGGTATACTCGGTAACACCATTGATAATGTTGTATTGGGTCAGTTACCTAAAAGAATAATAATTGGTTTTGTGGATAATCGAGCATATAATGGCTCAAAAATTCATAACCCATTTAATTTCCAAACATTTTCGTTAAACTATCTTTCCTTATACATTGACGGGAAACAGCTATTGGGCCGAGCGCTACAGCCAAATTACGGGGACAATTACTTAGAGGTGGAAGCATTTAATACACTTTTTAGTGGAACGGGTATCCATTTTGGAAATGCGGGGAACTGTATCTCACGTATTGAGTATACTCACGGATACACTCTCTATGCTTTTGATTTAACACCAGATCTATCAGCTAATCTAGCTTCTCATTGGAATTTGGTAAAAACTGGAAGTTTGAGAATAGAAGCACGTTTTGCTAGTGCTCTTGAAGTTAATGTGAACTGCGTAGTATACTTGGAATTCGATAATATATAAGAAATAGATTCTTCAAGACAAGTTATTGTAGATTATAATTGATTAATAAAAAGTATATGAGATAGAGAAGTAGTGAATAAAATTTAGTATTTAGTAAGATACCACACTGTACGGTTAGTTTTATGGATACTCGTCAGTTATTGAAACTGCTACCATACACCGATGCCTGCACTGGAGGAGTCTACCCAGCAGACAAAATCCCTTGGGCATGGCCCCGCCCTTGTGGAATCATTGCAAATACCGATGACCACACAAAACCAGGAGTACATTGGGTTGCATTCTTTGTCAACAAGAATGGATACGGAATCTACTTCGACAGCTTCGGACGACCACCCAGTGACCCTCGATTTACTCAACGCCTTGGGAGAAACTGCAGAAGCTACAAATGGAATAAACATCAACTACAAGATATTGCTTCTAATTTTTGTGGTCAATATTGTATTGTTGTACTTCATTGGCTTTCTAATAACAACTCCCTATCATCATTTTGTAAACTGTTTAATAAAGACACAAAACAGAACGATCGACTTTTATTAAGAATGTTCAATAAAATTGTTAAATATAGGAAAAAGCGAAATAAAAATAAATTAAGTAAACCATTTACAAATTTATCTGGGAGAGGGTTAATTTATAATCAAAGTTGTAGACGATAAAACATGTATTCTTTAGGCTAAGATTTTATAATAAAAAATGAAAAAAAATATAAATAATTTTTATCATTATTTCCAACTGGTATTTTTCTACTTATTCTACTCAGATTATTTATAGTTAACTTAAAGTAAAATAAATTAATGACGGGAATAAGGTGTGGAAGAAATCTTAATTAGTAAGAAATAAATTTTTCATTGTTTTTTTTTTTTTTTAATATATATTTTTAAAATTAAAATACAATTCGAATTACAGATTTATTATTTTTTTATAAATATCATACAATTTTACTCAAACATTATCGTAGTTTTATTTTTTTTTTATTTTTTTCAATTGTTTTATTGTTCTTTGAAATTTTTATTTTCTTATCAATTCTTTTGACCTTTCGAATTTTTATTTGTTGTGGTTTTTTTTTCTTCTTAATATCAAATCCTCCTGTTGGGACTCAGCAATTTTCTCAAATACACCTACTAGAGCTGGCTCTTGACTTTGAGCGAACGGAGTTGATACAGAGGGATATTCTGAAATCAGATAAAAAAATGAGATCTTAATTTTAAAAATATTTCAATAATAATAATAATCATAAATTGAGTGATTGTATATACCTTTTCCATCTAAAAAAAACGACTTTAAGAAATCGAATACGACTTCATTTTTTATTTCCTCTAGAAGCACTCTCCTACTGTCCCCATCTAAAAATAGAATGATGAATAAAAATTATGTAAAATTAGATTAAAAATTTAAACTTGTTATAATTACCTGAGCGTGCATACTCCCACATTTAATAGACAGCCTCTAGATTAATATTCATGTGAGCTTCTAACTCCCTATTGATTCTTTCTACTGTCTCTGAAGTAATCTTTTTTAAGATCTCCTCTGTTTTCAACAATAAAATAAACTCAATATTAATACCTAATTATATGATGAAGAACTATATAAATTTAATTGATGTAAATACCTGGACATGAAGATCGCTTAAGCTCTGTGCCGCCCTGGGGTAACGAATCCTGCTTATCAAGTTGAGACAAATTTCCACGTAAACCATGAATTTTCATATATTTTTCCTGAGATACAGGATACATATCTTGTCCCGAGTCTTCCCTTAACTTTGGAGTTATATTAACTCCATTTATCTCCACAGCAACCTGGTGCTGCTTCTCAAAATCCTCACCAATAGCTATGAGTAGTTCATCAAAACCATCGTTTAATAGAGGATGCATTGCTCCTATTCCACTTGACATCGTTAATATTTGATAATTTTTCACTGTAGTGACCACTTCCAAACACAAACACTGAGTGTTAGGTTTTGGATCCTCCCGCCCTTTATAGAAAATCTATCCCTGCTCTCCCACCACCAATGACTTTACAATTTCCAGTTTTCTAACATTTAATGGTATACATTATTCATTTGACTGAATCTATCTCTCTTCCACAACAATATAGAGTAGCTAGATAAAAAGGAATATAGTGCCGACCACTACCCCAACATTGTAATTCACATAACTGCATCTCTTCAATTGGTTTTTCTTCGATTTCATAGTCAAGATTCAATGGGGGGTTTAAAGCTAACACTTTTGTGGTCGGATTGAACTTTAATAAGTGAACAAGATATTCTAAGTCAATACTTTGAGATAAGGTATCCGCATTCGTAAGGATGCTAGTGCTTGCTATGCTTCTAAGTGAAGGCGGGTGATACTTAATTTCCCAGGAACTGTACTCATAATATTCCTGTGTCACACGTTCAGGTATACACAACCTAGGTATCGCAATACACAATTCAAAAAAGTCTAAATCTTCACTCACGAAGGCTGAAAATTTCCACAGATTCACATGAGGTTTCTTTGAATAACCAACACATAATTTACATTGTTTTTCACTATTTGCATTAATATTTTTTAAATCAAATATTTCTTCAATAACACTTTTATAAAACACTTTTGAAATTTTTTCTTTTCTAATTTTGAGTCGTTTTCGTTCCTGAAAAAACTTTTTTAAATTTATATGCCTCTGCCCAAGCGATAGGTCAAAATTATACATTTTTCAGTAAAACCCTACCACACTCAAATGAAATATAACTATAAAATAAAGTTCTCAAATTTAAAATTGTTTATTTCCCCCTCCATTAGTTAACCCCCCTCCATAAAATTAGGCCTCTCGGCCATCTCCCCCCTACACTTTTTTTCCTACTGCATGTGTAAGTTTAAATAACAAATATAAATCAGTATAAATTGTGACTACACAACAATCACTTCAGAGCCATGGCATCCCAAGACTTTGTGTACCAAGCTCAAGTAATTTCATTAAATAAATCGAATACAAAGCAGTTACGTTGCGGCTTAAAATATTACGACAATGACTTTAAACCAGTCGTACAAATCATCAGTGTACAACCAAAATGTGAAATACAATTAAATCTAAATGAGTGGCAAAAATTAAGTAGCTCTATGGAAACCATCAATAATTATTTTTTCGATGAAGAAAACCCTGCTTTTTATCGCAAGTTCTGTCAAATTGGACACGGAGACTTTAAAATTCATTTCGCTGAATTTAAAAATGAACGCTGTGTTATACTACAACTTCAGGATAATCGAATTTTTTTCCTTGCGGCGACTGCTAACTTTCTCAAAATATGCAGCACGAGAGTCAATCACTGGTTAAACCATCTACAAGGATTACCTTTAAAATATTATGTTGATTCTACTATTCATAATATATCAAAATATATTCTAAAAAATCTGATACTGAATACCAGAGAAGTTCCAAACACCTCCACAGTTATAAAGTACCTAGAAAATCATTTCGATGAAATGAATAAATTTAACGAAAGATTTACTTCAATAGAAGCAAATATTTCCTATCATGGATTTTCATTCTTTTGGGAACTAATTTATTTCCATGACGATTTGGTTCAACGCATCATCAAAGAAATCAATTTACAACAAACACATCGCTCAAGCCTGAACTACTATCACGCCAACTACTCCATGGATGATGAAGTCACCATTGTATAGAATTTTATTATAAGCTTACACTATAACAAACACTAATACATATACCTAAAATAAAATCTATGTTTTTATAAGTATGAATGTGCGTGTGAAGAAAATGATAAATAAAAAAGAATAAATAAAAACCTGATCTTATTCAAATTTACCCTCATACACCAGTTTTCCATCTAAACATTCCATTGAACCCAACAATCATCTCATCTGCATTCAATTAAAATTATCTACGGCGCATCTCGTCAAAAGATTTTTTATATCAGCGGTCCATTGTACCCTGATTTCCCGACTCTCACCTAAATCCTGCACACCTGCATTCAATTAAAAATTTTCTATACCCATATCATTAATTTAGACACCTACATTCCATTACACACAATCATCCACACCCCATCTCGTCAAATATTTTTATACCAGCGGTCCATTGTACCCTGATTTCCCGGCTCTCACCTAAAACCTGCACACCTGCAGTCAATTAAAATTTTCTATACCCACATCATTAATTTTGACACCTACAATCCATTACAGCCAATCTCCCACGCCCATCTCGTCAAATATTTTGACAAGTCATTTGGGCCCCCAGCACCGACAAAGGGAATTCCCTCTGACGTCACGGGGACCCCTACCCCCTCTCCCTTCCCCCTCGGGAAAACCCCCTAGGACCGGCGCCAGGGGCCGCAGGGAGGGGGTAAGTCCTGTCTCGCCAGTTATGCCCTCCTCTACTTATGTTAAAGATTCGCTTAATTTCTTTCGATTATATTCTTTTCTGCGGTATGATTTAATATTTGTTTGATTTAAATGATATTCTGAGGTATAGATATATATATATATATATATATATATATTTTTGTATATATACATATATTAAGATATATTCTTCACTGTTATATTATTACTTTCGAAATGCGATTTACTAATGATTTATTTTATTAATTTGTATTGAATTATGAAAGCGACGTGGTCGGTTTTATTTATTTTGTATTCGAGAGATTTGAGGATACTGCTGTACCTAATAACTGACTCTTTGCTGAGGGTCACTCAGCTTCAAACCGCAATGCAAACCGGTGCTCGGTAGAGTGATCTTGCACTTGAAAATTTTGAACGTCGCAACCATAGGGTCCGAGTTTAGGGGAAGGGGAAATTTTGAGTGAGTTGCATCTTGGGATGTCCCGTTGACGGAACTTAATTTAAGTCAATGCTAATTGTGCGCATTAGAGCAATCTTAGCTGATGATAGGTGGGGACTTACGAATAAGAGAATGGAAGACAGAAAGAAAGAAATTGGTAAAATAGGTTTTGTCACACTTCATTGAACCCATCCTTGTTTCTCTCAGAGAAAATGGAATAACTATTCCTAGGGAGTGTTCAACATGAATGACTGTAGGAGAAAAGCTTGCGAAGTCGGACATAACATTCCCCCCCAAGCTCCGAAATGAATCTATTTCTTGGAGCTTGTAGTTGTTCGGCTGATGTTGAACTATGCCTCTGCTTCTATTTTTAATAATTCATATAATTTAGCTCCATCTTTGGCCAGTTGATCGGCTTGCTCATTACCATAGATTCTTTCGCGACCTGGAACGTGGTAAATCTTGATGTCTCGGGCCTCCATTTGGGTCTTAATATACTTTAGCTCTTCCTTATACGAAACTGGCTTCCCTGTCGAGGTAATCCAATCTCGTTCCTTCCAATTTTCGTACCAGATGTTAAGGCCATTGCATATGTATTCCGAGTCCGTGAAAAGATCTATTTTTATTAAATCGAATTTTCTTATAATTTTCAAAGCCTGCAAAATAGCCTCTAATTTTGCTCCGTTGTTGGTTTTCCGGTTAAAGCACGGAAGAGACAAATTCTGAGGGTGATTTGGTCCAAAATAAATACCTAATCCTGTTGCTGATTCTGTGGAACCGTTACGAAAACACGATCCATTCGTGAAGATAACGATCCGACCCTCAGCATTTCGTCTGAAGCGCTGGTTTATCGGGTGAAGGATCGATTGCCAATATTGTAAATACTTATGAAATTCCTTCATAGATGAAATTTGTTTAAAAACTGGATTTTTATATGAAATAATTTGCTCGCGACAATCCACCCAGGAGTTGTATATTCCAGGTTTGTGCCCACTTAGGACAAGATAAAAGGGCATTCTGACAAGAATGAGGGGAAATGAAATGTCCGTAAGTTAACAGATGAAATGGAGAAAATATGTTAGAAGGAATTGACTCGGTCCACCATGGAAACCACAAAGTTTTACAATAATAAATGCTCAGCCAAGAGTCATGCGTATTATTGGTTGTGAGCTTGTACTATATATATATATTACTAAATATCTTATTCTAACTTTTACATTTACTGAAATTACTGTTAATTAAATATGGGCCTATCACTAGAAACAAAGGTTTTCCTGCTAATACCTTTTCGTTGGTTGGATTCTAAACCTGATCCTTTCTGGTTCCTAGGGTTTACAACCACTGTTCATAGTGATAGCTCCAGTTCTGTAATTAAACATATTTTATAAAATGACAAATATTTGATATTATTGATCTACTAGGAAAAAGAATGCATTACGGATTAAAGTACTTAATCTAACCTCTTACATATCTATTCACTATATATATTTTTGTTGTTTTATAAAATCCCTTTATCCTTCCTTATTGAAAATGGAGATGATACTCCTTAAAGGCGACCGTTTTTATGTTTTTTTTTTTTTTTTTTTTTTTTTTTTATTATTTTCCTCCAGGCTACCCTTTCTCCTTTTAACATGAAGAGGTTTGGACCTCTCGTCACCCTCCAAGGATAACAGAGACCCAAACCCCTCCTGGGTAGGGAAGGTGATGTGTAAAGGAAAAAGGGCTCCTGGGTTTTCCTCTTTTCCTATATGTATGTATGTATAAATGTATTTCCTTATAACTAGTTTTGTAAAATTACTTGGACTAAACTAATATTTCTTTATGTTTTCTTAAGGGAAAATGGAGATAGTACTCCTTAGAGGAATCTCTCTTATAAAAAAAAAAAAAAAGTTTTCTTTTGTAATGTCTATTTTCACTTATGATATCGCAAATTAAATTAAATATAGGATAACCTAAGAATTCCTTTATGTTTCCTTACTAGGAAAACGGAGACGCTGCTCCCTAAAAGAACCATAGATTATTACCTCTGATTTTCCTATGCTAAGTACTAATCCCTAAATCCATTACTACTAAGCTGTCTTCACCAGGACTCGATACGGCTGGTTGCTTCTCTGATTATTGCCTCGAAGTTCTTCAGGATTTACTCTTGATGGAAGTAGAATCGTGACAACCCGCAAATTGACCTCGTCCTCTCTTTTTAGCAGACTTGACAATGCTGGTAGGTGAGTTAAAACTTTTACTCCCCTCAGATCGATAGTTTGAATGTCGTGATCAGCATCGAGGATCTCGTGGATTGTGTAGTAAGAGAAATGCACGCCGGACACCAATAATGTGTTGATGCTAGTTCTCAAAGTTCTATAGAAGCTCCCGATACGCTTATGGGGCTTGACAATACTCAATGTTGCAAGGCGTACGCTTTCGTGATCCGGTAGGGTGACGTGGTCAAGTCGAGTCTCATAGATGGTAAGGTTTTCCAGGTTAGGAGCCATCGCTACCAAGTTTCTGACCACCTTGTTTGAATTGTGACCTAGGATACCTCAATATTCTTCAAATCCGTATTCCTGGTAATCCTATCTGAGGATTGCCACCATCTATCGTCTTTATAATTTCCCCAGCGGAAGTTTAACGTCTTGATCTTCATATTCCCGATTGAGTTGATAAACGGAAGCATATCGATATGTTCCAGATATCTGTGGCGGGACCGGTCACAATCTCGGATGGTTAAGGTGTTCAGTATCTGATTTCCCGTAAAGAAATTGATCAGATGTTCATGGTTCAAAAGATAGCAGCCTTTTAATTTCAGATGTTGTAAATTTCCGCCGGCCTCCTTCAGCGCAGAACCGGTGAAAAAGTTGTTATCGCTAACTTGTAGCTCGGTCAATTCGGGAAGGTCCTTTAGTAGGCTGCTCAGCTCTGTTTCAAGTGGCCCTTGCGATCTTCCAATGGCCAGAGTCCTTAATACTTTTAATCTGTATAGTTCCTGGATTAGACTACTGGAGATAGTGGATCCAGATATATCCAGCGAGATAAGAAGGTCTGGAATTCGGTGGTGGACGAACGAGGAGATTATCCCCGGTGATGCTAGATGGTCTACTTGCACGTTTAATTCAAATGTACGAATACTTAGCCGTCTTGTCTGAAAAATCCCGGACAACAGTTCATCTGTGCTCCTGGCACCTGTACCTCTAAGTATCCTGCTGATATTGGATGCGTTCACCTCAAACGTTTTCAATACTTGTTGGATTATTGCTGACATGCCAGGGAAACACACTGACAGGACACAGATATCCGCGAACTCAAGATATCGGAAAACTTCGGACCAACTATCAGGGTCCAAGTATTTGTGGAGTTCGATGGTTTCGGAAGTTTTGCTAGCCGATGGAATTCTAGCCCCCAATTTTTTAAATGGAACAATCCTCAATTTATTTCTACCGATGACGAACTTATTGTCCCGGGACTGAGTTTGAAGGCTAAACGCCGTCAGAAGTGCGTAAAGATGGATGCGCCCTACCGCTAAGTTGTTTTTTCCGGGGAAAATAGCCTACTTTTTCACCTCCTCCGATTTCAGCTGCAAGACCTCCATCAGCTTCTTCCTAGTCGTGGTTCTGGGCACTCCATAAATGAGCAACTCCAGTCTTGGTTGACCGTCCTCGTCACTGATTTCAGGCATGGGTCTCGGAGTCCGGTCGCGAATGGTAATATCGTGATAGAACTCGAAATCACCGTCTCGAGGATCAATCGGGTAGACCCTTGTGGTATTGAGTTTCGCATCCAACTCTTTTCTTCGCTTCGCAGTTTCCTCCTGGGTCTTATATTTATACTTCTCCAACTGCACTTCGGCTTGCTCCTGTTCTTCTCTTCTCCGCATAATCTCGTCAAATTTATTAAAACTTTCTTGTAGATTACCCGATTCTACTGTCTTAGGACTCGAATCTTCATCCACTGGTTGCGCGTTAATATCTTCTGCTAACTGAGGGTTTTCAGGTTCAGTTCCATCAGTTTCGGTAAAGTTTGGCTCGATTTCTACCACAGAGGGTATTTCCTTGGGAAATGCTCTATGTGGCGAACTTGTTATATTTGATAATTATGGATTGGACTTACTGATGTTTTCGTCCGCTGACGAAAGCTCAGAAGTTTCTAATTCTTTGTAGTTAGGTCTTTTATAGAGGTGATCGGTTGATCTTGACTCGACCACTCTTTGTCGCAATCTGGAGGCTATTGTGTCTCTAGGCACCAGGAAAACAGGTTTTGCTTTTCCTGGGGGATTGGGTTTATCAGTTTTCCTGGGTCTACCTGGCCCCCTTTTCGTCGGTACTTCCTGAAGGTTGTCGATTGGACACATGCTGACTTGAGTTGTAGAAACAGGTTCCATCAAACGGGTTGGAGGATTGTTTGATAAATTATCGGCTAGTTGATCACCTACTTTCCGTTTAAGGACAACCTTGAACTTATACCCGTTTAATAAAGATTTCCATTTGACCTGTCTATCGGTTAAATGGACTCCGTTTTTCAGCCATGATATGCAACCTTCATTTGTTTGTACGATGAATTCACGAGCGTGTAAATAAGGTCTAAATCACTTAATAGCAAATACGAGTGCCAAGCATTCCCGTTCTTGTTTAGTATATCTAGTTTCCGCGTCTATTAATGTGCGCGACCCGTACGCGATGGGTAAAAATTGCGCGATTCTTTCAGTATTATTTGATTCTGACTCTATTTCAAATTCTTGACCTAAAATACAACCTAATCCTACTTCCGAAGCATCAACTATCAAAACAAATGCTTTGTCTGGATCAGGATGTAGCAACAGTGTTTGCTCGCAAATTGCATCTTTTATATCGTCGAAAGCTGTTTGTGCTTCGCTAGACCATTGAAAAATTTTGTTTTTCTTTGTGAGTTCTGTCAATGGCTTAGTTCTTTCCGCGAAGTTAGCGATGAATCTACGCAAATAATTAGCCAACCCTAAAAATTTTCTCATTTGAGTATGATTAGTGGGTTGGGAAGCGGCTTTTAGAGCTAAAACTTTAGCTGGATCGGGCTTGATCCCTTGAGGACTGATAATATGCCCAAGAAAAGTCACTTCTTTACAGAAAAACTTACATTTTTCGGGTTGTAATGTTTAATTTGCTTCTCTAAGTTTTTGTAAAAATTTTCTTGATCTGTTATTGTGTTCTGTCAGGTTTTTAGCAGGGATCAGAAAATCATCTATCAAATTCTCCAATTCCCCAGCGTTTCTCATGTCTTCTGTTTCATCATCTACCATTCGTTGAAAAGTTGGAGGTGCTACGCTAAGACCGAAGGGCATTCTAACGAATTCGTAATGTCTCTCAGGCGTAGAGAACGCTGTTTTTTCTCGATCTTCCGGAGCCATGGGAACTTGGTGGAAACCGCGAGCTAAATCCATGACACTGAACATTGTTGCTCCGCTTAATCTGAGCAACATATCATTGATGTTGGGTAGAGGATACGAATCACCGACTGTCTTTTTGTTAAAAGCTCGGAAATCTATAACCATTCTCCATCGTTTGCGTCCTTGCGCATCTGCTTTCTTAGGAACGATCCATAATGGAGCGTTATATGGAAATCTGGATCTCTGGATAACATTGGTTTCGATTAACTCTTTCACTTGACGTTTAGCTTCGTCTTGATGTTCTTTGGGTAACCGAAACTGTTTTATTTTTACAGGCTTATCGTCCGTTAATGGAATTCTACAGAATGTAGTTTTTGATAGACCTAGCTCATCGCCCGGAAGGAAAAATCTATCGTGAAATTCCCGGACTAACTCGAAAATATTTTGTTTTTGCTCTGATGTTAAATTATTTGTGGGAATTCTTTTCAAAATTTCTTCAATACGATCTGACGTTTCTAGACGAGAGTCTAATTCCTCAGGAGATTCGCTATCGCTTTCTCCTGGTATATAATGTTGATTTACTTCATATTCTTCGATAGGGATTGGTTGCATCTCAAACTCGGCTCTGCACTCATTAAAATTAGTTATCATTACGATAGCTCGATCGTTTTTGATTTTAACCGCGGCGTCCCCTAAGATGACTCCCGGAAAAGGCTGGACTTGAGGTAGGTACCCCTCATCTAAGGAACTCGCTTGAACAGCGATCGAATAGCAGGTGCTGGTTCTTGGTGGTAACGAGAACCACTGTTCCCTACCCCCGTTAACGAAGGGTATAGTTCGTGTAGGTATATCTGTTAGTGTCAACGATTGTTTATTATACGATAAATCCGCTTCTTCTTCCTTCAAAATGTCATTACCGATTATACCCATACCGGCGATAGGAAAATCATCTACTACAATATGAAATTCAAATTCTTTAAAAAGAGATTCGGATTCGAAAATTCTTAACAAAACTTCTCCTAAGGTTTTTATAATTCTAGTACCTATTCCACTTAATTCTAATATTCTACTAGTATCTATTAAAACATAGGGCTTAAGAGCTTTTAGTTTTATCAGGGTAACATCTCCGCCTGTATCGATTAAGAATTTTTGTTGGTTTCCGTGCAAGTCGCTCCATGATGTCTCAATAACAGGGCCCGAATCAAGGTTCAATATAACCTTATGGTTTTGTGTATTGTATACAATAGGAATAGGGCGTACAGGCCTGTTTCCTAAAACCATAGTGTTAGTAAAGAACGAGATGATAGCTTTGTTATTAATAAAGAAGTCATTGCCAATGACAGCGTCGTATTGATTTATGGGAACCGCTGTTATGTAAAAGTCGATATCTAGATCCCGGATTTTAAATGTTGTTATGCCGATTATAGGAACCGACTCTGGAGTAATCCCATTTACTGATTTTGAAATTTCTTGAACTTCTACTTCTTCTTTCAATGTAAAAAAGTTAATGAAGTTATGGGAAGACCCTGTATCGAGCAAAACCGATACCGATCTATTAAAATAATCTTTATTATTTAAAATAACTACAGGACCCTTTCCTATTGCTCTGGAAAAGGTTTTGCATTGAACTTCTTCTGCAGATCCGCGGCACGGGTCGGGCCTTGCATGATTCGTCTCTGAGGGGGTGGGGTAGTTTGGTTGCCCGACTTCCCCCCCCCCATGCGTCGAGCACCATTGGAGTTTAAATTACTGCCTTTTAAAGTTTCCATCTGTTGCAGCAATTCTTCGTATTTTTTCCGGTAAAATTCTAATTCGTTGTTCTTGTTGTCTGTCCCTTGAATCGGTACTTTCTCTCGAAATTGCACGTGTTTCGCGATACGATAACCCTCTTGCCTTGCCATTGGGTCCTCTAAATTAGTAAAATAAGATGTTGACCGCTCGCTTTTGAAAAGATTGATTTTCTGATCAGGGCTAGGAGAATAAGCAAATGACTCGGCCTCTTTATTAGGCTCAGGCCCGTAACCGGGGGTGATAGCATTATTATACTCCCGACGATTTCTAAATTGGTTTCTGTAATCATCATATTCCCGAGATAATTTAGAAGCTTCCCACGCATCACCTCGAGAGTTGTCGCCGTCATATCTCCGCGTTCGATTTGGGTTGTTGGCGTTATCGCCAGTAAGTTTGAGTGTTTCCTTAATTTCTTCAAACAGAGTAGTTAAGGTAGTCTTTTCGTCTTTGAACTGATTAACGAAAGCGATTTTTAATTTCTTCGGCAAGTTTTCATAGAGAATGTCTTTATTATCGACGCAAGCCGAAATATAAGCTGCGGGTCCGCTTGGTTCTTTACTTTTGATAGCCTCCAAACTAGATAGGATGTCCTTTAAACGGTAATAAAAATCCTCAATAGATTCCTCGCGATCCCGTTGGCTACGCGCTAGCTTCCTCCTTAAATATCTAATAGGATTAAGAGGTCTAAATTCTTTTCTGAGGAGTTCTAAAACTTGATCTACGGTAGTCAGATCTTTTGCTCCCACGTAACGACTCGCTCGCCCCGTTATTCTATTTAAAAGGTGGCCCACGTATAGTTCCTGATTATTTTTGGGCACTAGATGAAGTTGTCGTGTAACCGCCCGGTCAAATTTTTCATATGTTACGTCGCCATCACCGGAGAAAATGGGGACCGTAGCAGCAAAATCTTTGCAGGTGTATAAAAACGATCGATAGGATCCATGTTGACTGTAAGGTTCGCATTGTTAAGTGTATTATTCAGGGTATTATTCGCGGCGTTAGTCGCAGCGTTATTCGCAATGGCGGCGGCTGCCAGTTCTTCTCTTTGACGTTCAAGTTCACGCCTTTGACGCTCTATCTCCGCTTTTAAACGATTAATCTCTGTCTCAGGCATGTTTATTTATAATTAAAACTAAATTTAACTATTTATTCTTAATAACCCCTTAAGAGAATTAGAGTCAACAAAATAGTCACTTTTGTTCTCAATTAGAGAAAAGAGTTAATAACTCAGAAGTGATATTTTGATGCGTAGCTACAACTATACATATACGTACTATATACCTATAAATATTTTTCCTTTATATTTACTTGTTTATTTTTTTCCTTTTGTATTTTTATTCCTAATTAAATCTTAAAATTCCTATGTTTATAGTAAGTAATCAACTAAATGCTATTAAAGTATTTTTCAAACTAAAGATAGTTTCTTAGATGTTCGAGTAAAAATTAAAATAATATTTTCTTCTAATTTCTAGTAAATATTTGATTTTATTTTATTCAATATCAAAAATGATATTAAGCATGAGTTCAGAATATACGTTTTCTTTGGAAGATAAGGTATAGCAATTCGGCCTGAGTTTTATGACCTTAGGTACCTGGGTCGGTCAAAGGACATCTTTGACGTCTTGAGGCCCAAGTGTTATATAACCATAAAGCAATATGCTTATCTTTAAAACGAAAATATAAATCTATATATATACGTATTTTATTTGCTTGTTTGTGAAACTTAGTTATTCTTAAAAATATTACTCTCGAGTAAAACTATTTCTCAACCTGAAAAATTTTGTACAATTGAAAGAAAACAAAATTTTATTTTA
The DNA here is from genome assembly GCA_030273425.1 of Microplitis manilae. NCBI lineage: Eukaryota > Metazoa > Arthropoda > Insecta > Hymenoptera > Braconidae > Microplitis > Microplitis manilae. Next base: position 7,015,432 of record CP092727.1, read on the forward strand.
ATTGTATTTCTATAGTCTACGAATTTCCTTTATTAGGGTTTATAAATTTTTTTTTTTTTTTTCAAATAATGCAAGAAAGAAAGAGGAAACAGAATTTACTTATGTTGTAAAATTTTATATTTTTCAGCTTGAGCTTATTTTAAAATTTTTTTTTTTTTTTTTTTCTTTTATTGCGTGAATTGTAGAATAATTTCTCTTTTCCTTCTTATTTTTATTTTTATTTATTTAAAAGAAATGTCCTATAATAAAAACATAAAATGATTCAAACATAATTTGTCAAAGGTCCAAAAATAATGTTTAAATAGTTTGTTACAAAATTTAACGTTACGAATTGTCCTCAGCAAAACACGTGTTTTCTTTTAAGCTAGGACCGTAATATTTTGCTATACTGTATAAAAATTAAGGAATCCTTTGTACAACTCAAGCACCGGAGGTCATAAAATCGAGCCTATGCCGGCTATCTTATTCTAGCTGCACAAATGTGTTTTAAATGTGTTCTCACGTTTCAAAACTAATAAAAAAAAATAAAATATATTTTATTTTCTAAAATAAATATTTCTAGAAACGAAAATATCCAAAATATAAAAGTGAAAGTTATTCCCACGAAAATAAATACGTTAAGCTGATTATATAAATAATTCTTTGCTCTCTTTTCCCATTAAACGAAAAGTTTAAATATTGAATTTCAATACTAGGCTACAATAAACGAAAATGTTCACACGGCTCCAACTGCCGAGTAGACATAAACATAAGATAAATTATTTTATTTATTAACTTGCTGACGCGCGTAAGATGATATATATGAAAATAATTTATAGTTATTTAATATTATTATTTTTCTCTTCTTAGATTATTATTGTATCACATTATGATTTTGTTTAAATAATTTATTACTCTCAGAATTTTGAGTCATCGAAATACGATACTTCCTGCGATAAGACTACAATAGCTTGTGAATAATTATTTAATTGCTTAAGTATATTTTATATATGTGTATACATTTACTTATTTTGAATTTTTTCATTTATTATTATACTAAACCGAGGAAGAGGAAACAAAATTCTTTATATGTTAAATCAATTTTCAAAAATTTTGTTCGTCTAAAAATACGAAAATTAATGTTGAGAAGAGTAAGGTATTACTCTCGGTAATGCATCGCTGTTATTGTAAAATTTTTTATTATTCTCTATGATATTTTTTAAAAACAAAACTACCGCGAAAACTAGATGAATTAAAACAAATTCCCCGTTACTTAACGTTAAATAGCTACCTTGCTGCAAAATCAGTTATTTTTTTCTTCACGAAAATTTTCTTTCCTTTTTAAAAAAATTTTTTTTTTTTTTTTTTACCTTTATCGCTTTTTATACCGCTTTTGGGAAAATATGGGAATCTATATATATTTATATATATGTAACTATATGTTGGTATAAATAATTTATAATCAGTCTCAATCACATGCACAATATAAATAAAATACTAAAAGTATAAATATAAATTAACAGTTGGGTTGAAACTTTGAAAGTATTTTTAATATTCTGTGTGCTTCTTTTATGGAAATTTTTACATCCACTATGTTCCTATAATGAAATATAATTGATTCCTCACTTTTGCAGGAAATAGATTTAATAATAAATCTGTAGTCGGGTAAAAACACCATAAAACAGTACCTTATATATATTTATACGGATCAACAAAATTTAGAGCTATTTCATTTACTTTCTTTATTTCATATGAACAAAAATGTTACTTAAGTAACTCAAAAATTATTTCCGGTAACCATAAAATATCAAAGTTTCAAATAAATATATGCATTTATTATTGTAACTTAAATCTATTCTTAAGAGGAAAGGAAGATGCCATAAACATTTCTACACCTTAAAATTTTAAAATAGAAAGATGACAATAAATCTATGAAAATGAAACCCTTGATTTTAAGTGACCGATCCTTTGTATTAATTAAACAATAAAATCTAACGTGATTTTTCGTATAAGAATTAAAAATAAAATTCCTTTATTTTTCTTGACGAAAATAGAGATAAAACTCTTGAAAGAAATATATTTTTAATTTTGAACATTTTCTAAAAATTTATTGTAATTAAAAATTTTCTTTCAAACAAATAAAATTTTCTCAAAATTTAGCAATTTAAAATTATTCCGTTCTATAACTCTAGTTTTGTATGAAACCGAAGAATAGTATTCTAACGACCGAATCCCACCGCTGCCACCAGAAAATTCATTGTTATGTCCGACTATTATTTATTTAACTATTTGGTTGCGTGGATTAGGCGTTCGGACTAACCAATGCAATTTTCGGCTCGAATGTTTAGTTCAAGCCTTAATTTATTTTATTTTGGGATACGTTTCGATGTGAACTTTCTTTAATTTCTTTATCTTTAATTAAACTAGAGATAGTTTTACGGTAGATGAATATATGATTTTGATAATTAATACATACAATTTAAATTAATAGCATCCTTATTTACTCTTAAGATTTTCGAGACTGATTAGGAAAATTGTTAAAATTGTAGAAAGAAAAGAGGTCAATTGTAACGGTCTTACCTTTGCACTGCTATGTAAATGTATGTATGTGTATAGTTTCTTTTCCTGGAGATGGTACCCGCGTCGTAGACCCTTGGACTGCTGATAACCCACGATGACGACAATCTCCGGGTGAGGAATGAGGTGGTGCTTAATTACGTAGCTTATTTTAAGAATAATACTAACACAGTTATCGTCACTTATGCTTTTCTTTATTTTTAAAGTTAAATTCAAAATGGATAATAAAGATTTCTTTAATTTTCTTTAGAGAAAATAGAGGTGATACTCTTTAAAGGAATATCTTTATTATCTTACTCATTAATTAATTATACTCGAAAATGTTTACAGAGCTTTACACTGATTATTGTTTTAGATATAAATTTTTGAATTTTTAAGAATATAATTATTCTTACAAATTTATATTAGCACTTAACTTATCACTCACAACCGATAACGCTTTTATCTTTATTTTATGAATTTGTTTCTGCTGATATTTCCTTTATTTTCCTGTTCAGGAAATAGAGCTAAAACTCTTCAAAGTAAGATACTCTTAATTTTTATGTTAAACATTCGCTTAATTTCTTTCGATTATACTCTTTTCTGCGGTACGATTTAATATTTGTTTGATTTAAATGATATTCTGAGGTATAGATATATATATATATATATATATTTGTATATATACATATATTAAGATATATTCTTCACTGTTATATTATTACTTTCGCGATGCGATTTACTAATGATTTATCTTATTAATTTGTATAGAATTATAAAAGCGACGTGGTCGGTTTTATTTATTTTGTATATGAGAGATTTGAGGATACTGCTGTACCTAAGAATTGACTCTTTGCTGAGGGTCACTCAGCTACAAACCGCAATGCAAACCGGTGCTCGGTAGAGTGATCTTGCACTTGAAAATTTTGAACGTCGCAACCATGGGGTCCGAGTTTAGGGGAAGGGGAAATTTTGAGTGAGTTGCATCTTGGGATGTCCCGTTGACGGAACTTAATTTAAGTCAATGCTAATTGTGCGCATTAGAGCAATCTTAGCTGATGATAGGTGGGGACTTACGAATAAGAGAATGGAAGACAGCAAGAAAGAAATTGGTAAAATAGGTTTTATCACACTTCATTGAACCCATCCTTGTTTCTCTCAGAGAAAATGGAATAACTATTCCTAGGGAGTGTTCATCATGAATGACTGTAGGAGAAAAGCTTGCGAAGTCGGACATAACACCTTTTATTGAAATTTAAGGCAAATAAAATTAATTCAAATTTGTTTATAAAACCTTTTTTTTTTTTTTTTCTCTCTTTCATTTAAATTTGTTTGAATCAATTTGAAATATATTACATAAAATTTCTTCTATTATTATTAAAAGCATTGATAATTCGAATTAATACGAGAAAATCACCATCAAAAATTGGGATTTCCCTATACACAAATTTCATTTAAGAAAGTTAAAATTCATTTCTATTTTTTTTTTATTTTGTAATCAGTTTGCAGTATTTAAATTATAATTTTCTTTTTCCCAATGATTATTGGTATGTTTTTTTTTGAAAGTTTAAATAAAAAGGTTCCTACCCTTTTATTTTTTTTTATGACTAGAAACGTATCAATCATTATATAGTTGGAAATTCATTATATTTAAAAGGCCTACTCAGAGAATTCGCTGACTGATTAAGATTTGAACGGAAAGAAGTTTCTACCCAAAAATCTAGTTCTTTTGTAATATTCATTTAATACCAACAAATTCGTTTTTCTTTATATTTTAAAGTAAAATCCACTCAACCTGACAATTGAATCTTCCGTTTTCCATTCACCTATTCCAATTATCCCAGAAAATTGCTATCTCAAATTTATCCGAAATACACAATGATGATGGATAGCAATCAGAGATCGACCTGGGTTGGTCAATGATCATTTTGTTAGTTCGCTGAGTGTATCTAAAATTTCCTGTAAACCCATTACTACCCTCTTACCCCTAAGACCATAAACATAAAGAATTACAATCAGTCAGTCAAGTAGACATTTAATTATTTTATTTTTTTTTGTGCACTACGAGACAGTGAGTGAATTCTGTGTTACGAGGTCAGAAGCAACTGATTACTTTACCTTTACCTCTTAATTTCTATTATTATTATTTCTGAGAGCGTCTTTCGAGACAAATATCGTTATTAAAATGTTTTCGAACAGAGTCAATGGCGCCGAAATTACGTCGGCCTAAGGGCTCTGATCCTAAACTTAAATACTGTGAGTGCGACTCCTGTACGGAGTATGACAAGTTGTGTTCTGGTGAACGTTACCACCAACCGCTAATCAGACCTAATTTGTCCTTTGTTAGGAGTGACATTTCACTCCCAATAACCTTTAGGATTAAGAAACTCAAATATAAATTGATCCCGATCACTGAGGTTGAGAGGCCCATACCTCTCATCTACATTGGGGACGCAGATCCGAGGTTCCAGTTTTATTCGGATAAATTCCTGTCCGGACCTACTCAGTTGGAGCCGTACATGGGGGTTCCTGACGACCACGTGGAGTTGATAATTCTGGATTAATTCTTAAAGAAAAAGGTACCCCTTTCTAAAACGGTCCCCTTTTTCCACCAATGTAAGTAAGAATAAAATTTTTTAATTTATTTTGAAAAGATCAGGGATTATTCCTAGGAATCTGTAGATTCCTAAAATATAAAATCTCTTTTCCCCATAAGTCCCAATTATCACCGGGACGTAACAATGGATAGAGCGAATGGTTAATAAGAGCATTTTGGGACTCCGTCACAAACCTTCTAGTACATCTACCCAAGATCGGTAAAGACATTACACCAGACGACGTAGAGCTAAGTGAGAAAGAAAAACCTAAGGTTGTTACTACTCAAAACATTTACCCGTACTTGCCGTACGCACCACCCAACCACACTAGAGAAGTAATTTACGCTGCTCCTAGAACAGTTGGTACTCAATATAACTTTCCTCAAGATCTGGATCCTCGCAAACCTAGGACTGAACCTGAGAATACACAACGGATACCAAACTAATCTCATGCATGCTCCTTACGTCCGTACAACCTAACTATAAGATTAAATTAAGTTTATCAAGTCCCCAGTACTCAGTAAAAATTTTAAATAAATAATTTTAGTGCAACCATCATCGACATGAAAACTTTAAACAAGATAATCCTCATCATCATAGCCGTCATAAGCACAACGAAAGGAAGTGCTGTCCATCTAAAACCACTGGAACCTATTTCAGGACTCTACTATGAGCATCTCGCCGATATCCATCTTACTCAAGACAACTGGAAACTAACCACCATGATAGACCTAGCTTTTCTAGAGCAACAACTCCCTGATATAGCAGATTTGGAAATAAATCTCTTGGACCAAAACTGCCGATCGACAATTGAAGAAGACGACTGCAGACACTACGTACAACTTGATGACTACAAACGCATTCTTCGAGAATCAACCGAGCCAATGAAGTTAATAAGACGACTAGTCGGTTCTGGACAAGTAAATAATCGGTCATTATTGATTAAGCAGAACAAATTAGCCATTCTTTAACACTATCTCGACAATTTCAACAAGATTGTTTTCGCTTCCTCTCCTGAAGATTCAGTACTACTCGAGTAGAACAGACAAATAATTCATTCAGACCTATGCGATGACTTAAATCAATTAATACTACGCCGTGGTAACTATTATCGATACGCGACCCCTTTAAAGGAAACAACTGGTTCAATTGCCAAAATTGATGTAACTTACTCGCACTATGTTATGCGACTGAGCTCTTGGAGTGTCCAGGCTCGAAGCTGCTTCGAAAACTACTGCAGTCATATGGAAGACGTTTTGAAAGCAGTTAATCTTGCTCTAGCCGGAAAAATACCTCCGAAAATCTTCAGTCCAAAAAGAATTTCAGAAGCTATGGAAAAACTCACTAAAAATAATCCTCAACATCAATTCCCCATAACTGTCAAGAACCTTTACAATGAAAAAGCTTCTCAGATAATGAAACTTGAATATGACTCACTCAACGATAAATTAATTTTGACTTCACGCTTATCCCGTCCGACGAATCTTCGGAAATAACACTAAGGGTTCAGCTTACATCCAACCTCGATCTGATTATGTGATGATGCCTACAAACCATGCGAGCTATTCACTGATTCAAGAGAACCAGCCTAAACAGTGTCTAAGATCGGAAGGATCACATATTTGCAAACCAAACTTTGTAATATATGAAACTGCCGTTCATCCTGCATGTGAAGCTGACCTACTCGCCAACTCAGATCTCGAGTCATTCCAGAGATGCGACATAAGACTCAACAAGACCCACTATTTATACTGGAAATCCTTAGAAGAAATTAAGGGTTGGATCTACCCTATACCACATCTAAGCTTACTCCAGGTCAAAATCCAGGAAAACCTACAGAATATGTAAAGATATCTGGCACCGGAACCTTAAGTCTAAGCCCAGAGGCCTCTATAAGGATTGGCTATGTAAACTTATTCGGATCTGCAGATTCCGACCTCAAGATCCCGCTTCAACCACAACCCACTATTGGACTAAACATAACGCAACTATTCCCAGAAATAGACAATTACGAACCTTTCAACTTAACCAACCATACGAACGACAACTCTATAGACTTACCTCTCATCGACTCATACGGATTTTTGTCCTACGATTTTACTTCGGATCAAGTAAAAAGAGAACTACGAACAACTGAATTACCCAAAAAACACTACTGTTTACTCCCTTATTTCCTGCATGGAATAATACTTATTTCACTAATTTTAGCAGAATGCGTTACACTTTTATTTAGAAAATTAATTTTTTGTTATACTAGGAATAAATTGCCGACCTTAGAGACCGGAATAACTTACCAACAGTGCACCAACGTCCACGAAGACCTGGAATTTTCAGACTCTGACGAAAGAAAGTTATGTGCAAAGGTCTCCCCAACAATAGACTTACCACTGACGAAGAACGAGACGCTAATATAATAACAATCCAACAACATAAAAACTTGAGCCAAAATTTCGAGGATTTCTGTGAACTCAAATCATTCCTAATCTATCGAAACCACTGAAAGACAGCACAAGCTACAAGAAAACTACGAACAAGATTAAGATCACGAAATAATCTCCTCTGCGACGATTCCTTTAACGAGGAAGCATATAACATAGACCCCATCAAGGAACACCGAGCTTACCAAAAGGCTCTAGGAACATTTAAGTTATTTTTACCATCATCCTTAGACATCACTGACCTGGACCGAGCTATCCACGCCAGTCACCACGAACACTTCCAGAACATCTCTCTACGAGAATATTGGATAGAAAATTCACTACACCGTTGCATCCGACACAGCTATAGAATCAGTTCACTAAGCAATCGGTTTGAAAACTTAAGAAATACCTTCTTCTTTTACATGTGAACAATACCCTTTAGGGAATTATGGACATAGTGATTGATATCCAAGGATTTTGGGACAATCAAGAAGAATGCATCCTAAAAGAAATTGCCTCAGTGGTGTCCACTGAAGACATCCCGGGTCACTGGATAGTTGAACAACCATTCCCATACCACAAGTTATCACCTAAGGTACTCGAAAGAAACGACTGGATCACTTCAAAACATCACGGTATTTACTGGTCAAAAGGTGACTCACAACTCCATCAAGTATTGAAAATCTTAAAAAGATACGCAAGAAACGCACGTGGTTTACACGAGAGGAGAAATCAAAGCTACTTATTTACAACAAGTGTTAAAACGCAACATAATAAACTTAGAACACAGAGAACATTACTGTCCTAAGTTCGACGTCATTCGGGCCTCATCAACCACTTGCATAAACCACGGACTTAAAAGGAATTACTACTGCGCACTAACCAACGCAATCTGCCTAAGGCAGTTGATACAAGATCGGCAATTGAAAACATTTTCTTTATAAAACTACAATGTCGCATAAAGTGACCAAATAGTTCCCTAGGAATCTCTCGGTTGGTCAAGACATGCAATTTGCTTACATCGTCTCATCCATAATCCTTCAAGACCGTTGGTACAGACGTACACGCATAAGAGCAATGCGACGACTTCGCCGCAGTAGCATATATCAACAACACTCCGACCCACTAGACCTAGAAAAAGCTCTACGAGTATTACCCAAACCTTTTAGAATCGACGAAGACATTTAAACGAGCCCGCTAGAGATGTACGCCGCTTGGATTATTGCCCAAGATAAACACCTAAGAATACAAGTCATGAGGAATAACTGGAAATGCAAGAGCCAAATCAGAGAACAACGCAGAATCTGTAAAGCCCAACATAAATATTTTCCAGAGATAATTTACAAAGTAGACTTGCTTCGTCTATTTGGAGAAATACGATGGGCAGACGTTCGCACCAGCCTTTATCTCGAAGAGACTATAATCCGGCTATCTAACCTGATTACAGTCAGGCACTTTCATCAACGACCTTTAACCTACTGCTACCTCGACCTCATGGACGATATATAGAGATTCTATGAGGAACCAGACTCACCATCCGGCCTGTACCAATGTCATTACCAGCCCAGTGTGAGTTTATATCACCCATATGCTGCTTCCAGCATAATAAGCCGAGGTTCATTTACGTATATGGACGACATGGTCTCCATAAGAGATAGAGTTGCATTCATCGAGCATAACCGCAAGAAACAAGCCCGTCGATGCAAAACAGCAAGGATACGATGTTGTAAAAGGAAGATCCAAAGAAAGAAGAACTCACGGGAAAAGTTAAAACAAAATTAACCTCTAACCAAGCGATAAGGGTAACGAATAAACACTAACAAATTGCCGACTCCTTCGCATGCAGAAGTAAGGCAGGTAATACACATATTCACCGTATAAATACTAACCAATAGTAATGAACTAATAATGTGAATTACTAACCATACTTCCAAAAAGAGAGAAAAAAAAAAACAAACAAAAAAAAAAAATTTTTTAAAAAAAAAATTATGTAAACAAAACAAATACGTAAAATATAAAACAAAAAAAAATATATTTTTATGCAGCTATGCATACTTTTTATATATAATTAATTACTAACACTTTCTAACAAATTTATGCATGTTCACATGAGTAAGTACTCGTACTTATGATTACCCGATCTCCGCCTATCTTAACGTCGAAGACATAAGTATGTGTAATTACGCACTAATAACTTTCAAATAAATGTATTTACACCAATACTGCAAACAGTTACGTCATATGCCTCGAATTAGAGATTGATGAATTTGGCCCGTTAATCATCGTTCGAAATACATCTTATTATGTAAATAATTATATGTATATACAATAGACTGTTTCAAATTAGGGGACTATTTTTTTTTTCTATTGATGAACATTGAAAAATCGAAAGGGTATCTTAAAATATGGTGACAGTTAAAATTTAAGCTCTTAATATTGATATTTAGAGGTAGCTACTTGTAATTTTCGATTTTTCATTTAGAAACATTGTAAAAAATACATAGCTTCCAAAAAAATCAAGATACAAAAAATCTCTTCTCAACTATTTTGTAGGAAATTTACTGATCTACAAAATAGGTTTTTTATGATGTTTTCATGAGTTCAACCATTCACAAGATATCCGACGTCAAAGTTTGATAAAATTCAAAGAACTTGTTTTTGCTCGTTCCGAATTTTATACCATGCCAACCAATGAGAATTCAGAAATTTTCAATACAATTTTTTGTAGGAAATTGAACGCTCTACAAAAAAAGTCTTTTATCGTTTTTTGATAAATCCATCTGTTCAAAAGTTATTAGAGCTTGGAGTAAAGTTATAGTAAATTTCGAAATCTTTTTACTTTTTCGGTGAAACTATCGGACAAATCATAAAATGTCATAAAATCATTTTTGTAGACAATTTTATTTTCTACAAATTATCTTTGATAAATTTTTTCCGAATTCTGCATTCTATTCTAGTTATTTCAATTTTAATGACGAGCTCTTAAAATCGATCAGAACACTTTTTTTAGGAGCTTGACATTAAAATGGAAATAACTAGAAAAGAATGCAGAATTTAAAAAAAATTTATCAGAGGTAATTTGTGAGAAATAAAATTGCCCACAAAAAAGATTCTATGACATTTTATGATTAGTCCGATAGTTTCACCGGAAAAGTAACAAGATCTCCAACTTTACTTCGAGCTCTAATAACTTTCGAACAGATGGATTTATCAAAAAATAATAAGAGACTTTTGTTGTAGAGCATTCAATTTCCTATAAAAAAACTATATCAAAAATTTCTGAATTCTCATTGGTTGACATGGTATAATATCCAAAACGAGCAAAAACAAGTTCTTTGAATTTTATCAAACTTTGACGTCGGATATCTTGTAAATGGTTGAAGTTATGCAAAAATCATAAAAGACCTTTTTTGTAGATCAGTAAATTTGCTACAAAATAGTTAAGAAGAGATTTTTTGTATCTTGATTTTTTCGGAAGTTATGTATATTTTACCATGTTTCTAAATGAAAAATCGAAAATTACAAATAGCCACCTCTAAATATCAATATTAAGAGCTCAAATTTTAACTGTGACCATATTTTAAGATACCCTTTCGATTTTTCAATGTTCATCAAAAAAAAAAAAAATAGTCCCCTAATTTGAAACAGTCTATTATACAAGGTGCAGGGTAAAGTTAATAAAATCATATGTAGATAGAAAGACAAGGAAAAAAAGGGAAAAAAAACAACAAAATATATAAAAAAAAAAAAAAATTCTATTAAATTCGAATAAAAACAAAAAAAAAGAAAGGGAATACATGAACGTATACAATAAGGGTGTTTGGTAGATACATAAGAGGATTGTTTAAAATATCTGTAGTTATGAATTTAATAATGAATGAATAATGCAAGGTACTAAGATACTATATTTAAGAATAGGCAATAAATACGAAGTAAGCCAAACGAATCATGATAAGGAACTGAATTAAAACTTGATATACGATGTAATGATGTTTATGTAAGACAGTGACTAGGTATCGTAAATTAGTTATTTAATCTAATAGAGCGCGTAATTCTTAAGTTACTAGATAAATGCATTAATCTGAATAAGCTAATTATGTTAGTTATTTGGCGATAGGAATATTTAAAATTAATATTTCAATTGTTAATTATAAGGCTAGATGTATGTACAAACGTGAAAACCGGCAAGGCACAAAGACAAAAAAAAAAAAAAACAAAATAAAAATTATAAACGAAAAACAATTAAAAATTTACAAAGTATTTAAAAAAAAAATATATATATATAAAACATGACAAAACACAAAAAAAAAATACTTTTACAAATGTTTATTGCGCAACTTTTCTTTTATATACGAAATCTATCAATTCAAAATATACGGCATCGTTACATGATAAGTATTACAAAATTTTAATTATTTTAATTTTTTTTTTCTTCGCATCGTTTTATTTAATGCAATTTACAAGTAAGAAATGATAAACACAATTAGTTATAAGATAGGACTACGCAAGCGTAGACAACCATCGGCGTTTATCATGAATTCAAGAATACTCACGACCTAGGGCACGTTTCCCTTGTCACGATTGGAGATCGTGATGGGCGTAGGTACGATATTCGTATAAAATGTATTGAATAAAAGAGTCCTTACATTGATCAAGGACCGATCCAATGACCTGGGCTCACGTGACCAAATGCTCAGTTTATTCTATTTTATATTTAAATCGCGCCCACACAATACTGTTGAAGACAATATTGACAAATCCAAAACGATTTCCAATTTATTATGTGACTGATCTAATTTTACAATCAAACGTCGAGCGGTAAACGTAGGATTGTGTACCCCCTACTGTAAACTATCGGTCTGAGCGGCTAGACAGGTAGGGATAAAGGAAGGTGGGCTGCCGAAAAGCCTCGTGAAGCTTGTATCTCGTTGTTAAAGTAAAATTGTCTGAGAAATAATGTTTTTCAAATGTTTTATGTTAACGAGTATTTATTTATTAAGGACTTAATATTCTCAAAATACAAAAGGGTTACAAATGTCAATATTTAGAATAGTAAATATAAAAGTAAATGTTTTATGCATATGGTTTACAAATTTTTCAGAGTATATTAACATAAAAATACCAACAATGGTTACAATGTTTTAAAACTTACCTTAAACAGGTTTTGGTGAGGTGTCAGGACTGTCAGCAGTAACACAGGACACTTATTCACAACGCGTTCTCGTGGTTCATTAATGTGATTCTAATTTATCGAATTATTTATTTATTTAGTATGCTTTGTCGTATCAATTTCAATGTTTATGCGTTTCTAAGTCTGTAGATTAAAGTAAAATAAAAGTCTTCGCGCTTCTCGCGGAAAAATAATTAAAATGTATTCAAGTTCTTCGCGTCTTTGCGGTTATATAAAATATAATTTCGTTATCAAATCTTCGCGTATTATCGCGGTAAAAATATTCTTCAAAATATTATTCAAAATCTTCGCATTTATCGCGGTAAAATATTCTTTGATTCTTCACGTTTTGTAGTGTATCTCAATGTAAAATTAAAATGAAGTTAAAAGGATTATAATAAGGTGAAGATAATCAATGCTGTACCGGTGCTAAACGGTTGATATTAGTTCACGACTTACAACGATCAAGGACCAATCGTACGATCTGGGCTCACGTGATCGGATGCTATACACTAATATCGCGTTGATTATGCTTCTGAAGCTAGTAGAAAATAATATACCGATTATACAAGTGCTTACGACGATCAAGGACCGATCCAATGATCTGGGCTCGCGTGACCGAATGCTCAATCGGGATATCAATCCTCTAGCCACGAACACCGTCGAGTGTCCGGAGTTCGGTATGGTTCAGAGTTTGATTCCCAAAAGAACTAATGAGCTAAAGTCCATGGTCTTTTTATATGATCCTCACATATGAAAAGTGGTGGTAACCAGTTTCCCATACGAGAAGACTCGGACTCGCCCAAAAGTTCTAGGCCCATGCACACGTGTTATCCCTGGGAAATAGATTTTGACTATTAAGTAGGCTGATGACCTGGCGCCACTCTGTCGCCGAGTATGCTCGTGCAGGAAGCCATAAATTTGGAAGTTTCCATTAGCTTTCTCTAATTTCCAAGAATCACGTGCAGGTAAGCTTGAATTGGGTGGTCTATAGTTTTAAGATGAAAAATCAAAGAAAAGACTACCGCGTCTATACTCAGATTAGTTAAATGGGAACGGATGCATAAATTTTAAAAGTTCGTTAAATGAAAACTGATGAAATCTGTAGAATAAGAGAAACTTATAGTACATGTATCCCATTAGTACCTTCCCTACGTGGGACAGTACGACTTAATTGTCAATGCTCAGGTAGGTATATTTGTCCCTTTCGACTGCTGGCGTCAGTAAGTCGGCGTCATAAAAAAAAAAAAGGATCTAAGTGCAAGAGGTCTTGGGCTCTCACGCACTAGGCGGATAGATATTCTTTTATGCGATCTATACTACTGATGGTTATTCTGTTAATTATTATTTAAAAAAAACTGAAGGTCTATTCGGAACGCATCGTTTTGTGTTACCGCCTGTGTCTTACTACATTCTGACTATGTCGTCATATTTCTTGAGAAAAATAGTTTTCTCATGTACCTTTTTAAAAAAAAAACTATTTTTAACGACTTGTAAGGATACGAGTTGAACGTATCAGCCGTGACACCCTTCACCACCTTCGGAAACCCCCTAGAAGCGAGAGATTTGTGAAAAGCACATACTTGAGACGATGAACTCGCGCATCCACAGGCTCTGTTGATAATGTGACACCTATGCTGTGCATGACGTCACAAGTAGCCATAACAACAATGCCCAACAACCAACGGAGAGGCAATCAGAGGGGCCACTTAGAGTAAGCGTGCTTACTCTATTGTCCCTCCTCTTCCCAAAAAGGGAAAGTTCCCATTAGAAGACAAAAAAACATTCGGTATCTGAAATGAAACTAAAAGTTGGAGTTGAATGTCCACATGACGACGTTATTTGGGAAGTAAACAAAAGAAAAGGGGAAAGAAGAAATATATTTTAGAAGATCTTAATTGAATTAATTCAGTGACGATGTCAAATGAACAAAATCCCAACATGATTCGATGAGGAAAACGACCAACTCATCCACCAGCGAAATCAACAACGAATCGCAACACTCAAAAGAAACAACACACCAAGACTTTCTTAATTTAAATGGGAGGAAAAGATAATCAGATAAATGTAACAACAAGAAAATAAAATTAACTTAATTTTTTTTTAATAAACTTACATAAAAAGTACAAAGTTTTATATACAACTTAATAATAAAAAAAAAGGGAGAAAATTTATAGGTATACTATCTATGCATGTGTGTACATATATTTGCTTCACTACGCCGAGCGAATACCCTGAGCACAGTAGATGCAAAGTGCCCCCGGCACGTGACCTACTCTTCGTAGTTTCTCCAGGATGGCAATTATCCTCGGAGGAGCACCCACGGTTCCACCATGAAAGTGCACGAGACATAAGCTGACCATCACCTGAAGAAAAAAAACAACAATAAAATATCATTAAAATTTGGAAACAGAAAATCTGTATATACATATATATATATATATATATATATATATATATATATATATATATATATATATATATATATATATATATATATATATATATATATAATTATAAAATAAAAACAAAAATAAAAATATGACAAAAATACTCGATAGGGCCACTTGAGTCAGGCGTGCTTGCTCTACGTCCTATCTCTAACAAAACCTAACGAATACTAACAATATTATCTTAAATATCTTTACAATAAGTATTATATCACTGCTAAATAGCAGATATTTTTAAATGAAGAGTCGACATTCTTTGCTCAATTGCCTCTTCTCTATTATTATTTTAAGAAGAGAAAGTGATAAAATTACTCTATTTCCAAAGACCCAAACAATGCATGCGTTACGAATCTATGGGACCACGTAAACCGAGCATACTTGCTTTAATCACCGCCTTTTTTACATCAGTTTAACCCTCCCGAGTTGAAAAACCAAGAGTACTATAAGCCACCTTCGCCATTGGGAACAAAACTGAGATGGATCCGTATAACTTCCAACCATTTTATAAATGAACATCTCCTTATTAATAATTACTTTAAATAGGAAGAAATGAACAAAAGATCAATTGAGTGAGGATAAGACAATCAGTTATAAAACTTTCTACCTTTATTCTTTCAAGAAAATAATGGACACGTTTAATTTGATAAAAGATAAAATTGATACATAAATAAAAGAGAAAAAAATTTGTATATACATGCTCTATATCTAATATCACAGCAATATTCACATAAATACACGACTTATCGACTATTATCAGTATTAGCTATTCTATTTATGACACTGAGACTTATGTCCTTTAAAAATCGCAAATACAAAGTATATAAATAATAAAAGAGAAAAATAAATAATAGATACATGGTTCATATAAAAAAAAAACATTTGAGGTAACAACTAAATAGTTCAATCAAATAATTTCATTAATAAAATATCTCTAACAGCATAATTTCAACGCTAAACCTATAACTATACTATATTTAAATCAATATAACTGCCCGGTGAGGACAAGTCCCCACCGGGTAATACAGCAAGTGTTTTCTTAATTTTAAGTTTTATATATAATAAATACAAAAAACACTTAGAAAAAAACAATACATAAATAATATTCGTGTGGCGGGAGTCACAATAAATATATATATAAAATTAGTATAAAGCAGTCAATAATAAATAAGTTTCAATGTCATATAATAATACCCGCAGCGATTCAATCAGATGGGATTAACAAAAAAACAAACGTATACATATGGTACAGTCAAAAGTAAAATATTTTCATCACCCCTTGCCCCGCATGACAATGGTCCAGCATTGCATGTGGTGCAAGAGGTGAGTTTAGTCACAGGAATAATATCATGATTTGTCAATTTTCATTTGGATACACAATAATGAATAAATAGATAAATACAGTTTTATAGTGTGTGTATGCATGTATATGTATATATATATATATATATATATATATATATATATATATATATATATATATATATATATATATATATATATATATATATATATATATATATATATGTACAATTAATGCATAGCGCGTAGCAATGTTGACAATGACAGCAAACGTCAGAAGCTGTAGCTCGCACGCGAGTGTAGTGAGTTAATTTACGGTGGCGGCGATCACAGTGGAGGCATTAAGAAAGACGACAGTGGTCCAAAGGTCAGGTCCGTGTCAGGGCGGACGCACGTAGCATCCTCATTTGGCGCAACGGTACCAGCATACTGTCTTTGACCAGACACATGCTCCACATATATATCCCGCGCCCAGCGAATGGTCTCCGACACAATAAGACGTCACATCAGACGAGCATAGTATGGTGAGATACTAAGCGCCCTCAGAACCGACTCATTGCTAGGGTCCCATCCACCTAGGGAGCCGACAACGATCGCGTCAGTACGCACCTGATATCCCTGTGCCCTCAATGCAGTGGCGAGCTCGTGATACGCATCAATCTTAGATTGACGCGCATCATGGAAAGCAACGCACTGGTTCTCGAAAGCTACAGTGACATCGACAATGAGCACCGATTTGGCCCGTTCATTCCTAACAATAATGTCAGGTCTGAGACGTGCCAGATCCCCATCAACTCTCTGAACGCGCTTGTTGACACGCATCTCTCCCACCACCTTCGAGGCCCGTAATATCCTGTTTAGGATGGAGTTATGCCTCAATTGGTATGCTGCTGAATGTGTCATGCAATGATTCAGGACATGAGGAAGGGATTCCAGGCTATATCCGCACACTCTGCAGCGTTTATCTCGCTGTCCCCACCGAATTGCCCCGTTAAGAGGCAAGACGTCTAGGCGCGCACGATGGATAAAGCGCCACTCTGCGAACCGGATATATTTACCATCCCGCAAACAGAGATTGCTCTCACGATTGCGGGCTGAAAAAAAACATTTGAGGTAACAACTAAATAGTTCAATCAAATAATTTCATTAATAAAATATCTCTAAAAGCATAATTTCAATGCTCAACCTATAACTATACTATATACTAAACTACT
This sequence comes from Microplitis manilae, assembly GCA_030273425.1. Lineage (NCBI taxonomy): Eukaryota > Metazoa > Arthropoda > Insecta > Hymenoptera > Braconidae > Microplitis > Microplitis manilae. Next base: position 7,033,117 of record CP092727.1, read on the forward strand.
AACTAACTACTAAGGTAGTTTATATAATAAGTTCCATAACTTATATAATAATTAAAATGGAATAAGTAAAGTGAAAAATAGAAATAATGTACACAAATTCACGTGTATTTATCAACATTCTTTTATATATACAATAGGTAGTAAGCTATTATATTTGTAAAAACTTTTAAAGATGTTACTACAACAATCTCTGAAGTAGATTTCCTGGTGGTGGCGCTTCATCCCTGGTACAGCGTGGACATTTCGCCGGCCTGGAGAAGGACTCCGCTTCCCGGAGCTCCAGAAGGATTGACTGCACCCTGGTTGATGCACCGGTCAGGACAATATCTAAATCCGCCTCACAGTCCCAGCGAGAACTAAATAACAAGGTAATAATAATTATTTAATACAATCAACAAAAGATACAGTCATTTACGCTCACTCTCTAGAAGAACATAACATTAAATTCGAACGGATATTCATGCATCGTAACGATGCAAAATGACCTTTCAAAATATTGTTTTGCAATACCTCTAGTAACTATGACAGCAAAAGATATCACCACATCTTTAGTCGATAATTTCATATTGGAACACGGTTGCCTAAAAGTAATTTTGACAGACCAAGGCCAAGCTTATATAGTTGAAATAATGGGTTGGGAAGTTAAAATTTTTAAGATGAAACAAATAAAAACGATAGCTTTTCATCCTCAATCAAATAGTTTTCTAGAAAGAAGCCATCAAGTTTTCACTGATTACATTAAAAACTTTACAAGTCACGGTCATGCGAACATTACGGATCAAATGATCACGTCCCTCGACGAAAGTATGACATTGCATCAGGCGTTAATGCAACTCCCAAGTTTTGACGGTAAAACATGCCTTTACAAGCAATTCTACTAGATGTAGAAAACAGTCTTACAATCGTGCCAGATAATTTCAGAAACACTTATTTTAACGGAATAAAATCTAAACTCTAGGACACAGCTAGAGACGCGATCGCGGACAAGTCATTTAATACAATGAATGCTTTTAGAGACGCACTTAAAGAATATTTCGCCACTAAGAAAACTTATCCACAATATTGCGGAGATATCCAAGCCATTCGGCTTAAACAAAATAAATCAATCCTAAGTTACTATACCCGAATAAAGAAAATTCACGCTAATGCAACAACCGCATGAAACGAAAGCTCTAATAATGTAACCGGAGTAACTGCGATGAAGAAAACGTTAGACGGTTTAGTACTGGAGTCATCCAAACGTGGACTACCAGACGACCTAATATACGGAGTAAGTGTACAAAATCCTGATACTCTCGACGAGGCATATAAAATCGTAGTAAGGCTCGAAGAAGACCTGAAAGATAGTTTTCACCGTAATTGCAATTATTTAGCCTACGCACAATCCGAATCCGTAAATCTTGATTTACTGCGTAAAACTCGAACGGTAAGCTTTCAAGACGAAGATCGTCGAAACACCATACCGTTCAGATTTATTCGCGAAGATAATATCAGATCTCCTAATACATACAGTAGATCTCCGGTGCGGGATACAACACCATTACGTGATAAACGCAACTATCTTGAGCGTGGCAATTCACCTCATCGTTCGCGAAGCCGATCACCCGGAAGTTACTATCCACCTAACGAACCCCAACACGGTTCGACGGAACGACGCGACGTCGAACAGCGCGAACCCCACGGAAACCCGTCCATCATCAATCAGATTCCTGACCGTCGAAAATTTGTAATGTGATCTGAAGTCCAGGGTAGAAGATCAGTCGTTACTCTAACAGCCCCTGAGTTGCGAAACGGCAGAGCTCGTTTCCTAGTCAACACAGGCGCTGACATAAATGTTATCAGAAAAGACGCACTGGCCCTTCGTACAGTAATTGATACCTGGGACTCAGTATCCATAAAAAGAATCACTACTGAGCGACTGGATACTTTAGAAGCCACAGAAATCAGATTCTTCTCAAATCCCAAGAAATTTTACGTTCTCGAGAACCCATTGCCCATTCCAACCGATGGAATTATCGGCGTAGACTTTCTAACTAAAGAAAAGGTTGAAATATCTTTCCATCACAATACTATAGTCGTAGATTCTGAACCCGTAAACCCAATCCCGCTCAAAAATACCAAAGGTAAACCATTTGATACAACCCTGGTAACTATGTTTCGAAGTGAAGACGAACCCTCAGTATTTTTGTCAAAAGCTAGAACTCGAACAGTAATACCAATAATCTTCGTAAGATAGATCTAAAAACAGGGTTTTTACCTCGCATTGAAACTCGCGAAAATTTTTTCATTAGTAATGCCTTAGTCACGAACAATGACAGTACTTGTTATGTCTACAAGATAAATGCATATAAGGATGATATCGAATTAGTCGTTACATCACAAGAAATTATTTCCTTTGAATGCAATGGCAGTTCAGAAGATTTCTTTGACGATTCTGAAGATAGCGATATAGCGGACGATGGTCAGGATATATTCGAGCGCATATGTGCTAGTCTCCGACTTGATCATTTAAATGTATTGGAAAGAGAGCACGAACATGAGCTTATCAGAGAATTTCCGATGCTCTTCCATCTTCCTGGAAATGATCTTCCAGCTACAACAATGATGACACACTCGATTCCAACAGTTGATGAAATTCCTATATTAGTCCGTTAGTATTGTTTTCCACCTGTACATAAGGAAGAAATCGCTCAACAAGAAAATAAATTACTGAATGACGGTCTAATTTCTGAATCTGTCTCTCCATATAATTCACCTCTTTGGATAGTCCCAAAGAAGCCAGGTTCAAAAGGTAATAAGCGCTGGTGTATGGTAATTGACTTTAGACAATTAAACGAGAAAACCATAGGCGATGCTTATCTTCCTCCGAATATAGTTGAGATTCTCGATAGACTAGGAGGAGCAAAGTATTTTTCAGTTTTTGACTTGGCTAGTGAATTTCATCGAATCAAAATGAATCCAAAAGACCAACAGAAAACTGCATTCAGTACACCAAATGGTCACTATGAGTATAGCAGAATGCCATTTGGACTGAAAAACGCTCCAGCTACTTTTCAACCACTTATGGACCAAATTCTTCTAGGTCTACAAGACGTTGAGCTATTTGACTATCTTGATGACGTCGTTATTTTCGCATCATCTCTTGAAGAACACCGCATACGTGTCCGAAGACTCTTCAATTGACTAGTACAAGCCAATTTAGTCTTACAATCAGATAAATGTGAATTTCTAAATCTTGAAGTTGCATATCTTGGTAATATTATTGGCAATGGCGGTGTACGTCCAGACCCAAAGAAGACTGAAGCTGTCGAAAAGTTTCCAAGACCAAAGACAGTTACGAACATCAGACGATTTCTTGGACTAGCTGGTCATTACCGTCGCTTCATTCAAAACTTCTCCGGCTGTGCGAAACCGTTGACAGAACTATTGATGGAGGATAATCCATTCAACTAGGCCTCAGCTCAACAAGAGAGTTTCGATGACTTAGCAAAGCATTATGTACATCTTTAGTTTTGCAATATCCTGACTTTTCTCAACTATTTATTCTTACTACTAACGCTTAAGATCTCGCTATTGGTGCGGTATTAAACCAAGGGAAAATTGGTAAAGACAGACCAATTGCTTATTTATCAAGACTTCTCAAAAATGCAGAGGGAAATTATACAACAACCGAAAAAGAATGTTTAGCAGTTATTTACGGTATTTTACATTTTCGACCGTAATTATATGGTTAAAGATTTACTCTTGTCTGTGACCACGAACTACTAAAATAAATCGATTCCGTCATGCCGCCAGTACAACTGTTAATTCGATGGAGAACGAGATTAAGAGAGTATGAATATGTTTTCTATTACAAGCCAGGAAGATTAAACGTGAATGCAGATGCATTATCGAGGAATCCTGTTGTTTTGCTAATAGTCCCCACGGGAAAATCTGAAACAGCTGCGAGGCAGTCTAGTTCAATCGCCATACACCTAGAACGACTGCGATCTTCCGCAGTTAGAGCAGCAGAGGCAAACGCCAATACTATAGGTGAGAGAGTGAAATTGCGAAGATTAGCAAGTAACCCCCCGCTAGCGCTACCACCTCTCATCAGGCTTACAAAGACTATTGCCGAAATCCCAATGCCTCCAGCAGAAAAACGTAACATTGGTCGACCTCAACAATAACCAGATACCGGTCAACCAAGTGATCCAACACCACCAGTACCGCATGCTAGAAACAGTGCTGTCCCGAGTCTCGCTAGTAATTGCATACCACACTCTAATGCTTCTGAAAAACCAGGACCACTATCCACAAAAACTCGAACAACTGATTATCAACTTACATACGTAAATAATCAATCAGGCGGAGAAACTTCTTCACTAACTGAACCGATACCAGTACCAATGCCTAAAAATGCTATCGACGTATCACCTGGATTATCTTTAGAAAATGATAATTATTATTGGGATTGACGCGCTGCAGATCCAACTTACGAATCTCCACGAACAGAACCTCCAACTAGGAAACCTGAAGCACAATCCCACAGACCATCTGGGGTAACATTTCGACATCATGTAGGACGATCGACCCCTGCAGTAACTTCAGAAGGATCAACCACAGTATCAGAGGTAGATGAAGTAATACCACGAGAAGCAGCAAGCAGACGATGGGCTAATATACCACCGATCAATCAAATCCATTCGAGTACAGACACAGATGAAGAAGTTCATGCAGATGACGAAATCCAACAACCACAACCGATAAAAAGAAAATCCATAGTCGATACTTTTCCTTGCAAATTATTTTATCCCGGTATAAAGAACCATGAAAGTAAAATATCCTTACACACAACGAATGAAAATTTGACGTATTTCAGACACAATTATTTGCACTTTATTTCTGCTGATTACGAAGTTACAACCGTCATATCGCGACTACTAACAGAAACAGACAAGATAGATCCATAGGATCTGAAATTGAAAAAGCCCAAAATTAATCAAGTACTAATAACACCACACGGTAAACATAAAATCCTCAGTGCAGTGTTAAAAAGGAATCACTTCAATTCATTTTCCATACACGAATTCAAAGATGTACTAAAAACGGTCAAAAATATACTGAACCACTACAGCATAAAAACTTTGCGAATCTCAAAACCAGGAGATATGCTCGAAGGCTTGAGCCAATCACTTGTCACTGACGTTCTTAAGGAATATTTAGATGACTGTGAATGTTCACTCACCAGTTGCCATGGAAGTGTAATCATACCAGACGAAGATGTTCGCAAGGATATCATTGCGGAGTATCACGAAAGCCTAACAGGTGGTCATAAAGTTATCCGTAAAACATATCGACGAATTCGTAAACGTTTTTACTGGCCAAACATGAGAGATGACATCATAGAATTCATTCGTACATGCAGAAGTTGTCAAGAACAAAAGCTAGTCCGAATCAAAACTCAAGAACCAATGATCATCACAGATATTCCTGCAGAACCCTTTGACAAAATCTCAATCAACACAGTAGGCCCATTACATCAAACACGATCAGGTAATATGCATATTCTTACTGAGCAAGACAATCTCACGAAATATTGCGTAGTGGTACCAATACCAAACATTAAGGCTGCGACTATTGCAGACGCACTTGCTCGCCACGTTATTATTCAGTTTGGGTCACCTTACGTAACATTAAGTGATCATAACAGATCATTTGTTGGTAAAATATTTCACCATCTCGCAAAAATTCCCAAAATTAAACAAATAAATACCTCGGGGTACCATCTACAAATCAATGGATCCCTAGAGCGTAGTCTCATAGTATTGGCTTGTTGTTTTGATGTTTTTATACAATATACAATATCGCTGTACATGAATCCACTAGTGTCACTTCTTCCGAACTTATATACGGTACAAAAACGCGTATACCCAGTTCTTTTTCATCCCTAGACAAAACTAAAACTTACGGAACCTACCTATATAACTTAGTCAACCGTATGAATGCCATGATACATTTCGCAGCATCTAATTTAATTAAATCTAAACACCACTCTAAACGTTACTATGACGCTCAACTTAACCCCAGTACTTTGAATGTTGGAGATCAGGTTTATGCTATAGAAGAACCACGAAAGAATAAATTCGATTCGCATTATAAGGTCCATATGTTATAGCCGAATTATTAGATAATAATACGGCTATAATAGAGGATGAAAAGGGCAAACGCTCTCTTAAACACATCAATAAGTTAAAAATCTGTAACACAAGAGATTCTACTAATTCTAACACTGACACTCAATCCGACTAACATATTACTATTTCCCGTAAGTCCTAATAATCGATATGTTCTAGTTATATAAAATTACTCCAGGTGAAACAAGTAAAAATCCAAGTACCATGGGGTTGATACAGTTTATCCTCTGGATGACGTCAGCCGTCCAATTGACGTATGTATTCGTGGCATACGACTGTGGAACCCCATCAATAAACGTTACTTCATTACCCCTACTAGACATTAAAGACTGCAACATGCCTACGGCAAAACCAGTAATCGAAAACACTAAGGTCCAACTATTACAGTCCAGTAGTTTCTAATTTATAAAAGTTATTCAGTGCAAACTCTCCATCCAACGTAAAATTTTCTACTTTGGCATACTTGACCATCTATTCGGAGAAACGAGCAATAATATGTAGTTTATGCAAGAGTTAAGTCATGAAGTTTGCCAATCCTTCCACGATAGTGGACTCTTTATGTATCGGGACACCACACTTGCAGGTGTTCAGAAAAACTCTATGACTAGATTCCCAATCACCCTGGCAGGTTCATTCACCTCCGGTGGTGGTTGCAAAAGGGCATCATACTCCGATCCCGACGGTAAATGGGATGCAGTCACTGTAACCGGGCATGCCACCTTCACCCTACAAGAATATTACGCTCCCATTAATCTGGATCAAAACGGAGTAATATTAAGATCCGGAGTCCGATGCAAATATCAGCATGGGAAGTGTATAGACATCGAAGGAGGAAACACCTTCTGGGATTTATTATTACCGTATCAGAGCAATTCACGCAAGTTCTCCATACTTTATGAAGGAACAGCTAGCAAGATACAAGATCACGTCAATAGGAAACTCGGAGAAGAAGAATATTCAGTAACTACTGGAGACGTAACGTTCGCACTAATAACTAAAGTTTATACCGCAAACTGCGCCACCAAACTAATTAAGACTGATCATCCTAGACTTTTCATACTTGACTCCGAAAATAGTGAATTTTTTCTCGACGCCAACAGAATAGATACTCAATCCATGGATCTTTTCACATACGCAACACACAAAATTTGTATATCTAGAACGCCACCTCCTCAATCAGATCATGATGCTATACAACGATATGATCAGACAGGAATGTGAACTCAAAAAGAAGGTTTTACAAAATACACTTATTATAGCTACGCTCGCACCTGATGAATTCGCATTTCAATTCATGAAGAAACCGGGATAAATTGCTCATGTCTCAGGTGAAGTAATAAGATTTGCCAGGTGTATAGCGTAGATGTAAAAAAACGAGATACAAAAGAATCTTACCAAGAGTTACTTGTACTAAGAGATTACGACACATATTACATGTTGCCACGAATTCACATATTAATTAAAACTGAAACACAGATAGATTGCAACCCTTTACTAGCACCAATGTATCGACTAGAAGATCAATGGTATGGATTAAATCCTAAACTCTCTTACGTACCAAATCCAGAACAACTCACAGCTTCAACAAACTATTCTTAGAAGTATGTACCAGCTCAAGGACTAGCGACAGGAAGAATCTACTCTGACAACGACATCGTGAAATTAAAAGACTATATGATGTTCCCTTTGGAAAGAACTGCTGCATTAAACTCCATTGCCAAAGGAGCAAAAGGACAAACCGTAGCTGATAATGCAATCAAGATCAACAGTTTTATTGATGAAAAGGCCATAACAGTATCCTTAGCCAAAGCTTGGGGAAAGGTTTATAACTTCATTCACACCGTGGATACCTTCAGTGTAATAAATCTTTAGAATATATCTCGCGTTCAAAGCAATTAAATTCGCAATAGACACCTTAATTCACGGCTACCCGTGAAAAAATTTTCTGATCAAGCCTTATATGACCTGATATGGCCATATAAAAAAATTTGATATATTCATATCCGACCTGATATGATCTGATATGCACTTATATAAATTTTAATATATTCTGATATAGTCTGATATAAAAATTGGCCATACCAAGCCATATCAACTTAATATGTCCATATCAAGTTGATATGTCGATATCAGATTTGATATGTCTTGATCTGACTTGATATGCTTGTATATAATTTTTTTCATTCGTCCTGATATAACCTGATATAACTTGATAAGGGTATATATATTTTAATATGCTTGTGAACAAAAATCTTGATCAAGTTTGATATGGCTTGACATGCTCTGATATGGGCACATAAATTAGTTTTATCGAGTATCCTGTACACGTACGTTTGGTAAAATAATTTAGAAATGACCGAATAATGTAACATTGTTCGGAAAAACCGACTCTATAATGATTCATAAAGTCTTATGAAGTCGGTCAAATATTTTAATTTATCACATTTATAAATAGTATAAAGTATACAAACTTTGTTAAAAAATTTTTCCAATAAGCTAACGAGATCAATTTTTAAATATCTGAGAGAATTTCAAATTTTTGTAAAGAATTTAAATACAAAAAACTGATATTTTTAATTGAAAAAAGTTTAAGTAGCCGGAGAAAAATGTTGGCTCGAAACCTACCAATTTTTATTATGCTGCCGAACAATTTTGAAACAGGAAGGGAAGCATCCAAAAAATTATTATGCTCATACGAAAAATTATTATGCTGCATCACAATACTTACTACGCATGAGAAACTTATCGATGAGATGTAATTACAATTACTTTCATACATTTTAATAATTATGATGCGGCATACTAATTTTTTGTATGAGCATAATAATTTTTCGTACGAGCATAATAATCTTTCGTATGAGCATAATAACTATTTGCATGCTTCACTTCCTGTTTCAAGTTTTGTCGACAGCATAATAGAAATTGCTAGGTTTTGAGCCAACATTTTTCTCCATGTAAGTTTAAAAATCTTTAACTTTTTTTTTTTTTCTTTTGCCAAAAGAAGTAGTTCTTGCCCCGTTACTGGCGGGTATACCGTTAATGGTCCCGTTACTCTATAAACAATAACAATTGAATAAAATACAAGTAAACAAATCAATCATTAATCTGATGTCTTTAATTTTCTTAGTTTCATTTTTATCCAAATAGATATAATCAACCTTACATTTCAAGTTTGTGATTTGGCAGAGTGGCTAATAGATCAGACTTTAAATCAGAAGTACTCGGGTTCGAACCCATGACCTGACTGGATTTTTTTTTTCTTTTTTCTTTTTTTTCATGGCAAGTATTGCATATACAACTTTACAAAGTTATACACAATTTTATACAATTATCTATAAATTTAGTTCCCGAGATAACAATGTTAATCTCACTATATATAGTTTGATATGTCGATATCAGAACATATCAAATCTTATCTGTACATATATAGTGCTGATATGGCCAATTTCCATATCAGGCCTGATATGAACCGCCCAAATCAGGCCATATCAGGCCATATCAGAAAATTTTTTCACGGGTACCCACACACACTATATATGGATGGAGTGTATGGTTAATAGCACCTGAACATGGCAACTATGAACAAGATAATCATAATTTTCATCGCCGTCATAAGCACTATGAAAGGAAGTGCTGTCCATCTGAAACTATTGGAACCCAGTTCCGGACTTTACTATGAACATCTCGCCGATGTTCACCTTACTCAAGACGACTGGAAACTAACCACCATGATAGATCTAGCTTTTCTAGAGCAACAACTCCCTAACAAAGCAGATTTGAAAATAAATCTCCTCGACCAAAACTGCCGATTGACAATTGAAAAAGACGACTGCATACACTACATACAACTTGACGACTACAAGCGCATTCTTCGAGAATCAACTGATCGAATGAAGTTAATAAGACGATTGGTCGGTTCTGGACAAGTAAATAATCGGTCATCATTGATTGAGCAGAACAAATTAGCCCTTCTTCAACATTATCTCGACAATTTCAACAAGATCATTCTTGCTTCCTCTCCTGAAAATTCAGTCCTACTCGAGAAGAACAGACAAATAATTCATTCAGACCTATACGATGACTTAAATCAGTTAATACTACGCTGCGGTAACTACTATAAATACACGACTTATCGAAGATCGGAAGGATCATATATTTGCAAACCAAACTTTGTTATATATGAAACTGCCATTCACCCTGCATGTGTATATAACCTACTCGCCAACTCAGATCTCGAATCATTCCAGAGATGCGACATAAGACTCAGCAAGATCTACTACGTATACTGGAAATCCTTAGAAGAAATCAAGGGTTGGATCTACTCTATACCACATCTGAGCTTACTTCAGGTCCAAAATCCAGGAAAACCTACAGAATATGCAAAGATATCTGGCGTCAGAACTTCAAATTTAAGCCCAGATGCCTCTATAAGAATTGGTTATGTAAATTTATTCAGATATGCAGATTCTGACCTCGAGATTTCGCTTTAACCACAACCTACTATTGGACTTAACGTAACGCAACTATTCCCAGAAATGAACAATTACGAACATCTCAGCTTAACCAACTATACGAACGACAATTCTACAAACTATCTCTTATCGACTCATATGGATTTTTATCGTACGACTTTACTTTGGATCAAGTAAAAAATGAACTACAAACAACTAATTTGCAAAAAAACCACAACTGTTTACCCCCTTACTTCTTGCATGGAACAATACTTACTTCACTAATTTTAGCAGGATGCTTAACATTTTTATTTAGAAATTTAATTTTTTGGTATACCAGGAATAAATTGCCAACCTTAGAGACCAGGATAACTTATCAGCAGTGCACCAACATCCACGAAGACCTGGAACTTTTAGACTCTGACGAACGGAAGTTATGTGCAAAGGTCTCCCCAACGATAGGCTTACCACTGACGAAGAACGACGCTAGTATAATAACGATTCAACAACATAAAAACTTGAGCCTAAGTTTCAAGAATTTCTGTAAACTCACATCATTCCTAATCCATTGAAACCACTGGAAGACGGCACAAGCTACAAGAAAACTACGGATATCACTAAGAATACGAAATAATCTCCTTTGCGATGATTCCTTCAACGAAGAAGCATACAATATAGACCCCATCAAGGAACACCGAGCTTACAAAAAAGCTCTAGGAACATTCAAATTATTTCTACCATCATCATTAAACGTAACTGACCTGGACCGCGCTATCCTTGCCAGTCACCACGAACGCTTCCGGAAAATCTTACTACAAAAAGATTGAATAGAAAATTCACTACACCGTTTCATTCAACACAGCTACAGAATCAGTTCACTGAGCAATCGGTTCGAAAAGTTAAGAAATATCTTCTTTTTCCACTTTTGAACAATACTTTTCAGGGTATTATGGACATAGTGATTGACATCCAAGGATTTTGGGACAACAAAGAAGAATTCATTCCAAAAGAAATCGCCCTAGTTGTGACCACCGAAGACATCTTAGGTCACTGGATAGTCGGTTAACCATTTCCATACCACAAATTATCACCTAAGGTACGTGAAAGAAACGACTGGGTCACTTCAAAGCATCACGGTCTTCACTGGTCAGAAGGTGACAAACTTCCATCAAGTATTAAAAATCCTAAAGAGATACGCAAGAAACGCACGCGCAGTTTACACAAGAGAAGAAATCAAAGCTACTTATTTACAACAAGTATTGAAAGGTGAGTAGTAAACTTAGAAAACGGAGAATACAACTGTCCTTAGGTCGACGTCATTCGGGCATCATCAACCACTTGTACAAACCACTGACTCAAAGAGAATTACTACTGCGCACTAATCAACGCAATCTGCCCAAGGCAGTGGCTACGAGATCGACAATTAAAAACATTTTCTTTATAAAACTACAATGTCGCATAAAGTAACTAAACACTTCCTTAGGAATCTCTCGGTTGGTCTAGACATGCAATTTGCTTACATCGTCTCGTCCATAATCCTCCAAGACCATTGGTACAGTGGAAAACGCATAAGAGCACTGCGACGACTTCACCGCAGTAGCATATATCAACTACGCTCCGATCCACTAAACCTAGAGAAAGATTTACGAGTATTACCCAAACCTGTAAGAATCGGCGAAGACATCGAAACGAGCCCCTTGGAGACGCACGCCGCTTGGATTATTGCCCAAGACAATACCCTAAGGATACAAGTCATGAGGAATTACTGGCAAAGCAAGAGCCACCTCAGAGAACAACGCAGAATACGTCAAGCCCAACATAAATACTTTCTAGAAATAATCTACAAAGCAGACTTGCTTCGTCTATTTGGAGAGATACCATGGGCAGACGTTCGCACTAGTCTTTATCTCGAAGAGACTATAATCCGGTTATCTAACCTGATTACAATCAGACACTTTCATCAACGACCATCAAACTACTGCTACCTCAACCTCATGGATGATATATCGAGATTTTATGAGGAACAAGACCCACCATCCGGCCTGTACCCATGTAATTACCAGCCCAATGTGAGTTTATATCACCCATAAACTACCTCCAGCGTAATAAGCCGAGGTTCATTCACGTATATGGACGACATTGTCTCTATAAGAGATAGAGTTACCTACATCGATAATAACCGCAAGAAACAAGCTCGTCGATGCAAAACAGCCAGAATACGAGGTTGTAAAAGGAAGATGCGGAAGAAGAATTCACGGAAAAAGTTAAAACAAAATTAACCTTCAACCAAAGGATAAGGGTAACAAGTAAACTTTAACAAACTGCCGACTCCTCCGCATGCAGAAGTAAGGCAGGTAATATACATATTCACCTTATAAAAACTAACCAATGGTAATGAACTAATAATGTAAATTACTAACCATATTTCAAGGAAAAAAAAAGGAAAAGAAAAACAAGAAAAAAAAAATATTAAAAAAAATGATGAAAAAATGAAATAAAAACAAAAAAATTTGCAAATGAAATAATATTTTACAAAATCAAAAAAAAAAGGGAATACATACACGTATACAATAAGAGTGATGGGAAGAGACATGAAAAGATTGTTTAAAATATCTATAGTTATAAATTTTATAATAAATGAATAATGCAAGGTACTAAGACACTATATTTAAGAATAAGCAATAAATACGAAGTAAGCTAAGACGAATCATGATAAGAAATATAATTAAAACTTGATATACGATGCAATGATGTTTAAGTAAGACAGTGACTAGGTATTGTAAATTAGCTATTTACTTTTAGTCTAATAGAGCGCGTAATTCTTAAGTTAGTAGATAAGTGCATTAATCTGAATATACTTAGTAAGCTAATTATGTTAGTCATTCGGCTATAGGAATATTTAAAATGAAGATTTCAAATCAACCAATGGCGCCCATCATGAAATCCAATAATACTCACGACCTAGGGCACGTTTCCCTTCACCCTCCACCACTTTCGGAAACCACCTAGAAGCGAGAGATCTAAAAAAGCAGACACCTGAGACTATGAATTCGTGCATCCACAGGCTCTGTAGCTGATGCCGCACCTATGCTTTGCATGACGTCACAAGCAGCCATAACATCAGGGCCCAACAACCAACGAACGGACAATCAGAAGGGTCATTTAGAGAAAGCTTGCTCACTCTAACGTCCCTCCTCTTCCCAAAAAGGGAAAGTTCCCATTAAAACAAAAGACATTCGGTATCCGATATGGAACTAGATTTCGGACTTAAATTAAACGATGGATGACCACATGACGACGTTATTTAGAAAATAAAATAGAAAAAATATTTTAGAAGATCTTTATTTAATCACACCAGTTACGATATAAAATGAACAAAATCCCAACATGGTGCGACGAGAAAACGACCAACTCATCCACCAGTGAAATCAACAACGAATCGGAACACTCAAAAAGAAACAACAAACAACTACGACCTCCTTATTTTAGAATGAAAACAAAAGGTAAAGGGATAAATACAGCTAAAGAAAAATTGTACCAAGTAAATAAAACTTAATTTCCATTTTTATTTATGAACAAAAAAAAAGCAATTCGAAAATATTGCTTACAAAATTACATAATATTAAATAAAATAATTATATGTATATATATGGTTTGTTAAATCGGCCGATGACCTCAGCCACAGTAGACACACAGCGCGGCCGGCATCCGACTCACCCTGCGCAGCTCTTCCAACACTGACTTGATCCTAGGTGGAGCACCATACATCCAGTCCTGAAAGTGCGCTGGGCACAAACATATTATCAACTGCAACAAAATACAAGATCAGTTTAGAAATACTGGATGACAAAAAAGAGAAAGTAATAATAAATAAAAGGGGAGACACTCACCGACATCACCGTTTCGTGGAAGAAATAGCCCATCACACGCCAAGGAGTTCACTCCGTTAACCAACGAGCCTCCTGAGACGTCATCAGGGACAGAACCCCCACAATAGGATCCACGAACGGGATCACAAATTGGTAGCCCTCCAGGAAGGTTACCTTGAAGGGAACCCGGTACATCGGTTGACTACCCAGGCATATGTGAGCCCCGACAACGGCAACCACAGAGGAATCGCTGAAGGTTGAGTCAGCACTGTCCTCAGCACCGGAGTCGTCCCCGTTACTCCTGGAGCATCGCTGAAGACAGCCACTGGCTTGGTGACTCTCTTTTTGTGAGGTTGTCCCTTGTCCGAACTTGGACCCCTTCGTCTTTTTACGGGAACCGCCGTTTCCGTGCCTCGTGCTCAAGGAGTCCCCGAAACTGAAGGCTTTTCAGGCTGGTTCCTGACCAGCTCCTCCAACAGCTCAACAGGATTCCGATCCGTATATCTGCAGATGGCAACCAGGACCCTCATCTCCCGCTGACTTCTCGTCGTCAACAATGACTAACGGTGGAATATGAGTTTCATCATCCCGCACCGTTGAGACCGAAGGTGGATGATGTCGCTAAAAACAAGAATAAAACAGCTATATGAATAAATATATGCATATATATGCATGTGTATGTGTATATATGTACGATTATGTATGCGTATATGCATGTATACATTGAAATAAATATTCACGATATAATTCATGGTATCCAAACAGTAGGACTTCATTGGAGGTGGCCTATTCTGTCACTCCAACAATTCTGGGGTCATCGGCACTCCAGAGTGCCGAAGACGTTCCTCCTCGGAAGTGGTTCCCCCCCTCGAATTGGGGAATCTAAAAAAAAAAAAAGAGAGGAAATTTTTTTTTATTATATAAAGAAAACAAAAAAAAAGATATATATGAGTGACAGTCAGAACTTACCACTGATTCCTGATCACTCGTAGAAGTCGACGGATATTGCTCCACGTAGCCTCTTACCGCCATGGTCGACAAGTCTAGAGACTCAACCTGAGCCTAATTCCCCTCGTCGCAAGCCGACTCGATCTCGTGTACAATCACCTGCACACGAAGATCTTCTCCGAAGAAACCACCTACCAGTCGATTACCTGGAGCGCCATTCCCTTCCGTGACATTAAACGTCACCACATCCTCGGAAATAATGATGGCTTCATTCGACGCTATCTCTTTAATTTTGATCTGGTACATCTTAAAAATTCATTTTTCACTTTAACCGCACAGTTAGAGAAAAAATTTGTAAGTGATATAAAATTGTTTTAATGAAGAAGAGAAATCTTCTAAACAAGAG
Source organism: Microplitis manilae (assembly GCA_030273425.1). Classification (NCBI taxonomy): domain Eukaryota; kingdom Metazoa; phylum Arthropoda; class Insecta; order Hymenoptera; family Braconidae; genus Microplitis; species Microplitis manilae. The sequence goes on from CP092727.1 coordinate 7,048,967, forward strand.
ATAAAAATTTACAAGTACATCTGAACGACAGAAGACAAAATACGACTAACACAAAAAGAGAAAGTGATAAGAAACTATAAAAAAAAAAAAACGAAACCCACATAACGAAATTTTAATAAAAACTTTATAATATGGAAAATATTAAAAAAATATAAAAAAAAAAAACATCTTTCGAGAAAGAATATCCAAATACCAAGAAAAACTATAAAATTCTACATGCTATAGGATCAATTCAAATACAGAAAAGGGGACCGCAAACACCGAATAACCAACTAAGACCGCTGAACCTAATATAAAAATAATAATACAAGTAATGTAAATACAAAATGTAAAAGTTCAAACGCAATCTGTATTAACCATTTTAATCTACTTTCATTTACGCAGAATTGCATAAATTGAAGTCATCGAGGGCAATGACGACTCTAGGGGGAGAGGTGTAACGATTGATACATACGAATAGCGATTTAACTTCTGAAATAACATAATTCCTTTTTTTTTTCTTGTATGAAAAGGTATACTAGCCGCACCCAAAATCTTCGTATTAAGATCCTCTCACCTTTGGCCAGTGCCTATGTAAGTGCATGCACGATGAGTAAAAATAGAAAAAGATCGATAGATGAGACCATTCTCAAACCCAACTACGTCATCTAGCTGTATACTCATTTTGCATCCACATTATCTGCGTACATCTATTTACAATACATGTACAAGACAATGTGTATGTGTGAGTACGGGCGTAGCACCTAAAAATATGTATAGCTGCGACTCAGTGGGACACCTGCACGTGTGCACTGGACCTCTAATTAACTCAACGGTCATAAAAATTTACGACCATCAAATTTCCATATTTCAAAATCACCGCGTATGTTCTAATGATATGACTAAGCTCGGTCCTATGTACGTGATCATTCGTTTTGTATTAGAGCACTTACACATCCGTTGTTGTTTACCCAAAATAATATGATTCAATTTCCATACATGGACTTTTCTAGTTTTTAGGAAGCTATACCTGGAACTGCGTAATTAGTCATTTGTTTTTGTCGAAAATGATGAGCTGGACCCAACGATTGCATCAGAAATCACATGACTTTTCCATCAAAATTAAAGCATATAAACCGCCGAAAACCTAACGAAGACAGTCAATCGCTAATCAGAACTATCCTCTGTCGGATCTCAGGTCAATAGCTAGTTTCGGTCTAAAAACTCTATTAGTTCAAAATAAATAAATAAAAACAGTACACCCCTAAAAATTCATCGTGGACAGGGGAGACAAACATTTCTTTCTACATAAAACAACCTTGTCAACAGAAAACATGGACATATTTGCATATGTCAACACGAAAATAGTTCACTTAGAACATCATCTCAGGAAAGAAATTACAGCTTCATATAATGACGTAGGGCAGCAACAATGTGAACTAGAAAAACTCATACTACATAATACTCTGGCTTTAGCTTCGGTAAATCCAGCAGAATTCGCATTTCATTTCATAATACAACCAGGTTACATTGCACATTAAGCGGGTGAAGTAGTAAGAATAGCTAAATGTGTACCAATAGAAGTAAAGAATAGAAAAACAACAGAATGTTTTCAGGAATAACCAGTAACCAGAAGAGAACAAGAATACTTCATGTTACCTAAAACACATGTTTTAGTTAAAACTGGAAACCAGATTGACTGTAACTCACTGATACCACCACTTTACAATATAAACAACGTTTGGTATCAACTACTCCCTTAGATATCACCAGCAACAGCACCAGAAGAAATTGCAACGAGAACAAAGATGTCTTGGAAGTACACCAGCCCAGCAAACCTAGCGACAGGAGAAATATATTCTGACAATGACTTGGACAGATCAAGAGAAAATATGATGTTTCCTATGGAAAAACCGGCAATTCTCAATACAAGAGCAAGAGGAGCAATAGGCCAAGAAATAAATTCTCAAGGAATATCACTAAGTAAACTTATAGACACAAGCGAAATAATGGAAAAATTAGAAAACGCATAGAGAAAAGTATACAATTTTTTTAATATAATAGGATCATTCAGCACTACATGATTAGGAATTTGGATAACAGCAAAGCATTCAAATTTATAATAGATACGGTAATGCACGCTCTAGCGCTGCACACAGTTTTTGGTTGGAGCGTATGGTTGCTCGGCGCCATTTGGGACTTATTGACAAACTTCCTACTACATACAAACTACGCATACAGTGCAAAAACGACTGACGAAAAAGCAGACCATACCGAGTTACAAGTATATATCGACAGCGGAAAACAAGAAGAAAAACACGTGAAAATAACGCCAGATGTTGACTTACCTACTACAGATGAAAATAAAAATAACAAAATTGAATTAAACAAATCGAACAATACACAATTGGTACCAAAAGTGAATATTTCTATAAAATCCGAATAAATAATAATTGAAGAGGTTGTATAAAATACAACTATTCAAATATGGTACAATATAAGTTATTATTTTGGGAAACTACGAGGACAGATATATAAAAAGTTTTCATTAACTTAACAAATCAATTTTTCGAAAAAATATATATATGCAATAACAAAAATTTAATCATGACGTATTAATTATAAAATGTTAAAAAAAAAAAAAAAAACCAATTCATATACAAGTGTAACAATCGATATATATCAATTGCGATTGAATCACTCACATTAACATTCTTTATTAAACTCTTATTTTTTTGTAAATAAGAAATACTCGACTACGCCCCACCCCGCAGTGATAAATTTACCTTTCTTAGGTATCTATGTGAGTGCATGCGCGATGACCATGAACAGGCAGAGATCGACAGATGGGACAATATTGTACATACTTGTCTCTATCTCTCTCTCTCTCTGCCATCTTTTTTCAAACCAACTATGATACCTAAGAGTATACCCATCTTGCATCCACACCTACCTGTGTACTTCTCGTGACGATACATGTACAAGAGAGTGTGTGTGTGTGAGCACAGTACCTAATAGATGACTGAATAATGATGAAATCACCGTCTAATTTATCAGGGACACGTGCACGGGAGCACTGAGCCTCTAGCGATTCAGCGGTAAACGAATTTTTACGAGCTAAATGATTTACCTTACAAAATAATCCAAATTCAATATCTCGAGTTATATTTTTTTTTTTTTTGATTTCGAAATCTCTGATATACTTACGAGTAACACGGATTGCTCAATATGATTACTTACTTGTTTGTCACATAGAATGACCGCCGAATTCGGAATATATGTGTATTATATTTTTCTCACGGGACTCCTTTCACTAATATTATACCAACAGCATAGATTACTCATTTGTTTTTCATGCAAGATGACTCCCGAACCCGGAACGCTTACGCATCATTTTGTTTTTGACCATTTTGAGATGTATTTTGATTTCCTAAACCCGGAAACTACTGCTACACCATGGATTACTCATTTGTTTTTGACGCCCTGTTAGACCATCACATCGATGATCCAAACCAAGAAATCAATAGGAACCATACAACTCCCCCAGCCAATTCTAGGGTATATAAACTGCCGAAAATCTAATAAAGACAATCAATCGCTAATCAGAACTAATCTCTGTCGGATCTCGGGTCAATTGCCGGTTTCGGTCTAAAAACTCTATTAGTTCAAAATAAGATTAGTTCTAAACGGCTAATCCGATTAGTACCGCGAATCAGAATCTACAATTTTCATCATTGCCCATGTGACGGTCCACCACCTAGGCAATCGGGCTCCTTGGTCAAATCATTAAATTTTAAATTCGCTAAAATCTCGGTCGATTCGACTCACCCCAAACCAGGATCATTGGTTTCGTGACGGTCCACAGCCTAGGATTTCGGACTCCTAGACCGACATCCTAACGTAAAAACAGAATACTCGCATTCATACTCGACAGATAGAGAAGTGTATCCGCTTGGCACCCCAGTATCTCCGAATCTGAACAACATATTTGATTCCGCTGAATAAAATCACGAAGCCACAGTGCCGTGTCCCAGTGCAATTGAAAATAAGGACTGTAATTGGACAATTCGCGATCATAAATTCAAATTGGCGGACTGTCAGAGAGTGTGATCAGCAAAAATTGTAAACCACCTCAAGCTGAGTAATAAGTCTATATATATATATATATATATATATTGTTAAACTATAACACACCTTTGTAGAGAAATATTACAAGAATATACGATTCTTCGTTTTATTAAGAAACATCATTCTCTTATATTATACCTCTTACTCTAACATTCATAAGTTAATAGCTACAGAAAGAGACAGACGTTAAGAATAGGTACTTCTCGAGGGCCCATATTCACCTACCTGTATTCCTTTCGCTTCAATATCCCGGACTTATCCTTAAGCCACGCAGGTCAACGATCGGGATAGTCTATCGTACTTCCGCTCGGTAGGAAATATTCTTATTTAGTATTTAACAATTTTACCGAATAATTAACATTCTCACACTAGTCACGTGATGGTCCTAATAGGCTTCTTGATTGAGTTATAGAATAATTATTTTTAGGTGATTCTTGTACTAAATAATTAATTAATAAAAACCCTTCGCCCGCCGTCTTTACTCTCTCCAATCGTGACACAAGTTTCAGAAAAAAAAAAAAAAATTTAATAAATATTAATCAATAAATAATCAATAACAGTCCTTTCGATAAATTTAGTATTAACATAGCAATAAAATAAAATCTAAATAAAGAAAATACTAATGATACTTACATAATTTTAACTATAAACTAAGACAGCAATAAAATATTCTGTTCTCGACAAAAAAAATTAATTGATTAATTGATTCAGTAAATTATACTTACGTCGTTATTGTATAAAATAAAAAAAAAAAAGAGGAATGAATTTTTGTAGAAAATACCTTAAATTAACTAAACTAGAATAAAACAGTTTTGTTTTTTATCCAACGACTCCTGGAGCTGCCATTTATTTGACAAAAAAAATTACATACAGAAAAAAAAATTACAATAAAATTTTTTTTTACATATATATATATATTAGGGTGCTTCGTTTGAAACGACTATTTTTTTTTTCGCTCCCATCCCGAAATTTTGTTGGAAATACCCCCAAAAAAATTCCCTGAGAGTTTGAGCTCTTAATATTAATATTAAGTACTTTCCCAGAGCAGGTGAAGATTTCCCATTTAAAATACACGTAAACTTGGGTTTTTATTTTTTAAACTTCTATAACTCCGCGGCATTTTATAATATCCTCTCGCCCAAAGTCGGGATTTTCTCACAATTAAATGTACTACAAAATTGCCCGTTGTTGCGAAGTCGTAACTCATACGGGTGGGGTAGTACGGACCACTAAACCGAATTTTTTCATTGAATTCTTGTTTTTTCTCTCATTATCTCATAAACAACAAGACCTACAGAAAAAATGTAAATGACAATTTTATAGAAAATTTATTTTCCTACAAAAAAGGTCCTTAGCACCGAATCACTCAGATTGATATTTTCTGAGATATTAGTCAAATAAAAAATCAATATTTTCTAAGATTTGATTTGACACTTTATGGGAATTCAATGCTACGTAAACTTCAATAATTAATATCTCAGAAAATATCAATCTGAGTGATTCGGTGCTAAGGACCTTTTTTGTAGGAAATTAAATTTTCTATAAAATTGTCATTTGCATCTTTTCTGTAGGTCTTGTTGTTGAGAAACTAAACAAGAATTCTATGAAAAAATTCGGTTTAGCGGCCCGTACTACCCCACCCGTATGAGTTACGACTTCGCGACAACGGGCAATTTTGTAGTACTTTTAATTGTAAGAAAATCCCGACTTTGGGCGAGAGGATATTATAAAATGCCGCGGAGTTATAGAAGTTTAAAAAATAAAAACCCAAGTTTACGTGTATTTTAAATGGGAAATCTTCACCTGCTCTGGGAAAGTACTTAATATTAATATTAAGGGCTCAAACTCTCAGGGAATTTTTTTGGGGGTATTTCCAACAAAATTTCGGGATGGGAGCGAAAAAAAAAAATAGTCGTTTCAAACGAAGCACCCTAATATATATATATATATATATATATAAATTTACTTTTTTTTTCTTGTGGATCTCTTTTTTTTATTTCATTTTACCCGTTACTCGAGGGCATGAAAATGCTCCAGCGAAGGGAGTTCACTCCATGCGGGATGAGCCCAATCAGCAGCTGGGTGGTCCTCTCCCCAGTGGCCCTCGAGCATCCAGCGGATCCCGAGAAAGTCAAAATCGTCACCTCCTGTGACGTCCACCGGCCGCATGAGTCGCACGTGAAGCCACTTGTTCCGATCGGCCTTTCGCTGCATCCGCCACTGCGCTATGGTTTCTACAGGAACCATACCCTTGATGTTCGGATGATAGGCTGGAAAAACACAAAACGCAAGCATAAGAGAGGGTTATGATACAAAAAAAATCGGTCTGTCGGTTGACCCTGTGGGCCAGCTCCAAAACTTCCCGCCCATTTCGAGCTCGTTGAGCTCGAAAAATTGTTGTGGATACATTTACGAGCTCGAAAATACTTTTGTATACGTTTATTTTCGAAAAATATCGTTTTTTACCATTTTTTCTACAACCGCATCTCTCGAACGAATAAATCTATTGAGACGCTTAAGGTGGCAATCGACGCGTTTTATTGAGTTCTACAACCGATCAAATTTTGGAATTGATTTATCGAGTCGTTTTTGAGAAATTTCTAAAATACTAAAAAAAAATTTTTTTTTAATTCTTTCATTAACGGTTTCTCTCGAACGAATAAACCGAATTTGATTTTTGAGGCGGCATTCGACGCGGCTTACAAAGTTTACGAGCTGAATAGATTTTGGGAGTGATCAATTCAGCGAATTGAAAATTATTCAGAAAAAACATTTTTGAAAAATTTAATTTTTGAAATATCTCCGAACGTAACCGACCGACTAAGCTCAAATTTTGAGTGTTTATAGTCAATAAAAAGCCGCGTCGAATGACACCTTAAAGTTCGAAATCGGTTCATCCGTTCAAAACTTACAGAATATTTACATAAGTACGTACATACATACATACACTCAGACATCATCGTGAAATTAGTCAGTATAGATTCCTTGGACCTCAAAACGTTGACATTTGTTGGAATTTCGATTTTCACAAATCGGACTGAAACCAATAACTTCCCGAATTTTTGAAACTTTGCAATTTTCTTAGCGGGAAGTTAAAAAAAGATTTAAAAAACACCGTAAAACTTACATCCTGTACTAGGCAAATATAATTGAGGAGATTAAACAATTTCTGGAAGGCATAAACTGCCCTCCTCATAGTCCACCGGCTCACGCTGATACACCGCCCGTATGTCGAGGCTTGCCTGACCTACAACAGCACCCACAGGAAATAAAGTCACATTGTTATACACGTCAACTGCAAAAAAAAAAAAATAAAATAAAAATTAAAAAAAAAATTAATAAATAAGTAAATAAATAAACAAGTTATTGAGTAAATAAATGAATAGATGAAGAACTACATAGATTCATAACAAAAAAGTAAAATTATTTTTTAAGAAAAATAGAAAAAGAAACAATAAGTTCAAAAAAATAAAATAATAATAAAAAAAAGTATATATATAAAATTTCTAATGAACTAAAATTGGTGGAAAAAACAAAAGAACAAATAAAAGTAGAACAAAATCAACAAACACAAAAAATAAATAAGCAAAGATAAAAGACGAATTATTATAATTTTTGGAAAAAAAGGGGAAAAAAATGAGAATAATATTGAATAAATAAATAAAACTTACCGAGGATTCCTCGAAATAATAATTAATTTGGAGTTGCGGCATCTTGAGATCACTTGAATGTCTTCTGGATAATAATTTCCTTTTTTTTTTTTAATAGACTGAGTACACACAAAACACTTACTTTTGTAACAAGACCCCTCAGACAATTCACTAAGCCCTACTCAAAGACAATAGACTACACGCATTCCGGAGGAGACGAATAAAACATCGACAAAAGGGCCTCAGACCGAGTAAAATGCCCCCTCCAAATTTAACCACGTACCCAGGCGCACCCCTCTAATGGCTGACGCAAAAATTTATATTGCTTAAATATTTTTTTTTTAGAAATAATTTTCCTTCTAATTCTCAAAAATTAAATAAAAAAAAACAATAATAATAACAACAAAAAATTTTTTTTTAAAGAATATATATAAAAAAGAAAATGCTTTTAATTATGGAACGCAATAATGATGCGGGAATCGCGAAATTTTTCTTTGGCTTTTGTTCATTTACAAACAAACATCTCTATTTGTTATTACATTTTTTTCAGGTTTAGATTAGAAAAACAATAGTATTATCTTTCTTATAAAGCGGAAGAGAGAGACAGAGGAAATCAAATTTTTTTACCGACGATATATAGACACACATCAAGTTACAATATAAAAGATCAATTATAATCATCAACGAATGAATATTTGAGCAAATTCCTTTCTCTCGAAAACATACTATAAATTTTTTTTTTTTAGCAAAAATAGAAGCAAAATAATGAGAAAATTTTCTTGCCTTTTTTCACTCATTATGTACCATGCAAAATTTCAGAAACGAATTTTTTTTACTATCCTAGAATAAGCACATATATGCGTTAAAAAAAGGAATATACGCCTATATACAAAAAAAATTAATAACTGATGTATAAAAAAAACATTGAAAATATTCTGTAAAATTATTTTCTTGGGAATGTAAAAACCCCAAAAAAGAAAAGAAAGAGAGAAATTTTTTTCGCCCACAAATCTCAACATACTTAATTACACAATCAGAAACGCTAACATTCATTTCAGTACTATAATTATAAGAAATATATATTACAGAAATAATACTAGAATATAATACGTAGATTTTAATTGCCCATGAAATTAAAAACATTATGAACAGTCAAAAAAATTTATCTATAAGTTTTTGCTCTCTTCTTTTTCTTTCCGATATATAATTAATACAAAAGTGAATGATCAACAACGAAAATAACAATAACCACAATTTAAAAAAAAAAAAAAAAAAAAACAAAAATTCCCCAAATAGAATCTTATTAAAATACAAATTTTCCTTTGATAGTGTACAAGTAAAAATATATACATAGTTTTTTTACAATAGGAGAAAAAATCATCAAACAAAATCAAAAATTAATTTTCTTAATAACAGTAAAAGAAAAAAAAAAACCCCAAAAGCCAAAATTTTTTTTATTTATGTTACGTTCTGGCTCTAATTAAATTTAAATAAAAATTTTGGAAATTTTTTTTTGAAGTCTCGAATTATTTATTCGCCACGGTGGGCGAATAAACGGTTCGACACTTCTTAGAATTATAAATAAATAATAAATTAATAAATCGTTACTTTGTTGGCGATATTATTTTATTCAGCACCAACAATGTAACGGAAATCTCTTGCGATAAGAGAGTCGCCGTGGCTCGCGGATAGTCTAAACAGATGACGATGCATGAGACCCGGGCCACGACGATTCTCTCATAGGAAACCTGAGATGCAACGTTAACACTTTGACGAATGTATTTAGTCGAAGAGCAGCAGGATCAGTCAGTTGATCGCGAGATCTCAAAGAGCACGAAACTCTGTACAATTAACTGACTGATTCACCTGTCTCCATCGGTTTTAAGGAATAAAACCTAAATTTAAACCTTTACATAAATCTTTTGTCTAAGAACCTTAAAGGGGCGAGCGCTTACTAGCTGTTCCACCCTTCCTTTGCTCAGAGCGCTAAACAGCAGTTCGGGCTCCTTCATTACCTATCATAAATACCTTTATGCCTCGAGGCCGACGAAGCAGGAGATCAGGACGTGTCGTACAGCTCGGTCGCGTACTTCAAGTCGTTATCGCGGACCTTACACAAGGTCGACCGAGAATAAGATCTGAGGAAGTCCTTATCGAGCCGGTGACGTTAGTAATACCGCGAGTGGTTGCCAACGATTCGGTTGAGCCTCCGAGCTCGTGTGTTGCTGAGCCTCTGAGCTCGTGTGTTGTTGAGCCTCTGAGCTCGTGTGTTGTTGAGCCTCTGAGCTCGTGTGTTGTTGAGCCTCTGAGCTCGTGTGTTGTTGAGCCTCTGAGCTCGTGTGTTGTTGAGCCGTCGAGCTCATGTGTTCTTGAACCATCAGGTTCTGGTGATCTGATCATCCGGTTACAATCACTTGCCCTCGCAGAGGAGTCGAATCTCCAGAGCTCAGCCCGTTCAACCTCAGACGAGGCCCCAAGGGAAAACCCGGCCTTCTGGACCGGCATCAGCGACAATTGGCAGCTGATTCCACTGGACGTTCCATCCGTCCATCTACCCAGCGGAAGCATCCCATTCCACGACCCTCGCTACGGGTATTATTCTGAGGCATATTTCAAGGCCACCGGCAGGGACGAATACACACCGGCGGAGGAAAAGAAACTACGTAAGAAAGGGATTATTTGGGCCGACTTATGGGGCCCATAATCTCCACCATGGTAAGTCATTAAACTTTTTTTTTTTGAATAAAATATAAGAAGGTCAACAGCTGACGCACCTGGGGTCTATTGACACCCTAATGACGTCAACCTGGTTAATTAAAAAATATTCTGTCTGAATAATAAATAAGCCAGAATGTAACATTTATTATAAAAAAAAGAGAAACTTATGACGCAGAAAATTATCACTTAGCATAATGAAAGGATTAAAATAAAATAAAAATAATTAAATATGAACACAGAAAATACAATAAAGATGTTTATTTTAAAAGTTATTTATCATGGTCTGTTTGATAGTTCGATAGAATATGGCATTATAGCTCGGGGTGGTGCTTACAACCTCTATCCAAACTAAATTGTTAGATAAAATTAGTCCATGGAATATAAACACTTCTACTTCTCTAAATATAAAAGAGGCTTTCATTGTAAATGCTATCTGTTACTGTTACGAAGAGTGTAAAAACTTACATTTCCATAAAGTTGTTAATACGGGATCTAAATTGTTAGTCCTTCCCAAAATCAATAAATCACTTAGCTATAAAACTGCATACCATGTAGCATTAAAAATCTATAATCAACTGCCAATTAACATGAAAACTTTAATGTCTAATAAGAAGCAGCTAAAAAAGAAGTATAGTAATTGGGCAAGAACTAATAGTTATTATCTCTTGAAGAAAAAGAGAGATATGCTGAGTTTATAAAAATGTTTTGGTAACTTAAATTAACTTATTGTACGTTGCTTTGTATTATTAATATGTAAAACAAACTGTAAATAATTAATGTAAAATAGTTACATGCAATATACTGGTTCTAAGCAAAAGTATAATTGCACCCACGGAAAGAAACACGCATGTTTCTGCCTGCTGTATCAAGGTATTTTTGAATTACAAATTCGCTAGCAGTTGCAGCATCGGCGTAAAATTAGCTGGTTTTGACGGGCTATAGAGACACTGAAACTTTAAGTTTCGATGCTGGTGTCATAAAAAAAATTTTGCCTCTTTCTTGACGATTATTTTTTGATACTTTGCTAAAAAGTTGAAATATTTGAACTGGCTGAAAACTATTATCAATTCAACTGGATTTCGATTCGATAATGACAGAGTAGCAGATATTTAAAATAAGTCTCTTGCTGGTGAGGTAATATGGAAATAAAATCTTTTTACAGCGGGGTTGATTACTTTTATATTTTAAAAAAGCATTTATTGCATTTAGATTTTATAGTAGGTATAGAGAAAAAATTCACACCTGTGTTTACCTTTTATATTGCACTACCACCGGATAATTTGAGAAATCATGAAATATGTTCGAAAACCGATAGAGAACCAAACTGTGAATATATGGAAAAACAGACATCAAACATACGTACCAAGATACAGTAAACCCATATAAGTGTTTTATCAATCTAAACATGCATGCGTGGGTATGAGCCATAGGTGGGGGATACAAATTTTTCCAAATTTCTACGCTTACTATGCTTGAAGATAAAAACATATGTGTCAGTCTCTTACGTGAACACATACCTAATGAATCCAATAGACATTCCGGAAATTGATGATGAGTGCTTACAGACGTTCATCAAGTTAAACGAATTACCGGAAAATTTCGTGCATTCAAAAAGTGACGAATTCAATTTGCATATTCAGCCTGAGTTCCCTAATTGCGTAAGTAATGGAAGTGACAAATTTCTTAGAGAATTCGAAATTTTGCCTTCTTCAAATCAATTGCTTGATGATTTTATAACGTTCTCCTCTATTTTACACGACCCACGGCAGAGTGTGGATAGTGGTCAATAGCCGTTATGGCTCTCCGTTGGGTGAAAAACTGAAAAAAAATAAAATAATAAACACAAAAAGTCCCACTTGAAGATATCCTGAATCTCCCTGGACCCGCAGCTCTGCTCAGGCTGGGTTAGAAATCCTTGTTGGGCGCCAGTTCGTGTGCCCCACGAACAAAATTCAAAAACCAAAATAAAACCAACGGAGAAATAAAAATAAAATAAATGACTGGGTAACGATTTCAGATTTTAGGAAGAGGAAGCAAGCAAAAGATAGTAGTAATGTAAATAAATAGAATCTAAAGAACTACCGGGTTGACGATCATTTGTTTTTCAAATTATATTTTAAATAATAAATTCATATTCAATTGTATCGCATATCCAAGATAACAATATCAAAATAAATACTAGTAATTCACTTACAAAATAATACCGATATGCGTATACAAATAAAAATAATAATAATGAAGAATAGCCAATAAATATCTTAAACACAAAATAATTTCTCGCATGTAACTAATGATATCACTCGCACGTGATATTCAAGAGCTTATACCATAATCTCAAGATAATCTTTGAATATTTCAAATAAATATTAAACCACTGGTGAATATAATACACTATTCACTAAACATAATAATCGCAAAAAATAATATAATAATAATACTCAAAATTAATAATAATTACATGAATAATATCCAGAAATTCTTTTATCACTCACACGTGATAGTAAAAATAATAATAATAACGCAATAACTAATAATTTATCACACTCAATATTTGGAAATGATGAAATACTACTGAATATTTTTACTGATTGTATTATTACCTACTGGGCACAATATTCACGCATTCCATCATATGCTTATGTAAAATATTAATACTCAATATTCACTATCTCTCTTACTCTTATGAGATAACAAATGATCACCAACGCGGGAACAAAATTGTACGCCAATGTATTAGCCAAAAAAGTACTTACAGATTACGTATTATTCAACCACCTTGGTCGCACTCTAATACGGTAAATGTATTTTTTCTCTATGCTATTACCAAAACTCAAAAAAATGCCAATGGTTTTATATTCTCATTGAAATACCAAATGGCGACAAATTTATAATTATTATAATGTAACAGAGCACACACGCTACTCTTACAGAGACCACCTCACGTCTGACCATGGCAGCACGTGACTCTCATGCCGGCGCCTAGGCTGGCGCCATCTTGTCATATATCTCACTTCAACCAAATAGAGATATATCACTGTTGCATGTTATTTTCATTCAGTACCACCACCACAGTACATAGCTTGGGCCGTGTAATTTATTCAGTTCCCGACGCTAACTGACCAATTGTCTCTTTCATATTTAATTATTAATATGAAATAACGATAAATCAACTAATGATTTATCCATAAAATTAGTAAATTTATTTATGATAAATAAATTGACGAACGCCAACTGTTGCGTTGACACGCATGCGCCAACCAGCCAAAATAATCATAAGCATATAAATAAAATGCGTAATTATTCTCCCAGCGCTTATAAATTCAAATTCATACTCAAATTACTCAGTAAAATTTGCTGAGTTAAATACAATTTATACCTAAAATCAATAAAAGATTATTAACGCCGTAATTAAACAAAATCTTATAAATAAACAAAATACTTATAATGACAATGGGTCGGATGAGACGTGTGAGCAGCGTGTGCTGCTCTCTGTTGCTCACCGACCTGATGCGAGACTGCCGCGATATGAAAATATCGTGACAATTTTAATCAACAATTATTTGATGGTAAGTAGTATATTTTTATAACTATTATTTTCATTAGCGTAATATGTTTTCATGTAAAATTATTTTGTGATTAGGTTCCTGCAAGTTGGAACAGGTATAGTCCACAATAATATCACGGCAGATCGAGATGATGTTCAAGGACTTCGCGCTACAACAGGCAAACATGATATTGATAATGTAGAGAAAATCGTTAATGTTCAAAACGTTGGTGTCGACGATTATAATCTTCAGCAACGACTAATTCAAATTTTCAACGGAGCCGAACGCCTCAGCAGGTATAGAGTAAATAGTCATGCTATGAAGTTTCAGATAGCTCCTGTACTGAATGGATCTAATGCAGTATAGAGGACCATAAACGCCTTCCAGGAGCTGTATACTAAAATAATAGAGGTGGGAGGAGCTGGAAATAACCGATTCTGTTTGAGCTTTCGATTTGACGGAATGCAGGGCAATGATGCTTATCAAAGTATGAGACCAATAGCAGGATACGAATTGTGTATTGGTATTGTATCGCGTAAGGGGTATCGTTTAGGGGATAATCAATCACAAGTCGCTATGGAATGGATTACATGGCTTGATCATAAAAATAATATCAAAATAACACATTCTTTACGGGATCGCGAAATTAAAAAGCCTAATGGAGTAAAGTTAGATAGCTATAGAGTGGATAGAAGCGGCTGAGGCAGCTGTTCGGCACGCGTGTGGCTCGGGCGATCACCGAAGTTAAGTAGCATCGAGCACGGTTACTACTTTGCTGGGTGACCGTTTAGCCACGCGTCGGGTTCGAACGAAGGTCTCTGATCGCTAGGCGCGGGATGAAGATCCAGTGATCGGTAAAATGGGAATTTTATAGATCACTGGAGCTTCACCCAAACCGAACTGTACTGGCTAGGTTTTCTCTGTGGTTTTCCTAGCCACTGCACCTCCATTGCACAAGGGAAGTTGCAGGGCATCACCGTAATGATGCAGTACAGTATAAGCACAAGTCTGACCACAGCCGCACAACGGAAGGCAGAGGAGAAGTAAAGCAGTTTGTATAAAGGCAAAAAGTGTACAAGGTCGTAACTGCGACTATACACTAGAAATCAGTTAAAAATTAAAAAAAAATAATAGAGTGGATAAAAATGGTATAAAATACGTGAATCGATTCCACGGTCGTTTCTGGCACGGGTGCCCAAAATGTTTCAAGAATCATCGCAATCGCTCTGTATTTAAAAATAAGAATAAGAACAAAAAATCAACAACGCTTAATTCACAATATGAAAGAACCCAAATGCAAGCCTCAAAAATTACAAAATGTGGATATGAACTATCAGAGATATAGAAATAAGAGTTTAATTACGAAAAAAAAAAAAATTAATGGAGAGTTATAAATATTTCCTGATAGCTCAGAAGTTTGATCAGTTTCACCATTGAATCGGAGGGCGTACTGGTAACGTGAAAACTTATTACGACGTTAGAAAAAACTCTTCTGGGGAAGATATTGAAAAGATCCAGTATGTAGATTTATGTTCATTATGTCCTTGGGTTTTAAAAACCGGTTTCTTTTCAGTTGGGCACCCCAAAGCTTACATAAATGGTGATTGTGAAAATATAGCGCGAATAATAATATTGAAAACATTCAAAAGGTGATAAAATGCAGAGTGTTACCTCCAAGAAGTCTATATCATCCAGTTTTACCTGTTAAAGCGCATGGCAAGATATTTTTTCCTCTTTGTATGGGCTGTTGTCAAAATTAAACTCAAACCGAATGTCCTCATGAAAATGAATAGGAAAGAGAGTTTTACGATACCTGAATTGCATGCGAGCTCTGTCAGGTGGCACGAAAGGGCAACGTCATTCAAAATATTGACGAAGTTTGGGACTATCAGGTAGTACAGTATACCCCAAAAGAAAAAAATACTCAGGCTTGTTTGTAGAATATTTAAATACTAGACTGTTTCAAATTAAGGGACTATTTTAATTTTTTTGATGAACGTAAAAAGTCGAAAGGTGTTGAGAGTCAAACTTATTTATAAATTCATAAATTCAAGCATTAGACATTTTTTGTTAAGAAAAAATATCTGGCAAATACCCAAACACATTTTCACCAGATGTTTAGTTTCACTTAAGTACAAACATTTATTGCTCAAAGAATATTTACTTATAACGGTTTATTGCTCGGGTCTTTTAAGAAGGATCTAATTCCTTAATTATCTACTTTCACTTAAATATTTTGACAAGTTACGATAGACAACATTTAAGCAAAATTTAGCTACCTTCTCAATTTTATTTGAGCCTTATTTAAACTGTAAATATCTCTTTAGAATTCTGAGATCAAAAAGTTTAAATATTAGAGACACTCTTCTTATGTCCTATACTCCTGTCAAGGACTTGACAACTCAAGACTCTAGTAACCTAAGTACTCCCACCAAATGTAATAATCCACTACCTAAGTTATCCCCACTTTTGTAAAATTATACCTGGCAACTACGTGTAAGAATTTTTGTAAAACCGATGTAATTACTGAACCTTCAGCTCTCGAGCTGTACACACGTTTCAATAAAGAACAACGAATTCATCATTCAGTCGCATTATTTCAATAACATTAAGACAGGACAGTTCTAGTCTGAGTGTCCTCGC
Organism: Microplitis manilae; assembly: GCA_030273425.1. NCBI lineage: Eukaryota > Metazoa > Arthropoda > Insecta > Hymenoptera > Braconidae > Microplitis > Microplitis manilae. The sequence goes on from CP092727.1 coordinate 7,065,630, forward strand.
ACGTAATCAAACAAGCATTATCTCGTTTGATCCAAGTGCCTATACGCAAAACAAAAAGGTATCTTAAAGTATGGTAACAGTTAAAACTTGAGCTCTTAATATTGATATTTAGGGGTTGCTATCGATAATTTTCGATCTTTAATTAAGTAACATGGTAAAAAATACATAATTTCCGAAAAAATCAAGACACAAAAAATCTCATCTTAAACATTTTGTCGTAAATTTACTGATCAAAAAGGTCTTTTATGATTTTTGCATAAATTCAAACATTCACAAGATATCAGACGAATTTTATTAATTTTGATGATCAAATTTTTATTTTTTTAATTAAATCATCAGTGATTAATCACTCGAGTTAACAGCAGTCATGTCAAAACAAATCGCCTTAACATAATGAGTAATACCCCATTTATTTAATGTTGATAAAATGACTGATACGTGATTGTCTGTCGTCCCAGAATTCATTTTTGAAACCCCAATTAACTGTTCGGTACCAAATGCAATTAAAAGAACTGGTAGCTGTTCCACACATTTTTATCCAACAAGATCAATTAGCATTTTGTTGTCCAAATGCATGACGTATTTATCGTGTGTTTTAAACTCATTCCTTAGTCCTTTAGCAATGTCTTCTCTTAACAGTATACGAACCCGTTGAATTGTTTTATAACTGAGCGTTGGATCTTTAATTTATATACCAACAGCTAATAAAATAGGAGCAATAATTTACATCACATTTTTACTTCTGACATTAGCTCTATCGAGTGCAGAAATGACTTCAGGAGTTAACAGATACAAAAGCTGTACTCCACCTTCTTGTATACATTGAGAATGACTCTGATTTTTCAATGGGAACAATCGCATGACTAGTGGACGTTTTATTCAAGTCTGGAAAATCAATTTTTTCATTGGAAATTAGGAATTGGAAAATAATATGCTCGATTATCTACAATTAATTATAAAAGTTATACACTTCTACCTGGCTTTATGATAATGAGATGTCGTCGATACTTGTAACTATCGTCTATTTCCATCATACTTTCGGTTAAGGCTGACGCTGGTTCATTATTAGAAAGAACTTCGTTTCACGTACCGATTTGTTGATTCAAATACAACTTTTCACCATTGTATTTAAGCACTTTAAAAAATTTTTCATTTACAATTTCAAGTAGCTTTTGGAGCTCAGTCTAAAATTTCTTTTTATTCTGGTTTTGTGCTTTCTTTTTTCAAAAATTTTTTTGTAATTTTAGCCATTGATTATGATTACAAAAAAATTTTTTGACTGCATTAGGACTTCCACTGATTGGAATTTAATTCTTTTTCCACAATTCAATGACTTGATCAGCTGAATTTTTAGCACTTTGTTTGAATGAACACCTTAAAACTTTCAGTTGATAGAACAACACTTTCATAACCTCTTTTACTGTTGGTAGCTTACGTTCCAAAATTTTTTGCCTAGGTATAGCAATCAAACGAATTTCTTCAGTCATTGTAGCCCAATTAACGATAAATAAATGTTACGTCGGATTTACAATAAAAGCAGGCTTTGAGTCCTGACTATAATATGACAACGGTGTTAAGGATGCCAAATTATAAGCGAGAAAATCGACCTACTTTAAAATCGGACTTTTTATAGATACTATAATTTTCGGTCCTAGTCTTGCGACTAATAGACCGGGGATCGGTGAAATCTTGGAATGAAGGTGATGGACTAAGATTTTAATTCATGCTATCGATTTATATAAGTATATTGTAAGAAATCATTACAACGGATAAATTTTCTGACTTACTCGGTTTACAGGTTGTCTTAGTCTAGAACAGCTAGGTAGTGGTACGGCCCTTCTCCCTTTTTTGTGAGTTTCTCTCCCTTGTGGTTTTCTGTGACCCTTTAAACTTTAATCACGAAGTGGCACTCCGCCTACTCTGATTTATAACTATTTATTTCAACTATTATTTTCTTTAAATAATCAAGTGGCTACCAGCCAACTCTGATTTTATTATTATTTATTTTAATTATGATTTTCTGTAACTGATCAGGTGGCTACCAGCCTACTCTGATTTTTCTATTATTCTCTATTACCCAACCGTCCACTTTGAACGAATTTTCGCGACTGACTCTTTTTGTTAAACTTTTAGAGTCTCACAGAAAAACGAGAAGGCGTTGTTTCCTTATTTATTCGGGGGAAAATCAGACCCAATAGAAAATCATCCGGGCCTTGACTTTCCTCCCATTTGTGTAGGACCCAATACTTCGGGGGTCGCACCATCCCCTCCGCATTAGTCCTAGGCGGGTTCTTTTGCCCTCTCTCTAGCTTACCTCTTCTTAACTGTTTATGTACTTATTTGTTTATTTATTTATTTATCTATTTATTTATTCATTCGGTTAATTACTTATGCATTTATTTGTCTATTTATTGTTTTGCTTAGCTATTTATTTGTTTATTTACTTAGTTGTTTAATTGTTCAACTATTTACTAATTAATTAATTTATTTATTTATTTACTTAATTATCTATTCATTGTTAATTTATCTATTTATTTACCTAATTATCTATTCATTTGTTAATTTATTTATTTATTTACTTAATTATCTATTCGTTTGTTAGTTTATTCATTTATTTGTTTATTGTTTTATTTATTGATTTGTTTATTAGCTTAATTATTTGTTAACTTATTAATTAATGCATTCCATTATTTATTTATTTATTAAATTATTTAATTATTTTCTAACTTATGAATTTATTTATTCCTTTAATTTCGTTCATTATCTGTTTATTTGTTCGCTAGAGGTTTCATAATTCTTTACTCTGTCTTTTATCTCTTTTATTTTAAATTTTGTATTTTATTTAAATAAAGTATTTCCGTTACTCCCCAAAAGTGATCTGGAGAGTTTCACCTTTGGGTCGGAGGACTCCCAAGCAGCGGAAACATAAATTTTCTATTTTATTACCACTTTTACGAGTTTTCGTAGAAAAACTCTAAAAAGTGGTGTTCGGCCTTATCGCGGGAGTTATGCAGCTGCCCTTTTTTTAGAGGACCCCTGCATCGCTCCCACGATCTTTTCCTTCCATAATGAACAACTAAAGGTAAAATTTCTCTAAGTTATTTATTTTTTTCTCAGAGCATTTTCAATTAACTATTTACTTTAAATGTTTAAATTCTTTGATTTTATCATTATGTATGTATGTGAGATGAGGGTGATCCGACATAACATAAATTTATATAGTGATTATAAGATTTATTTGTAATAAATTATTTCATCGGGTATGCAAGATGACGACATTTAGAAACACTGAAAATGCAGTATGAAACAGGTAAATAATAAAAATAAGTTGAGAATAGGAAACATAGGCGGTATTATTTTTACAAGACAAACAAAAGAAACAATGGAATTCAAAACGAAAATCCGCTCAAATAAAAAATTTTATGCAGATTTTGTGAAAAAAAGTTTTAAAATATAATCTGAACAAACGTGATAACAATAATTAACAACACAATTGGGATTTCTAATTGATAATGACAAAATTGCTCAAAATATAATAAGAATAATAAATTACAAATAAATTTTTGAACAGAGAAGTTCGATAGAAGTTAATTTTACGACAGAAACTTAAGTTTGTACGAATTTCCCCGAAACTCATCAATTAAATTAAAATTATTCGAATTATTAATAAAAAATTGCAGTGAATTTCCTACAAAGCTATAAGGTCCACGTATAAAAAAATTGTAAGAGATCTTTTTTGTAGAGAATTCAATTTCCTATAATTATAGGAGACGAAATTTTTTTTTCAGATAGTGAATACCGAGATATGAATTTTTCTTTATAATACTAAGGAAAAAGTAAAAAAACTGAGAGGCGAAAGACTTCCTATTAAAATTAAGAGCTCATACTTGAAGAGAATTTTTTTGGCTATCAACCTATTTTTCAGAATGTAAAATGAAAAAAAACATAGTCGACTTTTTTGGCCCACCCAAATATATATATGAGGCATTTCATGCCAAATCGGACGGTTTTAAAAATTTTAGGTTTTAATTTTCGTTATACATTTTGAGATTATTTGGATCCTTGGTCCAAAAGATATGGAGTTTTCAAAAAAACCGCTTTTTTCATGGTTTTTTGCTTATAACTTTTTGAAAAATGTTTTGAATAAAAAAACAAAAAATAAAAAAGTTTCGTAATCCAGTGTACTTTTAGAAAAACAATACGAATAATTTTTTGGAAAAATTTTTTCACATTATTTTCGAGTTTTAAAACTTTGAAGTCGTTTTTTGAAATCATACATATTTTGATTCTCTTGAAAATTTGTGACAGCAATCTACTATCTATTTCGCAACGTTTCAGGTAGTTCCGGTCGTGGAACCTCCATGGCTACTATTTTTTTTGGATTTTTGAAAATTAAAAAAATTTGTTTTTTTTTTTTTTTAGTGGACATATGAGTTAATACACACACAAACACTTCTCCCTACCTATATACATACATATCGCCATCTTGATACACACACACCACAACATCTGATCTCATGTATACGTTCAATACTTTTACAATAAAAGATCAACGCTGTACAAGTTCAATAAACTTAAACACAAACTTGAATCCTTTTTCTCATTAATTATTTCGCTAAATCCAGCCCAACTCCTACATTTTTTAATTTTTTATTATGTCAGAAATTGACATAAATGAATGTTTTATGGGTATTTGGCCCAAGCCGAAATCTATAGATCGGGAACCCCAGATACCTTATATTATGGAGGATAGGTTTAACTTTAAATCAATAAAACGATGTTAAAAATGTTAATTCTTAATTATATTGTCAACATCATTACAAAATTTTGAGGTTTGGAGATTGTGTTTCTCATAACAATATCGGAATTAAATCCTAATCATAATAAATAAAAATCAAATATCTTTTTACTATAATCCGAAAATAATGGTTAACTGATTAAAAATTAGAGAATAAAAAGTAGTTAAGATTCTAAATTGCAATTCTATATAATTCAAATTAAATTTTAATTTAACTAACGCAAGATGATTTTTAAAATAATCTATTTAGTAAGGCGAAATTATTTGAAACACTTTTGAAAAACAATTTGAAGTAAACCGGAGACAATGTATAGCAACACTTTAACGTATCATCAATTGATTTGAGTTTAGTTATTACTTAAATGTGAATGAAATATTTTTGTCGAGCAATTTTGTAAAGAATATTAGGTGGCTACTCAGCCGACTCTACTTCATATTCCAAAGAAAAAAAAATGATTGAAAGTTTATTATTTAATTAAAAATCGTACCTGGTTTACTTATGAAGTACTTATTTGTTCTGCTATTCCCACTCGCGTTTTTATATTGCTCGACACTTATTCTTTTCTACTGATGATCCTTACACTGGGCTTGTCAGGACACGAGAGAGCGAGAGATGTAAAATCTGCCTAGATATAGCGGTTTTTTTGGGTGGACCCTATTCCGTAAACTTGAGGGAAATTCCACGCCTACGCTCTGCCGAGTCCATCCAAGTTTTTCCACGTCCTTCCAAAAACCCATTGTTTCGGGGCCACACTATCCCTACCAGATTGTTTTTTCCCACTGACGTAGTTGCTTTGGGCCCCCTCTACATGGGTCCTCCACAACCCGCCCTTTAGCCTTATTGGATAAATTATATTTTTATATTCTCATATTATTGCTAAACTATATCATTTTGTAAAACTTATAAACTATATTATTTATAAATGATAATTTTATGAACTACATTATGTTCATAAGCTATATCTATAACGTTCTCCTCTATTTTACGCGACCCACGGCGGAGTGTGGGTAGCGCTCAATAGCCGTTATGGCTCTCCGTTGGGTGAAAAACTGAAAAATAAAATGGAAAAACAACCAAAATGTCCCACCTGGAGATATCCCGAATCTCCCTGGACAGGCAGCTCTGCTCAGGCTGGGTTAGATATCCTAGTTGGGCGCCAGTTCGTGTGCCCACGAACGAAATTTAAACTCAAAATAAAATAAACCACACGGAGAAAATGAAATGGAAATGAAATAATTACAGGATAGCAGATTTCAGGATAGGAATAGGATAGCAAGAAAAAGATAGCAAATAATTAAAATAATAAAATAAATACTACCGGGTTGCTGACCATTTGCATTTAATTATGATTTAACTAATAGTTTGTTTACTCAAATTGTATCGCACAGAACAATAACAATATTAAATAGTTATATATAGAGAAAATAAATCACTTACAACAATAAACAAAATAATGGTAGTGTGCGTATACAAAATTATAAATTATCTGGTTGTGAACAACAAAAAATAATACGTGATAAACAATAAGTATTCGCCGCCAAAAGGAAAATAATTATCGCATGTAAATAATAAATAAATCACTCGCCTGTGATTCTCAAAAAAATCAATTTGTAAATATTAATAAATGAATATAAATAATACTTTCACCCGCTGGTGATTTATATCAACTCTCAACATATAAATAATAATACCTGATAAGTTTACTCGCATGTGAAATCTAATAAAAATAAAAATATATAATAATTAATATCACGGCTCAAAACAATAATTAAAATAATACTTCAATAATTATCAAATAATGTATTACTGAGTTTCAAAATAGTTATCGATTTTCACTGGTAATGAATCGCAGTTCGCCAAAATAATATAAATAAGAATCGATAATTATCTTAATAATTATGTAAACAAAACTCAGTAATGATTCAAATAAAATCCTGACTTATGATATTAATTGTGTGTGATCCTTTGTTTACTTAAATACTACTCACACAAATATTCCAAATACTTAAACTGGTACTAGAGACCAAGAAAATCTTTCACTGATATGTATGTGTATATATATAAATACCACAAAAAAAAAAAAAAAAACTGACGGCCCAGTCGCATATATTTAATCCCGGCAACTAATATTTATCACTAAAACTCTTAATATAAATATTACTCATATATATAATATTTAGCATTAATATACACTACTAAATAGTGTTGCAAATCAAATATCCACTGGGCTCTATAATCATATATTTCACAATAAGATTGTAAATTTTGAATATGAGAAATTAATATATACATATATATACGCAAGTGCAAATGGCCACCAACGCGGGAACGCAAAGTTACACGCCAATGAATTACCAAAAGTACTTACAATTGTTGAAGTAGTTTCACGTACAAACTTCCTGGTTGATACACCAAATAATACAAAATAATTGTATTCCAACGAATTAATAATAATGAAAATATTCAACGTCATTAAATGCACCAAAACCACTGGTGTCACAAATTAATAATTTCTATTAGCGAACGGCACACCCTGCTCTCACAATTGTTTATCCACGTCTGACCATGGCAGCACGTGATTCTCATGCCGGCACCTCGGTCGGCCATCTTGTATATCGGTATCTCATTTCAACCAACGGGAGAAGTATCTCTGTCGCATGTTACTTTTGAATACTACCAACGACAACTTGCATGATGTCAACTGTGTAACTTTGCATTTTCCCATCGCTAAATACCCACCCGCATCTTGCATTAATCATTAAAATTAATATAAACTGCAAAATTAATTAATACTTGATGCATAACGGCTATAACATTAATTCATAAAGTAATAAATTTACTGCTGACAACTGTTGCGTCGACGCGCATGTGCCAAGCAACCCCAATAATTACAAGCCCATTAATTAAATATATGATTATTTTTCCCAGCATCATAAAAATATAATTGTATGCCCGTGAAAAAATTTTCTGATCAAGCCTTATATGACCTGATATGGCCGTATCAAAAAATTTGATATATTCATATCCGACTTGATATGATCTGATATGCCCATATATAAATTTTAATATATTCTGATATAGTCTGATATGAAAATTGGCCATATCAAGCCATATCAACTTAATATGTCCATATCAAGTTGATATGTCGATATCAGATTTGATATGTCTTGATCTGACTTGATATGCTTGTATATAATTTTTTTAATTCGTCCTGATATAACCTGATATAACTTGATAAGGGTATATATATTTTAATATGCTTGTGAACAAAAATCTTGATCAAGTTTGATATGGCTTGACATGCTCTGATATGAGCACATAAATTAGTTTTATCGAGTTTCTTGTACACACACGATTGGTAAAATAATTTAGAAATGACCAAATAACGTAACATTGTTCGGAAAAACCGATTCCGTAATGATTCATGAAGTCTTATGAAGTCGGTTAAATATTTTAATTTATCACATTTATAAATAGTATAAAGTATACAAACTTTGTTGAAAAATTTTTCCAATAAGCTAACGAGATCAATTTTTAAATATCTGAGAGGATTTCAAATTTTTGTAATGAATTTAAATACAAAAAAATGATATTTTAAATTGAAAAAAGTTTAAGTAGCCGGAGAAAAATGTTGGCTCGAAACTTACCAATTTTTATTATGCTGCCGAACAATTTTGAAACAGAAAGGGAAGCATCCAAAAAATTATTATGCTCATACGAAAAATTATTATGCTGCATCACAATACTTACTACGCGCGAGAAACTTATCGATGAGATGTAATTACAATTACTTTCATACATTTTAATAATTATGATGCGGCATAGTAATTTTTTGTATGAGCATAATAATTTTTCGTACGAGCATAATAATCTTTCGTATGAGCATAATAACTATTTGCATGCTTCACTTCCTGTTTCAAGTTTGGTCGACAGCATAATAGAAATTGCTAGGTTTTGAGCCAACATTTTTCTCCATGTAAGTTTAAAAATCTTTAACTTTTTTTTTTTTTCTTTTGCCAAAAGAAGTAGTTCTCGCCCCGTTACTGGTGGGTATACCGTTAATGGTCCCGTTACTCTATAAACAATAACAATTGAATAAAATACAAGTAAACAAATCAATCATTTATCTGATGTCTTTAATTTTCTTAGTTTCATTTTTATCCAAATAGATATAATCAACCTTACATTTCAAGTTTGTGATTTGGCAGAGTGGTTAATAGATCAGACTTTAAATCAGAAGTACTCGGGTTCAAACCCATGACCTGACTGGATTTTTTTTTCTTTTTTCTTTTTGTTCATGACAATTATTGCATATACAACTTTACAAAGTTATACACAATTTAATACAATTATCTATAAATTTAGTTCCCAAAATAACAATGTTAATCTCACTATATATAGTTTCATATGTCCATATCAGAACATATCAAATCTTATCTGTACATATATTGTCTGATATGGCCAATTTCCATATCAGGCCTGATATGAACCGCCCAAATCAGGCCATATCAGGCCATATCAGAAAATTTTTTCACGGGTGCCTGCTGTAATCAGTGAATTTTCCTGATCACTAGCCAATTTATACCTAAAGAAACAATCCAGTGGAAATTATATAATAATTAAAACAAAAATCACACATGTAAACAAAATAATAATAATAATAATACATATAGAGACGTGTGAGCAGCGTGTGCCACCATCTGTTGCTCACTGGCCGGATGTGAGACTGCCGCGATATTTAAATATCGTGACATATCATTCTGTGGGTTCTATAAACTATATTATTTATAAATGAGAATTTGATAAACTTCATCACTCTGTGGGTCTTATAAATTATATTATTTATAAATGATCATCTTGAACCTGTATTATGTTTTCTGAGCTATACCATTTCGCCATTCATAATTTATTTTATTCTATAAACGGCATTTTGTTAAAAGTAGTGTTTATAAATAACACCATTTTAAGAATCGTGTAAATCGTATTGGTCATAGGCTGCATCATTTTATAAACAATACAAGTTATACCACTCACAAATTATATTATTTTACAGAATATTCAATTTGTGAATTAATTTCCTCTTAATTAATTAATTGATTATTCTTATTGCCCATAGTCATTTTATATTTTTACTATTTTTATGTTTTTACTCATTTGGTTGCTTGATAAATTTTCACTTGAATATTTATTATTTAAATTTTATTCTATTATAGTTTTTGTTTGTGTCGCTTTCTATTTTGAATGGTTTTACTATCTTAATGGAAATCTTTTTGCTTTTTTGTTTAACTACTCACTTGTCTAAACACCATCATTTGTTTTTAAATATTTTTTCAATTTGGAAAACATTCAAAAACTCATCACAGATATGTATTATTTACTTTAGGTCTTATTCAGAGTGTGCTGGTGATAAGAAAGTGCGTCAGTAGCCACTCTGACTCTGGGTGAGGATTAAAATTCCTTTTCACCAAAATATAATATTAAAATATAGATTAGGTATTCGAAAAAATTTCCTAATGTTAAATAAAATGTTAAGTAAAACATAAAATGTAAGATTCAAATAAAATAAAATAAGATGAAATAATGTATAAGCTAACGGAAATAGTCTGGACGTGACATTTTTTTTTATAATTTTTTTAGTTTTCATTAGTTTTAAATTTTTCCTTACGAGTTATAACCAGACTTTCCGTCCGCAACTACATAAAACTTACAAAACTGAACAATTTATAACCATCCAAATTACATCAAAACGATTCCTTAAACCTATATTCTAATCCTATCGCATACTCCTTTACAATTTCCATCCTTCCATTCTTTAAAATTTCTAACCTTCATCCTTCATACTCAGGGCAACGAGAGAAAAAGAACTTTCCCAGAAGAAACTCTTTTGCCTTTCCTCATTCCTTCACTCCCTCACACACATCCATGACCTCCTCTTCCGTTGCTCGTTTACTAACTATCCTCCCCTCCTTCTCCGCTCATCCTTTTCAGTTCTTTAAACCAATCTTCTCCTTCCTTATCCTCTCCCAACACTTCCTTCCTCATCTCCTGCCACCCTCTCTCTACTCCGAAACTCGAACAAACCTCCCACATGTGTTACAATGTCTCTTCCTTGTACCCACATACCCTACATACCCTATATATCCTTTCTAACTCTTTCTCCCAGTACCTACCCCCATTCATCCCATCCTCTAGCCCGAATCTCGCCACCCTTTTACACGTCTCTTCCTATCAGCCCCTTTTCAAACACTTCGGAATCTCTATCCCCTTAATAAACTTATACTCTTTATTTCCCTTCAAATTCCTTATCTTTTCCCATCAATCCTCCTACTGCCTTTTCCTATCTACTTCTATTAATTTTTCCCCTCTCATTTCTCCCCTCTACCATTTCACCTCTACCAGTACTAAGTCCCATACATATTTCTCATAATATTACCTTCTTTCACCCCCCATCCTTCTACTCCTTTACCGGCATTAACCTACATCTTCGCGCCAGCTATCCTCCTTGTCCTTACTCTATTCATTTTTGACACCCCCACGCTCTCATTCCTACTCTGACCATCATCTCATCCCTGCTTAACTCTTCTCTGACCATATATCCTGGTACTCTCCTCGAAACACCTAATACCCATCTCAAGTACCTTTCCTGCAGTTTTTCCAACACCTCTCTTCTCTTCCATCTCCAGATCTCCGGCCCGTAACTCGCCACCAACCACACTAATTTATCAAACAGTCCTACTTTTCTCCCTCAGTCATTCCTGAACTGTCTTTTTCCTATTTCCCAGATCTGTCCAAATACACTCGCTCCTTTTTTTAACCCCTCTTTCACATGTTCCTCTTGACCTCCATTCGCTTTCAATACATACACTAGATACACATGCTTTCTCACATTCTCTATCTCCTCTCCCATCCATCGCCAATTCACTTTCCTATACCTACCCCCCCCTCTGTTTTCTACACCTCATGATTTTCGTCTTCCCTGTATTGACTTCTAAAGCTTTTCCTTCTATATATCTCTCTATTGTCCTAATCATTCCCCTCATTTCCCCCTCCTCCTTTGCCATCAAGACCACGTCGTCCGCATACGCCAATCCATACACCTTTTTCCCACCTCCCAGCTCTACTTCACCCCATCTTCCCTTTTCTAACTCCTTATCCATATTTGATAAAAACAACACAAACAAAAGAGGACTCAGAGAGCATCCCTGCCTGACTCCCCTCTCCGTCCAGAACTTCTCTCCACTCCCCTCTTCCACTCTCCAGTTACTTGCTGTCTCATCTAATACTACCTCACACCTCCTTACCAGTCCTTTCCTGACCTCCCTCTTCCTCAAACTTTCAAACAACTTCCTCCTATCCACCGAGTCAAAAGCCGCCTTCGAATCTACAAACAACAGCATTAACTTCCCTTTATCCTTTCTGACCTCCCTAATCATCAAATAATTTACCATATATACGTTATCTATCGTCCCCATTCCTTTCCTAAACTCAGATTGATTTGGTGGTTGCAACCCTTTTTCTTCTACCTCCTCTCTCAGTCCCTTTTCTAGATGATTCGAAGGATGATACCCAGATTCGTTACAAATAAGTAAATAAATAGATGTTTTTCAGATGAGGCAAAAAGGACGAAATCAAGGATAATATCTAGAGTGATTCACAAGATTGATAAAAGCACATAATTAAAATTAACTTAAAATATAATATTCAGACGTTTTAACAGGATTAAGGATAGGACAATGTTTACGTACTTGAGCTTAGATCATTCAATTGCTTGTAATTTTTTAACCTCTTTTTATTACCTGGATTAAAGCTTTTATTAAAACAAATGCTGACTCGGTTCAAGTAAGGCAGCTCGAGCACTTTGTACTCCAGTTTGGACACTTCAGTAGTGTAATTTTTTCTTTTTTGCTCTATTTTTACAGTAAAAAAAGTTGACTCGGTTCAGCTTAGACTGCTCGAGCACTTGGTATTACCGCTCGGGCTTTTGTAATTGTTTAATTTAGTTTTTGTTATTCTTATTTTTTATGAAGGTGTTATCAGAATAACACATAGAGGCAGATATTCAATTATTTTATAGCCTCGAAAATTTTGTTTTTAATCCTTGCTGCTCAATTCAAATGAGATTGTCTGACATTTCTTAAGTTCGATTACATTAGGTTCTATTTTTATCTTATTGTGAAAGTATTGAAGTCATAATGAAGCACGCGTTAATTTTTTGGCCTACGGACGATACCATTAGCCTCGTTAAAGCCGTAAATGTGAAGCGACGTTTCAACGGGAACCATGCGACAATTTGTTAGCATCGGAAAATTGTCACTGGGATCATCATTGCTGAAAGTGGTAAAATTCATTAGAATAATAGTATTTTATTAATTTTTTTTGTTTGTTTTCATATGCCTCAACGAGCACATGAAAATCTAAATGTGCTTTCAACGTACATTAAATGTTACGTAAAATAGCATGGTTTTTTTTTCTAGAAATTATTCAGTGGTTGAATTGCCTTAATGTCAATACTCACGGTACCCTTACTGGATTTGCTGATGAACATTATATTGATAATCCAAGTGATAATGAAATAAATGCTGGTGGAATTTTTCAAATTAAATACGACAGAAATAATAACACTATAAGATAAACTTCAACTAGAGACGAGTTATTAAGATTCTATTGCGATCGAAAAAAATTTCCCTAGGTGCTGATGCACAACGACCTAAATATTGTACTTCTATTGATCCCTCTTATTGTTTTTTATCTAAGTTTTGGGATATTCGAATATTTATCCTGCTGACCCAACTAGACATCATCCTTACACTATCATTCAATTCCCCTTTTACCGGATCGGAAAAAGATCATACCACTCATCATGCTAGCGAGTCTCGATATAGTCCTTTGAGCTGTCTTTTCGATTGTTTTTAACGATATCCTATTCTTTATCGTGCTAAGGAACCTGAATATTATCTTTTGGATTGTTTTTCTATCTAACCTGGAAAATTGCCTACCATATTCTAGTGAAAGACCTCGATAATGTCCTTCGATTAGTCCTCCCTATCAACTTTTCATTCTACCGGACAAAGTTGGGCAAAGTCTTTTTTTTTTTTTACTCCCAAAATAATAAAAAAAAAAATGATTCAGGTAAATTTGATAATCGAAGCTGGAGTACTAAGTGCTTGAGCTGTCTGATTTGGACCAAGTTAGTTTTTTTTATTTTGGAAAAAAAGAGCAAAAAAAATTGGAATGTTTCAATGACCAAGCTGGAGTAACAAGTACTCGAAATATTCGTCTTGAGCACTCAGCTCTTTTTACTATCAAAGAAATTTCTCTTTTAAAATATACTTAAAACGAGTCTGTTTATCTTTTTTTTTTTTTATTGAAAGACCCAACAGCCAAAGGCCAATAACAGGGTCACTTAATGAATTCCATAATGGATCATGAGTGATAACTGACGTATAACATATTATCATTAAGTATAAACAAGGTACATAATGAGATCAGTGAACATCATTTAGCTAATAATTAATTTAATGTAACATGGTTATATATATTTACTACTACGGAGTGAGACTAGTATGGATCTTGGAGTATTCGGTTCTCCAGATTGAATCATGCGATCATATCTTATTTAATTAATTTTAATTTAGAATAAAAAAGTTGATTTCTTAATCTTAGACAGCCGGATGATTCAGCACTCCAGTTTGGATGATTCAATTACTCCTAATTGTTCTTGTTATTTCTTTTTTTTTTGTAAAAAAAAAAAAAAATAATAATCCTGCCCATTAAGACAGCTGGAGTCCTAGGTACTGCAGCTGTAACAATCGGTACACCTGAGTCACCACTCAACTGAACCTTAAGTTCAGAAATAATTTTCTTATTTTATTATTTTATAAATATTAGCCTGGAGAATTCGGAGCACACTCACCAAAAGTACAATAATACATGAGCACCCGTACATACGTATGTGTGCATGAGTTTTTGTACATAAGCGTGTGTTGTATATGTGTGCATTGACCATATATGGATATCTACGACGTATTTTGAGCTTGCTCTGAATTCCACAGAAAGGTATGCGAGTATGAGCGGTCAAGTTACAAGAAGGAGAGACGTAGATAAGAACAAGCAACTAGAAAATAGTACGTCTTTCCTTCTCTATGCACAGCTGCACCACCACGGCCGGTCCCTTACGAAGATACACCGACTCAATGTCTTCCAGATATCCTATGTAAAGATTTCTCTGAGTCTTTTGCGGCCGCGAGTCCCTCGTCATAATAAAAGTCATCGTAAAGGCCTTAATAAATATGTCAAAACATTTTCTTGTTCTAGTTCGACTCAAATTTTTACGACTTTTCTATGTAAACCAATAGGTCCCACGTCTCCCGCGGATCCTTAATATTTCTTTTTCAATGTAGAAATCTATCTCTAATTCTATTTATTTTTAATTTTTTTAATTGCATTTCTCAGAAGTGTCTAAAATATCGATAGTAAATGTCACCATATATTTTGAAGAAACATTGTTTTACAGAATCTCACGGTCTCCCGCGAATTCTTATTTTTCCCTTTTCCACCATAGGAAGCTCTTCTATTTTAAAAATTTTAATTTCATTTCTTGGAATTACCTAAAATATTGGTAATAAATGTCATCATAGAAACGTTGTCTCTAAAATTTTACATGGTTCCCCGCAGAACCTCTCCGTCCCTTTTTCTATCCTCGAAGATTTTTCATCTCAATTTTGTATTATTTTTAAAATTATATTTTTCCTAGAGTATGTAATATATCGACCGTAAATGTCATCATATATTTATTACTTTATTTTTAAGCGGTCCACCGCGGACTTGTTTTTCTATTTGCATCCTGTTTGCTATAAAATTCCAAGAACTCCCGTAATAAAAATGTCATTTTCAGCTGTCCAAAGAAATCAAACCCTTCCATATTATTTTTCCTCTTTGTCTTTAACCCATTCTTTGGATCATCTTTTGCCCCACCTTTCTTTCAAACCTTTTCATATATAAACCCCGGAAAAATAATCAAAATCAGTCATTACCGCCGCAACTAAAACCCTTGTCGGATCTATCTAAATCCGCGAGTAAAGACTCACTGAGTCGATTTCAAAGTTCGTTCTCGTGACGCTCCACGCCTAGGCAATCGGGAGTCCTAGGTCGATAATCGTAAGTCGATTCTTTTATTTAAAATATAAATTACGCAACTTAAATTTTATTCTTAAAAACTTTCCTTGTGAGGTCCTACGCCTAGGCACCTGCACTCCTAGGTTGGATACTTAGAGTAAAATCATTTGAGTTTGCATTAGAATTAACCAAACCCCTTTCACGTGACGTCCACCGCCTAGGCAATCGGAGTCCTTGTTCGGGAATAATTAATTCTATTAATAAAACCCTAAAAATCATTATAAATTCACTCGAAGGCTAAGCCGGCCGTTCGGATCAGCGTACATAGCATTTCCTGAGAAAAGATTCAACCTGTGAATCTCAATTAATTATTATCATTAAACATTATAAAATCTGCGGACACAGATTCAAATTGGTGAATCTGAAGTGAGTGTGTGTGCAGGTATATCAACCCATTGGGGTAAGTTCATTATTATAATATTTTGTAAAATTTAATCTGTCAATATACTACACATGTTTTTGTATGCATTTGTCTCTTCATTTACTGTCCTTTTCTCTGGCATTCGAGTGCTGGTAGTTTAAGTCATAGTAACTTTATCTAAGGTAAGACAAAGAAAGAACACGGTCTTCTCGAGGGCCCATATTCATCGACCCAATATCCCTCTCGCTCAGAAATCCCGGACCTACCCTAACGCCACGCTGGTCATTGAACGGGATAGTCTATAGTACATTCGCTCGGTACGAATAGACAAATAAGTTATAAACGACAAAGAAATTATAACATTCTTATATCAGCCACGTGACCCAAATTCCTTGGTTGGATGACAGAATAAATATAATCTCTTATTGTAACTTATGATTAATTATAAATTAATAATCGGTGCCCAATCACGCATACGTTCTCACACTTACCACGTGACGGTTCAATCGAACTCCTTGACTGAGTTATAGAACAGGGTAATTCGGCATTACGATATTAAATAATAATTTAAAATAACCCTTTCGCCCGTCGCCTTCACTCACTTCGATCGTGACACAGCCTTGCTGCAAATGACCGGGAATATTTACAGCTCCTATTTTTTTCAAGCTTGATTTAAAAAATAACGATATGATTTCAACAAAAATGAGTAGTATAGGGCATAACTGGGGAGACATGTCTGGCACGCACTCTTGGGTTTTATGAGGGGGTTTTTCCGAGGGGAAAGGGTAAGGGGGGCAGGTGTCTGGTGACGTCACAGGGAATTCCCTTTGCCGTTGCGTGCGTGGAGGTGTGAAAATATTTAAATGATGTTTTATGGCATGCGGGTGTTGAGGTGTGAAATCATTTAAATAATGATTTATGGTATGCAGGTGTTGAGGTGTTAAAATATTTAAATGAGGAAAATAAGAGTTTATGGCATGCAAGTGTGGGAATTAAATCTACAAGGAGGATAACTTTCATAAAAACAGATTTTTTTATTTCGTTTTTTTTTTATTCAATATTTTCTACACTCGCACAGTCATACTTATAAAATCAGATTTTTTTATATTTTTCGCACATGCACACGTACTAATACAATCAATTTGTTCCAATGGCTACGCACACATATACGCACACGTAAACACTTAAAAACACTGATTTTCTGACATTTTTTAAAAGTTCTCTTCATTTTCCTCCTCCTCACGTTTCCGTTTGCGGAGGTTGGACCAGTTTACGTTGTGCCCAGCGTCCCGAATTCTCTCCAAAATTTCAAAGCTTCCGGACACCCAAGGCTAATTATCTGAAACTCATGTGCTGACATTGTCTTTACCCACTGAAACAGAAATAAATAAATGAAAAATTAATTTTTTTGTATAAAATGTATAAGTTATGAATTCAAAAATATATTTTGAGTACTTACATCAAGAAAGTCATCAACGTTGTCGGTCGGGCTTTTTAATGGGAGCTTAGGGGGGGTCACATGCTTCACCCCGGCCCTTTCTTCCAGTGACCTTACGAAGTTGAATATTGGGTCGCTCTCCTCGACCAAATCATCGATCCAGTCATCTGCATCATCAGTATCATTATCATCGTCATCATTATTTTGTGGCTGCTGTTGAGGATTTAGCTGCAGCTGTAATTGCTGTAGCTGATTAATTTGCTGCTACAGCTGTTGTTGATGTCACGCTTGCTGACGAAGA
Organism: Microplitis manilae; assembly: GCA_030273425.1. Lineage (NCBI taxonomy): Eukaryota > Metazoa > Arthropoda > Insecta > Hymenoptera > Braconidae > Microplitis > Microplitis manilae. The sequence goes on from CP092727.1 coordinate 7,083,704, forward strand.
ATAAATTGATTTTCCTCAACTCAATAAGTTCGCTGACAATCAACAAATTTGTCATTTAGAGGCAAATCCTCTATTTCATCGTCGCTGTATACCTCGGGAAGTGTAGTTTTGTTGCTTCTGAGGTACTGGAGACGCTTCTTCCATTCTTCTTTGGACCATTTCCCGTCAACGCTCTTTTCCTGATGTTCTTCCAGCAGCGTTGAGGTTCCAGGCACACTCCACATCCACCATCATCCGACAGGCTTCTCAGGATCTGTCGGCTGGTACCCAGGTTCTTCCTTATATGGGCATCTTATCTTTCTCCAGCAGAGACGCCTCTCTATTAGAGCTTGATACAATTCTAAATCAAAGTCACCGTTGCTTTTGAACATCTTCGACTCACTTTTTGTTACATTATGATGTAAAGTTTTGGCTTACTGTTAGTAAAACTGATGAAATATTATAAAAGTTGGAGGTATCAAGAAAAGTACGGACCATGACGAGAGCGCTGAAAAAATTTTGCCTCATTTTTCGCGGTATTTTTTTGATATTTTATTGAATGGTAGAAATATTTGAACTAGCCGAAAATAAAAACCAATGCAGCTGAGATTCATTTTGGTAACGGCAGAGTAGCGGATATTTAAAATGAATCATTTACCAGTAAGGCAATATAGAAATAAAACCTTTTTATAGCGGGGTTGGTAACTTTTATATTTTCAAAAAGCACTTATTGCGTTTAGATTCTATAGTAGATATAGAGTAAAAATTCACACCTGTGTTTACCCTCTATATTGCACTAGCACCGCATAATTTGAGGAATCATAAAATACGTTAGAAAACTTATAGGATACCAAACTGAGAATATATGAAAAAACAGCCACCAAACATAATGTACCAATATACAGTCTACCCATATGTGTATTTAATAAATCTAAACATTCATGCGTGGGTATGAGCCATTGTACTTAAATATTTCCGTAATTTTTTGTTAAGTTTTTTTTTTTTATATATCGTTATTGTTTCTAATTTTTGTTTTTTTCTCAATTTTTTCGATCTTGCGAATTCGCAGCTTTTGTGAATTTTTTTTTCTTTTTTTCGTCAAAGTTAAATCTTCATCTTGAGATTTATTTACTTTGTCACTGTCACCCATCGAATCTGAGTCATGGCTTCGATTAGTCTAGCTTAATGAAGAGGAGTATTCTAGAACCAGATAATGAATAATGAGATCCAAATTTAAAAAAAAATATATCAATAATGTAAGTATAAATTTTGTGAGTATATTTATCTTTTCCATCTAGAAACATTTATTTGCATAACTATTTGTAGTTATGAGCTAACGACTTCTTTTCGCTGATTTGAGTCTTCAAATTTCCACGTAAAGCCTGGATTCACATATATTTTTCCTGAGATGCAAGATATATATCTTCCCCCGAATCATCAAATAAATCGGGGGTTTCATTATCACGCACAGACTTCTGAGCTGCCTGTAGTTTTTCAAATAAATTGGGGGTTTTATTATCACGTACAGGCTCCTGAGCTGGCTGTTGCTTGTCAAATAAATTGGTAGTTTTATTATCACCTACAGTCTCTTGAGCTGTCTGTTGCTTTTCAAACACTTCGGAAATTGCTATAAGCTCTGCATCAAACCCATCATTTGAAAGAGGATGGAGCGCACCTGATTCTCTTGACATTTTGTAGATATTTTTCTCGCACTGATCACTACCAGCGATAACTACTGACTGTCACACTTTGAATTTTTCAACTATGTACAAAAAATTCACCTCGTAACCCCCTCCCCACTCTCGCTGACTTCAGGGTTTCCGGTTTTTTTGACTTTTTATATTTTATTTATTCAACCACATCTATCTCTCTTTCACAGCAATATAAAGTCGCAGGATAAAGAGGAATATAGTGTCGGCCGGTACCCCAATGCTGTAATTCACTTACCTGCATCTTATACAATGGTTTTTCTTCTATTTTGTAGTTAAGATTTAATCGAGGGCTTATAGCTAACGCTTTAGTCGGCAGGCTGAACTTCAATAAGTGAGAGAGATATTTTAAATCAATAGTTTAAGATACTGTATCCATATATGTAAGAACACTAACGCATGTTATGCTTCCAAGCGATGGAAGGTGATACTTGATTTTCCATGAACTATATTCATAATTTTCTTTTAGTATACCCGCTGGTATACACACTCTAGGAATCGTAATGCATAGCTCGAAAAAGTTTAGTTCTTTGTCTACGAGAGCTGAAAATTTCCACTGATTCACATGAGGTTCCTTAGAACAACCAACATATAATTTACATTGTTTTTTATGCTTTGAATTTACATTTTTTAAATTTAGTATTTTTTCAATAACACTTTTATAAAACACTTTTGAGATCTTTTTTTGACTAATTTTAAGTTGTTTTTGCTCCAGAAAAAATTGTTTGAAATTAATATCTTGATGGCTTAGGGATAGGTTCAAATTATACATTTTTCAGTAAAACTTCACTACCAACAAATAGAATATAACTAAAAATTAAAAGTTCTCGAAATTCCAAATTTTTTATGTCCCCCTCCACTTGTTTACCCCCACCATAAAATCACACCTTTGGTCCATCACCTCCCGTTCCCCTTTATTCAGCAATCAAATTTAAATAAGAAATATAGCTCAGTATAATTTGATTCTGCACAGCAATAATATTGAAAGCATGGCTTCCAACGATTTTGTATACCAAGAGCAAGTAATTCCTCTAAATAAATCGCAAACAAAACAGTTGCGTTGTGGGCTGAAATATTACAACAACAACTTTAAACCTGTCGCACGAATTATCAGTGTATATCCAAAATGTGAATTACAATTAAATCGAAACGAGTGGCAATAACTATGCGATTCCATAGAAACAATCAACAATTACTTTTACGACGAAAAAAATATCAACTTCTATCGCAAGTTCTGTCAAATCGAGTGTGAAGACTTTAAAATACAGTTTTCTGAATTCAAAAGTGAACGCTGCGTTATATTTCAACATCAAGATAGTCGGATTTTTTTCCTTGCGCCAACTGCTAATATTTATTTATTTATTTATTTATGTATTATGCCAAGGCTAATTGCCATATGGTAAGCTTTAATAATACAATGATTTTGCTGCGAATACTGTAACAAATATTTGACAATAACAATAATAGCTATAGCTAGATAGAGTTCTTGAAAATTTATAACAATGTAATTATAATAGATTTATAATAATAAATTTATAATAGATTAAGACTATAAAGCGCTGAATTTAATTTTTTTAATAGTATTTGAGACATGATTTTTCCAAGACAGATTGTTACTAATAGTAAGGCCCAAACATTTAATGGTGCTTACATAAGGTAAGGCGATGCCATCAATAACAATAGGCGGGACATTCTCAAATTATGCTGCAATCGAGGCAATCAATGGTTAAACCACATGCTAGAATTGCCCATGAAATATTACGTTGATTCAACTGTCAATAATATATCAAAATATATTCTGAAAAATCTGATCCTGAATACGAGAGAAGTTCCAATCACCTCCACAGTCATGAATCGCCTAGAAAAACATTTCAATAAACTGTTTAAATTTAACGAAAGATTTACTTCGATAGAAGCAAATATTTCTGGCCATGGATTTTCATTCTTCTGGGAACTAATTTATTTTCACGAAAAATTGATTCAACCCATTATCAATCAAATTGATTTACAACAATCACTTCGCTCTACGTTGAACTACTACCACCCCGACTGCTCTATGGATGACGACATCACCATTGTATAATATATTATTCTAAACTAACTCTATTAAAACACATATATCTAAAATAAAATTTATGATTTTATAAGTATGGGTGTGCGTGTGAAGAAAATGATAAATAAAAAAAAACGAAATAAAAGAAATCTGTTTTTACTTAAGTTATCCTCCCTGTGGATTTAATTCCCACACCTGCATGCCATTAACTCCAATGTCTAATTTCCCTTTAGATTTATTACAGCATCGACACACCTGCATGCCATAAACTCCAATTTTCCTCATTTAAATATTTTAACACCTCAACACCTGCATGCCATAAATCATCATTTTAATATTTCCACACCTCCACACACGCACCGACAAAGGGAATTCCCTGTGACGTCACCAGGCACTTGCCCCCCTTACCCTTCCCCCTCGGAAAAACCCCCTCATAAAACCCAGGACTGGGGGCCAGACATGTCTCCCCAGTTATCCCCTATACTACATCTGTCAAGAACTGCGATTGCCACCGGGAGTGTATGAACCTGGTGATAATAGTGTTTATTGTACTTACCGTAAAGTGAACATAACATACGTCACGAAGCGTGATATTAATCGTCATAATGAAAATAACAGGCATGTTGATAATGCAAGTTTTCATGCTGAACCTTCTCACGCCAACCAAGATGAAGTCGAAGCATGTCGTATTCGTAAAAGCACTTTCAATTATAAGCTAAGCGAAGCACTCATGTTTGTTGATATAAAGCTGGAAAAACTAAGTAATACGCTGTTTAAGGAATTACTGCAAAAGTATACACTGAAAATGATACCTGACCCATTAACGTTGCGTAAAACATATGTCAACACCGTGTATGAAATGCTTTTGGAAAAATTCCGAGAAAAAGTTGCAGATCATTCGATATATATATCTGTTGATGAAACAACTGACTCACAGGGACGTTTCATTGCACACGCAATAATTGCTCTGTTGATTGCTGGTAACATAAGTACGACGAGGTTAATCAAATGCTGTGAAATACCGAAAGCTGATGCTGACAACACTATGTTATTCATCGAAAGCTCTTTGTATAAATTATGGCTCGGTGAAATCCAAAATAATCGTGTTCTTCTGTACCTTCCGGATGGAGCACCGTACATGGTTGCGGCAGTAAATTCACTCCGAAGGAATTGCGAAAAACTAATTCCTATCACTTGTCTCGCTGACGGTTTTCATAGAGTTGCTGAGGAAATTCGGAATTCTCACGACGACGTTAATCGTGTAATTGCAGACACAAAATTGGTTTTTTGAAAGTCACCAGAGAAAAAGAAATTATTCAAAGAGATGTTGCCTAATATTTCACTTCTACCTCAACCAATAGTCACTCGCTGGGCCGAGTGGTTGAAAGCCGCATCGTATTATAGTGAAAATTTCTATCAAATCCAAAGAATAATGAATGCAGTAGCTCCTGACTCTGCTATTATACGTCGTGTTCAATCTCTATGGAGAAAACAGAATCTCAATCGCGAGTTTGATATAATCCATCAAAAATTTTCTATTATTCATCAAGTAATCACTAGGTTAGAGACAAGAGGAATGAAACTAGAAGAATCTATAAATGTCAAAGTAAATGCAGCCAGACAAATCATTACCGACAATGAAATTCCTAAGTTTGTATTCCAAAAAATAGAAAATGTTTTAATTAAAAATATTGGTTTCACTCTGACTTTACTGAATATTTTCCTACGAATGCAAGGTGACCAAGGAGTAGTTATTCCCGCAACATGGAATGATAATGATGTCCAATGTATGAGTCATGCTCCTATTACACAGAAATATCATTCTCGGATTTAAAAAGTATTTTTCGAGACAAGCGTCACGGATTTACCATTGATAATTTGGAAAAACGAGTGTTTGTTTACTTTTGTTATGTCCAAAAAGTAGCTTGTACTGTGATATTTGGACAAATTATTATTATTTTTATTTTCGGCCCTAGTCTTTCGACCAATAGACCGGGATCACACTGAGTTATTATCTGGAAGGTTTGTTTGAAATGAAGTTGTTGAATATACGAATTAAACTACTATATATTATACAATTTACAATTTTGATGATGTGAATACAATGAATTTAATATTTAAAACATTAGGTGGCTAGTCAGCCGACTCTAATTTACAATAAAATGGTTGTGATAAAATTCGTTTTGAATACTGAAGAGGACTATAGAACTTTGAATACAATACATTCTTTTAAATATTTCCGTATGTTGGAAATGTTTGTATATTTTGACTTAATGTTTACAGTACCTGAAGTTTTGGATGCTGGAGTACACTTTTGGTTTACACTGAGTTTACTATATTATTCGCGGTTACAATTTGTTTCGTTACTATTAAACACTAACAATATAAATAATAGAATAAAGTGTGAGGACACTTGTATCATTAAATAAAAAATAAAGTGTGAGAACACTTGCAAATAAAAACTAGTACGGAACTAGTGTAAGTGTAAGAATACTTGTATTTGAATTTCCTCATTCTTACTGATCGAGGACTGAGAACTTAAGACACTGAACAATTGAGCAATTACAATTGACTGAGCGAAAAGAGAGTGATTGATGTGTGTCAACACTTTTTATAATTTTCGTCAGGTCCTAATTGGTGTATTGTTTGGGGGAAAACTGTGTCCAATCGGAGCATAGTTCTTTGGGTCCTTTCCCTTTCCCTAGGATTTTCCGCTAGGGAAGTGGTAAAGGCACACCCCGATGCGGGCCTATGTGTGTGCGTATACACACATACACCTACATGCACAATATTTTACGCATATTTTAATTTATTTATAGAAATTTATATTTTATTTTATAAATTTTCCTTTTGATAAATTTACTTTTATTTATTTATATGAATTTTACTTATTTAAATTTGATAAATTTACTTCTTTATTTATATAAAATTCTATATTTATTCGCATGAATCTTTTCTTATGTAAATTCTATTAATTGCTTTATTTATTCATGTAAAATTTCATATCTATTTTATAGTCTTTACTTCTTTAAATTTTAGTAATTTATTTAATGATTTATATAAAATTTTGTATTTGTTCCTAAAATTTTATGTATTTGAATTTTATTAATTAGTTTAAAAGTTTATATTTATTCTTACAATTTTTAGCTATTTGAATTTAATTTATATTTATGATTATTCTTAGTATTTTTATCTATTTGAACTTTAGTTTATATGAAATTTTATATTTATCCTTACTATTTTTATCTATTTGAGTTTAATTAATTAATTTAATTATTTCTACGAACTTTTATCAGATATTTTGTTAGTTAAAAATTAGTTTGAATAGTAACTTTTTTTGTATTAAATTCCCTTAATGACTATTTCGTCATTTAAAAACAATTTTGTCTATTTGTTCTATGATCCCGAGATGTCTCGTTGAAAGTGCACTCAAAAATGTAAGGGCTTATAAGATTAGGTATTTTCGTTTATTTTATTTATTCAAAAATGAGTCACTGTTAAAATTTCATTTTTTTCCTTTTTAAATATTTCAAATACGTCTCCGTTGATAATTTTTTATTGCTTTCTAAAAAGAATAAACTTGGGCCTTTTCGCTATGGTGACCTGAGGGGTCATTAAAAACGCATTTGATTGTTTGCTCTAGTACTTTTTTACGTGCGTCAGAGCAAACAAATTTACTAATTCTTAAAAACATTTCTACAACTAAAATGTCGTATCGCTCTAGAGTTATTAAAGAAAAATAAAATTTGGTCGCCACGTAATTTTAATAATGAAAAAAAAAATAAAATTTAATATAAAAAGTTGAGCGTCTAAGCTGGACGTAACACTTTAATAGCAGATAAAAAAAGTTTGGAAAATCCAAAAGTGCACACCTCGAAGGTGTATGTTACAGTAAAATATACAAAATTATTAATCTTCATTTTTAAGTACAAAATTTTTTAATAAACATCTAGAAAGAAATTCGTCTTTTTTTTTTTTAATTTAGTTAATTCTATGGCAGTTGGCATTAAAAAAAAAAAGACTTAGTAGCTAATCAGAAACTATTATTCGGTGACTGCATGTATTTTTTTGAATAATAGAATAAATAAAATTATTTGATGGTAAATTAGAACCTTATTATATCAGCAAAGTTTGATGATAAAAAAAAACATTCCCGATAAAATAAGAAAAAAAAACAAAATCAATCCCTGTTTAAAAAAAAAAATTCTTATAGAATTCAAAAAAATAGATTCTCATAAATTCCCTTAGAGTTTTTGAGTTCTATAAGCAGGGCTATAGTTAAGTATAGGGTCTTGTAAGAATCTAACGGATTTTATAAGCAGGGATGGTTCATTTTTCCGTTCAGAGGCGCTAGTAGCGTATATAATAAAAAAAAAAAAAAAAAAAGAGTGAGCGAGGTGTATAAGCATGCCTGTATAAAAAATAAAGACAGAAAGACATACGGCGCTAAATATATAGAAATCTCAGAAAATTAATCGACTTTTTTTTATTAGTTTTATTAAATATCTTTTGACAGGTAAGGAATTCGTTAACGAAATTTGAAAGGGACTTTCTCACGGATAAACGGAAGCTTATAAAAAAAAGGTTGAGATTATTAATTGCGTCTGATGAGCTCTGTGCTGGTAACAAACGGACGCACAGACCAGCGGACGCCGCTGTAAACAAACTTTTAATCGCGTTTTTTTACATGTATATTGAAGTGAATCAATCTGAAAATATTTTTATCATTTTCATTGGAATATCTAGTTTCTATAAATGCCTAAATTAAACGAATTCATTACGTCATAAGAATAACAGAATCAATTATATATGAGTGCATCGGGTTATCTCGGCTGTTCGACAGTAGAGCACTCCCGGCGCTTTCACGCTCAAGGTGTGCAAAATATTGTACTCAATTTTTCCTATAAGTATTATATAATTTATGTAAAGATTGCAGCTAAGAAATGATCCATATTTAAATTTTTAACCTCAGTATTGTAGCAATAATAAAGAAAATTAGTATGAATTTTTCATTTCTTAATTAGCAAGTTAATCTTAGTCAGTTATCGTTGTCTTAGTTACAGTATTGCTAACAATCTCTAATCTAATTCATTTGGTCCAGTGAACATCCCTTTAATTTTTCGTCTACTCGGTCTATAAAAAATTTATAAGATGATCTATTAAGCACGGCAGGATTTTCTTCATTAAATTGTCACCACTATAGTACTTTCAACCAACTTGTCGAGGTCTATTCAGCTGGACGTCTTGTTTAGTGACATAGATATCGTTTGCAAGACTATTCTTCTGATTGTTTTTCTACTTGATCTTGTAACAATTCCACGCTCTATACTACCGTCAAGATTGTATAGCATCACATGAATTATCTTTCTGATTTCTTTCTATTACCCGGGAAAAAAAATTCATGTCTGACCATATATGATCATATATGAGCAATTATGTATGATCATATATGATTAGATATGATCATATATGATTAGATATGATCAAATATGATTACATATAGGTTTGACAAAAATTATTTAAACTAAAAAAATTATGTTTTAATTTTATTGTTCATTAACATTCATTAATATTTATTTACATATGGCTATTGTTCACTTCTTATTGATTTTTTTATCGCTGAAAAAATATTCGGTGTTTTTCTGAGATTCGAACCTGAATCCTTCTGCGTATCAGTTGAAGATTGTACTACGCTGCCAAACGATGGACTTAATAGTCGAGACTACTCAATACATTTATATATTGATCTTAGAAACCTCAACATACATTACGTTTATATTGATATTTTACACGGTATCCGAAAAATTAAAGTTTTCTAATGCGGAATAAAAATTAAATTTAAACTTAAGGTTTCATTTTTTTACTTCCAGCGCAGAAAATTGAAAATTTTCAAAATTAAAGAAAGTTATTGATTTTGAACCCATTTTCGATAATCAAGCTTTCAACATATTTCGACGTTTTGAGGTCCTAGGAACCTGTCTAATTTTAGGGTGATGTATGTATGTACCTATGTACGTTCGTATGTAAATATTCTATAAATTTTGAACGGATCAACCGATTTAGACTCAGTTTGTCCATTATTGTAAAAAATTGTGTGTCTCTTCATATATGTTCATTCCTGACCATATATGACCTTACACGAGTTGAGCATCATGTAAAATTTTTTTATGTTCGTTCATATATGATCATACATGACCATATAGAATCTTATATGGATTGTATATCGGTTAAAAACTTTTTATGTGTCTCCATATAAGTTCATATATGTCTATATATGATCATGTATGATCTTATATGATCATGTATGGTCTTATATGATCGTGTATGATCTAATATAGATTGAATATCGAGTAAAAATACTTTATGTTATATCATATGTGATCATACATGACCATACATGATCTTATACGATTTGTGTATAAATTGGAATAAATTTATTTGCCTTTATATATGGTCATATATGAACGAGTATGACTCTTATATAAACATATATGAATCATATATAATCATATATGGCTATATATGATCTTATATGGACTGCATATTGAGTAAAAATAATTTAGGTTGTATCATATATGATCATACATGACCAAATATGATCGTATGTGAACATGTATGACTCATATACCAACATACATGAATCATATATGATTATATATGATTCATATATGATCTTATATGGTCATATCTAATTATATATGGCCAGATATGATTTTTTTTCGCGGGAAAAGCTCAAAACATCCTATTCCTCAACCTACAAACTACATCCTCCCATTAATCCTGTAAATGACTCTAGAAATTGCCCATCAACCTGTCCTATAACCTTAGTAAAAAACGTCAATTGATACATTCATGATAAGAGTCAGGATATTCAGAGTTTTTCAAATTGTCCTTTTGAATTTGCTTGTCAAATTCCTATTTTTTTATCCTACTCAAGCTGTCTCACTTGGACCAAGTCAGCTATTTTTTGGTTGAAAAAAAAGAACAAGAAAAATTACTCAATTTAAAAAAAAAATTACACAATTCAAAACTAGCAATTGATGATTTTTCAGCGGAAAAAAAATTTTTTTAATTTTCAAAAACGAAGAAAAATAGAAGCTACAGAGGTCCCATGACCAGAACTACCTGAAAAGTTGTGGAATAGAAATTAGTTTGTTGTCACAAATTTTGAGGAAAATCAAAATATGCACGATTTCATCTATATTTTTTTTCTAAAAGTACACGAAAAAATTAAACTTTTCTATCCCGTGAGTTTTTTTATTTGAACAATTTTTCAAAAAGCTATAAACAATAAAACATAAAAATAGCGGTTTTTAAAAAAATTCCAATATATATATATATATATATATATATATATATATATATATATATAAATATATATATTAGGGTGATTCAAGTAGATTAGAAGGAATAGTTCACGGACCACAACAGGGATCTGCAATACCATCATGAATAAGTGGGGACAGGGGAATCTTCCATACAGACAGTCGAGATAGGGGGCGATAGTGGCGCTTTCTGTTGATCTTCTATACCGGCATCCGAAAGAGGGCGCTAGTAGCATTTTTTTTGTCGATGTGGTGGGGAGTGGGACGTGGGATCGGGAAGGGGATATGAGATTGATACTGTAGGTTTGAGGCCTGGACTATCGGGTGAGAGTATGGGATTGATATTGTGGATATGGAGGTCACTGCTTGGGTGGGTGTGTGGATGTAGAGTGGGGGATTGATATGGTTTATGAATAAGGATGTAGAGGGCGTTGGAGTGGGGGTATTTTTCAAAATTTAGGTAGGAAAAATGACGTATGCTATTATCATATTGTTTAAATGTTTTTAAGATTAAACTTTAAGATATGTGGAAGGATGGGGGGTTATTTTTTTTATAAAAAATGACGTGTTTTTTCACTTATTAACGTATGCTTTACCTATAAACCCATAAATATGTGAAAAACTTCATTATATAGCAACTCAGCAAACCCATAAATATGGGTCTGAAGATGTTAACAAAGTTTAACGAAACGTTACCCAGTAATTTAATAAAGAAAGTCAATTAACAAGATCAGGAAAGCCGTAATCCCTTCATTTTAATAATAATAATAATAATAATAATAATAATAATAATAATAATAATAATAATAATAATAATAATAATAATAATAATAATAATAATAATAATAATAATAATAATAATAATAATAATAATAATAATAATAATAATAATAATAATAATAATAATAATAATAATAATAATAATAATAATAATAATAATAATAATAATAATAATAATAATAATAATAATAATAATAATAATAATAATAATAATAATAATAATAATAATAATAATAATAATAATAATAATAATAATAATAATAATAATAATAATAATAATAATAATAATAATAATAATAATAATAATAATAATAATAATAATAATAATAATAATAATAATAATAATAATAATAATAATAATAATAATAATAATAATAATAATAATAATAATAATAATAATAATAATAATAATAATAATAATAATAATAATAATAATAATAATAATAATAATAATAATAATAATAATAATAATAATAATAATAATAATAATAATAATAATAATAATAATAATAATAATAATAATAATAATAATAATAATAATAATAATAATAATAATAATAATAATAATAATAATAATAATAATAATAATAATAATAATAATAATAATAATAATAATAATAATAATAATAATAATAATAATAATAATAATAATAATAATAATAATAATAATAATAATAATAATAATAATAATAATAATAATAATAATAATAATAATAATAATAATAATAATAATAATAATAATAATAATAATAATAATAATAATAATAATAATAATAATAATAATAATAATAATAATAATAATAATAATAATAATAATAATAATAATAATAATAATAATAATAATAATAATAATAATAATAATAATAATAATAATAATAATAATAATAATAATAATAATAATAATAATAATAATAATAATAATAATAATAATAATAATAATAATAATAATAATAATAATAATAATAATAATAATAATAATAATAATAATAATAATAATAATAATAATAATAATAATAATAATAATAATAATAATAATAATAATAATAATAATAATAATAATAATAATAATAATAATAATAATAATAATAATAATAATAATAATAATAATAATAATAATAATAATAATAATAATAATAATAATAATAATAATAATAATAATAATAATAATAATAATAATAATAATAATAATAATAATAATAATAATAATAATAATAATAATAATAATAATAATAATAATAATAATAATAATAATAATAATAATAATAATAATAATAATAATAATAATAATAATAATAATAATAATAATAATAATAATAATAATAATAATAATAATAATAATAATAATAATAATAATAATAATAATAATAATAATAATAATAATAATAATAATAATAATAATAATAATAATAATAATAATAATAATAATAATAATAATAATAATAATAATAATAATAATAATAATAATAATAATAATAATAATAATAATAATAATAATAATAATAATAATAATAATAATAATAATAATAATAATAATAATAATAATAATAATAATAATAATAATAATAATAATAATAATAATAATAATAATAATAATAATAATAATAATAATAATAATAATAATAATAATAATAATAATAATAATAATAATAATAATAATAATAATAATAATAATAATAATAATAATAATAATAATAATAATAATAATAATAATAATAATAATAATAATAATAATAATAATAATAATAATAATAATAATAATAATAATAATAATAATAATAATAATAATAATAATAGTGACAATAATAATTATGATAGTGACAATAATAATAATAATAGTTATTACAATAATCAGTTAAATTCAGCTTCCATATTCAGTCCATTGAAGTCGTAAGCTTCCCTATTTAACTGGGTCAGCAGCACCCAACAGTTTCGCTCCAGTTGGTGGAATTGGAGCTGCCAGTAATCTATTGCCTGGCTTTGCTCCACGAACACTTCAGCATCGTGGTCCTGCAGCATTTGCAGGCGTCTTACGTCAGCCTCCAGCGACTCTTGACGCTCCTGACTTCGCTGAGGTTCCACCTGCTGCTCCACTATCTAAAGCTGTTGCTGCTCCATCTGAAGCTGCTGTTGCTGCTGGACTTGTTGGAGCCTTTCGATTTCCATCGACTGCTGTTTACGCATGTGGTCCGACCCCAGCATTGACTCAGCTTCAGCTGAAGAAGAAAAACAAACATATCAAATAAATAATTTTTCAAATAATTATAATGATAATAATAATCATAATAATAATAATACCATCAAAGGTCGATGTTGACTCAGATTCACTGACTGAAATCTCCGGCGATGGTAGTTGACGTGTATACCAAAGGGGCTTACCCCTATGAATCAATCGAGCTGTCGGCTGTTGATGACACTGCTGCTTTTGATCCTGCTGCTGCTGCTCAGTTATTCCAAGCAGTTCGTTGATGTCGAGCTGATTATTTAGCACGTAATCGATTGTGGCATCTATTGATTCATCGTCATCATCATCATCATCGACATTGAACCATCCGGTTGACTCCATCAGCGTATTGACCAGTGATGGAGGTGGTGCGGCTGTTGGTGAGCCCAACATCGCTTGATTTTTAAAAAAATCAATAGCGCGCTCCTCAACCAGCGTGTAATTCTCGGCTGATGGTTCATCCTCTGAATAATTGGTTAACTTGAACCACCAATGATTGTCGGTCCAAGTTAACTGGGTTGGAGTTTCACCGCCAATCGTGAAGATGTGGTCCCACAACCATTCACACTTCATGGCTGTATCCTGATTCAGCAGACACATCCCAACCTCACGATCCACTTCCTCAAAAATAAGGAAGTGTGAGTGGCTGCTGATCCACTCATCAGGGATGTAACATGAGGCGATAATGTTACCCATTTTTGTATTCTACAAAAATTATAATCAAAATTAGAAACGAGAGTAAGATCATAATTAGAATTTAAAAAAAATAATTCTGACAAGATTTCTTACAATTTTTTTTCCTGAAGAATAATATAAAAAATCGAAAGATGTAGTGTTTACAGTTCCACTCAATAACACACACTACACTTGGAATAATTTAAAACAAAATTTGAAAAACTTTTTAAGTTGAAAATTTTACTTAATCACATGTTACATACTGGAAAATTCCCAGTTTAATTTAATTATTTAAAAATTATTTCCAGTGTCTATAAACAATGGTCACTGATCCTGGTCAAAGCACCACTGTTACATACTGGAAAATTTCCCAAATTAATTAAAAATAAAAATAATTTTTAATTATTCAATTTTATTCAGGTTTGGCCTCGTTAGAGTGTCTATAGACCCCTGGTGGGCCGTGGTCGTCGATTATTTTATGAATTATTGTTTTACTTTATTTTCGCGATGTTAAGTATTTTTTCGATGCCGGTTCCAACTCCATATAATTATTTTTTTATAGCAGCAGGTGAATAGATGGGTAATCGGCAGGAAATTTTAGGGAAACGCGAACTGCTATTAAGCGCTCAGGGTTATAGGACAGGGTGGAACAGCTGATAAGCGCTCGCCCCTGGGTAGTAATAGGGCTATGGATAGGTCATAGTGTAGGTGAAAATATTGGGGTGCCAATTGGCACCTCACGATAAGGTTAAATTAATTTAGAAATAATTATGGAGTTTATTGATTATAGCTGGAGAGTAGAGGTTCGAGCTCCATGAGCTCTCTCGTAGGACTGACTATTTAGTCATTATAAAAACATAATAAAACCAATAGAGTTGACAAAATGTTGACGCTTCATCTCAGGTTCCCTGTGAGAGAATCGTCGTAGCCCGGGTCTCATGCATCGTCATCTGTTTTGACTACTCGCGAGCCACGGCGACTCTCTTATCATAACCGATTTCCGTTACATTGTATAAAATCATTTTATTAAAAATAATTGATTAAATTTAATCAATAAATTATTACGGTAACGTAATACACACACTACACTTTCAATTAATTTGATGAAAAATTTGAAAAACTGTAAAATTCAAAGTTTCACTTAGTACACACGGTACACTTTGAAGTGTTAAGTAGAAGATATGTTATATTATTAAAATGCAGCCATTTATATACATGAAATTCCTACTTAACTACTGAAAAGACAACCCATAATTATCCTGTAATGACCAATAGCTGTGACGTTTTGGTAAAATAGTTGACGAAAACCTTATCACTATTTCCACTACCATCAAAATAAATTTTGAGTTCCATCCACAAAAAATATTTCTATAAAATTTATATCTTATGAAAACAATTTTTAAATAAATTTATGTACATATATCTTAATGATTTTTTATTTAAATTTTAATAAAATTATAATTAAAGCTTTTCCATATAAAGAAATACAAATTATTAAGCTTCTAAAAAACTATATCAAAAGATCTCAATACTGACTATTTACATACTAAGTTTAATACATGAGAAATTTGTAAATTTCATTGGTTTTAATCTAATTTAAATATTTTTCTCATATACAACAATCATTAATGATTTAATTGAATTATATGTTGAATATAATATTTAATTCGTTTATTTTTTCAACATTGTTATTAATACAATCGGTTATAAGTTTTTAGTTCTATCATAAAATAGAGTAGCATTTTAAGTGGATTATTTAGTTTTAACTAAGAATAAATTGTCACTATACATTTGAGTTTATGTAAGATAAGGGTCTTATTTGTACAGAGGCCATAAAATTTTTCACTTTCGTTTCCAATACAAATAACCCATTAGAGGTTTAAATTATATTTGAATGATTTCTTATCTGCACATATTAGTGTACCTTACGCAGCAAACGTTTTCGTTTAATGCAAGGTTGGAAAATATTTATTTCACTAAGATTTTTATCACAAGACTATAGAGAAAATATAAATTAATGTAATTATGATAGTGCATTAGATTATTTTAATCTCTTTGAATCAGTAAATAGACGTTAAAAAATATTATTTATCAAATAACATTTAAAAAATTATTAAAAATAATTATTTTTTATAATTTTATATAATTTTGATAGTGCATTAGATTATTTTAATCTTTTTGAATCAGTTAACAGAGGCAATAAATAAAAATTTTTTTTTTTTTTTATCAAAATAACATTTAAGAAATCGTTAAAATAATTATTTTCATAATTTTGAGTAATTATGTTGAAGTGATTTATTTCTACACACGTATGTACATCTAAATATTCGATTAGAAAATTTTTTTTGTGATGAATCATGAAATAAAAAATAATAATGATAAATATACAACTCAAAAATATCATTGATGAAGAAAATACGATGCAACCTTTTGAGTACCCTTATCTTAAAATTTGTACATTCAAATTTTTTAAGAATGTATCATATTGTTAAACATTTAAAAGAGAAATTTTTTTTTCCTAGAATTGATATAAATAATGATAACTTCAAGATTGTCCATTGGTCAGAAGTTTTATCATTGTCTATATAAGAAAGAGTTTTCAGTAAGAATCATCAGTTGATTTTTTAAGTTAAGCACGTTTTAATTGTGAAAAACTCTAATTATTATTATTATTATTATTATTATTATTATTATTATTATTATTATTAATTCTGTAGCTGTAACAGAAAATCATAATGTCCATCGCTGAAAATAATAATGTTCTCAAAACAGTAGCTCAAGCTTATTAACTATTATCTCAGCTTGATGCTGCAAGTGAAGAGAAATGTGTCACGTGGATAAGAGTTTGTAATGATACTTGCGAGCAGTTCAATAAATTATTATTAGAACGTAAAAGCAGTGTTCATGAAAAGAAAAATATGCAAACTAACATCTCACTTCTGTGTTGGTACAGTGATAAATTTTTCCAATTATCTAAACCAGTGACTGGTGGTGCTCTTAATACCAATAATTTTATTAAGAGCTTAATACCAATAATTTTGTTCAATGGCGGGACTTGGAAAATGCTTTCCAAAATAGAATTAAGACCGGTTGTGTTGTGAACCGGGGGCACATTGACTTGAGGGGATTTTTAAATGATGCGAAAGTTTTGATAATTGAAAAAATTAATAATATTCGAGAACATGAGGGAAACCTAAAAGTAAGCGTCACTCTTTTACGTAGTTTTGAAAATCTTATAAGTTACATTACTATAAAAGACAATAAATCCTTCAAAACTAGAAGTGATGAAATTTACATATCTACTTCACTTACTGATTGGTTTAATGATAGTGAATATGAGCCGCTATTAAAAAAAGTTGAAGAATTCATTCAGAAAGATTCGGAGTGGAGTTTGAGTGAAATTATAAACTTAATTGTAAATATATCACGATACGCTCCACTGCAAGTTGTTGTTGTTGTTGTTGTTGTTGTTGTTGTTGTTGTTGTTGTTGTTGTTGTTGTTGTTGTTGTTGTTGTTGTTGTTGTTGTTGTTGTTGTTGTTGTTGTTGTTGCTGTTGTTGTTGTTGTTGTTGCTGTTGTTGTTGTTGTTGCTGTTGCTGTTGTTGTTGTTGTTGTTGTTGTTGTTGTTGTTGTTGTTGTTGTTGTTGTTGTTGTTGTTGTTGTTGTTGTTGTTGTTGTTGTTGTTGTTGTTGTTGTTGTTGTTGTTGTTGTTGTTGTTGTTGTTGTTGTTGTTGTTGTTGTTGTTGTTGTTGTTGTTGTTGTTGTTGTTGTTGTTGTTGTTGTT
Organism: Microplitis manilae; assembly: GCA_030273425.1. NCBI lineage: Eukaryota > Metazoa > Arthropoda > Insecta > Hymenoptera > Braconidae > Microplitis > Microplitis manilae. The sequence goes on from CP092727.1 coordinate 7,102,230, forward strand.
GTTGTTGTTGTTGTTGTTGTTGTTGTTGTTGTTGTTGTTGTTGTTGTTGTTGTTGTTGTTGTTGTTGTTGTTGTTGTTGTTGTTGTTGTTGTTGTTGTTGTTGTTGTTGTTGTTGTTGTTGTTGTTGTTGTTGTTGTTGTTGTTGTTGTTGTTGTTGTTGTTGTTGTTGTTGTTGTTGTTGTTGTTGTTGTTGTTGTTGTTGTTGTTGTTGTTGTTGTTGTTGTTGTTGTTGTTGTTGTTGTTGTTGTTGTTGTTGTTGTTGTTGTTGTTGTTGTTGTTGTTGTTGTTGTTGTTGTTGTTGTTGTTGTTGTTGTTGTTGTTGTTGTTGTTGTTGTTGTTGTTGTTGTTGTTGTTGTTGTTGTTGTTGTTGTTGTTGTTGTTGTTGTTGTTGTTGTTGTTGTTGTTGTTGTTGTTGTTGTTGTTGTTGTTGTTGTTGTTGTTGTTGTTGTTGTTGTTGTTGTTGTTGTTGTTGTTGTTGTTGTTGTTGTTGTTGTTGTTGTTGTTGTTGTTGTTGTTGTTGTTGTTGTTGTTGTTGTTGTTGTTGTTGTTGTTGTTGTTGTTGTTGTTGTTGTTGTTGTTGTTGTTGTTGTTGTTGTTGTTGTTGTTGTTGTTGTTGTTGTTGTTGTTGTTGTTGTTGTTGTTGTTGTTGTTGTTGTTGTTGTTGTTGTTGTTGTTGTTGTTGTTGTTGTTGTTGTTGTTGTTGTTGTTGTTGTTGTTGTTGTTGTTGTTGTTGTTGTTGTTGTTGTTGTTGTTGTTGTTGTTGTTGTTGTTGTTGTTGTTGTTGTTGTTGTTGTTGTTGTTGTTGTTGTTGTTGTTGTTGTTGTTGTTGTTGTTGTTGTTGTTGTTGTTGTTGTTGTTGTTGTTGTTGTTGTTGTTGTTGTTGTTGTTGTTGTTGTTGTTGTTGTTGTTGTTGTTGTTGTTGTTGTTGTTGTTGTTGTTGTTGTTGTTGTTGTTGTTGTTGTTGTTGTTGTTGTTGTTGTTGTTGTTGTTGTTGTTGTTGTTGTTGTTGTTGTTGTTGTTGTTGTTGTTGTTGTTGTTGTTGTTGTTGTTGTTGTTGTTGTTGTTGTTGTTGTTGTTGTTGTTGTTGTTGTTGTTGTTGTTGTTGTTGTTGTTGTTGTTGTTGTTGTTGTTGTTGTTGTTGTTGTTGTTGTTGTTGTTGTTGTTGTTGTTGTTGTTGTTGTTGTTGTTGTTGTTGTTGTTGTTGTTGTTGTTCGTCGTCGTCGTCGTCGTCGTCGTCGTCGTCGTCGTCGTCGTCGTCGTCGTCGTCGTCGTCGTCGTCGTCGTCGTCGTCGTCGTCGTCGTCGTCGTCGTCGTCGTCGTCGTCGTCGTCGTCGTCGTCGTCGTCGTCGTCGTCGTCGTCGTCGTCGTCGTCGTCGTCGTCGTCGTCGTCGTCGTCGTCGTCGTCGTCGTCGTCGTCGTCGTCGTCGTCGTCGTCGTCGTCGTCGTCGTCGTCGTCGTCGTCGTCGTCGTCGTCGTCGTCGTCGTCGTCGTCGTCGTCGTCGTCGTCGTCGTCGTCGTCGTCGTCGTCGTCGTCGTCGTCGTCGTCGTCGTCGTCGTCGTCGTCGTCGTCGTCGTCGTCGTCGTCGTCGTCGTCGTCGTCGTCGTCGTCGTCGTCGTCGTCGTCGTCGTCGTCGTCGTCGTCGTCGTCGTCGTCGTCGTCGTCGTCGTCGTCGTCGTCGTCGTCGTCGTCGTCGTCGTCGTCGTCGTCGTCGTCGTCGTCGTCGTCGTCGTCGTCGTCGTCGTCGTCGTCGTCGTCGTCGTCGTCGTCGTCGTCGTCGTCGTCGTCGTCGTCGTCGTCGTCGTCGTCGTCGTCGTCGTCGTCGTCGTCGTCGTCGTCGTCGTCGTCGTCGTCGTCGTCGTCGTCGTCGTCGTCGTCGTCGTCGTCGTCGTCGTCGTCGTCGTCGTCGTCGTCGTCGTCGTCGTCGTCGTCGTCGTCGTCGTCGTCGTCGTCGTCGTCGTCGTCGTCGTCGTCGTCGTCGTCGTCGTCGTCGTCGTCGTCGTCGTCGTCGTCGTCGTCGTCGTCGTCGTCGTCGTCGTCGTCGTTGAAAATTCATCTGAGTTGACTGAGCACGTAGTATAGCAGCTACCAGCATAAACTGAGCGTGATTAATATCTGGATTTTCAATCACCATTTCTGGTTGTAATGAACTTGATGGTGATGATGATGATGATGACAATGGGGAATAACTGTACATTGAATCATCATCATCATCATCATAATTGTTCACCTACATCACAGGTAGCAGCTGGAAAGATGTTGATGCTGATGTCGATGGCCCATGCACTGGTGTTGGTAGTCGTGGTTGGATATATATGTCAATGTCGATGTCGATGGTTCATACATGCGAATTGATGGTATATTGACCGGTGAATATGCTGGTGGTGGCGAATCCCATTCCATTCCATCTTGTGGCATTGGTGATGATGATGGTGATGATGACGATGATAAATTCACAAGCTCTTCGAATTCGTCATCACTAATGAGACTTCCTTCATCGTCATCCATGAATTCTTCGGTATTATCTTCAGGGATTAAAAAGCCAAGGTTGTTCTCAGCGTTAGCTATTGGCTCTTCATTTGGTCGTAGAAAACTTATTATGTTTTCTGGCCACCCTTCACCAATGAGGCCTGATTTTAAACACCGAGCTGTTATCATATCAACGAAAAAATAATTTTCGTCATACGACACATTTCTCAGTGTTGCAAATCTTAAATCATTATCATCATCATCATCGTGAACCATAAAAAAACACCGAATTCGGTTCCTAAGATTAACCAACCTTGCACGTTGCTGGTCTATTTGGATCATGATTTGGGTGGGATCCATCCCAACACCTATTTGCTGGCAAATATGTCGCATCAAAGTTTGCCACAATATCGCAAGTCCAAATTTTTCAATCCATTTTACAGGGAAGTAACAAGCTTCTTCAACAATCTAAACAGAAAAATGAAAAAAAAACTATTTATTATACGAAATTAATAAACTCAAATATTAATCAATAATTTTCTTGACTAATTTAAAAAGAAAAAAATCAAAATTCAAAATTGGTAATGGAAGCAAATAAAAAATTATTTTGAAATACACTTACATTATTGATGTCCATTTTAGCGTTTGAATTGAATATATATATATATATATATATATATATATATATATAAATATTAGACTGTTTCAAATTAGGGGTCTATTTTTATTTTTCTGATTAACATTGAAAAATCGGAAGGGTATGTTAAAATATGGTGACAGTTAAAATTTGAGCTCTTAATATTGATATTTAGAGGTGGCTATTGATAATTTTCGATTTTTTATTTAGTAACATGGTAAAAAGTACATAACTTCCGAAAAAATCAAGATACGAAAAACCTCTCCTTAAACCTTTTGTAGCAAATTTACTGATCTACTAAAAAGGTCTTCTATGATTTCTGCATCAATTCAACCATTCACCAGATACCCGACGTCAAAGTTTGATACAATTCGAAAAACTTGTTTTTGCTCGCTCTGAATTTTATACCATGTCAAGTAAGGAGAATTCAGAAATTCTCAATACAGTTTTTTGTAGGAAATTGAATGTTCTACAGAAAAAGTCTCTTATCATTTTTTGATAAATCCATCTGTTCAAAAGTTATTAGAGCTCGAAGTAAAGTTGGAGATCTTTTTACTTTTCCGGTGAAACTATCGGACTAATCATAAAATGTCATTGAATTTTTTTTGTAGGCAATTTCATTTCCTACAAATTATCTTTGATAAATTTTTTTTTAATTCTGCATTTTCTTTTAGTTATTTCCATTTTAATGCCAAGCTCTTAAAAAAAGTGTTCTGATCAATTTTAAGAGCTCGAAATTAAAATGAAAATAACTAGAAAAGATGCAGAATTTGAAAAAAATTTATCGAAGATAATTTGTAGGAAATAAAATTGCCTACAAAAAAGATTCAATTACATTTTATGATTAGTCCGATAGTTTCACCGGAAAAGTAAAAAGATCTCGAAATTTACTCTAACTTGACTTCAAGCTACAATAAATTTTGAACACATGGGTTTATCAAAAAATGATAAGAGACTTTTTTTGTAGAGCATTCAATTCTCTACAAAAAACTGTATTGAGAATTTCTGAATTCTCATTAGTTGACATGGCATAAAATTCAGAACAAGCAAAAACAAATTCTTCGAATTGTATCAAACTTTGACGTCGGATATCTGGTGAATGGTTGAATTGATGCAGAAATCATAGAAGACCTTTTTTGTAGATCAGTAAATTTGCTACAAAAGGCTTAGAAAGAAGTTTTTTGTATCTTGATTTTTTCGGAAGTTATGTACTTTTCACCATGTTACTAAATGAAAAATCGAAAATTATTAATAGCCACCTCTAAATATCAATATTAAGAGCTCAAATTTTAACTGTCACCATATTTTAACATACCCTTCCGATTTTCCAATGTTCATCAAAAAAATAAAAATAGACCCCTAATTTGAAACAGTCTAATAAATATATATATGTATATATCGAACTAGTTTTCACAAAAACACACGCACAATGTTCAAAAATTTAAGAGCAAGTAATTTTACAAGATGCTTGAACTGAGCTATGTAGAGTTTGTAGCCGATATTTATATGGTCAGTGGTGAGTAACAAAATTTTAACCGACCCACCTCATTAGGACAATAGCCTATCATTTAAATTTTGGCCACAAAACGGGTGGAGCAACAGTTTTCTTATCTATTTTCTAAGTAGGGCCCCTAATCCGCCCTCATCATAATATTGTACATTGGAAATCTTTAAGAAGGTAGCAAAATTTTGACCATCGCATCTTATTAGGACGATACCCTATTGCTTAAATTTCAACCATGAATACGGGTGGAGCAACAGTTTCTTATCCATATCTAAGTAGGGTTTCTGACCTACCCACGCTATACACTTGTACATTGCATACCTGTAAGAAGGTTTGTCTCATACATTTTAGTATACATCTTTTCAACCCCTACCATGCATTAATAAGTGCTATTTCTAGAGGGTCTGTCTTATGCTCTTCAGAGCATATTTTTTAGCCCCACTATATATACTTGAAAATTTTTTAAAATTTATATCACTATTTTTAATATGAGTAAATTTTTGATCGAAAAAAATGATTTGTTCATAGATAAAAAATGAAATGACATATTAAATGAAATGAATTCTCAATATTTTTTTATTTGATATTTCTTATATTAAATGTTCATTGATGTAGAGAATCCATCTCTTATAAATAATTTAAAAATTGTTTAACGAGAATTATTACTTTAAATCTTATGAGGAGTTTCTCTCCTAAACCTTTAACACATTCCAAAATAAATTCTTTTATTTTTTACACTAAAACTACACTTATGGAAAAAAATTTACATTTATTCACAACAGCTGGAAACTTATACTAATACATATATTTACTCGTTTTTCTGTAAAGCCGACCTCGTACTCTTCACTTATTTACAAATTGAAAAATTTCCGTTGCACATCAAAATTTTATCTCTAGAAAAATTTTACATTTATTTACAGTTGCGATCGATTTTATCCTAATATGATTATGGACCTGCTCCAAAATGTTTTTCCTAAACTGCTTAGTCGTAATTCGCATTCATTTATTCGTTAATAAATTCTTTCAGCTGCTCAAAAGTTTCAAATATTTTATAGAAAATTTTGTAAACTGACATTATAGTAAACAAAAATTTACATTTATCCAAGACCGTTTTAATCTTACGTATTTACTCATCGAATACCCTTTTGAAAAATTTATAGATATTTACTCAAAAACTTTATCTTAGAAAATTTTATTATTTTATTTTAATTTTGTCTATCGTCAACTCAAAAGAATTAAGATATTTTTGAAAAACCTGCCGCCTGTTTATACAAGCAGTAAAATACATTATACAATAGCAGTCCTTCATATATGTATTTATTATTTTAAAGGATCTCATTTAAATTTTATTAAAATATACGTATTTGCTCAAAACTTTATCTTGGAAAAATTTTTACATTTTATTCTAATTTTGTTTATTGCCACCATAAAAGATTAAAATACTTTTGAAAACCACCGCTATCCAGTTATGCAATCTGCAAAATACATTATTCAATAACGAACCTAAATATATCTTTGTTATTTTAAAAGTTTTCATAATTTTTATATTTACTCAGCTGAAAAAAAACTGAAATTGTTTCCAAATTTATATTTTAATTGACATAATTTATACATTTACACGATTTTAGAAACATTTTTTCAAGGAAAAAATGATTGTAAATCTTAAAAATTCAAGAAAAATTTTTATTTTTTCATTGTCGGTTTTTTTTGATAGATCTTATCTAAAAAGAGACGTTTTTAGAGATGATGCAGCAGTTCATTTCTGCTCGTCATAAAACGAGTTAGCTATAACTTTGTGCTTCACGAAAAAATCTTTATTCTTTAACTATGGCGATACAATTATATTCCAACGCTGTGAATACAATTCTATCTGTAGAGATATGAGCATTAGAGCTTGTAATGTTTGTAGTGAGACTATCATATCACTTAATAGTACCCTGTTAAATACTCGAGTTAGTGTTCAAGAAAGACGGTGTATACAAGCAAACATTACACTATTACATTCATATTGTGAGAAGTTTTTACGATTAAGTGGTCATGTGGTTGGTGGAGATCTGAATTCTAGAAATTTCATCCAGTGGCGAGATATGGAAAACGCATTAAAGAATCGCATAACAACTGGCTGCATTGTAAATATTGGACATATTGATTTAAGAACATTTCTGAATGATGCAAAAAGTTTAACAATTAATAAAATTCGAGAAAATATGCAGCGGATTGGAAATCTTAAAGTCAGTACAACTTTGATGTGTAAATTTAAAAATGTTAAAAGTGAATTTACTGTCGAGGAAACAAAGACATTTCAAACTCCAAGTGATGAGATATTGACAACGACAGATCTTAACAACTGGTTTGCTAGTAGTGTGAATGATGTTTTATTGAAGAAAGTTGAAGAGTTTAATCAAAAAGACTCAGGGTGGAGTTTAGTGGAAGTGATAAATTTAACAATTAACATCGCTAGATATGCCCCATTGAGAGCTGGGTTATCATCGTTTACAACCTTGCCTAAAGCTATACAATATAAAAAGCTGTTATCACCATCCAAAATAACAATGAATTTTGTTTCCTTTGGTGTGTAACTGCTGCAGTATATGGTGCTGAACCCACTCACCCAGAAAGGACATCATCATATCCACATTTCAGTACGCTTTTTAATTATAAGGATATTCAGTTTGCTATAACTCTCAACGACATTCCGAAATTTGAAAAGTTGAACAACTTGAAGATAAATGTTTACGGACTTGAATCGCAGTTCACCAAGAATGAAGAAGATGCAGCATCTAGTGTAATAGCGCCATTATACTTAAGTACTAATTATCAAAGTAAGAAACCCATAATTTATTTATTAATGATTGAAGCTAATAATAGTAATAATAATATTAATAATAATCTTAATAATGAAAATCTTAAGAACTATAGACCAATTTTCCATTTTACTTTAATAAAAAATTTATCACGTTTAGTAAAAAGCCAAATATCAAAAAGTAAAAATAAATCATGGTTTTGTGAGAGATGTTTGTGTCATTTTAGATTTGAAAATTCTTTAGAAAAGCATAAATTAGACTGTATTAAATATAATATGATTAGAATGAGCTTGCCTAACAAAGAAAATAAAATATTGAAATTTAAAAATTTTATATATAAAGATCCTGTTCCATTTGTTGTCTACGCCGATTTAGAATGTACTTTTGAATCTGATAATGGTACTGAAAAACATGTTTCTTATAGTATAGCTTATTATGTTTTATGAAATTATGATTTATCATTATCAAAGTTCGAGCTCAAACGCTCTTCTGATTGTATTGATTGGTTTATTAAGGAGTTGGAAATTTTGGGAAGAAAAGTTGATTTTAAACTTAAAAACCCTATACCTATGAAGCCGCTCAATAATGATGAAAAAAGATATCATAACGAAACAACAGATTGTCATATTAGCGGGAAAATAATCGATTCTAATGATAATAATAAATGTCGTGATCATTGTCATTTCACAAGCAAATATCGTGGGCCTGCGCATAATTCATGCAATTTAAATTATAAACAATCTCATAAAATACCTATTATTTTTCATAACTTATCAGGTTACGATTCACATTTTATTATTAAATCATTAGTCACCGGATTTAAAGGTTTAGGTACTGTTTTACCTATTAATAAAGAACGTTATATATCTTTTACAAAGTCTATCCAAAATACATTAGTTGAATTGCGTTTTATTGACTCATTTCGATTTGTGGCATCGGGTCTAGAGAAACTAGCATCATATCTCACAGATAATGATAAACAAATTACACGAATGTATTACTCTGATCATGAACAGTTTAGTTTAGCTACTCGTAAAGGAGTTTTCCCGTATGAGTATATAGATTCTATAGTAAAGTTGAATGAAGATGAATTACCTAAAAAATCATATTTTTATTCTAAACTGAATGATAATTATATATCTGATGAAGATTATGATCATGCGAAATTAGTTTGGAGTAAATGTAATATTAAAACACTCGGTGAATATTCTGATTTGTATTTAAAAACTGATGTCTTATTATAAGCTGATATTTTTGAAAATTTTCGACGTAGTTGTTATAATACTTATAATTTAGATCCCCCCCATTATTATACAGCACCAGGATTAGCCTTTGATGCTATGTTAAAGCTCACTAGTATTCAATGAGAACTACTAGATGATGCTGAAATGGTATTATTTATAGAAAGAGGTATAAGAGGTGGTGTGTCACAGAGCACAAATCGTCATGCTGTAGCTAATAATCGATTTATGGCTGATAACTTTGATCCAAATAAGCCTGAATCTTATTTAATGTATTTTGATGTGAATAACTTATATGGAGCTGCAATGAGCATGCCCTTACCGTGTAAGTCATTTAAGTGGGTTGAAAATATAACTGTAGATAATATAGATATTATTTTTAATTCAAACGAATCAAAAGGTTTTATACTAGTGGTAGATTTAGAATATCCGATAGAGCTTCATGATCTGCATAAAGATCTGCCATTACGTCCTGAGCATTTTGTACCACCAAACCGTAAGCAATCTAAGTTAATCACTACTTTATATTCAAAAGAAAGATATGTAATTCATTATAAGAATTTACAACAGTGTCTTCAGTTAGGTATGAGGCTCGGAAGAGTTCATCGTGTTCTAGGTTTTGAACAATCAGCTTGGTTACAACCATACATTGATAAAAATACTGATTGCTGCAAAAATGCGAAGAATGAATTTGAAAAAAACTTTTTTAAGCTCATGAATAATGCTGTATTTGGGAAAACAATGGAAAATGTTAGAAAACATAAAGAAATTAGAATAGTTACAGAATGGACAGGACGTTTTGGTGCAAAATCGCTAATTTCTAAACCTAACTTTCATAGTTTAACTGTTTTTGGTGAAGACATTGTAATAATTGAATTAAAAAACGTTCATGTACATTTTACAAAGCCCATATATATTGGATTTAGTATACTTGACTAGCTAAGACATTCATCCATGATTTTCATTATAACTATGTAAAAAAAAATTTTTGTAATGATACCTCAAAATTAATGTATACAGATACTGATAGTCTAATTTATCATTTTACAGTGCCAAATATCTACGAAATTATTAAACGTGATATTCATAAATTTGAAACATCAGATTATTCACCAAATAATGTATATAATATCCCATTAAAAAATAAAAAAGTATTAGGTCTTATGAAAGATGAAAATAATGGTAAAATTATAGAGGAATTCATAGGTTTAAGAGCTAAGCTTTATACATATAGGAAATATAAAGATAATAAAGTTGAAAAAAGAGCTAAAGGGGTGAAAGGTTTCAACTTTAAGAAGGATTGAGTTTGATGATTTTACAAAATGTCTTTTAGAACATTGCAACGTTGTAGAAAAGGAATGGTTAATCAAAAGTGATAAACATATTGTTAGGACAGTTTTACAACAAAAATTAGCATTAAGTTGAAATGATGATAAAGGACGTTTGCTTGAAAATTCAACAGATACACTACCATGGGGATATATGAAAGTAGAAAAATAATGCATAATTATTAATTTTCAAACTTGTAAATTAAAATTTGTAAAAGAAAAAAAATAGTAATAAAAATGAAGAAAACATTTATATAGAAAAATTGTTTATTTATTCATTAAAATACATTGCATCTAAAAAAAAGATCATTAATATAGTAAAATTTTCATAAATCTGATTCGTCTATCCAGGTATTATGTGAGCTATCAAATCCTAACCACTTTACGAAATATTTATTCCCACGCTTTTTCACTATTTTTTCTACAAGGTAGACATCAGGATATCTAACTTCACTAAGCTCTTCATTGTAAAATCCACCTTCGATTGATTGGTTTTATAACGTTCTCCTCTATTTCACGCGTCCCACGGCGGAGTGTGGTCGGCGCTCAATAACCGTTATGGCTCTCCGTTGGTTGAAAAACTGAAAATAAAATAATAACAAAACAAAAGTCCCACCTGGAGATATCCTGAATCTCCCTGGATCTGCAGCTCTGCTCAGGCTGGGTTAGAAATCCTGGTTGGGCGCCAGTTCGTGTGCCCCACGAACAAAATTAAACTCAAAATAATACAACGGAGAAATGAAAATAAACTAAATGACAGGGTAACGATTTCAGATTTTAGGAAGAGGAAGCAAGAAAAAGATAGTAGTAATGTAAATAAATAAAATTTAAATTAATACCGGGTTGACGATCATTTGTTTTTCAAATTATATTTTAAATAATAAATTAATATTCAATTGTATCGCATATCCAAGATAACAATATCAAAATAGGTTAATAGTAATTCACTTACAAAATGATACCGGTATGCGTATGCAAATAAAAATAATAATAATAAAGAATAGCCAATAAATATGTCAAACACAAAATAGATTCTCGCATGTAACTGATGATATCACTCGCACGTGATATTCAAAAGCCAATACCATAATCTCAAGATAATCTTTGAATATTTCAAATAAATATTAAACCACTGGTGAATATTATACACTATTCTCAGAACAGAATAATCGCAAAAAATAATATAATAATAATACTCAAAATTAATAATAATTACATAAATAATATCCAAAACTTCTTTTATCACTCACACGTGATAGTAAAAATAATAATAATAACGCAGTAACTAATAATTATAACAGTAAATAATAAAGAAAAATACCGAACTCTTTATCACAATCAATATTTGGGCATGATGAAATATTACTGAATATTTTTTTACTGAATCGTATTAGTACCTACTGGGCACAATAGTCACGCATTTTATCATATGCTTATATAAAATATTAATACTCAATATTCATTATCTCTCTTACACTTATGAGATAACAAATGATCATCAACGGGGGAACCAAAATTACACGCCAATGTATTAGCCAAAAAGTACTTACAGATCACGTATTATTCAACCACCTTGGTTGCACTCTAATACGATAAATGAATTTTTCCTCTATGCTATTACCAAAACTCAAAAAATTGCCAATGGATTTATATTCTCACTCTAATACCAAATGGCGACAAATTTATAATTAATTTAATGCCACAGAGCACACACGCTACTCTTACAGAGACCAACTCACGTCTGACCATGGCAGCACGTGAATCTCACGCCGGCACCTAGGCCGACGCCATTTTGTCATATTTCTCACTTCCACCAAAAGGATATATATGACTGTCGCATGTTATATATATATAGTACCACCAAAATAATACATACTTTGGGCCGTGCAATTCATCCAGTTCCCGACGTTAAATGATCAATTGCATCTTGCATAATTAATTTTTAATATGGTTTACCGAAAAATCAACCAATGATTTATTCATAAAATTAGTAAATTTATTTATGATAAATAAATTTACTGAGGCCAACTATTGCGTTGACGCGCATGCGCCAACCAATCAAAATAATCATAAGCATAGAAATAAAATGCGCAACTATTCTTACCAGCACTGTAGAAATTCAAGTATATACTTGAATTACTCAGTGAAATCTCCTGAGTTAAATACAATTTATACCTATGAAATCAATAAAATAATATTAACACAATAATTAGAACAAAATCTTATATATAAACAAAATAATAATAATAATAATGGGTCGGATGAGACGTGTGAGCAGCGTGTGCTGCCCTCTGTTGCCCACCAACCTGATGCGAGACTGCCGCGATATTAAAATATCGTGACAGTTTTGATAATCAATAAGCTTGTACGTTGTTGGATTAGTATTTTGCACGCTTTTTATTGTGATTATTTCAGTTGTCCAATTTGGAGTATAACCGTTTTCAAAAACGTGTTTGTATTTGTTTATTCGAACTTTATCGCCAACTTTAAACTTGCTTTTCTTTTTATTTAACGGCTGAGGGATTTGAAGGGGTTTGTAAATCTTCTTGAATAGTTGTTTTTCGTTCTCAGCTGTTACATCAATGGGCTCCATTTTGATTGTGCGATGTTTGTTATTGTTGTATGCATCAACTAAGTTTTCAAGCATATCAATTCATCGATAACTACCTTGAGCTGTAAATTCTTGCGACATTTTATTTTTTAGAGTTCGATTAAAACGTTCACATATAGATAGTTTTAAGTTGCTAAATGTTGAGTACAAATGAATTTTATGACTTTTCATGAGATCTTTGAATTCTTTATTGTAAAAGTTCGTGCCTTGATCAACGTGTAGATTTTTAGGATACCTCTCTTGTTGTAATACAGACTCCATAGCATTCCTGACATCACCAGCACTTTTGCTTTTAATAGGAACCGCCTAAGCGTACTTTAAAAATACGTCTATAATTTTTAGTAGATATTTAAATCCATTATTTACAGAACTATATGGTATAATTTCTACCAAATCAGCTTGCCAAGTTTCATCGAGTCCTCGAATGTCAACATGCCGACGAGTATAATTTTTTCGTGCTGGTTTGTGAAGCTCTTGAGCTATGACTTTCTTCTTATTTTCCATGTTTTTCAAGTTTAAATAGCCTACGATCAATATCTGCTATAGTTTGAGTATCGCGTACTATAGATCTCACAATCGTTGTTGCACGAGTTGATAGCTGTTCGATATGTTGAATCTGTTCACTAACATGTTTTTCTAATGCATTCACTTTGGTTGCCAATTCAATGATGAAGTCTGGATTTTTACTCGTCATTTTATCCTCTAACTTAACTACTTCAACTGTTACTTTATCTTTAAGATCAGTTATACGATATTTATTATATTCGCTAATTGTTTTCACATTGTCTAATTCCTGTTTAATTGCAATTTTTAGTTGGTCCATTGACTCGATATTAGATGTCTTCATGAGGTTATCAACTTGTTGGGTTACAGTTTTGTATTTATCGTCAATATGGTTTATTGCAGCTATCATACTATTATATGTGACTGCATCATTTTCATTCTTAGGTGCAGCAACATTACATAACCTCTTTTGGTCTAAGTCGAACTGCCCATCATTTGTTAACTTGAAACCTTTTCCAGGTGGCCCAACACCACTACTGCAACCTTTAAATTGTGTCTGATTCGATTGGGAAGATACACGTCCAAATATATCGATACCCATTTTTGATGATCTTCTCTTCTCCAATATCATTTTATAAATGATGAATTATTGTCAATGTCTCTGTTAATAAATAATTTCAGCTTCACGCAGCTCTTCAATAATTGAAATTATCTCATTCCAATGACTAGAGTTGGCAGCTGTTTGAGATGCCATCAATAAACAAAGGCGATCTACGAGTTCATTAGGATCATCCCAATAAATATAATCCACATATTTTCGCTTCTTTGAAACGGTCATTAAGTCTGGTAGTCCTTTACCCTTTTTTATTGGTGACTGAACATAGTCAGCAATATATTTAATATATTAAGAACTCCTTTTAACATAAAAACTTCTTTAAGATTCATAATTTTTCCTGTGTGTGTTTGTGGAAATGATCAGTTTATGGTATACATCTAAATCATTTTTTGTAATAGATTTTTCATTTGGATCACTTTTAAATAATAATTCTATAAGTCCCGGTAATAAGACATAATTTTGATGATTCACTGAAATTGTATTATCGCCAAATTGGACCGGTGAATTGCCAAAAAATAATTGATTATTTTTTTTACGAATCCCAAATCTTGTATCTGAGCCTTTAGGATTTTTTTCATTTAACTTGGTTGCGTCCAAGTTGGTGGCACTAGTACTACCGCCGTTCAAGTCATCAAAAGTATTTTGATCATCATATATTTCACTGTTATTAGTATAAACAGTTTGATAGTTACTTGGATAGTCACTATATTGGCGTTTCTTTAACGGAAAGTTTTCTACAGCTTCTTCTTTAATTTCATGTTTCAAGACTTTAGAATTCTCAACTAATGTCCTTAACGGCGTCACTATAGGTTTAAAAATTTCATTTGCAGCGTGTTCAGAAGTATCTTTATCAACCTTTAATATTCTATGCTTCTGTCTTATTGCATCACTGACTTTAGATATCTGAAGCAGCATATCTTTCTGCTGAGAAATATTTCTACACGCCATGTTTGCACACTTGAATGTCATTTATGACTGGGTCAATTTGTATAGAGTATGATTAATTTATACTTATAAAACAATCAAAACCTTTTCTATAACGTCCATTATTCAATTCACTATCCTTATCAATAACAACAAAATCGTGTTTACTATCATTTTCCTTATCATTCCAGCATGCTGAACATAATTCTTTAAATTCACTGTAGGGCATATCTGTATTCACATGATCATCATATATGTGCTTTGAATTCATGTCATCTTGACGAAAAAGTACAATTAATTAATGTAACGGAACGGCATGACCGTTCACCTCCGTTTGACGGGAGGCCGATACCACGCCCTTCTGGGCATACTCGCGCTGCGTAATCGCCTATCTTCCACCATAATATTATAAAAGCGAAATATGAGCATAAGCTCACATTAGCGTACCCATTAGGCATGCAGTGCATGTGGGTGCCTCACGCACAAACCACCACGAATCCAACCTCAAATCGACCCACACTCCTCCCATCTCAGGAAATAGAGAGACTCTGGTCGAAGTGGGGCTTGGAATGGGTCTCCCATGGTACCAGACTTCAGCTCTGGTCAGCTGCTTGCTTCAGTTAAGTGGTGGGATGCAAGTTCTCCCCAACCCATACGGGTTTCCTCCACTTATACTCACTCGGATTTAAGACAGCAGTCAAATATAATTGCCCTCAATTATTATTATTACCGAGTGATTATCACTGTATGAGAGTGATAGTGTTGTGTGCGGGCTATTACCCTTAGAGTTTTAAGACGTTCAAAAGGGGTCGGCTTCGCCCACGCAGAGGTACCTATTGGCTTCCTGCAACCACGGAGTTGCCGCATGTTACGGGTGCAAGACATGCGGGCACCGCTAACGGTTGGAGTACTGGTCCCAGAACCCGCGAAGAGGGTGGTACTTGCTGAATTTGGCGCCCCCTAGAGGGCGCCAGCATCACTTCTGGGACGAAAAAGTACAAGAAAATTGGCATTGTCACGTATCAGATGTTTTGGTATACGTGTATAGGTTTGACAGAGATAAAAGCTATCAACATTTTTGTGCCGCCCCATACAAAAATATGCTCTGACATGATCTTGCTTCTCACAAGCGACGTCATCGAATATCATAAGAGAATTCGGTTGTGCATCATCTGGATTTACAACTGATTCATGATCATTAAATGGGAAGTATCCGACTCCTTCTATAGGCTGTAATGCTGATTCTAAGAATTTATACTTGGGCTGATTTAGTGATTTAGAGTATCCATAAATGTTCTCAAATCTCAAGCCATTAAGATGAGTAATCAATGCAAGAGGCGCATTTGTTTTCCCACAATTTGATGGTCCACAAAGGACTGCTCAAACAGTATTCAGTAACAGCGTGCCATGACGTTTTTGGATTTTTTTTCTCATCACCTTGAATTATGTGATCAAAATTGATCACAGGTAATTTAGCTGTCTGTTTTTCAAACTTCATTTTGAATTATTTTAGATGACACTGAATACTATGTTAATCCGCTGATGACTTAATTCTGACTCAACAATATGCTTATAAGTACCGAGTATTTATACGATTGAGATTAGTCATAGATCTGCAATGGCTAAGAGCAGACGTATTAGTAAAGTAGCAACTAAACGCGGCAAAGGTTTTATCAACAGTGTTATAAATAAACTACCGATAGAATTACATGTGCCAGGATATAAGTACTGTGGACCCGGTACAAAATTAACAAAAAGAATAGCTCGAGGTGATCCAGGTATAAATCCTCTGGACAGAGCATGTAAAGTTCATGACATTGCTTATTCTAATAATTCTGACAATATGGCAGCACGTCATGCGGTTGATAAAGAGCTTGCTGAAAAAGCTTTAAAACATCTTCATGCAAAAGATGCTAGCCTTGGTGAAAAAGCTGTAGCTTGGGGAGTCAATAAAACTATGAGAGTAAAGAGAAGTTTGGGTATAGGCATGGAAAAGATGGCTGCAGTTAAAAAGAAGTTAAAAATAAAGAGGGGGAAGTCTAAAAGAAATAGTAAAAAGAGGAAAAAGACAGTAAAGAAAAAAAAAACGAGTTGTCCCCATCCAACAAATTATAAAATCAACTAAAAAAACGATGAACGAAGGAGTACTCATTTCACCGTTTAAGTCTGCATGACGAGGTGCTCGTGAAACTGTAAAAATGGTTAGTGGGAAAAAAAATATACGATCATCGCGTGTATTACCAATACCACCACTAAAAGTGGGTGAATTTTTACCATTTTTGTTACCGATTCTTGCGGGCTTGAGCGCTACTGGTGCATTAGCTGGGGTTGCTGCTGGTATTGCTAAAGCTGTAGTTGCCGCTAAAGCTGCTAAACGTGGATTGGAGGAGGCTTAACGACATAATTCAACAATGGAAGCTATAGCCTTGGGAAAAGGGTTATACTTTTCACCACATAAAACTGGGATGGGATTATATTTAAGTCCTCCCTCAAAAAACATGTAACGCTACCTCATCGAGCTTTGACCAATTTTGATTTAATCAAATATGCAAAGAATTTGAAAATTCCAAATTTCCGAGGTGTCTTCATGAGAAATAATTTACCAAAATCTGGTCCATGGAAGAAGGAATCAGCGATCGTAAATCTAGATGATAAAAATGGTGGTGGAACTCATTGGGTCGCATACAAGAAGAATGGTGATGACGTCATTTATTTTGACAGTTTTGATTACCTTCAACCACCAAATAAACTCATGAAATATCTTGATGTTGGTAGCGTGAAATATAATCATCAGAAATATCAAGATTATGATACCGTTATATGTGGACACTTGTGTCTGAAATTTCTAAATAATCAATTATAAATATATGATACGAGAATAAAATATGGTTAGTCATGGATGATTCGTTGACGTTAACACTATCTGAAGCAACCTCCACATTGGAAGCTCAATATTTTCCACCCATTAAATTATCGCCTGGGAAAAGTTATGTCTTGGGACTTGTAGAGTTGTTAACATTCAATTCTATACCTAATATCGATGAAGGTTGTAATAAGTTCTATTTATCCAGCATAAATGGGAAGGAAGCAGATAAAATTATAACAATACCAACCGGAAGTTATGAACTACGTGACATTGAAAAGTATTTAATAAATGAATTACCTGAGGGAGTAGAATTGAGTATCAAAGCAAATAACAATAAATAACATAGTGAAATTAAATGCAATCAAATTGTTAATTTTCAGCCGAAAGATTCTATCGCATCATTATTGGGATTTGGAAATCGTCGACTTGTGCCAAACCTTCTACACAAATCTGATTTACCAATAAAAATCCTTAAAATCAATGCACTGCGAGTTGAGTGCAATATTACTACTGGCGCATATATGAATAACCGTAAAGTTCACACAGTTCATGAGTTTTTCCCAAGTGCTGCACCAGGATATAAGATCATTGAAGTACCATCCCACATCATTTACTTACCAGTCGCAGTACAGTCAATACACAATCTTCAGCTGCGAATTGTTGATCAAGATAAGAATTTGGTGAATTTTCGTGGTGAAACGATTACAATAAGATTGCATATAAAATCAGTGAAATAATGGGGATTGTATTTGATAAAAAAATTGGTGGCAGTTATAGAAGTCAAGCATCATGCCTCAAGCCCATCAGTCGTCGTGCCCCTGTCAGGGTGCTAACATCTCAGAACGCCCAATTTCTCAAAAGTCTGGGATTAAAATTTCCTGGAAGATCGGTAAAATAAGAAAAATCAATTTGTGCTGCATTATACTACCATGACGGAAATCTTAAACATCCAAAAACCGATAATCTTCGACGAATCGATTTCTCACTATGAGGTTTATTCACATCAACCTTATGCTTCAACAACATTTAATAATAGTGATGAAATAAGAATCAGTATTTAGCATCAAGATTTATGCATTCTACCGAGTAAGAGTACTTTACACAGTTGTGAAAGATTAACGAAAGAAGATGGCACTGCTATTAGTGAAACTATGGAGTTGGTTAACATGGCCATTTGTCACATGTTTGAAGAAATATGCTACAAATTGAATGCCATTGAAATTGATAGATGCAAGAATGTTGGAATTACAAGCCTTATGAAGAATTATATATCTTTGACCCCCGGACAGGCTTATTTAATGGAAAATGCTGGGTGGTTACGAACTGATGATAAATTGACTAATGGTGATGGATATTTTGATATTTCTATGCCGCTGAATTTATTACTTGGATTCGCTGAAGATTATAATCGGATTATTATGAATGCTAAGCATGAATTAATTCTCATAAGATCAAACACTGATATGAACGCATATCTACATACACCTGCTGCTCGAGAAGCTGCTGAAAAAGTTAAAATAGTTCTTAATAAAGTGGAATGGACGTACCATACATTACAATGTCGGATAAACAGAAGATTCAAGCACTCAGTTTAATCGCAAATGATCCAGCTATTCCATTAAGCTATCGTACATGGCAATTATATGAATATCCACACCTTCCGAAAACAACGAAACATGTTTGGCCTATCAAAACTTCAACGCAACTAGAGAAACCACGTTATTTGGTTCTAGGATTTCAAACTGCAAGAAAAAATATTGTGACGAAAAATTCCAGTCACTTTGATCATTGTAATATCCGAGATGTAAAAGTTTTCCTCAATTCTCGAAGTTATCCATATAGAAATTTAAATCTAAACATTAATCGCAATCAGTATGCTTTATTGTATGATATGTATACTAATTTTCAAACGTCATACTATAATAAAGATCCGGAACTATTGTTGACTAAAGCAGGATTTGTGGAAGAAGCACCACTCTACATTATTGATTGTTCAAAACAAAATGAATCAATCAAATCTGGACCAGTTGACATTCGTGTTGAATTTGAATCAAATGATCAGTTTCCTGATCAGACATCAGCATACTGCTTAATTCTGCATGATCGTATTATTGAATATAATCCATTAAGTAGTACTGTAAGAAAATTAACTTAATAATTATTGTATTAGATAACAAGGTTGAGAGAAATAAATAAACTTTCACTATTAAAAAATATGCTTTAATAAATTTTATTTTGCTTATACCCAATACACATAATTAATTAATCAATTAATTAATATAGCATGATGAGTATATATATATATAATTATATAAGTTTGAAATAAATGTTAAGTATGAATTTATAATTATTTTAATGCATCTTTTAGTTTTTTACACTTGGTACAATCTTTTTTGTAAGGATAAAGATAAAATCCTGGAACATCATAATCAGGACTTGTAATTGAATTATGTTCAATGCAAAACTTATAGTCCATAATTTTAAAGTTCTTTTTTAAATTAATTGGTAGTTTATCCCAGACGAATCGTATTTGAGATCGAGCGAATTGGAGAATGAACACATCATCAAGACAAGCGATGTCAGCTGCATCCATTTTTCTCAAATCTGATAGTTGATAGAATAACTGTACTGATTTTTCATATGATGAATTACAGCCCCAATATTTCAAAAACCATTGTTTTAGCTGCTGAACAGTTCCATATGAACAACCATAATGTCCAAGTTTGGTGTGGTTGAATCTGAATTCACATCGAGGTCTGTCCATATTTTCGAGATTATCAATCGAAAAGAATCTCATTTGCTATAAATCAATAACTGGGACTGCATAATCAATCATTTTTTCGAGTCGTTTCTGCATTGTTGGCCCTTGTACATAAGAATATCGTGCATTCTGAACTAGTTGTTTTACCATAGGTTGCAATGATTCATAAGGATGATCACTAGTATCCCAGTGAATACCATGACGATTCCCATCTTGATCTTAACTTTGTTGCACAATCACAGTGTCAGTGTACTGAATAGGTGGTTTGAATACACAAATTTTACACTGATAAACACCATTTGCATTGTTTAGGTTATAAATATCAACTACACATAGTTCCTTGACGATAAACTTTCCATTGGAAACTATATAACCAACGAAATCCACTATATACTCCATTGTTATACATTTATTTATCAACTATGCGACGCTCTAATTTTTCCAGATTTTGAATGATTTTATATAAATTCTTTATCGAATCTTTCAGAGCATTGCAACTTGGGCACGACGAATCTCGTTTGCTTCTGATTATATCCAAATTTTTATAATAAGAAAATAGATCACTAAGAAAAGAACCAATAAACTCTGGACATATGTCGACAAAATAATTTTCAACTATTTCATCAGTGTCTATGATACCCGGATGACTAATACGTAAAAAATGTTTTTCACTATCACTTAGCTCCTTCATTTAGCACAGCTATAACTAGGAGGACTTAACAAAAAAGCATGAGTTTTATAATGGCAACCCCCTCCAGAAAATATTTTTTTTAGGCGCACAGAGTAAAAATGATTGGCTCAAAACCGGTTCAATCAACCGTTAAACCCCTACTTCTAATGAAATAAATAATATTCTCAGAAAAACTTTCGAATTTTTGACCATAAACCTCCCCTTACAGCTGTTCAAAGGTCTAAAACGGTCCAGAATGAAAAAAATATCCCCACCAATTTATGCGTAGAAAATTCGAGATATATCTCGAATGTTCGACCCCCTCCAATTCTACGTAAACCAGTTAAAAAATATATATACTGAAAAGTTCTTGAATATCCACTGAGTCCCGAAAAATCTGCTCTATCGATCGGCTGGAACAGGTCCCAACGATATCTTTATTTACCATTATCAGGTTCCGATTAAATCTGCGTTACCATGATCGAGCTTTAACCAAGCCTGCATTATTATGAGCAAGTCCGAACAAATCTACATTATCATCAATAAGAAAAAGGCCCAAAATATCGATGAAATAAATCTACATTACCGATAACAGCCCCTAATATCGATAAGAACAAATCTACATTACCACATATATGAAAACAGGTCTTAAATATCGATAAAATTAATCTACATTACCTACAACAGCCCCAAAATATCATTAAAATCGAATCTACATTACCATATCTGTAAAAAAAGGCCCCCAGATATCGATAAAATAGATCTACATTACCTACAACAGCACAAAATATCGGTAAAATTAAATCTACATTACCAATAATGGCACTTATCGTGGGTCGGTAAGGTAGGCCACTGTTTTGATTTCGGGGCCAAAACCCCTCTTATTCCACTACTTAAACGGAGTCATACTATTCCTGTTGTTTTTCATAATCTATCTGGTTATGATTCACATTTAATCATTAGATCATTATCTTCAGTTTTCGATGGTCAAATCAATATTTTACCAATTAATAAAGAAAAATATACTGCATTCACCAAGTTAATAAAAAATACATTCGTAAAGTTGAGATTTATAGGCTCTTTTCGTTTTATGGCATCAAGTAATGAAAAATTAGCTTCATATCTTGACAATGGTGATAAGAAAATTACAAAAAAATATTAATCTGACTCACAGCAATTTCAATTAGCCATACGTAAAGGTGTATTTCCTTATGAATACATTGATTCATTTGATAAGCTTGATGATACTCAATTACCTGAAAAAAAATTATTTTATTCCGAACTTAATGATTGTGATATTTCAGATGAAGATTACAATCATGCCAAAGAAGTTTGGAAAAAATTTAATATAAATACCCTTGGTAAATATTTACGTCTGTTAAGCTAGCATAATCAAATGAGCAGAATCACAAAATTTTTGTGGCAAAATTTAGTGCTCATTGAGTGCTAATTTAGTGCCGAATCTAAAAATTCACTGCTCTGGGAGAGAACCTAGAAATTAGAACATTGCTAGCTTCACGTTAAGCTAGCAAACTACTACCAAAAAATCGATTATCGGAAATATATATAAAAAACCGCACTTCGGAATAATTTAGTGCTCAATGAGTGCTGGCTATACCAAAAATGGAAATTTCAAAATTGATACTTATTCTATTATTTCCATATTTCAAGATGCTAGCTTCACCAAACCAGCTCTTATCATCTATGTATGAATTGAATGCTCATTAAGTGCCATTAGTTGAAGCAAAAATATGTGTGAAAAACAAATTATACTTTTTTTTTTATATCCAAAGCAATGCTACCTACACTGATGCAGCATTCTGTGCCACCAAAAAATGGACACTTGACTCTGCAAGCTCTTGATCATCTGTGTTAGAATAAAGTGCCCATTAATTGCTATCACGACAGGCGAAAATATAAGTGAAAAAAAAATTATTCTTTTTTTTTTTATACTCAACAATGCTAGCTACACTGATGCAGCATTCTATGCAAACAAAAAATGGAAGCTCGACTCTGTAAGCTCTTAACGATTCGTGTAAGGATCAAGTGCTCATTGAGTGCTGCCAGTACGGGCAAAAGTATAAGTGGAAAAAAAATTATTTTTTTTTTTCATATACAAGACGAGGCTACGTAACATTTGACCCGAAGACAAAATACCCGCGATAAAATACCCACAAACCAAAACACCCTTAAACCAAAATACCCGCCACAAAATACTCGCGAGCCAAAATATCTATCATTGATATACTATCAGATAAAATACTAACAACAATTATTATTATTAAATACGAATTTTATGTGTGTAATTAAAAAAATGTACCCATACATAAAAGGGTGTAAAACATAGCGCCCTTTTTTCACGAATTTTGTGTGTGTGCAATTACAAAAATATATCCACACTAAAAAAAAGTATGGAAAGTAGCGCCCTTTTTTTATGAATTTTGTGTGCGTGCAATTCAAATAATATACCTACACATAAGAAAAATGTCAAAAGTGGCACTAGATCCCTGAACACTACCGGGGCTTCGCCCCTGGACTTCCTTATTGAGATACTCTTTTTTCACGGAAAAAAAAAAACAAAAAGATTTTTTTTTCCTGACTTATTTTTTTTTTGATTGATTTTCGGGATGATTTGTCGGGGATGAATTGTCTTGGACCCAAAAAGTGTCTCTCTGTGTGGCGGGTGTTTTATATTGCGGGTATTTTGTCACAGGTAATTTGTCTTCGGGCCAAATGTCTTGTCACCGTATATTTACGTCAATTTCAATAGCAATTTGCAAACTATTTATCGTAAGTAATAGAAATGTCCGAAGTTAACGGAAATCTAAAGAAAAATTTAACGAAACTTTTGGAAGTAAACTTTTGCTAAAGCAAACTGTGCTATTAGGATCGAATCTAAATATAATAGATTGATATACTTTTTTAGTTGATATTATACCGACAGGTGGTCATTAATTTATTAACATTATGGTTATATTAATTATCAGAATTACTACTATATTTTGTTGGAACACTGTTCGACACTTTAGGAACACTTTCGGACACATTCAACCAGATACCTATCAAAAACTTGTCGAAAACACTAATTTGAAATTACAAAAAATTTCAGTTAATAAAAATGTATTTTTTTTTTTTTTTTAATAACATAACGGTTATTTTGTCGCGGGTATTTTAGTTGACAGGTATTTTGTCGCGGGTATTTTGTCTTCAGGTCAAATGTCGTGTCACCACAAGACAATGCGGCAATTGTTTAGAAGAAGGGCTCACCCATGTTTCAATTGTCAAAAATTCAATTTTGGACATATCGGTTTGAATCCAATTTCAACCGTCATTATTTTTAAGTCGATTGAAGCTATAATTGCTTATATATATGTTATTTAAGCCTTAGTAAGCCATAAGTGTATACCTTAGGTATAAATTATGCTTGATTCAGCGATTTTTGTTTGTTATTTTTCAGTTCCGTGCTACACTGCGCTATTTGACATATTTTTCATATCATTCTATGTATTGACTCTTAAGCCAAATACCAAAACTTTAGATATATGCCTATTTGCCATAATGTTTGTAGTTTCGTCCTAAGTACGTTAACGGACTCGTCAGTAAGGCTATGTTAACGCACTCTTGCCTTAGACTACATCTCTTACCAGTACGAACAGGCGTAAAACAGTGTTGTAGGTTTTAGCCAGACACTATACTAGTAAGGGATGGCGGATACCGTCCAAACTGCTTGTAACAAAATGTTAGATGAGCTGTTGTACACCTTAAAAGTATTGAAATAACACAAATATGCTGATTTTCACTGTTACAAGAGTTCAAAAATTATTTGTTACTCTTAGGTAGACCTTCCTATCGCCACTGTCCATCTAACGGCTTTAAATAAATTATATTATTATTATTCGAAAAGTTTATTTTTTAAAATCTACATGATTTTCACCAATTTAGTACACTTTAGTTACAAGGTCCGGATATATATCTAGTGTTAGAGACATAAACTCATACAGAAAATTTAATCCACCGTGTAGCTGAACACGTGGAAAAAATTTAATTATAGATTTTTAGGTGTAAGAACTTAAAACTTTCATAAATGTGGTGAGCCCTGAATCCACACAATTACCGACAATGCTAGCTACGCTGATGCAGCATTTTATGCCACAAAAAAATAAAATCTCGACTCTGCAAGCTCTTAACGATTCGTGTCAGAATTAAGTGCTCATTAAGTGCTGTCTGTACGGGCAAAAATATAAGTGAAAAAAAAATATTCCTGCTTTAATATACTCGACAATGCTAGCTACACTGATCCAGCATTCCCTACGGTCAAAAAAAAGTTGCTAGAATCGTCAAACTCTTCAAATACATTTGACTATTGTTACGGGGTAAATAAAATTATAATAATAATAATTATTATTTACCGTCGCTTGGTAACACGCGCGATACATATTTTAATTTTGCCGCGTCAACTTGAAAATATACGCACTTGCAATTAACCCGAACGCATAATTTTCGACCACAATCGGAGATCTTCGGATCAATAGGAAAATGAGGGTAAGGAGTGTGGCGTGAGACGCTGTAGGTGACAATGAGAGACGATCAACTGAAGGGCAAGCACGTGTTGTGTTTTGCTTCACCGAGTTTTTATTTTAAACATTTAACTTTCTGTATAAATTCAAGAGTGAATATTAGGCACTATTGTTGCGTGCGCTAATATCACTCAATATTAATTAATACGAGTGAATAATAGGCACAATTGTTGCGTGCGCTATTATTACTCAATATTCAAATAATAAGCAAACGCACGAGGGTGCATAATATCCAGGAGGAGCCGAAGCAGCCGATCCTGATCATCTCTGACGAGTACTCCCGTCGCCAGAGTCTACGCGAGCCGTCGGCAGATCGCCGTAATTTAAGTTGATTCGAACGTTTAGAAACTGCGTATTGTAAGTCTTTAAAATTATTATGCGTATACTGTTGGCTTCACGCGAGTAATTTATTTTATATTATATTTCTTTAAAACTATTGTCTTTATTTCTTTTCTTTTGTAAAGTATGGGTTATGATCTATCACCTTTATTGTAATCTATTTCTTTCAATATATTTCTATTTTTCACTTCAAAATTGTTTATAATAATAAGTCACCGCGGACAACCCACACCTACGAACTCCTGGTTGAGCCTCATCTCTATCGCTAGCTAGCTATAAGATTTTCTTAGTTTTTATCTCTTTGCAACACTAAGTGGCACCCTTTCGATCATAGAAGCACCAGGACATCGCTGCTTGGTCCTGGTCGACAAGTTACTTCCTGCAGCATATAGGGGAAACGCGGTTAATTTTGTCTATTTATTATTCAAAATTAGATACCCTCTAGCAATTTAGCGCCCAACCGGTTAAGTGGGTTAAAATTGTTATAAACAATAAGAAAATTTTTCTTTGTTTCAAAAAAATTACTTTGAAACGTTCAAAATTTTTTTTTTTTTTTCTTTAAAAAAATTTATATTAAAATATTTTCTTTGAAAATAATATTAAAATCAAATAATTTAATTTGATAAAATTTATATAGTGACGTCATACTTAATACACAAGAATGTGTGGTATGCGCCACAAAAAAATTCGTAGAAATTAAAAATAATCATAAGTGCTTTGGTAATAGCAGGGATGAGCTATGTACTGAAGACTTCATGTAAGTACAATTTTTCTTTATAATGAAAATAAAATTCTTTTATTAGTAAATTTGAAATAATTATAAATGTTTAGGAGGCTATTTAGCGCGACTAAAATTTATAATCAATTGACATAAATGTTTGGAAGGCTAGCCAGCGCGGCTAAAATTTATAGGGAAATAAATGATTAGACGGCTGATAGCCCGACCAAAATTTATAATTGACGAAGATAAATGTTTAGAAGGCTGAGTAGCGCGACTAAACTTTATATTTTCGAAAACTTAAAAAAATTAACTCAGTAAATGTTCGGAAGGCTATGATAGCGTGACAAAAATTTACAATTAAAAAATTAGTAAAATTAAAGTAGAATAAATGTTTGCAAGGCCAGAAAGACGCGACCAAAATTTAGAATTAAATTTAAAATCATAAATAAATGTTTAGACGGTCCAGGGGGGCGGCTAAAATTTATAATTTATAAAATAAGTTGTTGGAAGACTTAAAAAAGTGCAACCAAAATTTAAAATTAATTGAATATTTTTTTTTCTCATATAACAAATGTCCAAAAGGCAAAAGCGCGATTGGAATTTGTAAAATTAATGAAGCAAATAATAAATATAGTATTAAAAATAATATTACAAATAAATAAAGTAAATAATATTTCGAAGAATTATTAAAATAAAATAATACTAATTCAAGGTCAAATTTGTTTTATACTTAAGAGATTAGTGCGACGCGTGAATAGACTCGTCGAAGTACAGAGTACATAGCGTCATTCATGCACAAAGAAAAGCTTATTTAGCACGGCTTCTTATTACATACCACTTGGGTAGAGTGATAAATTTTAAAAATAAAATAAACTCAAATTAAGAAAATAAAAATTCAAAGAATGAATATATAAAAAATAAAATATTCTTTTCAAAGAAAATAGACTTTAAAAGTGAAAGTATAATAAAACAATAAATAAAATTTTTAATTTTATTTTTTTAAACAAAATTTAGTTTTGGAAATAGTTAGACTGGATAACTTATAACAAGTAATAAGAGAAAAAATAATTTTTTATTTTATCTCTCGATAGAAAGGTTCAACCATAGAGTCGTTTTTTTAAGTACCTCATGAGAGGTAGAATATAAAAAACTTCCCCGATAAAAGATTATGCAAAAACGCGTAGTCAAGTAAATGAATTAACAAACCTACAAAGTGATAGCAGCAACGAAAATAAAATTACCACAAATGTAAGTAAAATAAATGTAGATGTAAGTAGTGATAACAGTGAATACAAAAATAGTATTGGAGACCAAAAGAAACTACAAGATCAAGAAGGCTCGCTGACAATAAAAATAGATAAACGTGTAACTTTCAACGAGAGTAAAGAATTGTTACGGAAATTGCCAAATACACCGGTCGCAAGGAAACTCTGCGAAGAAGCACGCCGATTTTCATTGGGACTAAAGAAAAGCCTGGGATCCAGAAGGAATTCAAATAACGAGAGTATTGCTAAAATTACCAAGCCGGTACCATCTTCTTCAACGGCTTCCATTTCAGGAGGGGAAAGCGAAATATTTGATTTTGCTACAGCCGCGAATACGCCAAATTTCAGCTCTACTCACGATACATCAGTATTTGACCAACTTGGTGAGAATTTGGAGAGTAGTAACTCTTCGTAGATACTTCATAGAAGTAGAACAGACCCAGAAAAGTCCATCTCTACAGAATCGGAGAGTAAAGCTTTCCCAGTTAGATCTCCGACTGATCCAGTAAAAACATTTGGAGGTAAGAGTATCACTGGTGAACATCTTATACGACTTTCCTCATTTCCAGGTGCTTTTCGAAAACTGCGACAGCAGTATTGGTAGCGCAGCGACAAGCGCGCACAGACAGAATGTCACCGTCATCACAACACTCGATAGAGTACACCCAAGTTGCTCTAGATGAAGATATAAGAGCATCAAGAGAGTTACACATACGTTCAAAAATGTCGAACACGTCAGGATTAACACAGCCAACTCCGGCATTACCCGGGGATACTGAACAAGATCCAGCAGTAATAGCCGCACAGTAACGAGATCGTCAAGAAAAACTATGACGCCTGAGCTCAATAAATCCTGAGCTACAGAACAAGATTGTCGAGAGAGAACGACAGCTCCAGCGGAAACAATAGAAGATTAAACGTCTCAATCTCCTGACTCAAACAAGAGAGCAAGAACATCTTCAAGCTGAAGACGCAGAACTGGAAACAGAGATGACTCAACGACTAGAACAACTAGAGGAAACTCAAAGACAGATGTTGGAGCGGGAACGAGTGCTTCTGGACAGACTCTCAGCACTCTCTGCATCTGCGTCTGAACCAGATGACTACAATAATCGTCGTCGACGAAGAACAGTGGGTAACGCTTATCTTCATCCATCAAGAGGTCCACAGGACCCCGTTTACGAGAACCGTCGTCGGGTACCACCGCCACTACAACGTCGACAGGGTGGAACTACATCAGTTACCCATACATTGGTAAAATTAGCCAAAGACAAGCAAGTGACTTTCTCAGCTGGTAGAAATGAATTAGCAGAGCTGTTTTTAGAAAGTTTACGAGAGTTTAACCAGAACAAAAACTCTCAGACGAAGTGACATTACATTTATTGTCTTATGTAATGTCAGGACAACCACTCAGTTGGTATAAAACCGGACGGGGACGCTGGCGTACTTTTGAAGAATTTCAAGAGGATTTTGGTCTTATGTATGAAGTCAGTGTTGGAGATTCACAACTCCTATCTGAAATAATGGCCATGAGACAAGCTCCAGATCAGCCAGCAAGAGACTACATAATAGCTGTTCAGCGTAAATACGGAAAAATGAACCACCCACCGCCGATGAGAAGTCAAATAGAAAAAATAATCAGCGGCTTAAATCGAAATCTCCGAGGAGTTGTGTATGGGTATACTGGTACTAGCATAGAACATCTAGCTAGTATCGCCTCTCGTTATGAACGTGATCAAGAGCGAAATGCACCAACTCCGTTGAAAAAGGATAGAAGCTATCAGTCTGCGGAGAAGAAATCTTTTCCATATCGAAGAGATCGGAGAAGACCTTCTGAAGGACTAAATCTCAACCTGATACAGGAAAATACTCATGAAGAGTTACCCGAAGTGGATGAACTTCAAATAGAAGAAGTAGAAGAAAGTGACGATGAACAACAAAGACCTTAACTCCTGGTGCACCAAGATAATAGATACGTGCCACCACAAAGAAGGGAAAATCTACAGAATTCTGATGCAATTTATCAGAACACAGCAGGGAGATTGTTATGGGCTCTGCGGTAAACCAAACACCGTATTACGAGCCCATGTCACCGTTCTTCATGCCGCAGGCACCTCAGAATACGCCTCGCTGGTACTCCCCAACGCACATTTTGGAGTATAATAATAGTGCAACCTAACAAAAGTCTCATAGGCAGGAAAATAAAATGTCATCGACAAAAGAAGACGAAAATAAAAATACATGAGTACGGCAAGACAACTACATAAGAAAATGTCTAAATTGTGGAGCGTCTGGTCATACAGCTAATAAATATATAAAGCCACGGATGCCGTATTGCTACATTAGTCGTACACCAGGACACGACAATAAAGACTGTCAAAAGTCCACCACACCAGCTGATTCAAAAGACGAGTCAGGTCCTGCACAAAATTAGAAAGCTGTCCCTGTACGCAGGAGCATAGGAAGGGAGAGTACGTGGATGCTCTGAAGACTAAATCAGATGAACATCTACTTCTAGAAGTCAACTTTAACATAAAAGTTGAACCAATAATAAATCATGTGACATCCGGATAGCGGTAAAAAATCGAATGCTTTTGAAGTTCCAGTTACACCAGAACTTGATAACGAGACTGAGTCAGACTATGTAGGAGACCCAGCCGAAGAAAAAATAACTAAATGCACCTTGATGGGATTTGACTCTGATGAGGACACAAAAGATGAAGAAGTTGAATATTTAAAACTTCGACACCGATTATTTTGTGTTGAAAGACTTAATAATTTACAGGCTCAAACTCCATCGACAACCCAAGATGAAGAAGTAAACATACAAGTAGATACTTCTTCAGTACCTGATATTGACCACCCGGATTTGGAAAAATCAACACCAAAGCTTCAAGAACTTCCTGGACAGTCAGACGTGAAATTAAATTCACTTGTGACGGAATACTGCGAGAAACTGGACCCAGCAGACATCTGTCGTGAATTATCACTTCTACTGTGTGACGAAGTTGATGAGGAAATCTCTTCATACCACTCAAACGGGGAAGAAGAAATTATAAATAAAAAAGGAACATTCGAAGAGACAGGACACATCGTCGAGATGAAAGAGACGACACAATTGTTGTCCCTGGATACAGAAGAATCACGACGATTGAATCGACCAAAGAAATTACTTGACATTAATGGACTGGATCCACCAACAAGTTCCACAAGAATTTTTGCGAAAATAAAAATCGCAAAGTACGAGTTTCGAGCTCTCGTGGATACGGGCAGCGACCGTACGTATGTGAACAACAAGGTCGCAGATCTTATTCGTCCGTATTATGGCCACCAATTAGCCATAAAATTGATCCAGTAACCAGACATAGTGTGATGGTTGGAGATGGAAACATCATATACCCAAAGGAGGGGTTTTCAATCATCATGACCGTCGGAGACGTTCAAGGCAGAGTATGGGTGACCGTGATGCCCAAGTTACCTCATGAGGTAGTGCTTGGTACTGATGCATGTTCAAATTACCTCATGGACATCAGCTTTTCGAAGCAGTACTGGAGTTCAGCAGCTGGCAATACTCAGTACGAGTTTGAACATCGAGAGTATGGAGAAGCATCACAATTGAATAATATACAAGGTGAGCCAAAAGATTTAACTCCAGTTCTAGATAATTTATTTATAAAACTAGACGTATATGAACGTGGTCTTACTCATCTAGTGAAACATGAAATCCACTTGTTAAACCCTAATGTGGCTCCGGTACGTATGAAACCATATACTCGAAGTAAACCAATTATGGACATAATAATAGAAAAAATACATGACTTAGAAAATAAACATTTTATTCAAGATAGTTACAGCTCGTGGGCCAGTTTACCCGTCGTCGTTGGAAAGAAGGACGGGACTCGCAGATTCTGTATAGACTACAGATTTGTAAACAAACTCACGCAGAGACCAGCATACCCACTACCAAACATCTGAGGTATTTTGATGAATATTGGAGAACCGAATTATATCTCAGTCATCGACATGAAGGAAGCTTTTCACCAAGTACCAATGGCAGTCAATTCCAGACAATATATAGCTTTTGTTGTCAACGGTCTAGGCCAGAGAGAATGGACTGTCATGCCATATGGACTAACTGGAGCGCCTCGTACATATCAGGCATTAACTGACAAGGTAAAAGAAATAAGGTAAATTAATCAGAAATTCTCGAGGTCATGAAGCCGCCGTAAAATATTTTTGGAAAATATTTGCCTATCTTGGTGACGGGATAGCTATCAGCGAAACACTCGATGAGCATAAATTATTATTGGAATTTCTCTTTGATGCATTTACTGTGGCAAAATTAAAAATCAACAGAGAAAAATGTCACTTCCTGAATTGTTGCGTAATCGAAACTATATTTAAATTCAAATATAGTTTCACTTCCGACAAAAAGGAGGCAGCACCTACTGGGGCCTCGTCCATAAATTTGAATTTGATCATGCGCAGCTCGGCGCATGCGCTGTTAATTCTTTCTGCCTCGTGTCGAGAAGACGGCCGCCATTATCTTTCGCATACGTACGTTCAACAAGTAACACGTGTTAGAATTCATCGTTTTATTTTGCGCTCATCTCGAGTAATTAATCAAAACTATTAATTAAAATCAATTAAGTGATCATTAAGCTCATCAAAAATATAATTATTTTTGTAATCGTGGGCACCAGAGCTCATCAATAAATTGATAAAAAACTCAAGCATTCAAGTGATCAACGACCACGTTTTTCAAGAGGTTATTCCAAAGGAAAACATTACAGGTGCTTATTTATTCCATAAATAATTATATCAAGTGTTCATAAATATAAAAGACTCAATTTATTATTAATTAATTATCAACATGCTCAATATTTTTAATAATATAAAAGTAAATTCTCGCTCGGTAGCCTCTGCAATCATTCTACCACGTGTTCATAAAATAAATGCAATGCAGTGCAATTTATTCTAAACTCATTAATTAAATTAAATTCAGTGTTCAACAACATTATTAAACAATGAACTCAATTATTTATATCATTCGTGCTATTACAAAATAATAATCCAAGTGTTCAATAATTTAACTTCGCTCGGTAACCTCTGAATTTATGTTACTTATTCTCATGACAATTTTGCGATCAACTCAGTGTTCAATTACACTCAAATCAATTATGTCAATTATTTACTCGAGATTAATTTTACTCTTTGCATTCATCTAATTACGTAATCATGAGCTCAAAAAATTAAACAGTATTAATAAATTAAATCAACGATTTAATTTTGTAACCCAGTGATATTATGTGCTGTGACAAATAAAAATATTGTTATATTTTTTAATATGCGTATTTTTCAAACATCCCAACCACCAACCAGTCCTGGCATGTATTTATTTAATTATTATTACAACATTTTATGGTCCTTCGAGCCGGATGGTTGGTTGGTTGTGTCTGAAGCATCATCATTGGGCAGCTGCATTCATATGAACCCATTACAGGTCACGGAACTCAACATGGGAGATAATGAGGAGAAGGAGGATCCTCCCAAGGATACTCAGCACTCAACGGGTCTGGAGGGCACCACTCAGAATCCACACCTCTTTCCTGAGATCAAAGTCGACGACAAAACAGCACTCAGTGACTCCAGTATCACCGACACTGGAAACAATGGCAATACTGACCCTCCTAAGCTCAAAACCAAACGCACTCCAAAGAAATCGACGATTTCTCCAGCACTCGAGATGAAGGTGATCAGTCAGCACTCATGGCTCAGAGCCTTCTCAGACTGGGAAGCTCTGGCTGCCACACTCACCGTTTCCGACGGCTTAGCTCAACTCAAGTCTCGGCTTGAGCTACTCGAGGGTGAATGGCACCAGTTCAACCTCACTCATGACTCACTATGTGACAACTGCACTAAGGAGTTCTTGGAGAGCTCATACGTCAAGGACGGGGTATACGATTTGGTGTACCGCTCATACATTGGCGCAAAGGGCAAGCTCATCGCACTCATCAACTTAATTCCAGCTCCAGCTGCTGCTCCAGCTGTAGTGCACTCAACTAGGGCTCCAACTCATCTGCCAGCACTCGCAATTCCCAAGTTCGATGGGCGTTATGAGAACTGGCCTGAATTCAGGGACTCATTCACCTCGATGGTGATTAATGCCGAGGAACTCGCTCCAGTACAGCGTCTTCAGTATCTGAAGAGTTGTCTTCAGGGACCAGCAGCACTCAGCCTCGCCAGTGTACAAATGTGCGACGACCAGTTTGTACCTGCATGGAATCAGCTCACCGAGAGATACAACAATCCTCGCCTACTCATCGGTGCTCAATTGGATAAGATCCTGAACATGCACGCACTCACGTCACGCTCATCTGAGCAGCTCAATTATCTCCTGAACACAGTTTCAGAGGTAATCAACGCACTCAAGGCACTTGGTGTTCAACTGAACTCGGATATGAATCCATTGCTGACGCAATTGATCATATCCAAGCTGGACTCACACAACAGGGAGCTCTGGGAGAACAAAATGGGCGCTTCAACCGAATACCCTAAACTCTCAACACTCAATGAGTTTTTGGTAAGTCGTGCTCGTGCTCAAGAACGTGTGGAACAGGCATCATTGCCGAAGCCACAACGCTCATCGGGAAAAACAGCTTCGTATGCTGCTGCTGCTGTTTCAAACTCGCACTCATCTGATACTCAAACTCCAGCCACGCACTCATCTACTACATTTATCTGTAAACACTTCCGGTATTCATCATACTAGTAATCGCCAAGCAATCTTACTCGCAACTTGACTACTTGCCCTTATCATCAGTTAAGTACTCATCCAGTATGTATCTTACTGGATCCAAATTCTGACTCGTTTTTGTTTCAGATTTCTCGGTGCACTCACTAAACTCTAACGCACGCACACACTATTAAGATCATTGGTATCAGTGTATCCAATGCTGGTAGAGCTCAATGTCAATTCGAACACAAACTCTCATCTAGGCATTCAAACGAATTAGACATCGCACTCGTGTAAGGTAAACTCATTACAACAAGTTGACGATTAACTTCAAGCACTCTGCAAGGCGGGCGGATTCCCTCTTTGCTGACTGCGCAAGTAATCATCCAAAATTAAGACAACTCAATCATGTGGAAGCGATCAAGAATCACAAATTCGAGGATCCAGACTCCAGCACCAAGATTTTGGGCATGTACTGGTCCTCATACTCAGACCAGTTTTACTTCACATACTCACCACCATGCTTTACTCAAAAATTCACAAAAGGGATCATTTTATCAGAGATAGCTCAAATCTTTGATCCTCTTGGATTTCTAGCACCACTCATCATTCGAGCCAAGGTATTCATGCAGGAGCTTTGGCTCGAAAAGCTCAGCTGGGACACTCCATTGGCAGCCAATCATCGGCATAAATGGAGAAACTTCAAGAATGAACTCAAACAAATATCTGAAATCAAGATTCCAAGATGGATCCACTCATCCACGTGCTCAACCACCGAGATTCATGGATTCTCGGATGCCTCGCAATTGGCAATGGCAGCTGCCGTGTTCATTAAAGTCCACACACCTGCTCATGGAGTCAGAGTTACGCTGCTCTGCTCAAAAACCAAGGTAGCTCCGTTAAAGCAATTAACGATACCAAGGTTGGAACTCACTGCAGCTCACATGTTGGCTAAACTCATAAATCACTGCCAGAGCACTCTAAAACTCACTCAATCGCCAACATACATGTGGACGGACTCAACAATCACTCTCACGTGGATCAAATCTCACCTGTCTCGCTGGAAGGAGTTTGTTCGGAATAGGGTGTCACAGATTCAAGATCTACTTCCAGATGGCCACTGGAATTTTATTCCTGGCACACAAAATCCAGCAGACTGCGCAACACGAGGGTTGACGCCTAATCAACTTCGTGATCATCAAC
Organism: Microplitis manilae; assembly: GCA_030273425.1. NCBI lineage: Eukaryota > Metazoa > Arthropoda > Insecta > Hymenoptera > Braconidae > Microplitis > Microplitis manilae. Next base: position 7,138,004 of record CP092727.1, read on the forward strand.
TGTGGTGGACTGGCCCACCATGGTTGCTCAAGAGTTCATCGTCCTGGCCTAAATGTCCATCAATCGATGATACAGGAGCTCAAGCAGAAGAACGGCCTGGATTGGCCCTATTCTCATCGAATTCATCACAGAGATCAAGGTGGCCTATCATGGAACGGCCAATACCTCTACTTCGCATGTTACGAGCTACTGCAATCTGCTTTAGACTCCGTGACATGATCAAGAAATCACCAAACTCATCACTCAATACTCCCATTACTTCTGACGAAGTAATTTCCGCACTCAACTTCTGTATCAAAGAAACTCAACGCATTCATTTCTCAACTGAAATCAACATGTACTCCAAACACGCACCATGGCCTAATGGTCATCCATTTGCTCGATTGGTTGCATTCATTGACACCGACGGCATCATTAGAGTAGGTGGACGATTGGAGAATGCTCCAAATCAAGACCAAAGTAAGCATCCTGCTATTCTACCACGGAATGCGGCACTCACTACACTCATAATCTCTGATGCTCATCAGCGTACCATGCATGGTGGTACTCAACTTACTCTTGAATTCATCAGACAAAAGTACTGGATCATTGGTGGTAGACAACCAGTACGCTCAGTTATACTCAAGTGTGTAAAATGTGCACGACATCGTGCTGATAGAGCTCAACAACTCATGGGTCAGCTACCAGTTTCAAGAGTCACTCCATCATCTGCATTCACACATACCGGAGTTGACTACGCTGGTCCAATCACACTCAAAAATTGGAGACGCAGAGGAGCAAAAACAGACAAAGGCTGGATTTGTGTGTTTGTCTGTCTCTCTACATCAGCAGTACATCTAGAGGTAGTCAGCGACTACAGCTCTAGTGGGTTCATCGCAGCACTCCGCAGATTTATCAGCCGACGAGGCATCTGCACAGCACTCTACAGCGACTGTGGAACAACGTTCAAAGGCGCTGAAAACGATCTCAACCGTCTGTTCACTCAAGGAACTCAAGAATCAAGGGAAATACTGGATCACATCACTGTGAACAGTATTACTTGGCACTTTAATCCACCAGCAGCTCCACACATGGGTGGAAAGTGGGAAGCTGCCGTCAAATCACTCAAACATCATCTTACTCGCACAGTGGGAGAATCTTCATTCACGTTTGAAGAATTTACGACTCTTCTTACGCAAATTGAAGCTATCTTGAACTCAAGACCATTGGAGCCTATCACAGAAGATCCAGATGATATTGACGCACTCACTCCTGGTCATTTTCTAATAGGACGAGCACTCAATATGATTCCTGAACCAGCACTCATCGATACAACCAGTCAAGATGGCAATTTATACAACAACGGGTTCAACAGTTCTGGAATCATTGGTCAACAAGTTATCTACAAAGACAACTGGCAATCACCAAATGGCAACGTCCAACTCATCAAATTCAAGTTGGGTCACTTGTATTACTCACCGACGAAAGGTTTCCACCAGCCAGGTGGCCTCTCGCTCGTGTAATTGCACTCCACCCTGGCAAGGATGGATTGACCAGGGTTGCTACACTCAAAACCGTGAACTCTACACTCACTCGTCCAATCACGAAGCTTGCACTCTTACCAATTGAACCAGAACCTCAAGAAGATGACGACAACTAACTCATCTGGTTCATTGACATGCTCAACGAAAGATCACGTACTCAAGAACTCATCAATCATCAACTCTGTTGCTGATGGCGGGCGGAATGTTGCGTAATCGAAACTATATTTAAATTCAAATATAGTTTCACTTCCGACAAAAAGGAGGCAGCACCTACTGGGGCCTCGTCCATAAATTTGAATTTGATCATGCGCAGCTCGGCGCATGCGCTGTTAATTCTTTCTGCCTCGTGTCGAGAAGACGGCCGCCATTATCTTTCGCATACGTACGTTCAACAAGTAACACGTGTTAGAATTCATCGTTTTATTTTGCGCTCATCTCGAGTAATTAATCAAAACTATTAATTAAAATCAATTAAGTGATCATTAAGCTCATCAAAAATATAATTATTTTTGTAATCGTGGGCACCAGAGCTCATCAATAAATTGATAAAAAACTCAAGCATTCAAGTGATCAACGACCACGTTTTTCAAGAGGTTATTCCAAAGGAAAACATTACAGGTGCTTATTTATTCCATAAATAATTATATCAAGTGTTCATAAATATAAAAGACTCAATTTATTATTAATTAATTATCAACATGCTCAATATTTTTAATAATATAAAAGTAAATTCTCGCTCGGTAGCCTCTGCAATCATGCTACCACGTGTTCATAAAATAAATGCAATGCAGTGCAATTTATTCTAAACTCATTAATTAAATTAAATTCAGTGTTCAACAACATTATTAAACAATGAACTCAATTATTTATATCATTCGTGCTATTACAAAATAATAATCCAAGTGTTCAATAATTTAACTTCGCTCGGTAACCTCTGAATTTATGTTACTTATTCTCATGACAATTTTGCGATCAACTCAGTGTTCAATTACACTCAAATCAATTATGTCAATTATTTACTCGAGATTAATTTTACTCTTTGCATTCATCTAATTACGTAATCATGAGCTCAAAAAATTAAACAGTATTAATAAATTAAATCAACGATTTAATTTTGTAACCCAGTGATATTATGTGCTGTGACAAATAAAAATATTGTTATATTTTTTAATATGCGTATTTTTCAATCATCCCAACCACCAACCAGTCCTGGCATGTATTTATTTAATTATTATTACAACACTGAATCCTGAAGTCACCTATTTGGGTTTCCTAGTCAACAAGGATGGAATACGACCAGATCCAGAGAAGATTCGTCCTGTTCTGGAATTACCACCCCCAAAGACTCGAAAACAATCGCGAGGATTCATCGGACTAGTTAATTGGTTCCACCGAGATTTAAAGAACATTGCGCATGTCCAGGGTCTAGTCTACGAACGTGCCACTCCAAAAGTTCCGTGGGAATGGACTGTTGCCGAACAAAAAGCTTTTGAAGAAACCAAGAAGATCTTGGCTGATCCAGCAATATTAAAACCACCTGTAACAGGACTACTGTTACGGCATAACATGCGAAAATACGGATATATTTCATAATTAAATAAACAAAACTTAAATTTTTATAAAAACTAAAACTAACCATATCAAGGTCAGATGAGTAGTCAGAACTTGTTGATGTAAACAAGGAATACCATAAATTATCCTTTTTATTACTTATGAAGAAATAATAAATTAACTAATAAATTGAGCAATCAATTTACTATGATAAGCTCCCTAATACTTGCAACCTAAACAGTACCATATTTCAATAATGCCACGCGAGGTTCTTCCGTTTTTTCTTAGAAGGCCAAGTGTCACCACCCCGATAACCTTTATATCTACGCTTCATTTACTTTACATTTAATTTATCTAGACCCTCTGCATTTTTTTAGTATCCACTAATTCAAATAAATATTAAATTTTATTAAAATTTTAAATAACTATAAAATAAACTGATAATTGTTAACAAAAACAAGGTAATAAACTCTATAATCAACATCATTGACAGTAGATAGAATCATAAATAACGCGTAGTACGCGATAGTATTGCATAATAACCCAAGACCCTTTTTATTGAATAAATATTAACAAATTAGAACGCAATATCCCAACGTACCGATACGAAAATCAGATAACAGCTCACCAAATAACTACGCAGCATTGGACAACCATAGCATACCATGATAGAATAAGTAGCCATAATAATAATTCCTCAACCTCTAAACAAAGAATAATCAAAGTCATAACCACCTAGCTATAACAACAGGAGTAAATTATAGTCAATCAGTAAACAAGGGAAAATAGAATTCACGTTTAGATAAAACCTATATACTAACTAACTAACCATCAGAGGCCGATCGAGGAACCTCACTCGTTCGCTTCACCCTGGTCCCACTGATACATATGTAAGCGCGTAACTTCTACTTTTAATAACTCAAATAATAAATAAAATAATGATTAACCAAAAGTTCTACGACAATCCACTAGAGTCTCTTTACCGACGAGATTATTAATAATTGCAAATTATTATATATTCAAACCCAAAACAGGCATAACTTCGAAACCACTAACGATAGGGAAAAATAATCATAACCCATCGATAGATAAGGAAAAATAGATTATTAACTATTAAACTCTCAAATCTTAACCTTAACGGATAACGCGTAATTAACCATTTAAAATAAGCCCATCTAATAGTATGGGATTGCCTCTCTTTCCTCCACTAGCAGAATTAATATGGCCTGCTTTCTCGCGCTCCCGAGGTTCTTCTTGTGACGTACCGTGTGACGTACTTCTTCATTTCTCTCTCTAACCCATACGAATATATCGCTAATCTCCACTTTCAATAACTCGATAAATAATAAAAATAATTAGAATCTAAAAATATCATTATAATCCGGTCATATACCTCATCTAACTGGATCAACAATACTTCCAGATTATCTAATAATTATCCCGTAATAATTAAAAATAAGTTAGCGTTCAACCAATACATTGACTCAGATCTAGAACATTCTCTCCAGGCGTGGCTCATGACTTATCTGTTGTTACCGCTACTTCTTGTGACGTATCACCTGACGTATTTTGTCGCTTCTCTCTCTAACACATACAATCATATCGATAAATTGTAGGTTAAATAACTCGATAACTGATTAAAATATTGACAAACTAAACATCTCACAATAATCCGGAAAAATAACTTATCTAATTGAACCAATAATTATTTTAGATTATTTAATATCTACTCCGCAATAATTCAAAATAAGTATAACATTGCAACCAATAACAGTAGAATGGAATGACTATAATCAATCGAAAGCTAATAACGAAAGATTTAATAATCAATAACCCTCTATACCTTAATCCTACTTAGTATTCGGAAATTAACCAATTAACATAAGGCTCACCTAATAACTTGAGCTGGATCTAGAAGCTTCGCTCTAAAGCGTGGCGCATGACTCATGCGATCACTTCTTTCGCTAACGCATATGACTATATCGCTAAATTCAACCTTAAATAACTCGATAAATAATTAAAATAATGAAAAACTGAAATTATCACCATAATCCTCTAATGCAGATCTATCTATGAACCTTATAATAATTTCCATTTATTGAATATTGTAATTGCAAATAGGTGTAACTTTTAAACCATTGACGATAGGAGAAAATGACTATAACCAATCGAAAGATAATGACAAAAGGATCAATAATCCATAACCACTTATACGATAAATCTAATTAATAACTCGTAATTAACAGACTAAAATGACTCCTATCCAATAGCATGGGGTCGGACATCTTTCTTCCACCCGTAGCTCCTACCATCATCTTTTTTTGAGTCTTTGTCATTGTTCTAGAAGTTTCGATCCAAGATCGTCACGTACGCCTTTTCTTACATCCCACCCCGCAAGTATTCGACTCTGCTCAATAACATTAGTTTTCGGTAACAAAATGAAATTTAGGTCGCGCGTGCAACCCCTCGCCTATGATTGGCGCCTGTATAAACCGCCGCAAATCGGACCTCAATGCCCATTATTTATCAAGCTTTCGATTACGTATAAACTTATTATTCTAAAATATTAAAATTTAATTTCTTTGTTCGAGTTGCTAATATTTAAATTCAGAATTTATACAATTTAAAGTGAATTATTCTAAATAAAATAATTTCGATTTTGAATTCTTTTATTCAACAATACAAATAATTTAACTAATTAAATTATTTCTGTTGAATATTATTACTGTTTTAAAATATTATTTTTCATATTTAAATAAATTTCATCAGTTTAAAAGTGTATATTCAGACAGATTGTCAATTATCCAGTATAAGTAAACTCCCTTTGCTCAGTTTCACATCAACAATTCTCAACATTCAAGAACCATAACCAATTATCAAGCCGCCTGACAACAATTTATTTCAAAACAAGGTTCAACCAACAACAATTTATTTCGAAGCGAATTTCAATCTACAATCTGGTTTCCAACTCAGCCAAATATTGTATCCTGATATTTTATTATATTGAATAAACCAACTGTGAGTTAAATCAATTGTTCATTTATCTAGTGATAAGACACATCCATTCACCTCGTACATCCTACTTTCATATATTGACATACTCGACACTAAATAGCGAGGTCCCCGCTACCCCAGTAAATGGCTTAAGTGCTTTGACTCAAAATTAAGGGACTGAATAACGTGTGTTCGTCATCCAGGACGTAACACTACCATACTTTTTTTATACTGATGCCATCGACACCGGCCTTGGTGCAATATTAACTCAGCATAACGAGATAAATAAATCAGAACGTCTGATTATTTACATCAGCAGACCACTCTCAGATTCAGAGAAAAAATACACTACCATGGAAAAGGAATGCTTGGCAGTGGTATGGTATGTCAAAAAACTTCGTTGTTATCTTGAAGGTATGGCATTTACAGTTATTACTGATCATGAAGCTCTTTGATGGTTACAGAAATTAGAAGATCCATCGGATAGAATCGGCAGATGGGCCATGGAGCTACTCACGAGAGATATAAAATTCGTATATCGAAAGGGCTCAGAAAACGAGGGCCCTGATACACTGTCACGCATGTATGATGCAGACAATACCATCACCGAGGATACGGATACGTCAAATACTTGTCTACTACTCAACAAAGTGACAGTAGCATCGAAACAACCGACTTGGTATGATAACAAGTTTCAACTGGTTGAGAAATATCCAGAAAGACATCCCGGATGGAGGATTAATAATGGACAATTGGAACATCTACGTCCAGATCCATTCAAACCACTCATAGGAGACGATGAAGCCTGGAAAATAGTTGTAAAAGAAGAAGATGTTTTACCACTGATCCAGTTACATCATGATACACCACAAGCTGGCCATTTTTGCCATAATAAAACTTACTATTGAGTAAGAGAAAAATATTACTGGCCAGGTATGTACGGAGATATAGGTGAGTACGTACGAAAATTCGAGATATGTATTCGAGTGAAATATGATCAGTCGCCGAATAAAACTCCACATATACTAGACCACCGACTTTCTGTTGGTCAATCATTGCAATGGACACCGTTGGACCATTCCCAAGGTTAAAACAAGGGAATACCTACGCTTTAGTAGTCGAAGACTTGTACACAAGATATATGGAGATACGAGCAGTTCGAACAGCAGATGCAACAGCAGTAATAAAACTTCTTGAGGAAATTTGCAGACACTGGGGTGCACCACTTATCTTGGTAACTAATGATGGCACAGAATTCATTAATAAAAAAGTTAGCGAGTTCACTAGTAGGTATGGTATAAAACACGAGACGACACCTCTTGCACACGCGCAAGCTAACCCGGTCGAACGGGTAAACCGTACAATTAAGCCTTTACTAAAAGCCTTTATCTCTAACTCTCATACTACATGGGACGCTCGCATGATCTACAATTTGCTTATAATAGTTCTGTGCACGCTGCTTTAAATGTTTCTCCTCATTTTATGAACCATGGTCGTACTCTTAGACCTGGTGGTCGACCTATTGAAACTGAAGTCATTCTATCTAACGAACCAGAGCCATGGATCGAACGTATGTGAAGACTCGAAGAGTTACAACATGCTGTAGAGACACAAATGCGTAAAGCGACTACTTCTTATGTTAAAACGCAGCTTGATTCCTCTCATCCTTCTACTGCTTTCTCTATTGGGCAACCTGTCTACTATCTAAATAAAAAACTCAGTAACAAGGGTGAATATTACTCTGCTGCTCTCGCACCTAAATATTTGGGACCTGCTTATGTCACAAAAATTCTGGGTCCATTGGTGGTGGAAATCGCTAATGAACATGGGAAAATTGTTGGCATATATTATGCAAACGACTTGAGAGTTCGACGCTCTCCACGTTTAAATAAAAACTAATTCGAAATATTTTTCAGAAGCCATACTGAGACAAGATCTGATATTAAAGATGTCTGACACTGGGAACTCCGTGGAGTCAGATAGCCCACCATCGTCCAGGCAACTGAAGTGCATAGCAATCGCAACTAAGTTGCTGCAACCGATGACGCAAGACTCGTCGAGTGAAGACGAGATTAAGACCACCGAAGTAGTAGCTAATGAAGCTACACCCATCGTGGCTCATGCTGACCAGCCGCACACGACCGAGTCACCCGTCGAGGTGATAACTTCAACATCACACTCTCCATGTACTGAGAGTAACGAAAATATACCGTCACCAATTTCCATTGATGTGACAAGTACGAAGCCTAACTCTGAGGTTTCACCTATAGACTCACAGAGTTCACCTGTTCCATCTGTCGAAATGTTTGACAATGAAAAGAAACAACTGAAAGAGCTTAACAGCATTAGCCGTTTTCGTCGTCAGTTTTTAATCGAGGCACATTTGAAAACGATGCTGCATATGACGACATTGTCAAGACTCGCCGCATGGAATCAGCGTCTGAACGAGATACTCGTCGGTTCTGGAGACAGCACAGCAGACGAAAAAAACTCAGAAACTTGTTTGCAAAGAACGATGCCCGAGATGCACATGCTCCTTGAATTTATTCATCTCATTCTGCGAGCCATGCAAAGAATACCGACCACAATTGAAAGCCTGGCTGGATATTTGGTCGACACCGGAGATAAAATGGTTGATGGCTGCCTTGTCATCACAGAATGGTCTCAAGGACGAATCAAGTGCCCAGACTGGAAACTACCTCGGGAACACTCGTAGAGTACAATTGGAGTACCACAGCGCTGGATCACAACCGTGTCATCCAGTCGACGCCGATGACCGGTACTACCAGAAGGAAGCCGAGAGAGCTCGGAAACGTAAGTGACGTAGATCACCACTTACTACGTCATAGTCAGGCAAGCCTGACTAACTACTTTTCATAATTTTTTATTTTTATTAACATTTTTTTAAAATTAATTATTACGTCATTATCATTTATTTACGTTTTGAGTGGTAATTTGCAATATCCGAACTAACGATAGTGTCTCTACGACTTTACAAGTAAAACTTTAAAAGTAGAGTCACTTTACCGCTCAGGTCTTTATATTACTTTTAGAATTTAGATTAGAATTTCCTGATCTGTCGTCTACTCTCAAGACATGTACCATGCAGGTCGCTAATAAGCAAGTGAGCTGCATAAATGACACTGTGATGAGTAGACAGATGAGATCAGTTAATTCTCGTCTATTATATTATTATTATTTTCAAAAAATTCATGATAAGATTAAAATTTTCATTGGTTTAATTTTCTATTTTTTTTTTTTTTGCTAAAAAATTAATTACTATTATTTGTTTGCTTTATAATATTAAATTTATCTCGTTTGTTGCAAAAATGCAATATTCATACTCATTAAGTTATTAAACGTTTTCTAGTTATAAGAAAACTTACTCGCCTAAAAGTATTATAATAAACTATTAATAGTGCGTGTAAGTGAATAATAATTACTTTGTTCGAAATAAAAAATAAAATAATATTTGAAATTCAATTTGACATAAAAATAAAACTATTATAAGGTATAATTGTTATGTATTAGCTATAAGTTATATGTAACTGTAAGCCAACAGTAATACGCAAGTTCAGAGTCAACAGTATACGCGCGCGTACGATCGATTATCGATTTCCTCACATACGTGAAATCTAGGAGGGGACAATGTTACGGGGTAAATAAAATTATAATAATAATAATAATAATTATTTACCGTCGCTCGGTAACACGCGCGATACATATTTTAATTTGCCGCGTCAACTTAAAAATCTACGTACTTGCAATTAACCCGAACGCATAATTTTCGACCACAATCGGAGATCTTCGGATCAATCGGAAAATGAGGGTAAGGAGTGCGGCGTAAGACGCTGTAGGCGACAATGAGAGACTAACTACTAAAGGGCAAGCAAGTGTTGTGTTTTGCACCACCGAGTTTTTATTTTAAACATTTAACTTTCTGTACAAATTGAAGAGTGAATATTAGGCACTATTGTTGTGGGCGCCAATATTACTTAATATTAATTAATACAAGTGAATAATAGGCACTATTGTTGCATGCGCTATTATTACTCAATATTTAAATAATAAAAGTGAACCTCAGGCACAAGCTATACGTGCGCTGTTGTTATTCAAGTAATTTTCATATTTAATAAATGAATCTATACTGATTATCAGACGCAAGTGGCATGCTGGTGGTAGTACTTTTATAAAATTATAACTGTCGAGAGTTAGACTCGAGTTACTGAGTGCTATCTCCGACAAAACCGGTATACGTTGCTACGTATACCAAAACTTGGTGAATCCAATTTGGTTGGATCTTGTCGCACCTGTGACGAAGCAAACGCACGAGAGTGCATAATATCCAGGAGCCGAAGCAGCCGATCCTGATCATCTCTGACGAGTACTCCCGTCGCCAGAGTCTACGCGAGCCGACGGCAGATCGCCGTAATTTAAGTTGATTCGAACGTTTAGAAACTGCGTATTGTAAGTCTTCAAAACTATTATGCGAATACTGTCGGCTTCGCGCGAGTAATTTATTTCATATTATATTTCTTTAAAACTATTGTCTTTATTTCTTTTCTTTTGTAAAGTATGGGTTATGATCTATCACCTTTATTGTAATCTCTTTCTTTCAATATATTTCTATTTTTTACTTCAAAATTGTTTATAATAATAAGTCACCGCAGACAACCCACACCTACGAACTCCTGGTTGAGCCTCATCTCTATCGCTAGCTAGTTATAAGATTTTCTTAGTTTTTATTTCTTTGCAACACTAAGTGGCGCCCATTCGACCATATAAGCACCAGGACATCGCTGCTTGGTCTGTTGGAATCAATGATATTTGTTTCCTTAATATATTTATGTATACTTTGATATATATATATATATATATATATATATATATATATATATATATATATATATATATATATATATATGTGGTGGTTCGGCTTCACTCCGCGAGATGGCATTCACAACTCACGCCTCTCGCAATACCTCGTCCCTATGCCTGTTTCAATATATAACAATTCCAACATGTAACTTCCAACACGGCGTCTTAGGTGGGGTATACGATAGACACACCTAACTGAGGAGTCTCAGCTATCGTATACTTGAACGAAACGCCTCTCACCCCACAAATACCTTTTTCCAACTCTCCTCTTCTCATTATCACTCACAACGTTTCACTCTTTGGTAGTTGGCGACTTAGACAGTGATTATTGCAATCTAAACCTAAAGTACCGTCGCCAAATATATATATATATATATATATATATATATATATATATATATATTGTCACAGGTTTTTCACCACCGGGGATCTACTGGAGTGAAATCCGAATACACCTATGATTTTTGGCAACCTTGTTCAAAATTTAAAATGTTGGGCGCCAGGTGATTTTGTAATCACCAAAACAACAATTATCAAAAATGTCGGCTCAAGGTGGTGGATCGGGAAACGGTCAGGCATTTAAGGTTACGATAAAATAATTGATCAGAATTAAACAAATCAGTCGTATATTAAATAAACGAAATAATTGATCGGTTTAACAAAAATAATCGGTTACAAAATTTATAAATTGCCGTGGTCGGCTTGACTCGATATAAACACAATACAAAAAAACGTAGTTGATCGAAACAGTCAGTTCATTGCTACAAAAAAAAAAGTCAGTTGTCGAAATAGAAACACTATTATTTTATTTCACAAACACACACAGACGTCGTTTTTAACGAAATACTCGACCGGTGACGTCAGTGTATTTTACATGGCAAGACTCGGCTGCCGCAACGAGTGAGAAAGAGATAATCCGCAATTCTTTGAAATACTCGAACGAAATAAAATAAAATAATATAATATTCTTTTTTTCGGTAGCGCGTTCCAATTGCACTATCATATAATTAGTACACGTAATTAATTATTAAATTAATTATTATTTACACCAATCGTGTTTCACTTGTTCATTAACAAAATCAGTTTCACTCGTACACTTGTTCAGTTTATCGATGCTTCGGCTTGTTCACAGAAAATATCGAATTATTGTTCACGCGATAATTAGTCGTTGTTCACTTCGAATCGGTTGTGACGGCGTATATCGAATTGTTCGAAAAATCGGAATCGAAATTTTTCGTTTGGTCGAGATTGTCGAATTGTTCAAAATACCAAAAACGCGGCCGTTCAGTACGACGTCTCTCCTGTTTCAATCCATGCGGTCGATCGATGACTTGGTCAAAGTCGAAATTGTTGATTCTAGATGTCACTGTAATATGCTCATTCAGTAACTATTGATTATGTCAAATAAATTCAAACCACGAGTCGATGTCGAATTTTTCATCATGTTACAATATATATATATATATATATATATATATATATATATATATATATATATATATATATATATATATATATATATATATATATATATATATATATATATATATAAATAGTTTGAATTATTAGTTCATGTTCTATTCATTAGATATACTTTGTAGTTAGTTACAATAAAGTCTAGCTACCGTAAAGATCACTAATTATTATTCCTATACCTGACTCCATATATTCAACAGGTTATAGGCCCAGGAGATAATGAAGTAAAGTAAAAGTAAAGTAAAGTTAAAGATAATAAAGTTCAAGAAAAGTGTAGCGTGGTGTGATTATTAAGTTCGTTAGTGCTAAAAATTGAGAATGGCAGAATCAAATTCAGCTTTTGGCATCGCCGAATTAGATAATAATAATTACCAGGTGTGAAGCGACTGAGACAGCCGATCGGCACACACGTGGCTCGGGCAATCACCGAAGTTAAGTAGTATCAAGCATGGTTACTACTTGGCTGGGTGACCGTTTAGACACGCGTTGGGCTCGAACGAAGGTCTCCGACCGTTAGGCGCGGAATGAAGATCCAGTGATCGGTGAAATGGGAATTTTATCGACCACTGGAGCTTCACTCAAACCGAAACTGTACTGGCTAGGTGTTCTCTGTGGTTTTCCTACGCCACTGCACCTTCATTGCACCAAGGGAGGTAGTAGGGCATCACCGTAATGATTCAGTACAGTACAAGCACAAGTTGGGCCACAGCCGCACAAACCGGGCATAGGAAAAGTTGAGCTGAGTTGTAATTGTATACCATGTGACAGACCGATGTCCTATATACATGGTGAATTAATATAAAAAAAAAAAATCTGGGCATCGGTTGACCCTGCGGGCCAGCCCCAAAACTTCCCGCTGTTTTCGAGCTCAAAGAGCTCGAAAACATCGTTGTAAATACATTTTCGGGCTCTTCGAGCTCGAAAATACTTTTGCATGCCATTATTTTCGAAAAAAACAGTTTTTAGCATTTCTTTCTCCCGCAATAACTCTCAAACGAATTATCCGATTTTTAAGTTTGAGGTGGCAATCGACGCGTTTTAATAGATTCTAAAGCTCATTCGATTTTTAGATTTTTTGGTTGAGTCGTTTCAAAGATATTCGCAAAAAACTGTTTTTTCCTATTTCTTTCTCCAACGATAACTCTCGAACGAATTATGCGATTTTGATGTTTGAGGTGGCAATCGACGCGTTTTATTAAGTTCTAGAGCTGATTAGATTTTGAAGTCGATCGTATATGTCGTTTCTGAGAAATCAATAAAAAACTAAAAAAAAAAAAATTTTTTTTTTTCGTAATTGGCCAATATCTTCGAGTCTACTTGGTCAAATGATCTGAAATTTTCAGAAAAGTTGATGGCCAACAAGCTCTTTCGATTGCCGCCTTAACCATCCAAATCGGTTTATTAGTTAAAAAGTTATAAAGAGTTTACATACATACATACACACACACACACACACACACATACATACAGACACTCGGACATCATTCTAAAAATAGTCAGAATAGCTTCCTAGGACCTCAAAACGTCGACATCTGATGAAAACTCGATTTTCGAAAATCGGGGTGAAAACAATAACTTCCCGAAATTTTCGAAAATCTTCGATTTTCTAAGCGGGAAGTTAAAAATTACCAGGTGTGGAAATTTAAAATTGAGAAACTGTTGAAGCGTGAGGGGACATGGAGGGCGATTTCGAGAATCAGACCCCCTTCCGGTGACGAAGCTCAGGAAACATGGGACATACGCGACGATAAGGCACTTGGGACAATATGTCTACTAATTGAAGATTCGCAGATTTCACTTATCCATAATAAAACCACCGCCAAAAGCGCCTGGCATGCTCTAAAGGAGTATCATGAAAAGGCCAGTGGACTGAATAAATTTTCGCTAATCGTTGAACTACTGCAACTTAAGTACCAAGAAGATGAAGATATGGAAAAGCACGTTGCCAGGATTCAGGAACTTATAGACAACCTTACAGCACTGGGTAACAAAAGCGCAGTGGAATTTGGGCCATGGATAATTCTAAGAAGCATGCCGACGTCATATCATACACTTATATCTGTACTTGCTTCAAGGCCGGAAGATGAGCTCACCATTTATGTTGTGAAAACAACATTAATTAGTGAATGCAAAAGACGCAAAAGCATAGTACAAAATGAGGGTTATGACTCAGCCATGAAAGTAAATATGAGCAAGACTAAAGTTGAATGCTATTTTTGTCGCCAAGTCGGTCATATTAAATCAGAATGCCCAAAGAATATTGCGTGGAAGAAGAGACAGAAGCATAAAAGAGCCCATGCTAGAGCTGTCGTTGAAGATATTTCAACTGACAATGATGATGATAGTAGTTTTTCAGAATCAACGCCACACCAAGCATACGTCGCTACATCAAGCACACGTAACACCGATTGGTTTCTTGATTCAGCTGCTAGCCACATAACAAATAATGTGAATTTTTTTGAAACAATCGACACAAATTATACGTCATCAGTACAAGTGACAAATAGACAAGCCTGCAAAGTGTATGGCATAGGACAAGGAAGGATCGAGTGTTTTAACAGACAAGATAAAACTACGGTAAACAAACTAACAAACGTTTTGTACGTTCCCAATTTCGACTGCAGCCTAATATCGATTGGCACACTGAACAAGCTTGGTTTCTACCTAAAAATAATAAATAACCAGATGGCGATATCCACTAAAAGCAACCAGAAAAAAGCTGTTGGTGATGCCTCAGGGCAAGTCTATAAATTAAGAAGACCTGAATACGCATACGCGATTCTACCACAACACTCTGAAGATTGTATCCACCAATGGCACGCAAGATTTGGACACAGGGACCCGAAGACAATCAGACATCATTCAAGCGAGAATCTCGCCACGGGAATAAAAATAAATAACTGCCCAATAAAACAGGTATGTGAATGCTGTATAAAAGGTAAAATTACACGACATCCTTTTCCACAGAAAATAGCAAGCAGCACCGAACGACCTCTAGACTTGTTGCATACCGATTTATGTGGACCAATGCCGACAAAAACACCTGGGGGACGTAAATATATCATGACCCTGATCGTTGATTACAGCCGCTATACGTATGTATTCCTGCTGCGTCAGAAATCCCAAGCTATGGAGGTGATCAAGAACTTCATCCAATTCTGCTTCACGCAGCTTAAACAGAAACCTAAAGCCTTTAGATCTGATTTAGGAGGAGAGTATACGAACAACAAACTGGAAGAACATCTACGACACTGTGGGATAAAATTTCAACACACCACTCCATACACTCCAGAGCAAAATGGCATTGCAGAACGTAGAAACCGATACCTAGTGGAGGCGATTAGGATCATGCTGATCGACGCAAAACTTTCAAATAAGTACTGGGGTGAAGCGGCTGTTACAGCAGTATACTTACAGAATCGGCTACCGACCCGAGAAAAGACATTGACCCTCTATGAACTTTTGCACGGCAAGAAACCTGACGTTAAACACTTGAAAGCGTTTGGATGCAAAGCTTTTGTACACATCCCAAAGCAGAAGCGTAACAAACTGGATACAAAAGCAATAGAGGGTCTACTAGTGGGTTACTCACGAAATTCTAAAGGATACAGACTACTTGAAAAATCCTCAGGGAAGATTATCATCAGTAGAGATGTAAAGTTCGTTTAAGAATCTCGTATCAAAGGGGAAGACACAGATAAAACAGACCTTTACCTAGAATAACAGACTTCACCGACTGAAAAACCGGAGGAAATAGTATACGTCCCTTTGAATTCTTTCGATGAATTACCCACAACAAAGTCACCGTCCGGGAACAAATTACCTAAGTCAGTCGAAGCCTCAACAAATCGAAAAAATTCATCCGAGGACGAAGAAGACATACCGTTAATACTGAGGTTACTGAATGTACAAGTAAACCCAACAGAAGACCTGAGCAACTATGATGAGGAGACAGAACAAGACAACTAACTGAGTACACTGGACGATGATGACGAGCCACGGACAATTTAGCAAGCTCTAAGCGGACCTTACGCTGAACAGTGGAGCAAAGCAATGGCAGAAGAACTGGAGTCACTCGAGCAAAACGGAACGTGGGATCTTGAGCCAATCCCAAGGAACAAGACAGCTATCGGATGCAAATGGGTGTTTAAGATAAAAAGAACCCCAAAAAAAGTTCCAGATAAATTTAAAGCCAGGCTGGTCGCCCAGGGATTTTCACAGAAATTCGGTGTTGACTATGAAGTAGTTTTTGCCCCTGTTGTTAAAACGAAGACAGTACAAACTCTGTTATCTCTGGCCGGTAAGATGAAACTTCATGTCAAACATTGGGACGTGAAGACAGCTTTCCTCAACGGAAAGACCAATGAAGTAATATACATGAAACAGCTGCCCGGACATAAGAGGCAGGGATAAGAAGACTTTGGATGCAGGCTCAAGAAAAGCATTTACGGTCTCAAACAGTCGGCAAAATCCTGGAACAATAGATTAAATGAAATACTGACCAAGTATGGTTTCACACGATGCGACAGTGACCCCTGTCTGTACAAACACGGAAATAATACCAGCTCATACCTAGACACGTTGACGACATAATGATCGCATGCGGATTGCTATCAAGAATAGAAGAGATAGTTGAGTCCTCAGCCAGGAATTCAATATTACTGATCTCGGTGATATCCAATGCTACCTTGGGGTAGAAGTTTCCCGGAATGGAACCGGCGATTTCTCTTTGAGTCAACGGAACTATATCGAAAAAATTCTAATCCAGGCTAAGCTCGAAGATGCAAAACCTTCTAACTATCCGATAGACACCGGGTACGAGAAAAATCGTGTAGAGTCAGCTGAAATGAAAAATAACTACTACAGCAAGTTAATTGGAAAACTACTATATGTAGCCATTAACTCAAGACCAGATATCAGTGCACCAGTGGCGGTATTAGCCCAACACATCAAGGGCACACGACAGACTGACTGGAATGAGCTTCAGAGAGTCTGCAGATATTTGAAAGCCACCAAGCACTATCAACTCCACCTCAGCTCCGATTCCGGTGGTACTTAGGAGCTCATTGGTTATGCTGACGCAAACTGGGCAGAAGACAGAGCCTCAAGGAAGTCCACCACAGGATATTTATTCAAGTTATACGGTGGTACGATAAGTTGGGCAAGCAAGAAGCAAACGTGCGCATCGATCTCTTCGACAGAAGCCGAAATAGTGGCACTGTCAGAAGCATCTAGAGAGTGCGTACTCATTCGGAAACTGCTGGAATTCCTTGACCACCCGCAAAGATCAGCCACAATCATCTTTGAGGATAATCAAGGGTGTATTTAGAACATCCGCGCTCCTGGACCAAATCCTCGAAGTAAACATATTGATACGTAATATTGTTATACGCGAGACCTAGAAGAAAAGGGTGTGGTAAACATAACTTATTGCCCATCTGATGCAAACGTAGCTAATATCTTGACCAAACCTCTGGGGCCATTAAGAACTGCAACCCTGGCGAAAATGATTGGATTAACCGTCGAAGAATGTCAAGAGTAATATCATTGAGGGGAAGTGTTAGAATCAATGATATTTGTTTCCTTAATATATTTATGTATACTTTGATATATATATTGTGACGTTATTTTTCGTATGGGTGTCAAATCAAAGCGAACGTCACAAGCACCAACTGATTTTACTGTATTTACGAGCATGGTAACTCAAGACTTAGAATTTGGCGTACAGGTATTAACGATTTTTGATGCAGATTTTTGATTAAGTTATAGTGTAAGAATTTAATATGGAGTAACGTCTGGCTACAGTTATGGGTTTTTGATAAGAAAAATTGAAGTAAAGAATTAGAATCAGAATTATGGAAATCTAATATGGAATATGGGTTGAGATGAAAGTTTGAGATAAATGATAAACTTTGAGCTTTAGTTTACAGTTTTGAAATTTTGAGTATGTGGAGAAGTCAGTGTTACCGTTGAGCGGGATTTAAATTAGTCACCCGGTATAATCTGATGATAGAACCTAGTTCTATCCCTATGAGACTTCTTGGTAGATTGCAGAGGTCTAGCTGAAATGCTAGCGCTCCAGTATATAAGGAATCTGACGGATGCAGATTGGGATCAGTTTTTGAGTTTTGGTTTGGCAGGCCTCAACAGTAATTTTGTGTCCATTGCTGTTGTGGAAGCCGTTTGGTCATTTTTAATTATTTTGTCTGACAGGCCTCAGAGGATAAGCCATGACCACTTGTACCGCCGAGAAAGTCATAGGTCACTTAGTTTTTAAGTTTTACGATCCCAGCTGAAGTCTGTTCCAGGAGAGCAACTACCAAGGATATCCATACTCAAACTCAGGTTTAGAGAATACGTTTTGTGAGGTATAGCCTCCAGTTACCGATATAGTAGAGTTTGGGAATTGATTTATGGATTTAAAATATAGAGGTCAGTTATTGATAATGATAAGAGTTAGTTTGAGGTTTTGGATTTTGGGATTGAAAAAAGAGAAGTCAAAGGGAAACCTTCGTGGAGTACGGACGTGAGCATTGAGCTCTGGTCGCTCGAAGCGAGCAGACGTGTCCAGAAATGGCGTTACAGTTCATGGCATTGCGGTAAGCAACCGATTCAGATTATTGTTACAGAAGTATAATTTAAAACAGTGTAAGACGTTACTTGATATTTTATTCGTCAGTAACCAGGTATGAAATAATTATTATAATTATTAATAATTAATTGAGTTCGAGTTAAAGTCTTGAGATATCATACTACTGTTTTAATTAAAGAAAAGACTTAAGATCTGAGAGAATTATGAGAATATTGTTACAGTTTAGAGTCATGTTCACGATTTATTGTTAATCTTATTTTATAAAATAATTATAAGAAATGTTTAATTATTAAACCAATTGTCGTCTAATTAACGTCAATATGAGACCCATGTACGTTAGTTTTACTAGTTTTGTTGAAGAAAATGTTCGAGAGTATCAGTTTTATAATTTATAGTTCTAGCTTACTGAAAATTAGTTGATTGTTATTTAGCTCTAGTAATTAATTAATTTATTTATAATGTATCGATACGTATCATTTAGATGTCAATTTACTTTTTGTTAAGATCAAAGTTTTATTATTATTAGATTCAGTATTTTGTTATAAAGAAGAATTATTTGTACGATGCCACAGTATTTTGTTAATTGTTAAATAGAGATTTTGAGTTTTTTGTTGTTCAATAAAAAATTGCAAATTCACTAATAATTTGCATGGATTTCGAATGATGTGACCCGGACCACTCCCTCTCTCCATAAACCTACATACTGAGCGACACCATGGCATACCGTAACTCTGTTTTTAGTTTTCTGGTCTCTGTTTTTGTTTTTGCTTATAAGCACTGAGCATTTTGTTAAGTTTTAGTTATAGTTTTTTATTTAGTTTGCGTGGTTTTGGTGATAATTCCACAGATCAAAAATTATCCAGTTTTTATTTATGCGTGGTTTTGAGATAGTTCCACAGATCAAAAATTTATAGAATTATTAAGATTTACTGGTTTGGTAATTTCAGTGATAAAAATTACCTGGCGCCCTGATAGTACTTAGACTGGAAGCCAAAGGTAGAGAACGAAGATGTAGCGCAAAATTTAGCGTAGTAACAGATGTCTAGATTTTGTGTTATAATATATATATATATATATTTATATATATATATATATATATATATATATATATATATATATATATATATATACATATATAGTTTGATTAATTAGTTCATTTTCTAATCATTAGATATACTTTGTAGTTAGTTACAATAAAGCCTAGCTACCGTAAGGATCGCTAATTATTATTCTTATACCTGACTCCATATATCCAACATGGTCCTGGTCAACAAGTTACTTGCAGCAGCATATAGGGGAAACGCGGTTGATTTTGGCTATTTATTATTCAAAATTAAATACCCCCTAGGACTATATACAAATATAAATTACGTATGTAATATACATGATTCTAATATTTTTCAAATGCATAAAAAATTTGTTGTTTTACGTATGCGAACAATGTTTCGCTTTTTTTCTAAGTACATTTTCATAATATTTTTTATTACTAAGCAAATGTAAGCAATGAAAAATATTTAAATTATGTGTGTATTTTATCTGCATTATGCGAGATAAAAGAACTTAGTGGGAGTGTTAATTTCTACGACCATCCAAGATGGCAAGGTTACTTTTTTCATTTCCCGCTACGAAACTTACAAATTTTCAAAGAAAGGTAAGTTATTGGTTTCAGTCCAATCTTCCTCAATCGAGTTTCCATCAGTTATCGACGTTCTGATGTTTAAGGTGGCTATTCTAACTTTTTTCGGATAGATGTCTTTGTGTGTGTGTATGTGCGCACACGACTCAGTCAGGTTTCACACAGTAATCAGTGTAGTGCTGCACCACAATCGAGCATTTTCGTCCAGCACCGTAATGAGTCGGGTACAGAACAGAAACCAGTTGGGTTCCAATCTTTCTGTGTAGAGATGTAAATTTCCTATACGATATTCAAGAGCAAAATTCAAAACAAAAATTTCTTCGCATATTCATTACAGGAATGAAAAAAAAAAAAGTTTTACCATGTTATTTAAATGGGAAAGGAGACCCCTTTCTGCGCCAGCTCAATTTTTGAGATATTGAGCTCAAACTTTAGGAAAATTTTTTTTCATATTGAAGAAACTTAAAAGATCCGTCCAATAAAAAAAAAATTATATTTAGACACAGCCTAATATATAAATATATATATATATATAGATGTATACATATATGTTCGAATCTCCCGCACTTGCGTTTCTCATCGCTACTCTGAGGCCGGTTAAATAGAGCTGCGTCGGCGCGTTATCTTGCGCAGACGACTCCACCGGTCTCATTCTCATCTCAAGCTCCGCCCTCTTATCCAAGTGAGGATGAAGAAGAAGATGAAGCCATTATTAAAAATCCACCGACGCTACAAGCAACACGTGTTTTCGCAATCGCTTTGATATTTATTAGTCTTCATTTCAAACTTATTCTTAATTTAGAGAATAAATTATTTACTGTGAAAATTAGTAATTATTTAAGTAATCCAAAATTAAATAGTTAGCTAATTAAATAATATTCATCTCACCGCGTAGTTGATTGACGCCAACTGCCACTTTTTCTCATATCACCACGTTTTGCCGCGTAGAATATTCATCTCAAAATCACAAATCATAGAGTGCAGTGTACATAGTGTATATAATACAAAATGAATAGATAATTTATTATTTTATAAAAAATAAAATGAGAGTCAATTAAAAACTATTTATTTTGAACTTCATATCATCCAAGTCCCGCCAATTAAGCGTCCCAGCATCTCACTATCCTTTCACTTAATTTTATGTTTGATTGTTCAGTCACGAGCTTAGACAATTTGAAAAGCTTCGTGCATTTCCGCTACAGCCGTGAGTTGCCGAACTCGCTACTGACTGATAATCAGTATAATGCCGGGTCACTCGCTATTTGGGCCCGGTACATATAAATTCTAGCTCATGGCCGAGTCAAGTTGTCATGAGAGCCCCGCTCCTAGCCGACCAATCAGGAAATTCGCTTTACACATCAAAGCTGCCACGTCACCACCAAGCGGCCACGTCGTCTCCAACTACATTTTCTCCGAGTCTTTTTCGTTCCTGAATTCAAAAGTACAACCTCGTACTCTAAAACCGCTGCGCTATATTATAATTCTTAGTTGCATTCGCTGACGCGTATACTTTTTATTGCATTCGCTTTTTCATATTATCTTTTCACAGTTTTAAGTGTAAATAGTGTTATTGAATATGTAATTTATTTGGTATAATAATTTGTGTAATTTTTTAGTTGTTAAGATTACATCACACCTAAACCAGATCCTTTTTGCGCATTCGCTCACTTTACATTAATTGAAATTAAATATTTAAGTGACTTCTTTCAGTATATATATATATATATATATATATATTAGGGTGCTTCGTTTGAGATGACTATTTTTTTTTTCTAAGTCCCGTATCAAAATATCGTTGTACACATTGAAAAAAAAATTCTCACTAAAGATGAGCTCTTAATTTTGATTTTAAGTACTCGCTAAATGAATTTGAAATTTTCTCATTTAATTAACACGTAAATTTTAATTTTTTCATTTCAATTATCTATAGCTTCGCGGCATTTCAAGATATTTGATCAGCCATAGGCGGAAATAACAGAGGAATATTTTCTCTTTGAAAGTGCTTGTAGCCAATTTAGGTTTTGTAACCGGCCTCAACAGTAAAAAACCTTAAAGCCAATTTTTTCTCGAATTTCATGGTTTTTTTTTTATTTTACATGCAAATAACTAACTTTACGACAAAATTGTACCTGACTTTTTTGTAGGGAATTTTATTTCCTACAAAAAAAGTTATGTACGAGAATACCGTAAAACTAGTAGTTTTCGAGATAAGTCCAATTAAACATTTTTAAATTTGAAAAATCGCTGTTTTATCAAAGAATTTAGTAGCGTTTAACGAAATCATCGCTGAAAGCATGTATAATGTATAAGAAGAAAATATGAAAATATATATGACACATCCATATGTAAGTATAAAAAGTATGAAACAATTATTTTTTACTGAGAGAGGTAGTAATTAAATAAGCTTCCGATAGTCAAACAAGAGCATTTGAGTTAAGTTGAGATAAGACAAAGGAAGTGTAACAGGAGAGGATTTCGTATAACATTCCGAGAAAAAATTTTTTCATGAAATTTCATGAAGTTTTATAGAATTTGATGAAATTTTACAAAATTTTAACAAATTTTGAGAAATTATACTAATGAAATTTGGTGAAATTCTGTGAATTTTGATAAAGTTTCATAAAATTTTATGCAATTATATATAATTTTATAAAATTCTATATAATTTTATAAAAATTTATAAAGTTCTTATAATTGTTATTGAGATACCAAGACGTTATTAGTATGAAATTTTATATATTATTGTGAAATTTTAAAAAGTTTTACAAAATTTTATAAAAGTTTATAGAATTTAAAAAAAAAATTATGAAATATTATCAGAAACTGGGAGATAATTCTATGAAATTTTGCAACATTTCATATAATTTTGTAAAATTTCATAAAATTTTGTGAAATTTCGTGAAAGGCCAAAACTTGGTTTTTATAAAATTTCATAAAGTTTCGCATAATTTCATAAATTTTTGTAAACCTTCATAATGGTTTATAAAATTTACAAAATTTTACATAATTGTTATGAAGATTCCAAGGACTTAATGGTATGAAATTTCATATATTTTTATAAAATTTGATGAAATTATATGAGGTTTTATGTAATATTATAATATTCTGTAGAACTTCATGTAATTTTACATGATTAAAGTTTCGGCCTCACACGAAAAGTTACAAAATTTTATGAAATTTCATAAAATTATGTTAAATTTTATGAAAATTATCTGTTAGTTGCGAATTGATTTTTGAAAATATTTTTACAATTTCATAGTTCAATAAAACTACATGATTTCATGAAATTTCAAGGATTTTTAGAAATCAAAAAAAAATTTTTACAATACTCCTTCGGATCTTTGTAGTGAATATGTAAAATTTTTATGATATTTTGTACAATTTTATGAAATTTTATAAAGTTTCATATTATTTTATAAGATTTCATTAAATTTTGAAAAAATTTATGAAAGTTCATACCAATCAATCCTTAGAATCTTGACAACAATTGTGTAAAACTTCATGAATTTTTATGAAATTTTGTCTCTTTTCACAACATTTTATCAAATTTCATAGAATATTAGGAACGACTTGAAATCGAAAGGACGTAGGTTCGAGCCCAGAAGTCACCAGGATTTTTTCGTCAATATAAATTATAATTAGTGTGTCTCCGTAATGCCTCCACCCATTAGATTAATGTGAAAGATTTCATTGCAGATTTCTTGCAAAACCTAATATTTTTTTCGAAAAATGAATGGTGACTGAAGAATTTTATAAAATTCCAGAAAATTTTATAAATTTTCATAAAATTTCATCAGGCCATTTTCAGCATAAAATTTCATGAAATTTCATAAGTGAAATTTTATGAAATTTTATAAAATTTCATGAAAAACTTTTTTCCCGGGATTATATATTTTCGATGATATATCAACCAAGATATATATGGGGCATTCCACGCCAAATCGGACAACGTTCTGCCTTTGCATCTCCGATTTTTTAAAAAATTTTTTATGCTATAGTACTTATTGAAAAAGATCTCCATGATTTTTTTCAATTTATTTGCCACGCCGTTTTTGAGATATCAATTTTTGAAAAAAATCGCTCTTTTTTTTTCAAATATCTGTAACTTTGCGAAAAATGGGCCAATCGGGACGTTTTTTTTTAAAATCTTTGTTATTATACACACTTTTAGGATATAAAATCAAAAAAAAAATTTTTTAATTCTATTGCTATAAGATTTTCAAATTTTGACTTTAAAATGTTGATTTCCCTAAAACACGTAGCGATCGATTTTCTTGAAAATTTTTTCTAAAAAACTGTCACTTATTTCCCAACTTTCAAGCCTAGTCCCGGGAGGGCAATCGATGGGATCCATTTTTTTTTTAATTTAAAAAATTATATGTTCAGTAAAAAAAAAGTTTTTTTGTAAAGTTTTATTTTCAGACGCCTTTTTATGAAAAAAAACGGCGCGAAATTTTCTGAATGAACGTTCCATAGGATTTTCGAGTATGCAACGTTAGAATATGTTCTTTACTTACAATTTTTTGTTTTACTTATTTATGTCAAAAAATTTCTAACATCATAATATCATACGTCAAAACTACTTTCGAGGACTATATGACACGTGATAATTATTAATTAGTTTACAAATTGATCCTACCAAAAACAGATTCTCTGTATAAAGTCGCGCCAAGTACATGATTAAAATTTTTTAAAAGTAAAAAAAATTATTTTTTACAAAAAAAAAAAAGAGTCGAATCGATAAAATACGAAGTACCTATTATGATTCAGTCATGGTAAATATTTTCATAAAATTTAAAAAAAATTGAATAACAAAATTTCAATGTACTTGGTGTGCTTACAAAATAGTAAAAACAGAACATGTTTTGATTTTATTAGAAATTAATTTTGCTGGAGTTCATCGAGTAAAGGATCAATTTGTAAACTAATTAATAATTATCACGTGTCATATAATCCTCGAAAGTAGTTTTGACGTAAGATATTATGATGTTAGAAATTTTTTGACATAAATAAGTAAAACAAAAAATTGTAAGTAAAAAACATATTCTAACGTTGCATACTCGAAAATCCTATGGAAAGTTCATTCAGAAAATTTCGCACCGTTTTTTTTTTCATAAAAAGGCGTCTGAAAATAAAACTTTACACAAAAACTTTTTTTTTTTACTGAACATATAATTTTTTAAATTAAAAAAAAAAGGATCCCATCGATTGCCCACTACGGGACTAGGCTTAAAAGTTGGGAAATCAGTGACAGTTTTTTAGGAAAAATTTTCAAGAAAATCGATTGCTACGTGTTTTTGGGAAATCAACATTTTAAAGTCAAAATTTGAAAATCTTATAGTAATAGAATTAAAATTTTTTTTTTGATTTTATATCCTAAAATTGTATTTAATAAAAAAAATTTTGAAAAAAAAAACGTCCCGATTGGCCCATTTTTCGCAAAGTTACAGATATTTGAAAAAAAAGAGCGATTTTTTTCAAAAATTGATATCTCAAAAACGGCTTGGCAAAAAAAAATTGAAAAAAATCATGGAGATCTTTTTCAATGAGTACTATAACATAAAAAATTTTTAAAAAAATCGGAGATGCAAAGGCAGAACGTTGTCCGATTTGGCGTGGAATGCCCCATATATATCTTTGGCCATAATTTTATAAAAAAGTAATGAAATCTTGGATAAAACAGCGATTTTTCAAATTTAAAAATGTTTAATTGGACTTATCTCGAAAACTACTAGTTTTACGGTATTCTCGTACATAACTTTTTTTGTAGGAAATAGAATTCCCTACAAAAAAGTCAGGTACAATTTTGTCGTAGAGTTAGTTATTTGCAAGTAAAATAAAAAAAAAACCATGAAATTCGAGAAAAAATTGGCTTTAAGGTTTTTTACTGTTGAGGCCGGTTACAAAACCTAAATTGGCTACAAGCACTTTCAAAGAGAAAATATTCCTCTGTTATTTCCGCCTATGGCTGATCAAATATCTTGAAATGCCGCGAAGCTATAGATAATTGAAATGAAAAAATTAAAATTTACGTGTTAATTAAATGAGAAAATTTCAAATTCATTTAGCGAGTACTTAAAATCAAAATTAAGAGCTCATCTTTAGTGAGAATTTTTTTTTCAATGTGTACAACGATATTTTGATACGGGACTTAGAAAAAAAAAATAGTCATCTCAAACGAAGCACCCTAATATATATATATATATATATATATATATATATATATATATATATATATATATATATATATATATATATATATATATATATATATATATATATATATATATATATATACGGGAAACTTCAAAAAATATAATCAAAATATATCTACTCACATAAAAATACTTTATATGTGAAAAAATAAATTTCAAAATATATAAACATTATAATGTGATATATTATACTATATATAAAATAATATTTATATTTTTGCTATGTTAATATATGAAAATAATGTATATTGAAAAATAATATATTGCTGCAATATATTAATTATATATTTATCGATGTAATTTTTTTGTGTATGTTTAACATATATATCTTGATATATCGTTTTTTATATTAATATATTGTATTGAAAGTAGAATATTAATTAATGTATAGTATGATATATATTTTTGATATCTGTTTACCAGTATATTGTAAAATAATTGATACTATACATTTTTTCTGTCATATGGTGTGATACATAATAAAGACGATACATTTTAGCTGGTAATTTTTATTCCGATACTATCGGACGGTTTTTCAAAAAAAATACATCGATACTGCCATTCTAATATGGCCCTATCCCACAAAATTTGACATTTTCAATTTTTTTTTTTAAATGTAATCTGTGAACGTGCGTTTTGATTTTACGATTTGAAATCGAGCGCAAAAAAAATTTAACTGATTCTAAGGCCATCTATTTGAATAATTTGTAGATTAATTAACACTTTCCAGTCACTTGGGGCCTTGTCAGAGGCCACCTAGATCGAATTCGAACTTAGACGACAGTGAGGTAGTTCCACTCCTTCAAAATAAAGATATAAACGGGCCAGCAAACACTTTGTCGAGGACTTAGGCCCTGGCCATCACCTAGAGTGGAATGAGGACGCTTAGCGAGGTCCTACTCTAGCACCAGGACGCAAACAATTTATTTAAGTCGGCCTAACGATAAGTTCGTTATATCCAGTCATTTAGTCCAACACCCAGTTTTATGTCGGTCAGTCTGTTACCTGAATAATTTTATTTATTCAGACTTTTTCTTTTTACATTATTTTAAATTATTAATTTTATTATAAGTGATTTTGTTTTATTTGAATTATTTAAATAAAGAGATTTTGCGACTCCTTCGTCCAGTTAGAGAAAACCAAATTTGATCAATAAGTGAGTGCGTTGGTTTGGTGTGCAACGTCTGCCCGAAAAGGATTGACCTCGAGTCCAAGGAGCCCGTGAGGATTGACCGAAGAGGATCGACGTTGAGTCCAAAAAGCCCACACCGAATCAGAGACAGATATCACCAGTAACCCACGTACAACCAGATAAGTCACGCAAGATTATTCACAAACCTTTACTCTCTCTTCAACGCAATATTTATCTAATATTCAATTTTGTTCCCCGCGTCCAATAAATATTTGCGCGTTTTAATAAATTTTTTTCATTGTCGCTGGACGCTTACTTATTTCTAAAGAAATTAATTTATAAATAAAGGGAACTCTTTGTAGTTATTTGGGAACTTTGGTTAAATAAAGTGTAAATTTTATTGTATTTCGTATTGAATTTAATTATCCCCAGTGCCCCGTAAGTTAAGTATGTTTCAGCCGCGTGTCTGGTCACAACGAGTCTACCTCTCATTTGTAATATTATTTAATAATTTATTATTGATTAACTTCATTTATTCGGGAAAATTCTTTAACTGTGGTTCGCGGTTATTGGACACGCAATAGCCAGGGCCAACTGTTATAAATCATTGTAACAATTTGCAGCGTATGTAAAAATTTCAGAGGTCAAATTGTTTATTTAGTATTTTTAAATAAATATTCTAATGCGTCGTATCCCGAACGCAGACTTTCACGCATTCTAATATATTGTATCCCACATTCGTATAGGTTTAGTGACGCTTATCATTTTTGATTTCAAGTAAATTTTAAGGAAGTAATTAATGACATAAGTAAGAAGGTAATGCTAATCATGCATCATTTTTCACTCTTCTTACAGCATATAATTCATAACTATTTATTCACTATAAGTGCCTGTATTTTATGAAAACATCAAAATAAATTTGTAGGTTATATCAATGTAAACTTAATACAAATAATTTTTCTTTGCCGATCGTAAAACGTTTTTATCGTCCCCTGAAAAATTTCGAAATGTGGGATAGGGAATATTAGAATGGCAGTATTGATATGTTGTATAAAGACTGTAATTTTCAATATACAGAGGAAAATAAAATTTTTCAACATTTAAGTTGATCCATGTATGATCAATTAAACAAAGACAATACATCACTGATTATATGAGTCAAAATATATAGATATACATTCAAAGTTCATTCAAATATACTTTATGAATTACATATATATCATCTGTACAAGAAAAAAATGTTTTTCGAATAACGTTTAAACTACATGACGGATTGACTTAGAAATCGAAATCATTTCAACTATTGATAAGAGCTTTCGATTGCCATCGATAACGTCAAATCGGTTGTTTCGTTCCAAAAATATCGTCACACTAAAGACGTTTACATATACACACATGCACACACACACACACATGCACACACACACACACACACACACACACACACACACACACACACACACACACACACACACACACACACACACACACACACAAAGACGTCTATCCGAAAAAAGTTAGAATAGCTACCTGAAACATCAGAACGTCGATAACTGATGGAAACTCGATTGAGGAAGATTGGACTGAAACCAATAATTTACCTTTCTTTGAAAATTTGTAAGTTTCGTAGCGGGAAATGAAAAAAGTAACCTTGCCATCTTGGATGGTTGTAGTAATTAACACTCCCACTAAGTTCTCTTATCTCGCATAATGCAGATAAAATACACACATAATTTAAATATTTTTCATTGCTTACATTTGCTTTTATTTTTTTGAAGCAAGAATATTTTTTTTTTCACTCATATTTTTGCCCGTACAGACAGCACTTAATGAGCACTTAATTCTGACTCGAGTCGTTAAGAGCTTGCAGAGTCGAGCATCCATTATTTGTTGGCATAGAATGCTGCATCAGTGTAGCTAGGATTGTCTTGTATTTAAAAAAAAGAATAATTTTTTTTTTTCACTTATATTTTCGCCTGTCGTGACAGCGCTTAATAAGCAGTTAATTCTTACACAGATGATCAAGATCTTGCAGAGTCAAGCATCCAATTATGGTGGCATAGAATGCTGCATCAGTGTGGCTAGCATTGTCGACTTTATAAACTAACGAATAAATATTTTTTCACTTATCTTTTCGCCTGTAATGACATCACTCAATGAGCACTTAATTCTTACACGAATCGTTAAGAGCTTGCAGAGTCAAGCGTCCATTTTTTGGTGGCACAGAATGCTGCATCAGTGTAGGAAGCATTGCTTTGGATATAAAAAAAAAGTATAATTTTTTTTTCACATATATTTTTGCTTCAACTAATAGCACTTAATGAGCATTCAATTCATAGGTAGATGATAAGAGCTGGTTTGGTGAAGCTAGCATCTTAAACATGGAAATAATAGAATAAGTATCAATTTTGAAATTTCCATTTTTGGTATAGCCAGCACTCATTGAGCACTAAATTATTCCAAAGTGCAGTTTTCTATATATATTTCTGATAATCGTTTTTTTGGCAGTAGTTTGCTAGCTTAACGTGAAGCTAGCAATATTCTAATTTCTAGGTTCTCTCTCAGAGCGGTAAATTTTCAGTTTCGGCACTAAATTAGCACTCAATTAGCACTAAATTTCGCCACAAAAATTTTGTGATTCTGCTCATTTGATTATGCTAGCTTAACAGACGTTAAATATTCAGATTTATATTCAAAAACTGACGTCTTATTACCGGCTGATATATTTGAGTATTTCCGTAGCAGTTGTTACAAAACATATGAATTAGATCCGTTGCATTATTACGCTGCACCGGGACTTGCTTTTGATGCTATGCTTAAGCTCACAGATGTAAAATTAGATTTATTAGATGATCCCGAGATGATATTATTCTTTGAAAAAGGCATAAGAGGTGGTGTTTTTCAATGTACAAATCGATATGCAACAGCTAATAATCGATTTATGGGCGAAGGTTTCGATCAAAGCAAAGATGAATCTTATCTCATGTATTATGATGTCAATAATTTATATGGAGCAGCTATGAGCATGCCTTTGCCTCAAGATTCTTTTGAGTGGATACATGAGGATATTGATGCACAAAATGTTGATAAATTTTTTAATGATAATAAGTCAATTGGATATATTTTAGAAGCAGATTTAAAATGTCGTTTAGAATTACATGATGATCATAAAGATTTATGTTTGTGCCCTGAACATTTTATACCGCCAGGCAGTAAATATTCAAAATTAGCTACAACGCTTTATTCTAAAGAGAAATATGTAATTCATTATAAAAATTTACAACAGTGTCTTAATTTAGGAATAAAGCTTGTAAAAGTTCATCGAGTCATGAAATTTAAACAATTAGCTTGGTTAAAGCCATATATCGATAAAAATACTGATTGTCGCAAAATAGCAAAAAATGAATTTGAAAAGAACTCTACAAGCTTATGAATAATGCAGTGTTCGGTAAAACAATGGAAAATGTTCGAAAATATAAAGATGTGAGAATGGTAAGCAAGTAGGGGGGTAGATATGGGACAAAATCTCTAATAGCAAAACCGAATTTCCATAGTTTTACAATTTTCGATACAAATCTAGTCATGATAGAACTGAAGAGAGTAAATCTATACTTTAATAAACCAATTTACATTGGTTTCAGCATCTTAGACTTATCAAAAACTTTTATTTATGATATTCGCTATAATTATATTAAGAAAACTTTTAAAGGTGATGAATCCAATTTATTATACACTGATACTGATAGTTCAATTTATCAATTTAATGTACCCAATATATATGACACCATCAAACGTGATATCGAAAAATTTGATAGCTCTGACTACCCACCAAATAATGTTTACAACATTCCATTAAAAAATAAAAAAGTGCTTGGCTTTATGAAAGATGAGTGTAATGGTCGAATTATAACCGATTTCGTTGGGTTACGAGTAAACTTTATGCATTTAAAATCTATCAGAATAAAATGGCTAAAAAAAGAGCTAAGGGAGTCAAAGGGTCCACTTTGCGAAAGATCACGTTTGATGATTTAAAGGCTTGTCTGGTGGATCATGTAAATATAACTAAACATCAATATTTGATTAGAAGTAGTTATCATGAAGTAAAAACAATTAAACAAAGTAAATTAGCATTAAGTTGGTGTGATAATAAAAGGATATTAAGTGATACCTCAACTGATACTTTACCTTGGGGTTACAAAGTATCAAATAAAAAGATGAAAACTAGATAATAATGTAGATAAATGTAATCAATTCTAAGTTTTGTAAAAATAAATTTGAATAAAATATGGTTAATAAAAAAGTCGAAATTGTTTATTATTTTTTTCATTTATTTATTAATTCTATAACAAATACATGATAATTTTATAAATTGGACTTATTAATCCAGCTATTATGTGAATTATCAAATCCCTACCATTTAAGATACATTTTATTTCCAAGTTTTTTTATTATTTTCTCAATTAGATATACATCTGAATACTTGACTTTACTGAGTTCTTCTGCATAAAATCCTCCTTCTATCGGTTGATCCTAATAATCAATTAGCTTGTAAGTTGCTGGATTCGTTTTTTGTATTGTTTTAATTGTGAAAATTTCAGTCGTCCAGTTTGGTGTGTAGCCCTTTTCAAAAACATGTTTATACTTGCTTATTAGTACTTTATCTCCAACTTTGAATTTATTTTGTTTTCGAGCCTGTTCACCTTGAAGAGGTTTGTAAATTGTCTGAAGTATGTGTTTTTCATTACCAACAGTTACATTGGCAGGTTTCATTTTTATCGCCCGGGAAAAAAAGTTTTTACATGATCATATATAAACATATATATTCATATATAATTTATATATGATTATATAAGAAATATATAAAAATCATATATGATTACATAAAAGCTTATATGATCTTATAAAATTCTTATAAGAATTCATATACTCTTATAAGGACTTTATAAAAATTGATATGATTTTATATAAAGATGTATATAACTTTATTACAGTACTAGATCAAATTTGATATGCTTATATAAAATCATATATGATTACATAACGGTTTATATGATCTTATAAAAATCTTATAAGAATTTATATAGACTTATGAGAATTTTATAAAAATTAATGTAATTTTATATAAACCCGGGAAAAAGTTCTTATATAATCATATATGAACATATATGTTTTTATATGATTTACATATTATCTGTAAGAAATATATAAAAATCATATATGATTATATGGAAGCTCAAATTATCTTATAAAATTCTTATAAGAATTAGTGTAATCTTATAAAATTTTTATAAAATTCCATGTAACTTTATATTAAGTTATATTGAACATTATGAAATTACAAGAGCTCGCTTTTGATGGTTATACATAACCATGTATGATCATATGAAATCTTATATGACCTTATAAAATTTTTATAAGAATTCAGATAATTCGTAAAAATTTATGTGATTTTATATAAAGTTATAAATAAATTTGTATAATTACGAAAGAGTTTAATAAGGTGATATAAAATCATATATGATTATATAAAAGTTTTTTTATAACTGCTGCCTTTAAAGTTCAATATTCGAGCGTCGTGTGGCGCGAGTAAAATAGGTCTTTTTCTCGATAACTCGACGATACTATAGAACGATGCCGAAAAATCAGCTGTTTCACTTTTCAGCATAATTTTACTGTGCTGAAAAGTAATTTGCTATAGGAATTATATACAAATTACCTAGCGACCGTCGTTCACTCGAATTAGAAAAAGATAGTGATACTTTTTTCTCCGTATACTCCTACTGTCGCATTTATCCTGAAACTCGCACATGCGCAAATAGAAAGACGACAATTGGAAACTAGCATTGTGATCATATGTTTCTTATTCTTATTGAATATCATAACCTGTGTGTTTGCATTTTGAAAATTATAACATTATTTATTGTTAATTAAAAATTTCCGCATTATTAAAAACAGTCATAGACTTTAATAAGCAATGGCTGATTTAACGCGACAGTGTACTCCGCCAAATTTGGTTGCTGCGGCACAAAAAGCGACACTAAATCTTTTACCAAAAAAATCAAAAGCGTTGTACAACAAAGCTTATGAAAAGTTTTTAGATTGGCGTAAATTAAATAAGACACAATCGTTCTCGGAGACTGTAATATTAGCCTATTTAAATCACCTGTCTGAAACATTATCACCATCAACATTATGGTCACAATTTTCTATGATAACAACAACAATTTTATTAAATCATAATGTTGACATAAAAAATTATGGGAAAGTCACAGCTTTTTTGAAAAACAAATCGATTGGATATAAACCAAAGAAAGCTAAAACTCTAACATCAAATGAAGTAGAAAAATTCTTGAATGAAGCTCCCGATGAAATCTATCTTGCCATAAAAGTAAGTTTATAATAATTTAAATTCTCACTTATAATCCGTGAATTAAAAAATCAACTATTGTTTTTAGGCTATTTTAATTTTTGGCGTAAGTGGGGCGTGCAGGCGCGGTGAATTATCGAGTATGACTACTAATAATATAAAAATTGTTGACGAATCTACTATACTTGTCCAATTACCTAAAACTAAAACTAACATTGCCAGGTCATTTACTATTATCGATTCATTTAATGAAGTGATAAAAAAATACATGTCAGCGCGTCCAGAAGGAACAAAGATTGACCGTTTTTTTTAAAAATACGCCAATGGTAAATGCCAACAACAGCCGATGGGAATAAACAAAATTGGTTCTATTCCGAAAATAATTGCGGAATATTTAAAATTACCTGAACCGGAATTATATACAGGTCACTCATTCCGACTTACTTCAGCAACATTACTAGCCGATGCAGGCGCTGATTTGCTAACGTTGAAACGTCACGGAGGATGGAAATCTAGTAATGTTGCTGAAGGATACATCGATGATTCGGTAGAGAACAAAAAAGAAATCGCCAGTAAAATAAAAAAAAATATAAATCTGAGTAAAGAAAATCAGACTATTGAAATGACTGAAGCTAATCTTGATATTACTACAGATATTAACCAAAATGAATTAGTTAAAGATAATTTATCTGCTGTGTTGTCTCAAGTACAAAATACTACTGTACATGAGAATCTTGATATTTCATCAACAATTACCATGCCTTCTAAAAATATGAATTTCTCGTTCCACAACTGTACCGTCAATTTCAACTTTGATAATAAATAAATATTAAATGTACTAATTATTCTTACGGAAAAATAATACTAAAAAATTTTTAGCTGAATGTAATTCGAAAGTAAATTAAAATAAAAACAGAAATTCGGAATTCAATTAAAAAATAAAATATAAATAGATTGTTATCATTTACACCTATACAATTATATATATTTAGAAGGTAATTTTTTATTCTTTGAATGATTGGGTTCCTCTCAATTAAACTTTAAAGGCAGTCGTTATAAAAAATATTGTTCGATACATAGGATCAAAAAGAGGGATACGGTATGCATGTATTGTCAACACTCTTCTAGGGATATGTTACATTCTCAACGAGAACTCGTACCTACATCTCTCTCGCACTCGCTTCGCTCGTGCGAGAAAGATGTATGTACTCGTTCTCGTTGAGAATGCGGCATAACCCAAGACTTGTGTCGCCAATCCAAGCATGCCGCAAACCCTCTTTTTAATCCTACGTATCGAAAATAGCTAGTATAGCTTCATGATTTATGTATATAAATTTCTATGTCTGTATGAGCAGTTTATCTTAAAACAACTTATAATTTTATAAATAACACAAATGTGATGAAGTTTTATCATATTTGGTGCATCATTTATGTAGAATGTATCAATTTGAGTATTTGATTTAACTAATATGCTATGGATTGTTAATACTATCAAGTGTAAAGCAAACTAGCGAAGCAGACCACGGACGCGTGATCATCAAAGTTGAACAGCATTGTGGTAGTACATGAATTGGATGGGTGATTCCTTAGCGAAATAGCGGTTAACCAATACTATATTTTTTTTTTTGTTAAATTCGTTCATGCATGATTATTAGGGCCAGGAATTTGGTTTTTTATAAAAAGAAAGACAGAAGATAGAGAAAGACAAATAAGTTATTTTTTTGTTTCTCGCAATCGAGTGAAGACAGTAGCCAATAAAAAATAAAGATAGCTAATCCAACATAAAAATATGTTTAAAAAAATATTGAAGGTTAGCATGCAGATTTAAACCTACTTGTAAATAAATACAAGTCTGTACTGCTCGGATGAATAAAGAGTGTAATTTATGGCACAGTAGTGTAAAAAATTTTTAATAATTTCAAAGTGATACAGTATGCATGCTGTAAATTTTGGTCACGGTCTCGCTGAAGATCGCGCTGTAGGTATCGGTGCTAGTCTTGATGGAGATCGTGCTGACGGTCTCCAGCAAGACTCCCAGCAAGACCGTCAGCGTGATCTCCAGCAAGACTGCGAGTGCGATCTCCAGCAAGACCTTCAGAACGATCCAGCAAGACCGTTAGCACCATCTCCAACAATATCAACAGCGAGACCAGCATCAATACATTCAACGCGATCTCAAGCAAGACAGCCAGCGCGATCTTCAGCGAGATCTCCAGCGCGATCTCCAGCAAGATCTCCAGCGCGATCTTCAGAAAGTCCCACAGCAATACCTTCAGCGTGATCTCTAGCAAGACCTCCAGCGCAATCTCCAGAAAGACCAGCAGTAATACCTTCAGCGAGACCGCGACCGAAATTTACAGCTTGCATACTGTACCACTTTGAAATTATTAAAAATTTTTTACAACACTGTGCCATAAATTACACTCTTTATTTATGCGAGCAGTACAGACTTGTATTTATTTACAAGCAGGTTTAAATCTGCACGCTAACCTTCTATTTTTTTTTTTAACATATTTTTATGCTGGATTAGCTATCTTTATTTTTTATTAGCTACTCTTTTCACTCGATTGCGTGAAACAAAAAAATAACTTATTTTTCTCTCTTTATCTCCTGTCTCTCTTTTTATAAAAAACCAAATTCCTGGCCCTAATGATTATATATAATTACACGTCATTAGATCCTGCCAATTTTTAGATCTAATCATATATAGGTTATTATATGTGTAATTAGACAAAATCATTTTTCTCCGGGTATACATATCTTTATATGATTATATAAGACCTTATATGATTATATAAAATTTTATAAAGTCATATAAGTTTTTATAGGACCAATTTTATTATAAAACTTTATATGATTTTATATGAGTCACTTTTATATGATTTATATATGATCATATAAGAACTTTTTTTCCCGGGCGCTCGATGTTTTGTGTAATTATTATTATCGATTAAGTCTTCAAGTATATCGATCCATTTGTAATTTCCACTTGCTGTAAACTCGCGCCACATTTTATTTTTAAGTGTTCGATTGAAACGTTCACATATGGAGGCCTTCAAATTACTAAACGTTGAGTACATATGAATCCCATAATGTTTCATGAGATCTTTGAACTCTTTATTATAAAATTCTTTGCCTTGATCAACATGAAGATTTTTAGGTTTCCGCCTTTGCTGTAACACAGACTTCATAGCGTTTCTGACGTCATTGCCACTTTTACTTTTGATTGGAACTGCCCAAGCATACTTTGAAAAAATATCTATAATTGTAAGTAGATATTTATATCCACTATTAGCCGTAGAGTATGGTATCATCTCAACCAAGTCAGCTTGCCAAGTCTCATCAAGTCCGCGAATGTCAGCATGCCGACGAGGATAATTTTTTCGAGCTTCTTTGTGGAGCTCTTGGGCTATTACTTTTTTTTTATTTTCTATTTTTTTCAAGTTTAGATAGTCTACGCTCAATATCAGCTAATATTTGACCATTACGTACTACAGATCTCACAAGCGTTGTTACACGATTTGATAGCGTTTGGCTATAGAGAGTCAGTTCACCAAGACTCTCTTCTAATGCACTCACTTTGATTGTCAATTCGGTAATGAGATCTGGATCTTTACTCGTCATTTTATTTTCTAGCTTGACTATTTCAACCGTTACTTTATCTTCAAGATCAGTTATACGATATTTATTGTAGTCACTTATTGCTTTGACATTGTCTCATTCTTGTTTGATTGCAATTTTCATAGTATTATATGTGACTGCATCACTTTCATTCTTAGGTTTGGCAACATTACATAACCTTTTTCCGTCTAAATCAAACTGTCCATCATCTGTCAACTTGAAACCTTCTCCAGGTAGTCCAACACTACTGCTACAGCCTTTGAATTGTGTCTGATTCGATTGGGAAGATACACGTCCAAATATATCGATACCCATTTTGATGATCCTCTCTTCTCGAATGTTATTTTATAAATGATGCAATATTGGTAATGTATCTCTTAATAAATAATTTTAGCTTTACGTAGCTCTTCAATGATTGAAATTATTTCATAAGAATGACTAGAGTTGCCAGCTGCTTGAGATGCCATTAACAGGCGAAGGCGATCTATGAGCTCATTAGGATCGTCCCGATAAACATAATCCACATATTTTCGTTTCTTTGAAACGGTCATAAAGTCAGGTAGCCCTTTACCTCTTTTTAGTGGTGATTGAACAAAGTCAGCAATATATTTAGTATACTTAGCAGTCCTCTCAACATAAAGACTTCTTTCAGATTCATAATTTTTCCTGTGAGTATTCGTTGAAACAATGAGTTTATGGTACACATCTAAATCACTTGTTGTAATTGAATTTTCATTTGGATCACTTTTAAATAACAATTCTATGAGCCCCGGAGATAAAACATGATTTTGATTATTCACTGATATTACATTATCTCTAGATTGGACAGGTGAATTACTAAAAAATAATTGATTATTTTTTTTACGAATACCAAATCTTGTATCGAACCCTTTAGGATTTTTCTTATCCAACATATCAATATATTTAGATATAGAGTTATGATATTTTAGTGGTTTGCTTGTAGAGGTTGGAGGATAAAATAAAATGGTTTCATCCAAGTTGCTGCTACTAGTACGGTTCACATTTAAATCATCATAAGTATTCTGACCGCGATGTGTGTCACTATTATCATAAATAGTTTGATAGTCACTATGTTCACGTTTCTTCAGAGAAAAATTTTGCACCGATTCTTCTTTTTTAATTCCATGTTTTAAAGCTTTAGAATTCTCGACTAATTTTTTAAATGGTGTCACCATAGGATTAAACATATCATTTGCAGTTTGCTCAGAAGTGTCTTTATCAACTTTTAATATTTTATGCTTTTGTCTTATCGCATCACTAATTTTAGTTATTTGGAGCAGCATATCTTTCTGCTAAGAAATATTTTTACACGCCATGTTTGCACACTTGAATGTCCTTTAAGACTGTGTCAATTTATATAGAGATGATTAATTTATACTTATAAAACAGTCAAAACCTTTTCTATAACGTCCATTATTCAATTCACTATCCTTGTCAATAACAACAAATTCGTGTTTATTATCACTTTTCTTATCATTCCAGCATGCTGAACATAATTCTTTAAATTCACTGTAGGGCATATCTGTATTCACATGGTCATCATATATGTGCTTCGAATTCATTTCATCTTGACGAAAAAGTACAAGAAAATTGGCATTGTCACGTATCAGATGTTTTGGTATACGTGTATAGGTTTGACAGAGATAAAAGCTATCAACGTTTTT
Source organism: Microplitis manilae (assembly GCA_030273425.1). Taxonomy (NCBI): domain Eukaryota; kingdom Metazoa; phylum Arthropoda; class Insecta; order Hymenoptera; family Braconidae; genus Microplitis; species Microplitis manilae. Next base: position 7,177,674 of record CP092727.1, read on the forward strand.
GTGCCGCCCCATACAAAAATATGCTCTGACATGATCTTGCTTCTCACAAGCGACGTCATCGAATATCATAAGAGAATTCGGTTGTGCATCATCTGGATTTACAACTGATTCATGATCATTAAATGGGAAGTATCCGACTCCTTCTATAGGCTGTAATGCTGATTCTAAGAATTTATACTTGGGCTGATTTAGTGATTTAGAGTATCCATAAATGTTCTCAAATCTCAAGCCATTAAGATGAGTAATCAATGCAAGAGGCGCATTTGTTTTCCCCACAGTTTGATGGTCCACAAAGGACTGCTCAAACAGTATTCGGTAACAGCGTGCCATGACGTTTTTGGATTTTTTTCTCATCACCTTGAATTATGTGATCAAAATTGATCACAGGTAATTTAGCTGTCTGTTTTTCAAACTTCATTTTGAATTACTATGTTAATCCGCTGATGACTCAATTCTAACTCAGCAATATGCATATAAGTATCGAGTATTTATACGTTTGAGATTAATCATAGATCTACAATGGCTAAGAGCAGACGTATTAGTAAAGTAGCAACTAAACGCGGCAAAGGTTTTATCAACAGTGTTATAAATAAACTACCAATAGAATTACATGTACCGGGATAACAGTACTGTGGACCTGGTACAAAATTAACAAAAAGATTAGCTCGAGGTGATCTGGGTATAAATCCTATAGACCGAGCATGTAAAGCGCATGTCATTGCTTATTCCAAAAATCCTGACAATATGGCGGCACGTCATGCAGCTGATAAAGATCTTGCTGAAAAAGCTTTACAACGGCTCCATGCAAAAGATGCCAGCCTTGGTGAAAAAGTCGTAGCTTGGGGAGTTAATAAAGCCATGAAGGTGAAGAGAAGTTTGGGTATGGGCATGAAAAAGATGGATGCGGTTAAAAAGAAGTTGAAAATGAAGAGGGAGAAGTCTGAAAGAAATGGTGAAAAGAAAAAGAAGACAGTAAGAAAACAAAAAAACTTGTTCCTATCAGGCAAATTATAAAATCAGCTAAATAACTATGAATGAAAGCGTACTCATTTCACCATATAAGTCTGCTTTACGGGGTGCTCGTGAAGCTGTAAAAATGGTTGGTGGGAAAAAAAATATTCAATCATCATGTGTATTATCAATACCACCACTAAAAGTGGGTGAATTTTTACCATTTTTGTTACCGATTCTTGCGGGCTTGAGCGCTACTGGTGCATTAGCTGGGGTTGCTGCTGGTATTGCTAAAGCTGTAGTTGCCGCTAAAGCCGCTAAACGTGAATTGGAGGAGGCTAAACGGCATAATTCAACAATGGAAGCTATAGCGTTGGGTAAAGGGTTATACTTGTCACCGTACAAGACTGGAATGGGATTATTCTTGGGCCCTCCAGCAAAAAACATGTAACGCTACCTCATCGAGCTCTCACTAATTTCAATTTAATCAAGTATGCAAAAGATTTAAAAATTCCATATTTCCGAGGTGTTTTCATGAGAAATAATTTACCAAAGTCTGGCCCGTGGAAAAAAGAGTCAGCAATCATAAATCTCGATGATAAAAATGGACGTGGAACTCATTAGGTTGCATACAAGAAGAATGGTGATGACGTCATCTATTTTGACAGCTTTGGTAACCTCCAACCACCAAGTGATCTCATGAAATATCTCGATGTTGGTAGCGTTAAATATAATCATCAGAAGTATCAAGATTATGATACTGTTATATGTGGACATTTGTGTTTAAAATTCCTTAATAATGAACTATAAATGGTGTGGTTTGGTTGATATGTGTTAGTCATGGCTGATTCGTTGACGCTAACACTATCTGGAGCTACTCCCACACTGGAAGCTCAATATTTTCCACCAATTGAATTATCACCAGAAAAAATTTATGGATTGGGACTTGTGGAATTATTAACATTCAATTCTATACCTAATATTGATAAAGGTTGTAATAAGTTTTATTTATCTAGCGTAAATAGAGAGGCAGTAGATAAAATTATAACAATACCAACCGGAAGTTATGAACTACGTGACATTGAAAAGTATTTATTAAAGGAATTACCTGTGTTACGAACCCGGCATCCTTCATCCCTTACGCATGTATATATATGTGGGTACACATATATATATATGGATAAAAATAAATATACACTAATAAAATAAGTCGGATAAATTTAAACTAAATAATTTAGAAATAACTTAAATTTTAAATCAAATGAAAGTACATAAAAATAAATAAATAATATACGATTTATACATTTAAACAATAAATAATGTATATATATTTTAAGATAAGTTTGTTTAACAAATAAGGAAATATATATGTATTTAAACGTAAATAATATATATTTTAATTGGAAAACATATTTAAGAAAACTAATATATATATATATATATATATATATATATATATATATATATATATATATATATATATATATATATATATATATATATATATTTATATAAATTTGAAAATAATTTAAGTAATGATAAATAGTTAAATACACCATTTTGTAAGAAAGAGAACGTACGGGAAGGCGAAACATTACATATGAGTGGGCGCGAATACCGTGCTGTAACCTGAGTACCGGGCGGAGTAAAACAATAGAGTAAAGCCCAGAATAAAAGAAAAGAAACGCCTGCAGCGAGAGTAAACGACCAACTTACTCCTGCTGTTATCCTAATACATAAAATCGAGAAAAGACTGTTCAGAGGGCTGTAATACCCCCAAAATTAATAGTAAAATTATCGAAAACATTAAATTCAATAGTAATTTCATTTTTATAAATTTTTATCTATGCATTTTGGAAAATATCTATAATTTTATTATTTATTAATGTAATAAATTAAACTGCCGATGGCAGTTTTGTTTATTTTATTTAAATAAATAAACTGCTGATATGAGATATCAGATTTATTTAAATAAACAAAGATTCGGAGAAAACTTGGATCATCGATAAAATTTTTAATGAATAAACAATAAACTCTGGGAGAGTCTTTCTGCGTCTTTTCCCATGGCCCCTACCATGGTGGCCCATCTAAAATTACATGGCAAATAAAAGTCGCTGCACCAGCTAATGAAATCAGTGAGAAAAACTCATCAGTCCGCGATGTAAATCCGTTACCGTCGGGTGTAATCCCGTTTTCGTCGGGTGTAACCTCGTTTATTTTGTTTAAGTTTTTTTGTTAAAGTTTTTGTTTTACGCTTCGTTACTGCCGGGTGTGACCCCGTTTTTCTTTTTGAGTTTCTTACAAAGTACAGTTTTCGGGTGTGATCCCGTATTTTTATTTCAAGAACATTTACAAGGATTGTTCATTTTTCATTTCAAAATATTTACAAGGATTTTCATCATTTTTCATTTCAATATATTTACAAGGATTTTCATTTTCACTTCATTTTGGGAGAATAACTCACAAGGATTTCAATTTTCATTTCATTTGGATTTCAATTCAGCATTTTATTCTGGGATCATTTTCAAGGATTTCGATTGTGGATTATTTCAATTAACGTTAAAAGTAAAAATTATTGTTTTCCCCTCGTTAAACCGGGTGCAGTGATTTTTTTATTCGTGCTGTGAATATATATGGGCATTTAAAACAAATAAATTAAAATATTACTCAAGGAAAAATTATAAAAAAGTTTGGTGAATTTAAAACAAGTGTGTGAAATGTAAATTAAGTTTTTATTTCTTTTTTTAAAGTTACCTGCATTAAAAAAAGGTAATGATTTGGCATGACCGTGCATTCTCTTTTATATATTTATTTTTGAGTTCCGAGGAACAATTAGACTAACAATTTGTGATCAGTGACTCAATTGACAATATTTTTAATTTTCATTAATAATTTTTCATGAAAATAATTTTTCAATTATTTTCATTTTAATTTTTAAATAAAATATACTTAAATAATATATTTCGCATCTTTATTTAAATAAAAATAATTTTTCAATTATTTTTATTTAATCTTAATATGAAATATATTTAAACGGAATATTTTATATCTTTATTCAATGAAAAATAAATCTCGAAATAATTATGTATTTTCAACCAATAATTGAATTTAAATAAGAGTTTTACTATTTTTCAATAATTAATTTAAAATATTGTTACAAAAATATTATATTATAAAGTTAAAATAAGAGTTTTACTATTTTTCAATAATATTATTATATTGTGAATTTAAATAAGAATTTTATTAATAATTAATTTAATTTAATTTAATAATTAATATAAAATATTATTACAAAACTATTATATTGTGAATTTAGATAGGAATTTTATTATTTTTCAATATATTATTACAAAAATATTGTATTATGAATTTAAATAAGAATTTTACTATTTTTTAATATTAATCAAATATGAATATAAAATATTTTACCAAATATTACATTCTGAATTTAAATAATAATTTTACTAATTTTCAATATTAAGCAAATATGAATATAAATATTTTACTAAATATTACATTATGAATCTAAATAATTTAATATTATAATATGAACTTAAAAAATAGTTTTACTATTTTTTCAATATTAATTCAAACATGAATATAAATAATTTAATCTAAAATATACTATAAAATATTATATTATGAATTTAAGTAATAATTTTACTGTTTTTCAATTCAAATATTACTCTAAATAATTAATATTATGAATTATGAATCAATATTATTTAAATAATTTTAATTTTATTAATTTTTACGAATTTAAATAATTCTAATTTTGTTAATTCTTACGAATTTAAATAACTTTAATTTTGTTAATTTTTACCAAATATCTAATAATCAATATGTGTTTAAATAAAATTTAAAACTACGAAACAAAATTTATTATTGTAAAATTTCACATCCATGTTTCCCCGTGAATCCCCCGAAACAAGTTATTCCAAGAAATCTATAGATTTCTAAAAATCAAAATATAAACATAATAAATTAACTAAAATTTTCACGGGGCCATAACACCTGAGGATGCAGAATTGAGTATCAAAGCAAATAACAATGAATTACATAGTGAAATTAAATGTAATCGAATTGTAAATTTTGAACCGAAAGATTCAATCGCATCATTATTGGGATTTGGGAATCATCAACTTGCACCAAACCTTATACACAAATCTGATTTACCAATAAAGATCCTTAAAATCAATGCGCTGCGAGTCAAGTGCAATATTACTAATGGTGCGTATATAAATAACCATAAAGTTCACACAGTTCATGAGTTTTTTCCAAGTGTTGCACCTGGATATAAGATCATTGAAGTACTATCCCACATCATTTACTTATCAGTCGCAGTCCAGTCAATACACAATCTTCAGCTGCGAATTGTTGATCAAGATGGAAATTCGGTGAATTTCCGTGGTGAAACGATTACAATAAGATTGCATATAAAATCAGTGAAATAATGGGGATTGTATTTGACAAAAAGATTGGTAGCAGCTATAAAAGTGGATCATCATGTCTGAAGCCCATCAGTCATCGTGCTCCTATCAGAGTGCTACCACCTCAGAACGTAGAATTCCTCAAAAGTCTAGGATTAAAATTACGTGGAAGATCGGAAAAATAAGAAAAGTTAATTTGTGGTGCATTATATTACCATGGCGGAAATCTTAGACATTCAGAAACCAATCATCTTTGATGAATCAATTTCTCACTACGAGGTGCATTCACATCAACCTTATGCATCATCAACATTTAACAATAGTGATGAAATTAGAATCAGTATTCAACATCAAGGCTTATGCATCCTACCAAGCAAAAGTTCTCTGCATATTTGTGGAAAATTTGTAAAAGAAGATGGTACCGGCGCAGGTGCAACTATGAACTTAGTCAATATGGCTATTTGTCATATGTTTGAAGAAATACGCTATGGATAAATGCTGTTGAAATTGATAGATGTAAAAATGTAGGTCTTACAAGTCTCATGAAAAATTATATATCTTTAAGTTCTGGGCAACTCAATTTTATGGAGAATGCTGGATGGTTGATCAATAATGACAGTAAATTGACTAATGACGATGGATATTTCAACATTTCTATACCACCAAGTTACATACTTGGGTTTGCTGAAGATTATAATCGTATTATCATGAATGCTAAACATGAATTAATTCTTATAAGATCAAATTCTGATGTTAATACATATATACATACACCTGCTGCCGCTGGTGAAAACGCTGAAATAGTGAAAGTTCTTCTCAATAAGGTAGAATGGAATGTCCCATGCGTCACAATGTCGGACAAGCAAAAAATTCAAGCACTCAACTTTGTTGCTAATGATCCAGCTATATCAATAAGCTTTCGCACATGGCAATTGTATGAAAACCCACTACTTCCTCGAACAACGAAACATGTTTGGCCAATCAAGACTTCGACACAATTGGAAAAGCCACGATATGTGATCCTAGGATTTTAAACTGATCGAAAAAATGTTGCAACGAAAAACGCCAGTCAATTTGATCATTGCAATATCAGAGATGTAAAAATATTTCTCAATTCTCAAAGTTATCCATATGGAAATCTAAATCTAAACATTAGTCGTAATCAGTATGCTTTAATATATGATATGTATACTAATTTTCAAACGTCATACTATAATAAAGAATCGAAACCATTATTGACAAAAACTAAATATTTACAAGAAGCGCCACTCTATATTATCGACTGTTCAAAACAAAATGAATCTATTAAATCTGGACCAGTTGATATTCGTCTTGAGTTTGAATCTGATGAACAGTTTCCGGATCGAACATCTGCATATTGTCTTATTTTACATGATCGTATAAATGAATATAATCCATTAAGTAGTACTGTAAGAAAATTAACTTAAAACCTATATTGTATTGAGGAGGAGGAGGAGGAGAAGGAGGAAGATTAAAGAAATAAATAAAAATTTCATTATAATTATTGTGTTTTTATTTATATCATACCTTTTAATCTACATTATTATTAATTAGTATAAGTAGTTTTAAAATCTACATACATGTACAGTTTACATATTAATTTATTTCCAATAATTATCTTTCATGCTGTTGCATGTAGTACAATATTTTTTTAATGGATAAAGCAATATTCCTGGAATATCACGGCTTGAAGCTGATAGTGTGTTATGTTTGATGCAAAATGAATAGTCCATTAATTTTTCATTATATTTTGAATGTTCCGGAGGTGTATCCCAAACAAATTTAATTTGTGATTTTGCAAAACGCAAAATGAACAAATCATCAAGACATGCTATATCGGTGACATCCATTTTCCTCAAATCATTTAGTTGGTAAAATAGTTGAACAGACTTTTCATAGGATTTCCCAACACCTCAATGCTTCAAAAACCAGTGCTTGAGTTGTTGTGTTGTACCAAATGCACATGCGAAATGACCTCTCTTTGTGTGTTTGATACGATGCAAACATCGTGGTTTGTTGACTTCTTCTAAGCAATTGAATGAAAAATGTCGCATCAACTGTAGATCAATGATTGGAACAGCATAATCGATTATCCTTTCAAGTCTCTCTTTCGCCTGTGCTCCTTGGACATAAAAGTAGCGCACTTTTTTTATTAATTCGGTCATTATTAGATTAAATGAGTCATATGGTGTATCGCCTGTATCTCACATGATTCCATGTCGATCACCGTTTTCATCTTCACTTTCACGAATAACCGTAGCATTTATGTATTCCAGGGGTGGTTCAAATAGCCAATGCTGACTATGATACAATCCATTGGTATAATTGGTATTATTTATATCAATAATACACAGCTCCTTTACAACAAATGCACCATTTGGCATTTCAAACCCAACAAAATCGATTATCAGCTCCATTGTTTATTTATTTATTGATCATACGATATTGCAACTTTTCCAATTTTTGAATGAGATTTGGTAATTCTATTAAGCGATCAATTTTATGAATTGCATCTGAGCATGTAGTTTGAGCTTGATTCCAGTCCAAAATGTACGGATGTCGAACAAACAACTCAAAAATCAGATGACTAAACTTAGCCATAAGCACAGATAGAGAACGATTCAGTTAAATACATTTAACCACTAACTTTATGCATACACAAAACGTACGGTGTACAAACTTGTTGGATGAATAGAGGTTTTATAATACAAATCCCCACTACAATTTTAGTGAAAAATGGGGAAAATATAGATAAATATTAAATAAAAGTGTAGATTTTCAGAAAACAAATGATTCATTTGTTATAAACAAAAAAAGTGAAAGTTGCTGAAGATAAGATAAGGTAAAACATACGTTAATAAGTGAAAAACACGTCATTTGTTATAAAAATAACCCCCCCCTCCCATCTTTCCACATATCTTAAAAATTTATCTTGAAAACATTTAAACAATATGATACTAGCATACGTCATTTTTCCCACCTAAATTTAAAAAAAAATACCTCCCATTCCAACGCCCTCTACATCCTTATTCATGAACCATATCAACCCCCCACTCAATATCCCTACACACCCAAGTAGTGCCCTCCATATCCACAATATCAATCCCATACCCCCACCCCATAGTCCAGACCTCAAAACCTACAATATCAATCTCATATCCCCTTCCCAATCCCACGTCCCCCTCCCTCAGACCCACTCCCCACCAAATCGACTAAAACATGCTACTAGCGCCCTCTCTCGGATACCGGTATAGAAGATCAACAGAAAGCGCTACTAGCGCCTCCTATCTCGACTGTCGGTATAGAAGATTAACCAAAAGCGCCACTAGCGCCCCCTATCTCGACTGTCAGATGGAAGATTCTCCTGCCCCCATTTTTTCATGATGGTATTGCAGATCCCTGTTGTGATCCGTGAACCATCTCTTCTTATCTACTGATTTATTTTCGCAAAAGTTTTTTTTTTTAAGTGCTCAAGCTAAATCTCAATCTACATCGAAAAACAAAAATTCTCACTAAATATGAGCTCTTAATTCCAATGCTAAGTACTTACTATTTGATTTCAAAGATTTTCCATTTAAAATACACGTAAATTAAATTATTTTTTTTTTAACTTTCTAATACTCAGCTGTGTTTCATGATATGAACAAGGTTTTGGTCGCTAATTGTAGGGCATTTGGTGTTTTTCAAAAATGCTCATAGTTACTTAGCTGTTATTCCAGCTGTTTCACTTGTGTTTGCTGTGAAACTCATTTTTCCTATGAAATTGACCTTTCTTGGCTTGCAGAACGTAAACCAATGAAAGTACACTAGAAATGCTGATAGAATTTTTATTGGGAATTTTATTCCCGTCAAAAAAAGTCTTATGAGTCAAGCCACTAAAATCCATAGTATTCGAGTTATAGTCATTTAAATAATTTGAAAAAGATAATATAAAAAAAAAAAAATTACAATTGCAATTTTATTCTTTAAATTATTAAGATGACTATAACTCGAAAACTATGGACTTTAGCGGCTTGACTCATAGGACTTTTTTTGAAGAGAACACAATTTCCTATAAAATTTCTATTAGCGATTTTAGTGTACTTTCATTGGTTTACGTTCTGCAAGCCAATAAAGGTCAATTTCATAGGAAAAATGAGTTCCGCAGCGGACACAAGTGAAACAGCTGGAATAACAGCTAAGTAACTATGAGCACTTTTGAAGAACACCAAATGCCCTACAATTTGCGACCAAAACCTTGTTGATATCATGAAACACAGCTGAGTACTAGAAAGTTAAAAAGAAAGTAATTTAATTTACATGTATTTTAAATGGGAAATCTTTGAAATCAAATAGTAAGTACTTAGCATTGGAATTAAGAGCTCATAGTTAGTGAAAATTTTCGTTCTTCGATGTAGATTGAGATTTTGCTTGAGCACTTAAAAAAAAAAACTTTTGCGGAAATGAATCACCCTAATGTTACGTTTTGGGAAATTACCCCAAATTAATTAAAAATAAAAATAATTTTTGATTATTTAATTTTATCCAGGTTTGGCCTCATTAGAGCGTCTATAGACCCCCGGTGGGCCGTGGTCGTCGATTATTCGATTAATTATTAATTTTAATGATTTTCGCGATTTTAAAGTATGTTCGCAATCTGGACTCCATATCATTTATGAGGATTCAGGATTTAAGGAATCCTGGACAGCCGGTGGCAGCGCCCAGGACTAGATAACTTATTAGACAGCCGGTATCAGCGCCCAATATTTAATTGATGGATTTTGGATTATTGGGCTACCGGTAGCAGCGCCCAAAGTAGTCATGGAGTCGTAGGGTATTGGGCTGCCTAATGGCAGCCCAAAATAAGGTTGAATTAAATTAGGATTAATTATATAGTTTATTAATAATGGAGAGCAGAGGTTCGAGCTCCATGAGCTCTCTCGTAGGACTGACTATGAAGTCGTTATGAAAAATATAATAGAGCTAACAGAGTTGACAAAATGTTGACGCTGCATCTCAGGTTCCCTGTGAGAGAATCGTCGTGGTCCGGGTCTCCACGGCGACTCTCTTATCATAACCGATTTCCGTTACATCGTATAAAATTATTTTATTAAAAATAATTAATTTAATTTAATCAATTAAATATTACGGGAACGTAACACTAATATATATATATATATATATATATATATATATATATATATATATATATTATAACGCAATAAAATTCAGACATATTAGCATACGTTAGCATGCTAAATTTTGCGCTACAACTTCGTTCTCTGCCCTTAGTTTCCAGTCTCAATACGAAAACGGGCGCCAGGTAATTTTTATCACTGGAATCACCAAACCAGTAAATCTTAATAATTAGATAAATTTTTGATCTGTGGAACTATCTCAAAACCACGCATAAATAAAAACTGAATAATAATTGTTGATCTGTGGAATTATCACCAAAACCATGCAAACTAAATACAAAAAAACTACTATAACTAAAACTTAACAAAATGCTCAGAACTTATAAGCAAAACAAAACCAGAGACTAGAAAACTAAAAATAGAGTTACGGTATGCCATGGTGTCGCTCAGTGTGTAGGTTTATGGAGAGAGGGAGTGGTCCGGGTTACATCATTTCAAATTCACGTAGATTATTAGTGAACTTGCAATTTTTATTAAACAACAATAAACTCAAATCTCTATTTAACAATAAACAAAATACTGTAGCATCGTACAAACAATTCTTCTTCATACAAAATACTGAATTTGATAATAATAAAATTAATCTTGACAAAAGGTAACTCGACATCTAAATGATGCGCAGCAATACATTCTAAATAAATTAATTAATTACTGGAGCTAAATAACAATCAACTAATATTTAGTAAACTAGAACAATAACTTATAAAACTGATACTCTAGAATAATTTCATTAACAAAATTAGTAAAACTAACGTACATGGGTTTAATATTGACGTTAATTAGACGACAATTGGCTTAGCAACCAAACATTTCTTATAACCATTTTATAAAATAATATTAACAATAAATCGTGAACATGACTCTAACTGTAACAATATTCTCATAATTCTCTCAGATCTTAAGGCTTATTTTTAATTAAAACAGTAGTATGATATCTCAAGACTTTGACTCGAACTCAATTAATTATTAATAATTATAATAATTATTTCATACCTGATTACTGATGAATAAAATATCAAGTAACGTCTTACACTGTTTTAAAATAATACTTCTGTAGCAATACTCTTAATCTGTAGCTTACCGCAATGCCATGATATTGTAGACATTACTGGACACGTCTGCTCGCCTCGAGCGACCAGAGCTCAATGCTCACGTCCGTACTCCTCGAAGGTCTCCCTTCGACTTCTTCCTTCTCAATCATCAAAATCCAAAACCTCAAACTAAATCTTATCATTATCTATAACTGACCTCTGTATTCTAAATCTATAAATCAATTTTCAATCTCTACTATGTCGGTAACTGGAGGCTATACCTTACCAAACGTACTCTCTCAACCTAATTTTGAGTATGGATATCCTTGGTAGTTGCTCTCCTGGAACCGACTTCAGCTGGGATCGTAAAACTTAAAACTAAGTGACCTATGACTTCCTCAGCGGTACAAGTGGTCATAGCTTGTCCTCTGAGGCCTGTCAGCCAAAATCAATTAAAAATGACCAAACGGCTTCCACACCAGCAACGGTCACAAAATTACTGTTGAGGCCTGCCAAACCAAAACTCAAAACTGATCCCAATCTGCATCCATCAAATTCCTTATACACTGGAGCGCTAGCATTTCAGCTAGACCTCTGCAATCTTCCAAGAAGTCTCATAGGGGTAGAACTAGGTACTACCATCAGATGATACCGGGTGACTAATTCAAGTCCCGCTCCAAGGTAACACTGACTCCTCCACATACTCAAAATTCCAAAACCGTAAACCAAAACTCAAACTTTATCGTTATCTCAAGCTTAAATCTCAAACAGTATTCCATATTTTATTTCTATAATTCTGATTCTAAATCTTTACTATAATTTTTCTTATCAAAAACCCATAACTGTAGCTAGACGTTACCCCATATTAAATTCTTAAGCTATAACTTATTAAAAAATCTCTATCAAAATCGTTAATACCTGTACGCTAAATTCTAAGTCTTGAGTTACCATGGTCGTAAATACAGTAAAATCAGTTGGTGCTTGTGACGTTCACTTTGATTTGACCCCTATAGGAAAAAATAACGTCACAATATATATATGTATATATATATATATATATATATATATATATATATATATGTATATAGATGGGGCATTCCACGCCAAATCGGACAACGTTCTGCCTTTGGATCTCCGATTTTTTTTTTTGAATTTTTTATGTTTTAGTACCCATTGAAAAAAATCTCCATGATTTTTTTTCAATTTTTTTTTGCCAAGCCGTTTTTGAGATATCAATTTTTGAAAAAAATCGCTCCTTTTTTTTCAAATATCTGTAACTTTGCGGAAACTAGGCCAATCGGGACGTTTTTTTTTTTTTTTTTTTTTTCGGAAATATTTGTTATTAAACACACTTTTAGGATATAAAATCAAAAAAAAAATTTTTAATTCTATTTCTATAAGATTTTCAAATTTTGACTTGAAAATGTTGATTTCCCAAAAACACGTAGCGATCGATTTTTTTGAAAATTTTTTCTAAAAAACTGTCACTTATTTCTCAACTTTCAAGCCTAGTCCCGTAATGGGCAATCGATGGGAGCCATTTTTTTTTTTTAATTTAAAAAATTATATGTTTAGTAAAAAAAAAGTTTTTTTTTGAAAGGTATATTCTTAGACGCCTTTTTATGAAAAAAAAAAAAACGTTGCAAAATTTCTAAATGAACTTTCCATAAGATTTTCGAGCATGCAACGTTAGAATATGTTTTTTGAATCTTACAATTTTTTGTTTTACTTATTTATGTCAAAAAATTTCTAACATCATAATATCTTACGTCGAAACTACTCTCGAGGATTATATGACACGTGATAATTAAAAAATTTCAATGTACTTGGTGTGCTTTACTCAATGAACTCCAGCAAAATTAAATTCTAATAAAATCAAAACATGTTCTTTTTTTAACTATTTTGTAAGCACACTAAGTACATTGAAATTTTGTTATACAATTTTTTTTTAAATTTTATGAAAATGTTTACCATGACTTTAAATCATAATAGGTACTTAGTATTTTATCGATTTGACTCTTTTTTTTTTATAAAAAATAATTTTTTTTTTACTTTTAAAAAATTTTAAGCATGTACTTGGCGTGACTTTATACAGAAAATCTGCTTTTGGTAGGATCAATTTGTAAACTAATTAATAATTATCACGTGTCATATAATCCTCGAGAGTAGTTTCGACGTAAGATATTATGATGTTAGAAATTTTTTGACATAAATAAGTAAAACAAAAACTTGTAAGATTTAAAAAACATATTCTAACGTTGCATGCTCGAAAATCTTATGGAAAGTTCATTTAGAAATTTCGCAACGTTTTTTTTTTTTTTTCATAAAAAGGCGTCTAAGAATATACCTTTCAAAAAAAAACTTTTTTTTTCTGAACATATAATTTTTTAAATTAAAATATAACAGGGCTAAGCTGTTACTCTGGTCGTCCTTAATTTACCTTTTTATTAAGGGCGCCACTGGAGTGATAACGGCCTCCCAGAGCCGGATCTTAGATCGTCAGGGTCGGTGTAATTTAATTGATTGTAAGAGAAGGATGAGGAAGGATAATTTATAAATAATTTAATTATTTCCAATTAAGAAATTAAACCTTTTATTTATTTAATCAACCTTTTTACCTTTTGACCTTATAAACCTTATACTTTATATAAACCTTATAACCTTATAACTTTTGTAAACCTTATATCTTTTATAAACCTTAAGACCTTATAACCTTATTACCTTATAACTTTTATAAACCTTATATTTTTTATAAACCTTAAAGCCTTATAACCTTATTACCTTATAACTTTTATACCTTATAATTTTTATACCCTATAAATTTTATACCATATAAATTGACCCGCAATATTTCACTTAAAACCTAATTCATTATTTAACCCGCAATATTTTATTTATTAAAATTGGCCAACTACCTTCGGCACTATCAAACACACTCACACACAATATTTTGCCAACTACCTTTGGACTTTGATCACACACTCACACACTCTGTTAAAAATCGCTTCACCCTCACGATACTTAATTCCTACAATTTTTCCATTAAAACCTAAATCACTAATTTTAACATAATGCTTCACCCGAAATTTTAATAAATTAATTAATTTGAAGAGTATAATTAATTATTAATTAATTTATCATTTAACCTTACTTTTCCCGTATCAATTTACTCCCTTCACTTTTATCACCAGTTCGTCTATTCCCGGTTCACCCAACGATCATTTGCCGCTAAGACCCGCCATCTTTTCTTTCCGCGGGGTCACTTTACTTTTACTTCAAACTCGATTTCACCCGATACAATTTATATATTTTCTAGACCCTTAATTCAGGTACTTTTATTATCATAATAATTATTCTTAATTTAATCAATTACTTTCTTTAACTATTTTCTTTAACTAATGATTCCTTTTAATTAATTTTGATTTTAATTTTATTTAATTAATTTTATCTGGTTATTAAATTTACTTATAATTAATTAATTTTTATGACTAGCAATGATAACTAAATTTTACGGTTTCCGGTGCGTGAGTTACACGACCTACTTGGAAACTGCTAGAATATTTCCGGCGACCTGCCTGGAAATTTCTTACTACGTAAAAGCTCCGGCTACCTGACTGGAGTTTATTAATTAATTATTTTATAAAATTTAATTCCGGGTTAATTTATTGAGTAATGAATTAATTTACGATTTATACTTTTCCGAACTCTAAGACGCGACGCTACCATACTTATGACTAGTATTTAAATAAAACTCTCCGGCTTACTGCCTGGAGTGAATTTTAGCTAAATACCTCTACAACTTTTCCCAAATTTAGTTTGGTCCTGGTGTTGTCCCTTTTGTCTCGTCCTGGTAACTGTTCTTGTAATTGTAATTTTCCGTCTCGTTCTGTCTTGATACTCTCCTTCACCTGGTATTCAGACACAATCAGTAATTATGAAAAAGAAATACCGGCTACCTGCCTGGTATTTATTAACAAGAATGAAATAGTTTATCGCTTGGTTCCACGAGAAAACACAAGCCTTTAATTAATTAATTACCTGATGAACTAAATGTCCAAAACCCCGGCATCCATGGTGGCGTCTGTAGTTGTTGTCGTCTTGACGGTTCGGGTGTTCCGATGGTTAATGCCCGATTCTCGATCCGGTCCCCGTTTTATAATTGTCCGCGCACATGTTGACTCTGGCGGTCACTCGTCACCTACTTAATTCTAAGTGGGATTGACGGTCGAGCAATTGGAATTTCCACATCCAGCCGACTAGTCGCTACCTACCCGGCATATCCTGGGTGGTGATGTCACATGACCGACAGTACGCATAATAGATTTAAATTTGACTTATTTGAACACGGTAAATTGAATTTCCCCCGTTACAAAAAAAAAATGGATCCCATCGATTGCCCATTACGGGACTAGGCTTGAAAGTTGAAAAATAAGTGACAGTTTTTTAGAAAAAATTTTCAAAAAAATCGATCGCTACGTGTTTTTGGGAAATCAACATTTTTAAGTCAAAATTTGAAAATCTTATAGAAATAGAATTAAAAATTTTTTTTTGATTTTGTATCCTAGAAGTGTGTTTGATAACAAAAATTTCTAAAAAAAAAAAAAAAAAAAAAAACGTCTCGATTGGCCTATTTTTCGCAAAGTTACAGATATTTGAAAAAAAAGGAGCGGTTTTCTTCAAAAATTGATATCTTAAAAACGGCGTGGCAAAAAAAAATTGAAAAAGTCATGGAGATCTTTTTCAATGGGTACTTGTTGCGTAATCGAAACTATATTTAAATTTAAATATAGTTTCACTTCCGACAAAAAGGAGGCAGCACCTACTGGGGCCTCGTCCATAAATTTGAATTTGATCATGCGCAGCTCGGCGCATGCGCTGTTAATTCTTTCTGCCTCGTGTCGAGAAGACGGCCGCCATTATCTTTCGCATACGTACGTTCAACAAGTAACACGTGTTAGAATTCATCGTTTTATTTTGCGCTCATCTCGAGTAATTAATCAAAACTATTAATTAAAATCAATTAAGTGATCATTAAGCTCATCAAAAATATAATTATTTTTGTAATCGTGGGCACCAGAGCTCATCAATAAATTGATAAAAAACTCAAGCATTCAAGTGATCAACGACCACGTTTTTCAAGAGGTTATTCCAACGGAAAACATTACAGGTGCTTATTTATTCCATCAATAATTATATCAAGTGTTCATAAATATAAAAGACTCAATTTATTATTAATTAATTATCAACATGCTCAATATTTTTAATAATATAAAAGTAAATTCTCGCTCGGTAGCCTTTGCAATCATGCTACCACGTGTTCATAAAATAAATGCAATGCAGTGCAATTTATTATAAACTCATTAATTAAATTAAATTCAGTGTTCAACAAAATTATTAAACAATGAACTCAATTATTTATATAATTTGTGCTATTACAAATAATAATCCAAGTGTTCAATAATTTAACTTCGCTCGGTAACCTCTGAATTTATGTTACTTATTCTCATGACAATTTTGCGATCAACTCAGTGTTCAATTACACTCAAATCAATTATGTCAATTATTTACTCGAGATTAATTTTACTCTTTGCATTCATTTAATTACGTAATCATGAGCTCAAAAAATTAAACAGTATTAATAAATTAAATCAACGATTTAATTTTGTAACCCAGTGATATTATGTGCTGTGACAAATAAAAATATTGTTATATTTTTTAATATGCGTATTTTTCAAACATCCCAACCACCAACCAGTCCTGGCATGTATTTATTTAATTATTATTACAACATTTTATGGTCCTTCGAGCCGGATGGTTGGTTGGTTGTGTCTGAAGCATCATCAGTGGGCAGCTGCATTCATATGGACTTTACAGGTCACGGAGCTCAATATGGGAGATAATGAGGAGAAGGAGGATCCTCCCAAGGATACTCAGCACAACGGGTCTGGAGGGCACCACTCAGAATCCACACCTTCTTCCTGAGATCAAAGTCAACGACAAAACAGCACTCAGTGACTCCAGTATCACCGACACTGGAAACAATGGCAATACTGACCCTCCTAAGCTCAAAACCAAACGCACTCCAAAGAAATCGACGATTTCTCCAGCACTCGGGATGAAGGTGATCAGTCAGCACTCACGGCTCAGAGCCTTCTCAGACTGGGAAGCTCTGGCTGCTACACTCACCGTTGCTGACGGTTTGGCTCAACTCAAGTCTAGGCTTGAACTTCTCGAGGGTGAATGGCACCAGTTCAACCTCACTCATGACTCACTAATGCTCAACGCACTCAAGTCGTTGTGGAAAAGCGGCTCTGTGAGAATTGTTTGGGGCATCATATGCCTGATGCTTGCAATTTCACATTTTTGTGCAAGGTGTGTCAGCACAAACACCACACTATGATACACCCGGGGCTCAAAAGTACTCAGAAATCATCTACCTCAATCGATAAACGCACTCAATAAAATCGTCTGCTTCCACATGACGACTCGAGCGACGCTCAACTAAACTCAATCGCACTCAACACGTCTGGCACTCATACTACTTGCACTCATCGCCCAGCAATCTTACTCGCAACTTGCCTAGTGGACTTGATCACCAAGTTAAGTACTCATCCAATACGACTTTTGCTGGACCCAGGTTCTGAATTATCGTTTGTTTCAGATTCCTTGGTGAATTCACTCAAACTTAAATGCACTCATTCTTCTATACAGATTATTGGTATTGGTGTATCCAATGCTGGTAGAACGAAAGGTCAAGTCGCACTCAAGCTTTCATCTAGGCATTCAAACGACTCAGTCATCGTCAGTGCTCATATATTAGGTGGTCTTACTACTCAATTACCATCTGTTGCACTCAATCAACTCAACTGGGACCAATATAAACAACTACAATTGGCAGATCCAGCATTCATGAGACCAGGACCAATTGATATTATCATTGGTGCCGATCATTATGGTCTTATCATCAAAGATGCACTCATCAAAAGGTCTGAAGGCCTGCCAATAGCTCAAGATACCATCTTCGGGTGGATATTACTCGGTCCAGTCACTCAACACACTCATCGACCATCTATGACTTATCATGCTGCTGTAGAGCAGTCTACTCAACAACTTCAAGACCTGCTATCACGTTTCTGGACTCAAGAAAAAATTCCAGTCAGCAAAATCAAGGAACTCAATCCAGATGAAGAGGCGTGTGAAGCGCATTTTCAAAAAACTCATCGACGAGACAGTTCAGGACGGTACATAGTCCGACTGCCAGTCAAATCGTCACCTCAACAACTGGGAAATTCGTACTCAGCAGCATACCGCTGTCTTATTCATCTCGAACGTCGTCTAGACCATGACGATCGTTTGAAAGCACTCTATCTTGATTTTCTGAGGGAATATAAAGAACTCAACCACATGGTGGAATCAACTCAATCAACATCAGGCGAACCAGCCTACTATCTTCCTCATCATGGAGTACTACGGGAGAGCAGCACTACAACTAAGCTGCGAGTAGTCTTCAATGGTTCCAAAACCACCAGCTCAGGTCTTTCACTCAACGATGTGCTTCACACCGGTCCAAAGCTTCAACTAGACATCTTCGACGTGCTCATAGGAGTTTGCACTCATCAGCTCATCTTCATAACAGATATCACGAAGATGTTTAGACAGATTTTGGTCGACGAACGTGATCAAAACCTTCAACAAATACTCTGGTTTAACGAACAAGGCCAAATTACTCCATACAAACTCACCACGGTCACCTACGGGACTAGACCAGCTCCATATTTGGCTGTTCATGCTCTACTTCAACTGGTTGAAGACGAAGGACATCAATTTCCGCTAGCGATCATTCCACTCGTCCATGGAAGATATGTTGATGATATCTTTGGTGGAGCTGATGACTTGAACTCATTACAACAAGTTGCTGACCAACTTGAAGCACTCGGCAAGGCGGGCGGGTTCCCTCTTGCTAAATGGGCAAGCAATCATCCAGAATTAAGACAACTCAATCATGTGGAAGCGATCAAGAATTACAAATTCGAGGATCCAGACTCCAGCACCAAGATTTTGGGCATGTACTGGTCCTCATACTCAGACCAGTTTTACTTCACATACTCACCACCATGCTCTACTCAAAAATTCACAAAAAGGATCATTTTATCAGAGATAGCTCAAATCTTTGATCCTCTTGGATTTCTAGCACCACTCATCATTCGAGCCAAGGTATTCATGCAGGAGCTTTGGCTCGAAAAGCTCAGCTGGGACACTCCATTGGCGGCTAATCATCGGCATAAATGGAGAAACTTCAAGAATGAACTCAAACAAATATCTGAAATCAAGATTCCAAGATGGATCCACTCATCCACGTGCTCAACCACCGAGATTCATGGATTCTCGGATGCCTCGCAATTGGCAATGGCAGCTGCCGTGTTCATCAAAGTCCACACACCTGCTCATGGAGTCAGAGTTGCGCTGCTCTGCTCAAAAACCAAGGTAGCTCCGTTAAAGCAATTAACGATACCAAGGTTGGAACTCACTGCAGCTCACATGTTGGCTAAACTCATAAACCACTGCCAGAGCACTCTAAAACTCACTCAATCGCCAACATATTTGTGGACGGACTCAACAATCACTCTCACGTGGATCAAATCTCACCTGTCTCGCTGGAAGGAGTTTGTTCGGAATAGGGTGTCACAGATTCAAGATCTACTTCCAGATGGCCACTGGAATTTTATTCCTGGCACACAAAATCCAGCAGACTGCGCAACACGAGGGTTGACGCCTAATCAACTTCGTGATCATCAACTGTGGTGGACTGGCCCACCATGGTTGCTCAAGAGTTCATCGTCCTGGCCTACATGTCCATCAATCGATGATACAGGAGCTCAAGCAGAAGAACGGCCTGGATTGGCCCTATTCTCATCGAATTCATCACAGAGATCAAGGTGGCCTATCATGGAACGGCCAATACCTCTACTTCGCATGTTACGAGCTACTGCAATCTGCTTTAGACTCCGTGACATGATCAAGAAATCACCAAACTCATCACTCAATACTCCCATTACTTCTGACGAAGTAATTTCCGCACTCAACTTCTGTATCAAAGAAACTCAACGCATTCATTTCTCAACTGAAATCAACATGTACTCCAAACACGCACCATGGCCTAATGGTCATCCATTTGCTCGATTGGTTGCATTCATTGACACCGACGGCATCATTCGAGTAGGTGGACGATTGGAGAATGCTCCAAATCAAGACCAAAGTAAGCATCCTGCTATTCTACCACGGAATGCGGCACTCACTACACTCATAATCTCTGATGCTCATCAGCGTACCATGCATGGTGGTACTCAACTTACTCTTGCATTCATCAGACAAAAGTACTGGATCATTGGTGGTAGACAACCAGTACGCTCAGTTATACTCAAGTGTGTAAAATGTGCACGACATCGTGCTGATAGAGCTCAACAACTCATGGGTCAGCTACCAGTTTCAAGAGTCACTCCATCATCTGCATTCACACATACCGGAGTTGACTACGCTGGTCCAATCACACTCAAAAATTGGAGACGCAGAGGAGCAAAAACATACAAAGGCTGGATTTGTGTGTTTGTCTGTCTCTCTACATCAGCAGTACATCTAGAGGTAGTCAGCGACTACAGCTCTAGTGGGTTCATCGCAGCACTCCGCAGATTTATCAGCCGACGAGGCATCTGCACAGCACTCTACAGCGACTGTGGAACAACGTTCAAAGGCGCTGAAAACGATCTCAACCGTCTGTTCACTCAAGGAACTCAAGAATCAAGGGAAATACTGGATCACATCACTGTGAACAGTATTACTTGGCACTTTAATCCACCAGCAGCTCCACACATGGGTGGAAAGTGGGAAGCTGCCGTCAAATCACTCAAACATCATCTTACTCGCACAGTGGGAGAATCTTCATTCACGTTTGAAGAATTTACGACTCTTCTTACGCAAATTGAAGCTATCTTGAACTCAAGACCATTGGAGCCTATCACAGAAGATCCAGATGATATTGACGCACTCACTCCTGGTCATTTTCTAATAGGACGAGCACTCAATATGATTCCTGAACCAGCACTCATCGATACAACCAGTACTCGATTGTCAAGATGGCAATTTATACAACAACGGGTTCAACAGTTCTGGAATCATTGGTCAACAAGTTATCTACAAAGACAACTGGCAATCACCAAGTGGCAACGTCCAACTCATCAAATTCAAGTTGGGTCACTTGTATTACTCACCGACGAAAGGTTTCCACCAGCCAGGTGGCCTCTCGCTCGTGTAATTGCACTCCACCCTGGCAAGGATGGATTGACCAGGGTTGCTACACTCAAAACCGTGAACTCTACACTCACTCGTCCAATCACGAAGCTTGCACTCTTACCAATTGAACCAGAACCTCAAGAAGATGACGACAACTAGCTCATCTGGTTCATTGACATGCTCAACGAAAGATCACGTACTCAAGAACTCATCAATCATCAACTCTGTTGCTGATGGCGGGCGGAATGTTGCGTAATCGAAACTATATTTAAATTTAAATATAGTTTCACTTCCGACAAAAAGGAGGCAGCACCTACTGGGGCCTCGTCCATAAATTTGAATTTGATCATGCGCAGCTCGGCGCATGCGCTGTTAATTCTTTCTGCCTCGTGTCGAGAAGACGGCCGCCATTTTCTTTCGCATACGTACGTTCAACAAGTAACACGTGTTAGAATTCATCGTTTTATTTTGCGCTCATCTCGAGTAATTAATCAAAACTATTAATTAAAATCAATTAAGTGATCATTAAGCTCATCAAAAATATAATTATTTTTGTAATCGTGGGCACCAGAGCTCATCAATAAATTGATAAAAAACTCAAGCATTCAAGTGATCAACGACCACGTTTTTCAAGAGGTTATTCCAACGGAAAACATTACAGGTGCTTATTTATTCCATCAATAATTATATCAAGTGTTCATAAATATAAAAGACTCAATTTATTATTAATTAATTATCAACATGCTCAATATTTTTAATAATATAAAAGTAAATTCTCGCTCGGTAGCCTTTGCAATCATGCTACCACGTGTTCATAAAATAAATGCAATGCAGTGCAATTTATTATAAACTCATTAATTAAATTAAATTCAGTGTTCAACAAAATTATTAAACAATGAACTCAATTATTTATATAATTTGTGCTATTACAAATAATAATCCAAGTGTTCAATAATTTAACTTCGCTCGGTAACCTCTGAATTTATGTTACTTATTCTCATGACAATTTTGCGATCAACTCAGTGTTCAATTACACTCAAATCAATTATGTCAATTATTTACTCGAGATTAATTTTACTCTTTGCATTCATTTAATTACGTAATCATGAGCTCAAAAAATTAAACAGTATTAATAAATTAAATCAACGATTTAATTTTGTAACCCAGTGATATTATGTGCTGTGACAAATAAAAATATTGTTATATTTTTTAATATGCGTATTTTTCAAACATCCCAACCACCAACCAGTCCTGGCATGTATTTATTTAATTATTATTACAACAGTACTAAAACATAAAAAATTTAAAAAAAAAATCGGAGATGCAAAGGCAGAACGTTGTCCGATTTGGCGTGGAATACCCCATATGTATGAATACTTATATATATATATATATATATATATATATATTGTAACATAATGGAAATTTGACATCGATTCGTGGTTTAAAATTATTTGATGATATTAAATAGTTACCTGATGAGCAAATTCTAGTGTCATCTAGAATCGAAAATTTCGACATCGTCCGAGCAATCGAACCACCACATTGATTAAACCAAGAGATCTGGTATAGACTTCGAACTAAACGGTCGTGTTTGTATTTGAACAATTCGACTGCGACTAAAGGAACGATTCTCGACTCTACCGTGCGATTAATTTGAATAACGACTTTTAAGATCAATCCGAGTATGAAAAACAAACAATTAATCACGTCAAATGAATTTTGAGTGAACAATAAACCGCCTTCCGTGAATAAGCTGAAGCATTGGCGCGAGATTAAACAAAGTATACATTTGTATAAATTTTGTTTATTGAACAAGTGAGACGCGTTCGCGTAATAACAATTAATTAAATAACCAATTACGCGTAATAATGGTATGATAGTGCGATTCAACCCGGTACCGCAATAAAATATTATTTATATTGGACAGAATATTTTTAAATTGACCAGGTTGACGTCATTAGGGTGTCGATAGACCCTAGGTGCGTCAGCTGTTGACCATCTTTTATTTTTTGCATAAATGTTTTAATGACTTAGCTTGGTGACGATTAGCCCCATAACTCGGCCCAAATAATCCCTTGATGCCTACTCTGAGTGTGACTAAGACGAGCTTTGAAAGCCCGCTTCCTCCGCAAAGGAAAGTAATTCCAATTGGTCGATCAAACCACCAGAGCTCGAAGGCTCAACAACACAAGAGTTCGAAGGCTCAACACCACACGAGCTCGAGGGCTCAACAAAACACGAGCTCGAAAGCTCAACAAGAACTTTCTCACTTAATTCTCGGACGAGCTGTACTGCACATCCAGACCTGCTTTATCGGCCTCGAAGCATGGATTTTGGATTCGGAAAGAAAGCGCTTAGGCTGCCGGTATTAGCGCTAAAGTTAAATAAGGAGTGCGTATTTTAATAAAATACGGGTATATATCTTGCCTCAAGTCCGAGTGACAGGATCAAGCCAGCAAGTTTGTGTAGAGTTCTTGACTCTACTAGATCTTGTGATCAACTGCCTTGATTCTGTCGCTTTTTTTATTATACATTATCAAACGAGTTAACGCTGCATCTAAGGTTTCCTATGAGAGAATCGTCGTGGCCCGAGCTCATGCGTCGTCATCTGTTTAGACTATCCGCGAGCCACGGCGACTCTCTTATCGCAAGAAATTTCCGTTACATTGTTGGTGATGAATAAAATAATATCGCCAACAAAGTAACAATTTTTTAATTTATTATTTATTTTTGATTCTACGAAGTGTCGAACCATTTATTAGCCCACCGCGGCGAATAAATAATTCGAGACTTCAAACACAGAATTTTGTAAAGTTTTTATTTAAATTCAATTAGAGCCAGAACGTAACAATATTTCATTTTATTCCTTAACAATTCAAAAAATACAATATTGAAAAAAAATGACAATTAATGCTATATTTTTTAAATTATTAAAATCACTATAACTCAGAAACTAAG
Source organism: Microplitis manilae (assembly GCA_030273425.1). Classification (NCBI taxonomy): domain Eukaryota; kingdom Metazoa; phylum Arthropoda; class Insecta; order Hymenoptera; family Braconidae; genus Microplitis; species Microplitis manilae. The sequence continues at coordinate 7,202,532 of CP092727.1, forward strand.
AACTTTAGCGACTTGACTCAAAAGAATTTTTTTGAAGGGAATAAAATTTCCTACAAAATTCCTCTTAACGTTTTCAGTGTACTTTCATTGGTTTACGTTCTGCAAGCCAATAAAGGTCAATTTCATGAGAAAAATGACTTGTGCAACGGACACAAGTGAAACAGCTGGAATTACAGCTAAGTTACTGTGGTTACTTTTGAAGAACACCAAATGCCCTACAATTTACGAGCTAAACCGAGTCCATATCATAAAACGCAGCTGAATATTAGTAAGTTAAAAGAAAAGTAATTTAGTTTACGTGTATTTTAAACGGGAAATCTTGGATATCAAATGGAAAGTACTTAGGATTGGAATTAAGAGCTCAAACTTGGCAGGAATTTTTGTTTTAGGTTTCCACTATATTTAAATGGTCTGATACCGTACGATGGACGGTGTGGCTCAATAAGTTATAGATCAAATCGAACGGAATATAGTATAGTGCCGGATAGCTTAACTGGTAGAGCACTCGGCGCGTTACCGACATGGTCTGGGTTCGATTCCCAGTTCGGGCTATCTATATTTTTCTCAATTTATCTATAAATTGTCTTATTGAGAAGGTTTGCATGTTTTAGGTTTCCACTATATATATATATATATATATATATATATATATATATATATATATATATATATATATATATATATATATATTAGAGTGCTTCGTTTCCGGCGAGAGTATTTTTTTTGTTGCTCATCAAGCATAATATCGTTCTTTATGATGAAACAAAAATTCCTGCCAAGTTTGAGTTCTTAATTCCAATCCTAAGTACTTTCCATTTGATTTCCGAGATTCCCCATTTAAAATACACGTAAATTAAATTACTTTTTTTTTAATTTTCTAACACTCAGCTTCGTTTTATGATATCGACTCGGTTATGGTGGCAAATTGTAGGGCATTTGGTGTTCTTCAAAAGTGCCCATAGTAACTTAGCTGTGATTCCAGCTGTTTCACTGATGTTCGCTGAGGAAGTCATTTTTCGTATCAAATTGACCTTTGTTGGTTTGCAGAACGTAAACCAATGAATGCACACCAAAAATGTAGATAACAATTGTATAGGAAATTTTATTCCCTTCAAAAAAAGTCCTATGAGTCAAGTCACTGAAATCTATAGTTTCCGAGTTATAGAAGCTTTAATAATTTAAAAAATAAAACATTAGAAAAAAAATGACAATTGCTAATTTATTTTTTCAATCATGAAAACTCCTATAACTCGGAAACTATAGATTTTAGTGACTTGACTCGTAAGGCTTTTTTTGAACGGAATAAAATTTCCTATAAAATTGCTATTTTTATTTTTGGTGTGCATTCATTGGTTTACGTTCTGCAAACCAATAAAGGTCAATTTGATACGAAAAATGACTTCCTCAGCGAACATCAGTGAAACAGCTGGAATCACAGCTAAGTTACTACGGGCACTTTTGAAGAACACCAAATGCCCTACAATTTGCCGCCAAAACCGAGTCGATATCATAAAACTAAACTGAGTATTAGAAAATAAAAAAAAAAGTAATTTAATTTACGTGTATTTTGAATGAGAAATCTTGGAAATCAAATGGAAAGTACTTAGGATTGGAATTAAGAGCTCAAACTTGGCAGGAATTCTTGTTTCAGTATAAAGAACAATATTATACTTGATGAGCAACCAAAAAAATACTTTCGCCGGAAACGAAGCACCCTAATATATATATATATTAGGCTGAATCAAAAAAATGGACTATTTTTTTTTCGATATCCCCTGTGAAATATATTTAGAGAGACAAGAAAAAACGCCTGTGAAAATCAGAGCTCTTAATATTAATATTTAGAGATCGTGCATCGCAAATTTCTATTTCCCATTCATATAACATGGAAAAATTTATTTTTTAAGCTTTGGAATTTTTAAGCTCACGGTGGGACCAATAGTTTTAAATGTTCAAGACTTATACTTATGGAAAATTTGACGCTCTGTAAAAAACGTCTCTAGTAATTTTTTGATATTTTTATTTCTTCAAAAGTTATTCGAAGTTAAAATTAGATTGACGATGAATTTTTACAATTTTTTGACGCAACCATCAACTTTATCGGCAAACTCAATAGGACATTTTTTGTAGAGCATTTTGTTTCCTATAACTTATCTTCATGAAAAGTTTCCATATTTCTCACAAGTTGTAAGTTATGTGCAATCAACTGGAAATCTTCTTTAAAAATCCAAATTTTGTCGCTTAAAATTAATTACATTAAAATTTTCAGTTGCAAATAACTTACGCCTTAAATCATTTGGTCAAGAGATATCGTTAACGGAAAAATGTCAAAAAACAATTCTTTCAAACAAAATCGAAACCGTTCAATACATGAATTCCAAAAATAATTTAGCATTAGAGACTGAATAACTGCGTCGAATGCTACCTCATAGGTGAAGATCGGTCCATTGATTCAAAAGATATCGGTGACGAAATATTTAAAAAATAACGATTGTCCTCATTTTTCATGGATAACTCGACAATAATACGGATTTTATCAAATCCCGTGAAAAATGAATACATGGCCTTGTATGGTTCATATATGGCCATGTATGACTGTATTAAATAAGTTGGTTTGTCCATGTATGGCCATGTATGACCATATATGCTCCATGTATGGCCATGTATGATTTATTTTTCACCGGAATGCACGCCATGAACTCTCGTCCTGTAATAAATAAATCATACTTGACCATGCATAGCTGTATCTGGTTCATATATTGTCATACGTGGGCATACAAACTTTTTCAATACAGCCAGGCATGGCCATATGCAGTTATACAAAACCATGTATGGCCATGCATGGCCTTGTATGGTTCATACATGGCCATGTACGACTGTATTAAAAAAATTGGTATGTCCATGAATGGTCATATAATCTCCATGTATGGCTATGTATGATTCATTTTTCACCAGAATGCACGCCTCGAACGCTAGTCCTGTGATAAATGAATTATACGCGGGCATACAAACTTTTTGAATACAGTCATGCATGGCCATATACAGTCATACATGGCCTTGTATGGTTCATATATGCCCATGTATGGCCATATATGCTCCATGTATGGTCATGCATGGCCATGTATGATTATTTTTTGGACTATTACAATCACTTATAAACAGTATGTTGCAGTGTTAAAAAAATCAGAATTTTTTTTGATATCACTAACAGCATATCGATGATTATATTTCGCTTTTTCGAAAATGATTATATTCTTTGAACCTTAAGTAGCACGACTAAACTTTGTTGTAACTGTCGGTCTCATAGCTTAGTCGTCAAAGTGTCAGTCTTTCGTGCGGAAGGTCCCGGGTTCGAATCCTACTAAAGCGGGTGCGTTTATTCATAAGTCTTATAAGCATTTTTTCTCTGAATTAAAAATTTCCATTTCGATTAGGAATTCAATTAATCGCATATCTGATAATCTCTGCATCACCCAAATAATAAAAAAAAAAACGAATAAAAAAAATTTTTTTTTTAATTTAGTTAAAATTTCTATGCATAGTCATATATAGCCGTATCAAGCCATGTATAGCCGTACATGGCCATGTATGGTCGTACATGGTCATATATGGCCATGTCTGGCCAATTTTCATACATGGCCATACATGGAGCATTTATCCATGGCCATGTATGATTCATTTTTCACGGGATATTTATAAAATTGAATAAAGTTGACTATTATACATTTTCTTTCAATCACTACAAATTTTATTAGAATCGTTTCGTTAGTTAAAAGAATATTAACAAGGGAATACAAGAAAAATCAATGTTTTTTTACACTTTTCATGGATATTTTAGATATTCTTGCTCTGATCTAATTAAAAAGTCATTAAACTTTCTATTTAAATCACATTTATTGACTTTCGTCACAATTTATTGATTTCATTTACCGAAATCGTGAACAAAATTTTGAAAACTACTTGTAGAAGTTCGAAAAGCTCAAAGATCAGAATATATTAGAAGATATTGTCGAGCTAGATATTTTTATGAAAGTGTTTTGGAGCACCAGAAGCTTGAAGCTTCTTTTATTCAGTTGTACATATTAGAGTGATTCAAAAAAAGCGAATATTTTTTTTTCAACTTCCGACATTGAAAAGGTGGTTCTCTGGCACCTCTAGAAAATACTCACCAAGTTTGAGCTCTTAATATTAATAGAAAGATCCTCCTCATCACAGTTTTCCATTTTTTTCTTTAATACCATATAAAAAACATCATATCTCATTATGAATAAATGTTTTAACTAAATCTTCATACATATTTTTGTAGAAAATTAGATGATCTACAAAAAAGATTTGATATGTGTAAGCGATTACTTTCACCATTTCAAAGATATCCGAGATCAAAGTTTATAGAAATTATCAAAAACTTTTTTTTTTTTTTCATTTTCTACCTCATTGAAAAATAATTGTTGTCAAATAAGCATCCCGCATGAAAAAAATTTATATCCTAAAATTATACTGAATAATATAACACATTTTATATTATGATATAATTATTTATATAAGAAATTATATATATTAAAATAACGATTTTTTGCCGCTTTAATTACATAAATATATATTTTTAAAATATAAGAATATGATATATAATATTATATTTTGGCATATATTTAATCTATATGAACTCCATATATTAAAAATTATATCGTAAACACATAAGTAATTTTATAATATTAATATATAAGTTAACATATAATATCAACTTATAAATTGATATATATTTTATCAATATATATTTCTCATAAATAAGTAGGCATATAAAAGCAAACGTAAATATCATTATATTGTTAACATATAAGCAAATCTTTGTATAGTTCAGTCATATTTTTTGGTATAAAAACTTTTATAAATTGTTTTACTGAAATATATATTATTCAAATAAAGATATCATAATTTTAATAAAATGCATAAAACTGATGTAAATTGTAACTTAATGTTTAGAAAATTGGAGATTCCCAGAAACCGTGGTAGTGGGTGCGTGTAACCCTCTAACCCTTGAATACCTTTGAGACAAATTCTTAGATTCAGTTGTCAGTTTTACGACATTCGAAACGGCTCGAGTAGCTTATTTCAGATCTTTTTTTTAAATTTTCACCTCAAGTTGTTGTATACTCCAGCATGTATTGTTCCAAAAAATGTATTTTTTGAGAAAGTATTTCTACAATCAACTGTTTTAGCAGTCCGGCTGCCCAATTTCAAAACACAGTAAGAGCTAAATTTTTTAAAATCAATGTTTTAGTACTTTTAGTTCCAATGGAGTTTTGTAAACATGATTCAATACATATTTAAAAAATTTTATTTTTGTCAGTTACTGTGTTTTGAAGTTGGGCAGCCGAGTAAACTAAAAAATTTTAAAGCTTAATGAAATTCAAAGTTTGAATTTCTTAAAAAGGAGTTTCGGAAGAAAAGAACTGAGTATATTACTTTTCCACACTATTATTGAATCGTTAACAGTGTACGCAGTCTTCCAAACAATCCATCAGATATTTTCGTTTCTGGAACCTTTCTCGATTGCTGTTAGAATCAGTTTTTTAGTTCGAAAAATATGGGCATTCCCTGATAAAGAAAAATGATTTAATTGATGCCAAGTGTATATCTATATATTGGTCGATTCGAATTGTTTTAAATCATTTCATATTGTTTTGAATCATTGCAAATAATTTTTCTTAATCAGGGTGCAACTATTTAGAGTGAAGTGGTGTGTTTTTCTTGCGTATCTTATAATCTCACAGTCAGATCTAAGTTAAAAATTCTTTGCAGTTTTTGCATATACCTTTATTTATATTTGTATGTAAATACATGCTGTAAAAATTCTAACGATGACCATATTGCAATGAGATTGATTATCGTATTGATCTGTTAAACATTATTATGTTTACAGGTTAACCAATCCATTAACATATACTAGTTTTTATTATTGCCGATGGTAAAGTTACCATCTATATAATAATATTTTCTATATCTGAAAAATTAAAAAAATTTTGCTATCTGAGATGTTAATGATTATAGTCTCGGATAAAGAAAGTTACCATATATAAATTAAAATAGTTATTTTGTTAAGATGGGAGGCATTACTATTTATTTTATCAAAGCGTAGAGTTGCTTCATTCAAAATAACGTCTAAAAAATGGATAATTTTTATTGTCAAATAATTGTAATCACTTTTAAAAAATAGATAGGTATTTGTCTACCAACACAATTACATTTCAACGTGATTTTATCTCAAATTAAGCAATTTATAATTTTCTTAAACTTCTTCAGGCACGTTGGTCTTGTATTTTTTACGTAGATCATTCAATTTATTATTAATACTTTGCCCCAAAAACCCACGTTGGTACGATTGAGGATGTCTTTTTTCACAGTTACTAATAAAAAAAAAAAAGCAAAATATATTTTTTTTAATTGCAATAATTATAAATTATTGTGATAATATTTCTTTATGCAAAAGATGAGCTCATAAGCCCTTACAAGGACAGACATTCAACAATTGGATCTTCCCTAAAATAACCTAATGCTTATATTGCATTCACACAAAGTCTTTTGTGTATTTGTAACAAACCATGAAATTAAATTTCAAAAATAAAATGAAAAGCAATAGCCAATAACGCCATTGCAGATATTTTTCTCTAAACTTTATTAAAATGGTATATATAGGCCCAAAACTTTTTTAATATTTAATACTATTTTAATTATATTTTATTATATTTTTAATATCTAATATAGATTTAGGTGAATAAAATATATTTAGTCCCATGTAATAGATAGAAATTTACGAAAATATTTATAATTTTTTTGATTATATGTAATTAAATGTAAACGTAAATAATTGAATATAAAAGTATCAATGTTTCTAAAGTATCCATCTATTTTTTTTCACTGAAATATCAATTGACTTTTGATCCATATGTTATACATTAGGTTCATTAAAAGCATTAAGAGGTAATAGCAATAAGATCCAAGATGTGAGTAGACATTGCTTTTAGAATGGTCTAAATTATAATATATTTATACATGCATTCATTAGAATGTAGTGAAAATTCTTTAGATATATGTGCTTAAATCTATATAGATTTATTTAAAGATCGACATTTACGCAGATCTGCTTGGATACACATACATATTCGTGGATATAGTGAGATCTGTTTGGATCTCTTTTGATATTTTAAGATCTGTTTGGATATATTTAGATATAGTGAGATCTCTTTGGATATTGTAAGATCTGTTTGGATCCGCTTGGATCGCGCCAAAATTTGGATCCAAGTATATCTGACTGTTTGGATCCAATTATATATGCTTGGATCTAAACATTTTTTATCGGGGGTAATGTAGACATACATAATCTTAGTAAAAATACAGTTTAAATTGCAAAATCATAAATTATTTAACAAACTATGTAGTACGGCTAGTCCTCAATACTTTTGACGTAATTAAAAAATTTGAATATATAAAATAAATTATTAAAATAAATAAAAATATTTTCTTGTCAATATTTTATGGAAGATATTTGGCTGTATCATTGAATTGAAAAATTAATTCAAACACACACTTGAGCTTTAATATATATTGATAGCTTTTGTAACGAACAAAGTGAAAAATCAATCTCTAATCAAGTGTTCCGAAAAATATTTTAATTCATTTATACCTCGAATGGCTTCAAGAATATTCGCATCTAATGCAGTTCGTTGCTCAGCCGACTCTTTGCATCTAGATTTTCCACCCCCTAAGTTACTTTTCAGTAAAACTTCCATGGGAAATAACGCCATTACCAAGGAAGTCCCCATGGAAGTGTATGTTGGTTTAGCTTTCGCGGTTTCCCATTGATCACTAGGTTAAAAATATCCCACTTCCTTCTTTTCCAATTTCAACCTAAGATTTTAACAATATACTTGAAACATAATTTAAGATTTAATTGAAACAACTTTAATACCTTTTCATTATTTTCATTGGTTGCATGACGTGAATCTCTCAAACTGTTAATATTATTTTGAATTTCTACCAAAGCTTTTTTGATAATTTTGTTGTCTACTGTTACGTCCGGAATGACATAACATAGAATTTAGTCCCTTATTTTGAGTCAAGACACTGAAGTCTTCTACTCGGGTAACGGGGACCACGTTATTCGGTGTCGAGCATGGATAGGATACGGGAAATGTATATGTTTCAGAATTATAGTAGTAATAAAAAGTCAGGACTTACTGTGTTTGCTGATTTATTGAAAATTATTGATAATTGTACTCTACAATCGATGTTCTGGTGGCTGGACAACTTGGACCTTTCCCGGGAACTAGTATTACTGGTTGGCAGCGGATGGTGCGAAGGCGGTTACGTGGCTGGTAGTCTTCTTGTTTGATCACACTATCACTGAATTTATTCTTTCCGCGATTATTCGAGCCTTAACGAGAGGTTTCACGAACGGAGTACTGAGCGAATAATTTTAACTAATTCCCTTGAAGAGGGCAAAATGCTGATTTGTTACTGACCTATGATGCTCCAATAACTAAAGTTTAGTTGAAAATGGCAATAATTGAAAAAAGAAGAAAAGAAAAAAAAAATATAAAAGATGAAAATAATTATCGGTAACTCCCGGATAATCGATGAGCAAAGGAGACGAGTCAGTTGTCTGGTTCCGGAATTAAAATGTTACTTTGAATACCAAGAAGTTAACAAAGAAAGATTCGGTGATTATTGATATACTCGTTACAGCGCGTACAGATAACAATAGGCTAAGACTGAAGAATAAGAATGACGAGTAAGATCAAAAACTATAAAAAACTAGACGCTGTGGTAACTTGTGGGCCCCTTATATACGCTAGCGATTAGGTGGATACGGACAAAGAATAAAGAAAAAGGGGGGGTTACGCGTCTAATATTCTTATGGCGGACCTCTAATTTTAATAAAAAGATGGAAATCTTAATTCAGTTCGGGGAATCTCCAAGTGTTATAATGGCTACCGGTGAGTAGAAGGCCCGGCCTTCTGATAAAATAGATAACGATGCCCAAATCCTCCGGAGTAGGGTAAAGGGGGTAGGCGCAGGCTGGTATAAGTGTAATACCTCTGCTAGGGAGGTGGGTTACCGTCTTGCTTGAGAAGGAGTAGGGAGGAGGGACTGATAAGCGAAACGCTCTCTAGTAGGGATGCTTGGTAACAAAGGGGAATAGGTTATATAGTGAACAATAACTTCCCAAGATGAGGGGTATTTGGGTCAGGGATGCAAAGGGCTGGATCTGGCAATGGAAGACGAAGAGGTATTGCCACAGACCGGCAGGCTTTGAAGTTACGAAAGACTTTTTGAATTTTAATCCGGCTATCATAAAATTCGGCGCCGGCATGGCTGCCTCTTTGTTGAGTAACCCGACTGATAAGAGATGCCGAAGAGATATCGCGTTAACATAGATCTCCGTTGAAGCTGGTAATAATTTGAAATAAAACAAAGGAGTCATAAAGGTTACTATTTAGTATTACGTGTAACTGGTATATCACTGGATACGAATAAGCCTCATCAAATATCGAGTAGCAATCTATTTGCTTATCATTAGTGTGGTGACAAGCCAGATGATTCTGTTATCATTTCTTTTAATTTAATAGCTCTCGGGGAACTGGCGATTGTATCATATCGTGGCATCATTTACACGACCTAATTTGATATTCAATTTTTTATCAATCTCTCATTAGGGCTCTGGCGAGAGAAGTAACGGTATTTCCTCAAACGATATCAGTAAATTAAGAAAACCTGGTCCCCCTTTTTTTTTTATTTAATCGAGTAAATATTACAAGACGTGTAAAATATTTGTCAACCGTTTACGACGTAACACACCTCCGCACTTATAAATGAACGTCGGGGTCTGATGACCGCGACGTGAATGTCCATGTGCATTGTCCAGCCAGCATTACATAGTCATTTCTTATATTTATTGCTAGCTTAATCTTAAGGATTTTCGTTATTCCTTCTCCTGCAGATCTGTAATATAAATGCAATATATGGATAACAAATGATATACTATTGTGTTTCTATTACGGAAAACTCAATGGTTATCGCAGAATCATTTTTCATAATTTCCAAAAAAGACCAATTTTACCTTGCATGATTTTTTTTTATAAAACCGATTTAGATGGTGGTTTTATTATATTTATTTATTTATATTTTTTTTTCTCTTTTCTTGATGCCTAGGAGGCCATACTTTCGATAAGAAACATTCTCTTTTTAATTTTTGTCATTGACTATGTTTACAGTAATTAATGGTATATGGTTTACAATGAACAAAAAGGTATTCTAAAAAGAACTAAATACTTATAATAAAAGTGCCAAGATAATTAGGTAGTTTCCTGATTGTTATACGTATACATCTTTCCCATAAAACATATTTTTATGCGTACTAAAAGAAAATATGACAACAAATAGGTGGAGGTTGGTGCGAGATGTATTTCCACCTGATCCTTCTACTCCTTGACGTATAAGGTTATTGATACACATGAATGTGCGGGAAAAATATATATGTATTTACATTGTTGGCTTATCGCAAACCTTATGATACTATTATGGAGAACCTTTACCTGACTACTCTCACTGTTCATGAGTCCTATGGTGTTAGTTGAAGTTTTGAAGTTGAATAATCAAATGCATTTCTTGTGGGTGAAAGAGAAATTCAGAGCGACACTAGCGTGGTCTAAGATGAGATACAGGCGTAGAAAAATTTATATTAGACAATCTTCCTTCTCTTCGTCTTAAGAGTCCGTTGGTGGCGTGGCTCTCAATTGTTATTTCAATATAATGGGTTTCCCAAGAAGTAGTATAATGTGACGTGAAGAACTTCTAGCCGTTCCAGCTGAGGTTGAAGTACCTGGGTATCACCGTTACCAACAAGGGACCACTTTCATCCCCTGAAGAAGTTGAGCAGCAATTTTCTCGATCTTCTTGATGATCTGAACAGTTCCAGAGGCCTCCAAAGGAAGGATCATCTAGACAGGATGGCAACTCGTCACTGGTGAGTTCGGTGCAGGGCCCATGAAAACCCCGCGAACGTTTGGTATATTCTTGCTGCGACGCTGGCGTTATCTACCAGATTGTGGGTCCGTTTTTTCGGTCCAGGAGTTGTGAGAGGACTCCTGTTCCTGGATCCGATAAGTACGCAGTCAAGATGAGTGCTAAAAGAACCACAGAGTAGTTGGCAGATATCCCTTACGACGGAGCTGTGTCGAGTTTCAGCTAGGAGTTTTCTTCCGTTTTTATTGTATTTTTAGTTAGTGATGGCGATAAGCTGTCCAAAGTTTCTTGAATGACTGAATCGCTTCAGTCGTACCCGTCACTATATCCTTTCATCTAGATATTCTGAAGAAGAAATACCAGTAACCTAGTCTTAGTGTCAACATGGTTGCTACTTTTTTGTCTCAGTAAAAAAAAGGAAGGACAACAAAATGCTAGTGTTATTTCCAGAATAATGAACCTGATTTCGATTTCACCTGAAGAAACAAAGATTGTAGTCCTTGGCTGGTTCATCTTTTTGTCCCATGGTGGTCTGGTTGGCAACATCGATAGTGATAGTAGCCAAGCTTGTTTCTCCGAATCTTAGTATACTGTTTTCATTTTAGCTCAATTTCTATCAATTTGAGTGCAAGGATAAATTGATCGATATTTTACAGAGGTAATAATACATTTTTCTTTTGAGCTATTACATGCAAGTTCTAACATACAGCTTTTAATTTGGTCTAAACCTTTTGAATAGGTGCAGGGGACAATTTTTTTTTTAATCTTTGTTTATAATAGTTTCGTCTATGAAAAATAATTTTTAGATAAAATTATTATTGTTCTTATTTGTTTATTATAATTCCTGTGGCAGAAGGAAATTTTTACCATTTTATGTCATTTATAATCCTTGCTCATAACGAATTAGTAAAGAAAAACTAGTAATATTCTAAGATCAAATTGTTATTATTATTTTTTTTTTTATAATAATCTTTGTTGTAACGATTCGTGAAGCAGAAAAAGAAATTTTATCACAACCGCAGAAAGTGAGAAAAAAAAAACAAAATTTATTAGGATAAACGTTTTAGATAAACTGTTTTATTTATATTACTCCTCATTGTAATAATTCGTAAAGATTTGAAAGAAAATTAGTTTCATTGTAATCCTTGTTTGTAATAAGTTCTTACATGTGACAATTAATTTCCAGATTTTAACGCACCTAACAAATTGAGCTGAGTTATTTTTGGATTGGTATAGGACTGTACGTAGATCGAATTACGACAACCAATTGTTTTTTCTCTCTTTTTTTTTACCTGTGTATTATTACGTTTTCTTTTGTATATATATCCAAAGATCTTTCCATGTGTCTAAAATTACCCTGATTATCTTATATAAACACACGCAGGATAGCCTCGCTTAGTGAAAGAAAAGAACTATCCTCCTTAATTATCAAGTAAATATACAAAAGGAGGTTGTATGTGTTCCTATTGCTATTGATTTCCCTCCTTCTTTTTCATATTTTTTTGTTATTGTAAATTGTCTTATAAGTGCAATATTGACTTATTTAGTTATAATTTGTGAGCACACAATAATATATAAGAAATAAATCAATGGATTATTCGATTATAAATTGACTTATATAAAAGTTTTTGACTTAATATTTGCAAATTAATAACGGTTACAAATATAAATTTATTTGATTATAAGAATAATCTATAAAATTAAGAGCAATTAGTTATTTAGTGATGAGTTGGCACATGTAATGAATAAAAATATTTTTGTTCAATTTTTACAATTTAACTATGATAACGAATGTTAAGTTTATAGTGTATAAGGTCACAAGTAATTGAGTTATTTGATTAATATTTGACAAATTTGATATTTTCTCTTTATATTCGCAATGAATAATTATTTATATTTTTTTCAACTGTTTAATGCATAACACATAAGACTACTTCCAACTGTTTATTTGGTTATTAAAATAACTACGATTTCTTTTATATATTTGCCAATCAATTATGATTGCGAATTTATTATTATTTTTTTTTATAAATATATATATTTTTTTGTTCATAAGCTCTAAGTCACAAGCGATTGGTTACTTAATTACGATCTGGCTCATACAAAAGTAGGAAGTTTTTCGAGATAATGTTCGCAAATTAATTTGGAATTAAGAATGTTAATTTGTTCGATTAATATATTCAAGCGCATAACTAATATATAAGATTAAAAGCAATTGGTTTTTCAATTATAATTTGATACATATAATAATAAAATTTCTAGAACTAATGTTCGCAAATTAACTCACGAACATTGATTTATTTGATTATTATTTTTTTTGTGCATCACCAAAAAAAAATTTATTTCTCAGTAAGGAATCATTTTTGATGTTTAAAATTATACAATACCCATAACCACATGTGAAAATAAAAAAAAATTCAATTTTCTTGAACGAGAGAAGATATGAAGTAATAGAAGAATACCTTACATAAATTGTTGTAAAGCATTAGCTATGCAGCTCAAGATATTATTACTATTGTTATTTAATATATTTTTTTCAAATATGTGTACATACCCATAACCCATTATGTTAATAGTTCTTATCATAAGTATGCCAATCAAATATATTTTTTTTTTAAGAGATAATCTAATAAGCATAGGTGAGAAAAGAAATAGAGAAAAAAAAGAAGTACGAGTTTACTTCCAAGGTTGGATAACCAGGACAAGAGAGATGCCTTCCTCAGATTCGTGAGGGTTGGTACTTTTCAGCTCTTATCACAGTACTTTATTGCTTGAGAATATTGCAGTTGATGACAAACCATTGACCGGACAAGTTGGCTGACTGTAACATACAACTTTTATTATTAATTTAAATATTTGTATGGAAGTGTGAGGTCTCCGTTATTCGGTTGATCCCCAAGTCCTTTTCTTAGATTTTTTTTGCGAAGGTGACATATCAACTAAATTTTAAAAGGCAGTTTCACTCTTTCATCTCTCATATAAATATAATTTTGTTAGTGGCTCCCGTATTTTGCCTTACTTTCGTTATACACTTAGAACACTATGTTCATACCTTCAACGAATTGCGCTTGGTGGCTCGTTCCTTGATCTAGCTGACATTTTCGATAGGTCGCTCGAGAATTTATTACAAGATACCCTTCTTGGTCAGACCAGCGACCTGACTTATAAGAGACGGCACATAGACAACCTAGTATAATCAATGCCATTAGTATTATTCCATAAACAATAAGGTTACAAGTTCCCATATTTTCAATGTTGACGAGTTTAACCTTCTGAAGTTCCTCTTCAATTAAGGACAAGGTGAAATCGTAGCTTAAATGTCCATAATTACTGGTAAGGATTGATGGGTTAAAGGAATAGGTTGTATTTGTAAGGTAGTATAGAGGCTTATAGTTAATGATTCCCGGTAATAGCTTGGATATATTCAAAGTAACGTTCGGCTGATGATTGAGCTCATTAAATTGCATTGCGTCATAATGACCTATTAGGTTGATGTCGTTGATTTTAGCTGTACATCCCGATTTAAGAGTGAGTATCCCTGCGCTAGATATCTTCATACCTTTGTGGTCCTTGTCTCCCATATGATTTGAAGTTGCTCTGGGTGAGGTAGGGAATACAACCACCCTCCTGTTTTTTCAAGTGGCTTCCAAAAAGCACTGTGAGTTTTACTTACTTTGATGTCACAGTTCTTGAAAGAAATTGAATCCGAATAAATGAACAGGTCGGTTTCACACGATGACTGAAGACTTCTATCGTAGATGACGGTGGTTGGAGTACAGATAAAAAAGCTCTTCATAACCTTGCATCGGGCTAACGTTTCTCGGCTCCATAAGGAATATAATTTCTTGTCCTTTGAAATTAATAAGTAATCCTCCTTGGGTTGAATATACGCAGATCCCAGGAAGGTATCCCCAATCGATTGTTCAACTGGATATGGATTCATTTTGTAAAGGCTGTAGACATCCTGTTGGACTAATGGAATGTATAAAGTAAGGAATAGTTGATGATGGAAATAATCATGGGCCAGTCGCGAAATTCTGTGTATCTCCCCAGAGTATATGCCCCTGAATCTCAATGTTATTAAATATTTCGGATTGTTTGCAGCATAATCCACAGTTGCTATTCTTAATGTTTTAAAGCCAAGAAGGCTTGGTGATAGTTGCCCTAAAAGTGCTGAACTTATTGTACTTGTAACAGTTTCCTCCTTTTTGGCTATCGTCCCGATCGGGCCACGTGCCACACTTGTAACAGTTCTTAAGTAAGATATATAATTTTCAAAACAAGATTGCGTAATGTTACTCCAAGCACTCAAGTGCTTGAGATATGTGAAATAGGTCGTGTTACCTTTAAATATAAGACCCGTGAAGTTTCGCATTGGATCCCGGTATTTTAATTGAGAAGTAATTTGATTATTTAGCCGATTTTGTACTGCCTCTAGATCAGAACGAATTATCTGAGTGCTGTTTCTCAAATGATAGGAAGATACCCATGGGGCAACTTCTAGAACCTCAAATTCTTTAATGTAATGGTCTAAGAGTTCTTTATTGTCGGAACTGTCCGATACAAGTTTGTCAGTAACCACTGATTCTGGACTGAGCGTCTGGTGAAGTACTCGAAGGTTTTCTTCTATTTCTTGACTCCTTCTTTGATAGACATCTAATTCTATATAAATTTGACAATCGGCTGCATCTATTACTGCAAGGCATTCCTTATAAACTTCTTCAATTTCCATCCCCTGAATGGTTGGTCGTCGAAGACGAATGGTATTGAGGTCAATCCTAGTTACCAGCTTCCATTCTTCTTGCGTAAAGCGTACTTCCCCCAAGGACTCGTAGTACAGCCCTGCCTTAAGGTTGAATTGTTCCATTTTTACCGCACTACCGTTAACATTTACTACCAGATAGTTAACGAAGAGGACGATCATCCAAGTTACAGTCTTTATGTTGCGGCGTGTCCTGTACAAAAATTCATATTTAGCCGACTGAATTTTAGAATTTTCCTTTTGAATTGACTTATTATGCATCCAAGTTGTAAAGCAATTTTTTTCCAATGAACTTATATGTATCTCTACATTGTCCATGTAACTGAACACTCTCGCGCGCTGAGAGCCTGACAAACCTATTTTTAGAACTACTTTTAACACTTTCTTCTCCTTTATATTCATGTGACCTTGTTTTAGTACTTGTATCATTAATTTTATATACAGTTTTTTTCTAGGCATCGGATTTGCACACTTGATATTGCTACCATTACTATCCCCTAACTGCACGCTCGTTATATAGTATTCACTTGTATTAATTCCCGCGGCAATATTGCTTTTATCGTGCTGATTGTCACTATTTATTCTATCGTCCTCGTTAGTAATTTTAATGTTAGCGCAGTCTGTACTACTATCGCTGTCATCAACCGTGCCGTTCTTGTTGCTTTTCATCTTACACCTCTTTTTACCCCAATATCGGTAACAAACATCCAAATCATTCATTCTAATATTAACGCAATCACCTCCATTATCAGAAATAGGCCAATAGTTATCGAAATCTTCTTCGCTCATGATATTAATTATTTCTTCGTTTCCTGAATTTTCGTAGTCCCGTAAACAATCGGAAGAACCTTTATGTTCTTGAAAATCGTCGAAGGTGGCCTTGCCGCTGTCGAAAATTTTATTTTCCTTGGAATCACGAACGGCACTCCCTTCACGTTCTGAGTTTACGAATTTCCTTTTTTCGCAACTACCTTCTGTACAAACGTAAATTTTTTTGACAGTATTCTTACCGCTATTAAAAATTGCAAAATTATTAATTTTTTCGACGGTATTTTCACCGCGGATAGTATGTTCAAAATTATTAGTTTTTTCGACGGGATTTCCATCGATTTTAAAATTATTAAGATAAAAATTTTCTTTAACGACATTCTTACCACGATTAAAATTATCAATATTCTTATTGCTTCCAACGGTATTCTCACCGTTATTAAAATCTTTAAAATTACTAATTAACCTGACGGTAATCTCACCGTGATTGAAATCTTCAAAATTATCTTTTATTTCGACGGTATTTTCACGGTTATTAAAATCTTTGAAATTATTATTTATACTGATGGTATTTTCACCACAGTTATATTTTTCGAAATCATTATTTATCCTGAAAATATTCTCACCGCAATTATATTTTTCGAAATTATTATTCCTCCCGACGATTCCCTTATGGTAATTATGTTTATCAAAATCTTGAACAATTTTTTCATTCTCATTATCCTTATGGTTATTATTATCATTAGCATTTATATTACCCTTTCCGACGGCGCATTTACCGCTAATGAAATCTCCAAAATTATAAACAATATTTTCGCTTCCGCTATTATTCACACAGACATTGATACTTCCGAGTACTTCCTCACCGCCTTTAAAATCATCCCAATTTTTATTTATCCCGACATTATTCTTACGGTGATTATTTTCTTCAAAATTCCGGACAATCTTTTTATTCTCATTATTATACGCACAGACATTAATTTTTCCGTCGATATTCTCACCGCTATTAGAATCTTCAAAATTAGAAACAGTTTCCTTACAGCTTACAGAAATATACTTATTTTGCTCCAAAACCTGAGCGACACCCCTAACGCTACTCGAACTCGTATAAACAATTTTAGAATTACGTGAAACTCGCACATGAACATTCTCATTGTTCCCAAAATGTCTTTCGGTATCCCCATCGTTATTTGAAACCGAATAAGCCGTGTTATCCCATCGAGAATTATTTATTTTGACCTTATTAACGCAACCGGCATCCTCGCCGCTATAAAAAATACGAACGGCATCATCGCCGTTATTAAAAACATGAGCAGTATGATCACTGTCATTAAAAACACGATTGGCATCCTCGCCGTTATTTGAAACCGAATAAGCCGTGTTATCCCATCGAGAATTATTTATTTTGACCTTATTAACGCAACCGGCATCCTCGCCGCTATAAAAAATACGAACGGCATCATCGCCGTTATTAAAAACATGAGCAGTATGATCACTGTCATTAAAAACACGATTGGCATCCTCGCCGTTATCGAAATCGCAAGCAGAATCCTCACTGTTATTACAATTCTCCCAAACATTTTCATCTTTAACAAAAGCATCAAAATAACTTTTCTCTATATATGGTTCCAATGTCACGACCGGTACTGTCACTTTTATTTCTTCGGAAGTCGTATTAACTATAAACACATGCACTCGCCCATTTTTATTTGTGACAAGTGCTTCACGTAGATAAATTCCCTTATTAACTCTAAGTCTCCGCACATATCCCGTTACTATTTCTGGATTAGCAACGCGTACGTAAAATCCTACCTTCGCACAAGCAGGTATAACAACCGTTTCTTCGTCTTCGGAGTCTACTCTGTAGTCTTGGGTTTTTAAAAACTCTTTTGAATGGAGTACGTCTACATAATTATCTTCTAAGAATTTGGATCCCAGAATTCCGTCTCTTTTTATTGGGAATTCGTTAGGAACTAAATAAAATATAATTGGAATGCCGAAAATATCCGTTCTTATTTTTCCTAACGTAAAAACAGATTCTGAGGTAATCCCAGTTAATTTAAATATTCCCTTACGGCTTACCAAAGTACCGGGATTTATCATACCGCATTTAAGTAAATTTAATTCGTAATTAGTATCAATCATTAAACTAGCCGAGTTCAAAATTTCTGCAGACGTTATTTTTATAGTAGAGGCCTCGCGATCTTTGCTAAGCCTAACTACTGCCACTGAAACATCTTCAATAGCTCTTCTTCTGATTCTATTTCCCCCGAAATTATTTGCATAACCGGACGTCCGAATCTGACGGCCTCCTGCAGCGCGATTTGATATTTCTGTCTCGGGCCCTTGGTAGTTTCCCGAATTTTCTTCATCGCTGGCGAGTACCCATCCATCGGTAGATAGGTCCGGCGGTCTCGTCATGAATGAGCTTTTATTGTTATTCCGTCTTTTTACGCAATCCACTAAAAAATGTCCTGATACCTTACAATTATGACAGATTTTTTTCTTGACACTTTCATTTACTAGTTCACGCGAAAAGGTTGGAGAGTTAAAATTATTTCGTGAATTATTATTATTATAATTATAATTATTGCCATCGATATTACTGCCATTCCTATTGCATTTATCATTATTTCTATTATTCCTACTGTAGAGATTACCGCGTTGCATGTTGTTATTATTCGATCGATAATTGCTCATATTGCTGCCATGATATCGATTATTACTATTATTAATGTTGGCATATTGACTATAATTATTTTTATTATTGCAAAAATTATGAGAGAAGTGATCACGGACATTACCATATTGGTGATGATCCGATTGGTAACATACTAAGGCACTATGGCCTGATTTATAACAAATTTGACATGTAATTACTTGTTCTTGCACGACTGCTACTCGTTTTTCGTCCCGATTATCTGATTGATCGTACTCAGAGCTGCCCCTGGAGTCATTTATATCTCTTCGGGATAGAATTTTCCCCCTTAATAATTCTTTAGCGCGCAATGCCTTTTCAATTTTTACGGCTTCAATTGCAGTTTCGCGAAAGATCCGATTCCTTGAAATTTTTTGTTCTATTTCCGCTTAAATCCTCGTATCAAACAGTCCCGAAATTCATTTTCATATCTTAAGATGTCCGCTTCGGTTATAGGTGTATTTGGTACCTGCGATCTTATTGCATCTAATATTTGATTCCCTAATTCGCGAGCCCGGATGATGAATGACAATGCAGATTCATTATCACGTTGAAAAATTTCTCCCATCTCCCCTTTTAACTGATACAATGACTTGGAAGGCTCGTACAATTCTTTCAGATGAGATAAAAAATCATTAACCGTCTCGAAAACTTCTCTTCGAATAGCTCCTCGCGCTTCACCCCGTAATCTACTCCGCAACATTAATACCAAATTTCGCTCGAGTTCTTGAGGTACCATCGCTTGCGCTTCTTTACACTCCTCAATAAAATAGGCCAGTGGTATATTCTGACCAGTGAAACAGGGAACCGCTGCGACTGAATATTCAATTGGGTTTGACAAAATCTCGTGAATCTGATTCATATTTTAAACTGATAGCTTTCAGCCGTACAAAAAAAAATATTGAATTCAATTACCCGTCGGACTTGTTAATCTTCTAAACGCGCTCTTTTTATCACACTAAATCGTTGTTACTCTCACTCGTCTTTTAGTCGTTTATGATTATGATTATTATTATGATTACTATTATTATTATTACTTTTTAATTTGATACGCTCTTTCCTCCGCCCTTTGTTCGGATGTATGGTTTTTCTCGATTGCTTACACGCCCTCGCGTACCCATCTTACGTATTCTGCTACAATTATTTAACTCGAATTATATTGAGCCGTTTTTCGAAAAATAATGCTTAGACATGGTCGGACAACGCGGGCATTTCAATCGCGAATCCCACTTCTGACACCAAAATTTTTTTTTATGTTACGTCCGGAATGACATAACATAGAATTTAGTCCCTTATTTTGAGTCAAGACACTGAAGTCTTCTACTCGGGTAACGGGGACCACGTTATTCGGTGTCGAGCATGGATAGGATACGGGAAATGTATATGTTTCAGAATTATAGTAGTAATAAAAAGTCAGGACTTACTGTGTTTGCTGATTTATTGAAAATTATTGATAATTGTACTCTACAATCGATGTTCTGGTGGCTGGACAACTTGGACCTTTCCCGGGAACTAGTATTACTGGTTGGCAGCGGATGGTGCGAAGGCGGTTACGTGGCTGGTAGTCTTCTTGTTTGATCACACTATCACTGAATTTATTCTTTCCGCGATATTCGAGCCTTAACGAGAGGTTTCACGAACGGAGTACTGAGCGAATAATTTTAACTAATTCCCTTGAAGAGGGCAAAATGCTGATTTGTTACTGACCTATGATGCTCCAATAACTAAAGTTTAGTTGAAAATGGCAATAATTGAAAAAAGAAGAAAAGAAAAAAATATAAAAGATGAAAATAATTATCGGTAACTCCCGGATAATCGATGAGCAAAGGAGACGAGTCAGTTGTCTGGTTCCGGAATTAAAATGTTACTTTGAATACCAAGAAGTTAACAAAGAAAGATTCGGTGATTATTGATATACTCGTTACAGCGCGTACAGATAACAATAGGCTAAGACTGAAGAATAAGAATGACGAGTAAGATCAAAAACTATAAAAAACTAGACGCTGTGGTAACTTGTGTGCCCCTTATATACGCTAGCGATTAGGTGGATACGGACAAAGAATAAAGAAAAAGGGGGGGTTACGCGTCTAATATTCTTATGGCGGACCTCTAATTTTAATAAAAAGATGGAAATCTTAATTCAGTTCGGGGAATCTCCAAGTGTTATAATGGCTACCGGTGAGTAGAAGGCCCGGCCTTCTGATAAAATAGATAACGATGCCCAAATCCTCCGGAGTAGGGTAAAGGGGGTAGGCGCAGGCTGGTATAAGTGTAATACCTCTGCTAGGGAGGTGGGTTACCGTCTTGCTTGAGAAGGAGTAGGGAGGAGGGACTGATAAGCGAAACGCTCTCTAGTAGGGATGCTTGGTAACAAAGGGGAATAGGTTATATAGTGAACAATAACTTCCCAAGATGAGGGGTATTTGGGTCAGGGATGCAAAGGGCTGGATCTGGCAATGGAAGACGAAGAGGTATTGCCACAGACCGGCAGGCTTTGAAGTTACGAAAGACTTTTTGAATTTTAATCCGGCTATCATAAAATTCGGCGCCGGCATGGCTGCCTCTTTGTTGAGTAACCCGACTGATAAGAGATGCCGAAGAGATATCGCGTTAACATAGATCTCCGTTGAAGCTGGTAATAATTTGAAATAAAACAAAGGAGTCATAAAGATTACTATTTAGTATTACGTGTAACTGGTATATCACTGGATACGAATAAGCCTCATCAAATATCGAGTAGCAATCTATTTGCTTATCATTAGTGTGGTGACAAGCCAGATGATTCTGTTATCATTTCTTTTAATTTAATAGCTCTCGGGGAACTGGCGATTGTATCATATCGTGGCATCATTTACACGACCTAATTTGATATTCAATTTTTTATCAATCTCTCATTAGGGCTCTGGCGAGAGAAGTAACGGTATTTCCTCAAACGATATCAGTAAATTAAGAAAACCTGGTCCCCTTTTTTTTTTATTTAATCGAGTAAATATTACAAGACGTGTAAAATATTTGTCAACCGTTTACGACGTAACACTACAATTGAATGAAAAAAAAAAAAAATAATAATAATTATAATAATTGTAATTATGAGAAAAAGTTTTATCAATTTTACAGTACAATTATAATAATCATTAGTAGTTAATATGGTTAATTTGCAAGCACTTATTGAAAATTGCTCACTACTACAGGCTAAATTGTATTATCTAGGGATCAAAAAGCCATGATTTTTCAATACGTACTCATCTACTTCTATTTCTTATTTATTAATATTTTGAATTTAATTACTGGACTTCTAATTTTTGAAATAAAATCGGTACGATTCCAAAAATATATTGTCTTGAATAATAATGAACATTAAATGTCGTCTATGTACACTAGCAATGCCTCAGTGTTTTGTTATAACGTTTTTTATTTATGAAGAAGGCGAAATGTCAATACTTGAGGCAATAAAATTCAACAAATAAAAAATAATTTTTTATTTACAATAATAAGATTAATTTTTTTATTTCTCATTTATGAATTTAATTAAATTAAATATTTTATCCATAATATTCATATATTTTTTAACTTTTTGTAAGAATAATTAAGAACTTTCTGCAGCAAAAAAAATTATTGTTTTAATCTATTTTTTTTTAAGTCGATTTTATGTGTAATTTTTTTTTTTTTTTTATTTACGATAATTCTGAAAAATTATCCAACTTCTAAATTTATTAAACTTCACGATCAATTGAATGAATAGTTATTAAGTTATCTAAAAAATTATATTAAAAGTATTTTGAGTTAGTAATTTCGTCGTTTGAGACATCATGAATAAAACTTTGTCAAACTACTGACTTTATTGTTGTTCAAATAACTAAGCTAACGAGACCAATATTAGGACAGCTACAGCAATTTCAAAGCTCCAGTAAAAAATCTAGTTTAAATTATAGTGATATAATACATTAAAACAATTTTAATAGCCGCTAAATATATGAGGAATTTTCTAAGCAATTATTGAATGTATACAAAAATTAATAAAAAAAAAAATATTAAATAGTAGAACAGTTAAACCAATCGGGAAACAGGTTCAAAATTCAGTACATCCGGCCAAATATATAATCGATAATAATATACCAAACTAACTTATCACTGATAGCAAAAAGTTACACTGCAAAAAAATCTATATATATATATACCATTGTAAATTTCTGTAAGAGATAGCTTGATATTATCATCATCTTTTGACAGATGAGTAACTCCAAATGTATTAAATTCATGCGTTATAGAAATTTCGTCCGATTCTTTTTCAACATCTATATTGCGTGTCAAACATGGTCGTTTTAATGGAGGGAAAGTCGAATTTTTTGGTGTTGACATTTTATTTTCAGATCAATTTTTATTATTAGTAAAAGCCATTTGCTTTGTTTTATTCAAGGGATCATCATTAAAAAAAATTGCTCTTTTTACTGAGCTTCCATCAATGGCATCACTGTCACCTAAAATTTTACTTGTCCATTTTTGTTTAATGTGGACACTTTCTGGGTGTAGACCGTGTTCGGGAGAAATATTGCCTTCTCTCTCTTTCATAATTTTCATTAAGGTTCGTAGATTAGCTGATGACAAAATAAAATTTTTAAATAATAATGATAGCTGATTTTTTTAGTTTTATTTTATATATATCTCATGAAAATGAAAAAAAAAATAAAAAAGAAAAACGAAAATTAAACATTAAAAAAACAAATATTATTAATCATTAGAAATATTATGACGTATTCGGTTAATTATTTTTATGTATACAGTGATTTCTTTAAATATAAATTGAATTAATTAAACGTGTTTCATTAGCTATTTAGTTAAAATAATTTTTAAAAAATTTGTGCGTGTCGATCAAGTACTTTTTAGTCCATAAAGAAATCAATTAAATGAATAAAATTTAGTCATCGAATATAATTAGTGATTTAACCTTATTTGTAACGTATTGCTTACAAGAAACTGCAATGACACAGGCATCATAAACTGGCCAGCCACCTAGCGCTTCTTTCCTTTTTTTTGATAGTTTCTCTCTCCATTCAATTATGTATGAAATATCCGGATCTTCTTCAACTTCCCATTCTTCTAATAGGAAATCTCGTATCCATTCTATAGGAATCCCAAGTGTATAAGTTTGATCGAATTTGCCTCCAATCCAACGAACAAGAGCATAGAGTTGCTTAGTATTTTCACCCATCGATGTTATTATATCCGTTACAGTTATCACTCCTTTTACTTAGTATTGCAACATGTGTATTTTATTTATTCTTAACTTTTATTGTAAATTATGTAAATAATCCTGATAGTTTGTTTGTATGTATCTAAGCAACCAAATAAATATTTAACAAGCAATTTGAAGTTATTCTATTTTGTTGTCAATAAAAACAATAAAAAAAAGTGTTAATTAATTTCATAAAATATCAATCCTTGAAAGAATAATTGACGGAATAAGAGAAAAATAATAACTCTACTCATGAAAGGCTTAAAATCTACAACAGAATTAAAAAAAAAAAAAAGAGACGAGGTCCATATATGTCATATAATCTATTTGGAAGTACGAACAAAATAAATTCGAGAACGAAACGAAACTGGAAATCGAAGCTCAAAGCTCAAATGTAGTATTTGCAAAGAAATAGGCTATAAACTTTTTTTCAATCACAAATAATACGGAAAAAATCATGATAAAAATAATTAATTAAAATAATTGATTAAAATAATTATTAATTATAAAAATAATTAATTAAAAATAATGATGTTTAATTATGTTGTAGACAAAATTCAGCTTCAATTAATATTTTTTCTATTAGTGAAAAGGATTAAGATTTAAAAAAAAAAAATAATGTGAGTGAGAATAATCTGAAAAATAAAAAAAACAACTACTATAAATATATGTTGTTAAGGTTGAAGTATTTATCCTCGTGTTAAAATCAAAAGGGATTATAAAATTTATAATCTCGACCAATAGATTGCTAGGGTTTTTCAAAAGAAAATAAAGTTCACACTTGTGGGCTTCAATTTTTTGAAAATCTCATGGAATTGAAGCCTAAAGAAGTTAATTTTTTCATTTTCACCTATGTACTTGGAGGATCGTTCTGTGTAAAAATATTCAAATGATATATTTTTATAATCTCTCTCTCTCTCTCTCTCTCTCTCTCTCTCTCTGTCTCTCGCTCTCGCTCTCGCTCTCTCTCTCTCTCGCACGCTCACTCTCTCTTCCCTAGTAGCATTCGTAAGGAAATCTGAATCAATCTTGAGGCACCATACTTCTGTAAGCTTCTTGCGTGAGATCCATTAGGTCAGACTTGCTGCAGAATTACTTAAGATACCTGCAGATGGCTACTCTTTCTTCGTCAAACGTCTATACAGCATTAATATAATAAATTCAGTGGTCGTCTCTCAACATTTGATTTAATTTTATCGATCGATAATACTAATATAATGCTTTAAGTCTTGTTTGAAGATTCCATAAGAGGTGTTTGCTGAAGAATCTTCGTGACGTAACTTACTAAGATGCTACTAGGGTTACTTTTTGATGAATTTATCAACTATTTTTCTACGTAAAACTGATTCTTAAATTTTTTAAATTTCAAGAACGTCGATGTCATGAAAAATTTTGTTAATGGTTTATCAATGGAATAAGACGTTGAGCTAAATATAGCTGTAGACAATTTTGGCTTAAATTGAAATAATGAAGTATTTAACGAGGTGATTTAATTATCTTTATGAATTTTTTGTAATCCAAATATAATAGTTGGTGGAATATATTATTTTAAAAAAGTATACGGAAATGAATATAATTTACCTTAAAATTTTATGAAAATCTATGGATTTCTATGATTGACTATTAAAATTCTAAATGAAATCTCAAATTAAAAGCAAAAGACTTTTTCAGAATTTTATAAAACTGTACACAAAAAAAACATTTGTTACTGACTCAGTCCTGTTACTGTAACAAGTCAAGTCCTATAGTTGCAGTAGCGCTTGTCCTGTGGCTGCAACAGAACTGTAAATATTGCAGGATAGTTTTGTTGCCGCGACAGGATCAGTCTCATAATAGTACAGTCTTAAAATGAATCAGTGAAAAGAACTCCAATCAGTGAATATTCACTGCACAAATAGTCCCAAGTATATCACTAATTCAATCAGTGATATACTTGGGACTGATTCGCAGTGAATATTCACTGATTTGCAGGACTTTTTACTGATTTTTTTTAAGAGAGTAACAGAGCTGATCCTGGCACTGCTACATACCAGATTCGTTGAAGGTACAATATCTTGAGACAGGTTCTAGCCCGGTCGCAGCTAAATTTTTTTTCCGCGTTGCGATAATTATTTTCAGAATATGCAAAAATTTCTTGATAGATTTCCATATAAATTTTTAAAATAGTGTGTTTTATCATTACACAGAAAAAAAGAATTTTTCTGGCGCAAAAAAATTTTTTCTTGTCCTAAGAAAGTTTTTACTTGACTCAAGAAATTTTTTGTGTTATAAAGTGAAAACAAAAATTTTCTTGGGGTGAGAAAAAATTTTCTAGCAACAAGAAAAAAATTTTTAAGGCGATAAAAAAATTCTTGAGCCAAGAAAAATTTTGGTCTTCAATTAATAATACAAAATATTTCTTGCGCCAGGAAATACTTTTTTTCTGTGTAAGCACCTCATGATTTCTAATGTAAATATAATTTGAACTTTGCAGGAAAAGTCAGAAAAAATAGACGTTCCTATTTCTGAGGTAGAGATAAGCAAAGTATCTGAAAAAATTATTAATGTAGATGCTGATACACATTTGTGAAATTCAAAAGATTTACTATTAGAAAGCAATAAATTAACAACTGACGATTTTATAAAAATTTTATTCACGTTAGCTATTAAATTAAAGAATAATTTATCATATACAGCTGCTTTACATTTTGTTCAAGCGTTAAATGTTTTCACTGATGGTTCAAGTAGAGCTTGTTCTAAGTATTATTGGATTCAGATTTGTAATGAATATTCACATGCTGTGACTACTCATAGTGTCTGTATTAATTGTGGCGACTATCTCGGAGTAAGCACTAAAAAGAACTTAAAATGTAACAAGTGTTCATTACATATGAAATGTGAGTCGTCGGATGGGTCTTTCTTATGTTTATCATTAGCAGACCAACTCCGAGATATTTTTGAAACTTCCAATGTTCACGATCTTTATTCACAACGTCGTCAAAAGCTCAATAAATTTGCGATAGAAAATATTTATGATGGTATTTTATATGAAAAATTGATGAGAAATACCACAGACACTATAACTTTAAACTTCAGTGTTGATGGAACACCAATTTTTGATAGTTCTAATAACTCCGCGTACTCCGTATTATGTACAATTAATGAATTATCATTATCAGAACGTCGAAACCACATACTTTTTAAAAGTATCTGGTATGGAAAAAGTAAACCCAAGAATATGAATGCCTATTCAACACCTTTCGTTGAGGAAGCAAAAGAATTATACACCAATGGCTTCGACTATTACTACCAAGGCCACAAATATAATAAAAAAGTTATTGTCCTCATGGGTGTTCGTGATTCTGTAGCACGGCCACAGGTACGATGTTCTACTCAGTTTAATGGAAAATACGGCTGTGGGCTCTGTCTTAATCCTGGTAAAGAAATCGAAAAAGGTGCTGGGTATACAAGAGTTTATCTTTTGGAGGGTAACGATGCTTTTGGAGAAGGGTTAAGGAGTCATGAAAAAACATTAAAACATATTGAAAAACAAAAAAAGGGGATGAAAAAAAAATCTATTTTGTGTGACCTTCCATATTACGATATGATCAATAATCTAGATGCAGACTGGATGCATTGCGTTGCATTAGGTGTGTACAGGCAATTTTGTACTTTATGGTTTTGTCCTACTTACAAAGGCCAATCATTTTATTTTGGGACTATCTTGAATGATATCGACGAGCTTCTGTTATCCTATACTCCTACCGTTGAAATTTCACGAACACCTCGGAAAATGAGTGATCGGGTCCATTGGAAAGCCCATGAGTGGGTTATTTTTCTCTTGTGCTATAGTTTGCCAATATTAAAAAAATTTTTTCCAATTAAGCTTGTGGATCATTGGGCTTTGCTTGTGGATGGAATTTCGATCTTAGTAAAAAGATCTATTATGCCATCAGAAATCGTCTACGCTGAAAAATGTTTAGTTGACTTTATGAAAGGCGTAAAAGCTTTATACGGTGAACAGCATCTTAGTTTTAACGTACATCTGCTCGCACATTTACCGCGCAGTGTAAGAAACTGGGGTCCACTCGATGGTCATAGCGCATTTTTATATGAAGATGAGAATCAAAATGTAAAACTTTCTGTCAAAAGTTCTAACGGCGTACCAGTTCAAATTATCAATTCTTTCAGGCTTAAATGTGCAGTTAACAAATTAAAAAGTTTATATTACGAGAATTTAACTTTTAAACAAAAAAAATGCTAGATCACAAAATGAACCCCCATCCTCGTTTAAACATTGGTAACTTGGGAATATTAGGCAAGTTTGAGGTATCTGAAAAATTATCAAGAGATAAAATCCTAGCATTGCTAAGAATTCACATAGAAATTCAGCAAGACGACATTTTTTACACATACAAACGTTGTATGATTAATAGCGAAGTCATACATAGTACCTCGTATAAACGAATGACTAAACAAGTCAATCATAAAGTGATATTAGCTGATAGGGAATTATTTGAAATCCAGGAATTTTTAACCATAAAAAGGGATAGCTATTTCAGTAGTTATCTGATTGGAAAATATTACAAACGACACTATGAAAAATTTTTGAAGAATCGAAGATTAAATCATCTGATAAAAATTGAGAGAAAACTTGATGATTTAGCAGCTGTTTCGATTGATAAAATTATAGGAAAAGTGATCATAATTAATATAGAACAAGAAAACTATTCCATTGCGTATGAGCATCCTTGTGGCAATGAAATGTTATATTAAAAATGTAATTTAAAAAAAACGAGAAATAATAATTGTAATTTTACTGTTGTTGTTTTTGTCATTAATATTATAAATTAAAAATAATTGCTGATTGATAAATAAATTTTGATTTTCGAACTGAATAGCTGAATGATAAATTGATTATAACACTATTGAAATTAATTATCTACTCATTATTAAAAATTTCACAAAAGTCTGTAAAATATATCATGAGATTATTGTAATTTTATGCAAAACTGCCCCAAGTTAGAATCTTATATGCATATTTATATATATATATATATATATATATATTACATAATGTGACATTCTTATTATCAATGTTATTAAATTTTGATTTTGTCAACTATCAATCGAACTTAAATCCCCATTACTTGAAAAATATTCAAAGGTTTCGGCAGCAGTTAAAAAGTATAAATCGATATCGATTTATATATGGATTTTTATAAGTTTATAGAAATAAAGATTTGATTATTTCTATTTAATGAATTCTATTGTGATTTATGTACAAAACCAAATTTATGATTAGGTGCATTATTTACGTAGGATGATCAATTCGATTATTTGAGTTAACTAATGCCATGAATTTTCCTTAATTATAATTGTTTAGCAGACTAGAGTATCAGACTACAATCCAGAGTTAAGCCGCATCGACGTGGGTCAATAATTAGACGGATGACCCCTCAGAATAATGATAGTTAACCGATAGTAATATTTTTTTGTTTCATCAATTTAAATTCAACCACTTCATTCCATTCACTTTTCTTCCTCAGTTAAACTGAAAAATTGAATATTCATTTTCCCGATTGAAAAAACATTTATATGATATATTTTTGAGTATATTATCCAATATATAATGCGATATATTGGGAAAGTATAATGAACATTATAAATTTTTTATATAGCATTTAGTATACTTTATAATATATGCCTCAATTATAATTCATTATATTGGAATTTATAACCGGCAAATTATATTTTGAAAATATACAATGCTCTATAATAAAATATATATTTTCTTTTACAGTTTGTGTTATAAGAAAAAATATACTTTCAAGTTATATCAACATTATATTCAAACATGCATAAATTTTTGCCGTTTTATATAATTATATATTTTCGTATATAAAATAAAAGTATACATTTTTTTCATGCGGGATGACATAGCTTTGTAGGAAATTTAATGCTCTACATAAAAGGTCTGATGTACTTAATTGATTACTCCAACCGTTCAAACGATATTTGTATTCAAACCCCAATGCTTTCTGATTACAATAATTTTTTGATAACTTTTTCAAATTTATCCATAACATTCATGGATTCTAGAATTATTCATATGAATTTTAGCTCATTATAATAGAGTTAAGCTATTTACTTCATATTTAACTTTTTTCCAAGTATATAATATGTTCTAATCAACTTTTATTAGATATTTTGTTTTTATTTATTTTTCCTTTAAAATCATGACTTACTATTTTTAACTGGTTCTAAAAAATTTAATTCTAATTTTTTTCCCCATAAAATTAATAATTGAATATATTCATTAAATATATATAAATAAATAATTAAATATACACTAGTCCCAAAAATTAATAGATAGAAAATAAATTCGAAATTTTTGGGTGATTTTCAACATGCTGTAACTCGGTGAATAATGGTCGTAGAGTAGAAATAAAAAAAGCAAATTGTAGCCTCAAGTTTCTAGTTTTCATATCTGGACCTTAAATATTTTTAGCATGCTCGGTTCCGGAGTAGTCCTAAGAAAACTGACGAAAAAAAAATTTTCAAAATTTTGGCTCGTCTTTCAACAAGTCTATGGGCTTCAACAAATTTTTTTGGATGATCTGACCTTAGGACTCTTTTAGAAAATTTTATGCCCCTCAATTCGGCGGGCTTAAAAAGTCTCTACGACAAGTTGGCGCCGAGTTATCATTGATCAAAGCAAAAAAGTCCATTTTGGCTTTGATAATCAATAACTCCGAACGTATTGGTCGTACAGAGAATAGAAGTAAGGTTTTGAAAACTGGAAAACATTCTCTATAAGACAAAATTAGTTGCTTTTGATAAAAAAATTTTTTTTGAAGCGATAATGTTTTTTAAAAAAATAGGTCTAAATTCGCATATTTAAGGATATTCGGAAATCTTGCTATAACTTTGGATATAGTGGATGAACAAAGGATATCGTCATTTTTTTTTTTACCTCAAAGTGTCCTGAAAATACCCTAGAAATTTCAAAGCGCTGCGATTTTTCTTTCTTAGTGTCCCGAAGCTTTAAATTTATCGATTTTGCCAAAAATCTCCATAATTGGTAGTTTTTCGGTTTTTGGTCTTTTTTTCGATTTCCAAATGTTTTTTTCACCAGAAATCTTGATTTCTTCAATCAAAACGATTGTTTATCGAAAAGAATCGATAAAAAAAAATTTTTTTAAAAAATTTTTTTTTTTCAAAATTTTTTTTTTTCAAAAATTTTTTTTTTTCAAAATTTTTTTTTTTCAAAAATTTTTTTTTCGTTGTATTCGCAATGATTTATGATTGTCAAAAGAAATTCCTCAATTTTTTTTTACTGTCGGTATGTGTGTAAGAAGCGTAAATTCGACCGTGCAATCTCCACGTGGTAAGCTTTAGGAAACGCTAATGCGGGCGGCGAAAAAAAATTGAGGAATTTTTTTTGACAATCATAAATTATTGCGAATACAACGAACGGAAAATTTTTGGAAAAAAAAATTTTTGAAAAAAAAGAATTTTGAGAAAAAAAAATTTTTTTTTTTTAAATTTTTTTTTTTGATTCTTTTCGATAATCAATCTTTTTGATTAAAGAAATCAAGATTTCTGGTGAAAAAAACATTTGGAAATCGAAAAAATGACCAAAAACCGAAAAACTACCAATTATGGAGATTTTTGGCAAAATCGATAAATTTAAAGCTTCGGGACACTAAGAAAGAAAAATCGCAGCGCTTTGAAATTTCTAGGGTATTTTCAGGACACTTTGAGGTAAAAAAAAAAATGACGATATCCTTTGTTCATCCACTATATCCAAAGTTATAGCAAGATTTCCGAATATCCTTAAATATGCGAATCTAGACCTATTTTTTTAAAAAACATTATCGCTTCAAAAAAAATTTTTTTATCAAAAGCAACTAATTTTGTCTTATAGAAAATGTTTTCCAGTCTTCAAAACCTTACTTCTATTCTCTGTACGACCAATACGTTCGGAGTTATTGATTATCAAAGCCAAAATGGACTTTTTTGCTTTGATCAATGATAACTCGGCGCCAACTTGTCGTAGAGACTTTTTAAGCCCACCAAATTGAGGGGCATAAAATTTTCTAAAAGAGTCCTAAGGTCAGATCATCCAAAAAAATTTATTGAAGCCCATAGACTTGTTGAAAGACGAGCCAAAATTTTGAAAATTTTTTTTTCGTCAGTTTTCTTAGGACTACTCCGGAACCGAGCATGATAAAAATATTTAAGGTCCAGATATGAAAACTAGAAACTTGAGGCTACAATTTGCTTTTTTTATTTCTACTCTACGATCATTATTCACCGAGTTACAGCATGTTGAAAATCACCCAAAAATTTCGAATTTATTTTCTATCTTTTAATTTTTGGGACTAGTGTATATTTAATTATTTATTTATATATATTTAATGAATATATTTAATTATTAATTTTATGGGGAAAAAATTTAGAATTAAATTTTTAAGAACCAGTTAAAAATAGTAAGTCATGATTTTAAAGGAAAAATAAATAAAAACAAAATATCTAATAAAAGTTGATTAGAACATATTATATGCTTGGAAAAAAGTTAAATATGAAGTAAATAGCTTAACTCTATTATAATGAGCTAAAATTCATATGAATAATTCTAGAATCCATGAATTTAATGGATAAATTTGAAAAAGTTATCAAAAAATCATTGTAATCAGAAAGCATTGGGGTTTGAATACAAATATCTTTTGAACGGTTGGAGTAATAAATTAAGTACATCAGACCTTTTTTGTAGAGCGTTTAATTCCTTTCAAAACTATGTCATGCTCATTTGACAATAATGATTTTTTAATGAGGGAGAAAATAAAAAAAAAAATTTTTTTTCGATAATTTCTTTAAACTTTGATCTTGGATATCTTTGAAATGGTGAAAGTAATCGCTTACACATATCTGATCTTTTTTGTAGGTCATCCAATTTTCTACAAAGTTATGTATTAAGATTTAGTAAAAAAATTTATTCATAATGAGATATGATGTTTTTTATAAGGTACTAAAGAAAAAATTGAAAACTGTGATGAGGAGGATCTTCCTATTAATATTAAGAGCTCAAACTTGAAGTATTTTCTAGAGGTGCCAGAGAACCAACTTTTCAATTTCGGAAGTTAAAAAAAAAATATTTGCTTTTTTTGAATCACCCTAGTACATATATATTAGTCGGTATCATCGATTATTGTATCATAAGTCTTTCCGATTAGAAATAACATTCTCGTATTTGCAAGTCTGTGGGAGCTCGCAAAAGATGAGTAAATATTTTGAAATAGAGATATTCACGGCCGATAATGTCACTGATCCAAAGAATGTGCAATTCAACTGTTATGTGAGTATATGAATAGCCAGTGTACGTTCTTTCACACGATTTACGTGACTGTCTGTATATATATATATATATCTATAGTCACGGCGATTCACGAGCCTTTATCGACCTGACATTAGAACAATCGTGCTGGATCCGTTATTGAATAGGTCATGATGTATATTTCCCATTATTGTACTTGCATTTTACCTTCACTCTCATCGAACTTAAAACGACAATTCGTCGATAGCTATAATAGTTTATCATGAAATATATCCATATATATTAGACTGTTTCAATGGGACTCTTATTATTTTATTTTTTTTTTCTTTTTTTTTTTTTTGAAGAACATTGAAAAACCAAAAGAGTATCTTAAAATCAAACGCCAGTTAAAATTTGAGCTCTTGATATTACTATTAATAGGTGGTTGGTTTATAATTTTCGAATTTCCATTTAGCAGCATGCTTAAAAATTCATAACTTCCGAACAAATCAAGATACGTCCAATCTCCAGGGTAAAATTTTGTAGCAAATTTACTGATCTACAAAAAAAGGTCTTTATGATTTTTGCACAAAATTCAAACATTTACAAGATATCTACGATCAAAATTTGATACAATTTAAAGAACTTGTTATTTTCCGTTCTGAACCCGGGAAAAAAAATCCATATCTGGCCATATATAATTAGATATGAACATATAAGGTCATATATGAGTCATATATGATTCATGTATGTTTGTATATGAGTCATACATGTTCATATAAGATCATATTTGGTCATGTATGATCATATATGATGCAACCTGAAGTATTTTTACTCAATATCCAGTCCATATAAGATCATATATGACCATATATAATCATATATGATTCATTTATGATTGTATATGAGTCATACATGTTCATATAAATTGATATATGGTCATGTATGATCATATATGATACAACCTAAAGTATTTTTACTCAATATCCAGTCCATATAAGATCATATATGACCATACATAATTATATATGATTCATTTATGTTCGTATAAGAGTCATACATGTTCATATAAGATGATATATGGTCATGTATGATCACATATGATATAACATAAAGTATTTTTACTCGATATTCAGTCCATATAAGATCACACATGATCATATATAGACAAATATGCACATACACTGTAAAAAGAGCGGTGTTAAAAATGGACTTATTTTAACTCCGCCCGGTGTAAAAATAAAATTACACCGGTGTTAAAGTGGAGTAACCGGTGTAAAAATGGAGTAGAACCGGTGTCAAAGCGAGGTAACCGGTGTAAAAGCAGGGTAACCGGTGTAAAAGCGAGGTAAACTGCGTCTGCTTGGAAAATGAACTTTAAAGATTATAAAACACAACAAATGTCAGTTTTTTTATGAAAATTAATTAAAAATATCATTTATTAAAAAGTGTAGTAATTGAGTAAATAAAAATATTAACAGAATAAAATATTTTAACACTCGTAAAGAATATCTACACCGGCAGCGGCGTTATTTTAACGACGGAGAATTTGTTTTAACACCGGTTTAGAAAATTTACACCGGCGGCGGCGTTTTTTTTACACCGCTTTCGGTGTTGAAATTTAACACCGCTGATTTTAACACCTACACCGCTTAGACTTACCCCGGTGATTTTTTACAGTGTTTATGAAGATACATAAAAAGTTTTTAACCGATATACAATCCATATAAGATTCTATATGGTCATGTATGATCATATTTGAAAGAACATAAAAAAATTTTACATGATGCTCAACTCGTGTAAGATCAGATATGGTCAGGAATGAACATATATAATAATACATAAAATTTCTTACAAGTTGTTAAATTTTTATAAAATCAGATATAGTCAGGTATGAAGAGACATGAAAATTCTTTACACGACGGTCAACTCATGTAAAATCAGACATGGTCAGATATGAACATATATGAAGACACATACAAATTTTTTTACTTGTACGTGGAAATAAAATTCATGGGTTGATATATCATCATATAAGATCATATTCATGAAGTTTAAATTTTTGTGCTCAATTCATCTAAGCATGATATATAAACATATCCTGAGTGATCATGCAATGCCGCTGTAAGTATAGTTTGCAATACAACGTATCTACAATAATAGAAAAACTGAGTCTCAATCGGTCGATCCGTTTAAAAGTTATAGAATATTTACATACGAACGTACATAGGTACATATATACATTATCCTGAAATTAGACAGAATAGTTTACTAGGACCTCAAAACGTCGAAATATGTTGAAAGCTCGATTTTCGAAAATCGGTTCGAAACCAATAACTTTCTTTAATTTTAAAAAATTTCAATTTTCTGAGCGGGAATTAAAAAAATGAAACCTTAAGTTTAATTTTAATTTTTATTCCGCATTAGAAAACTTAAACTTTTCGAATACCATTTAAAATATTAATATAAACGTAATGTATGTTGGGGTTCCTAAGATCAATATATAAACCTATTAAATAGTCTCAACTATTAAGTTCATGGTTTGGCAGAGTAGTACAATCTTCAACTGATACACAGAAGGATCCAGGTTCGAACCCCAGAAAAATACCGAATATTTTTTCATCGATCGAAAAATTAATAAGGAGTGAACAATAGCTATATATAAATAAATTTCAATGAATGTTGTTGAACAGTAATATTAAAACCTTATTTTTTTAGTTTAAATAATTTTTGTCAAATCTATACGTATATCATATATGATCATATCGAATTATAAATGATCATTAGGGTGATTCATTTTAGACCAACATTTTTTTTTTTCAAGTCCCACTTAAAAATCTTGTAGCATATGCAAAATAAAAAATTCTCACCAAATTTGAGCTCTTAATTTCAATTTGTAGAGGTCTCTCAACGAACTTTTAGTTTTTCCATTTAAATAACATGCGAAAACTTTTTTTTTTTCATTTTTTACGTCCGCATCTCATCTAGAAATGTTTTTTTCGAAATATCATTCTGACGTTCTTATAGTAGACTAAATGCTCTACAAAAAAGTTTTTTGAGTCGAGTCTGTAAGTTCAATATCTCCATCATAATTCGCGTTGCAAATTGTGATTTTTGTGGAAATTCGATTTAAATGCACTTAAAAACGAAACTATTGGTGATAGACAAAAAATTCAAATGACAATTTTGTAGGTCATTCAATGCTCTAAAATAATGTATTAATGACTATCTCTGCACCACCAATAGTTTAGCCTCGAGACGCTCTTAAAGTTCTGTTTTTTCGAAATTATATTTTCAATGAATGTCGAAACGAAACTATTGATGATAAACAAAAAATTTACATTATAATTTTGTAGTTCATTTAATGCTCTGAAATAATGCCCTCGTGGATATCTTTGTACCACCAATAGTTTAACAGCTAAACGCTCTTAGATTTAAATTTGTTCTTAAAAAAAATAGTGTTGTGATCGATTTCAAGAGCTTGATATTAAAATGGAAATAACCAGAAAATTATGCGGAATTAGAAAAAACTTTATCTGAGATAATCTATGAGAAATAAAATTGTCTATAAAAAAGATTCTTTGATACTCTATGATATGTCCGATGGTTTCACTGGAAGAGTAAAAAGATCTTAAAATTTACTATAAATCTAATTTCAATCTCCAATAACTTTCGAAGAGATGGATTTATCAAAAAATGATTGGGGACTTCTTTTGAAGGGCGTTCAATTCCCTTCAAAAATGTATCCTGGGCTTATTTGTACAGTACGCCATCACCGAGATATAAAAATCCAAACTTAATATTTTCTTTTTCCCATGTTCTTTAAATGAGAAATAGAAAATAGGGATGAGACAGTTGTCGATATTAATATTTCGGGCTCTAATTTTAACAGACATCTTTTTTTACCTTCTTTCAAGTATAGATCCTGTTAGACTGTTGAAAAAAACAAGTTGTCATAAAAGGACACACCGTAATAAATACATTGAAAGTAAATTTTAAGAACAAATTTAAATCTAAGAGCGTTTAGCTGTTAAACTATCGGTGGTACAAAGATATCCACGAGGGCATTATTTCAGAGCATTAAATGATCTACGAAATTGCGATGTAAATTTTTTGTTTATCATCAATAGTTTCGTTTCGACATTCATTGAAAGTATATTTTCGAAAAAATAGAACTTTAAGAGCGTCTTGAGGCTAAATTATTGGTGGTGCAGAGATAGTCATTAATACATTATTTTAGAGCATTGAATGACCTACAAAATTGTCATTCGAAGTTTTCGTCTATCACCAATAGTTTCGTTTCTAAGTGCATTTAAATCGAATTTCCACAAAAATCACAATTTGCAACGCGAATTATGATGGAGATATTGAACTTACAAACTCGACTCAAAGAACTTTTTTGTAGAGCATTTAGTCTACTATAAGAATGTCGGAACGATATTTCGAAAAAAAAATTTTTAGATGAGATGCGGATGTCAAAAATGAAAAAAAAAAAGTTTTCCCATGTTATTTAAATGGAAAAACTAAAAGTTCGTTGAGAGACTTCTACAAATTGAAATTAAGAGCTCAAATTTGGTGAGAATTTTTTATTTTTCATATGCTACAAGATTTTTGTGTGGGACTTGAAAAAAAAAATGTTGGTCTAAAATGAATCACCCTAATGATCATATCTAATCGAGTATGATCATATCTAATCATATATGATCAGACATGGCCAATTTTCATATATGATCATATATAATTGCTCATATATGATCATATATGGTCCGACATGAATTTTTTTTCCCGGGTAATTTGATAACATATGAGCTATTGAGAGTTAAAAAAATCTCAATATGGTAATTTAATACTCTACAAAAAAGGTTTGACTCAAAATTTTAGCAGATTCAAAAATTTAGAAGATATTCACATCGAAATATCGCTCTGTCTAAAAATCATGATATTTCGTAATTTTGAATATCATAAAATTTTTTTGTCGCTTCTAAATTCAAATTATCATTCTTTGAGTTTAACATTGTTAAAAATATAGTAAAAAATTATTTTTATTAACTCAAAACGAGGAAATATTTTATTTTTTAATCTTAATCTTTGTTTAATAAAGGCATTACCACCGTTAATCATTATTAATTTAATCGATTTGTTTGTTTTTAATGGATAATTAAAAATACATTCTATGTAACTCATACCGAAGAATACATCGTTGAATAATCATTCACAGTCAGTCAGTCTCATAAAATTTTGAATTATAATATCATACTTTCCGATTGGTCAAAAGAGTGGTTAAATATATGTTAAAATACTCATTTTTTATATTAAACCCCGGGATTTTAGTAAAATGCGTGGAGTATCCTTACTTAAGGAAGTTCGATATCGATTATCTGTCCAGAAGATCTCGTGGATTGTCTATTGTATTTTTGTAAGATGAAAACTCCCACACATCAAAATTTCATTAATAGAATATTTTATGAATTGACATACTTTAAGGAATTAATACATTATTTTTTTATCATAATTGCGTTGAATCATAAAAAAAATTGTTTTTCAATAAAATAATTTTTTTTTTAATGAAATAAGTGATTAAAAAATAAACGTCGAAGTACGGCAACAGTGCGTTTGTGATTAGTTATTTTTTTGTGTACTATCGTTGATCACAAGGTTTATTGCTAGCTGGGGCTCAGGTTCAACTCGAGTACTATGTGGTAATATGTATTAGTGAGTATAAACAAAAAAAATGTCAGCTGATATCTGTTTTTAATAATTATAGACAAATACAATATTAAAAAGAGGAAATATTGGAAAGGTAAATTAGTCTTAGAAGCTGTTTATAATAAACGTTCAAAATAAGCAGAACATGAAAAAAAGTTTACACGCTAGACAAATTAGAGGTTAAACACAGTCAAAATGATACTGATGCTGTAAACTAATTAGTTATTCAAATTTCCCGCGGTTGTGTCATTTTATACTGTTACCGTCGTTTCTTAGCTTCATCCCGTTCGGCAGAAAGACGACATACAGAGCTCTTAGATAACATTTTCCTTATCTGACATCCAAAATAGTTATTCCGAAGATAACAGAAAGATATCAGAAAAGCCTCTTTCGCGCCATCTGAAGATATCTTTAAAAGCTCATCGGTTAGACGTCAGAAAGATAACATTTTTTAGAGATCTTAAAGAAATCAGTTTACGGAGATCATAATGTCATCAGTTTTGGGTTTTTCATATCCATAATATATTCAAATTACAAATGGCTGAGAAACTTTGGGATGAATTAGCGCAAGAATGGGATAAAGTTGACTCGTCGAACTTTTAGCAATCGGCAGCCCATCGATATTAATGGTATAAATAATAGTAATGACAATTAAGTCCGGTAGAGTATAATAATCAATAATTCTCCATTGATCAGCCAAGGCATTTTTTAACCCGTAAAGAAAATATTGAGTAAGGTTCGAGAATCGAGAGGTAGATTACTGATTTCTTCTTGATTCGATGTTTTTAATATTTTTAGGAGTTAAGGTTGTTCGGACATTACTGCGACTTTTAGATAAAAATCTGAATTTTTAGTATGCTATTAAATAATATCAAATACGTATAAATTAATTTTTTTAGATACATCTGACGAATAGTTTCTAAGTTAACAATTATTGAAATATCGTAATTTAACACACAAAGTATAGGAAACATAGAGGGAATGCCCTTGTATCGAGTTGTGCAGTTGCTCCTTGTAAAGATAGAAAAACAAAAAACTTTTCTCTTTATTAATTAATTATCGTAGAATACGTTAAAAATAGTTAAAAAGTGTTCTGACGAATGAATTTAAAAACATTTTAATGCAAAGCACAGAAAATTCATAAAAATATTCACCCGCCATGATGAAAAATAATCTATTCACGTGACTTAGATGAGTACGGCATCGTCGCAAGAAATAAAACGCGCTAACCTTTAAAATTAAAAACATAACTGATTATTTCTGCAGATGCATATCGTATTTTATGACAATTTTTAATTTTATTTCTAAATTTATAATTGTGGTAATCTAAAAAAAATTAAACAAAATAATTTTTAATATATTAATACAAAATATTCTACATAATGAGTAGGAGTAAAATAATTTTGAGTTAGTAAAAGTAATTTCTATCATCCATTTTTAAATTTATTATAAATTTTTTAAATTAAATAATAATTAAATAAAATATTTTTTACTCTTCGGAATAAATAAAATTCAACTGAACACTTTCCAGCTAGATCAACGTGAACAGCTGTTCGAAGCGACGTTGTCAGACCTACATTATGAAAAAAAATACTTGAGTCAAAAGTATTTTATTTTTTATTTATATTAATTAAATAAATGAATTAATCCGT
Organism: Microplitis manilae; assembly: GCA_030273425.1. Lineage (NCBI taxonomy): Eukaryota > Metazoa > Arthropoda > Insecta > Hymenoptera > Braconidae > Microplitis > Microplitis manilae. Next base: position 7,243,671 of record CP092727.1, read on the forward strand.
TCTAATATAATGATAAGTACAGTCTAAATTTAAATAATGAATATAAATAATTACATTTTCAATTTTTGGGAAAAAAAATTTAGATTTTATTTTGATTTACGGGGTACTGTCCGAACAACCTTAATTCGCTGCTTCACGTGATATATTGAAATCAGTCACCCACTAAGTTAGTTTCGATGGTAAACTTGTTTCATTGATAGCTACTAAAGCATTCTATTTTAATTGATTACAGATCAATAATATACGTAAGTCAGAATTGCCACTAGTTTTACTGTCAGAACTTTAATTATTTCATTTTCATTAAGTTTTTCGCCATTAATATTATTGGTTATATTAATATTTCTTTTATTATCAACATCATCCAATTCATCACAAGATATATCATTACTCACAAACCATGAATTATTTTCTTTCTACTGTTTCACTTTCATCACTAGATGAATTTTCAAAATTATGTAACTTATTTAAAAAACAACGTATTCGTTTTTTTTTTACGTTTTCCACAAATTTTTGAAATTTTTTCTTTTCAACATTATGCTATTGTATTTATAATAACTAATTATATGTAATTACTTTAGAGCAGAATCAATAAATAATGTTTATAATCATTACCCAGTGAACACATGACCTTCATATGACGTCATAGATAGGTCATATAAAGATCATAAAATTTTTACATAGTTATGACATAAAAATGACTTCATTGATGACTTTGAGATGATGTCATATAGTGTGACATAATTATATTTCATGTTTCGTTCTCGAGATCACATTGTAGTACTGTCTCGTACGCCAATTGTCACCACAAAGTTCAGCTGTAAACAAATTGAAATTAGCTACGTTATCACCTGAACATATATCCAGCTTCATTCTGTTTTTTGTGCGCCTCAAGTCAGCATCGTATTTTATTTTGTTTTCTCAATTGACTTTATTTGATTTAAAAAAAAAAAAAAATAATATGAATAAACGTAAATCCTCAAATGATACTCCTTTGGGGCTTGATTTTCTGAAAAAGAAATTAAAAAAATATTTGGATCTGATTGACCAGATGTCATCAGATAAGCAAGACAGTGACATGTCTGTCAAAACTGACAATGAAGGTATCATTTACACAAATAAATCTGGTTTATCATCATTTATAATTCATAAATAATTTATTATAATTAATTTATTATTTTTTCATAATAAATTCGGGCGATTATTTTCATAATAATTCGTACCATTTGGATTAACCCAAAACAAATGAATTAATAAAAATAAAAATAAAAAAAAAATTTGAATTGTGATTTTTTCTTCGCAATTCGGGCAATTTTGTACTTTTAAGTATTAAATTGTATCATTTGACTGGGTTATATTGAAGAATAGTTATCTTTCTATTTTTGTGTCAAAGAAATTAATTCTTTGATAACATGTATAACCCAGATCTTTCTGTTCCTTTAGGTTCAGATCAAGATGAATTTTCTGAGTCTGATACTGAGCAAAAACTCATTTCCACCAATGATTCTGGTCCAAAGACATCTCATTATGTTAATGATCCTCAAGAGACGGTTGCGAATGTCTCTGCGAGCTCTGACTTACCAGACAAAGCTCGAGATCTGTTGGGAGTTGAGAAACGTCGACAAAAGGACCAAACTTTAGATTTCCACTCCAATCTTGTTGCTTGCTGGCAAGAAACAATTTCAAAAGGAATGGAAATGTCTAAGAAAAAAGAAATCCTGGAAAAATACCCTGAAAAGGGTAATATTAACTTAAAAGCCCCGACTTTGAATCCGAAGCTTGTGCCGTTACTTCATAAATCTGCAATAGGCAGAGATAAACATCTTGCTTCTAATCAAAATCTCTGTGGTCTTTCCTTAATTAGTCTAGGTAAAGCACTTTGTGCTATGTTTTCTGATCACGAAGAACCCCTAGATAAGGACGAAATTTTAGAATTGCTGTGCGATTCTAGCAACATTATGTGCGATTTAATGTTCCAATTGGAGAAAGCTCGTAAAGCTCACATCTACCAATTTGTGGTTACTAAACGCAAGACTGTTTTGGAGGAATCTGTCATGGATGAGTTTTTATTCGGCAAGGATCTTTCCAAACGTATTAAGAATTCCTCTGCTGTTGAAAAGGCGGGTTTGACCTTAAAATCCCAACCTGAAAAGAAAACTTCAGGACCGTCAAAACGTTTTTTAAACTGGAAGAGCCCGTCTGCGTCGCGAGGTGGTCAATCACAGCCGGGCTTCAACCAGAGACCATTCCAGAAGTTTGTCCAGTTTAATCGAACGACACCACCACAAACCCGATCTTTGACCAAACCCAAGGGTCATCAGAGTCAGGTGAACAACCCCAAATAGAGGTTAGTCCCATTGCTGGTCGGCTTAAATTTTTTATACAAGCTTGGTCACATATCACGTCTGATAGTTTCATCTTAGAAACAATATCAGGTTATAAAATACCTTTTTCAACCACACCAGTCCAATCTAAGGAACCCTTTAATAATTTATCTTCTGATAATCAAGGCATGCAAAAAGCTATTGATGATCTTTTAGCTTTGGGAGCCGTCCAAAAGTGTAAAGATGTGGAAGGTCAGTTTCTTTCTAATATCTTTCTCATCCCTAAAAGTGATGGTAAAATGAGATTTATTTTAAACTTGAAAAAGCTAAACAGTTTTATTGACGTAACTCATTTTAAAATGAAAGATATTAGAACAGCCTTGAAATTAATTTCTAAAGGTTGTTTTATGGCTAATATTGATTTGCAAGATGCTTATTTAATGATTCCTATTCACAAAAGTTTTTGGAAATATCTGAGATTTCGCTGGAACGGTCAGCTTTATGAATTTATTTGCATGCCATTCGGATTAAATACCGCTCCGTGAGTATTAACAAAAATCTTGAAGCCAGTTATAAGTATTTGGAGAAGTCAAGGCTGGATGTCAGTGGTCTACTTGGATGATTGGTGGCTTGTAGCTCTATCAGAATATTTATGTCGAAATAATATTGCTACAACTATTAAATTACTGGAGTCACTTGGTTTTTTAATTAATCGTTCCAAAAGTAATTTAACTCCTTCTCAGTCTTGTCAGTTTTTAGGTTTTGTTTTAAATTCAGAGTCTATGACTATAGTGTTACGTAAACTTGTCTGTACATTTATTATTTTTATCATTCGGTGGCAACTAGCCTACACGAATTTTGGACCCGCTTAAATTATTATTATTAGTAGTAGGTGGCTTCCAGCCGACTCTAACTCCAATTTATCTTTAATAATTATCATAAAAACGGTTTACGTAATGAAAGTACTGCCCGTTTTTGTCCTGGTTTTTAAACCAATAGACAGGGATGGGCAACTTTAACTGAGGAATACGGAATGAAACAGAGATTCAGGTTATCCCTTTTTATTGAAAAAAAACACACACGTGATAATGATATAAAAAAGGTATAAAAACAAAATACAATTATTAAATAAAAATAATAATTAAATATAAATGAATTCTGGTCTGACTTACTCGATTCGGCGTTGGATAATTCGATCTATTTTAACTTATTTGTTTAAACTCACTCGAAACTACTTAAATTTGCTCTGAATTATTTGGTTTAAATTTATAAAACAAGAACAATGAGATGTTTAATATCCAATTTTCTAAATAATTCAGAATACAACCAAGAACTGCGACTGTTCACCGTTGTTACTTCCGTCGGACTAACTCTACTCAAAAATTTTTGGAAAATGGGAAACCGACCCTTTCGGAAATCGGAGGGAGTGGGGCGGTGTCTTCCCAAAAGAAAAACTAGGCCAATCATGCGGCCCTTATTCCTCCCACTTCCCTTGGGTACCGATGCTTCGGGTACGCACTCCCTCCACATGGGTCCCCCTCCAGTGTCGACATTGGGTCCGTTTTCCATCCCCTCTACCTTATGACGTATTAGTTTATGTATATTTTTTTCTTATTAAATAAATTTTTATATGGTTTAATTATTTTGTGTATTAATTATTTTATTTGCAATTTAATTCTAATATTTTACGAAATTTTAAAGTTCTATTTTATTTAACTTAAATTATCATATTTTAATCCTCTCTTATTTTTTTTATTTGAATGTTAATATTTTATTCAGAATTTTTAATGGTTTATTTATTTATTTGAAATTTATATTTTACTATTGTTGTAACTCTTAACATTTTACTGCTATATTTTATTTATTTTATATTTTTACTATTATTTAAAATCTTAAAATTTTAATACTATATTTTTGTTTGTTTGATTTCGGTAATATTTCGCTTTTAACAATATTTAAAACTTATCAATCTTTACCATTTAACTGAAAACCTTTTATTCTTTATTTATTTAAACATTCATTTGTCTAGACATCTTAATTTATTTTTAAATGGTTTTCAATTTAGGAAACACATTAAAAATACATTACAATCGTACTGTTTATTCTATGTCTTATTTTAGAGTGCAGTTGCGATAAGAAAGTGCGTCAACTGCCACTCTGGCCTTGGTGAGGATTAAAACTTTCTATTGTCTGTTATTTCGTCTATGGCATATTCTTATTTTTAAACCATTTATTTTTTTTTCAATATTTGAGTATTGTTTCCTTAGTTTTTTTTTTATATTACTAGTCCTGTAGATCTGCCGAAATTCCACCTGATAACGTGCCAGCTGCACCCTGACCTCGAAATTTATGAGAGTCGACAAAGGAATAATAATTTTAGTATTAGATGAAAAATATTCTAAAATATTATTTCCCCAAAAAAAAATTATTATGATTTAACAAAAAAAAAAACATGTCCGATCGGTCGGACATAACACCCCCACTGTTAGACGGAGGCACACATGAGTTTACGAATGTTGCCGACAATTGTTATTCCTTGGTCGTCTCTAGCGTATATCAGATAAGAGATTGTACTTAATTCTAGCGAGTAAGTCAGTTGTTTATGTATAAATACTATTAATAAGAAAACTGTATTACAAAAAAAAATATTAACTATTGGTGTATCTACTTAACGAAGACTCTGCTGGGCTCCATCTGCTTGTGGCCTTCAGGCAGTTCCGGGTAAATCTCACTCTGGTTCAATGGTGCCGTGGGAGGTTCGTTTTTTTCGATGTCCGAATATCGGACCCCATTGGAATGGGGGTCTTCTCGACGTTCCTTTGCTAAATGCAATAACAGATAGGTAATCGAATCCCACAGTGCTCCGACAAGGTGAATGGACCACCCGTAGACAGAATGCAGCGTATATCCATGGACCACAACATCCGCTATCAACTTAACAAATCGTACGATTGCAAAAATTCCAATCACACCAGCACTGATTGTCCCGAATTTTATGAATTTTCCCCATGTCTTCTCCCAAGCACTTTCAGCCAGCTTGTTTAGCACTTCCTCGTTGAGCACGTTGAGCAGAGATGGGTTTGCTTTGGATCCGTTTGTAAATTGTTGGGCCACCATTTCCATTACGGCGTCTTGTTCCATGGTGAACATTATTCTATTTCGCATCGCATCCAGGTCATCTTCGGTATAAATTCCACTAGTTGCTAGGTGAGATGGGCTTTTATATCCCCAGGTTACTTTGGTGCTGGGTTTTAGACTCATCGGTGGTAAGGATTCGACTGGCCTAGGCATAAATCTATACCAGGTCGTTCCTAGCTTGTAATATTGTAACAACGGGGTGTTGCAAGGAATCTCCGTCGCGTATGTTGTGATAATATGAGTTTTTGGTGTTAAGTACAGGCTTTGGTTTCCTCGCTGCACTGGAACTCTATTGTAGCACTTGTCTGAGTGTTGAACCTTCAACTCCACCGGCACGCATTGGACAATGTGAATCACCTCCCCTGCCACGACTGCCATGTATCCAGGTCCCTCCATGAAACGAAATGCGAATTCATCCGGCTGGGTTGAGGCTATTGCTAAAGTATTCTTCAACATCTCCTTTTCTAGCTTACATCTATGTAACATTACATCGAAATACAAAGATTGAACTTGAGATCTAATATACCGTTCAACATATATGAATTTAGCGTTAATGTATAAAAACATATCGAGATTATCGGCATTTGTTTGAATTGCATTATTCCTTTCAAGTAGACCCAGATCTTTACCCGGTACAATAAATAATTTAGGGTGTTCTGTCCTATATATGTTGAGGCCACATGAGTTCTCAAGTCCAGTTATCGCTACAGAAAAGCTCGTGTCCCGTACATTTACAGTAAAAATAGTTTCGAATTTAGTTTCTAGTCTGGTCGAAGGACCTTGGTATAACATAGTATAAGTATTATCTAAACAATATCTTCGTGGCACTGGATCCCAAAAGGTATTACCTCCTTCGGGGTCCACACACGATCCAGTATTTAATTTACAATGAAATCCAGAATTTAAAGATATTCTGTTACCTTCTGTTTTGGCTCTAACTAACATAGTTCTTAGTGTTATTCGTATTGTACCCATGACCACTACTGAGTCCCAAGTACCGTACGGGTCGGAGTACTGCGTGCCGGAACACGCACCACCCGACGTTACGCTACCCGCCAGGGTTATACTCCGCAGCGTGGTTGAATTTGGCAACAATCCGTCAATGATAGTATTTCCAATTCTAAACGTGCCATGGTCGTGCGCTGCCTGGCACGCTTCTCTAGTGACCGTGTGCACATATTCCATATAGGCGTTCTGAACGATAGATATATGGGAGTGCATCCCACAATAATTAATTACTCTATTAATTTCAACTTTACATTGTATGACATTTACATGTTCATATTCATTTAACTGTAGTAAAAAGACGTCTATAAGGGCTGTGTTCACACGGTCGGTTTCTATGTCACATTCATCTATATCTAAAAGTGATATAGTTGTCATATTAAGAATCTTACTCCCGCAATCATATCCTATCATTGCAGATGTTTGATGCCATAAAGTGAGAAATAAAATGATTTTGAAAATCCCCATAGTCCTGTGAACAGAATAACGTGTTAAAGGTTAAAGTCAGGATCTGGTTCTTTTACTACTTTACTCTTTTTCTTTCTTAATTGTCTAGTAGCCTCCTCTGCCGTTATGTGCGATTTCTTTAGCCGATCGGAGTGGACGATTTTTGTTTTGTTCTTTATTTGAATTTTTACATTTCCGTTTGACAAGATTTGTTGAATCAAATACGGGCCATCATAGTGATTACCTAATTTATTCGGTTTTGGTCCCTTTAATAGGAATACGAAATCTCCCTCTCGGAACTTAACCGGTTTTATCTTTTTGTCATACTGTTCTTTAGAACTTAATTTTGCTTGTACTAAATTATCATAAGCTAATTTACGTATATCTAGTAATCGTTTAACCAAATCCCCAATGTAATTCTCATACGTTGGCAGGCAATCCAACTCGTGCAATGGTTCATCCGTCGGAACTCGCGCGATTTTTCCGTAGACTAGTTCATAAGGCGTATATTTAGTACCCTCATGTACACAAGTGTTATACGAGAAGGTAGCTAAATCCAACCAGTCATCCCATTCTTTTTCGCTATTCACGTATTGCTTTAAGTACTCCCCGAGAACGTGATGCGACCGCTCTAGGGACCCGTTTGATTGGGGCCTGAAGGCTGTCGTTTGGATCTTTTTAATCTTAAATCTTTTAGCAATTCGTTGCATAAAGGAACTTACAAAATTTCGACCCTGATCGGTCAATAATGCCTTCGGCGCTCCGAATATGCAGATAAAACGTTTAATGAAAACATCCGCTACCGTAGTGGCTGTCATATTTGTCAAAGGTATGGCGACGCAAAATTTTGATAATTGATCTTGTATTGTTAATATATACTCGTTTCCGCCGGCTGTAACCGGTAATGGACCCACAATATCCATTGCGATTTTTTCGAAAACAGTTCCCGGTGTATCGGTTATTACCATCGGTTGACGCGTTTTTACTCTGACTAATTTTCGTAATTGACAGTCCAAGCATTGCTGAATGCGACGCTGGACGTCCTCTTTCAAATTTTCCCAATAATAATGGTGTTTAATACGATTATAGGTTTTCGAAACCCCCTTATGACCCCCGATTGGCGCGTTGTGGGAGTCGAAAAATATTTTATCGCGCTCCTCTGCTTTAATGTACCGAATTGTACCTAGACAAATAATTATTTTTGGTTTTTGGTTGTCAAATACGTCTTCGAGTATCGACATAATTTCTACCCACGGGATATTTTCTATAAATTTAGAGAAAGCTATGGAAACCGTCTCAATGTTTTTATCCCTTAAGATACCTTTTAATTTTACCAAAGTTTTACCGACGTTGCCTTTAATTTTTAAACTGGATTCCCCATTCGATCCCCGGATTACCAATCCAAAATGGTTTTTCCGATTTATTTTGGACCAATAAACTTGTCCTGTTTCTATTTCCCCTATTTTCGGTAACTTGTTTATTTCTTTCAACGACCGAGAACCCTCATCGCACGGATGGCCGTTCTCATCAAGGAAATAAACTAGATTATCCCTCCTGTATTGAAACAGGTCTTTAGTTATTATAAAGTTTGACTTGTTCGGTTTGATTTTATTTTCATTACCTTCCGAATCTTTTTCCGTCACGCAAATCGACCCGTTATCCGACAGAGATTCATCTCCGGATGAATCTGAGTCACTTGTTAGGGAGTTTCCTGGATCTGGTGAGATCAATCTATCCTTTATCGGCTCTTTCGTCGTCTCCACCTTTTTAGATCCCACCCGTTCGGTTTCTAAATTTTCTACCGGTTTTCGCGGCCGACCCCTTCCCTTTTTTGGTGGGTTCGCGACGCTTTCGGGTGTTTTACATGCGTCACTTGGTGCACCCTTTTCGACGGGGCCCAAGCTATCAATAATTTCCTGTAATTTTTCATTTAACAATTGTTTTTCAGTTTCTCTTACCTTCGTTTGCGCGCGAGTGATTACATTTACCACTTCGGCGGGATTCCGGGATAACGCGTCCGCGTTCAAGTTTATTTTTCCCGGTTTGTATAGTACTTCGTATTCGTATTCAGATAGCCGTAAACGCCATTTTAATACCCTAGCATTACCGTCCCTCGCGGTACGGAACCAAACCAAAGGTTTGTGATCCGTTACTACAGTAAACTTACGCCCGTAAACATAGGGTCGAAAGTTCTTTATCGCTTGCACGATCGCCAACGCTTCTTTTTCGTACGTGTCGTATCGTAACTCGGCGCCGCGCAAAACTCTCGAATAGTACGCTATAGGTAAGTCCTTCCCAATTTCCCCTTGGGACAAAACTGCGCCCACGGCAATTCCGGAAGCATCCGTCGTTATAATAAATGGCCTGGAAAAATCCGGGTATTGCAAAACGGGCGCAGTGCAAAGCACATCCTTTAGGAACTCAAAAGCGGTCTGTGTTTCTTGAGTCCATAAAAAATCGTGGTCTTTTTCCAGTAACCTTGTCAGCGGTTTTGCAATTTTTGAAAAATCTTTTATAAAACGTCTATAGTAGCCTGTCAGGCCCAAAAACTCTCTAATATTCCGCTGTTTTTTTGGTACTGGAAATTTTTGCACTGCCTCCAATTTCGCTGGATCCGGCTTTAACCCTTCTCTACTAATTACGTGTCCTAAGTAATTAACTTCGGGACGCAAAAATTCGCACTTGTCCGGCTGCAACTGTAAATTGGCTTTTCGTAGTCTTTGCATCAAATCATCAATCCGTTTTTCGTGTTCCTCTAGATCTTTTGCGAAAACAATTATGTCATCGAGGTAAACAAACATTGAAATGCCCTGCAGACCAGTTAATATCGTATCCATTAACCGCTGGAACGTTGCAGGTGCGTTTTTCAATCCGAAAGGCATTCGGGTGTATTCCCAATGTCCTTGAGGAGTTGAAAACGCAGTTTTATAGCTGTCTTTAGGGTCCATTTCAATCTGATGATACCCCGATGCCAAATCGAAAACAGAGAAATACCGTGATCCCCCCAACTGATCAAGTATGTCCACTATGCTGGGTAAAGGATATGCGTCAGTGATCGTCCGTTCGTTTAAATTTCTGAAATCAATCACAACTCGCCAACGTTTATTCCCCTTGGAGTCCGGTTTCTTAGGGACTATCCAGACGGGACTGTTATAAGGCGATTCTGAAGGTTTAATTACTCCTGTTTCGAGTCCTTCCTTAATTTGTCTGTCGACCTCAGCTTTTAAATACTGAGGCATACGATACTGTTTTGTGGTAAATGGTATGTCAGTAGTTGTTGGAATTCTGTGTCTGTAAACGTTAGTCGATCCCAAGGGTTCCCCTGGGACGTAAAATCGGTCTGAATATTTTTTTATTAATCGTTCAACATGAGATTTTTCGTCCATACCTAAATAATCTAATCTTAACAGTGGTTTAATTTTGTGAAGTCTGCTCTCGTCACTGTAAGTTTTTGTGATTGAAAATATTCTTTTCGTTATTCCCAGATTTTCACTAACGTCTTTTGTGTCACATTGATCAGCTGATACAGGATCATGCACTCTCTCAACTTCTTTTATAGTTAAGGTGGGAATTTTTATTCCCACCTCCTCCTCTGTCGTATTAAATATTTGCATATACGCCCGATCACCGCTTACTTTAACCATACAATCACCAGCGTAAACTCCTTTACAAATTTTTAATTTAGACAAATATCCTTCTGTTATTTCCGGATTTTTTATTTTGACGAAAAATGTAGATTCGCAACGCGGTGGTATATACATAACTCCGTTTTCGACCCGATTACCTTTTTTAAGAGAATATTTTTTATTTCCGATTTCCAAAAATCGATTTTTAAAATCAAGCTTAGCACCGTGAGTTGAAAAAAATTGGGACCCGACAAGTCCTGCATGGGGAATGGCCATGTTATCGGGAACCACGTGACAAATAGTTTCTTTTCCGAATAATTTAAGTTTAACGCTACCGAGGGTCGAAATAGGTATATCGGCGATACCGTGCAACTCAACAATATCGTCAGAATTTATGCTAATGTTTTTACGTAAATAACTTAGCTTGATTAGATTGGGTGAAGCCCCCGAATCTAACATCATAATGATTTCTTTATTTCTGTCAGATTTTTCAATAGTAGCGTAAGGTAAATCGTCCAAATCACGGTTTATTTTTATTTTCATTATTGGGAATCGCTGTCTGAGTCGGTTTGGTGTACTACGTTCACGCGGCGCTTCGAGAGACCGTCTTTCCCCGCGCCCGTTGGGAGAGACTCTTTCGAGTTTCCCGAAGTATATTTTGTTGCTTTTAATAGCCAATTGCATTGTTCTTCGGTGTGGTTTTTCTTATTACAAAAGTTACAAATTTTTACGTTATTTCCGGTACTTGTATTCTGTACCCCGGAACTACCGTTTGACCGACAAATCATTGCGGAATGACCAAGTCTATCGCATAGCTGACATTTTATATTTTTAAAAGAACTTTGATCACCGTTAGGCTTAAGTCGATAACAAGTTTTAGCCGAATGTCCAGGTTTATTACAAATTTGACAATTTCCTGATGCTAATTCCGGACATTCTCTAGCGAAATGCCCCGGTTTTTGACACCGGTAACACTTCCTTGGTGAGCTTTGAAAGTTATTAGTGTTCGGTTTATTATTATTACTAGCAACATTAGATTTATTCGCAAAATTTTCGAGTTTATCGGTATTTTTAGAATTATTATCGTTACTATTTGCAATGAATTTTACCGGTTTTGATTTTTTTACATCTATTTCTTTTTCATTTGGATTTTTCCTAAGTTCATTACGCGCGTTTAATTTTTTCTCTATTTTAATAGCGTTTGCCAACGCGTCTTCTACCGTCACGCACGCTGGCATTCTTTGATCAATTTCATTTCTTAGGTTTTGAGTGAAACATTCCGCGACCGACGCGTCTATTTGGTTTTTAAATTCGGTAACTTGGGCTTCCGTAGCTTCTAAATTATTTGAATGAAACCACTCGGTAATTTCCTTAGATTTTTGTCGTAGCCTATTGACGTAATCAATCACGGACTCGTTTTCTTTTTGGTAAATACGACCCAACTCCCCTTGCAATTGAAACAATGATTTAGTAGGAACGAAAACCTTTTTTAATGCTTTTAGTAAATCTTTCAACGTATCAAAAGTGGTAACATTCAATGATTGCTTAACGTTTGTACTTAGTTTACTACCATAAATTAATTTAACCAAATTTCCTTCGACGGCTGCGGGTAACATCTCTTTAGCTTCCCGACAGCAACTCGCGAAATCTATTAAATCACTGGCATTCCCATCGAATCTCGGTACGCAAACGAGTGCATCGTTAAGAGAAATCGTCTGATTGACCGGTAGTGTCATATTTTCCGGATTATCTGGGTCGTTATTTGGTACAATATTTTCTTCCCGATTTACCGGCGCGATTTGAATGGAAGGAATATTTTGAATTGGGTTATTGTTAGTATTATTTAAATTTTGGACAGTATTATCAGTTTTATTACTTAATTCTTCACCTGAACTTTCGTCGGAAGTATATTCTGGAACGTGTGAATTCCCGAGACCCGAATCTGCCGTTTGATCGGAAAATTGAAAATCACGTTTCTTTCGCGTTACTGGTGGTAAACCGTCAGAATGGGACGCGTCTCCTCTACTTCTTAGTGAGTAAGATGGTTCTTCCTTAGGCATTTATTCCCATTTCCGAATCATTTAATCTCTAATTATTCACACAATTCCTCAATTAAAGTTTTAGATCCCGGCTGAGCCCCCAAAAATTGTTACGTAAACTTGTCTGTACATTTATTATTTTTATCATTCGGTGGCAACTAGCCTACACGAATTTTGGACCCGCTTAAATTATTATTATTAGTAGTAGGTGGCTTCCAGCCGACTCTAACTCCAATTTATCTTTAATAATTATCATAAAAACGGTTTACGTAATGAAAGTACTGCCCGTTTTTGTCCTGGTTTTTAAACCAATAGACAGGGATGGGCAACTTTAACTGAGGAATACGGAATGAAACAGAGATTCAGGTTATCCCTTTTTATTGAAAAAAAACACACACGTGATAATGATATAAAAAAGGTATAAAAACAAAATACAATTATTAAATAAAAATAATAATTAAATATAAATGAATTCTGGTCTGACTTACTCGATTCGGCGTTGGATAATTCGATCTATTTTAACTTATTTGTTTAAACTCACTCGAAACTACTTAAATTTGCTCTGAATTATTTGGTTTAAATTTATAAAACAAGAACAATGAGATGTTTAATATCCAATTTTCTAAATAATTCAGAATACAACCAAGAACTGCGACTGTTCACCGTTGTTACTTCCGTCGGACTAACTCTACTCAAAAATTTTTGGAAAATGGGAAACCGACCCTTTCGGAAATCGGAGGGAGTGGGGCGGTGTCTTCCCAAAAGAAAAACTAGGCCAATCATGCGGCCCTTATTCCTCCCACTTCCCTTGGGTACCGATGCTTCGGGTACGCACTCCCTCCACATGGGTCCCCCTCCAGTGTCGACATTGGGTCCGTTTTCCATCCCCTCTACCTTATGACGTATTAGTTTATGTATATTTTTTTCTTATTAAATAAATTTTTATATGGTTTAATTATTTTGTGTATTAATTATTTTATTTGCAATTTAATTCTAATATTTTACGAAATTTTAAAGTTCTATTTTATTTAACTTAAATTATCATATTTTAATCCTCTCTTATTTTTTTTATTTGAATGTTAATATTTTATTCAGAATTTTTAATGGTTTATTTATTTATTTGAAATTTATATTTTACTATTGTTGTAACTCTTAACATTTTACTGCTATATTTTATTTATTTTATATTTTTACTATTATTTAAAATCTTAAAATTTTAATACTATATTTTTGTTTGTTTGATTTCGGTAATATTTCGCTTTTAACAATATTTAAAACTTATCAATCTTTACCATTTAACTGAAAACCTTTTATTCTTTATTTATTTAAACATTCATTTGTCTAGACATCTTAATTTATTTTTAAATGGTTTTCAATTTAGGAAACACATTAAAAATACATTACAATCGTACTGTTTATTCTATGTCTTATTTTAGAGTGCAGTTGCGATAAGAAAGTGCGTCAACTGCCACTCTGGCCTTGGTGAGGATTAAAACTTTCTATTGTCTGTTATTTCGTCTATGGCATATTCTTATTTTTAAACCATTTATTTTTTTTTCAATATTTGAGTATTGTTTCCTTAGTTTTTTTTTTATATTACTAGTCCTGTAGATCTGCCGAAATTCCACCTGATAACGTGCCAGCTGCACCCTGACCTCGAAATTTATGAGAGTCGACAAAGGAATAATAATTTTAGTATTAGATGAAAAATATTCTAAAATATTATTTCCCCAAAAAAAAATTATTATGATTTAACAAAAAAAAAAAACATGTCCGATCGGTCGGACATAACAATAGAAATTACTTAAAATAAAAGAGACCATATTTATGATTTGATTTCCAAATTTGAAAGCATCAAAACTTGCTCTATTAGAGATTTTGCTCAATTTGTTGGTAAAATCACTGCTGCCTGTCCAGGAATTAATTATGGTTGGTTTCATTCTAAGCCCTTTGAGCGAGAAAAATATTTGGCCTTATTAATCGCTAGTGATAATTATGAAGCTAACATGCAATTACCCACTTCTTTACAAAAAGAATTTTCTTGGTGGAAGCAAAATATTTTAACTTCCAAAAATATAATTAGACAATCGGTATTTGATCTAACAATTTTTTCAGACGCATCCCTAACTGGTTGGGGTGCATATTGCAATGGGGAAGTGGCATATGGTAATTGGTCTACACAAGAAAAATCTTTGCACATTAATTGTTTAGAACTCTTGGCTGCTTTCAATGGTTTAAAATCATTCGCTTATGAATTGACAAATTGTGAAATTTTGCTAAAAATTGATAATTCAACTGCAATTGCCTATTTAAACAAAATGGGAGGTACGAAATTCAAGGATTTAAATAAAATTTCATATGACATCTGGTCTTGGTGTGAGCACAGGTGTTTATGGCTTTTTGCAACTTATATTCCCTCTCAAGAAAATACGGATGCGGATCTAGCATCAAGAATAGATAATGCAGACACAGAATGGACCGTGGCAACATGGGCCTATAATAAAATTACCAGATTTTTAGGTGTTCCCGAAATAGACCTCTTTGCATCCAGAATGAATGCTAAATGTAATCTGTTTTGTTCTTGGCATCAAGAACCTGATGCATTTTGTATTGATGCATTCACTTTAAAGTGGACAGGCTTCTATTTCTTTGCCTTTCCTCCTTTTTCTTTGATTTTAAAGGTTTTACAGAAAATTCAAATTGACCAAGCTTGTGGAATTGTTGTGGTTCCTGATTGGCACGCACAACCATGGTATCCTCTGTGGTTGTCTTTATTGGAATCACCTCCAATAATTTTTCAACCTTCGTCTAATCTTTTGCTTGGTTTTGACAGAAATATGCAGCATCCATTAGCGGCAAAGCTGACCTTGATGGCAGGAAAATTATCTGCGAGGCTTCAAGATGAAAGGAGTCAAGGACAATGCAGTTAATCTTCTCCTCAGCTCAATAACTGAATCTACACTAAAACAATACATGAAACCCATTTTAGATTGGTCTTCATATTGTAAATCTCAAGGTTTGGACTTATATAAGCCAACTGATAGCCAAGTTGCGGATTGGATGTCTGAAAAATTTCAGCTAGGAGCATCTTATAGTACTCTTAATACCTGTCGCTCTGCTCTTTCTCTAATTTGTGGTGAACATATTGGTCAGAGTTTTTTATTATCTCGACTCCTAAAGGGCGTCTACAAAGAAAAACCTAGTAAGCCCAGATATAATAAAATTTATAGTCTTGATCCGATTCTCAATAAACTTGAGCAAATGAGTCCCCTCTACACTCTTAGCTTATCTGAATTAACGCGAAAATTAATCATGCTGATGGCCTTAGTTACGGCACATCGCAAACAAACCCTCCATTCTGTTAAACGTTCAAATATTAGAAAAGTTCAAGACGGGTATGAAATTGAGATTTCTGATCACATCAAAACATCAAGACGTGGATATAATCAACCTCTTCTCATTCTTCCTCGATTCCCTGATAATAGCAAATTATGTGTAGCTACAACGTTAGAAGTTTATTTAAGAGTTTCATCTGATTTGTTGGAAAATAAAAAAACTGATGCTTTATTTATAACAACACAGAAACCCTTCAGAGCAGCCTCAAAAAATTCTTTAAGCAGATGGTTGAAAGAATTTCTGTCTGATTGCGGTTTGGCAGATGAATATGCACCCCACAGTATTAGACATGCTTCAACGTCATCAGCTTTAGCTAAAGGTGTTGATTTGTCTATTATTAAAAACCTTGCTGGCTGGACTCGAAATTCTAAAGTCTTTGAGAAGTTTTATAATCGACCGATTATTCAAGACCCGACTGTTTTAGCAAATGGAATTTTGTCGTAATTAAAAATCATTTATTTGTTTCAAAATTATGATTCATTATTATTGTTCTTCGTTTATTATTAATTATATTGTTTATTTCAATAATAAACTTCTTGTCCATGTTTGAGATTATTAACAATTTTTTCTTTTTTTGTCTTTTTTGGTTTCAGATTAAGCTCTGAACATCCTACAATGTGATCTCGAGAACGAAACATGAAATATAATTAAATGATCGAGCGAGCCCGCCGAAGGCGAGCGATGCTCGATCATAATTATATTGATTGTTTCGTTCTCGAGATCACATCCCACCCTTTGCATATTACTTAAAAAATTATCTTTTTATTCTTAATGTAGCCCACCCGTGATCTCTTCTTCTAGAAACAACAACTTTAAACTAGATGAAGCTGGATATATGTTCAGGTGATAACGTAGCTAATTTCAATTTGTTTACAGCTGAACTTTGTGGTGACAATTGGCGTACGAGACAGTACTACAATGTGATCTCTTCGAACGAAACAATCAATATAATTATGACATAGAACTGACCCAAAATTTGACTTTTCTATGACATCATAATGGTGACTTAAATATTATGTCCTATCTATATTATGCTGTGACGTCATATTAAAGTCATAAATTTATGTATCATTTACGTGAGAAATAAATCATACAATGACATAAATTACAAGTCATATGCTGACGCACAAGTGATATAATAATACCGTCGTATGCTTACATAAGAAACGGCTTATATTTTTACGTAAAATTGATGTACGATGAACGTCATACTTAAACATGAGCTTCAGGTCATCCTCTTACATACAACTGAGGTACTATTAATGTCATGACATGTATAAAAATAAACAGTATTCTTGTGTTAATAAACAGTGTTTTATACTATATATTATACTATTTTATATTATGTATCGATTTAATAATCGATAGTGTAATTTCATGTAAAATTTATTAATTTTTATTTTTATTTGTAGTGTCCAAATTTCAGTAACCAGAAATTATTTTTAAATGCATTATTTTTTAATGTTTATTAAATATACTTTTAACGTTGAAAGGATAAGGATTATTATAAAAATAAAATGTATAAACTAATTTTAAAATCAATTATTATATTGTAATAAAGGTACAGTAACAAAATAATCACTATTAACATATGAAAAATATAAACATTTCGATTTTACAACGTCCGTTGTAACAGTTATCAATTCTGGATTAATACGCTTTTTACCAAATAAATATTCAAATCTTTAGAGTCACAGGGTTTTACAAACAGCGAATGAAACTTAGAAAAATGTTCTCCTTGTATTGTTATTTGATCATTGGTAACATTTATGTGATTAATCATTAAAATATGATTATTTGACAATAAACAACAATTTTGATTTTTTTTAAATTCAAGGTGAAACCATTAAACTCTAAAGAATTAATTTTACCATTATCTAATTTTTTAATCAGTGGATATGATGGAACGAAATGATTTTTTACTGGCAAAGCATCTTCTTCATGAACACGATTAACTACTTGTTCTAAAGGTTTTGGTGCATCTTTGACTTTACTTTTGATATTTGACATAAAATTTTCAAATTTAAAAGCACTAAAATCGTCCAGTGGTCCAAATTTTTTGGCATCCTTGGCAAGATGAATCAAATTATGGACATTATATGATATTGAATCCAAGCCGTATAAATTTTTGTACTCCTCAACGAACCACCTTAATAATTCATCAGCATAACTGTTATAAACTAAGTTTCTTCGAGGATCACATAAAATTCTTATTGCAACACTTAGAGCCATAAAGTGATTGTAATATCGTGGTCTTAAAATATTTTTTAATATTATTGGACCTGTATATAATAAAAATTGACGACACTCTGTGGCTTTCCACTTTGCGACACAATCTAACAGTCTCGGTTTTCGTGCAATTTCAAGCGGAATACAAGTTTTCATGGCTTGTAGAGCCTCATTGACATCATTTATTTGATCATTTGTTAGTCGATGAGCCCTGGAACCATTAGCCAAGTGAAGTAAATATCGTTTTGCTACACCCAAGCATACTAGATGTTGATAATCCAAAGGGATTTGGGATACCATTCCAAAATCCAAATCAAGAAGTAAGGACTCACCTAAGTGATGTTCTTCTTGCATTTGATTCTTATATGATTCGTCTGTTCGAAGCAGACTATTAATTGCTGGAAAATTAACGCAGTTTCCCCATTCTCCTTGTTGGGTACATTTGGAACACCCAAAATACCCACTGTGAGACTTTGTTAAAGTCAAATATGCTCTAGCTGGAGCATCACAAATTATAGCATTAAGTCGAACATTGATTGTCTTACCATTGACTTTTATGCCGTTATCATGTAAATCTTTCATGTCATCAACGAAAGGATTTATGTATACGTTAAAATTATTTGGTTTAGAATGTCCGTGAAAAAGTTCAACTAAGAATGGTTCAGTGTAAAAATCAGCCTGAATTGCGGCCAGCAGAGGCCAAAATTGACTGCTAGACGATTTACTGAAAGACATCCCATCACAATTTAGTTGAATCAAAATGGTCTTAGGGCAAACATTATAATATTTATTTATTGAGCGACTTAATCCATGGGTGATCCCAAAATGGAAGTAAGATCCCTCATTGCCATTAACAATCTTTCCAGTCACATCACGAGGAGTTCTCATCAAAGCACGAACGTCTTTTTAGTTCGTTTTGGTGTCCATATTTACGGAAAATACTTATTAATTTGTTCGCAGCTTGTTGCGAGATGCTATTTTCAGATAGCCAAAACCGTAAATCTTCAGACAATGAAGTCGATGATGCAGACCCAGCTTCTTGATGAAACTGTACGAATTTGAAAGTTTTAGGCTGTTCAATTTTATTATTTTCTGTAACTTGCTCCATTTGATCATTACAGTCATGATTAGATTGATTACTATTTTGTACCAGAATGACAAAGTTATTTTCAATATCTTCTTGTGACTAGAAGTTTACTTGTCGCACTCAAATTTACTTGTCGCACGCAGATAATCGTATAACGCACACAAATGTTGTGGAAACAGTCGAATGGGCAAACAGCTATTTGGCGAACAAAACAGCGAGCACCAAGATAGCACTTATATCGCATGAATGATAAAAAGTATTTTGAAACATTTGTATGTTATTGTAATTATTATTATTATGATTTCAGATAAATTAGATACTTGTGTTCATTTATTGGGTAAACTCGTCATAGAGGTAAGGGACTTGAAGCAAAGGAGCGTGTCTAACAATAATGGGAATTCGGGCTTGGGCACTGCTATTTCTGCAGAAGTAGAATCTCACTTAAAACTCGATACCCGAGATGAGGTGACTGCCTTTGAAGCACGACTGGAATCTTGCGTGGAATTTAAGGATGAATTTGTAAGTTATTTATGATTATATTATTTGATAAAGTTGGAAAATTTTAATCTTAACATTTGAAATATTTGCATACTCTATAGCTCTACCTATTTTTTGGTCATAAAATATTTAATGTCTAATCAACATATATTGTTTTGCAGAATATATGCACTCATTTTTTAAACTTTATTGAAAATAAAATTATTTGAAGGTAAAAATTTTCGAAAAACTGTGATTTAAAATATTTATTCTCTATTTATTTTATTATTAAGTTACTTTAATCAATGAAAATACTGACTGCTGCAAGAAAATCTATTATATAAATTTTAAGAACAAATGTACATTTTTTAATTAATTGATTGAGCAAAAAATTTTTAATTTCATGACTTAACAAGTTTACATTAAAAATCAACAATCATTTTAAAAAAATTTAGTTTAGCTAAGAATAATTAGCGACTTTAAAATAATTGAAAGAATTGATGAACGAAATCTAAAAATTTTAAGTATTTATTTATTTTTATGTCCTATTTAAGAACAAAAAAAAATTCAATATAAATACTTATTCCAATATTTTATTGTCAAATATGGGTTTTGCTGCAATTCTAACTGTTTTATATTTTAACATGAGCGTTAATAACAGTTTTTTCTACAATAATATATTTGATAATATTTTAAAAACTCACGATACTGAAATCAACAGATATTTGAAAATTTTTTGGATTAATAAAAAAAATAATTATCAGAAAAGTTCGATTTATGAAAATTAATAAAAAACATAGCAAGGACTTTTAAAAATATTTTTCAAGTGATACATTATTATATTAATAGGCACGAGAAATTGACAGATTTCTGTTGATATATTAACTTATTTTTGAAATTATTTTTCACTTCCATTTCATTCCATTTTCGTCTACTAAATTTTTGTCTAGATACGACAAGTCAAGCAAGTCGGGGGAGCTAACGGAAAAGATTTTACGGAAAGGGCGTTAGCTTTTATTTTTTCAAACAAATTTGCAAAGGCAAATACTTGGGAGGGAAAAATAACCAAGTACAAGGTTAACACTTTGAAAGTGATTAAAATTTGCGAAAGTAAGGGATAACTTGTCTAGAAAATTTGACTTCGAAACGACAAAATAATCATTTAACAATTATCTTTCAGAAGTTATTCTTGAAAAGTTTCCGACGTGGGACAAAGCTGAATTCAGTAAGGCTGGAACCAATTGGTTCAGGCTTGGAAATCAAAGAGCGGGAGAGCAGCCAAAGCAGGTGACAATAAAAAATACACGGGCAGATGCTGGTAGCCAGGAACAGAATAGAAATGATGCGTAATTTCTAGGTGTTAAGCAAAGTTCAATATTTTTCAAAATTTGTGTGCTGACTTATAATCTAAAAGTAAAAATAAACAATTACAGACGATGATAACAATAAATACTAGAATGCATTGATAGTACTAGAATCTGTAATTGTCATTTTCACTTTTGGGATTTTTTTAAAATTAATTTTCAAATACTAAAGATACTCATAATTATAAAAAAAATATATTATAATATTTTAAGTTTAAACTTGCGCGATTTCTTTTAATCATTCTCGATCTGCGTGCTAGTCTTGAATTCAAAAAGTGAAAATAAACTATTACAGACGTTGATGATAACAATAAATACTAGAATATAGCACTAGAATCTTTAATTGTCATTTTCACTTTTTGAGTTTTTTGTAGTGGTTAAAAAAATAATTAATAATTATTATTCTCGTTAATCAATATAAGTTGATATTGAGAATGCAATATTATTTATAAAATCAAGCTTCGTGTGTTTATCTATACTTAAAAAAAAAGTACACAATTTCAGACTTTTTAATTATGTATACTAAAGTACAATATAATGATATCAGAAGTCTGTATTTTTTTTATTTATTGTCATTTTTAGTTTGTTATAAAAACGATTTATAATTTTTGTTTGTCATTATTTAAACTTAAGTTTGAGAAAAGTGAAGTACGACTAAAAATAAAACTAAATAAATTTTTCATTTCGGGTTAAATATTGTTTAATTTTTGAAATCATATTTCTACAACTACTAATTGCAGGTAAATTTTTTAATTATCTGAATTATTTCTTATATCAGTTGAATGTCACATTATTGTAATCATTTAATATCATGGGAATAAATAGTACTTATTTTCATCACTATGACGTCAGAGTTATGTTATCAAGATGTTAGCTATAAATGACAAGTACGTCAGCTAGACTTCATATTTTTGTAAGCATTTGGACGCAACTTTACATCACTATTTTGAGATCAAATTTATGTCACCTTGACGTCAATTAAATGACAAGTACGTCAGCTGTACGTCATATTTTTGTAAGCATTTGGACGCAACTTTACATCACTATTTTTAGATCACATGTATGTCACCTTGACGTCAACTAAATGACAAGTACGTCAGCTGGACATCATATTTTTGTAAGAATTTGGTAGCAACTTTACTCCTCTATTATGGCATCAGAGTTATGTCAATCTGACATCAGTTAAGTCATGATGATCTCAATCGGAGGTCATATTTACGTCATCTATCTTACGTAAAAATCTTACGTCAGGAAGTGGGAAATTATGAGTCGTATATGACTCATACATGACTCACATTTTACGTAAATCATGATGTAGCTGACATCATTCTGACGTCAACTTGACATAATTGTGTTCACTGGGTAGTACTTATAAGTTACAATGACATAAGCTGACGAAAGTTGAGGTTATAATGGTCTCATAAGGAAGTTATTTTTTCGATGTTCTAGAGACATCCATAAATAGTTATCATTTTGCTAACTTTTAGATTTCTTTTAAATGACCTCAACGTAAAGTTATCAAAACGATAACTTTTTTCTGAGCTCTTAAAGGTAACATTTTGCCGAACGGGATGGCACATGTGACGTCATTAACTATAATTCGCCTCTTATTTCATTAATAATTTAATAACAAACCCATGATTAAACTTAAAAAAAATACTATTGTGTTCAGAAATGTTTAATTTCAACATCGAAACAATCAGACTTGGAGGTTCATAATGGAATTTCAACTACGGAACTGTCTGGTCTTGAGACTCAGCCTGTGATTTCAACAACGGAACCCTCAGACTTGGAGTCCCAGGATGTAATTTCAACTACGGAACTGTCTGGTTTGGAGACTCAAACTGTGATTTCAACAACGGAACTCTCAGACTTGGAGGCCAAGAATGTAATTTTAACTACGGAACTATCGGGTTTAGAGTTCCAGAATCTCATTTCGACGACGAAACTGCCTGATCTAGAGGACCAGAATACCGTTGAATTCGCAAAAATACCTAGACAAATATTTACAGATATACAAAATATTTTAAATCACAGTGAAGGTTGGTAAATATTAATCTATTCTTCAATTATTCTTATTGCACAATCTAATAATCAATCAATTTTACAGTTATTGACTTATCACTGAATTCTGTTGCTTACAATAAACCGATGGACTTGAGAAACTATGGAGAAACGAAAGTAATCGACTCAGAAAGAAGCTCAACTGGTTCATCATCTGAAAAACGCATCTCTGATGAGTTCGAAAAGGCTTTTTAAAAACCTTGCTTCAACAATGTAAGAAAAAATAAACGTAAAATGCAATGTGATGAAAATACTCCAATTTGCAGCACTGTTAATAATATGCTGGAAGCTTTAGAAAAAAAAGAATCAGCTAAAAGACTGAAAAATGAACAATTGAAGCAAAAACGAGTTAATCGAGCTAAACAAAAGATGTTTAGAAATCAGGAGCTTACTATGAAGCGAGAGTTTCATGAAAAAAAGAAAAATTTATTACTACAAAAAAAAAGATTTGAAATTTCGAATTCACAATGTAAAGAAAGTATTAAAATCAACAAATGAAGTATCATTACAAAATGAATTACGTTCCTTGGAGAACCAACTTACGGATTTGGAGCGGTTAATTAAAATTGAGGAGCTGGCAATTTTACAAACTACACTCCATATCAAAAAAGAAATTGTTTGACACCGAATAATTAACGAAAAATTTATTTGTGCAATTTTAATTTCCCCAGCAATCGGGATCGCATTGAATCGCATTCAGTTTTCTATCCGATTCAATAGGATTCAATCCTATTTTTGGAATGGCTGTCTTGTCAATCCGTATCAATGCGATTCAATGCGACACGTTGATATAGGGTACATAGGAAAATTTTTTTACCAATTAACCCGAAATTCTTGATTACCGATAGCCGAAAATTACAAATTTCAATACGATTATCTATGATTTGAAAATAGTTAAGAGAAAAAAAATTATTTAATACACAGTGTAAATAGAAAACATCTAGTAAAATTATAGCTTTTGCAATCATTTTAATGATATTGAATTTTTTTCGTAAAATAATCCACTAAAAACGAAAATTGAATCACTGTGAAAGTAATTAATTTTAAAGGCATGCATTTATTTATTCAAGAAATACAAACTATTAAACTTTGTTAAAATATTAACATTATAAATGTCAGATAGACAAAGCAAACTAATTTGAAACGAATTTCGTTAGCATAAAATTATATAAAAAAAGTTTTTCAAGTAAAATTATTATTTTTTGGAGTAAATACTAGCAAATGTATAATACACTGGTCCCAAAAATTAAGTGATAAAAAAAGTTGGAAATTTTTGGGTGATTTTCAATATGCTGTAGCTCGGCGAAAAATGGTCGTAGAAAAAAGCACATTGTAGCCTCAAGTTTCTAGTTTTCAGATCTGGACCTTAAATTTTTTTATCATGCAGGGTTCTGAAGTAATATTAAGAAAACCGACGACAAAAATATTTTCAAAATTTTTCCTCGTCTTTCGACAAGTCCATGGGCTTCAATAAATTTTTTTGGATAATCTGACTTTCTGATCCTTTTAGGAAATGTTATGCCCTTTAATTTAGCGGTCTCAAAAAGTCTCTACGACGATTTAGTACCGAGTTATCATTGATCAAAGCGAACATGTCCATTTGGGCTTCGATAATCAATAATTCGGACGTATTGGTCGTACAGAGAATGAAAGTAGGGTTTTGAAAATTGGAAAACATTCTCTATGAGACGAAATTAGTGGCTTTTGATAGAAAAAAATTTTTTTTTAAGCGATAATGTTTTCTAAAAAACAAGTTAAAATTCCAATATTTAAGGATATTCGGAAATCTTGCTATAACTTTGGACATTACGGATGAACAAAGGATATTGTCGTTTTTTTTTCAACCTCCAAGTATCCTGAAAAAACCGTAAAAATTTCGAGGCGCTGCGATTTTCGAACTTTTCGAATAATCTGTAAATTCGAATTATTCTATTCGACTTTCGAATCGAATAGTATTATTCGATTCGATTCGAACGATATTCGCACACCCCTAATCAAAAGCCACTAATATCGTCTCATAGATAATGTTTTCCAATTCTCTAAACCCTACTTTCATTCTCTGTACGACCAATACGTCCGGAGTTATTGATTATCGAAGCCCAAATGGACTTTTTTGCTTTGATCAATGATAACTTGGCGCTAAATTGTCGTAGAGACTTTTTGAGGCCGCCAAATTAAAGGGCATGAAATTTCCTAAGAGTCGTAAGGTCAGATTATTCAAAAAAATTTATTGAAGCCCATAGACTTGTTGAAAGACAAGCAAAAATTTTGAAAATTTTTTTTTCGTCGGATTTCTTGAGATTACTCCAGTACCGTGCATGATAAAAAAAATTTGAGGTCCAGATCTGAAAACTAGAAACATGAGGCTACAATTTGTTTTTTTTTTTTTTTCTACGACCATTTTTTACCGACTTACAGCATGTTGAAAATCACCCAAAAATTACCAATTTTTTTTCTATTCCTTAATTTTTCGGACCAGTGTATTATATATTTTTTTTTTACAATTATAAAAAATCATAATTACAAATGTAACAAATTTACAATAATATGTCTAATGCTTTTAACAAATTTTAATATTTTTAAAATTGTCTTCTCTAAAATTACGCGGTTAAGTGTAATTAAAAAATTACCAAGCGATAAATGAATATTTATTTTAATCACATTATTGTAAAAAATTTATTTTTTACTTGTAATGTAATATTTTTTTTTTTTAATTTACCGCAAAATAATCGTTGGATTGACGATATAATTTAATTTTTTTATAAAATTTAAATGATAACAGTTATTATTTTTCATTTTATGAGAAGCTTTTCCTTTATATAAATGACCGCGATAATTAAATAGTAGTTCGATTTGATATTTCATTTTAATTATTACTACTTTAACGACTCATGGTACACAAGAATCTTAGTTGGTTATTTAGTTGACCTCTAAGCTGCATGATCTACAGGGCTTTAAAAATCCTATACGATTTAATACTTTCCAACGCGATACACTGAGTTTCAAAAATAGTATTGAATTGCATCGAATCGCATTGCCTTCCAATGCGATTCCAATTGCTGGGTCGTTATTTAGCTGTGATAATACATTAAAATTTTTTTAAAATAAACTCAATACTTATTTTTTGGGCCTGAAATCTTTTTTTTTTTATTTTAACCCATAGTGTTTAAAGCTATAATACACAGTTAGAAATTTTGTGTGAAAAAATTATTTGGTTAAATTTTTTGTGTTGATTTTCAACACAGAAATCTGTTAATTCAACACAAGTCGTTTGTGTTATTTTACTTTAACATATTTTTTATGTTAAATAATCAGGTGAAATATAACACATTTCTTGTGTTATTAAATAATTAACACAAAAAAACTCTTACTCATTTCCTAGAATTTAAATTACTTATTATTCGTGTTGATTTAACACAAAAAAGAGTGTTCTGTAATTTTGACCAATTTTTTGTGTTTATATTTACACAAGAAGTGTGTTGTTAAGATTCAATAACACATAAAAGTTGTAAAATTAACACAAATTTTGTGTTGTTTAGTAATACACTTCCACGTCTCCCGCGCGTTTCTTCATAACATCATAACCAAGCATAGCGTCGGTACCGAAGCCACACTGTCTCGGAAAAAAAGTGTATGAAACATTTTCATTGAATAATTTATGCTTCTACGATCAGGTAAATATATTAATATTTTTTATTTTTAATATAAAATGGTTATCGATTATTAGTAAAGTCTCCAAAGTATGTAAAAAAATTATTTGACAAAACATAACCTCAAAATAACATTTTCTTATAAGTTAAAAAATTTTATTGTTATATTTCATGAATCGTCCACTTTTATTAATAAATTTTAAAAACTTTTATCAAACTTTTACTAGTCAAAAATTTTTATTATAGTAAAATTTGATTTGGATGGAGAGAACGATGGCGCATGTTGGTGGACTTACGTTGTCACATTTTCAATTTAAATTCCAATATGAAGAAGAGAAAATTTGGGTTTAATTACCTACTTCTAGTGTTTACATTGACGATAAAGAAAAAGGTATAAATTCGAATATTCGGTATAATTCGATAATGATTTACAGCAATAACCTTTGTCCTTTTTGAATAGCATGTCAATTATTTCCTATCCTAAGCGAGGTTGAATTTCAATTTACAGATGAGACTAATGCTAGATTAGATGCTGACTTCCTGACAGACTTTTTACTCACAAATTCACATGGTGTGATCATAAAAATAAAACCTATAAATGTTACTTGTAGGTTATGTGATGTGTATTTTTAATAATCATACTTTTATATAAATCATTAATTATATAAATCATTAATTATCATTAAGTTAAAAAAAAAATCTTAATTTTCTAGCTGAAGTGATTACAGAATTGCCAGTAATCGATCCACAAAGTTTATTATTTGATATAATAAATGCAAAATCAGCTACTTCCAATCAACAAGAACTGGAATACTGTATCGGATTGTCCGATGAAGGTGACCCATTGAGTTCTCATAGTGTTTTCGGACCTCCAAGTACTAAAAAATCTCGACTAGATGTAAATCTTGTCTCTCACGTAATATTTTCAAAAGAGGTAACTTTAAATTAAATTTAATGCAGTTTTTTAGATTGATTTTTCAAATTAAAATTTTTTTTTGTTCCAGAAATTATTAGAAAAAATTAAAAATTCATCCTGTGGGGTTGACATTCAGCAAAGTTATCAAAAAAATCACTTTTTACTAGAAAAACATAGAAAAATCGTTGTTAATATCGCCACGCAACAACTATTAAAGCATAAGAAATTGGTTAAACGTCAATTGCTTAGCTCCGAGAAATCACAGTGCGCACAAGCAATAGTTGATATTTTTCCCAGTTGCAAAACTATAATACGGATTCGTAAGTTGATGAATGAATTCTTTTTCTTAAGCAAATTTTATATTATTATCCGAATAAATTTTGAATTTTCATAATATAGGAACAATTTCATAATCCAGACGAAGAAACAGGGTTCATTTCAAATAGTTTATCAAACTTACAAAGAAGCAAATCAAAATCCAGTTCAACTACCAAAAAAAAAACAAAAAAATCAAGAATATACTTCTGATCAGACTGCAGTAGTCTCTGTGAATGAAACTGAGACTCTAAAAGATGCTGTAAATTTTATGAAACATGCAACTGTAATTCAAAGAGAAGAAATAATTGAAAAATTGAAATTAACTTTTGATTTGAGGCGATATATGTATCTGAATGAACACTTTCTTGAAACGTTTCCAAGGTTTTTAGATATTCCATCAGACATGGTAAAATCAATTAATATGATATAACTAACATTTTAACTCATGTGTTAATAGTTTTGTCACTAAGTCTCTTCAAAATTTTATTTCCTAGATTGACATCGAATTTCGATTATTATATCCATCGATTGATGTAAACAAATTTACATCTACCTATCCTGACTACATAAATGCAGTGCTCACTGCCTATACTATTGGAAAAAATAATGAAACTTTACTTGGTACTTGTTAAATAATTTTTTTATTGATTATGATTCTACTCAACAATCAATATATTTTTATCATCAACTGTTATTGTTCAATTAATTTTATTTTATTATTTTGATATTTTTATCAGATTGGAATCGAGTCACTAATTCTGTCATTGCTCTTACTCAATTAGCACCCCTATCTGCTTGAGATAAAAAATCTGCTGCAAAAAGTAAGGTAGAATCTATAATCAATAAGCTTATTGTTTTTCAAAAGGTATGTACTCGAAGATACATTACTTTTAATATAAAAATACAGATAGTAAAATATAACAATTAAATTATTATTTTAGAATGGTACCCCAATAACTTCAACGGAAATGGTCAAAAAGCAACCAATGTTGATTGCAGTTGGACCGAATAAACTTGCTGTTAACCAGTATTTTCTAGAAGTCGACAAAAATTAGCTATTATTACCTACGAATGACATTCTTAAAGCCGTAGATTTTTTATTCACGGCTCACTATGTTTGTCACATAGCATTTGACAATGATTTGAAGAATTTTTGGATTTTATTACAACACAATTTTTATCAAATCTCTAGTAAGTGCCCAAGTATTGCAATCAATGCATTTGCGAATATAAAAGCAATTAAAACTAACAGTCAAACCCCTGAGAGTTGAGTTGAGTTGAATTTAACCGGGCACTCAGCTTGTGTTAGCCATTGTACCCGGGCCCATTGAGGATAATTTTTTATAGTTGTCGGAGAGGATCGCGGTCCTAGTGATCATCGTTATTAGGCCTTGCATTTTTGCCAGTCCACCTAACAATGAACTTAGCAAGCCCACTGTCCTTCCGATAACTATATATACTTTAACTATTGTAGATACTATTGTTTGTGAGTTGATAGGTGGAAGAGACATAGTTTTTATTTCGGCGATTCCCCGCCCCGAGTCTAAGGAAACACGTCGCGGGACACAGCCGCTGCCAGTAGTCCCCACTAGTTCAGGAAGAACCGGGACCTGTCATTAGCTAAGCCCACCGTCGTACTCCCATCGCTATGAGTCCTAGCATTTAGCTGCCGTGGCCATCTTACGTCGTGTCCTTGTTGTCGGGGGGTCTTGTCGACCGAAATTATGTCTCCTGGGAAGTTAATGTGGGTGTATTATGGTCCATCCTACAGAGCCCACTGTGTAAGATAAGGCACTTATGCAATGGAGGATGCCTGTTATCCAAGGTCAACGTTGGTGGTAGAGGACTCCCTCTATTATTGCTTTGACACGTTGGCTTACACCAAAGCTGGAGGTTCTGCGAATGTTTTATGGGCCTCCACCGCCATCAATGCTCGGCCGATACAGGTGTTCTTCTTTGATAAGAAGCCCCACCCGCTAGCCTAGTCATAGAGGCAGCAAAGTCCTGCAGATTCGATCGAGTTTTTGTGTTCCGCATTTTGTAATGAAGTCGGTGCCACTTCCACTCACTCGACAAATTGTCGGTATTCCACCATCAGGGGCTGCCAAAGTAAAGCACATAAATAGTATTGTGAAAATAAAATTCATTGGTGCATGCCGGAATCGAACCTGGTCCAACGCTGTGGTAAGCAAGTACCTTGTTCGATAGGCTATTGCCAGCCCTTACAGTCAAACCCCTGCTCAAGAAGACTAACAATTTTTTATTTCACATGGCATCATTTTTATTTTAAGTGTTCGTACTACTCTATTATTTTAAGAGTTTGTACTACTATATTATTTTAAGTGTTTCCACTACTATATTTAATGTGCGTGTAATGATATTTATAATTGCAACGTATGTGATATATTACTTGATCTCATTAATATAGTAAATAATTATAATTAAGTCGTTGGTATAACGATAAAAATTACAGAAATAATCTGTAGCTAAAAATATATAATTACTTACCGACATTTATATTACTAATAATAAAAATAATAAAGTATTTTAATCTATTGAAGATTAAAATATATTTTTATTAAATAGATAAGTAAAAAGTGATCTTTAATTTAATTTAAAGTAATGACGTTATTAAATTGCTTTTTGTATCGATTTAAAACGTTAATTCTTAATGAAATGTGTAGCCACTTACGTAATCAACATATGTTATTCGAAGGCTCCAATTTAAAGTTAAAGTGTTTATTTGGTTGCCCAATAGTTCTGACAACTTACGATGATTTCAGAAAACATTTGAGAAAATGTTCTTTGCGACTATCAAATTCATCATGTCCAAATAATAGTTTTAATGAAAAAAATAATCCTAGCATTGAATTTGAACATTTAATAAAAAAAAAATAATGACGATACGGATATTAACATTGATAATTCTACTAGTAATAGCTCCAATTTATCTCAAACCGAAGTAATAGAAAAAAGTGTGTCTACTTACGTTTCTAAATTATATGCTATGGGAATACCTGATATTACGATCACTTCTGTCATAGAAATGTCCACCGAGTTATTTATGCCAGTTTTAAATGACATCGCATCTGCTTCAAGTTTAAACGAAAGAAAGAATAAGGTTCAAACATTAAATTACTCTCTCGGAAATAAATATTCTCGATATCGACGTAATAAACTTTTCGGGAATAAAATTGTGAAACCTGTTAAAAAATCTCATGGTATTAGAATTGATAAACATTTGATGCAGAAACAAAAAGTTATTTACAAGTTCCAGTTACGAGTACGTTTACATACATTCCTATACTAGAGAATCTCTCAGTTATCTTTAATGACAAGATATTTGAAAAATATTTCGAACATGACTTGATAGTAGATGAAAAAATTATTACACAAACTTTAAAGATGGAAGTGTGTTTAAAAGTAATATTTTTTTCCGAGATAATACAAAAGCAATTTTGATTCAAATTTATTATGATGAATTTGAGGTCTACAATCCATTAGGCAGCAAAGCTGGCGTCCATAAAATTGGAGCTTTCTATTTTACTGTTTGTAATTTTCCTATTTATATTAATTCTAAGTTGGAAAATATTCACTTGTTAGCATTAGGTTATACTTTAGATATTAAGCAATTTGGTATTGACCCTATGTTGAACGTGATTTTTGAGAGTTTAAAAATTTTAGAGAACATTGAAATATTTATTGAAAGCTTAAATGATTATATGAAAGGTACACTTATTTCTATGGCATTTGACAATTTAGGGGGAGCATTCGTCCCTGGTGTGAATGAGTCATTTCAGTCTGATGATTATTGTAGAATTTGTTTTCTGGAAAAGAAGGTTACTCAAACGTCTTGTACTTCGGATAATAACTTTTTACGGACATCTGAAAGTTTTATTTGTTTAGCTAAACAACATGCATATGCAAATAATGATACTGTTACGTTCCCGTAATATTTAATTGATTAAATTAAATAAATTACTTTTAATAAAATAATTTTATACAATGTAACGGAAATCGGTTATGGTAACAGAGTCGCCGTGGCTCGCGGGTAGTCAAAACAGGTGACGATGCATGAGACCTGGACCACGACGATTCTCTCACAGGGAACCTGAGATGCAGCGTCAACATTTTGTCAACTCTGTTGGCTCTATTATATTTTTTATAACGACTTAATAGTCAGTCCTACGAGAGAGCTCATGGAGCTCGAACCTCTGTTCTCTATAGAGTTAATAAACTCCATAATTATTTCTAAATTAATTTAACCTTATTTTGGGCTGCCATTAGGCAGCCCAATACCCTACGACTCTATGGTTATATATTGGGCGCTGCTACCGGCAGCCCAATAATCCAAAAATCATCAATTGAATATTGGGCGCTGATACCGGCTGCCTAATAATTTTACCCAGTCCTGGGCGCTGCCACCGGCTGTCCAGGATTCCTCAAATCCTGCATCCCAATAAACAATATGGAGACCGGGTCGCGCGATACTACACTTTAAATCGCGAAAATTAAATAAAATAATAATTAATAAAATAATCGACGACCACGGCCCACCAGGGGTCTATAGACACTCTAACGAGGCCAAACCTGGATAAAATTAAATAATTAAAAATTATTTTTATTTTTAATTAATTTGGGGTAATTTCCCAAAACGTAACAGTGGTGCTGTGACCAGGATGGTCTTTGATTATTTGTGATTATTAAAAGAAAATGTCGTGACATAATTGACAATTACATTGAGTTTACCCATTAGAATTTTATACCAGAAATTAATTAGTGAAATTAATTTGCATTGGAACTTGTGAACTTGAAAAAAAATTACTCAGTGAATTTATTGTTAGTGACTTGAACTTTGTTATGAATAATATTACTCAGTAGAATATTAATCTGTGTGCTATGCAAGCGAACTTATTTATTTTAAATCAAACACTGTACAAAGAAATTTTTATCAGTTATTAATTTTAATTGAGTGAACATTAAAACATTTTAAATACACACATGGTGCATATAAAAATAAATAAGTGATTTATCGTTATAAAATTTATTTCATTTTGTGTGAATCAAACGTTTATTCATTGGACCAACAAGAGGTAAAATTTAAAGATTTTAACCGTGGTTGTGATATAAAAAAAAATACTATTTGCCGTCGGAAGATGTCGATGAATTGATTACAGTTATAATTAAAATCTCACTATTCAATTTAGTTCGATCATCTAATCAACTTTAAAGATTAATAAAATCGATTACAAATTACATATTTAAATTCATAAATCAAATATTTTCTGTGAAAAAGTTCAAATTCAAGAATTGAAAGGAAATGTTGCTACGGACAATAAATATAATGATTCACGAGTATTTATTAATATCTACGCGATATTATTAGCATTTAAATTTTCAATTTATGTGAAAAATAATTGTTGGGTTGCCGAAACTGACTATATTATAATTGATAATGATTCAATTAATCATTTAAAAATAAATTAAAAACGTTGCTACGGACTTTAAAGTAATTTTTCGCGAGTTATGGTGCGGAAAAATTTGTTTGGTTTATTAAACTAATCCACTATTTTGTGATCGCTGGACAAATCACTGTTATAAATATTATAATCGAAAATATTTCAAAAATAATGATTTGTAAATTAAAAATGTTGCTACGGACTTTCAAGAATTTCTCGCAAGTAGAGTGCAGAAACAGTAGTTCATTATATTGAACATTAATTACTAAATGACCGCTGGACGAATTACAAAGAACATTATAATTTAAACTAACGATTATGCTTTGAGAATTGTTTTATTTTATTTAAATTAATTTCTATAAATTAATTATTTTTAGATTTAAAAATATAATTAAAATTGTTGCTACGGAACTGTAAAGGTGTTTTCGCGAGTATATTTGAATATATTACGTGATAAAAATTATTTTATTATTATGCGGAAAATACTGCGTGGATATTTTGGGTAAATATTTTAATTATTGTTTCTTTAGCAATCACTTTAGTTTCTTTTGGGATCAGTCGAGATTCTCGTCGCTGATTTAACGAAGAGTATGTCCCGGTATATTGTGAAACCAAGACGTAGTCGTTATATCACGATCAGGTCTCAAAGTTGATCTCAAGTATTATTTTAAGCATAATTAAAATATTTGCCGACCACCGGTTATTAATAGAAAATTATTAAATAGCGAAATGTTTCCGGTGATTACTCACGACAATACCTTGCTATAAAATATTTCAGAAATGTGCATAAATAAGTATGCTTATAATAATTTACATTGGAGTATGTAGTATATATTCGCAATGAACTATCAATTAAATGTTCCGATATCGGAGACGGAACTCCAAACAGTAATGGAGAAACAAAATCGTTTACGCGCTCGATTACTTGCGTTTCGGGAACAAGAATCGAGCCGGTGTAGAACTTTACCGATTGTAGAATCGGAATCTACAAAAACGAAAGCCCATCTCTTAAACGAGACAGCGATGGGTGAAAAACAAAACTATTTACGGGCTCGATTACTTGCGTTTCGAGGACAAGAATCGAGAAAATGTAGAATTTTACCGGTGGTAGAGTCGGAATCTACAAAATTAAAAGCTCGTCTCTTGAACGAGGCTTCGATAAGTAAATCTCGAAACAAATTAAATTCAGAAATTAATTCTGAGATTTTTAAAGGATCAGAGGAACCCAGTAGAGTTAATACTGTCCATAGGAAGACAGAATTAAATACATTTGTGCCTGAAAATGTGCCATTTAACAATAATTTGAATATAATTTCATGTAATTCGAAGCGAATGATTAATTTTAATTGTTTAAATAGTAATAATTCGAGTCACGCATATGTCAAAAAGGAGCTGCCTGCACTTGTAATGTCAGGAGCTCATTCGGTTCGGTCTGCTCAAAGTTTATTGAGAGCCGAAAATTTAAGTAACCGGGTTGACGAGCTTGTTGTTGCCGCAACCACGGAAAATAAAATTATGCCAATCCAAGCCAGTAGAGTCTTTGAGGTCGGGCATAAAAATGACCGCGTTGATTTCGTGAATTTAAGAACAATTAGAAATAACGAACTATTTTACTGCTCAGTGGAGAGTAAAGTAGAAAATAATTACATTGAATCATTGGGTTCAAAAATTAATGTAATTAATAAATTTAGTGGTTCAACGTTTTCAGGCTCAGACTTTATAAGAAATATATTTTACATAATGTTTTATATTAAAGGTATATTTGACCTACCAATAATAACTAAAAATTGTTTACGATTTTGTTTCCACATGACTGCATTTAAGAAGGATATATTTAAGATAAGATTAAAAGTACCTCCAGATAAATATAAATTATTGGAGATTAATTTTGATTATGGTAATATTATATACCTGAAAATAAGCGCTATCTTGGACCAGTCTCACTAGAACTATCAATAGGCAAAAGCCTAGAAGTTAAGCAAACACAATAGGAATTTAAGAAAATTGTGCCAATTTCATATAAACATAGTAGAAATTTAAGAGAACTGTCTTGAATGCAATACATTAAATTTTAAGGACTTTGATACCTGTTATTATCAGGAAAATTTATATTCGTCAATAATTATACGCAGTATATTAGTACCAGATAACTAAATGATGTTTACAAACATGAATTTAGGTTTAATTACTTTATTATTATAAATACAGATAAATATTGAAGTTGCTAACTGATTTAAGTCGGGAGGTAGCTACCTCATTTTTCATTATGAATTTCGACTTAAGCAGTTACTTCTTAAGTAATTTATAAATTACCGCAAAGCTGAAGCGTATCTGTACGAATTATATTTAGAATTAATCATTTCAATAATACCAAACGACTGAGTCGGGAGGTAATTAAATTAGTAGATACTAACGTTCAGTTTTATATTACTAGGTTTAAGTAATATTATAAACGTTGTGTCTCAGGTTTAGGTTAAAATTCTACAGCCAAGAACTTTTTATTTACTATATTCAAAATGGATTTTAATTTTTGGTTTATATAGAGTCATTTAAACATTCAACTTGAGTTTATATAGATTCATTCATACATTCAATTTTAGTTTATATAGAGTCAATTACACATTCTATTTGGATTATATCGAGTCATGAATTTCATTTTCAGTCGTAGCGTTATTCATTTAAAACGCTGCGACTTGCTTAAGTCGGGAGGTGTTACGTTCCCGTAATGTTTAATTGATTAAATTAAATAAATTATTTTTAATAAAATAATTTTATACAATGTAACGGAAATCGGTTATGATAAGAGAGTCACCGTGGCTCGCGGGTAGTCAAAACAGGTGACGATGCATGAGATCCGGACCACGACGATTCTCTCACAGGGAACCTGAGATGCAGCGTCAACATTTTGTCAACTCTGTTGGCTCTATTATATTTTTTATAACGACTTAATAGTCAGTCCTACGAGAGAGCTCATGGAGCTCGAACCTCTGTTCTCTATAGAGTTAATAAACTCCATAATTATTTCTAATTTAATTTAACCTTATTTTGGGCTGCCATTAGGCAGCCCAATACCCTACGACTCTATAGTTATATATTGGGCGCTGCTA
The DNA here is from genome assembly GCA_030273425.1 of Microplitis manilae. Lineage (NCBI taxonomy): Eukaryota > Metazoa > Arthropoda > Insecta > Hymenoptera > Braconidae > Microplitis > Microplitis manilae. The sequence continues at coordinate 7,280,314 of CP092727.1, forward strand.
CCGGCAGCCCAATAATCCAAAAATCATCAATTGAATATTGGGCGCTGATACCGGCTGCCTAATAATTTTACCCAGTCCTGCCCGGGTAAAAAAAATTATATATAATTATATATGAAAAATGGCCCTATATAATTATATATGAAAAATGGCCCTATATAATTATATATAATTATATATAACTATATATAACTAAATATAATTATATATAACTAGATATAATTATATATAACTATATATAATTATGTAGAACTACATATAATTGAATTCCTATGCAATTTGTTAAATACATTGTGAATTTTCGTATAGTAGAGGCTCTACACTTTTTATTTAAATCATTTTTTTTTTTTTTTGAAAGTCCAAGTTTAATTTCTAAGAAAAATTATTTATGGAAACATTGATAATAAATATTTTGTCATTATGTAATATAGAATGTACTATATTACCATCAAAAAAGGTACTTTTCACTCTGCCAAATAACGGAGGAGTACCCGGGCCAGAATAGCCTCAAGTTTGGAATTTAACAGTTTTGAAATAAGTTTCTTACTAGAGACACACTACAAGTAGTGAGCGCGATCTCGTGGCGAGCACCGAACTACTTCCGCTGCTGCTTATAGCACCGGTGACTTCCCCTCTCCTACGTACATATATATTGGGGTGTCCCAGAAAAAAATAAATACTTCTTTTTTAAACTCTTATGGGCCCAAAAGTTACTTTATATTATAAAAAAAAACTTCACCGAATTTTAGCCAGATATCTTTAGACTTGAACTATCACAAATGGGGGTCCCCTTTCCCATTTAAAATACACACGAAAATTTTTCATTTTAGTTTTTCGTTATTAAGACTATGAGAAATTTTTTTTTTTTAAATTCCACCTGGTATAATTTCGTAGGAAATAAAATTCTCTAAAAAAAGTGCTGATACAATATGTACGTCAAACAAACTGAGAAAAAGTTACGGGGCGTCAAACATCGACAAAAATTTAGTTTCCTCAGTGTTAAATTATTTTTTGTTATTTTTCATTTTTATTCTATCGGAAAATTTTTTTTTTCAAATAATGACAAGCTAGGTCTTGTAGAAAATTAAATTTCCTACAAAAAGTATTCGATATCATACATATGTTAAATGAACGCGAACAAAGTTAAAGAGTTTTAAATATCAACGAAAAATCAAGTTTACTTTTCGTTGACATTTAAGTTCAGAAAATTAATATTGTTAAAAATTGATTTTTTATTTTTAATTTTCTAGCTCACAAACCAATCAACGGATTTTTGTTAACAATAAATATTTTTGTAGGAAATTGAACGCTCTACAAAAAAGTCTCTTATCATTTTTTGATAAATCCAAGCATTTTAAGAGCTTGACATTGAAATAAAAAGAACTTGTGAACAATGCGGGATTTCGAAAAACTTTGTTTGTAATAATTTGTAAGGAATAAAATTATCTACGAAACAGTTCCTACGATATTTTTTGATAAGACTGATACAATCGCCGGAAAAGTAAAAAAATCTCAAAATTTACTATAAATTTGACTTGAAGCTTAAATAACTTTTGAACAGTACGATTTATAAAAAAATGATAAGAGACTTTTTTGTAGAGCGTTCAATTTCCTACAAAAATATTTATTGTTAATAAAAATCCGTTGATTGGTTTGTGAGCTAGAAAATTCAAAAAAAAAAAATTTTTTTTTCTTGTGTTATTTAAACGGAAAATAGAAAAATGGATTGAGACAAACCTTAATATCATTATTAAGAGCACAGATTGGTACCAAAATTTTTATTTTTATTTATACTTTCAATTCTTGCTTACCACAAAAGAAAAAAAATTTTTTTTTTTTTTGAAACACCCATATTTACATATATATCTTCACTCCCAAGTTATTTTTCTCTCTTTTCTATTTTTATATAGAATTACATATGATTCATATAGAATTATATGTTTATATATATAATTATATATAACGCTGAGACAAAATCACAGATAATCATATATAATTATATATAATTATATGCAATTATATGTAATTGTATATAACTATATATAATTATATATAATCATCTGTGATTTTTCTCAGCGTTATATATAATTATATATAATCATGTAAAATTATATATAGTTGTATATAATCATATATGATTATATATAATTCTGTATAATTATATATAATTCTATATGAATCATATATAATTCTATATAAATCATATATAATTATAAAAAATTATATTGAATTATATATAATTTTTTTTACCCGAATTGGGCGCTGCCACCGGCTGTCCAGGATTCCTCAAATCCTGCATCCCAATAAACAATATGGAGACCGGGTCGCGCGATACTACACTTTAAATCGCGAAAATTAAATAAAATAATAATTAATAAAATAATCGACGACCACGGCCCACCAGGGGTCTATAGACACTCTAACGAGGCCAAACCTGGATAAAATTAAATAATTAAAAATTATTTTTATTTTTAATTAATTTGGGGTAATTTCCCAAAACGTAACAATACTTTAAATTTTTTTGGAGTAAAAAAAAAGTAGTCCTGTGTTTAATCTGAAATATTATGATGCATGTGAAAATCAACTTGATGATGCCATGCACGATTTTCTAGAGGGTATTTGTCAGCGAGACTTAAGACTATTTCTTAAATTTTGTGTTGACTCTAAAATAATTGATAGTACAACTCTTGAAAATAAAATACAGGCTTTTGATTATGGCTTAAGCAGCAGATCTAATCATCCTAGTATATTAGCTCTAAACAAAGTATCTAATTCAATAGAACAACGTGCATCTCAAACTCTTTGTTTAATTACTTTTTTACCCCTTATTCTTCAAAATAAAATAAAAAAATTACATAATCATTTCATCAAATGAAAACTCATTTTAATACTGCTTAATATTTTAAAAATCGTGTTAGCTCCAAAAATAAAAACCGCTATGTTAGAAAAATTACCCGGTCTTATTAAAGAGCATCATGAACTTTTGATCGCTGAGTTCTCTGTATCTTTGACTCCAAAAGATCACTTTCTTACTCATTACCCTTTGATTATAAAAAAGTTAGGCCCTCCAAGATCTTACTGGACCATGAGGTACGAAAGCAAAAACGGTTATATGAAATCAATTGCAGAAAAACTTCATAACTTTATAGATGTTGCTTTTACATTAGCTGATCATCATCAAAAAGCTGTGTATTATTATTAGCAGAATAAATCTAGTTTATTTGATTCTGAACCAATTTTAGAGAAAATTGAAAGAACGAAATTAAAATCTACAAGTTATGGCCAAATTATAGCTGATTATTTTAATGTAAATATTGAATAATTTTTTTTTTGTTGGAAAAAGTTCAACTTTTAGAGGAACTAATTTAACTGAACAAAATGGTATAGGCATTAATAATTTAGATATTTTACCGATTTTTGCAAAGACTACTTTTTTTTTTCTATGAATTCAGTTTTTTATGTTTTATGCGAAAATTGGATTACACTGAATATATCATCTTCAACTCTTCGGTATAGTGTTCATAAAACTGGATCTAATTCAATTTATAAACTAATTGATTTACCTTATTCTAAAATTTGGGAAATGTATGATTATAAAAATGAATGTATAATTATAACTGATTATTTTCTATAGAGTATGATGTGTAATATTTATTTTGCAAATAAATGAATAATTATTGTACTTTGTTTTAGGCGAATTATTTTTTTTACCATGTCTCCGACAAATAACTTTATTATAAGATTCAATAATTTTTTAATTTTCACTTCGCGTAAGAAGCTTCCTGAGCTTTTTTTTTCTTTACTGTACTAAATGTTTATTAAATTGACATATATTATATTAAGGTTAAATTAAAATACTTGGGTTGGTTAGGTCATGTGCTCAAATTTTAACAAAATCATTGTGTTAATCGATAAAACTCATTTTATGTTATGGAATTCAACATCCATAATCTGTTGTTTTAACACATTCTTTGGTTAAATTTAACACTATAAATTTTTTAAGATTACAGAAAAAAATGTAGAAAATAACAAATTTTATGTGTTGAATTATTCAACATAAAATTTGTGTCAACGATCAACACAAACGCAATGTGTTGAATTAACACAAAATTTTGTGTAGACCGTTTGCAACACACGATTTGTGTTGAATTTAACACAAAATTTCTAACTGTGTACATAATTGTTTAAGTAATGATCCAGAAGTGTTAAAGTACTGCAGCTTGTCGCAGCTTAATGTTCAGCTATTGGGGTTCTTAAAGGATTTTTTATAATAACTAAATAATTTATTTTCTATATGTAATACCGATTTTTTTTTTTCTTAACATATATAGAATTAAACATATTTTATTAAGTCACTCGGATTTTGTCAGTTATAATAGAGTTTACCTGCTAAAACTGTGGTCAAATACAATACACTGTCATATGTGCTTAAGTACTGGGTATTTTACCTCATATGATAATTTTATTGTACTACTTTTAGAAAAATATTTTATTGTGGAATAACGCCATATTTTTGCGAGTAAATCCGTCATAAGTTCATTAAAACCGTAGCAACACTTATTAGAATATTTGTAATGAAATATCACGAACATTTTCGTAATAAGTTATATAAAAAGTTATAAAGTCATACAATATCACGTATATTTGCATGTAAGCATGTGACAATTTCATTGAGGCCGTAGCAACACTTTAAAAGAACGTTATTAAATCTACTAGTCTAGTCGAGAAGTGAGTTTTCTGCGAAAAATCGTTAAACCACTCTTAAAAATACGGCGATTGGTGCATTGGATTCAGAATTTCATTCTGAGAAATGGGTATTTTTTTTTTTATCCGCCATTAAAAATTCCATTTGTTATAAACAAAAAACGAAGAGACAAAAAGGGAGTCTCCGTTTTTTAGCTATAACTTCAAAAGTATTAGAGATAACTGAAATTAAAAAAAAGATCCTAAAAGAGGAGAAAATTTCAGTTACAAAAGTCTTGACTCCCCCAGTTGTAGCTCCATTATTTATAATTTTAATTTGACGTTGAAAGTTGGGCTCCGCGCGGCCGTTTCGGCGCCTGCGCGTCGTCGCCGTACAAAGTATGCAACATAAAATAATTTTTTTATAACATAAAATATTAATTTAAAAATCTGAAAAAATTATAGTGTCATCTAGACACCTGAAGGAATATAGCCCCGCATAAAAAAAATTTTTAGCTCGATTTTTGTTTAAGTTATTTGATTGTTAATTAATAAATTTTTCGGAGACTTGAATTTTTATAAAATCTCTTAAAAATGTTTAAAAAAAGTGTCTATAAATTTTTTTTCTCTTGGGAGCTCTTGTTATATGAATAATAAATAAGATTCCGTTGTAATAGTTTATAAAAGTTTTTTCATTTGTTTATAATGATTTTTCAAAGTTATCAAAAATTGAAATATCCGGCTAATGTTATAAAAAAAATTTTTTTTCCGAAATCTGTAACTGTGGTTGTTTTTGTATTCATATATTGCGTTTAGTAGCTTAGCTAAAAAATGTTTAACATGAATTGTTTAAAAAATTTTTATAAACAAATAGACAAATTGAATATTTTTGAAAAATTTTTTTTTGTCATTCTGTTGTCTTAGTAAAATAATGATTTTTAAAAAAAAAATTTTTCCTTAAAAAAATTTTTAATTGTTAATAATTGTTTTTTTCATTTATCCACCGTTTAAATTATTTATTAAGAAATCATTTTTTTTTTAAAAATCATGATTTATAATTCTCAATATAATCATGAAAAAAAATTTTTTTTTATTTAAATTTTCATTGTTTATTTTATAAACAATTTGTTATAAACAAATTTCCACTTTCATTATATTTTTTTCCGTAGCTTTAAAAAATTACAAATACAGCCGTGTGCATTAAAGTTGTGAAAAAAATTTTTCTCTATTTTTTATTGAATTTTAAAATACTTTACCCAATCAAAGTTGAAGCAGTCAACTATTTTATCTATTTATAAATTGCTATAACTTTTAAACTATTGAAGATACGGTCTTAGACATTCAAGCCGATCTTTTAGACAATTTATTGATTTATATAATAAATTTTTCAAATGCTCGATATCTATTATGGTTCAATTTTTATAAGCATTTGTTTATAAAAAAATGCGTTATTTGAATCTTTAAACTATTATATCTTTTAAACTATTGAAGTTACGGCTTTTATGATTCAAGACAATTTTATAGAGTAATTATTGGACTACTTAAAAATAATTTTTTTATATTTTTAGTTTCATTTGTTTATCATTTTTTTTTATTTATTCAAATTATTACACGGTTAAGGGTACGTTTTATGGATTTTATTGACTTTATACTCACACACACAACAGATTGTTCCATGAAGATATTTTTAGTCAGGAAATCTATACTTGCTAACTGTCAAGGCGACTTTTCTGTAAAAAGTTCATTCAATTCTGTAAATTTTTTCCAGGCTGCACTACTGGCAAAAATTTTAAGTTGTTGCTTTGACAAACGTTTAGTAATAAATTGAAAACTCCAAAACTAAATGAAAATAGCAAGAACAACATTAGTTATTGGTGTCAGGTAGGAGTATAAAGTCAAGAAAATCCATAAAACGTACCCTTAACCGTGTAATAATTTGAATAAATAAAAAAATGATAAACAAATGAAACTAAAAATATAAAAAAATTATTTTTAAGTAGTCCAATAATTACTCTATAAAATTGTCTTGAATCATAAAAGCCGTAACTTCAATAGTTTAAAAGATATAATAGTTTAAAGATTCAAATAAAGCATTTTTTTATAAACAAATGCTTATAAAAATTGAACCATAATAGATATCGAGCATTTGAAAAATTTATTATATAAATCAATAAATTGTCTAAAAGATCGGCTTGAATGTCTAAGACCGTATCTTCAATAGTTTAAAAGTTATAGCAATTTATAAATAGATAAAATAGTTGACTGCTTCAACTTTGATTGGGTAAAGTATTTTAAAATTCAATAAAAAATAGAGAAAATTTTTTCACAACTTTAATGCACACGGCTGTATTTGTAATTTTTTAAAGCTACGGAAAAAAATATAATGAAAGTGGAAATTTGTTTATAACAAATTGTTTATAAAATAAACAATGAAAATTTAAATAAAAAAAAAATTTTTTTTCATGATTATATTGAGAATTATAAATCATGATTTTTAAAAAAATAAAAAGCCCATTCGGCAGCCGAAATGGAAGGTAGATTTTCCGATTAATCTATATATAAAGTTTCATATATACATATCTTGTAATACATTTTAGTGTATAGTCATGATATGAAATTAGACTCGTTTTTCTAAGAGTCAGGGTAAAAAAAGACAACGACTACTTTTGATAGAGAACTTCAGATAGTTGATTTGACAAAACATTTTATAAGTAATGTAGCAAACTAACTATCATAAAAACAAAGTATCAATAATTTAATTAGTATGAGATCATAATGATAATCACTATTACGATGGCAAGACCAGTTATAATTAGAGTATGTACAGGTACGATTGAAAGATAATAAATAACAAAAAAATACTTTTGCAACATAAAATAGCTGTGAAAGTTACAGGTTATTTTGATCACAATAAAATATAACTGACAAAATTGTATTTTCAACATTTTTTGATACCATTAGAATTTCAAGGCTATCAAATAATTAAAAAAAATGGTCAACACATGAAGTTTAACGACAAAAATTAAAGCTTACTAAACAAGCTTTAAAATACTTTTTACTGAAATTGTCTATTGATTTTAGTTTTAATATTATATGAACTTCAACAGTGAATAAAAATTTATTTTTTCGAAAAATCGTGAAAATTTCAACAGCCATTAATTCAAAACTAATCAACCGATTGAGCTCATCTTCGAATTTAATCAAGATAATAGCCTATAGAATAAGTGTAAAAAATTTCCATAAGATCCGATGAGAACTGTGAGTGCTATCGTAATAACAAGACCAGTGATAATCACAGGGATTCGAGGTACATGTAATAATACATCATAAATAATAAAAGAATTACTTTTAAAATATAAAATAGCAGTGAAATTTACAGGTTATTTTATGAGCAATAAAATGCAATTGGCGAAATTGGATTATAATGGGACAATCATAAGCTATGAGGAATGAAAACCATATTTTCAACATTTTTTGATTCCATTAAAATTTTCAAAGCTATCAAATTATTGGAAGAAATGGTCAAAACATAGAGTTTAAGGTCATAACTTAAAGCTTACTAAACAAGCTTTCAGATATTTTTCACGGAAATTGTCTATGAGTATTAGTTTTAAAATTATATGAACATGAAAGTGGATAAAAATTAATTTTTTCGAAAAATCGTGGAAATTTCAAACAGCCATAACTTCTAAACTATTTGACCGATTTAGACCATCTTCGAACTTAACGGTTACAATCGCCTATAGAATAAGTGTAAAAAATTTCATTAAGATCCAGTAAGAACTGTGAGCACAATCGTAATGACAAGACCAGTGATAATCATAAGGATTATAGGTACATTTGATACATCATAAATAATAAAAGAAATACTTTTAAAATATAAAATAGCAGTGAAATTTACAGGTCATTTTGTGCTCAATAAAATGCAATTGGTGAAATTGGATTATAATCGGACATGCAAAAGCTATATGGAAAGAAAACCATATTTTCATCATTTTTTGATCTCATTAAAATTTTCAAAGCTATCAAATTATTGGAAGAAATGGTCAAAACATAAAGTTTGAGATCATAAATTAAAGCTTACTAAACAAGCTTTCAGGTATTTTTTACGGAAATTGTCTATGAGTATTAGTTTTAAAATTATATGAACATGAAAGTGGATAAAAACTAATTTTTTCGAAAATCATGGAAATTTCAAACAGCCATAACTTCTAAACTAATTGACCGATTTAGCCCATCTTCGAACTTAACCGTGATAATCGCCCATAGAATAAGTGTGGAAAATTTCATCAAGATCTAATAAGAATTGTAGCCGCAATCGTGTCCTCAAAACATGGTTATATTACATATATATATATATATATATATATATATATATACATACATATATAAATTTTTCAACGAATGGTATTTTCGAACTCCATTCAACTAATTATGATAGGTTATGACGAAATTCCTTGAAAAATCAACCATGAGGACAAATACAATACCTAGATTTTTTTTAAAATCTACCTAAAAATGATTTCTTAATAAATAATTTAAACGGTGGATAAATGAAAAAAACAATTATTAACAATTAAAAAATTTTTTTAAGGAAAAATTTTTTTTTTAAAAATCATTATTTTACTAAGACAACAGAATGACAAAAAAAAATTTTTCAAAAATATTCAATTTGTCTATTTGTTTATAAAAATTTTTTAAACAATTCATGTTAAACATTTTTTAGCTAAGCTACTAAACGCAATATATGAATACAAAAACAACCACAGTTACAGATTTCGGAAAAAAAATTTTTTTTATAACATTAGCCGGATATTTCAATTTTTGATAACTTTGAAAAATCATTATAAACAAATGAAAAAACTTTTATAAACTATTACAACGGAATCTTATTTATTATTCATATAACAAGAGCTCCCAAGAGAAAAAAAAATTTATAGACACTTTTTTTAAACATTTTTAAGAGATTTTATAAAAATTCAAGTCTCCCAAAAATTTATTAATTAACAACCAAATAACTTAAACAAAAATCGAGCTAAAAATTTTTTTATGCAGGGCTATATTCCTTCAGGTGTCTAGATGACACTATAATTTTTTCAGATTTTTAAATTAATATTTTATGTTATAAAAAAATTATTTTATGTTGCATACTTTGTACGGCGACGACGCGCAGGCGCCGAAACGGCCGCGCGGAGCCCAACTTTCAACGTCAAATTAAAATTATAAATAATGGCGCTACAACTGGGGGAGTCGAGACTTTTGTAACTGAAATTTTCTCCTCTTTTAGGATCTTTTTTTTAATTTCAGTTATCTTTAATACTTTTGAAGTTATAGCTAAAAAACGGAGACTCCCTTTTTGTCTCTTCGTTTTTTGTTTATAACAAATGGAATTTTTAATGGCGGATAAAAAAAAATACCCATTTCTCAGAATGAAATTCTGAATCCAATGCACCAATCGCCGTATTTTTAAGAGTGGTTTAACGATTTTTCGCAGAAAACTCACTTCTCGACTAGACTATACTGCAGAATATATTTGATTATCAAAGAAGATTTCATCTTCCGACGGCTAGAAAGCCACTTGCGTATAGATTGATATTTAAATTGAAATAGAATAATCTTGCTGACTGTGATCTAGTGGAGTCATTAATCCATCATTCAATAATACTCGCTTACTGTAAATATATTTCACTGCATATTTCAAAGTAACCAACTGATCAGTTCACTAGAAATCTAATTTTTTCCTGATTTGCCTGAAGTACCATAAGGACCTTTTCAAGAGAATTTAAGGTTTGACGTATTAGAGAAAACCTGACGAGTTCCTTATCAGGACCTCATGAGGACATCCTTATTCAAGAGAAAAGTTATTTGCCATCGGGTCAACCTAACGAGTTCCGTATGGGGACCTCATCGGGATATCCTTTTTCAAAAAAAAAAAAAATTATTTGCTATCGGATCAACCTGACTTATTCCTTGTCAGGACCACATTTAGATTTCCTTATTCGAAAAAAAGTTATTCAACATCAAGTCAATCTGACCATTTCCTCATCAGGACCTGATCAGGATATCCCTATTAAAAAAAAGTTACTTGTCATCGGGTCAACCTGATGTGTTCCTTATCAGGACAAAATGAGGATATCCTTATTAATGAAAAAGTTATCCAATCCCTTTAGATACTTTATTTACAGACTAAAAATTAAACAAAGTACAAAATAATATTATAAAAAAATTACGTCAATCATTGCAGCACGGATTTTTTATTTTTTCATCAGTTATTCTTTGATGTTATAATGAATATAATATTTACACTTACAAGATCTCATATGTGTGTCAGCGCAGTGGGTAGCATCAAGAACATTGAATCAGAAGGATGCAGGCTCGAGCCCAGCAATCACAAATACTCTGAATATAATAGATTACATTTCGGATCAAATTATAATTTTCTTATTTTTTTTAATCATTACTAATAAGGCAACTCTCATAAGGATTTGATGAGGGTCTCCTGGTAAGAACCTGAGAAGGTAATCCTGAAAAAGATTTGATGAGGATATGTTGGTAAGGAACTGATAAGGTAATCCCGATACGGACCTCATAGGTCTTAAGCGTTACATCCATATCAGTTCCTCGTCAGGATATCCTGATCTGGACCTTATTTGAAATAAGGTTAACCTGATAAGGACCTCGTCAGGTCCTTATGAAAAATTCTAGTTGGGTAGAAATTAATCTATCATACGGCACTGTTCGATTTTTATAAACTATTAGTCCGTAGCAAAAGTTTTCACTTTAACTTAGGAAATTATAGTTCAGATGGCGAAATTTTCTTTACTTTGAACCTTTTTTCTAGAGCAAGTGAGAGAGCTTGCAACATCCTGGTCACAGCACCACAGTAACATACTGAAAAATCCAGTTTTACGAAAAATTACCAGGTGGGTGGCGTTAGGGTGTCAATCGACACCAGTTGCACCCGTTGCTAAGCTCTCTCTTATGTTGATGTATTTTGTAGAGGTCAAGGATTAAAATAAAACATTGTACTTACAAGAATGTGAATTTATTTTGAAAATAAAAAATTTGATTAGAGCCAGTTGGTCTTCAGGCGTACGATTGGGGCCTAAGATGTTCATCAGCTGACTGGTTGCTCTGGATTTTCATCCAAAGTACAATGAAATATAAAAATTAATTATTGCAACGTCATATCTCAGGTTACTCCGGTGTACACTATCGTGGTCCAAGTCTCATGCAATGTCATAAGTTTAGACTATTCGCGAGCCACGTCGATTCTTTTATCGCAAGAGATTTCCGTTACATTGTTGGCGGTGGAAAGTAATAATCTCACCAACTAGTTAACGATTTATTAATTCAATTATGATTCCAAGAAGTATCTAATCGTTTATTTGCCCACCATGGCGAATAAATAATTCGAGACTTCAAAAAAAAATCTGGGCGTTGGTTGGCCGTGCGGGCCAGCCCCAAAACTTCCCGCTGTTTTCGACCTCAAAGAGCTCGAAAATGCTATCACATGCGATTGTGTTTTTACAATCTTTTCAAGCTCTAACAAGTTGCCTGTTATGCTAAAGTTTGAAAATTTATATAAGAATCAAGAATTGTTAATGAAGCGGTTTTTAAAATTTAATCCCTGATTATGTTCAATAAAATAAGTGTATTCAGGCAGAAATCAATACCAGGGATTCAAATCAAGATTTAAATGAGTTTTGATTCATTTGAGGAACAATCAAATATGAAATATCCGAGAAAAATATTGAAAACTACGTTTTATCGATTTCATTGTTGGTACTATGATTTAAACTAAAAACCAAGTTCGATGACATAATGTGTCGAAAGTAACCATATAAAAGATGAGTTGGTATGACTCCAGACACATTTTAGTAGGTTATATTATGATTCATCCAGGAAAAATAACATAAAATGTTATTTTTTTAACTTTTCAACGCCGATATCTTTCGAATTAATCGATCGATTTTGACGTTCGAGGTGGCAATCGGCGCGTTTTATTGAATTCTAGAGCTGATCAAAATTTGGAATTGATCGCGTCAGTCGTTTCGAAAATATTTAGAAAAAAACCGTTTCTCACCATTTCTTTCTCCCGCGATAACTCTCGAACGAATTATCCGATTTTGATGTTTAAGGTGGCAATCGACGCGTTTTTTCAATTACTAGAGCTAATTAGATTTTGAAGTCGATCATATGAGTCGTTTCTGAGAAATCAATACAAAACCAAGAAAAAAAATTTTTTTTTTTCGTAATTCGCAGATATTTTCGAGTCTATTCGATCAAATGATCTGAAATTTTTAAGAAAGTTGATGGCCAACATGTTCTTTCAATCGCCGCCTTAAATATCCAAATCGGTTCATTAGTTCAAAAGTTACAAAGAGTTTACACACATATAAACACACACACACACACACACACACACACACTCGGACATCATTCCGAAAATAGTCAGAATAGCTTCCTAGGACCTCAAAACGTCGACATCTGATGAAAACTCGATTTTCGAAAATCGGGGTGAAAACAATAACTTCCCGAAATTTTCGAAAATCGTCGATTTTCTTAGCGGGAAGTTAAAAAACTCATAAAATTTTTATTTAAGTGTAATTAAAGCTAGACCGTAACAGTGTAATAGAGAAGAGTAAAATTTTATATAAAAATGATATTAAAAAAAACAAAAATGTTTTAATTCCTATTGAATCTCATTCAAAGTTCTTAATCAGGAAATATTTTTAAAAAATTATATACCGAATACATAATATAATTACTAATAATATTTACATGATTAGTGATTAATATTCTATTCTCATGTATTTTTCTACCCATAAATATAGTGTTAAATCTTATAATACTTCTACACAATATATTTAAAGACTGCGATTCGAACGCAGCCTATTTTTTAAGTAAATGTTTTTGAGTGCTACTCAAACATTAGTATAAGTAATTCTACAATCTTAAATATAATTGTCTGCTGTAGAACCGCCTAACGGTATGATCCAGACGCCCATACTGACATAGCATCATCCACTATAATTATTACCTATGTAACTAATGTAACCACTCCCGTTATGACTGAATTCTGTTTACCAAAAATTTTTCAAGCGGATGAAAATCTTCACTGCCATTTAGTATGGCAATGACAGCCGTACAGCATAGTAATAGCCGTGAAAAATTTATTCCATCGAGGTTTAGAACAATACATTGAAATAGTGAGCTTAAAGCCGATATAAGATCTTCTTTACTGGCTACGTAAGGTCAATTAGCTATTTAAATATTTAGTCCGAATTCTTTTTTTATATACCTATAGAATCATTATACCTCTAACTGTTATATATAATTATTTTGTAAATGAATTATGGAAGCATTAGGCACTTCTGTTTTTCCATGTTTCTACATTATTACTTATTGATGATAGATGACGAGCTATTAACATAGTACAATTAATTGCTGTTGTTGTTGCATTATGACTATGATAATGATAGTTATCACAAAAATTAAATTAGGCAATTGAAAGTGTGTTGACTGATGTTCTCAAGGTGGTACTTAAAGTATGAACTCGTTATATGAATTAGTTAACCACCGTGACGTTCTACTGTTGCTTGAGAGTATTGATACAATCTGTTTTCTTTCTATTTTTTTTTTTTTTTTTTCATTCATTCAAAATTTTAAACTTTATGATAATTTATGTGCATAAATTAAAATTACAAAAAGAAATGAGATAAAGTGTGATTATCGTCGACGTATACTTAATACAATAAACTACCACTATTTACAATTACTACTACTGTATATACTGTACACGAGTCATCAGGATTGCTATCCCACCTCTACAAAACACGTTGTCAGAGAAGAGGTACTACTCTCATGTACCGGAATATAAAACTGGTGAAAGCGCCTGGCGGCGCTCCAGACTACTGCACGGTGCGTCAGCAAAACGAGCTCCGACAATATCTTTTTATTATTTCTTTATATTTTGTTTATTCAAAATTAGTGATACCGAAAAAAAAAATAATAATAATATATCATAGAAGATTATATTAAAAAATTGAACTTTTGCCTAAAAAAATTTTCTGAATTATAAAAAAAAAAAAAAAACACCAATATAAAAGTTTTTCCGGATGACTAATAATCGATTTGTGAAAAATTTTTAATTTTTTTTTTGACAAAAACGGGCGTTGAAAGACGTGACACAGTTGTCGAACTGTTCTGAAGAATATACCAAGAGTGAAATAATGAAAGTTTATTTAATACTATTGACTTTAGCAGTCTTCGATGTACTTGGGACTACCACGGGATACCCATCGCGAGTGATTCTATCAAGTGAGTGAGAGCAAATTCTTTTATATCTGTTTTTCAATTTTCAGGGTGTATATGCATACTTAAATTATTCATTAAAGTACTTTTTGCGTTTTTTTTTTTAATTTTATCTTGACTTTACTTGTGTTAATTCCTGTGAGTTAATTAAAAAAATATAGATGAGAAATAAGTTATAAAGGAAAGTTAAATTCACTGAATTAAATAAACGTGAAAGTCAGTTTTGTAAATGATATATTTATGATAATGCACTAAATAATTTTTGATTCATTATACACAGTGAAATAAATTATTTATTTCATTGGCAATAGTATTAAAGACTCCCAAATCATGTTAAAAATATCGTTTTTTCATGATAATCAAGTTAAAGTCAGATAGGTCAAAACAAAAAAATTATTTGCATTAATAGTTTTGAAATGATATTATATTTCAATTCTACCAATTTGTTGTCAACCGTTTTTTTTGTTTGATCATTAGTTATTTTATTTCTCATTCCATTTGTCTTTTATTATTTATTTGATTACTACTTGCTCTTCATTGTCAATAGTCATCGCTAGTTTAGTGATAGAACACATATTATGTTTTATACAGCTTAAAGTTTTATACACATTATACAGTTACTTATAATCGAATTTGAAATATCTCACTTGAAAACAAAAAACCCATTGCAAATATTAATAAATCATCATAATTTCATTTATATGATAGAATAATAGCAGGGAAGATAAGTACATTTTTATGATTGTTAAACAAAAAATATTTTAAATCAACACAACAGATGAGTATAATACCGTTTTTATGCCGGAAGAAAATTTTTTTAATTACATACTATTATTGCATCAATTAATCATCAAAGTTATTTAGTTAATTGCAGTTCTTTTATTAATTTAATTATTGCACGTACAAAAACCAAATAAAAAAAAAACTTTTAAAATCTCTTTGTCTCTAAAAAAATAAAATGTTACGTAAAAGTAGTCCATAGTGATATCTTGACTTTTCACATAAAGAAAAAAAAATACCAGTTACAGTACAAAATATTAAATTTAACATTGCAGAATGATTGATGTAGCTTTATTAGATGAAAAATATTTCGGTAATTCATCACCCACAATGTATTGATCAACATGTAAAATTAGATTTTAGAAATATTAAATAGCACATTGGCAAAAAAAACATTTTTTTCTAACATTTGTTTTCGGAAAAAGTAACATTTTATGAGTTTAAAACCATTTTTAGCTGAAAAAGATTTGTTTGTCACTGATAGCCCTTCAGTTCGATCCCCTTCATTTCTATGTGATCACACAAATAATCAGCGGTGTTAATTAATCAATTAACCTTATATTCATAAGCATTGCAACAAAAAATCATTTGTGTTAAATTGTAAATTATAATAAGTAAACACAAGAAATAAATTTCTAAAATTAAATACTTACATCCTAAAGCACACAAAAAAATTTTTAACAGATATTTAATTGAATTAATTGTAATACAAGCACTTATTTAACAACAAAATTTAAAAAGATGTAATTGATCTTAAACTTGACCGCAAAACAAAATTATTTTATTTTGATCTGCATTGAAAAAATATTTTCAATGGAAATCTATATACATATATATTTATATATATATATATATTAGGGTGGCGCAAAAAAACCGACTATTTTTTTTTTCGAGTCTCTTGTGAAAATTTAATGGTTTACGATGTTTTAAGAAGCCTCTCCAAAAATCAGCTCGATATAAAATTTTTAAGAGGTCGCTCATGAATTTTGAAAATATCAAAAATGATTGAAATTCGAATTTTTAATTTCTAAATTTTTTCTTTCTCGTGGCAGCAATAGTTTATATTTGTAAAATCATGACTATGCTGAAAATTTGAACTCAAAATTCAAATATTGAAGCAGCGCTCAAGAATTTTGAATATTAACTGATAATATGTAACTAATACTTTGAATTGGTTTTTGTATTTTTTTATAACTCAATTATTGTCATTTCATTAAAATATAACATTTTCATAACAAAAAATATACAGGACAGTCTTATACTACAAAATTTGGTAAGTTTTGAATAAGCCAAAAAACCTACAAATTAAATTAAAAAATAAAAAGGCATGTAAATAACTTATTATTTCTATTTCTCGGGTTATATTTTTATTCATTGTCATGCAAATTGATGGTGATAAAATCGAGAAGCTTTATTTTTAATATTTAAAGGTCACTCGAAAACGTCCAAAAGAGTACTCGGAAACATTCAAAATTCTTGAGCGAGGTTTAAATATTTAAATTTTGGGCTTAAATTTTCAGCGTGGTCATAATTTCACAAATATAAACTATTGCTGCCACGAGAAAGAAAAAATTTTGAAATAAAAAATTCAAACTTTGATCATTTTTGATATTTTCAAAATTCGTGAGCGACCTCTTAAAAATTTTTATCGAGCAGATTTTTAGAGAAGCTTCTTAAAACATCGTAAGCCAACAAATTTTCGTAAGAGACTCGAAAAAAAATAGTCGGTTTTTTTGCTCCACCCTAATATATATATATATATATGTTTATATATGTATATATATATATATATGTATATATATATATATATATATATATATATATATATATATATATATATATATATATATATATATTAAACTGGCTGTAATAGTGTATCCACGCAACTAATAACGTACCTAAGCGACTCTATACAAATAATGTTGAAATGGATCGCAAAGTAATAATAATTCACGTGTGCAAGAGTAACCGACTAACTCACGTGCTACACGTGATTGCACGAGACTATGTACACGTGCTAGTTTGGGCCTTACTCGTGTATATTGATCTCCTCTATAACGCGGCCACATAAAAGTTAAGTATAATAATAATAGTGCCTACAAGAAAGAGATAGTAGTACAGTATATTAAATTGATAGCGAAGAAAAGTCTTCTGTGTCTCGTGTATAATACTTGCGTTATATGAGTCACGTGTATGTCTTTGAACAACCTGTAGGCCTGGCTTGAATACTCACGCGACTTGAAATAGCACAAGTATTGAATTTAATACTCATGTTGTTATGTCAATTATACAGTTTCTATATGATGATGTAGCTCATCCTTATTTCTTTATACTTTTAATGTTATATGAATGATAATAATTTTTATGAGTGTGTTGTTTTATACGATGAGGCCACGAGCACATGACCCGGACGCTTATAAATATATGGTCTTTATAATAGCAGGTCTAGCATCAATAGTCCTGTCATTGACACTGATCTATCGTACCGATCAGTGACATGTTTACTGAAGTAACGTGAAGAGGAAAAATAGTTTATTGTGAATATTATCATGAGAAGGAATGATAGGTATAAGTGACTTTCGACATTTTTTATTGGATTAATTACAGTTATTTTTTCCACTGAAAATTTTGAAATTCTGTGAAAGCAATTTAGTAAATTTTACAGATTTTACTGCTGGCTTTTTACATCTAACTTAAAATCTTAAGCTTCCAAATGTAACTAATTAATTGAAACTAAACTTTTTGTTTGTAATGAAATTACTTCAAACTGATGAGAATTCATAAGTTCTGTTTATTCACTTTCATTATGTTTTTTATTAAAAATTATGTACAAAATATTAGAGTGTTCAATTTAACAGCAACATTGTTTTTCATACCAATGTTAAAAATCTTGTAGCTTACAAAACACTAAATAGTATAATGCCTAACAATTAGAGCTACAATATGACCATGCGTAATGTAAAACAATATAAAAATAAATAATATGATCTTAGGATGGTATTCAAAGTATACTAAACGATTTTCAATACTGAGCATAAACATTATACTTCACTGTAGTGTGCCGTAGTCTAAAAAAATACGGATGAAAAGTTATCTTAATGTTTTGATTCACATACAATTTATTGATTTCTTGCAGCATTTAAAATTTTTTAGTGCTCAATTATGTTATTTCTCTTTATATTGGTTATAATTTTCTTTTTTTATTTTTTGTTTAATACAAGACCTATCAAAATTCTCGCAGTACATCGATAATTAATATCTTTTCGTTATATTTTATTAAAATGATGTTTTATCTCGAATGAATATATTTGCCGTCAGATTTAGTAGTTGACCTGCTGAAATCGATATTCAATTAACAGAAAGTTGAGCATATGCATGCAGTGCAGCAAGCGCTTTATTACTGCGAAGGTCGATTGATTTTGTACTAGTTCCGCGTGAATGATCTAAAGGTTAATTAATCGTTTAATTAACTTGAATTATCTCTAATGTAATCACAAAAAAATTAATGGATATGAAGCCTATAAAATTAATACAAACATAAAAATAGTTATTCAAAAGTTAAAAAAAAATTACACATATCCTATGTGCATCCAGGGTTATTTAAAATGAATTTTCTCTATCATACGATTTTTTGTTCTCTGGCTGTTATAATAATCAACGTCAGCACATTCTTCCATGCCAATTACGGTATATACCATGATAATTCTGCTTCAGGCTTTATCTTTCTTCTTACTGCACTTCCTTTCATTTCTATTCTTAATTATCAAATGCTTCGCAACTTTCTCGGGGCGCTCATGAAAAAATACTGTACTTAAGTTGTTGATCTTACTACTGCTATTGTACAATTGGTTGAAATTACTTTTTTCCTTCAGCTCTCAACAATTTAAATCAATTGTATTTTCTCAATAGTCTCTCTATTATATACATGACACAAGTGTTTACTGCAACACGTTGTAAAATTATTCTAACGACTTTAACACGCTCCAATGAAGAACTAATAACCTGCGCGCACATGACAGTATATATGATGATTATCAACTATTGTTATTGTTTTCTACAAGATATAAAAATAAAACTTGGAGTCATATTGTATTTAAAAAAATCTCAATACCTAACAATTAATATTTTTTCATGAAAGTAACAATATTCTACACTGTAAAAAATTTGATGGACCCGGTGTGGTGTAAATGCATCGGTGTAAAAATTTTGGTGTGAAAATTACACCGAATCCCGTGTGAAATTGAAATAATGTGAATTTTTATTTTTTACAACGCCAAACGAGTAAATGTATAAATGTAAGGGAAGGGCGGGGTAAAATGGGCTCCCCAAAATGGTTGACGCCTCGGAATATTTAGGGGCAAAATGGGCCCCCTAAAATTTCTGACGCCTTGATATATTTGGAGGCAAATTAGGCCGACCAACATTCTTAACATGAAAAGTGTTGGGACAGGGAGGGGCAAAATGGATCACCGGGGAAAATGGGCCACCAGGGCAAAATGGGCCGCTGAGGCGAATTGGGCCCGCCAAAAATTCATAACATGAAAAGTGTTGGGAGGGAGAGGAGTAAAAAGTGTCACAGGGGCAAAATGGGTCACTGAGGTAAATTGGGCTCGCTAAATATTGTACACCAAAATTTTTACACCGATGCATTTACACCACACCGGGTCCATCAAATTTTTTACAGTGTACATTCATTCACTTCATTAATAATTTAGAAAACATACTGTATGTCCTCAGATTTCATTTTCCTAGATTAATTCATTTCAGAATCGTTTACTGAACACTGAATAACTTTTTAACTTCCCGCTTAGAAAATCGATGATTTTCAAAAATTTCGGGAAGTTATTGTTTTCACCCCGATTTTCAAAAATCGAGTTTTCATCAGATGTCGACGTTTTGAGGTCCTAGGAAGCTATTCTGACTATTTTTAGAATGATGTCCGAGTGTCTGTATGTATGTGTGTGTGTGTGTGTGTGTGTGTGTGTGTGTGTGTGTGTGTGTGTGTGTGTGTGTGTGTGTGTGTGTATGTATGTAAACTCATTATAAATTTTTAACTAATAAACCGATTTGGATGGTTAAGGCGGCAATCGAAAGAGTTTTTTGGCCATCAACTTTTCTGAAAATTTCAGATCATTTGACCAAGTAGACTCGAAGATATTGGCCAATTACGAAAAAAAAAAATTTTTTTTTTTTAGTTTTTTATTGATTTCTCGAAAACGACTTATACGATCGACTTCAAAATCTAATCAGCTCTAGAACTCAATAAAACGCGTCGATTGCCACCTTACACATCTAAATCGGTTAATTTGTTCGGGAGATCTCGTTGGAGAAAGAAATGGTAAAAAACGGTTTTTTTCAAATATCTTCAAGACGGCTGAATCGATTGCTTTTAAATTTTAATCACCTCTAGAATTCAATGAAATGCGCCTATTGCCACCTTAAACATCAAAATCGGATAATTCGTTTGAGAGTTATCGCGGGAGAAAGAAATGCTAAAAACTGTTTTTTTCGAAAATAATGGCATGCAAAAGTATTTTCGAGCTCGAAGAGCTCGAAAATGTATTTACAACGATGTTTTTGAGCTCCTTGAGCTCGAAAACAGCGGGAAGTTTTGGGGCTGACCCGCAGGGTCAACCGATGCCCAGATTTTTTTTTATTGTTTACATTTTCCTCTAACTAATATATACGATTAGAGATGAAAGTGCAACAATTTAATGATACAAATGATAATGAAAATCAGCTACAAAGAACTTATTTATGTATTGTGACTATATTGTCACGTTTCTATACACGGAGAAAAATGAGACTCAGAATACATGAAATAATAATAGAAAGTACATCAAATTTAATTATATTATTCTATCAAATTTGAAACAGGTCTCTTTTTCTATAATTGGTGTAATATGTACTTATTATATTTGTGATTTAGAATAACAAAAATTAAAATCATGTTTTTGGAAAAGTGAAGTGTAATTTATAAAACTTATTGCTTAATATGATAAATGTTGGAGTGATTAATTTTATTTTTAATTTGAAGTGTATCATTTTCTATCAATCTGTTTTTTTTTGCTTTTATAATGGCAAGATAGTAAAAAAATTAGTGTTGCATATTTATCTAGAAAAAAAAGTGGGAGAGAGAGAAATAGTCCAAGATCCCAGAGCAATAAGACACTACTTATTTTCTGAAGCATAGAACTTTCGGTTCTATGTAGTCTTTCATGTACTTTTTGATACCTGTACGTTTGTGGAGTTTGCCCGGTGACACCTGTGCAGGTACCAGGTGAGAAAGGTAACTAAAAATCAGAGTTACTTAATTCATTTTTTAATGTCTGATTTTTATATATACTTTGTAGGATATTACTCTGAAGTAATATCCAAAACGTCAGACGCTTTCCATGGGACAGAACTTTTGTCAGACGCTTTAAAGCTCTACAAAAAATAAATGAACTTAACTTATTTTTAAATGTCTGATTTTTATATATGTTGTTCAGATAGATATTACAAAGTTATATTCAATCAGTCAGACAAATTGTAATGACCAAACATTTCCTAAACACAAAAATTACTCAACTATGAGTATGAGCGCGAGAGCACTATGTACATGCGCTCCAGAATAAACTATCTTAATATTTGAAAAATACTTACTGCTTTCAATTTCATATTTTTGCATATCTATTTAAATAACATAAAATTATTAATTAAAATAATAATCATTTTAAAAGTAATTACATATATTACAGATATATAGGAAAAAATGAATTTTTTCAGAGCGATTGTCTTTCAAAAAAATCATTATTATTTTATTTTAAAAAAGAAATCAACTGTAATAATTTTAGTAAAAAAAATAATTAATTATTTTTAAATTAGATTTTTTTAGTTGACTATGACATGAATCATTTATTTTTGATCCAAAAATGATAAAAAAATAAAAAAGTTTATTCTAGTGCCGTTTAACCCTATCTGAGTAATGATACATTTTCATTTTAGTACAATGAGAAAAATTCTATTACTTGCTTAAAAATAAGTGCACAGCTATGACTAATACGTATTTTTGTTTGAAATTTCTTGCTCTTCAAAAAAAAGTTTTTTATGCTTCTTCCGTGAGTCCAACTATTAAAGAGATATTGAAGGTCTAAGTTTGATTTGTTTAAAAAAATTTGCGTTTTTGTTCGAAATTTTATAACTTTCTAACAACTTGACATAAAATTAAGCGCTATAAACTTTCTTGTAGAAAATTTATCGGTTTTCAAAAAAAACTTCTTACACTATATTCGTAAATCCAACCATTTGAGTGATATCGAAGCTCAAAATTAATAAATTTAAAAAATAGTGTTTTTCGACTAAAATTCTATAACTCTCCAATAAACAGATATTAACATAGGATTTTAACAAGTTTTCGCTGAAAATTTACCGCTCAACAAAAAAGGTTTCTTCAATTTTTTTGATAAACTGAATCATTTAACAGATGTTTGAGCTCGAAATAAAAGAAATTTTTTTTTGTCATCAGAGCAAAATTTTGAGTTGGCTTGTGAAACTTTTCTGTCAACTTAGAGCTTGAATATCTCTCAAACCGTTGAGTTGATCAAAAGAAACCAATAGATCTTTTTTGTAGAAGAGTAAATTTCCAACAAAAACTTGTTAAAATCCTATGTTAATATCTGTTTATTGGAGAGTTATAGAATTTTAGTCGAAAAACACTATTTTTTAAATTTATTAATTTTGAGCTTCGATATCACTCAAATGGTTGTGGGCTTACGAAAAAAGTGTAAAAAACCTTTTTTGAAGAGCGATAAATTTCCTATAAGAAAGTTTTTAGCGCTTAATTTTATGTCAAGTTGTTAGAAAGTTATAAAATTTCGAACAAAAACGCAAATTTTTTGAAATAAATCAAACTTTGACCTTTAATATCTCTTGAATAGTTGGACTCACGGAAAAAACATAAGAAACTTTTTTTTGAAGAGCAAGAAATTCCAAACAAAAATATGTATTAGTCATAGTTGTGCACTTATTTTTAAGCAAGTAATAACATTTTTCTCATTGTACTAAATTGAAAATGTATCATTACATAAGCAGGGTTAAACGGCACACGAATAAACTTTTTTATTTTTTTTTTTTATCATTTTTGGATCAAAAATAAATGATTTCTATCATGACCAACTAAAAAATCTAATTTGGTAAACAACGGACACCCTAATACACAAACACAAACAGTAGACTGAAACAGAATGTGAGTTTAAGAAGGGGAACCGAGTTACCATGGATGTCTCACTCGCTCTGAAACGTATGTATAGTGCTCTCGCGCTCATACTCATAGTTGAGTAATTTTTGTGTTTAGGAAATGTTTGGTCATTACAATTTGTCTGACTGATTAAAGATAACTTTGTAATATCTATCTGAACAACATATATAAGAATCAGACATTCAAAAATAAGTTGAGTTCATTTATTTTTTGTAGAGCTTTAAAGCGTCTGACAAAAGTTCTGTCCCATAGAAAGCGTCTGAGTTTTGGATATTACTTCAGAGTAATATCCTACAAAGTATATATAAAAATCAGACATTAAAAAATAAGTTAAGCAACTCTGACTTTTAGTTACCTTTCTCACCTGGTACCTGCGCAGGTGTCACCGGGCAAACTCCACAAACGTACAGGTATCAAAAAGTACATGAAAGACTACATAGAACCGAAAGTTCTATGCTTTAGAAAATAAGTTGTGTCTTATTGCTCTGGGATCTTACTCTAAAAGAGAGCTTGTCTCTCAACAGAAGACTTCACTAGTTTAGCGGCATGGTGCAAGATTAAGGAGTCAGGTTTCAAAGTTAATTTTTTTTTCCCGTCTCAGCCGCGATCACTGGTCCTCATAGTTTGTTCGCTAACTCTGTATCCACAGAGCTCGTGGACCTTAAGTAAAATCGCATTTGATTTACACGTATTTATCGATTTATCTTTCATCATTCAACATCATTTATTTTTACACGACTCTTAATGTGAAGTATTAGAGTGTGCTTTATTACGATCAAAAAATTCTGCTTCCCTCTTCTTCGCTACTGCTTTTACTGTTCCACTCTTGGTAATCCACAGAGCTTAACCAAGTTACACATCATCAGATAGAGAATTTAAGAAGGATTAATTCTATGACTTATAAAGACCAATTTAATGTATTATATAACTAAAAATACATCAAAATGTAAAAAAAAAATGGTCTGTCGGTTGACCCTGCGGGCCAGCCCCAAAATTCCCGCCCATTTCAAGCTCCTTGAGCTCGAAAATATTGTCAGAAATACAATTTCGAGCTCAAAGAGCTCGAAAATACTTTTGCATGCCGTTGTTTCTGAAAAAAATGTTTTTTACCATTTCTTTCACCCACAAGATTTCATTGACAAATGATTTGATTTTCATGTTTGAAGCAGCAATCGACCCGTTTTGATAAAGTTTAAAACTGATCAGATTTTGAAATCGTTTGGTTTAGTTATTTCAAAGATATTTGCAAAAAACCGTTTTTCACCGTTTCTTTTTTCCACGATACTTAGAAAAATAACCTGATTTTGATGGTTGAGCTTGCAATCGACGCCTTTTACTAAATTCTGAAGCTGATCAGATTTTAGAATCGTTTCTTTCAGGTGTTTCAAAGATATTCGGAAAAAAACTGTCTTTTATCGTTTCGTTCTCCCACGATAGCTCTAAGACAAATGATCCGATTTTGATGGTTGGGGTGGCAATCGACGCGTTTTAATAAACTCCAAAGCTGATTAAATTTCGGAATTGTTTAGTTCAGTTGTTTCAAATATATTTGCAAAAAACCATTTTTCACCATTTCTATTTCCCACGATAACTCTAGAACGAATTATCCGATTGAGATGGCTAAGGACGAAATCGACGCGTCTTATTAAGCCCGAGAGCTGAATAGATTTTAAAGTCAATCGTTAGACTCGTTTCTGAGAAATCAATAAAAAACTAAAAAAAAAAAAATTTTTTTTTCGTAATTCGTCAATATTTTCGAGTCTACGTAATGAAATGATCTAAAATTTTCAGAAAAGTTGATGGCCATTAAGCCTTTTCGATTGCCGCCTCAACCATCCAAATCGATTCATTAGTTAAAGAGTTATAGCCCGGTCACATACACACACACACACACGCACACACGCACACACACACACACACATACAGACACTCGGACATCATTCTAAAAACAGTCAGAATAGCTTCCTAAGACCTCAAAACGTCGACATCTGATGAAATTTCGATTTTCGTAAATTGGGGTGAAAACAATAACTTCCCAAAATTTTTGAAAATCATCGATTTTCTTAGCGGGAAGTTAAAAAATCGGTCTGTCGGTTGACCCTGCGGGCCAGCCCCAAAACTTCCCGCTATTTTCGAGCTCAAGAAAATCGAAAATATTAATGAGACTATATTTTCGAGCTCGAAAATCTAATTGCATGCGATTGTTTTTTTATGAGTTTTTCAAACTCTAACAAGTTATGCTTTATGCTAAAGTTTAAAAGTTTAAGAATCGAAAATTATTAATGGACAAGCGGTTTTTAAATTTTAATTCCCGATTATGTTAAATAAAATAAATATGTTGATGCAGAAATCAATGTCAGTGATCAAAATCAAGATTCGAATGAGTTTTGGCTTAGGTCAGAGCAATAATATATAAATTATCGGAGAAATTCATTAAAAACGGTGTTTTTTCAATTTTTTCGTTGATAATATAGTTTAAACAAAAGAAAACGTTTGACGGCATTATACGATGATCAAAAGAGACCATAAAGAGGAAAAGTTTATGAGATTTTAGACACATTTTAGTACAGTACATTTTGATTTATCTGGAAAAAATAACATAGAATGTTATTTTTTTAACTTTGCAACACTGATATCTTTTGAACTAATTAACCAATTTTGACGTTTGAGGTGGCAATAGGCGTGTTTCATTGAATTTTAGAGGTGATTAAAATTTAAAAGCAATCGATTCAGCCGTCTTGAAAATATTTGAAAAAAAACCGTTTTTTACCATTTCTTTCTCCAACGAGATCTCCCGAACAAATTAACCGATTTAGATGTTTAAGGTGGTATTCGACGCGTTTTATTGAGTTCTAGAGCTGATTAGATTTTGAAGTCGATCGTTCAATTCGTTTCTGAGAAATCAATAAAAAACTAAAAAAAAAAAATTTTTTTTTTTTCGTAATTCGCCAATATTTTCGAGTCTACTTGATCGAACGATCTGAAATTTTCAGAAAAGTTGACGGCCAACAAGCTCTTTCAATCGCCGCCTTAAACATCCAAATCGATTCATTAGTTAAAAAGTTATAGACCATTCACACACATACACACACACACACACACACACACACACACACACACACACACACACACACACACACACATACGTACAGACACTCGGACATCATTCTGAAAATAGACAGAATAGCTTCCTAGGAGCTCAAAACGTCGACATTTGATGAAAACTCGATTTTCGAAAATCGGGGTGAAAACAATAACTTCCCGAAATTTTTGAAAATCATCGATTTTCTAAGCGGGAAGTTAAAAATTTTCTTATCAAGCAGTAGAAAAAGTGTCCATAACCCGTAAACACAAAAACTCAAGAAATAAGCCATTATTTGGATCACTTTCTATTTTAAAAGATTATTTTAGAGCCAAAGAAGAAGTGTGTCATAAATAGCCATCAAATTCAGACCCATTTAATTATAATTAATAAAAAGAACTTAACTAATTTTGTATATCTATATATGTTTTTTACATGTACTTACGTCACACTAATCACGCCTGCGCAAAAAAATACATCTAATCATTTTTCGGAGCGAAATTTCAATTTCTAGTGTGACAGAAAGAAAGAGAAATTGTCCTTGAAACTTTTATCGTTTTTTTTTTTGCAACTCCTTTTTTCGTTTTTATATATATTTTCCACGATCAAATGAGAATTTAGGGTCGTGCACCCCATACGATGTCGCCGATGCTCGAAAAAAATCTACGATCGACCGAGGCTCGGCTACCAATGCTCGGTCAAGCATCGGTGCACTATCATCAGCCTATGATTGTCACACCATCGGTAACCGAACTATATTCCTAACAATGAAATCCGATCATCGGCCGTTCCTCGGTCGATGATATGATAAATTTTCTTTTGTGCATGCGCACTAAATATCACGTCAGCTATTTTTAAGCATTATATTTACCTGTATATATTTTTCATTAGACAGAAACAATACTGAATATAACAGAAAATAAATTTATCGTTGTGACTAAAAAAAAATCTGTAATTTATAAGATCGTGTCTGACCATGTAAGAAAACATCGGACATTAAAAAAATACATGGATAATAGATCTCAACCGCCTAATAAACCCTCAGTGTAAATTTTTAATGATAATAGTACAAACTATCGTGATCATGATAATTTACACAGTGAAACAATTGTAAATAATGTTGTAAATAAACATATTAATTATAGTGTATTTAATAGTAATAATGAAAGTGATGAGAATAGTTTTAGTGATTTTTTACACTGAGAAAACATTTCTCTTCGGACAATTGAATTGATTTTGTTAAATTCTATTAAACTAAATTTTATTACGTCAACATAATCTATTTTGTCATTTTTAACAAATGAGTTATTAGATTCTATTCGGTTGACATTAATATTTCTCTTTCTTAGATAAGAAAACTATTTGGTAAATTTAAGAAAATATTTATTTAATGGACAACCAAACTATTTTTTGTGCCGAAAAATTCAAATATTGAAGCAAAGTATTATTATATTAACTAATAAATATTACTTAGACACCAAAAAATATATTCATTTAGAATAAATATATATATTTGATCGAAGTTAATAAATATCTATTTAAGCCTAATGATTATTGATTTAAAAAGTTATGGTGCTAGGCAGCAGCAGCGGAAGTAGTGCGGTGCTTGCCACTAGATCGCGCCCACCAGTTGTAGTGTGTCCCTGGTAAGAAACTTATTTCAGAATTAATATATTCCCAACTTAAAGCATATATATGAGACTGATTACTTGCTGTAAATCAGCAGAATCACGATTACCTATTTTTGATAGTAATATAGAGTTATTCTGTAGTACACTGACATTAATGTTTTCCTGAACATTTTTGTCATAGTATAAAAAAAAGTGCGTGTCAAGGAAATGAATTTACTTTTATTATTACAATAAAATTATAATAATAATTAAATTATAATAGTAATTATTTAAATCATTTAATTTAAATTTAAAATTAAGCAAATAAAATTATTTGTCCAAATATGCATTTATTAAATTGTTAAATAACTATTCTGTGGTTTTTAAATAATATTCTATTATTGTTAATAGCTCATTCTCTAAGGCTCACTTAAATATTTTATTATAATAAAAATTAGTTGTCAGAAGAAAATTTTGTTCTCAGTGTACAATAGGATAATCCTCGTATCCTATCCTCGGCCGATACTCGGTTACTATCCTTGGCCGATGCTCAATCGACAGCCTTGCGCTGATGTTAACATCCGATGCCCAGCGAGTCTTGTTCCAATACATATCCCGATCATCAGCCGATGCTCGAGGATCGGACGGCGATCATAGCCCGATGATCGACCGATCTCCGTTCTTTGTATGGGACGTTTGGATTTACCAAATTTTTTTAAATCTTTGTAATATTTTCACGAGAATAATTATAGAAGTTAAAATAATTAATATTACAAATTACTATGTTATCAATACAGTTATGATATTTAATTTTTTAACTTCCCGCTAAGAAAATTGCAAATTTTCAAAAATTCGGGAAGTTATTGGTTTCAGTCCGATTTGTGAAAATCGAAATTCCAACAGATGTCGACGTTTTGAGGTCCTAGAAAGCTATTCTGATTAATTTCACGATGATGTCCGAGTGTATGTATGTATGTATGTACGTACGTACGTACGTACGTATGTAAATATCTATAACTTTCGAACGGATCAACCGATTTTGATCGTCAAGGTGTCATTCGACGCAGTTTTTTAATATCTTGAAGCTGAAAAAAAATTGAGCTTGATCAGCAGGGCTCGTTCGGAGATATTCCAAAAATAAACTTTTTTCAAAAATGTTTTTTTTGGATAACTTTTTACGGGCTCGATGGATTAATTCCAAAATGGACTGGGCTTTGGAGATTTATAAGCCGCGTCGAATGCCACCTCAAACATCAAAATCGGTTAATTCTTTCAAGAGAAACCGTTGTCGAAAGAATTAAAAAAAAAAAAATTTTTTTTAGTATTTTGAAAATTTCTCAAAAATGACTCGATGAATCAATTTCAAAATTTAATCAGTTATAGAACTCAATAAAACGCGTCGACTGCCACCTTAAACGTCTCAATCGGTTTATTCGTTCGAGAGATATCGTTGTAGAAAAAATTGTAAAAAACGTTATTTTTTGAAAACAAAAGCATACAAAAGTATTTTCGAGCTCGAAGAGCTTGAAAATGTATCTTCTACAGTTTTTCGAGCTCAAGGAGCTTGAAATACGCGGGAAGTTTTGGGGCTGGCCCGCAGGGTCAACCGACAGACCGATTTTTTTTTATGAAATACGTTTTCTCCTATATAATATTATACCTTAGAGCATAATTTACATTATAAAATACAATCAGAATTATTTCGAATTTGTGAGACTGATAATAGAGCTGAACAATGCAACGTTTCAATAAAATAAAGAAGATCAAAAAATTTCAGACATTGTCAGTAATTTAATGTTATTGTCCCTGTTTTAATAAAACATTAGTTCTAAAACTGGATGATGATTTACACTTACGTAAACCAATCTCTTTTACTATCTTCAAATCCTTCATTAGTTTTATCTTCTTACCCCTGATTGCATTCTCATCATCTTGTATAGGCCTTAAATTTCAGAATCTCAATGCAAATCGAGCACGAGAGTATAACAATGTCACTGAGATTGTCATAATAGGAAATTTTGTAAAAATCATCACTTAACTAACTGGGTGCTCCTAAAACGGACCTCCTGAAGCATGATTAACCTCATTAAAACATAGCCAATAAAAACTTATGCTTCTCATCTTCATATTGTCATCTTGTCATGAGCTTCATATATTTACTAAGTTTCACAACGATGAGAGATTCACGATCACGACGAGCCCTGCGAAAAATTTTGAAAAAGCAAACTAGCTTTTCCATACCCGAGTCAAAATTAAAAAGGTGATTTGAGCCTCCAAATCCTACATGAGGGTAAGGAGGTTCAAATCATCTTTTTAGAATATGAAGATCCATGCATTAAAAAGGTGATTTGAACCTAAACGTGGTAACTTTGTCCGCTTTTACCAAGTTTAGGTTCAAATCATCTTTTTAAAAAGGTAAAATAAGCCTCCAAAGCCTAAATTTATAGATCGAGAAAGACTCTCATCGGATCGCGTACGATTGGTAAAGAAACAGAAGGGAAAAGGGGGTTACTAATTAGAAATGGCAACCATGATCGAAACAAATTTGAAATTTAAAAATTCCAAAAATAATTTCTTAGTAATAAATGTTTTGTTGCGAGTTAAAAAATAATAAAATTTAAAATATTAATAATAACAGCTAAAGTTATACAAGTAGGCGTTCGAATAGAATATTACTGTCATTTGAAATCCGAATTGAATAATTAGAGCCAATGACTTATTAGTAAATGATAAATTAATTATTTTATGTGATCAATAAATACGAATGATGCATTGGATGACGGAAGCTGCCGAAGAAATTGAAAAAAACTGCTGGAAACTAATCTGCTGCTGCCGGGATTCGAAACCAAGACCTAACGAATATGAAGCACAAGCACTGCCACACTGCTACTCGGACGCTCACGATCAGTTGGCAATATCTTTATGTATTTAGAACGCGGATATTATTATAACAATAATATCTTGCTAAAGAATTGAGCTCATTAGAAGCTACAGATTTAAAGTATGGTAGGCTTTTGAGGGTTAAAACATCTTTTTAAAAAGGTGATTAAGTCCTCCACGCGCTTCGTTTAGGGTATTGAGGACTTGAATAGCATTTTAAAATATATGGTAGGCCATGGAGGGTTAAAATACCATTTTAAAAAGGTGATTTACTTCTCCATACGCTACTCTTAGGACATCGAGGACTTAAATAACGTATTACATTCAGCGACAAGTTCAACATCAAAAGAACTGAGGCTTTGGAGGCTCAAACTACCGTTTTAATTTCGACCCGGGTAATGTAAATTTATAAGTTTGCTGTAATTTGCGAAATTTCTTACCAATACAAACATGATTTTAGAGAGGGTTTGTTGTGTCCCGAAAAAAAAATTTTTTTTTTTATATTATGATGAGATAGATCAAAACAACTTGTAGCTGGTGCTCAAAAGCCATGAAAATGATCAGCGGCTTAGGAGGGACGTCTTTCTGCAATCTTTTTTATCATGATTCGGAAACTATTTCTCTAAGTATATGCAGTAACCTAGTGAGTTAATTTACTTAAAACCAGACGAAGTACTGATTTCTAAATTCACTCATCTTCCTTGAATGCAGCATCAAAGGCATTATATTTAATTGAATTTGTGTAATTTAATCTTTTAACAATTACCAATGTAAGCACAAACATTGATGTAGGAAAATAGTCAGAAACGTTTTTTAAAGATTTAAAACTAATCATCTTCTGAATTCTCAAAAATACGACTTAAGTTAATATTTCATTTTTATTCTAACTTTCAATGAGCATCGCAAAGAGTTAAATGTCAAATAATTTTTAAATCTTTCGGCAATGGATTTGAAATAAACAATATTCTCACTAACAAGTACTTTTAAAGTTCTTGAAGTGATCTACAGACAGATGCTTATAAAAAAGATAGAAAAGGCGAGAAAGGCATTTATATTAGGAGTAACGGAATAATCAGTCGGACGTCGTGAATGACCTATATAACAATTTCTTTTTCATTACTTAAAATGCAATATATTTCTACATGTACATAAAAGACATTGTTAAAATGATCATTTAAAATTAAGCGTTTGTATTTATTATATTTATAATATCGACTTGGTCTATATATTCAAATGGGTATTTTGTCGGGACATTATTTTCTGTCTCCAGTGTTTTCTGAGGTTTTTACTTTATTAATTTGTAATATAAAACTTTCCCTCATTAGAAAATATGATTAATGACGGTTAAAAATGTTTTAACCGTTTTGAATCGTCAATTGATGATTAAAAACGATTAAATTTTTGATCGTTTTTAATCGTCACAAATCATATTTTCCAATCAGGGTTTTAGTGTGCGATAAAATATTGAAAGATTATTCTTTTTCGATTGTGTGTATACCTTATAGAAACTTCAAATGCTGCATGTAATTTTATATAGGTTAAAAAGATAGTCATTTTTTTAACGTATAAGTTAAAAAAGAATTTCATGTTAATCAAATAAGACGTTGCTTAAACTTGTGGTATAGATATCGTGAAAGAAAAATTTTCATAATTTGTCACCCGCAACTTGTTTTATTGATTCTTAATCGTTAATTTTTTCATGGTTTTGATAAGTAATTACTAAAAGTTGTTTTCGAATATATCGCATAAAATCAATTTACTTTTTAAGATTTATGTTGTCTCATTTATTTTATGTTAACCAAGAACATTTACTTTTTGTCGACAAAGGTGATTTGATATCTAGACAAATCCCAGTAAATTCATATCAATTGCATTAGTAAAAGTAAACAGTTTAACAAAATTAAAAAAAATCAATTTAATTGAGTAAAACTACATAATCCGTGTGTCAATTTTTGATTATAATATTTATTTCATTGTTTGCTTCGAATTACTCAAGACTATATCTACTACCTCAAACACGATTGTACAATGAACTTCTATTTCAAATGAATCACTTCATTTCGCATAAATATGCAGAACTATTTCATATTACTACCAATCATTGACTAGTTGTAGTACCCAACAGGCATTTAGATAGTGAAAATCGTGAAAAACTCAAAAAAAAAAAAAAAATCACTTCAGGAACTTCAATCGTTAATATCGGTTAAGAAAGTGGGTTCCGTATATCTGTCTCATATAAATCAATCGTTTTAACCATGCAAAAGTTTTATATTGGCATTTGCTTAGAGAGCTCGACTCAGCTCGTTTTACATTCTCCAGTTGGGTGGGACTATTAATAAACGTAATTACTTATTTGGCATAACAATACCTATTCGCCTGTTGATAGGTGTATCATTATAAGCCCCCAGTACCATTTTAATATTTAAAAACCGTTTGGAGCAAAAATAAAATTTTAGTCGTTAACAAGGAAAAAAGTAAAGGAATTGAAATACTCAATGAACATAAAATCTATTGTATAGGTGGTGCAATAAACAGTAGAATGAAAGTATTTCTATAATTTATTTATTGGCTAAGATAAAAAAAAATATTCGTGGAAAGGCATTTAATGAAATCTGGTGTATTAGTCACTAATTTGGTAATAATCAAAAGTGTAGTCTATCATGAAATTGGATACCTGTCACTTAATATAGTAAACCTCTAGTTTATGTTACGCACGTGTGGTTTTTCATATATTTATTTTTATGTGTATTATTACATAAATTTTATATATTTGTATTCTGTAAATAGTCGATCAGATGTTCGACAAAACAGCTACATACATTAGTCATATCTTTTTTAATGGGAGCTTCATCAGTTGTCTAGTCACGAGAAAAAATAATTCAGAGCCGTTAGATATTAATTTCTTTATGATGTGTGAAAGTATTGTACAACAATAACTTTGGAGTATCGTACATCTTGTAAATTTTCTTTTGTTATACAATTATAGACATGGATTTGAATGCTTATGAAGTTTTTGATAAATTTAGTACATGAACTGTTTTTATTATTGGTAATGGTAATTTATTTTAATACATAAAATATAATTTATATTACAAAATTAACATGCTTATATTTTGTTACTAAGTGATTGCATGTACGTTGAGCTATTGGATGCACCTAACCCATTTTTCAGTTTTTTTTTTTCAATCAGAATTTTTTAAATTTATCGATTTTATTTTATTTTTCACGAATATCTTATCGAATATTCTAATTTAGCAGAATCAATCATAATGCAACTGGCAATCATTTCTAAAATAAAATTTAATCAATTGTCTTCTGAAAATCATAATGCAAATTGCAAATTCTGTTCGATGGATTTAAAAAAATTTCTATGGTATCGGTAATTTCTACCATAATTCCATTCTTTTCTAATGCTACTATTGCTATAGTAATTTTCTTAGAAATTTCTGGTGTGAAAAATAACGTCAAGTTTTCTGAGTGTATGATTTTTTTTTTCTATTGTATAGTTTGAGTATAAATATTTATCATCAAACATATTCTATAATGCTTGATAGCAAAACTGTTAGTCATTATGACCCTCATTCGTTATTTACAATCGTCAAGTCGACTAAAAAAAAACGAACATTTCGACACAACTTTCCATTCATCTTTAACTTAAATTCATTGTGTTCATTTCTTTTATTTGTAATAATGCTAAGTATATTAATCAGTACTAGAAACCTTATATACACTGTATTGGCGCAAAATAATTATTAATAATAATTTTTAATGAATTAGATCTATCGATTCAGACAACATTAGCATTGCTTGAGGCTTTTAAAGACAATACATATAAGCATAACTCATAAAACATTTATATGCAGTTGTCAAGTAGACTAAGATATGTTTTGATGTCAATATTATTGAGACGGAATTGAATTAATCAGCATTATGCATTACATTTTAGGCTCTTCGTCTTACATCATAGTAAATATATATACATAACTGACCTACTCCGATACGATTTTCATCATAAAAGGAAATGCCTTAGGGATAACTCAAACTCACGATTTCGGTATAAATATTTATCTATTTTAAAACATTTTAGCCTTCACCACTACTATATCTCTTTTATTCTCTTTTTCTTACTCACTCCCCCGCTAAATGTCTATGTATGTCACATGTATATTAGACTGTATCAGAAAAATTTTTTTTTTATTTTAATTAAATACATTTCGAAAGTTACTTTAATAAAAAAAAAAATTCTCCTAAAATTTCAGCTCTATATCTCAAAAATTGAGCTGGTGCGCAGGGCGGGGGTCGTCCCATTTCTATTTAAAATACTTCGAAAAAAATTTGTTTTTTATATTTTGTAAATAAGTATATCAAAACAATTTTTAATCGAGCAATCTTGAAGGAAATTAAATTCTCTACAAAGAAGGTGTCTTGTGTCATACGCGTAAAGTTAATAGAAAAAAAATTATGGAGGTTGAAGCTTAGGGAAAAAGTCAAATTTCAGGATGGAAAGAAAAGTTTTTTTTCATTTTTTCTTTAATTCTACAAAATTTTATTGTAATTGAAATTGATAATTAAGGTTTCTTACCTTTATGTTCTTTAGGCTTATAATCCTTCAAAATATTATTAGACTACAAATTTTTTCAAAACAATTAAATTTTTCTCTACTTTAGACCCCAGGTCTGTAACTTCCTTTCTATGAGCTCTATTAAAACGACTTTTCATTTTCATAGATAATTCAATTCCCTATAAGAAATTTGATTGAAAAATAATAAAAAAAAATCCTGCTCGTTAACGAATAAAAAACAAAAATTTTTCATCCTAAAAATTTGGCTTTTTCCCCCTAAGTTTCAACCCCCATTTTTTTTTTTTCTATCAACTTTAAGCGTAAGACAAAAGAGATTTTTTTTTTTTGTAGAAAATTCATCAATCAAGAAACTTCATCAATTTCCTACGAGGTCTCTGAATTCAAAAATCGGAAAAAAAATTTTGGACAGTTATTTACAAAATAGAGAAACCAAATTTTTTTCAATGTATTTTAAATGGGAAAGGGGATCTTCCCTCTTGTGCGCCTGCTCAAGTTTTGAAATATAGAGCTGAAATTTTAGAACTTTTTTTTTTATTAAAATAACTTTTGAGATGTATTTAATTATTATAAAAAATAATTTTTTTTTTGACACAGTCTAATGTACATTATAAGAGAAGCTTTAATATTGATATTTAATAGTTGATCTAAAACGTGCTGGTGACGATACTCGAAAAAATTCATAATTCTTGAATGATACTTAATTATTTGAATTTTAGACAACTAATCTGAAAATTAAGAAAAAAACAAACTCAAATGAAGTTATTCTATATTTATTTATAATTTATTTCTCTATGACTATTTGTAACTACATAATATTGTCAATATAAGCAATATCATTTTATTAATACTGTTTTGTTCTTAAGGCTTAGGAAAATAAATTCTAATACTTTGCTCAATTTCATGATAAATATTACAGAAGGTAATAAAGGATTTACAAAAAAATAAGATATAGACTCCAGCGTTTTCTGAATATTATAACGAAACACTACAAGTATATACCCGACTGGAATTTTTTCCTGATTTGCCTGAAGTACCATAAGGACCCTGTCAGGTTAATATAAGGTTTACCTTATTAGGGCAAGCCTGACGAGTTCCTTGCCAGGACCTTATCAGGATATCCTATTTCAAAAAAAAGTCATTTGTCATCGGGTTGACCAGACTAGTTCCTTGTCAGGACTTTATCGGAATATCTTTATTAAAAAAAAAGTTATCCGACCCCTTTAAATATTTTATTTACATGCTAGAAGTTAACCCTTCGTCACACGCGCTATGAGCGTGGCGCCGCACTTTTTACATTTTCATAGTTTTTTATGGTTTTTACCAAAAAAAACATTCCAAAAAATTTTAATGCTTTTTTTGGACCTTCTAAATGGAATGAATATTAATAATAATTATACAGTTGTCTTAGAAATTTAATAATTATATATTTTTGAGGAGCATCTCGTGAATGCGGCGCCGCGCCGTCCGGCGCGTGTAAACGCCAGATCGCAATTCAAATCGCGCTGTTGCCAAGTCGTGTTCCCGCTCTTAATATACAAGCTGTAAACAAAGTAACCTATCCCATAATTGTTAGTCACTGGTTATTATTAATAAAGATTGGTATTAAAAAGTATTTATTTAAATTTTTAAATTATAATAATATTTTTTGAATTATGCAATTTTAGAAGTTATATAAATAATATTTTTCAATTTGTAACATTAATAAAATATGTAATTCTCTGTATGATTCTAAAATTAGCCGGTACTTTCAACAATTTTTGGATTTTTTTTTCAACATAAAGAATTTGCACCCGCTGAAACTAAAAAATTTATATGTAAATTTTGTCTAAAGTCCTCTGTTTCTAATTAATTATGTGAAGAAAATTAAAAAATTGTTGAGTATCGGCTAATCTTGAGATTATTTACCCGTCATTACTATTCTTATAAAAATTATTAATATTGATAGATCATTTTTTGTCAAGATTACTTCAGAAATATAGTTAAATTATTACTAAATATAACAAGAAAATAATAATAATTTTTTAAAAAGTTACTAATTAGCTAAATATTTAATTCAATGTAAAACTAAATAAAAAATATAGTTATTTTCCAATAATAAAAGCATGGAATATTTATTGGGTACTTGGCAACACCGCATGAAATTTAACACGGCGGCACGGCGCTCATCGTGCGTGTTACGAAGTCGGGTGAAAACACGCGTGTGACGAAGGGTTAAACAAAGTACAAAAAAATATTATACCAAAATCACGTCAATCATTGCAGCACGGATTTTTTCCTTTTTCATAAGTTATTCTTTGACACCACACGGAAAGAAATTTTCTTTAAAAATTACCGTTAAATTCACTGTAATCGTTGCTCATAATGCGGCGCTTTTATTAATTACCATTTTTGAAATAAAAATTACGAAAAAATTTATTTATTTTGTGGTAGACTTCATAAAATTTACCGAAAACCGAATAAAATTTACAGTAGACTACGGTAAAATTTGTTGAAAAAAAGTTAAAAATTATCTCACTTATCGACAAATGATTAAGTCGTGCCATTCGTCCCACGATTACAGTGAATTTAACGGTAATTTTTAAAGAAAATTTCTTTCCGTGCATAATGAATATAATATTTACACTTACAAGATCACATATGTACGTCAGCGCAGTGGATAGCATCAAGGACTTTGAGTTAGTAGGACGCAGGTTCGAGCCCAGCACTCATCGGGATTTTTTCATCAATAAAAAAAATGTTTACTTCCTCTAATTAATGCTCTTAATACAATAAATAACATTCCCGATTAAATTAAGATGTTCTTATTTTCTTTTTTACCAATTTAATATTTTTCTAAAAATAATTACTAATGAGGCAACTCTGATAAGGATTCGATGAGGATATCCTGGTAAGGGTCTGATGATGTAATCCTGATAAAGATCTAAGGACCTAATGGGTCTTCAGCGTTACATCCATGTCAGTTCCTCGTCAGGATACCCTGATTGGGACCTTGTCAGATCCTTATGGAAAATTCTAGTCGGGACATGTATATATTTGTATCAATCTTTAACAATGCGAGCTTCACAAAATATTTTTTTGAGCTTAAAAATGCTTCAGAACAAGTCTAATGACCTCTCTGAGGTTTTATGATTAATGAACCTGTATGAATCGTTTCAGATGTAGAGAGGGTTGCGATATCAATGTATCGAAAAAAATAGAGAATAATACTTTGCATTAATACTTTTTTTATGGAGAGCATAATTACAATCGTTCACGTGACAGTGTTGGAATGAAACGCAATGCAGATTGCACGAACAGATCACCAAGTCTCGTGCTGGCTTACTTTTACAGCGCATACATCTCTATAGAGACCTTGATTGCACTTAGCCGTCCATGGTATATACAACTACTCTTGGTAGCTCATGATAACACACGTATTGAAAAGAAAATGTTATGTCGCTTGTAATTATTATAATATTAGTTGTTTCAATTTGTAAAATAGAGAACGCAGAAAAACGTAGAGTAAGATCATTAACTTTAAATTGAAAAAAAAAAAAGAAATCAAAGATTGAATATAATTTAATTGAAAATTTTTTAAAATTTAATTCACTTTATTTTATATAATTCGTAATTATCATTAAACGTAATATTTTATTTGTTTTCTCGAAAGCTTATAAATACTAGAGTAAGCCTATCACTCCGTGAAGCGAAACAATTATTCGCCTTACGTCGCAACTCGTTTATAATTGCGAAACTCTTGCTCACGATCCGCGAGGAAATCTCA
The DNA here is from genome assembly GCA_030273425.1 of Microplitis manilae. Lineage (NCBI taxonomy): Eukaryota > Metazoa > Arthropoda > Insecta > Hymenoptera > Braconidae > Microplitis > Microplitis manilae. Next base: position 7,320,247 of record CP092727.1, read on the forward strand.
CGCGGTTGGTGAAGCACCACATCTACTCTCTCAGATTGTACTTGTAATTTGTCGGTAGATAGTGAGTATACTCTTCTCTCGTTTCTACTTATCTATTTCTTTACTTTTGCTAGTCTAACACTTAACTCTTAACTCTATCTTAGTTTATTCTACATTTAACGTGACAATATAATACCGAAAGAGCCTTTCAAATTGCAGTAAATCTTTAAATACAAGTCAGGCAGATGCATAAGTACCACCTTTTTTATGGTGATGAATTAATTATTTTTTTTAGTATGATTAGACACTTTTTTTCTATCGAAAATTACGTTTAGTAAATAATTTCACAAGTATTGAAAGTATTTTTTTCCTTTCTTTAATAAAAATATTTATTTCCAGGTACGAGCATCACGTGTAAATATCATTATAAATATAGTTAAATAATTCATGCATGTATTTTATGAGGAGAAATATATGATGTTAAATGATATATGATTGAATTTCTTCCGGGTGTAATATGTGTTATTAGTATTATATGATTGCGTGTTGGCGTAAGTTTATTGATTTGTCGTAAAACCCTTGAAGGCTAATTCACATATTAAATGATACTAAATAATATAATTTCTGTTTAATTAATATCAATGAGACGTACAGTATCTCTCTATCACTAGAAATCGAATATAAAGTTAATAATTTAAATGAAAAATTGAGCTTCGTTTGTGTTTATACATAGATGATAAAGCTTTCATAATCTTTAACGAATAAAACCAAAATTTATCTACTCAAGTAATTTTTGGTTGATGTTTAAATTATATCGTGTAGATAAATTCAATAACTCATAAGCATAATCCAATTGAGGTGAAAGTGGAACTTTACAAAATTTTAGTGCATTCAAGACGTGACTAGAAATATTATTTTCATCATTAAAAAAAAAAAAAAAGTTAAAAGAACTCACAATAATTGGTAAAACAGCATTATTTACACAATATACATGCTCTCGAAAACTAAATTTGTATATATTCACTAATTTAGAGTGATAGCCGTAACACTTATTCCAAATGTAGCACTACTATCTCTATAAATAAGCGAATATTCACTACTTGCAAGTGAATTTCGCTAGTTAACTTTTAGAGAGTGGGGATCATTAAAAATTATTAATCTTTAGTATTCCAAGCTCTCTTAATGCACGTTACTTACATACCACTGTAAGATATATATTATTTTTTAGATTAATCATAATTATTATTGTAGAATTAAATTGTATCAAATAATATTAACTTTGGTGCACAGAGAAAAGGAAACTTTTAAAATTAGTGTTTAAAATTATAATCCGGAGCCTGGGTGTCAACAAAAGGAATTTACCGTTCCAAACAATGAACTTTATCATAAGTAAGATAAGGGGCCCAGTTTCTGACCTTTTAAGAGTGCTGGTTGAGGTTATACTATAATTGGCAGGGTGCGGAGTATAAGGTGGGGACAATCGAATCGATTGCAGCGCTCGCAGTGGATGAAATACGCGTTAAATCGCACTTGTCTTGTGAATAGTCAAATGAAAGCAGTGTTAAAAAATGAGAACAAATAGTTGTTATGTTGTTAATTGCAAAAATACTGGCAACAATAGTAATTGAAAGTTTTGCATATTTTTATCCATGATATTCATTTTTGGCTAAAAATTACTACGAGGAATTTTTTTAATTACAAATTTTTAACACAAAGTTTTTTAAATTATTGATTTTTGAAATTTCAAATTACGAATAATTGAAATCACTTTAATTTATTCACTTATTTATTATATTTACTTATGAATATTGTTATTTTTACATTTTATAGACATGTAATTAAATAGATAACATCGTTCGTAGTAGGTTAGAGTTTGCGGGTCAACAACTTCATCACACCTTTAAAATTGAGCCTAGTTATTGATCTTCAAATTTTACCAACAAAACTCATGTTAATATGTTTTATAGGGGAGGGAGGGGCAAAATGGTGTAGGGGTGGCAAAATGGGGTACCCCAAAAATTTAGTGAAAAAACAATTTTTTTTTTTTTCGTCTAATTATTGTATATCCGATAGTTTTGAACATTTTCAGCCCTACGCATGATACCTGGGGCAAAATGGACCAGCCCAAAAATCGAAAAAATGATTCTATCAAATTTTTTTCATCAAATTAAAAAAAATTTAATATATTTCCGCATTTTTAGCCCTACCCATAACACCTGGGGCAAAATGGACCAGCCGAAAGTTTTGAAAATTGATTTTTTCATATTTTTATCTTCAAATTAAAAAGAAATTAAAATGGTAATTCATTTTTCGGCTGATTTCCTGTAGTTGGGGTAAATAAGACCACTAAAAATATTCGACAATGAGATTTTACTTTTTAATTGATAAAAATGCAATTAAAAAAAAATAAAAAAAAAAATTACCATTTTTTGAAGGAGGTCCCCTCTGCCCCATTAAAAAAATTTTTTCTGCCTTCATATCCACCAATGATGTGAAATGTAATTTTTCTGTATGAATTTTACATAAAAAAAAAATTTATTTAACGAAATTTGATGACCTTGCAGAAATTGTTTTTTTTCAACTTTTTTAAAAGGTACCCCATTTTGCTCGCCAGAAAAGAAAATTTTATTTATTAACGGCAGCAAAAAATTTTGTCTATTTACCTTGGATATCATTAAAAACAAAAAGATCTGGCGTATTTTATTAATCGAAAACTTAGTATTTCCTTAGGTACCCCATTTTGCCCCTCCCTCCCCTACGTATATTAAAATAAATTTTAATTAAATATTGATCTATCCATACATTTTTAATTACATTTTTTAACTGACATGATAATTAGTGCACAGATTCAATTGTCGCACCTTTTAACTCAACTGTTTAGACTACACTTAAAAAATGGCTTCCTCAGCCACTTACGACTAAAACATTTTTTTTTATTCAGTTAATAATTTCTATGTTTTTTAAATTGTCATTAATCAGGCTCAAAATAGATTATTATAAATTAAGAAAAAATCGATTTTCTTATTAAAGTTATAGTTTTTTAAGTAAGTTAATCAATTTTTATATTTATCCTATGACTATTTAAGTTTTGATTATGAATAAAAGAATTACTATTTAGAATGATAGTATTTACTGATCACTTTATCATTATATTATTTGTTGTGAAAACGTTTTTTACTATTTTTCCTCCATCGATATCTCTCGAACGAATTCACCGATTGAGATGGTTAAGGTGACAATTGATGCGTTTAATTGAGTTCTAAAGCTGATCAGATTTTGAAATTGATTTATCTAATCGTTTTTGAGAAATTTAAAAAAAACCAAAAAAAAAAAGTTTTTTGATTCTTTTGTTAACGGTTTCTCTTGAACAAATGAAATGATTTTAATGGTTGAGGTGGCATTCGACGCAATTTATAAAATTTTAGAGCTGATTGAGTTTTGGAATCGATCTATCGAGTACATTAAAAGTAATGTAAAAAAATACATTTTTTTTTAAATTTTATTTTTGGTATATCTTCGAACGCTCTTAACCAATCAAGCTCAATTTTTCACAGCTTTTAGATACTAACAAGCCGCGCCGAATGACGCCTTATCGATCGAAATTGGTTTATCCGTTCAAAAGTTACAGATATTTACATGCGTACATACGTACGTACGTACATACATTAGGGTAGTCGTTAAAAATTAAATTTTCACAGGCGCCCTATTAAAAGCTTTTTTTTAGCGAAAAAATACGTGGGGAATTTTGTTTTTTAGTTTTAAGTACAAAGAACACGTGCAGAAGGACGATTTAAGTTCATTTTTCAATACGATCGCGGTTTTTTTAAAATATCTCATGAAATATGCAGATTAAAGGAAAAAATCAAAGGAACAATTTTGTAGGAAATTAAATTCTGGACAAAAAAGGTCATATTCATTTTTGTTATAAAATGTGTATTTATGAAGATATTTAAAGAAAACTTTTTTAGGTCTTATCAATTGGGCATTTTAAGGATAACGAATGGTAAAAATAACGTTTTTTCATAAATATAGACAACTTCGTAACTCGTAACATATCAATTATTAATACTTGTTACAGTTTCTATATACTTAGGAGAATGTTATTTTTAAAATTTGTAATCCTTAAAACGCTCAATTCATCAGATCTAAAAAAAGTTTTTTCAAAATATCTTCATAAATACACATTTTATGAAAAAAATTAACATGACTTTTTTTGTCAAAAATTTAATTTCCTACAAAATTGTTTTTACGATTTTTTCCTCTAATCTGCATATTTCATGAGATGTTTGAAAAAAACCGCGATCGTATCGAAAAATGAACTTAGATCGTCCTTCGGCACGTGTTCTTTTTACTCAAAACGAAAAAACCAAACTCCCCACGTATTTTTTCACTAAACAGAAGTTTTTTATAGGGCGCCTGAGAAAATTTAATTTTTAACGACCACCCTAACATACATAGACACATACATACACTTGGACATCATCGTGAAATTAGTCACGATAGCTTCCTAGAACCTCAAAACGTCAAGATGTGATAGGAAATCGGTTTTCAAAAATCGGACTGAAACCACTAACTTCCCGAATTTATCATCCTGAGATGACAATCATTATCATAAAATTCACACCGTCTACATATCCCATGTATTCAGTTTTGCGTGGATCTATTTTTTTGCGTATGGGAATTAGAGTTCAAATATCATTTGTTATAGTGCTTCATGATTAACAATCGAATTTGAAGTGAACAGTAATAAAATTAACTGCACACTGTAATAAATTTTGCTGTGAAAATAGCTTCTAAGATCTTTAGACGGCCGTGAAGTGTAAAATAACGGTGTTAAATTTTCTCGGTGTAAATTATCCATTCGCGTAATTTTCACACATTATAATCTACTTTTTTTACACCATTCCGTGTTAATTGTTATGATGTTAGTTAATGAGCAACAAATGATCATTGAATATTTTTAACTACTTAATCAATACCTGTGTTAATTTAATTTAGATATTAAATTGTATTTTAAACATTTCATTATTTTTATGATTATTCTTATCAACGCAATATTATCATAAATTACATATTTACACACTTGACGATGTAAAAATTGTTATAATAGACTGTCTAAATTTAACGTGATATTTAGTGCAATTTCCACACCAAAATTCTTACGCCGATTCATTTATACTACACCGAGTCCAAAATTTGTTTACAGTGCATTTAAATCAAGGCATTGAATTTATGGTTATTGATTTATTTGGTTGACAAAAATAGGATAAAAAAGTTTGACAGTACTATTTTCTCTACATTTTTCTATGCAAAAATGTGAGTAACTCGGGATCATCATTACATCTCTGCAAAATATACGCTTGTTGATGTGCAGTTAAACTGTTGCACGTTAAGCTTTACTTTCTCCAACGATTACTCAACCGAAATGTAGCATCAAACAATAGGCCACAATAGAATCTCCTTTTTCACAGTAGTAAGAATTAACCATTTATCAGTTAAACTTTCTTTATTGATCATGATTCACTTGATTGAACGTTGATCTCTCGACTTTTTCATCCGTGACATGTGCAACATTAGCAGCAGCACTCTTGCGTCTCGGAGACACTATTTTCTCTCTGCAATAAAAGATTTAAATTTTGATTGTTCAATGCACCCGGAAGGATATTATTTCAAACTTTAATTGTCGTATTGCATAAACGAATAATATTTATGTACAAAATAAATTATACAATAGTTTAAAGTAAATTTTAGGTTAATGAAAATAATAATAAGAATAATTATATATAATTATGTTAATTTTACGATTGACATCCGGGTTAGTAAAATATATACTTCTAATGTAGCTAAAGTTTTGCATGGAAATCATCAAAATGAATAACTACTGAAAATAATTCTTTTCGAGGAGAAATATAATTGATACTGATTTCTTACTAATCATACTTATTTATAATCAAATATTCAAACTTTAAATAAAAACATTAGAATTATTTGTTAACAATGAAAGCAACCATAGAAATGAAAGTATCATTGTCAAACATAATCTGCATTCGTCTATTATGTGTAAGAAATCGTTAAATATCTTGAACAACTTATAGTAAAGAGATAGTGTGAGACTTTCGGATCAGAGTAAGATCACCATAAAAAATTTTAACAATCAGTGCTATTTAGAATGCAGTAAAATTTTATTAGAGGTCCAAACAGCATTCAATACTAAAATTAAATAAATATTTATTCGATACTGTACAAGCATACATGCATTGAAAAAAAGATTTTTTAATTTCCCGCTTAGAAAATTGTAAATTTTAAAAAATTCGGGAAGATATTGTTTTCACCCCAATTTTCGAAAATCGTGTTTTCATCAGATGTCGACATTTCGAGGTCCTAGGAAGCGACTCTGACCATTTTCGGATTAATTTCCGAGAGTCTGTCTGCATATATATGTGCGTGTGTGTGTGTGTGTGTGTGTGTGTGTGTGTGTGTGTGTGTGTGGGGGGCGGGGTGTGGGTGTGTGTGTGTGAATAGATGTAAATTTTTCATATCTTTTTAATGAATAGACCGATTGAGATAGTTGAGGCAGCAATCGAAAAAGTTTGTGGGCCGTCAACTTTTCTGAAAATTTTAAATCGATCGATTAAATGGACTTGACGATATAGAAGAAATACAAAACAAATTTTTTTGTTTTAGTTTTTTTTACACTTTTTCAGAAATGACTTAATGGATCTATTCCAAAATCTAATTAGCTCTAGAACTCAATAAAAACGTCGATTGTCATCTCAATCGGTTTATTCGTTCGAGATTTATCGATCGCGAAAGAAATGGTGAAAAACGGTATTTTTTTCGATTATGGAAGTGACTTATTCGATCAATTCCAAAATCAAATCAGCTCTAGAACTCAATAAAACGCGTCAATGGCCACCTTAACCGTCTCAATCGGTCGATTCATTCGAGAGATATCGTTGAAAAAAAAAAAAAAAAATGGTAAAAAACGTTTTTTTTCGAAAACAATAGAATACAAAAGTATTTTCGAGCTCGAAGAGCTCGAAAATGTATTCACAAAAATCCTTTCGAGCTCAAGGAGCTCGTAAACAGTGGAAAGTTCTGGGGCTGGCCCGCAGAGTCAACCAATAGACGGATTTTTTTTTTCTGTGTAAAGTTATGAGAACAACACTTTTTCAGTGTCACTTGTAATTTCAAGCAAAATAGTAGTCAACCATATTCCAAGAATATATTCAATGAATTACATTGAATTTAGTATGAATTACATACTTATAACATATGATTTGTGTTAGTTTAATACAAAAAAGATGGAGAAGTAATCACGCCATTAAATTTGTGTTGTATGTGATTGCTAATGCAATCAATATTGAAAAAAAATCAAAAAATTTATGCTAAATTAACATTAATGATGTATTAGATAACTTCTTATACTTCAAAATAAATTAACTGATATAATTAATATATATTTATTTATTTAATCTAACACTGTAAGGTAAAAGCACCAATTATTGACGGGGGTCCAATTATTGACGCCCTATCCTATTTTAAGACTTATTTAATTACCTACTATATTAATAATGATCGTATACATTTTTAAGCAATCTATGTAATTTAAGAATTCATATTTATAGAAACAGCTTGTGAGCGTCAATTTTCTTAACTATTGCGGTTAGAAAAGCAGTCTTTTGGAACGGGGATTTTTAATTATTTTTTTTGTCTAATCACATCAACTTTTTTTTTATAAATAAATAAATTATGAAAAATTAACAATATCATATATTTCAGTAAATTATGTTCTTTTTAATTTTAAAATAGTGGACGTCAATAATTAGTACATAATATTGAAGTTGTATCTCATATTGACAGGTCAGTACACAGCGCCGTAGCGTCTTTTTTTTTAAACACAAATCCATTGAAAATTTAAACCATAATATTCGAAAACCCACGCTGTCATCTGTATAATATTAAATTGTTATTAAAAAAGTGATTAATTGATTTTTATTTTTATTTAATTAAAAATCATTTTGAATAGTTTCATGTTTAAAATAAAGATGATAAAAAACATTCCAAAATTAATATTCATTTAATTGAATTGAAAAAATTAACCTCATTTTCAAAAAGTAAATATAAATTTGCTAATATAATAAAAAATTTTGTTTTTTTTTTTTTTTCATTTAATAAATCTATTTTTAAAATTGTCCTATTAATTGAATAATAATAAAATTAATAAATTAGTAATTATTCGGAAACTTGATTTCTTACATTTAGTTTTACAGATCAATGACGCATGCGCATTAAGGGTGTCAATAATTGGAGCAACGGCATGTCAATAGTTAGATCAGTCGGGTTTTTAACCTGTCAATAATTGGTGTATCCGGGTCACTTATTTCAACGCTTTAAATTAATTAGTAAATTTAATTTATTATTATAAAAAAATATGAATTTGTTTAGTTAAAAGACTAAATAAGACAATGTTGGAATTAAAATTCAATAATATTAATTGTTAATATGCTAAAAAAAATGGAATTACAATCTTGTCTCTTATAGCGTCAATAATTGGTGCTTTTACCTTACTCTCTTAACAAGAATCAGTGAAAATTTAATTAATTACGTTAGTGAAGCTATATTCACTTTATAATCAGAGTACTTAAACAACAAATTAGTGGATTCTCACTAATAAATTTTGTACTATAATTTTCACAAGCAACTTAATGATTTTCACTAATAAACTAACGATATTTTCATAATTTCTACAACTGTAATCTAGTATTATATTTAATTGATAATATGTCACAAAAATATTACTTATGTTATTTACGATCATTTCCTCATACTAGTTAATATTTTATGTATAATTTTTTTGCATCAATTGTCTGGTTTAATTGCACGTGCCAATTTGATGAAAAAATTCTTGATACATACAATAAAATCCACTGAGGAAACAATTAATTATATTAAGAAATTATGTATCACGTAAAAATTGCGGTAGTTCATTCGATGAGTCTTTGAAAAGTATTTCAAGCTCATTACGCGGCACGTATATATATCGCGTTATTCCACTTTTTGATCATTTCCGCAATTAATATATTGTGATACCTAAGAATCTGGTATAGTCAATGAATGTTATGACTTTCTATCTGTAATGATTTTATTAGTATCGTCAGCAACATTAGAGAATTCTTTTGTTGATAATGTTTAAAAATTTCAAATATAATTAATATGTTTCATCATTATTTACTTTTTACTTATCCAACATTAGTAATGTATTCAATTATTTGTTGTACAATTATATATTAATGATTGAAATTTTTTATTATAATACTGTTGGAGACGACTTGAGAAAATATACAAATTTTTATGTAATAGGAGCTTTACCAAGTAGATAAGGGTGTATGAGGATCGAAATTGATTGATATTGTCTGTTAAGCCTGCTTAAAAAATCTGATAGATTCTTACAGCTGTATTGATAAGGCTCTATACTTAACTATAACACTTCTCATAGAACTCATTCATTCTTATAAAATCTTTAAGTGAATTCATGAGAATCTATTGGATTCTACGAGATTTTTTAAGCATGGAAGTAACCTAGAAGAGTAAAAACACAAAAACGAATCTAAAATTTTATCTTCTGATTTAAAATTGAAAGTGATTCGATAAAAAACTTTTAACTAGTCTATTCTGCAGTGTTTTTTATGATCATCAACATTAAAATAATTCACTTAATGTTCATTCAACATAACCTTTTATGGATAACGTTGACGTTTCATAATCAATTATATGACGCCTCACAGTCAAGGTTGCTTGATGTTAAAATACTTATAAAAATAAAAGTAAATCTACGATATCATCAAATCTTTAAATCATATTTGTTTACTATAAATATTTTTCATTAATATAAGATAAGTGGTTGCATTAAAGTGTAAGTAATAATCATAACGTAAATACGTAAAGAGATATTTTCATCTGAGAAGAGCTCAAGGAGAAAGTGGTTTGTACGCAGAAAGTATGAAAGATTCTCCGACGGAGATGAGTCGACAATACATCCCAGCAAGTCATTTAAGATTATATCAGTACTATACTTCATACATTTATCTTTTATTTTTTTCTACTTTTTCTCTCAGCATTGTGTCTGTAGAACAAAGATTACATGTCACATACATCTGATGATGTTTTTTTTTTCCAATGTATAAAATTTTGTTATGAAACATGCATTTATGCAAAAAAACATAAAATAAAACTTCTAGGCTAATTGATTTGCATGTAAGTTAACTCAAGTAAATAACATAATTTTAATGTACATTAGATTTACAATAAATCTATAGATCTATCTTCTGCATGTCTTTTACATGTAGCCTCTTTTCATGTATACGATATAATAAATTTTATTGTAAACTTTTGTGGAACATCGCATTTAAATCCTGGATCATCACGTTCTCGTGTTCCTATTCTTTGCAATATATACATTTCGCAACTATTTATAGCAAAGAAAGAGAATGTTGATGTATCCCGGACATTCAAGAAAATGATGGTCTTTTTTAAATGATATTGGCAAATCTCGTCTAATTTTGTGATGCATGTTCAGTAACCTACTTAGCCCTTTTATTCCGTTAGATCATCCGTGATGCAGCTAAGCACGAATAACGTGAGCTTATAGGACTAAATATTATGAATACCTAATTTCATTGTTTAAATAGTCTCAGAAATGGAATCTACTATAACAGGTCACAAATCACTATTTTTTACTTTTACATTCGTAGCAGTCAGTGAATGTCTTATAGTGAATATATATATATATATATATATATATATATATATATATATTCTCCTCATTTTAGCGAACGGCCTCTACTCTCTTATACCTTCACCCAGGCCTCATTACGAAAATTTGTGTAATTACAAAGTTTCAACGACTATATACATATATATATATATATATATATATATATATGTATATATATATATATATATACATATATATGTGTAAGCTTATGAACACTGTTTTAACAATATAAACAGCTTGAGTAATATTGCTCCGTGTATTGTATTATATCGTCTTTTCCACGGTTTATACACAAATATCTTTTATGTAAGCTTTAATAATTGAAACTTAAAAAAAAATAGAGAAAGTTGATTGTTTTCGTTTGTTTATGAAACTCAAGCTTGCTAGTAAATGTTGACTTTCATAGGGTTTTCAGTCTGATAAGTTTCTATAATTGATTAATTTAATAGTTTTCATAATATTCAAAGATACATGGAAGAATTTCCGAGTAAAAATTCCTTAATGCTGAAAACTTGGGTATGATGAACTCTTTTTATTTTGTTTTCCAAATAGTACTTGCTTACAGGGTAAAAAATACTCTTTCAAAGGTAATCTTATACTTCATGAGCAAGCAATAAGTGAATTAGAAAAAAAACAGCTATTCAATGATTTATCATTAACTTTTAAATTGATTTAAAAATTTTATTATGTATTCAAGTGTTAATAAATAAAAATTTTTCTTATTGTCTATTTACAGCATGTTTTAAACGAATCGATTAAATTTGACAATTATCATAGTCATTATGAATGAATTTAATTTACCATTTATACAAAACATTAGTACCCATTAAAACTTGTCTAAAGTTAATGTTTAAAATTTTAAAATAAATGAGAATTCATCACTAAATTATTCAATAATCATTCATATTTTAAATAACTTAATTTGATCCTAACGCCATTATTAATTAGACGATGAGAAATGCAGGATGGTTTCAAATAACTTTAGAATTTTATAAATTACTTGTATGCATAGTTTTTAACCATTATGTAATTTTGAAATTTATGCAAGACATTAAGATATTAACTTGTGGATCAGCTTGCGTATAAGTATTGATTTACTTTTAACTGATTTTTAGTTTTTGAATTACGCGCATTTATATTGAAAAGTGATCATCAAGCTTCCTCATTTCCCTTTTAACGATTTTCAATTAGTAATCACGAATAGCTGCTCACTGAAAATAGGTAACTGTTGCAAATCTTCGACGATGACGACGAACTAGTAAGAGAATGTCCAGTCTAGCCAATTTTGTATTGCTTACCTCTGAAAGAACTATTTCCATGTGTAAAATCATCGGCACGTAGGTCGACATGTCTCGTTTGCTGAGATCAGTATACATGATATTAAAGCCGTAGTGTTACAAGGAGCAATGTGATCGTGACATAAAGTGGCATGGGGCACGGGTGAATGTTACTTCATCGTCATCAACAAGTAGACAGGAGATAATCAAAAAAGGCTCGAGTTATGAGGAACTGAAAAGAGCTTTGAACACTTAAAAAGTCTTGCATCGCTTAAACATATCTAACGTGCTTGCTATAATTTGCAGAATTTTTTTTACGAACTAATTCGCACGTGTTATCGTGAAAAGTTGAGACGCCGTTGACAATTACAGAATGCTCGAACGTGGAATAAATAAATTACGTCTCCAACGACTTTTTATAACTCGTATTTCTATAAAGAGAATGATAAAATATATATTCTTGCTCAAGATATGTTACGATGACATTTCTTCTTATTATTTAGAAAATTGAATAGGAAAATTCAAACCAAAGCAACTTTTATCATTAAGCTGTTCAAGATCTAATGTAAGTCAATAAATCCATATCATCCACCAATTTAGGTTTTACAGTTAAGCAGTTTTCTTTTTTGTAGGCTGATGAAAAAAATTGCAGAGATTTTTTTCTTTTAGCCGACTATTAATCAGTGTTGAGAGCTTGGAGCCTAAATCTACTTTTTGTATGTTAAAGAGTAGTCAAATTAAAATTTAGTTCTTTTATTACGACTCAATTTACTTGTTTCAACGAAATATTTTTTTGTTAGTTAATTAAGAAGTAAAAAATTTATGTCGTCATTAGTCGTAAAACGACTAATGACGACATTATTAACTCTTTATTTAGGGTATGACTAACGTATTATAAACGCTACATTCTAAATCATATAGTAATACATATTTCACCTCAGTTTATGTAAAATTGATCCACTACATCACTAATCAGTGTAATTCAGACTTATCCAGTTGTAATGAATTTTATTCTGGTTTTTATTGTGTTAGTCTCAATCGTTCATCTTAAGAATTCTTTACGTAGGATTGAGGGGGGTTGACTAACACAAAAATTATTTAATGATTTTTTGTTTAAATAGAATTGAAAAACAATATGTAGTTTTTTTTTTTTTTCGATAAAATAGCATCTTATATTATTCATTTAATGATTTCCGTTTTGCAAAGAACTCGAAAAATAAATATAATTAAAAAAAAAAAAATATTATTACTCAACGGCGTCAAGTGATTTAACTAATCCCAGTGATAGGGCAATCAAACCACTAGTTCAGGTCGATTAAGCCAAAGGTATTCAGTTCAGAAGCAAATGCTTACAATAAACTATTTATTAAGTATTTCATCTTTTAAAAAAGTTTATTATGCTATTTTTTAATATGTTCATTTGAAAAATTCAATGCGCAGAACCCGATAAGATTATTGAAACTCCACCCAACGAGTTTTCAGGTGACACTTGGCGCATCAAATCTTCATTAAAGAAAAGGAAAACGTTACTGACAATTTCAGTTTTCTAATCTATCTATCTCGAGTAATTGAAAAAATTAATTGCCTGATTTATAATTATTGTTGCAAGTAAATTACCGGAATTGATACTGAATAATTAATAGAGAAAGACGTCTATGCGCTAATTGATCCAAGATCGAAGTGCTTGCTTGATAATTAAGGGCGTAGGACTTACCTGCGGGCTCTGTTCCCACTTTACTCTTACGGACATGCGTCGACGTGCGAACTAGTCATGTGACCATGGCATTATGGCATACAATTTTAGACGGCAATGAGATGGAGAAAAACGGGAACCGCAAGACTGAGGACAACGAAGAATATTCACATTGTCTCAATGTATGGCTATATATGATTGGTTTTTCCGGGTATAGTTAAAGTGTAATACTTTAATGTCGTAGCATTATAAAACCATAACTTTACATTCTGGGCATATTTTAGATATGTAAAGTAATCTATACTCTAAAAACGAATCAGTGAAAATGACTATTTTGTGGAAGATACTTACTTATTTTTATTGGAATGTATGTTTTTATTTAAATTAGTGATATACGTCTTACTAGTAAATAGCAAATATTCAATATTTTCACTATTTCAAATTTGAGATAGTAGTGTTACTAATATAAAAAAAAAATTTGAAGAAAGCTGTGACAAGGCTTTAAATTTTTTTGATACTTCACAAAATATAGTAATCTTCACGCGAAAATGTTACATTCTACTGCAAAATATTTATGCATGATGTTATTTTTAATGGTTCCGAAAGTTTTATTAATTCAAAAAGCGGTTGAGGCAGACGTTCGGCATGCAGATGGCTCGGGCAATGACTAAAGTTAAGTAGTATCGAGCAGGTTTACTACTTGGCTGGGTAACCGTTTAGCCACGCGTTGAGTTTGAACAAAGGTCTCTGATCGTTAGGCGCGGGATGAAGATCCATTCATCGGTATAATGGGAATTTTATCGATCACTCGAGCTTCACTCAAACCAAAACTGTACTGGCTAGCTTTTCTCTGTGATTTTCCTATGCCACTACACCTCCATTGCATAAGGGAGGTAGTAGGGCATCATCGTAATGATGCAGTACAGTCATAAGCCCAATTCGGGCCACAGCCGCAAAAATAAAGAGAATAACAACGTAGGGTGTATATAAAGGGGAGAAAGAGCTTAGGGCGTTAGAAGATAAACATTGTAAAAAACTGCAGAAGTTGTACAATTGAACCACTTTATTATTATTATTAAGTTTTATTAATTCTGCGAATGTTCGAGTAATTTAAATTGTAAAATTCTTCTCATGAATCGATTCGGGGTTATGAGTCAGGAAATCAAAATTCGTGGTTGTGATCTTGCAGTTATGAAGTAACAAATTGGAAGAGGTAAAGATTTTGACAATTACTCTTCCACTATCATTTTAGCATGAAAGCTGCAATAAATGAATATAATGTGTGCATGATTTTTGCATGGTGAGAAGGACTCATTTATTTAAAGATTACTACCTCTACGGGTATAACGAAAAGTATAGATTAGAATACACACGGTTGTCGACACCTGAAGCAAAGAAAGTCTTTCTCTTTTGCACTTTATTACGTAGTAGCTCCTGTTGAGGACCCACGATCGTTTCTCGACCTATTTTCGCCTTCTGAGGCTCAACAATTATTCTTTAACACATTTTATCAAAAGCGTTCGTTGTTACATCTATTTTAAATTAAGTTAAACCACCAAGCTCAACCACTTTCAGATCTAATTATTATTTGATTAAATATTGACATACCTTGTTGATAGTAGAAAATAATAGATACTTAATTTTATTTCAATCGATCCAGCGATGTATACTTTCTATAATACACACGGAAAGTTAATATACCATTCGTGTTGATAATTATAATTCTCAACGTGAAAGTGCATTAATGTTCAGGATGTGCCAACAATCCTGTAATTAAAAGAATGATTTCAATAATATTATTCTATTATCTTCATTATCTTTACATTTCAAAAAAAAATAAAAGATCAACATCAGAACTTGGAAGTTAAGGAATTTATTAATACAATATTGTATATAAAATAGTTATTGCAAATTATAGAAAAAAATGTGTGAGTCTGAAATCAATACTAAGGTATTTTTTCTATAAATAGTCATAGGTGAATAACTTTTATCTAGAAAAATAAACTATTTTCAATTTTATAATAAACTGAAAACGATCAAAACAATTTTCCAAATCAAATTTTTAATTGAATGCAATTATACATTGCAATTGTATTGCAGTTCAACTGTGCTGCTACCAATTTATTCTTAGGTTACTTGTTTCTATACAATTAATTTTAAATACACTAATGGAAAAAATTAAAGGATCAAAAAAAAAAAAAATCCTAAATTTTTGGGTGATTTTCAACAGGCCGTAACTTTGAGAGAAATGGTCGTATAAGGAAAAAAAAAACAAGGAATTGTAGCTCCAAGTGTCTACTTTTTGGATTAGAACTTCAAAATTTTTTGCATCAGCGGTTTTTGAGTAATCTTAGGAAAACCAGCGACAAAAAAATTGTCAAATTTTTTTTACTTTTTTTTTTTGGTCTACGGGCGTGAAAAATTTTTTTTTTTTTGCTTAACCACTATAAAGATCGGATACCTTCATTATTCAGCTATAATTTCATTTTATATAGACCTTGATACGTCCATTTGTCGCCGAGATATCGGTCTTCATATGGAAAAGGATCCTTTTGTCTTTGATTATCGATATCTCAGCAACCAATGATCGCACAGAAAGTTAATGATGGGTTTCAAAAACTTTAATACATTCTCTCGAACGATTAGCCATTTTTTTTCGAAAACAAAAATTTTTTCCTGTCGTCACATTAATTTGAAAATGCAACAAAAAAAAGGCTTTTGGTGGTTTTTTGGAAAATCAAGCGCTGGATCGAAAATATTGTGGAAATCAATAATGCTGAGTGTGCATTTTTGAGTTCAGTATGCCCACAAAAACACCACAAAGAGCCAGATTAATCCAACCAGCCGTTTCTTTGTTTCACTCGATCGAATTTTTGAAAAAATTAAAGGATCACTTTTTTTGCTCTGAAAAGCTCATAATCTTTAACAAAATGAAAAAACAAATTTTTCCGAACTTCTTCCACGTTTTCAATCCAAACAGTGATCAAATTTTCAAAAAATAAAAAAAATCTGAAAAAAAACGAAAATTTCAAAAAAAAAAAATTTTTTTTTTTACAACTTTGAGAAATTTAAGAGAGCACGGAAAGCAGCGAAGGAAACGTGTTAAAAATGATTGGGCGTTGGTCTCTTAAATTTTTTAAAGTTGTTCAAAAAAACAATTTTTCCAAAAAAATTGAAGTCACGGCTTTTATAATTCAGGACAATTTTATAGAGTAATTATTAAACTACTCAAAAATAATTTTTTTATATTTTTAATTCCATTTGTTTATCATTTTTTTTTATTTATTCAAATTATTGCACAGTTAAAGGTACATTCTTTGGATTTTATTGTCACATTTATCAAAATTTAAACACTAGAAAATAGAATCATGAACATAAATGGCAAACACAAGTAAGTATTTTTATTCTTCTTTACGCATGTCTGACTAAAAAATTTTAAAAAGTTCGTTCAATTCCGTAAATGACTTTCAGGCTGCACTACTGGCAAAAATTTTAAGTGTTTGCTTTTACAAACGTTAAGTAGTAAATTGAAAAATTCCAAAACCAAAAGAAATCAGCAAGAACAACATAAATTATTGGCGTTGGGTAGGAGTATAAAGTCAATAAAATCCAAAAAATGTACCTTTAACTGTGCAATAATTTGAATAAATAAAAAAAAATGATAAACAAATGGATTTAAAAATATAAAAAAATTATTTTTGAGTAGTTTATTACTTACTCTATAAAATTGTCTTGAATCATAAAAGCCGTGACTTCTAGTTTAAAAGATATAGATATTTAAAAATTCAAGTAATGCATTTTTTTATAAACGAATGCTTATTAAAGTTGAACCATGATAGATATCAAGCATGTAAAAAATTTATTATATAAATCAATAAATTGTCTAAAAGATTGGTTTGAATGTCTAAGACCGTATCATCAATAGTTTAAAAGTTATAACAATTTATAAGTAGATAAAATAGTTGACCGCTTCAACTTTAATGGGGTAAAGTATTTTAAAATTCAATAAAAAATAGAGGAAAATTTTTTTCACAACTTTAATGCACATGACTGTATTTGTAATTTTTTAAAGCTGCGGAAAAAAAAATATAATGAAAATGGAAATTTGTTTATAACAAATTGTTTATAAAATAAACAAAGAAAATTTAAATAAAAAAATTGTTTTTAACTTCCCGCTAAGAAAATCGACGATTTTCGAAAATTTCGGGAAGTTATTGTTTTCACCCCGATTTTCGAAAATCGAGTTTTCATCAGATGTCGACGTTTTGAGGTCCTAGGAAGCTATTCTGACTATTTTCGGAATGATGTCCGAGTGTGTGTATGTATGTGTGTGTGTGTGTATGTATGTAAACTCTTTGTAACTTTTGAACTAATGAACCGATTTGGATTTTTAAGGCGGCGATTGAAAGAGCTTGTTGGCCATCAACTTTCCTGGAAATTTCAGATCATTTGATCAAATAGACTCGAAAAAATCTGCGAATTACGAAGAAAAAAAATTTTTTTTTTTTAGTTTTTTATTGATTTCTTAGAAACGACTTATCCGATCGACTTCAAAATCTAATCAGCTTTAGTACTCAAAAAAACGCGTCGATTGCCACCTCAAACATCAAAATCGGATAATTTGTTCGAGAGTTATCGCGGGAGAAAGAAATTGTGAAAAACGGTTTTTTCTAAATATTTTCGAAAGAACTGACGCGATCGATTTCAAATTTTAATCAGCTCTGGAATTCAATAAAACGCACCGATTGCCACCTCAAACGTCAAAATCGATCAATTAGTTCTTAAGATATCGGCGTTGAAAAGTTAAAAAAATAACATTTTATGTTATTTTTCCCGGATAAATCATAATATAACCTACTAAAATGTGTCTAAAGTCATACCAACTCATCCTTTATATGCTTATTTTCGATACATTATGTCATCGAACTTGGTTTTTAGTTTAAATCATACTACCAACAATAAAATCGATAAAACGTAGTTTTTAATATTTTTCTCGGATATTTCATATTTTATTGTTTCTCACATGAGTCAAAACTCATTTAAATCTTGATTCGAATCCCTGGCATTGATTTCTGCCTGAATACACTTATTTTATTGAACATAATCAGGGATTAAATTTTAAAAACCCTTCATTAACAATTCTTGATTCTTAAATTTTCAAACTTTAGCATATCAGGCAACTTGTTAGAGCTTGAGAAGATCGTAAAAAAACAATCGCATATGATAGCATTTTCGAGCTCGAAGAGCTCGAAAATATATCTACACTAATGTTTTCGAGCTTTTTGAGGTCGAAAACAGCGGGAAGTTTTGGGGCTGGCCCGCAGGGCCAACCGACGCCCAGATTTTTTTTTTCATAATTATATTGAGAGTTGTAAATAATGATTTTTAGAAAAAAAAATGATTTCTTAATAAATAATTTAAATGGTGGATAAATGAAAAAAACAATTATAAACAATTAAAAAATTTTTTTAAGAAAAATTTTTTTTTTTAAAAATCATTATTTTACTAAGACAACAGAATGACAAAAAAAAAAATTTTCAAAAATATTCAATTTGTCTATTTGTTTATAAAAAATTTTTAAACAATTAATGTTAAAAATTTTTCAGCCAAGCTACTAAACGCAATAGATGAATACAAAAACAACCAAAATTAAAGATTTTGGGAAAAAATTTTTTTTTATAACATTTACCGGATATTTTACTTTTTGATAACTTTGAAAAATCGTTATAAACAAATGAAAAAACTTTTATAAACCATTGCAACGGAATCTTGTTCATTATTCTTATAACGAGAGCTCCGAAAAGAAAAAAAAATAATAGACACATTTTTTAAACATTTTTACGAGATTTTCTAAAAACTCAAGTCTCCGAAAAATTTGTTAATCAACAATCAAATAACTTAATCAAAAATCGAGCTAAAAATTTTTTTTATGCGGGACTATATTCCTTCAAGTGTCTAGATGACACTTTAATTTATTCAGATTTTTAAATTAATATTTTTTGTTATAAAAAAATTATTTTGTGTTGCATACTTTGCTTGGCGACGGCGCGTAGGCACCGAAACCGCCGTGCGGAGCCTAACTTTCAACGTTAAATTAAAATTATAAATAATGGAGCTACAACTGGGGGAGTTGAGACTTATTTTACTGAAATCTTCTCTTCTTTTAGGATGTTTTTTTTAATTTCAGATATCTTTAGTAGTTTTGAAGTTACAGCTAAAAAACAGAGACTCCCACTTGTCTCTTCGTTTTTTGTTTATAACAAATGCAATTTTTAATGGCGGATAAAAAAAAAATACTCGTTTCTCAGGATGAAATTCTGAGTCCAATGCACCAATCGCCATATTTTTAAGAGAATATCAACGATTTTTCTCAGAAAACTCACTTATCGACTAGACTATATCAAGGTCTATAAAAAATGCAATTATAGCTATATAATGAAGGTATCCGATCCTTATAGTGGTTAAGCAAAAAAAAAAATTTTTCACGCCCATAGATTAAAAAATAAAAGTAAAAAAAATTTGAAAATTTTTTTGTCGCTGGTTTTCCTAAGATTACTCAAAAACCGCTGATGCAGAAAATTTTGAAGTTCTAATCCAAAAAGTAGACACTTGGAGCTACAATTCCTTGTTTTTTTTTCCTTATACGACCATTTCTCTCAATGTTACGGTCTGTTGAAAATCACCCAAAAATTTAGGATTTTTTTTTTGATCCTTTAATTTTTTCCATTAGTGTATAAAGTCGCAATACTCATATCTAAATAATAGACTGTAGCACAACATTAGTGATTTTCATTCTTAAATATGTCATTGAAAATGAAATTTTTTAATTTTTGTTTATAATTCGAGTATTCGCTAAATTAATTAAAAATAACGACCGTTGAAATAAGTTTGCTTTATATAGGTCCCATACAATTTAATAACATAATACATAGCCTATCATTCACGCAATCGCATATTTTTATATGGTACCCCAAAATTTATTAAAATCAGATATGCTGTTTTTGAGTAAGAAAAGAACATGCACCAAATTTAATTACGCAGACAGATTGACAGACAAACAAACATAGTAAAGATGAGTGAATACCGATCAGGGCGTTATAAAATGAATATTTTTCATAAAATTTGACGAATGAACCAAATGTACAAACCGACCCATGTAAGGGCTGCCAGAGTTGAACAGAGGGACCATCTTTGGCTCTGCACTAGGGAACCTCGTTTTAGCACGTTTATATTGGCCCATGCTTGGATCGAGAAAGGTTACTCAATCCTGGCCATTCCAATCATTACCCTAGTCTGGGCCAAAACTGGGTTCTCCTATTTTGGCCATTCAGTGGGAACCCACACTTGGGCCAGGACTGGGTAATCTAGCCTTGGCCATTTAATACGAAATTATTATTTATTTTTTTCTTAATCGAAAATATTAATTAAATTGCTCTTTATATTTCATAAAACGGAGAGGATGTAGTAAAATGAATAAGGAAAACCTGTAAAAGTTTCAGAAGAATTTCAGAGCCCAGCAGAATTTTCACCAAGTTTTTTTCACATCATTTACCTCACTTAAATAGTTTAAACGTTAATGATCACAAACTCTCGTACTTAGATAATAATAAAATTTTATTTTAATTAAATTTATTTATTTTTTCGATGCATGAGCCAGGTCTGGCAACCAAACATGGGCGAGGTCTGACAACCAAGCATGGGCCAGGTCTGGCAACCAAGCATGGCTGGCAAACAAGACTGGCTTAAAAACTTGGCCTAGAGTTCAATATAGTTGAACCAAGCCTGAGCCCGTCGTACTTTGCTGTCTGGGGATCCTGCATTTTAATATACAGTAGTGCTCAAAACAATTTTGACAACATGAAATTTGGTGTCACCTTCTTTAAAATAATACTATATCTAAAAGATCCTTGAATATAGTAGGGAGCAGTCTCTTTAGAATTATTTGAATGCGTCAGGTTTTAACTTGTTTGTTTACATTACATGCCATCGAAAGAAAAATATTAATTGTGAGCTCAAAAATATTTTAACACGCAGTTAGCTTCGAAAGTTCACGGACGTTTGTTAATTCTGAGCTTTTATTTTTGCTTATATTTACTTGTTGCAGTTATTTCAACTTACCAAAATCTTAGCAATATTATAACGACTTCCAAAAAGCCGTTATAAATACATTAAAACAAGGGTTGAAACACACAAAAGTTGTTCGAATTTTTAAAGTGTCTCGACAACTCATTAGTATACAGAACAAAGTGTATAATAAACGAAAGATTTTCTAAAACAAGCTTCAATGCGGCCGTCCAAAAAAAGCATCTCTTGGAGTCGATAACATTATAGAAAATTTATCAACTAGCTCTTGACAGAAGTCTGCTATGATGATAAAAAATGAATTGGAAGAAAAATACAACATGTATATCCACATTTTTACTGTCAAATGATGCTTAAAATTCTTCGGGTTGCATGGTTAAAGGCTGACGAAAAATCTTCAATATCTAAAAAAAAATAAAAAGTCCCGACTTGCATTCCTAAGACAGTATACATCGTAGCCGGGAAAACTTTTTTTTCTGAAATTTCATTAAATTTCATAAACTTTGATAAAATTTGATAATCTAATTGCAATTTTTTTTTGTGATCTTATATATTTTTCGAAAATTTAATGGTGACTGTAGAATTTTATAAAATTTCGTAACCAACTTTTCGTTGCCAACTGGGTGGTATTTTCAACATGATAATGATATCAAACACCGATCCAAGTTTATTTGTGATTTTATGTATCGTGAAAAATCAAAATGTTAGAGTCGCTAAGCCAAAGCCTTAATTTGAATCCTATAGAAAATCTGCGGGAGAAGTTGGATCGTAGAATAAGAACACGAAATTATTCTGATAAAGACGATTTATGTGAAGGTTAAAAAAGTTGGAAAATCCAAACGTGCACAACTCATTTGCTCACTCAATAATAAAAACATTTTCCTAAACAAAAATGACTCAAAAATAAAAATCTGGAAAATTTTTGATACTGCAGGCCAGCCCCAAAAGCATAATCTTCGATAAAAATCCAATATAACTACCCTAATAGCACAGTTTGCTATAGCAAAAGTTTACTTTATAAAAATTTCCTTGGATTTTTCGTCAAATGTCCGTCAGCTTTGGACTTTTCCGTTTTTGATGATAATTTATATACAACTTGCTATACAATTTGACGTAAATTTACTACCCGAATTCGAATGCAAATTCACTTTAAAAGTTCACTAGAAAAAAAATTAATCCATATGAATTTATTGTTAATTTGACCTGAAAAATTGTTAAGTATTTTTTTACCGTCAAATTGTAGACAATTTTATGTATAAATTTGCATACCTTCTGTAATGGTAAAAATGAACATTACCGGTTTTTTTTACTTATAAAGATTTACTTCTAAATTAAGAAAAATTAACCGCTAATTTTTCTGTTCAATTTTTGCTATTAAATTGTCGGCAAATTTGGGCAGTGAATTTCAGGTTATTTCAACGTCAAATTACTATCGATGTCAAACTAAAGTGGCTATTAGGATAGTTCAGGACAGACTGTATATATATAATAATAATAATAATAAATAAAAAATAAAGCAAAAAAATAGTTGGGAAAAAAAGGCAGCTAAATTTTTTATGAATTATCAGTTTCCAGCTATTATTTTTCTTTAGTAATTACAATTAAACAAAAAAAAACAAAGCTTTTTTTACTTTTAATTGCAGATTAAAAAAAATTTTTTTTAGTATTGGTTCAAAAAAAAAAAAAAAAACATTAAATTAAAAAAAAAAAAATAATAATAATTCTTCTAATAAAAATAAAATCAAATATAAAAAATAATAATAAAAGATAGAAAAAAAAAAATAAGTAATTAAAAAATAAATAAAACAAACAGTTTCACTCTCGCCGTTACACGTTGAAAAATAATTTGAAATTGGAGTATAAAAAAAATTTTTAAGGCGGTCGATAGATGGCGCCCCAATATGCTAGATAATAATAATGATAATAAAAAACAAATATGGCCGCTATTTTTTTTCGTGAATTGTTAGTTTTTGATTTATATCAATTTTAATGAAACCAAAAAGTTTTGAATAGTGATTTTCATAAGGGTTCTTCTGTTTAAGAATTCAAGTGTGATAAAAAAAAAAAATATCAATCGGTTGTGTATCTTAATAGTTAATGTGTTTACCAACATCCGTACATACTGACGGACATCACAGGATTTGTTTATATTTTTTTTTTTTTCAATCATTATTTTTGAAAAAAGAGACTTGAAATTGTATTTGTTTTATTCGTTAATAAATTATCTTTCAAATGGTACACTGAGAGAAAAGTGCTTAGTAACCTGAACTATGCAGCGACAGATATAAAAATATAGTCTCCCTAACCAATTTTTATTGTTACTAGAACTATGTACTAGTGTGAATCAGCACGAAAAAATAGTTACATTAACTAAACTTAAGAAACCTTTTTTGCCTTATTATGGTCACTACAAAACTTTAATCATTTTAAACAAGGCTTAGTAGTGAACACAATATAATCTTTATCATTGGCTCGATTAACATAAAATAGATACAGTAACTATGTTAGCTTAGTGACTGTGTGATAGTTGGTAGAAATAATTTTATTAGTTGTCACAACTAAGAATTTAGTTGTCGTCTCATACAATATCATTTATTTAGTTCCTTTTACTACTTACAAAAGTGTCAACCGTACTATTTAATCTTAGTTTTCTAAACAATCAATTTCTAGTTAATTTAATTATTATAGAATATTTCTGCTGACTAATTATCAAATGTAAAAAAAAAAAATTCAAAAGAGAATACAGTTATAAATACCATTAATATTTCGTTTCTCTGGCTATAAATTGCATTCCTAGTACCAAAAGTGCGTATTGCAAAACATAAGCCAAAGAAGCGTTTTAAACACTTTTTTTTTTTGCTTATCAATTTCGGATCGTTAAAAATGTGAAGATCGATTAAAAAAGTGAAGAAAAAAATTTTTTTAAATCAAAAGAGCGTGTAAAAATTTTTTGTTGCCAATCAATTAGGGATTATTTATTGAAATGAAAATGAATCAAGATAATATATATCTTTTCTCCCAATAAATTTTTTTTTTAGCTTAAACAACTTTTTTTTTTTGTTGAAGCGTACAAAAATTCTCTCGTTAAAAAAATATTAGTTATTCCACGAAAAATTATTTTCTTCAAACTAAAAAATTCTATTGTTACTATAAAAACTAAGATATATATTTTGCTACAAAAAATATCTCCTATATTAACAAAATAAAATTCTTTAAACAAGTAAAAATTGTTTGATTTAAGCGGAAGAATATGTTGACTCGAAAAAAAATATTTTAACTCAAGATAATAAAAATTCAAGATAATTTTTTACTGCAAGAAAATTTTGATTTTCCGCATTGTTAAAAAAAATGATCTAAAATCAAGAATATTTTTTTTGACTTAAGCTAACTGTTTTTCCTGTGTAGAAAAACTCAAATTTGAAAGCCGTATTTATAAGTTTTCATAACGTACAAATAAATAACCTTATGAGTTAAGAGAAACCCTTTATAGCAAAATAATCAGACAAGATGTTTAAATCGAAGCAATTTTTCAATTTTCATATTATAAAATAATTCCAGCTATTAATATTAATCCTTTATATATTTTTAAATTATCTGCTATTTTTGAGAATTATAAATACACAGAAAAAACGGATAATTTGAATCCAGAATTTTTTTTTTTTAATCGATTCGGGAAATCAAAATTTTCTTGCCCTAAATAAATAATTATCTTGAAATTTTTATTTTTAATTTAAATATTTTTTCTCAAGTTAACATATTCTTATGCTTGAAGCGAAGAATTTTTGAAGCAAGATATATGAGTTTTTGTAGCATTCTGCACTTTTTTGTTTGGAGAATATAAAATTTATCGGAATGAGTACTATTATTTAACGCAAGAATTTTTTATGTTCCAACCAACACAAAAAAGTTGCTTAAACTAAGAGATAATAGTCACCAGAACAAAGCAACAGCAGCGAGAGTAGTAGGGTGTCCGTTATTTCCCAAATTGGTTTTTGACTCTGCAGCGCCCCTAAAATTTTTAGTAAATGGTCCAAAAAAAAATATCCGACCGATATAAGCTCTTAATATTGATAATAACCCGTGCCACAAAGACGATTTATTTCTCATTTAAATAACATGGGGTTTTGGTACTTTTTGCAATTAATTTTTTCTTTGCAAAGCCAGTTGATAAATTGCAGCGGCATTAACTTATTTTTGTAGAAAATTGAATGCTCTACAAAAACTTTTTCTTTACATTTTTCGAAAAAATCACTTGCGTCAAAGTTATTCAAGGTCAAAGTTGAACTAGAAATAATTTTTTATTTTTTTTTGTTTTGAACAAAAAATCATCGTTATTTATATCAAAATCTATTGTTTATTGCCGAAAATATCTTATTTTGAGTATTTTTTTGCATCTGTCAATACTATTGAAAAGAGAAGAGTCGAACATTCTCAAAAAGAGATTCCGATGAATTAAAAATTTCAGATTCACAATTACTTTTATGAAAAAATAAAATTCGTGCCTACGCATGAGCATGAAAGAGAAATGTAGTATCGTGACTAGCCGGCGTCGTGTATTGACTATTGCCCTGGCGGTCCTGAATTATGGTGATTCACGGTAGTATCACGGTGAAGGTTCACGGTGATTCTACGGTGAATCACCGTGATTCAGGACCGCCAGGGTGACCATAGTCAATACACGACGCCAGCTAGTCACGATACTCCATTTCTCTTTCATGCTCATGCGTAGGCACGAATTTTATTTTTTCATAAAAGTAATTGTGAATCTGAAATTTTTAATTCATCGGAATTTCTTTTTGAGAATGTTCGACTCTTCTCTTTTCAATAGTATTGACAGATGCAAAAAAATACTCAAAATAAGATATTTTCGGCAATAAACAATAGATTTTGATATAAATAACGATGATTTTTTGTTCAAAACAAAAAAAAATAAAAAATTATTTCTAGTTCAACTTTGACCTTGAATAACTTTGACGCAAGTGATTTTTTCGAAAAATGTAAAGAAAAAGTTTTTGTAGAGCATTCAATTTTCTACAAAAATAAGTTAATGCCGCTGCAATTTATCAACTGGCTTTGCAAAGAAAAAATTAATTGCAAAAAGTACCAAAACCCCATGTTATTTAAATGAGAAATAAATCGTCTTTGTGGCACGGGTTATTATCAATATTAAGAGCTTATATCGGTCGGATATTTTTTTTTGGACCATTTACTAAAAATTTTAGGGGCGCTGCAGAGTCAAAAACCAATTTGGGAAATAACGGACACCCTAATGTTTAACATTAATGTTTCCTAAAATAATTTTTGTTATAATAAAAAAACATCAAGTACATTCAATGTAACAGAAAAAAAAATTTCTGAATTTATCACGAAAATATTCGCTAGTATACAAAAAAGAATCCAGTAACAATGAACCAAAATCTGCAGTACAGATCGCTAAATAATTTTTTTTCTTGCAGTACTAAATCATGGAAATAGTAACTATGAATGTTTAGTTACAATAAGTCAAATCAGTACATTATCAGGAAGTTCGATTTTCTAGTGTGAACATCTAGACATAAATACTTATTCCTACAATTATAAATGATCTGAAGAACTAAGTGTACATTATTAACATCACAATAATCTTATTGCTCATTAGACTAAGAATAAATTATTTACTACAATATAAATTATAGTTATGTTAATAACTTTATCTTAGTATATGTAACTAAAAATAGTAAGAATGACTATGTAGTCGTAGATCACTTTACTATGGTGTATTAGTTACTGAAACTGATTTAGTTTAGCTGAGTCGTCTGTGAACTACGATTTCTTAGTTCAGAAAACCGATTTTTTCTCTCAGTGTATGAATTTGAATCTTTTTGAGTATATTTGAACGAGTGTAAAATGTTTTCTACGTGAGTGAATTAGCCCGGATCGAGAAAGCGTTATTAGAACACATCTCATTGCTTCGCAAATGAGTTGTGCAAAAATGAGTGGGAGAAAATTCCACTGAACTGATTAGAAAAAAATTTTACCTTTATTTTGTTGTGAACTGAGGTTATTTCATCACTATTTTGTAAAAAGTTAAATATTATTAAAAAATGTAAGTTAAAGATTTCTGTTTTATCATTTACTCTTAATAAATGAAATAACGTAGCGTCTAAAGATACATAAAAAAACCTGTGTTCGGAATAGCCTATCATGTGGCACGTTATCATACCCCACGCTTATTCCTTATTCTATCCCACCTATTTCTGTACATTTATCTACGTCGATGAAATAAAAATCTTTGTCAAAATATTTTTGAGCGCTACTGTAGCTATACTGTAAATTAAAGTATTCGAATTTTAAACGCCTAAGGGTTTTGTTGCCATTGAAATACATTGTAGACACTTTCTACACGTTTGTAAGTACTTCGAAAGTGACTACAAGCTATTTAAATAACAATTAAACACTTAGGTGTTTTAAATCTAAGCACTTCGTTTTACAGTCTACGCCAATTAATTCTTAAATTTCATTTTGTTCATGGTTAAGATACTAGTTATAGACATGATACATATAATCTATAATTTGCACGATAGCATAATCTTACTCTAAACTGTTTCATCATGATCGGCTAAGCCGTTCTTAAGATATGAGGACAGACCGACAGATAGACAGATAAAAATAGTGAAAATGGTAGAATTGAGATCAGTGGGTCATAAAACGACCATTTGAAATAAAATTTGACGATTTAATCACATGTTTAGACAACTAATAACAAATATTATTCTTAATTAAAAATAATAGTAATGAATTAGTAACATATATAATTTCAAGCGGATGGTACTTTTCGACACTATTCAATGAAATAAGACAAATTACTGATAAATTATTTAAAAGTTGTGACATAAGACCTTTTACAATAGTCACATTTTTTAAAGAAATATACCTAAAAATTACTGGTGTTGATTGACATGCTGAATTTTTTCAAATATCGAGACATTTTTGGACTTGAAAAGTTGATTTAATTTCACACTTGATTTCATCTAAGTAAATTAGATAGCAATAAGTAACAATGATGAGTAAGAGTATCTGATTATGATTATCGTGATTATCATTAGTCCGTATAATCCATTAAATTAATGAGATCTTTCTAGTAATGAATATTTGCAATCTTTTTATTATATAATATTAATGATAGCAAAAGCCTTGGACGTTTAATTGCATTCCAGATCACATCAACAGCTGCGCCCAGATATCAAGAAGTATAATACCAAGGATCCTTATATTATTTTTATACTCTTTGAGAAATTCAATTAACCGTTTTCTCCTTGTGTTACATTATTGATTGTCATTGACACTTATCTGTCATCAACAATAATTCATTGAGGAAAAATGCAATCGATCCATGCATTCACACGATCTCTAAACTCCTTTGAGCTTATGTATCAAGTTTCAATTATTAATAATTAAGAGTTTTTTTCACACTTTATGCAGGGGAGGGTTGCTGCAGTTGTAACAAGAGGCAGTTGTAATACTCAGTGAAAATCTATTAAAAAAACTAAAAATTATTATTATTCTTTTTTCAACTTGTTCACAATAGTAAATTATTGATTAGATCAAAGTTTTAGTTATTAATGTTATTTCGATATTAAAATATTGAGAATTGTTGAAAATACGCGTGAAAACTTTTTTGTACGCTTTATAATTTTTTTAATAACAAATTTGTTTTCTAGTGTTATGACGTGAGACTTGTATTCATACTTTAAGGGACATATCAAGAGTATTTTATAATCGAATTTTATATCAATTTACTGATTTTTGTTACTGCAATTATATTTTTATTAATGATTCTGCGTCAGGGTCAGTTGTAACACTTGAACGAGTAGCAATTGCAACACTCAGAGTCGTGTATGGGATCTGCGCAAACCGGATGCGCCACAAATCTACTCTGAGATGTAGTGTAGTTTTAATATTCATAAATGTTTAATAATTTATATTAAACATACAAATATATGTGCTACTTTAAGTTTGAATAGTTGACTTTAAGAGTTAATTAAGTATAATAGTATGTATTAAGACTGAATAATAAAAGCAATTTGGTGAAAAATATCTATTTCGTTCCGTGTTACGATTGCCCCTGCACTGTGGTACATCTGCAGCCCACGTGTGCCGCCATCTTGGTCCCTAACTTTAGTTAAATGAATTGATTTTTTAATAAATTAACATCGACATTTTATTAATTCACCAAGTCAGTCACATAAAAGATACTATCAGCTAACTTTCTGACAGTTTTTAAGTTTACTATCTTAAAAAAAAAAAAAAAAACAAATGGAATCAAAAAAATAAAATTTTTTGTTACAATTGCAGCACCTCTTCCCTATTATATTAAAAGATACACGCGAGACTCAAGGCAGAGTTGTTCCTGTCAACCCAGATGATACCTCTGGTCTATAAATATAATCGAGTTATCAGGGTTAAAAATTTTCCAGAAGTACTTCAATGAACGCACCTAACCAGTGTATAGGAGCTTGCCACACCCGGGAAAAAATGTTCAGATATAATCATATATGATCATGTATGAATACTCAGATCTGATCAGATCCGAAAAATGGCCCTGCATGATCATACCTGCTCATACATGATCATACATGGTCCTGCATGATCATACCTGCTCATGTATGATCATGCAGGGCCATTTTTTGGATCTGATCCTGTATGATCATACGTAATCATATATAACCATGTATGATTGTATATGATCATGTATGACCTTATATAATCATGTATGATCAACAGGATCTTTTTCGAATCTTGTCAGATCTGAGTGTTCATACTGTGTTTTTCGAAAACATCAAACTCATGCATTCGGGAGTATAATGTTTGCACATATTTGCAAAAATATTTGTTTACATTATTATTAAAATGTATGTTGTATAACAAGGGTGCGCGTACTTATGTTGAAATTGAAATTGAATAGTACCATTAATAGTCATAAATCGACCATAACAGAATCTTAGGTTGCATAATGAATAAAATTTATTGCCGAGGAATTAATATTAAAAATTAATAATTTAACTAAATATTTAATTTTTATTATTATTTGATATTTTTTTATTGAATTTATTAATTAATCATTTTAAAAATGTTTAATATTTTCTAAATTTAATATTTAATCATTTATAAAAAAATATTGAATTCAGAGAATAATATATATATATTATATACTTTATACAAAATATTATTAGATTATTAACTTTAAATATTTATTATTTTAATTTAATATTTGATTGTAATTTTTATCACAAATTTTGTATTAAATTTATCGAATTATTTATTAAATATTAAATAATCAATAATAAATATTTAAAATCGATAATATAATAATATTTAGTATAAATTATATTAAATAATAATATAATAATTTATATCAATACATTATTCATACGGAAAGTTAACCTCAATTATATCAGAGCACTTGAAAAAGAATATAAGCAAAATTTTTTTTAACTGATATTTACGAATAGTAAATAATATTCATCAAAATGTTCAATTCAAATCATTACAGCGATTCAGTATATATAATTATTTATCACATCTGTGTGAATTGTATATGCATATACAATTCGCACTTGTATTAAAGTAAAACACGTGTTGTGTATGCCGCAACTTCAACATTTATTTAGTTTTCATGTCGTCCCTGTGCGCACGCATCGTAAAAATTCACTCTCATCATTTTTCCATAACGCGCTTAGAGAAGTATAATAATACACTGATAGAAAAAATATCTCGATTCAAGAAAAATTTTTCCTTCAAAATGTGGTTCTTGTTTTAAAATTTTTAATTGTTTTAATATAAGAAATAAGTTTTTGAACCAAAAAATTGAATTTCTCGAATAGAGAAAAAAAATTCTTCGTTTGAGAATTTTATTCTTCGATGAAGCCTTTATTGTTTTGAAACAAAATCTGACATATTTGGCTTAAGAATTTCTTGCTCTTGGATTGAGATAGGCAAAATGTAGGTTTAAGACATTACCGACTTGTTTCGAGAATGGCGCGATTTTCAAATCAAGATCTCAATTTACTCAGCTTGAAAAAAAACTTTTTTTTTTATTTTAAAAATAAAAAATTTCAAAGTGATTTTTCAGGACTACATTCATTTACTTCAGATATGTTAAAATAGAAATTTATTTTTAAAAAAGTTGTTTTTTTCATTACTTTGAAAACATCTTCCATCAAGAAATTATTACTTGAACCAAAAATTTAAAGTTCTTAAAATAACAATACGACATTTTTAGCTGAAGAGACAAGTGGTCTTGCTTAAAGAATTCAATAGTATCGATTGAAGATAATTTAGTTTCGGGTCAAGACACGAGAGTTATCCATCAAAGATACAAAATCTTTAGAGCCAAGAAAATCTAAATCAAGACAAGAATTTCTTGAAGCAAGACAATTGCTTTTCTTTAGAAATAAATTCTTGGCTCAAGAAAATATTTCTTGAGCCAAGATAAAATTTCTATCAGTGTAAATACTTAAATCATATATGATCATACATGAATAGATACGATTATACCTGATTATTTGTCCTCGTAAAAGGCTGCAGATATGATCAGGCATGTCCGTGCATGATCATACATGGAGTCATATATGAGCTCATATATAATCATACGTGAACAGATATGATCATGTCTGAACACTTTTCCCCTATTCGAGTGCGGATGTGACCATACATAATCATACATGGCCTCATATATTATCATACATGAACAGATATGATCATACCTGATTATTTTTCCTGGTAAAAGGCTGCAAATATGATCATGCATGATCATACATGAAGTATGATTCCCCTATTTGAGTGCAGATATGACCATACATGATCATACATGACTTCATATATGAGCTCATATATAATCATGTATGAACAGGTATGATCATGCATGATCATACATGACGTCATGCATGATCAGACATACGATCATATAGAATCATACATGAACAGACATGATCATATCTGAGCTCACATATGATCATACAGGAACAAATATAATCATATCTAAGCATTTTTTCCCGGGCAATCATTAATATGAGCCTCTTTGAAACATCACCTGGCCCATGTGAAGAAAAAGAGAGAATTTGTTCGGAGTGAGCTTAGTAAGACTTTCCCTAGCGCAATTTTCTAGTAGTTATTAATAGGCCCAATTAAGTAGACGGTAAGACAGGGACTTACCCCGTTCCCTGAAAGGCGTTTTCTCCGATGTATATATATTAGAGTATTTAAAAAAAAAATTTTTTTTCTTATCGTCTCAAAAGTTAGTCTTAGGGTTAGAAAAAATCCTTCTAAAAGAGCAGCTTAAAATCTCAATTCTAAGAAGAGCTCAACGAATGTTCATTTTCCCATTTTAATTGCATGTAAAAAAATCGGTCTATCAATCGACCCTGCGGACCAGCGCCAAATTTTTCCGCTATTTTCGAGTTCTTTGAACTCGAGAACATTGTTGTAAATACATATTCGAGCTCAAAAATACTTCTGTATAACTTTATTTTCGAAAAATCACGTTTTTTACCATTTTTTCTCCAACGATATCTCTCGAACGAATTGGCCGATTGAGACGGTTGGAGTAGCAATCGACGCGTTTTGTTCAGCTCTAGAACTGATAGAATTTTGAAATTAATTTATCGAGTTGTTCTTGGGAAATTTCAGAGAAACCAAAAAAAAAAATCGGTCTTTCGGTTGACCCTGCGGGCCAGCCCTAAAACTTCCCGCTCATTTCGAGCTCCTTGAGCTTGAAAAATTGTTGTCGATACATTTACGAGCTCTTCGAGCTTGAAAAGACATTTGTATGCCTTGGTTTTCGAGAAAAAAAAAAAAAACGTTTTTTACCATTTTTTCGGTTACAGTTCTAGATACCCTGTTTTTAATAATCATCACAATGAAAACTAGTCGAAAATAACCTGATACAAAAATGACTATTTAAAAAAATAAGTTGATACAAAAATAACCAGACACAATGGTATCCTTGTAATGAATATCTAAGTACAAAAATAACCAGACCCAATAATAACCTGGTAATAAAAACCTATCGCCACCATTTCATATCAATTTTTTTCATTCATTTATTAATATCAGATTTATATCATGTTGATTGGATATTAATGTATGCAAATATTGTTAACTAGATATTTTATTAAGAGTTTTTATTTTTATGGTTATTTTCGTATTTAGTAATTTTTGTATCAGGTTACTTTTGTCATAGGATATTTTAGTTTTATGGTATTTTAGCATGGTTTTTTGTATGGGAAATTTTTTTTGTGATATTTAGAGCGGACACCATTTTTTCTCAAACGATATCTCTCAAACGTATAAACCGATTGAGACGTTCAAGGTGGCAACCGATGCGTTTTATTGAGCTCTACGCTCTCTGATCAGATTTTGAAACTGATTTATCGAGTCGTTTTTGAGAAATTTCTAAAAAATTAAAAAAAAATTTTGTTTTTTTTATTCTTTCGACAACAGTTTCTCTTGAAAGAATTAACTGATTTTGATGGTTGATATAGCATTCGACGCGGCTTATAAAGCTTCAGAGCCCAGTTGATTTTGGAATCGATCCATCACGAACATAAAAAGTTATCCGAAAAAAACATTCAAGCTCAATTTTTTTCAGCTTCAAGATATTTGTAAGCAGCGTCGAATGACACTTTGACGATCAAAATCGGTTCATCCGTTCAAAAGTTGTAAATATTTACATACGTACGTACGTACATACATACACCCGGATATCATCTTGAAATAAGTCAGGATAGCTTCCTAGAACCTCAAAACGTCAAGATCTCTTTGAAATTCGATTTTCGAAAATCGGACTGAAACCCATAACTTCCCGAACTTTTGAAAATTTTCAATTTTCTTAGCGGGAAGTTAAAAAAACCAAAAAATAAAAATAAAAAACAAAAATAAAATTTTTTCACCTGTAATTCAAATAAGAAAATGAATATTTGCTGAGCTCTTAGTAAAATTGTGATTTCGAGCTGCTCTTTTAGGAGAATTTTTTTTTATACCTAAAACTGACTTGAAAAAAAAAAAAAAAAAAAAAAACAATAAATATGGGTGATATTAGGGTGTTTCATAATATAACACATTGTTTTTTTTTCTCGGAATCACGTTCAAATGTTTAATTTAGATATAAAAATAGGCCTGTGAAAATTAGCGTTCTTAACATTAACATTAATGAGTTCCACATCACGCTGTTCTATTTGCCGTAAGAATAATATGGAAAATATTTTTCTGGCGTCTTCAGATTTCTATAGCTAGCTAACGATGCACCGTAGAA
The DNA here is from genome assembly GCA_030273425.1 of Microplitis manilae. Classification (NCBI taxonomy): domain Eukaryota; kingdom Metazoa; phylum Arthropoda; class Insecta; order Hymenoptera; family Braconidae; genus Microplitis; species Microplitis manilae. Next base: position 7,355,346 of record CP092727.1, read on the forward strand.
AAAATCTGTTACCATTGAATCGAATTAATTGTTATTCTAATTATCTTTAATGGTAACTATTATAATTTCTGATGGTACCAGTTACCATCAGAAATTATAAATATAACTATTTAGGATAATAATCCTAATTAACTCGAGTTAACATCCATGATCGTAATACTTATCATCCAGATGGTAACCATTACAATCTAGATGATTCACACAATCATCTAGATGATATTCATTACTATCAGATTGATAGTAAAAATTTTACCATCACTTCATGATAACTCCAATCATTTAATTTTCTCAGTGATGTTATTCTTAAGGAAAATACTAAACTGCGATGCAGAACCCATTTATGATAATATTAAGAGCTTTAATTTTCACAGACGTATTTTTATACCTAAAAGAAACTTTCGAGAAGAATCTTATATATATATATATTAGACTGTTTCAAAAAAAACAACTATTTTTTTTTTCTTCATTATATCGAAAATATTGTTGGAAATGACGAAAAAAAAATACTGTGAAAGATTGAGCTCTTAATATTAATATTAATAACTGCCGCATCGCAATTTTCTATTTCCCGTTTAAATAACATGGGAAAATTTATTTTTTAAGCTTTGGAATTTTGTAGCTCATGGTGGGACCAATACTTCGAAATGTTCAAGACATGTCCTTATGGTAAATTTGACGCTCTACAAAAAAGGTCTCTTATAATTTTTCGATATTTTTATTTTTTCAAAAGTTATTCAAAGTTAAAGTTAGATAGATGATAAATTTTTACATTTTTTAACTTTTTTGACACAACCATCAAATTTATGGGAAAATTTTATTGGACATTTTTTATAGAGCATTTCATTTCCTATAACTTATCTATAAGAAAATTTTCAATATTTCTCACAAGTTGTAAGTTATTTGCAATTAACTGAAAATTTAATATAATTAATTTTATGCAACAAAATTTAAATTATTTAAAAAAAATTTTCAGTTAATTGCAAATAACTAACGACTTGTGAGAAATATTGAAAATTTTCTTATAGATAAGTTATAGGAAATGAAATGCTCTATAAAAAATGTCCAATAAAATTTTCCCATAAATTTGATGGTTGTGTCAAAAAAGTTAAAAAATGTAAAAATTTATCATCTATCTAACTTTAACTTTGAATAACTTTGAAAAAATAAAAATATCGAAAAATTATAAGAGACCTTTTTTGTAGAGCGTCAAATTTACCATAAGGACATGTCTTGAACATTTCGAAGTATTGGTCCCACCATGAGCTACAAAATTCCAAAGCTTAAGAAATAAATTTTCCCATGTTAATTAAACGGGGAATAGAAAAATGCGATGCGGCAGTTGTTAATATTAATATTAAGAGCTCAATCTTTCACAGTATTTTTTTCGTCATTTCCAACAATATTTTCAATATAATGAAGAAAAAAAAATAGTTGTTTTTTTTGAAACAGTCTAATATATATATATATATATATATATATATATATATATATATATATATATATATATATATATATATATATATATATATATATGTAATCGAGAAATAATCGAATGTTCTCTGAGAGAAAGTCCGGTTACCAGCTAACTAACGAAATAAATAAAAGGAGTAAAATTTCCAGTATCGTTTCAACTCTGCTCATCATCCCGGAAGTTCCTTAACACACTATAATTTATCTGGTGATCTTCACAATGAGATTCATGTAACACTTTTCCTTCCGTCATTAGGTGCTCTTTCTTTGGAAGAAAAGAAATCTCATTCATATAATTAATGAATTATGTAATTGTTACTGGTAACATCGTGATAAATTTAAGGTTGTTCATTAGAATATGATAATTATGGTTGACACTACAAGTCGTGCCTATGACTTCTGACTACCTTCAAGCTTATGAATAGTATTTAAAGGATTCGTATTTTCGACTTCTGTTACGACACAAAATCATCTTTTTATAGCTGAGAAAAAGATAAACATAGAAAGAAATTAAAAAAGATGGAGATAACTCATCAAAATCAAATATGCGAAATAAATCAACTGAATCCAAAAATTTTTTACATCGACGGAAAAATGGAATTGATACAACTAGTCGATTACACTCGAAGATTTGCAAAATAATTAGTTTCTCATTAATTCGAAAATGCATAAAACGATTAAAAATTGTACAGGTAAAAAAAATTACTTTTTATCTCATGGAAACTATAAATGCAATGCAGCTCAAAACTGAGTAAGGATTCAGGAAGTATTGATTGAATTCAGTCAATTTAAATAGAAATCGTTATTAGATCAATTGTAGAGGGAAATAATTTATTCTACAATCACCTATTACTGCTAATGCAACTTTAGGTCAAATGAAATATTAAACACTGATAAATCTAATAGTTTATGGATTATTTGGAGATCAAAAAAAAATTTTGTTCAAATTTCATTTTTTGCGCAACTGAAGCACTACATTATTTACTAAATAAGAAATTTTACTTGGCAGCCAGAATGAAAGGTCGATTTTCGAAAATTCTTAATAACGATTAAGTTCCAATAAAAAAAAGCCCATTCGGCAGCCGAAATGGAAGTAGATTTCTCATTTGATTATTTCAACCCCTCAAATGAACGTTAATAACAAAATAAATTTTTTTTTCGACATTCTTAGATTCTTAAGGTTATAAATTAAACAAAAATTGTCAAACAGTTTAAAATTGAAAGCAAAAAATTTAAGAATTAAAATTAGAAAATTAAGTAAATTATCGGAATAACAAAAATTGAAGTTAAAGAGAATCTATTTATCTACGAATAAGTATTCTGTGATTTTTACTATAGGATTAATGTTTAATTCAAAATTGAATAATATGATTTGACTTGAAATTTCAATTATGATAGGTCTAAGTGTCATACTTGAAATCAGTTGTAAACACTGTCAATAAAAAAAAATTGAATTTGCACACTTGAAATGAGATATTTAGATTTTATGAGTTTTACACTGCAATAATATGAATTCAATCAATTTCATAAATTTACTGATAAATACAGTAGTTAGGATTCTACGGAATCTATTAAAAGTAGGAGGACCAATGCAACAGCAAAATTTCATTAAATGAGTAGTAAGATGCGAAATTTCATTGGTCTAGACACATATATAGGCATGGAAATGAAAGCTTATTTGAAGAGCTTTCAGATAAAATTTGTAGGAAGTCCATAAGTTATAACATTCAAAAAATATTGAAGAAAGAATAAGTAAAAATCTGAATTTTTGATATTTTAAAAATTTTTAAATGCTATAACTTTTAAAGTATTCGACCGATTGAGCTCATTTTCCACCTTGATCAAGGTAGTCACCCACAGAATATGTATGCCAAGTTTCAAAGCGATCGGTTTAGAACTGTGGTAATAATCAGAGTCACAACTTGCATAAAATTAGTTTTTATAATATTTTGTAAATTTTTAAAACCATTTTTCTATTCGAAAAAGTAATCAAATCGAAGAGCTACATAGTGAAAATTGAAGGCAATCGAGCGAGCTTTCACATAAGACAAACGAAAATAAGCTATCTCTTTCCGTTTGAAAGTTACATCTAGTTAAAGCGGCAAATAAATTTTTTTTTGAAAATTTTACAAAATTTCAATTAACCATACCTTCTAAACTTACCGGCCGAATTGGCTCATCTTCGAACTTATCCAAGGTAATCGTCCATAAAATAAGTATACTAAGTTTCATTAAGATCGGTGTAGAATTGTTGACGCTATCGTTGGAGAACGGCGCGTTATATCGTATATATATATATATATATAAATACATATATAAACTTTTGAACCCAATGTATTTTCTGACTCAGCTCGTCGAGCTGAGTTCAGAAATAGCAAAATTTTTCGAAAATTCCATCATGAGGACAAATACAATAGTTAGATTTCTATGAAATCTACTAAAATGCAAAAATAATCATTATCAAATTATTATGTCAATTTATAGCATCGCATCACTTTTTTTTTGGCGTAAATTATTTTAATGAAGAAAATTTTTTCTTACTTTAACATGAATAGTTATTCAAAAATAAAATCGATTATTCTCATTCCTGCATTGCGAGATATTGATACTAAACCGGAGATCAATATAAATTGTAAACATCATTACGAATAATAAAAATATTGGTCTCATAGAGAATTCAATTATCTATAAAAACGGTCACTACAGCCGTTTTGATAGAGCTCGTAGAAAGAAAATTAGAGAGCTCTAAAGTCAAGAAGAATCGAATTATTGAGAAAAAAAATTTTGTAGTCTAATATTATTTTGAACATTACCCAAGTCTGGGCTAGGACTGAGTTCTCCTATTTTGGCCATTCAGTGGTGACCCAGGCTTGAACCACGACTGGGTAACCTAGGCTTGGTCGTTGCAATAATTACCCGAGCTTGAGCCAAGACTGGGTATTCCTGTCTTGACCATCCAATGGAATCCCACACTTGGGCCAGGACTGAGTAACTTAGCCTTGGCCGACCCAATGATTACCCGAGTTTAAGCCAAGACTAGGTTCCTCTGCCTTGATCATTCAATGGCAACCCAGGTGTGGGCCAAGATAGGATTATCCAAGTTCGGGTATGCCTAAAGTTTCCCACCCTTGAGTCAGAATTGGCTAATCTAGGTTTTTTATTGATTATCCAATCATCTTATTATTATGGTTTTTTGAATTAATAATTATTTATCTTTGAATTAAAATAAGTTTTAATAAAGAGATATTTCAACATTCTGATTAAAATTATCTATAATTAATAATTAATACAATTTTTAGTTCGCTATTATTTGCAATCAACAACCGTAATTTTATAATTTTACTTATAAAAATTAATTTAATTAAGAAATAACTCATGAATTTTTATAATAAATGTTATTTTTAATAATGGTGGTAGAGTAAAATGATTAAATTGGGTTATTGATAAATAATCAATTAAATTTGATAAATTTTATTTTTAAAAATTATGTAATTATAATATAAATAATACGAAACTATTATTTATTTTTTTTTTTTTAATCGAAAATATTAATTGAATTGCTCTTTATATTTCATAAAACGGAGGGGATGTAGTAAAATGAATAAGGAGAACATATAAAAGTTTCAATTCAACATAAGTAGGTTCATCCAGTAGCCAGCGTTCAGACCCAGCAATCAGAAGAACGACCGCGCCCAGAGCCTAGCAGAATTTTCACCGAGTTTTTTTCACGTCTTTTACCTCACTTAAATAGTTTAAACGTTAATGATCACAAACTCTAGTACTTAGATAATAATAAAATTTTATTTTAATTAAATTTATTTATTTTTTTGATGCATGAGCCAGGTCTGGCAACCAAACATGGGCGAGGTCTGGCAACCAAGCATGGGCCAGGTCTGGCAACCAAGCATGGCTGGCAAACAAGGCTAGCTTAAAAACTTGGCCCAGAGTTCAACATAGTTCAACCAAGCCTGGGTCAAGCCTGGGCCCATCGTACTTTCCTGTCTGGGTTTTTTTTTCAACAAGTCTATTTATAACTTATTTAGTCCTTCGGCTAAAGAGGAGAGCCCGCATACATTCTGTTGGCCAAGGATTTTTTCAAAGTCCATAACCGATGACAAAAATCGAAAAAATGCTGTCGATCGGTGGTATCGATAATTTATCGATTTTTTTCATCGGTTATGGACTTTGAAAAAATCAATTTGTTTATATCATAAGTTAAGAAAAAAAAAATTCTCCGAAAGAATCGACAGAAATTCGTATCAGAAAAAACGCTTTCGATCGGTGGTATCGATTCCTTATCAATACTTATCGATACTCTCCTCTTTAGCCGAAGGGCTGAATAGACTTTTAAAAAAAAAAAAGTCCGAAAATTACAAAGGCTCCGGTAACTTCAGGATCATAATAAAGTGATAACTAAATGCGGGTGTTTTTTTCCCTCATAATTCCTTCATTAATTCGATTTGTCTATCTATATATTTTTCTCTTTCCCTTTTGTTAAAGTCTTACGAGATCATACTACACTTTACACATGAATGTAAAAGTACGTGTAACGACAACACAAGTATAGGCCCATTCAGTCTATTGGTGCATCCGCGGTCCATAGGCTGCTCTGTAGTAAAAGCGAAGTCGCCGCCACAAAAAAATTGATGCCAGGTAAATAAACTCATACCTCCTTGGAAAATAAAAGCAAAACAAAATTTCCAATGTCAAAAAATTTTTTTTAATATGTTAAATCAAATATTGAGAAAAAAAAAACGATTTTCATCGATTAGAATGCTTTCGAATAAAAATTAAATATTAGAAATTGTAATAACTTTTTTATAAAAAATTAAAAGAAAAAATGAGTCTGAGATTAAAGTTTATAATTTAATGAATAAAACAAAAAAAAAATTTTTTTCAACTATCTTCATTTTTCAGGGAATTATAATTTTTTGAAGCTGTAACGATCACCCCCTCGCTTCTAGCCACTCTATAGTCTAGTCGAGAAGTGAGTTTTCTGAGAAAAATCGTTGATATTCTCTTAAAAATATGGCGATTGGTGCATAGGATTCAGAATTTCATCCTGAGCTCCATTATTTATAATTTTAATTTAACGTTGAAAGTTGGGCTCCGCGCGGCCGTTTCGGAGCTTACGCGCTGTCGCCAGGCAAAGTATGCAACACAAAATAATTTTTTTGTAACATAAAATATTAATTTAACAATCTGAATAAATTATAGTGTCATCTAGATACTTAAAGGAATATATCCCCGCATAAAAAAAATTTTTAGCTCGATTTTTGTTTAAGTTATTTAATTGTTAATTAACAAATTTTTCGGAGACTTGAGTTTTTATAAAATCTCGTAAAAATGTTTAAAAAATGTATCTATAAATTTTTTTTTTTTTGGAGCTCTTGTTATAAGGATAATGAACAAGATTCCGTTGTAATAATTTATAAAAGTTTTTTCATTTGTTTATAACCATTTTTCGAAGTTATCAAAAATTGAAATATCCGGCTAATGTTATAAAAAAATTTTTTTTTCCAAAATCTTTAATTTTGGTTGTTTTTATATTCATCTATTGCGTTTAGTAGCTTGGCTAAAAAATTTTTAACATTAATTGTTTAAAAATTTTTTATAAACAAATAGAGAAATTAAATATTTTTGAAAAATTTTGTTTTGTCATTCTGTTGTCTTAGTAAAATAATGATTTTTAAAGAGTAAAATTTTTCTTAAAAAAATTTTTTAATTGTTTATAACTGTTTTTTTCATTCATCCGCCATTTAAATTATTTATTAAGAAATAATTTTTTTTTCAAAAATCATTATTTACAACTCTCAAAATAATTCTGGAAAAAAAATTTTTTTCATTTAAATTTTCTTTTCATGATACCAGCATCGAAACTTGAAGTTTCAGTGTTACTACAGCCCATCGAAACAAGCTAATTTCAAGCCGATGCTGCAAACAACTGCTAGCGAATTCGTAATTCACAAATCCCTTCACAGCGGGCAGAAACATGCGTGTTTCTTCCCTTGGGAAGAAACACAATTGTTTCTGCCCTGTGCTAGATATATTCAATGTTCATTTGCAGCCCTATTACTCTCATATGTTTACTTGTCACTTCAGCTTACTCATTTCATTTTTTAAGTGACAGTTTTAATTAACCAAATAAAATTACTAAAAAATGAGTGAAAATTATATTTTTGTACTATTTACTATTTAATAAGTGACAGTAAATCACATAATGCTCATTCTCTAACAGTTCTCCGCATCATTGGCTTGAAATTAACTTGTTTCTTACTGGCTGCTGACACTGAATCTTTAAGTTCCGATACAGGTAATCATGAAAAATATAGTGTGTGACTCAGGATAAAACACGATTTCAGACTGCGGGTGATGTCAGCCCTCGCCTGCGGCTCGGGCAGCCAACCTCACCCTAGTCTGAAATCGTCTTGTTTCATCCCTTGTCACACAATATACTATTGTTTATTTTATAAACAATTTGTTGTAAACAAATTTCCATTTTCATTATATTTTTTTTCCGTAGCTTAAAAAAATTACAAATGCAGTCATGTGCATTAAAGTTGTGAAAAAAATTTTCCTCTATTTTTTATTGAATTTTAAAATACTTTACCCCACTAAAGTTGAAGCGGTCAACTATTTTATCTACTTATAAATTGTTATAACTTTTAAACTATTGATAATACGGTCTTAGACATTCAAACCAATGTTTTAGACAATTTATTGATTTATATAATAAATTTTTTACATCCTTGATATCTATTATGGTTCATTTTGTAAAAGCATTTGTTTATAAAAAAATGCATTACTTGAATTTTTAAATATCTATATTTTTTAAACTATTGAAGTCACGGCTTTTATAATTCAGGACAATTTTTTAGAGTAATTATTAAACTACTCAAAAATAATTTTTTTATATTTTTAATTCCATTTGTTTATCATTTTTAGGTAGATTTCTTTAGAAATCGGCCTATTGCAGAGACCCTTATGATCGAATTATCAAAAAATTTTGCCACCATAAATCTTATTTTACTTCGTAGAGTCAAAAAATACCATCCGCTTAAAAATTTATATGTGTATGTATGTATGTATATATATATATATATATATATATACAATATAACGCGCCTTGTCATCACGATAACGCCCGCAATTCTTAACGGATCTTAATGAAATTTTATACACTTATTTATTGGACGATTACCTTGATCAAGTTCGAAGATAAGCGCAATCGGTCGATTAGTTTGGAAATTGTGGGTGTTTGAAATTTTTTTTGATTTTCATAAAAATGAATTTTCCGGCTTTATCCTTAAATAACTTTTGAACCGAAAATGATAACTCAATTCTGTAAAAAGTATCTTAAAATTTGAACGATTTGCTTTAATTTTCACTGCAATACTTGATTTTTTGAAACATCTTTTCTAACAATTTGATGATATAAAAAATTTCACAAAAAATTCGAGAAGCTTATTTTTGCAGCTTAGTCGTCTAATAACTTCTAAATAATAAGGTATAACCCATTAAATAATGCAGCTACAACTGGAGGAATCGAGACTTCTTTTACTGACGTTCTCTCCTCTTTTAGGATCTTTTTTTTAATTCCAGATATCTTTAATACTTTTGAAGTTATAGCTAAAAAACGGAGACTCCCTTTTTGTCTCTTTGTTTTTTGTTTATAACAAATGCAATTTTTAATGGCGGATAAAAAAAAAATACCCATTTCTCAGGATGAGATTTTGAATCCAATGCACCAATCGCCATATTTTTAAAAGAATATCAACGATTTTTCTCAGAAAACTCACTTCTCGACTAGACTACTAACTCTGTTGATTTTAATAATAGCCAAAAAAGTCGGAGGGCCGTTTCTATGTAAAATTTAAGGTTCTACAACTTTGATGAAGGACTTTTTCTAGCTCTTAGCGTTTTCTCAAATTTCTGAAAAGGCTTTTATGAAATTTTTCAACCCTACCCAGAGGGTGGTTGAAAAAATTTCTTCACTATTTTATTGTAGATACTTAAGAGTCGCTTATATCAAAAGTTCCGATACTCATCTCAAAATTCGCATTTGAAGATCTATATTTTACTGGATTATTATTTCGTCTAGAATTATTGGAAAAATTATTGAAAAAATTAGAGCCAAGCTCCACCAGTATAGGCTATAAAGTAGTCACGAAGCGCAAAAAGTCGATCAGTATCTGGGAATAAAACACAAAAAATTAAATTATTGGTTTGAGAATTTTCACAGGGCAAAATATTACTCACAAAAACATAACATTGACTTTATTTACAAACAGTCATTAATGATTTCTACTCTCTTAAAATGAATCAGTGAAAAGTGCTGCAAATCAGTGAATATTCACTGATTTGCAGCACTTTTCACTGATTCATTTTAAGAGAGTAAATTAAAAAATATTTATGTATCTTCAAAATTTTAATTTGTAGAAATCGTCTTATGATCAGTAAGTTTTTTTTTTTTTTTTTTTTCATTTTTCTTTTAATTTCAATGTTTATTGGTGAGAAAACAAAGATAGAAAAAGTAAAAAAAAAAAATGAAATAACTAGTGGCATGACAATCAGGCTGCGATGGGGTAGCCTTTATAAAACGAGTTTATAAATGAGATAACGCAAGTCCTGGGTATAAATAGCATTGGCCCATGCAAATGCCATTGAACTCGCTTATCCTGTTTAAAAGAAAAGTCTTTCTGTTACTACTGTTGTTGATGGTGATATTGATAGAAAGAGAAAATTAACAAGAGCGAAAGAGAAACTTTGACACTGTCAAGGCTAAATTTGTCAGTTAATCACAAACGAGTTGTTAACATAAGGTTTAAGTTGCAAAGAAAGAATTCAAATTAGAAAACAGTAAAATAGAAGCTTTTTAAAATATATTAAAATTTCCTAAATCTTCCGTTTTATTTATGCATGGTCGTGCAAATGTATATTTTATTATAATGAATAGTTTTAGTTAGCATTTTTCGGCTATCACCTATGAGGGGCTACGTATTAGATTATTTATGATTTGACCAAAATAATTAATAATAGCCATTTGCATCATTAAATATAATCGTCAAACACAATCAAACTTATTATTCCTAACGTTACTTGTGTTATCTTCGAATAGAGCAAAATACGTATTGTAACCACCAAACTATTAGTTTATACGAAAGAGTCGATCCGCTTATAATTACTTCTTTAAGACTTTTTATTAAACTGAATTAGTTATGTTGAATTTAGCGTTAACTTAAAAAACTCTTCTTCAAGAGATAATTATAAAGGAAATATTGATTAATAGTTATTAATAATTCTTTAATTCCATCTCTAGCTTTTCATTTTTATGTTTAGAACTTAATTTTCTAAGACGATTCTATTATAATTTTCATATGAGCTCTTCTAAATAAGGAAAACTATAATTTGTGATAGTAGTTAGACTTACAGAGAAACTATTTCCTAGTGTTCTACATGGGCATTGACCAACGGATTACTAAGCATTAAGATGATTATTGTTTATTATGATGTATTACAAACGTGATTTCCTGTGGTGACTTTACATGAGTATGTATGTATGCGTACTAAAAAAGAGTATTAAGTGATTAGAAAGAGAAAATTTGCGGGTATATAAAGGCTATTGAATTTTTAAGACATTGAAACTCTTGACTGATCAAACAAATTGCTAATTTATTACTTATATTAGTAGTTGTGTTTGTAAGTTGATGTTGGAATAAAAATAAAAGACAAATAGAAAGTAAAGTGTATATAAAACATTTATATCTTATATTGCTAACTATTCGTATATTTTCAATTACATTTGATTGCTACGAAAAGTTAAAATAAAAAGAAAGAAAATCAAGCAAATAATCATAAATATATCAAGTAGTCCATCGAAAAAATACTTGGAATCATTGCTTTATGTAAGAATATGTGACTATGTATCTTTGTAGATCTATCTTTGTACTCATTTGCCATTAAATTGTATCAGTTTAAGATCATTTATGTACAGTCGCAAATAAACAATAATAATAATAGTTTAAGCTCGCGAGATTTTCATTTTTATCCACATCATATATATATTAGGGTGGCGCAAAAAAACCGACTATTTTTTTTTTTTTTCGATCTCGCATGAAAATTTGTTAGTTTTCGATGTTTTATGAAGCCTCTATAAAAATTAGCTCGATAAAAAATTTTCAAGAGGTCGCTCACGAATTTTGAAAATATTAAAAATGATTGAAATTCGAATTTTTAATTTCTAAATTTTTTCTTTCTCGTGGCAGCAATAGTTTATACTTGTAAATCGATGACGATGCTGAAAATTTCAGCCAAAAATTTAAATATTTCTATTTCTCGGGTTATATTTTCGTTCACTGTGATGCCAATTGATGGTGAAAAAATCGAGAAGCTTTATAATTAATATTTAAGGGTCGCTCGAAAACGTTCAAAAGACAGCACTCGGAAACATTAAAAATTCTTGAGCGAGGGTTAAAAATTTCAATTTTACACTGAGAGAACAATTTATTTGAGCCAAAAGAGATTTGTTTCAAGCAAATAAATCCCATATTTGAATGGACCTAATTATTGTTTATTTGAGACAAAGATATGGTTCATTTGAATGGAATAATGATTTGTCTATAGCTAACAAATCTGTATTTGACAGCGCCACCAGCCGTAGTGGAATTTTTTTCAACCAAGATTTGTTAACTCTAACCAAATATATATTTGAATGAAATGAATAATTTTCTTCAGTCAAATAAATCTATTTAGTTAGCTCAAATAAATTGTTCTCGCAGTGTAGGCTTAAATTTTCAACGAAGTTATGATTTCACAAATATGAACTATTGCTGCCATGAGAAAGAAAAAAATTTGAAATAAAAAAGTCGAATTTCGATTATTTTTGATATTTTCAAAATTCGTGAGCGAACTCTTGGAAATTTTTTATCGAGCTGATTTTTGGAGAGGCTTCTTAAAACATCGTAAACTAAAAAATTTTCATAAGAGACTCAAAAATAAAAAATACTCGGTTTTTTTGCGCCATATATATATATATATATATATATATATATATATATATATATATATATATATATATATATATGAGACTGGGCCAAAATAATCGACTATTTTTTTTCCTTTCGATGCTATTAGTCTAGTCGAGAAGTGAGTTTTCTGAGGAAAATCGTTGATATTCTCTTAAAAATATGGCGATTGGTGCATTGGAGTGTCTACTTTTTGGATTAGAACTTCAAAATTTTTTGCATCAGCGGTTTTTGAGTAATCTTAGGAAAACCAGCGACAAAAAAATTTTCAAATTTTTTTTACTTTTATTTTTTAGTCTATGGGCGTGAAAAATTTCTTTTTTTGCTAACCACTATAAGGATCGGATACCTTCATTATTCAGCTATAATTGCATTTTTTATAGACCTTAATATAGTCTAGTCGAGAAGTGAGTTTTCGGAGAAAAATCGTTGATATTCTCTTAAAAATATGGCGATTGGTGCATTGGACTCAGAATTTCATCCTGAGAAATGGGTATTTTTTTTTTTATCCGCCATTAAAATTGCATTTGTTATAAACAAAAAACGAAGAGACAAGTGGGAGTCTCTGTTTTTTAGCTGTAACTTCAAAACTACTAAAGATATCTGAAATTAAAAAAAACATCCTAAAAGAAGAGAAGATTTCAGTAAAATAAGTCTCAACTCCCCCAGTTGTAGCTCCATTATTTATAATTATAATTTAACGTTGAAAGTTGGGCTCCGCACGGCCGTTTCGGTGCCTACGCGCTGTCGCCAAGCAAAGTATGAACACAAAATAATTTTTTTATAGCATAAAATATTAATTTAAAAATCTGAATAAATTATAGTGTCATCTAGACACTTAAAGGAATATAGTCCCGCATAAAAAAAATTTTTAGCTCGATTTTTGTTTAAGTTATTTGATTGTTAATTAACAAATTTTTCGGAGACTTGAGTTTTTATAAAATCTCGTAAAAATGTTCAAAAAATGTGTCTATAAATTTTTTTTCTTTTGGGAGCTCTTGCTATAAGGATAATGAACAAGATTCCGTTGTAATAGTTTATAAAAGTTTTTTCATTTGTTTATAACGATTTTTCAAAGTTATCAAAAAGTAAAATATCCGGTTAATGTTATAAAAAAAATTTTTTTCCCAAAATCTTTAATTTTGGTTGTTTTTGTATTCATCGATTGCGTTTAGTAGCTTGGCTAAAAAATTTTTAACATTAATTGTTTAAAAATTTTTTATAAACAAATAGATAAATTGAATATTTTTGAAAAATTTTGTTTTGTCATTCTGTTGTCTTAGTAAAATAATGATTTTAAAAAAAAAATTTTTTTCTTAAAAAAATTTTTTAATTGTTTATAATTGTTTTTTTTATTTATCCACCAATTAAATTATTTATTAAGAAATCATTTTTTTTTCTAAAAATTATTATTTACAACTCTCAATATAATTCTGGAAAAAAAAACAATTTTTTTATTTAAATTTTCTTTGTTAATTTTATAAACAATTTGTTATAAACAAATTTCCATTTTCATTATATTTTTTTTTTCCGTAGCTTTAAAAACTTACAAATACAGTCATGTGCATTAAAGTTGTGAAAAAAATTTTCCTCTATTTTTTATTGAATTTTAAAATACTTTACCCCATTAAAGTTGAAGCGGTCAACTATTTTATCAACTTATAAATTGTTATAACTTTTAAACTAATGATGATACGGTCTTAGACACTCGAGCCGATCTTTTAGACAATTTATTGATTTATATAATAAATTTTTTACATGCTTGATATCTATCATGGTTCAATTTTTATAAGCATTTGTTTATAAAAAAATCGGTCTGTCGGTTGACCCTGCGGGCCAGCCCCAAAACTTTCCGCGTATTTCGAGCTCCTTGAGCTCGAAAAATTGTAGTAGATACATTTTCGAGCTCGAAAATACTTTTGTATGCTTTTATTTTCAAAAAATAACGTTTTTTACAATTTTTTCTACAACGATGTCTCTCGAACGAATAAACCGATTGAGACGTTTAAGGTGGCAGTCGACGCGTTTCATTGAGTTCTATAACTGATTAAATTTTGAAATTGATTCATCGAGTCATTTTTGAGAAATTTTCAAAATCCTAAAAAAATTTTTTTTTTTATTTTTTCGACAACGGTTTCTCTTGAAAGAATTAACTGATTTTGATGTTTGAGGTGGCATTCCACGCGGCCTATAAATCTCCAGAGCCCAGTCCATTTTGGAATCAATCCATCGAGCTTGTAAAAAGTTATCCAAAAAAAACATTTTTGAAAAAAGTTTATTTTTGGAATATCTCCTAGCGAGCCCTGCCGATCAAGCTCAGTTTTTTTTCAGCTTCAAGATATTAAAAAACTGCGTTGAATGACACCTTGACGATCAAAATCGGTTGATCCGTTCAAAAGTTATAGATATTTACATACGTACGTACGTACGTACATACATACATACATACACTCGGACATCATCGTGAAATTAGTCAGAATAGCTTTCTAGAACCTCAAAACATCGACATCTGTTGGAATTTCGATTTTCACAAATCGGACTGAAACCAATAACTTCCCGAATTTTTGAAAATTTGCAATTTTCTTAGCGGGAAGTTAAAAATGCATTACTCAATTTTTTAAATATCTATATCTTTTAAACTATTGAAGTCACGGCTTTTATGATTCAAGACAATTTTATAGAGTAATTAATAAACTACTTAAAAATAATTTTTTTATATTTTTAATTCCATTTGTTTATCATTTTTTTTTATCTATTCAAATTATTGCACGTTGATAAAATAGTTGACCGCTTCAACTTTAATGGGGTAAAGTATTTTAAAATTCAATAAAAAATAGAGGAAAATTTTTTTCACAACTTTAATGCACATGACTGTATTTGTAATTTTTTAAAACTACGGAAAAAAAATACAATGAAAATGGAAATTTGTTTATAATAAATTGTTTATAAAATAAACAAAGAAAATTTAAATAAAAAAATTGTTTTTTTTTATAATTATATTGAGAGTTGTAAATAATGATTTTTGAAAAAAGAAAATAATTTCTTAATAAATAATTAAGTGGTGGATAAATGAAAAAAACCATTATAAACAATTAAAAAATTTTCTTACGAAAAAAATTTTTTTTTTAAAAATCATTATTTTACTAAGACAACAGAATGACAAAAAAAAATTTTTCAAAAATATTCAATTTGTCTATTTGTTTATAAAAAATTTTTAAACAATTAATGTTAAAAATTTTTTAGCCAAGCTACTAAACGCAATCGATGAATACAAAAACAACCAAAATTAAAGATTTTGGGAAAAAAATTTTTTTTATAACATTAACCGGATATTTTACTTTTCGATAACTTTGAAAAATCGTTATAAACTAATGAAAAAACTTTTATAAACTATTACAACGGAATCTTGTTCATTATCCTTATAACAAGAGCTCCCAAAAGAAAAAAAATTTATAGACACATTTTTTAAACATTTTTACGAGATTTTATAAAAACTCAAGTCTCCGAAAAATTTGTCAATTAACAATTAAATAACTTAAACAAAAATCGAGCTAAAAATTTTTTTTATGCGGGGATATATTCCTTTAAGTGTCTAGATGACACTATAATTTATTCAGATTTTTAAATTAATATTTTATGTTATAAAAAAATTATTTTGTGTTGCATACTTTGCTTAGAGACGGCGCGTAGGCACCGAGACGGCCGCGCGGAGCCCAACTTTCAACGTTAAATTAAAAATATAAATAATGGAGCTACAACTGGGGGAGTCGAGACTTATTTTACTGAAATTTTCTCTTCGTTTTGGATCTTTTTTTTTAATTTCAGATATCTTTAATAGTTTTGAAGTTACAGCTAAAAGACGGAGACTCCCTTTTTGTCTCTTCGTTTTTTGTTTATAATTAATGCAATTTTTAATGGCGGATAAAAAAAAAATACCTATATCTCAGGATGAAATTCTGAATCCAGTGCACCAATTGGTATATTTTTAAGAGAATATCAACGATTTTCCTTAGAAAACTCACTTCTCGACTAGACTAGTTCGTTCATATTTGATCATACATGACCATATAGAATCTTATATGGATTGTATATCGGTTAAAAACTTTTTATGTGCCTTCATATATGTTCATATATGTCTATATATGATCTTATATGATCATGTATGATCTGATATGGATTGAATATCGAGTAAAAATACTTTATGTTGTATCATGTCTGAGCATACATGACCATATATGATCTTATACGATTTGTGTATAAATTAGAATAAATTTTTTTGCCTTCATACATGGTCATATATGAACATGTATGACTCTTATATAAACATATATGAATCATATATGATCGTATATGATCTTATATGGACTGGATATTGAGTAAAAATACTTTAGGTTGTATCATAGATGATCATACATGACCAAATATGATCGTATAAGAACATGTATGACTCATATACCAACATACATGAATCATATATGATTATATATGATTCATATATGATCTTATATGATCATATCTAATTATATATGGCCAGATATGAATTTTCTTTCCCGGGTATTGTGTCAGCCAAGGCTAGGTTACCCAGTCCTGGCCCTAGAGATTTCGTGGTCGTAATAATTTCAAAAACGTTGTTACTTTTCTAATAAACTCTCAAATCAGAAAACTGATTGATTGGAAATATTTATTAGCGTAAAAGGCTGAGAAACTGTTTCCAATGAGGCTTAGATTTCAAAATCCGTGAAAAATAAAAAAAATAACAATTTACTCCATTTTTCCCAGGTTACGCATTATGTGAACCATCGTTTGTTTTAAAACTTATTCCTCCCCTTTGTTTTCATGGTCTTTGATGATTGCTACATAATGTATTGCAATCGGTTCGTTAGTTTAAATTATATTATCAACATAATTTGTAAAAAATCACTGCTTTTAATATTTTTTTTATCTTTCATACATTAACTTGTTGGTTACGTTCAAAATTAACGTTACTCTTGATCTCGATCATTTCTATCAATTTGCTTCAAAAAAATAGTTTATTATAATTAAGTAAAATCGTGAGCAAACCTTTAAAAAACAATCCTCATTGATTATTTTAAATTCCTCGAATTCTTGGAGATTAATACAAAACCCAACTTTTTTCGAGCTCCAAATTATAGAAGTACTTGAAGGTATTGTTGAGCTCAAAGAGCTTGAAGATATATTGGCAATCATTTTTTCGAGCTCCTTGAGCTCAAAAACAGTGGACAGTTCCAGGGCTTGTCCGCGGGGTCAACCGGTTTCCAGGTTTTTTTTTTTTTTTTTAATTCTAAAAAAACCTAGAGAGAAAATGACAGCCAAAAGTAAAAATCGCTTGTTGAAAAATATCAACAAATAAATTTATTTAACTTTCAGGGACCGAGATCGTAAGAAAGCGGTTGTTGCCCTTGAACCGTATGCCTTATTACTCTGTTTTTTCTTTGTAGCCTCGTGCACAGATTATATTATATGCGGAATTTGTTATGTTGAATGACAAATGAGACTGGTTATGTGTTTAATATAGTATATGTACAACCCGAGTATGTGCTAAACACGAGAGTCCTGTCTGCTAGTGGGTGGCTTGTCATATTATTTATTCCATTGGCAACTTATTACACAAATACAAAACAAGATAATATATGCAAATGCATCATAATTTTCGTACCCTTTAATTAATTTCTGTAATAAACTTGACGTTTGAAACGGAAAAATTTATTACATTATTTATATCATATTCACTTAGTTTTGCGTCTGATACTGATAACAACTAATGATCTTTAATTATTTGTTTGTTGTTGTAGATGGGAGTGCAATCACAAACATCAGAGGTGTTTATGAGGTGAGAAAAACATCTTAAACTGAGAACTGCTATTTTATCGCGTGTGTCTATTGTATGACAAGGAGTGAAATGAAATGATCTTAGATCAGGGTGAAGTTGGGGCTGCGTAACATTTGACCCAACGACGTAATACCCGCAATCTAAAACACCCACCACACGGTGTGGCACTTTTGGGACCAAGACAATTCATC
This sequence comes from Microplitis manilae, assembly GCA_030273425.1. Classification (NCBI taxonomy): domain Eukaryota; kingdom Metazoa; phylum Arthropoda; class Insecta; order Hymenoptera; family Braconidae; genus Microplitis; species Microplitis manilae. The sequence continues at coordinate 7,373,882 of CP092727.1, forward strand.
TCGGACAATTCATTCCCACGATAATCACTCCAAATGAAAAGAAACGCAAATAATTAATTTTTTTAATTATACACTTTTCTTTTCACGAAAAAATAAAATACTAATAACCGTTATTATTATTAAATACGAATTTTGTGTGTGTGCAATTAAAAATATCGGTCTATTGGTTGACCCTGTCGGCAGCCCTGGCTCTTCGTAGGGTTTTTGTGGACATATTGAACTGTAAAATGCACACTTAACATTATCGATTTCCACAATATTTTTGTTTCAACGCTTGATTTTCCAAAAAACCTCCAAATGCCCTTTCCTTGTTGCATTTTAAAATTCATGTGACGATAAGAAAATATTTTTTTTCGAATAAGCAATGGCTCATCGTTGAAGAAAATTAATTCAAGTTTTTGAAAACCACCATTAACTTTCCGTGCGATCATTAGCTTCTGCGGTATCGATAATCAACGACAAAAGGATCCTTTTTCATTTGAAGACCGATATCTCGGCGAGAAGTGGAGGTATCAAGGTCCATAAAAAACGAAATTAAAGCTGAATAATTAAGGTATCCGATCCTTATAGTGCTTCAGCGCAAAAAATTTTTCCCACGTCTGTAGACCAAAACTAAAAAATTTGAAAATTTTTTTGTCCCTGGTTTTTCTAAGATTACTCAAAAACCGTTGACGCTACTAAATTTTATAGTTTCAACCCTAAAAGTAAACACTCAGAGCTACAATTTCCTTTTTTTCAATTTCTTGTACGACCATTACTCTCGAAGTTACGGCCTGTTAAAAATCCCACAAAAATTTGGAATTTTTTTTTTAATCCTTTAATTTTTTCTAGTAGTGTAGTATGGAAAATAGCGCCCCTTTTTCATGAATTTTATGTGTGCGCAATTAAAAAGATATACCCACGCATAAAAAAATTTCAAAAATTGCACTAAGCCCCTGAACCCTGCCGGGGCTTCGTCCCTCGACCCCCTTATTGAGAGAATCTTTATTAAGAGGAAAAAAAAAACAAAGAGGTTTTTTTCTAGTTTCTTTTTTTTTTAAATTAATTCTTATTAAAAATTTTCTAGATTTCTATTAAGAGTGTTAGAATTAAGGGATGAATTGTTTTGATCCCAAATAGCGTCAGACCGTGGGGCGGGTGTTTTAGATTGTGGGTGTTTCATTGAGGGTGTTTTGGTTTGCGGGTATTTTGTCGTCGGGTATTTTGGCATCAGGTCAATTATCGTGTTACCGAAGTTGGCTACCCGAGTTACAGGCAAAAATTAACGTTATCCAAAATCTGAAATCATGTTTCATCCCGTGTTGCACAGCATATTTTTCATGATTACCTGCATTGAAATTCCGTGTGTCAGTATCATCAGCCAGTCAGACACAAGCTAATTTAAAACAAATGGCGCAATCGATTATTAGTGTAAGCGTAAATTATGATTTGCAATTTATAATTCATTAGAAACAATAAATTCTATTTATCATTGAAATAAATTTTTATAAAACTTAATTACAGAATCAAAACTGTCATTTGCATGAGTGAAATAAATTATCTGAAATTACTATCAAACAAATGACGTATTAATAAATAAAATGTTAGAGTTGGAATTACCAACGCCTTTACTAAGCAGGCAGAAACATTATATTATCTCCGAAAGGGACGAAACGCAAATTTTTCTGTCCACTGATTAGAGGCATTCGCAATTTCTCTATTTTCAAATATTTGTTCGCGATATCGGATTGTAATTATCTCACTTCAACTGACTGCCCGAGTCGAAATTAAAAAAATAATTTGAGCCTCTAAGTCCTACTGGAAGGCAAGGAGGCTAAAATTATTGTTTAAGACTATGATGACCTGTACATCAGAACCATAATTTCGGCCTAAACTTGGTACTTTTGTCCGCTTTTACCATGTTTAGGTTGAAATTATTGTTCTAAAACCATAAAATTAGCCTCTAGAGCCTAAATTTGTACCGTCAGAACGATTTTTATTGGTTGATGCGAAATAGGTAAGGGGAAAGAAGAGAAAGGGGAAGAAATTCAAATCAAAATGGCTGCTGGGAGCGGGAAATATAAAAAATAAAAAAATCATTCTTTTTAATAATTTATTAAAATTTTCAGGAATTAGAACAGAAAGTTACTCAAATCATTAATTCACTAGAGTAATTTTTTGTTTATTACTCTCATTAATTTTTATTCAAATTTCTGAGAATTCTAATTATTGAACATAATACACAGAAAAAAGTTATCTTGAGTCAAGAAAATATTTTTGAAGACAAACGTTTTCGGGAACCAAGTCAAGATTTTCTTGAGCCAAGAGAATTTGTCTTGGTCGGAGAGGATTCCTACTTTATCTGAGAAAGTTTAGATCTCCAAAAAAATTTTCTTGAATCAAGAATATTTACCTTCAGTCGAGAATTTTTTTTTTTCTGTGTAGTAAATAAAAAATTCTATAAAATTTAATGGTTCAAATATTTATTCAATTACGTATTTTTTATTAAAAATCATTTATAATGTACTCATATTTTTTACGTAATGTTTATTTCTCATTTGCTAAAATGTGTTTTAAAAAAATCATAAAGTTCTTTTTCGTGTCAATGATTGAACACTTTTTTGTATAATTTTAAAAGAATTAATATACAAAAATGTTAAATTGACACATAAAAGTGTCAAATATTTGACACAAAAATTTTTAACACAAAATTTTTTGATAAAAAGACGCAAAATTTTTTATTGTGCAAGCTGTATTTTTGCTCTATGCCAAATTATTGAAAATTATAACTTTTGATATAGAATCAATTTAATATGCTAACGTTAATAAAAAATCACATGCTTATTGCTACTTACATGTAATATTTTATGATTCATTAATAAATTTTTGTAACATTAGATGTCTAAATTTAAACTCTATTTAAAAACTTACAATTTTTCAACTTATACCTCTTTAAAAAATTTTCTAGAAATCAAGTAGATCTATTTTATAATTTTACTTGATTAAACATAAAAAATTATGATTTGTCACGGTTGGAAAAATTTTTTAAGTCCATTTTTAGACTTCAGAAATATTCAACTCTGTCAAAATTTTTCAAAGTCTAAGAATGGTCTTAGAATATTTTTTCGACTGTGATATATCTATGTTCTGTTAAGTAAAACTGTAAAATTGACCTAATTATTCTCATAGTAGGCTGTAGAACCAAAAAAAATTGTTTCGTGAGCAATTGTAGGCTCTGGAGGCTCAAAATACTGTTCTAAAACACTAATTTATGACTCTATACCCTATTTTTAGGACATTAAGGGTTAAAATATAGTTTTACATTCAGCGGTCAGTACAACAACAATGGAAGTGAGGCTTTTGAGGCTCAAAATATTATTTTAATTTCGACTCGGGCAGAGTTAATATTAATCTGTAATAAATTTTACTATGGTACAATATAAAAAATAATTGGTAACCTCTTGGTAATTGGGAGAGGTTACCGATTCTTTTTCGATAGGGACTACTGATTTTTCGGTAGAGGTTACCGATTTTTTTTCGGCAGCAGCTACTGATTTCCAATCAGTAATTTTTTTTTTCTACAGATGGCACTGACTATCTGACATAGTAGCCAGTTATATTTATTTTTTTCCGTGTAGAATTGAAAAAAACGAAATTGAAAAATTCAGAAAATTATTGTTTCGAACTATTCATTATAATTATTTAATAACCATGACTCATAAAATTTTTTTGCTGAATGATCTTGGAACAAGAGATTTCGAGACAAAAATTTTTTTTTTTATCTATTCGATATGACTATTTTTCAGAAAAATACAGACTTCCAAAAATTACTAAATAATTTATGACATTTTGAAGAATTGACCATGAGAACAAATACGATAGTTAGCTTTTAGAAAAATCTACCTAATAAGTAAAAATTATGATCGCTTAATCCTGTATATTGCTATATAATAATTTAATCTTAGCGTTCTTAACTACCCGTTTGTCCTCAAGCTTCTGACAATCGTTAATAGATTAGGTGAATTATTTAATAATGGTTTTATTAATCATCATTTTAATCTTAACTAAAATCACGTATCACAGTTCAATCGATCAACCTATTAGTAGTTGAAATGACTACATTGTCAAATCAGTTGTGTTAACTACTAAAAGTAGTTACAGGAACTATTAGATGATAAACAAATTAAAATAGTCACTACTCCATTCTTTATTTGTAGGGCTGAACTAAAAAAGGATTGTTTATACTACTTCTGAAGTATAAGTTCTGAGAAATAATATTAAATAGTTACCATAACAAAACGAAAAATTTAAGTAATGCTTAGTTGATACTACTACTTTTGAATAGGTTCGGGCACTATGATACAGTACAAGAAATTAAAAATATTTGTTAAGATTACCATGATTGATCATGCACTTTTCTCTCAGTGATATTTAGAGGGAAAAAAGTCATTCTTTTTTTCATGAGAAAACAAATGATTTAAATCGGCGTATGCACCATTCTTTCCATAAACAGAGACAGAAATTTTAGCTTTCGGGTAGGGAACGATTGAAAAATAGTACACACCCTACGGAGAAAGGTAGGACGTCTTAACTCGCGTGTTTGCCACCCTCGCCTTCGGCTCCGCTAGCAATTATACACGTCGATCGAAATATCCTACTTTCCCTACGTGTAAAATACTATCCATGATACCAGCATCGAAACTTCAAGTTTCAGTGTCTTTACACCCGAGTCGAAATTAAAATAATATTTTGAGCCTCAAAAGCCTCACTTCCATTGTTGTTGTACTGACCGCTGAATGTAAAACTATATTTTAACCCTTAATGTCCTAAAAATAGGGTATAGAGTCATAAATTAGTGTTTTAGAACAGTATTTTGAGCCTCCAGAGCCTACAATTGCTCACGAAACAATTTTTTTTGGTTCTACAGCCTACTATGAGAATAATTAGGTCAATTTTACAGTTTTACTTAACAGAACATAGATATATCACAGTCGAAAAAATATTCTAAGACCATTCTTAGACTTTGAAAAATTTTGACAGAGTTGAATATTTCTGAAGTCTAAAAATGGACTTAAAAAATTTTTCCAACCGTGACAAATCATAATTTTTTATGTTTAATCAAGTAAAATTATAAAATAGATCTACTTGATTTCTAGAAAATTTTTTAAAGAGGTATAAGTTGAAAAATTGTAAGTTTTTAAATAGAGTTTAAATTTAGACATCTAATGTTACAAAAATTTATTAATGAATCATAAAATATTACATGTAAGTAGCAATAAGCATGTGATTTTTTATTAACGTTAGCATATTAAATTGATTCTATATCAAAAGTTATAATTTTCAATAATTTGGCATAGAGCAAAAATACAGCTTGCACAATAAAAAATTTTGCGTCTTTTTATCAAAAAATTTTGTGTTAAAAATTTTTGTGTCAAATATTTGACACTTTTATGTGTCAATTTAACATTTTTGTATATTAATTCTTTTAAAATTATACAAAAAAGTGTTCAATCATTGACACGAAAAAGAACTTTATGATTTTTTTTAAAACACATTTTAGCAAATGAGAAATAAACATTACGTAAAAAATATGAGTACATTATAAATGATTTTTAATAAAAAATACGTAATTGAATAAATATTTGAACCATTAAATTTTATAGAATTTTTTATTTACTACACAGAAAAAAAAAAATTCTCGACTGAAGGTAAATATTCTTGATTCAAGAAAATTTTTTTGGAGATCTAAACTTTCTCAGATAAAGTAGGAATCCTCTCCGACCAAGACAAATTCTCTTGGCTCAAGAAAATCTTGACTTGGTTCCCGAAAACGTTTGTCTTCAAAAATATTTTCTTGACTCAAGATAACTTTTTTTTCTGTGTATTATGTTCAATAATTAGAATTCTCAGAAATTTGAATAAAAATTAATGAGAGTAATAAACAAAAAATTACTCTAGTGAATTAATGATTTGAGTAACTTTCTGTTCTAATTCCTGAAAATTTTAATAAATTATTAAAAAGAATGATTTTTTTATTTTTTATATTTCCCGCTCCCAGCAGCCATTTTGATTTGAATTTCTTCCCCTTTCTCTTCTTTCCCCTTACCTATTTCGCATCAACCAATAAAAATCGTTCTGACGGTACAAATTTAGGCTCTAGAGGCTAATTTTATGGTTTTAGAACAATAATTTCAACCTAAACATGGTAAAAGCGGACAAAAGTACCAAGTTTAGGCCGAAATTATGGTTCTGATGTACAGGTCATCATAGTCTTAAACAATAATTTTAGCCTCCTTGCCTTCCAGTAGGACTTAGAGGCTCAAATTATTTTTTTAATTTCGACTCGGGAATTGACATACACGGCTTCTTCATTAATATTTTCACTTCAGCCTTTTTTTGGCATTACAAACAGACTGGACAAAAATTAGAAGGGAGTGATCATTCCAGTTTATCCCGATAAAGAATTTCTCATTTGCCTAGATTATAGTCACCTATGGCAAAAGAACATTTATAATCCGATAATCGCACCTAGTAAATGTTGTAACCTATACTACAGCTTTTAATGCAAAGATTTTCAATAATGCAGGCATCAACCACCGCGACTATAAGTTTTAATGTTCTCAATTTTTTCTTTCTTTTTTCTTAGAATGCTGTACAATGAATATAATTTACCATGGATAACGATAGTTGTGAGATGAACGTTCCTCGATGTTTAGAGTTTCACATAAGGTTGTTGTACGCTATGAATAAGAAATGCTAAATGTCAAGGCAGCAACGAAGTCACGTTCCCTTTTTAAATAATACACGATCACGTTCTATTTCCTTGATCATCTTTTATACGTTCATTTATTTCTTCATTTTAAATATTCTTATAATTTTTGTAATTATATTTCGGGCCTTACTACATACATCAAATTTTGATTCATACTTTTACAATTTACAGGACTCCATTGCTGCTGCATCTGAAGTTCATAGCGCAGATTACAATGACTCAGATGATTCAGACATGTACATGGAACCAGATGGAGCTGAAACCGTGAATCAAGAATCCAAACAAGCTACAAAACTACCAGTTACACATTCAATTGACGAAGAATCATTATCTGCAGTGACAATAGCAGCAGATATGGAAACTGAAGCTCATAAAGTTGAAATAGGACCATCAGCTCAAGAAGATAAAAGTTTAGAACAAGAAAGTCAGAATTTCTTTCCATCATTTGCAGAGTTATTTGCCAATCATCGACTTACGTACAATGAACAACAACAGCAACAACGTTATCGCCCAAATCGCTTCCTTGGTTATTTTCAACGTGATCGTAATAATGCTTATCAAACATCAGCATCGACATCCAAAGATTCACAACATCCATTACTAGGTTCGGGTAACTTTGGCGTTATACGAGGTGGAACATATTATCCCGAAGAAAAAGAAAATGACGAATACAATGTTGATGAAAGTTTATATAATCCTTACTATTCGTCTAGTTCAGCTGCTAGAGGAAGATCAACAAATTATTATCGGAATCCTAAGCCACAACCAGTGCGTGCTGGGGACTTTTTTTCAAATTTTCGTGATTTTGCTGATATTACAGCACCCCCTAAATCTAGCTTCTCACATTTGTCTGTTGTTTATGCTAACAGAAACGACACAAAAAGTAGTAGAGCTGAAGGAACCACAGAACCAAGAAATATTATCGAAACTTTGAAGATGTTAGAAGAAGATAGTATTGAGGATAACCTAATGACAACGACTGAAGCACCGATGAAGAAGTTAAGTCAAGGCAAAAGAAAACTTTTAAAAATGAAACAATACCATGAAAGTAAAGCTAGAAAATTTCGTATGACAGTCGAGCCATTGCTTGCTCTAAGTTGAGTTGACTAATTAATTTTATTTATATTGAAAAAATCATGATGTATTCTTTAAGAGTGTGTATTTTTTGTATCGAGTGTGCGAGTGATTTGGGATGATATTACATTCCAGACATAATCTGGCCTCGAGAGATCAGAACCAAAGTTAAAGAAAAAAAAGTTGACATTCTTTTTTTCAAAGTTTCATGCAACGGTACATAAAAAAGTGTACGAAGAATCAATCGATTTAACTCTCATCAGTATAACATTTTACTATATATATATATATATATATATATATATATAAATATATATATATATATATATATATATATATATATTAGACTGTTTCAAATTAGGGGACTATTTTTTTTTTTTTTTGATGAACATTGAAAAATCGAAAGGGTATCTTAAAATATGGTGACAGTTAAAATTTGAGCTCTTAATATTAATATTTAGAGGTGGCTATTTGTAATTTTCGATTTTTCATTTAGAAACATGGTAAAAAATACATAACTTCCGAAAAAATCAAGATACAAAAAATCTCTTCTCAACTATTTTGTAGGAAATTTACTGATCTACAAAAAAGGTCTTCTATGATTTTTGCATAACTTCAACCATTCACAAGATATCCGACGTCAAAATTTAATAAAATTCAAAGAACTTGTTTTTGCTCGCTCCGAATTTTATACCATGCCAACCAATGAGAATTCAGAAATTTTCAATACATTTTTTTGTAGGAAATTGAACGCTCTACAAAAAAAGTCTCTTATCGTTTTTTGATAAATCCATTTGTTCAAAAGTTATTAGAGCTCGAAGTAAAGTTGGAGATCTTTTTACTTTTCCGGTGAAACTATCGGACTAATCATAAAATGTCATAGAATCTTTTTTGTGGGCAATTTTATTTCTCACAAATTACCTCTGATAAATTTTTTTTAAATTCTGCATTCTCTTCTAGTTATTTCCATTTTAATGCTAAGCTCCTAAAAAAAGTGTTCTGATCGATTTTAAGAGCTCGACATTAAAATGGAATTAACTAGAATAGAATGCAGAATTCGGAAAAAATTTATCAGAGATAATTTTTAGGAAATAAAATTGTCTACAAAAAAGATTTAATGACATTTTATGATTTGTCCGATAGTTTCACCGAAAAAGTAAAAAGATCTCGAATTTTACTATAACTTGACTTCAAGCTCTAATAACTTTTGAACAGATGGATTTATCAAAAAACGATAAGAGACTTTTTTTGTAGAGCGTTCAATTTTCTACAAAAAATTGTATTGAAAATTTCTGAATTCTCATTGGTTGGCATGGTATAAAATTCGGAGCGAGCATAAACAAGTTCTTTGAATTTTATCAAACTTTGACGTCGGATATCTTGTGAATGGTTGAACTCATGAAAAAATCATAGAGGACCTTTTTTGTAGACCAGTAAATTTCCTACAAAATAGTTGAGAAGAGATTTTATTGTATCTTGATTTTTTCGGAAGTTATGTATTTTTTACCATGTTTCTAAATGAAAAATCGAAAATTACAAATAGCCACCTCTAAATATCAATATTAAGAGCTCAAATTTTAACTGTCACCATATTTTAAAATACCCTTTCGATTTTTCAATGTTCATCAAAAAAAAAAATAGTCCCCTAATTTGAAACAGTCTAATATATATATATATATATAATATATATATATATATATATATATATATATATATATATATAAATATATGTATAAGAATCTGAGAGATTCACGACTCGAAAGTTATAAAAAGAAAAGTAAGATATTGTAGCAATGAAAAATCGATTTGATATTTATTAAATAATATTTTACAAAAATTGAGTCTTGAATGTGATTGGATCAATAATTATCTCTGTTTTTATTATTATTAAACAATAAATTAATAGACTATAACTTCTTAGTTTGTTTGTAGAAAATTCAAAATAGTTGTTTTGCCTCCTTGTTCGTAGAGTTCATATTTCATTTTTTAAGATCCCAATTTTACGAGATTTAAAAATATAATCAAACATCCTCTTTTATGCCTCTTCGTTGCAACTGTTATTTTTTCTTTTTTTCTTTTCTTCATGCAATTTTGAAATGTAACAGTACAATTATTTTTCCATTAATTATATGAACTCTGGTAAAGATATGTAGTTTCTATTTAATTTATTACACATCGTTCTATTTTTTATTTCCTTGTTTTCATCGTAAGAGAGTCTAAAAGACTTTATGTAACTTATGTCCGAAGAATACACCACTAACTGACGGAAGTTAGCCTCCTAAAATTTTATATTAAAATAAAATTCTTTCTGAACGGTCCAAAGTGCAATATACTATATATCAGTGATCGGCAAAAAAAAAATTTTCTATTTCCATTTTCTAATTTTAAAAAAAATTAAGAATTAACAAATAAATATTAATAATTTCCTTCAAAAATTAGTAATTAGCCAGAAAATATTACTAATTTTTCATAAAATTAAATAATTAGCAGAAAAAAATTACTAATTTTCCATTAAATTGAAAAATTAGCAAAAAAAAAATTACTAATTTTTTCAAAAATAAATAATTAGCAAAAAAAAATTGCTAATTTTTTTTTTAAATTAGTAAGTAGCGAAAAAATATTGCTAATTTTTTTTATAAATTAGTAATTAGCCAGAAATTATTACTAACTTTCTATAAAATTACAAAATTAGCAAAAATATATTACTAATTTTTTCGAAAATAAGTAATTAGCGAAAAAATATTGCTAATTATTTTCAAAAATTAGTAATTAACGAAAATATATTGGTAATTTTTTTAAAAAATTAGTAATTAGCGAAAAAATATTGCTAATTATTTTCAAAAATTAGTAATTAGCGAAAAAATATTGGTAATTTTTCTCGATAATTAGTAATTAGCCAGAAATTATTACTAATTTTCTATAAAATTAAAAAATTAACAGAAAAAAATTACTAATTTTTTCGAAAATAAGTAATTAGACAGAAATTATTACTAATTTTTCATAAAATTAAAAAATTAGCAAAAAAATATTACTAATTTTTGGAACGAAGTTCCTTATGGCGCGTTACGGAGGGGTACCCTAGCCGGCAAAAAACGTCCGTAACGCGATGAAAAATCGTAACCTTTTTACATATAGTCTATGTATGGTGGCTATACACTGTCTAATGTATAGTCTATGGGATGACTGTTATTATTATTGCCGTTTGCTATTATTATTATATAATTCGATAATTACACCATCTGGTGGTCAAAAGTGGAACCATCTGATCATTATTACTACGATAAACGCAGGGAGGCTATACACAGGGTTGCGAATTCTTTAATGAGAATATTTGCAATCAAAAATTGAATTTTCAATCCGTAATTGAAATTATATTGATTAAAATTACAAAGTTAATTTTTAACTCAACAATTTGAATTGAAAAATTGAAAAATTAATTTAAATATAAACACGTGGGATTAAGAATCGAAAAACCAATTTTTAATAAGAGAAGTGAAATTGAAATTTAAAAAAGTAGTTTTTAAATTGACACGTGGGTCTAAAATTTCAAAAATTTATTCTAATTCAGATACGTGGGATTCAAAATTAAGAAATTACTTATTAATTCAAACACATGGGATCAAAAATTGGAAATTACTTTTTAATTCAGATTCGGTACGCAATCAAATAAGTAATCAAGACAAAAAATTTGACAGCACTTATAACAGGAAAGAGTACTGTTTTAGATATATATAGAAAAAAAATTAGCAATATTTCTACTAATTATTAACTTTCCAAAATATTTTGCAATATTTTTTGGCTAATTACCAATTTAAAATAAAAATTAGTCATATTTCCAGTTTAATTATTAATTTTGGAAAAAAATTAATAATATTTTTTTACTAATTACTTATTTTCGAAAAAATTAGCAATTTTTTTCTGCTAATTACTTATTTTCGAAAAAATTAGAAATATTTTTTTACTAATTACTTATTTTCGAAAAAATTAGTAATTTTTTTTTACTAATTTTTTAATTTTATAGAAAATTAGTAATAATTTCTGGCTAATTACTGATTTTTGAGAAAAATTAGCAATATTTTTTCGCTAATTACTAATTTAAAAAAAAAATTAGTAATATTTTTTCACTAATTACTTATTTTCGAAAAAATTATTAATATATTTTTGCTAATTTTTTAATTTTATAGAAAATTAGAAATAATTTCTGGCTAATTACTAATTTTTGAAAAAAATTAGCAATTTTTTTTCGCTAATTACTAATTTAAAAAAAAAATTAGCAATTTTTTTCGCTAATTACTAATTTAAAAAAAAATTAGTAATTTTTCTTTGCTAATTTTTTAATTTAATGGAAAATTAGTAATTTTTTTCTGCAAATTTTTTAATTTTATGGAAAATTAGTAACTTTTTCTGGCTAATTACTAATTTTTGTAAAAAATTAGCAATATTTTTTCGCTAATTTCTAATTTTTTGAAAAAATTAGTAATATTATCGATATCGTTAACCAAAATATCGATACTGCCGATCACTGCTATATATTAAATCACTACTTTTAATATTAAATCATAAAATTTAAGTGAAATAGATGGTGTATATCTCTACTCAATGATTGATCTTTTTATTTATTGAGTGAATAGTTTTCAACAAATTATCTTTATTCATTGAGTATAAATCATTTTTTAACAATAATATAGCAAATTATTTTTACATGTCCGATTGCATAACGCTAACTAAAAACATTTAGCGGCGTTTTTCTCCAGGCATTCATAATATAAGCTATTGTATACATCTAATAAAATTAAGTATTGTACTCTCGTGTATTGACAACACTCGTTTCGCTCGTGGCGCCAAACCCTCACAAGTATAATACCGATTCCACAAGATGTACGCTATTGCAGTGCTGATGAGGGCTAAGTAACAAAAAATCTAGTATTATGATTTCACTTCTTATTTAATGATCAACTTTTCAAAGCATTCAACTATACTCTTGATATTACTTGATAATATTGATTTATATTTTCAACTCTATTTTGAGAACATTGTTATGTCATTTATATTTACACGTATAAGAAGATTTAAGCAAAAAAATTTTTGCAAAAATTTCATTATTATATTGATATTAATCAGGCGTGAATTGAGAAATATTGTTATGTTATTTGTTGTTAAGTAATATAGTGGTCACGATATATTTTAGTAAAATGTGTGTAGACTTGAATGTTGTTTTAGTAATACAATTTAGGTATATTAGCTAAAATAGTTTTTAACATTAACAATATTGTTTTTTTTTTGTAACCGATCGCAACATATGTATATATGCCCATCTTAATATGTAATTAATAAATATTTTGTCGAATAAAATCGCATGTCATAAATTATTTATACGTACAGACAAATAGATTAGAGTGATCCTTATTCTAAGAATTTTATAATTTTAATCTTTTAAGCGCTTTTTTTCTCAAAGCTTTCTAAATACAGAAGAGAAAACATTCCGCTAAATTTAAGCTTTTGATATTAATCTAAAAAAGTTCGTCATTATTTTAATGACAAAAAATCGTAGTTGAGTTTTTACAGTAATAACTCCATGAACAAATAAGTTTTCTATTATAGCAAAGTCTTGCATATTACGTTGGTGACATGCTTAGATATCCGGGGACAAAATATCCGCAAAAAAATATCCATTGATAAAATATCCGTGCGGCAAAATATCCATCAGACAAAATATACTCGGACAAAAACCTGTAGACAAAATATTCGTAAAAAAATTCAATCGATCGAATATGTAGCAATAAATATCATGTGATAAATTAAATGAAAATGTTTATAAGAATATGATTTTAATAACTTTCCTCGACTATTGTTTTAACTATGAAAATTTTGATGTGATGAATTCATATCTTAGGTATGTTCATTTTCAGGATATTCTATCCGTAGATGTTTTAATCATCGGATATTATTTACGTGGATATTTTGTCGTGGTTATCTTGTCCGCAGATATGTTGTTACACAACCTAGAAACCAATACAGTCTATAGGATTCTATCCGGTCCTTGTCGCATTTGACTGAATTCTATGGGAATTTTCGGATAGAGTATATACATTAGGGTGCTTTTTATTTTTTGAACTTTTTTTTTTTTTCTTAGCCCATATGAAAATTTTATTGTAAGCGACAAAATAAAAATTTCCTGAAAATTTTAGCCCTTAATTTTAATTTTAAGAGGTCGCTATTTATTTTTAAAGTTTTCCCATTTAAAAAGCATGGGAACGATATCACATTTTTTTATAAAAATTCCTACCCAGGCAGTTCTTGAGCAATTCACTCGTTTTTGGGCTCGTTTCATAGGGCTTGTAGTCCTCTTTAAAATTGATTTTAGTGACATAGATGCATTTACAACAGTTCAAAAGTTATGAGACTTCAAACTTCGGAAATTTTTATTTTTGCCAAAAAATAATAATTAATGGCTATTATTATTCCAGCTATCAACTTTCTAGAAAAAATGACATACAACTTTTGTAGTGTGTTAAATACTCTGAAAGAAATACCTAAAACAATTCAATATTATCAACGTTATTGTTTATTTTTTTAACTCTTCTCTTTTAAAGGGTTTTAGGATTATTTAATTTTAATTTTATTCTCGTGACAAATTGAACTTTTGTACTTATCTTTTTTTTTGGTATTAAATTAATCGGGCTTCATCAATTTTTATGTAGTTCTATGATTATAAAATAAAATAATATTAAAAAACTAATAATAGATTTGTGACTTGTAATTCAATTTCAGTCATAAAGACTGAGATTTTAGACCGTCGAAAACTATCGGCGCTTCGATCGATACGTTAAATCATAGAACTACATAAAAATTGATGAAGCTCGATTAATTTAATACCAAAAAAAAAAGGATAAGTACAAAAGTTCAATTTGTCACGAGAATAAAATTAAAATTAAATAATTCTAAAACCCTTTAAAAGAGAAAAGTTAAAAAAATAAACAATAACGTTGATAATATTGAATTGTTTTAGGTATTTCTTTCAGAGTATTTAACACACTACAAAAGTTGTATGTCATTTTTTTTAGAAAGTTGATAGCTGGAATAATAATAGCCGTTAATTATTATTTTTTGGTAAAAATAAAAATTTCTGAAGTTTGAAGTCTCATAACTTTTGAACTGTTGTAAATGCATCTATGTCACTAAAATCAATTTTAAAGAGGACTACAAGCCCTATGAAACGAGCCCAAAAACGAGTGAATTGCTCAAGAACTGCCTGGGTAGGAATTTTTATAAAGAAATGTGATATCGTTCCCATGCTTTTTAAATGGGAAAACTTTAAAAATGGATAGCAACCTCTTAAAATTAAAATTAAGGGCTAAAATTTTCAGGAAATTTTTTTTTTTGTCGCCTACAATAAAATTTTCATATGGGCTAAGAAAAAAAAAAATGTTCAAAAAATAAAAAGCACCCTAATATACATACATCGGGACAATTATATATAAATAAAAACTACCTGAATGAAATTAACGAATATTAACAATCATATATATATACCTTAATTGGCAACTCAGAAAATTGATTTCCACACAGAAAAAAAGGAAATCTTGAACCAAGAAATAAAATGTCTTGGAAATTTTTTTCTTGAACCGAACCGAAATTTTTTACTTTACTGAAGTAAAAAATTATTTGGAGCAAAAAATTATTTCTTTCGCGGAAGACATAATTTTCTTAGTCTGAAACATAAATCCTTTAAACCAAGAAAAAATTTTCTTGGTCCCAAAATTTTTTTTTTTAATTCGAGAAGATTTTTTTTTCAATTCAACAAATTTTTTTCTTGGCTAAGGATTGTTACGTTTTTGAGTAAAAAAAAATGTCTTGAGCTAAAACGAAAAAGTTTTTAAACCATGAAAAATCATGTTTTAAACCAAAAACAAACTTTTTAGGGCCAAGAAAGTTTGTTTTTAACTCGAGAAATTTTTTTCTTATCTACAGACTGTTACCTTATCGAGTCAAGGTACAATGTCTTGAGCTTAAAGAAGAAAGTTTTTGTACCAACAAAAAAAAATTTTTAAACCAAGAACAAATTTTCTTGGGCCAAGAAATTTTTTTTTTATCGAAATAAAAAAAAATTTTTCAGCCAAGAAATTAATTTCTTTAATTGAACGAATAAATTTATCGAGTTAAAAAAATTTTATTTTTTTTTTTATTTTTTTATTGAACAATTTTTTTTTGTTTAAATATTACAAACAATGCCGTGAAGCAAATAAATACTTTATCAGAAGCATTTATAAGGGATAGGCAAGTTTCGCAATAAGTTAAACACTTAAACCAAATTGAGAAAAAACAATTGTCTCTTAACGAAGGAATCGAACCTAGATCGATTCGGCGTCACGCGAGAGCTTTACCAACTAAGCCATCTCAGCGTTTGATAGGCTATGTTTACTTTGCCCACATATACTGAGCCACACTGGCCTTATGGTCCGTCACATTTTTAAATCCTAAACACAGAATTAATGTTGGAAATATTATCGCCAATAATTTAGAAAAATGTGAGTTCCGACATTTTACCGAAATACTGAACGGATCGTATGAATCGTTCATAAATTAATTTCAATTTTAAAATAAAAAAGTTTAAAAAAAAAAAAAATTTAATAATAAAAAAAATTGAGAAATTTTTAGTTTTTGATATAATTGCTGTAGCTATTGATGCCTTTGCACTAGAGATGGGCAAAAAAATCGATTAATCGAACATCGATGTTTTTTTTCCATAATCGATTATTTTTTCTCGATGTTTTCAAATATCGATGAATCGATTATTCGATGTTTTTTTTTTAATAATCGAAACAAATCGAAATAATTTTTTTGAATATTTCAAACAAAAAATGGACGTACTCTTAATTTATCTAGCCTAACTTTTTGAATGTTAGCATCGACCATCCCTAATAGCCACTTTCGCTTGGAATTGAGTGTAATTTGATGTTGAAATTGCCTGAAATCTGCTGCCCGAATGTGCGGACAATTTCACAGCAAAAGTTGAAAATAAAAATTTTCGGTTAATTATTCTTCAATTTAAAAGTAATTTTTTACGAAAACAAAAGTCGGTAACGTTTTTTCTTACCATTTCAGAAGGTAAATAAATTTATTCATAAAATTGTTTGCAATTTGTGGGTAAAAATATACTTAACAATTTTACAAATCAAATTAACGATAAATTGACATAAATCTTGCCTGAAAATTAAAAACAACTTTTTTCCAGTCAACTTTTGAAGTGAATTTGCATTCTCATTCGAGTAGTAAATTTACGTCAAATGCAATAGCTCATTTAAATAAATCAATTTTTTTAAATGCAACTTCTGAAGAAGATTGAGGCTCTAATAAATAATTAAAGTTGAAAATATTTTTATTTTACTATGTCTAAGCATTTACTTTTATTTATATAATTATTTATTTAATAATTACCCACAATAAAATTTCATTTTAAAAATTTAATTTTAATTTTGACGGTTCTTTTTTCATCACGTATTAAAAAAAAAAAAAACATCGATTTTTTTCGATTATTTGCGTCAATAATCGATTACACGTAATCGATTAATAGTTAAATCGATTATGTTAACATCGATTATTTTATTCAACATCGCCCATCTCTACTTTGCGCCCTGGTTAAAACAGAGAATTAAAGAGGATTAAAAAAGCACACATTTTTAATACTACTTAATACTCTCTAATTCTCTTAATTCTCCGGAGAATTCAAATCGAAACTAAAATGAATCCTTTTTAATTCTCCTCCAAATTTTTATCATTTTAGGATTAAAAAGAATAAAAAAGGATTAAATATTTTTAATACTAACTAATACTTTTTAATTCTAAAATAATATTGCAATTTCGGATCTCACGGAGAATTCAAGAGGATGAAAGAGGATTGAAGAAAGTTTAATTCTAACTAATCCTTTTTAATTCTAAAATAACATTCGATTTCGGATCTCGCGGAGAATTCAAGAGGATAAAAGAGAATTGAAAAAAGGTTAATTCTAACTAATCCTTTTTAATTCTAAAATAATATTGCAATTTCTGATCTTCCGGAGAATTCAGGAAGATAAAAGAGGATTGAAAGAAGTTTAATTCTAACTAATCTTTTTTAATTCTAAAATAATATTCGATTTCGGATCTCGCGGAGAATTCAAGAGGACAAAAGAGAATTGGAATACGGTTAATTCAAACTAATCCTTTTTAATTCTAAAATAATATTGCAATTTCGGATCTCACGGAGAATTCAAGAGGATGAAAGAGGATTGAAGAAAGTTTAATTCTAACTAATCCTTTTTAATTCTAAAATAACATTCGATTTCGGATCTCGCGGAGAATTCAAGAGGATAAAAGAGAATTGGAAAAAGGTTAATTCTAACTAATCCTTTTTAATTCAAAATAATATTGCAATTTCTGATCTTGCGGAGAATTCAGGAAGATAAAAGAGGATTGAAAGAAGTTTAATTCTGACTAATCTTTTTTAATTCTAAAATAATATTCGATTTCGGATCTCGCGGAGAATTCAAGAGGACAAAAGAGAATTGAAAAACGGTTAATTCAAACTAATCCTTTTTAATTCTAAAATAATATTCAATTTCGGTTCTCGCGGAGAATTCAAGAGGATAAAAGAGGATTGAAAAAAGTTTAATTCTAACTAATCCTTTTTAATTCTAAAATAATATTGCAATTTCTGATCTCGCGGAAAATTCAAGAGGATAAAAGAGAATTGGGAAAGGTTTAATTCTAGCTAATTCTTTTTAATTTTAAAATAATATTGCAATTTCTGTTCTCGCTTAGGATTTAAAAAAATAAAAGCGGATTCGAAAAAGTTTAATTCTAAATAATTCTTTTTAATTCTAAAATAATATTCAATTTCTGTTCTCACGTAAGATTTAAAAGAATAAAAGAGGATTCGGAAAAGTTTAATTCTAAATAATTCTTTTTAATTCTAAAATAATATTGCAATTTAGGTTCTCGCGGTGGATTCAAGAGAATAAAAGAGGATTCGAAAAAATTTAATTCTAACTAATTCTTTTTAATTCTAAAATAATATTGCAATTTCTGTTCTTGCAGAGAATTCGAGAGAATAGAAGAGGCTTCGAAAAAGTTTAATTCTAACTTATTTTCTTTGATTTCAAACTAATGTTGCAATTCCTGTTCTCGTTGAAAATTCCAGAGAATTGTATCCATAACAAAAAAAATTACTTTTTTTTTAACTTAAAAAAACAAAATAATAATAAATTGTAATTTAATATATAGAAAAATTTCATTTTGGGAAAGAAATAATAATTTTATACGTGAAATTTTATTTCCTTTTGTGGAGAAATTTATGGAAAAAAAAAGTAATTAAAAGAAAAAAAGGCAACGGGAAAAAAATGTAAGAGTGATCGTGAGACGCTCGCCAGACCGACAATCCGGCGGGAGTGAGTAAGTGAGCGGAAGATAGTTCCGCGCTCACCGCTAGAGCGTGTGGGCTTCTTGGATATGGACACTTATAGTAGAAGTGTTAAATGCGCATGCAGTGAACGTTATCGTCAGTCAGCACTCCACTGCTACCAAGTGAACTTTACGTAGCAGAGTGCGAAGTACCTACTGGTAGTGGCGCAGTATATCCTGCACCACGTACTAAATATATATATATATATATATATATATATATATATATATATATATATATATATATATATATATATATATATATATATATATATATATATATATATATATATATATATATATATATATATATATATATATATTGTGACGTTATTTTTTTTTTATGAGGCTTAGATTGAAGTAACGTCACAATCACCAACTGATGTTTGAGTAAAGCCGAGTATACTGACTCAAGACATATAGCTTGGGCTACAGTAATTAAGTTATATAAGCAGGCTTTAACGAATCGGGAATAGGGGAATTAAGGGAAGAATCAAGGGCAGGAATTAAGTAGTGTGAGAGTAAATTTTCCATCGAGAGCTGGATGCTGAGTACGTGGCCAAGTCAGAGTAACCGTGGAGTGGGGCTAAGTAATTGCCACCCGGTTTCATCTGATGTCAGGATGCTTGCCTGACCCTATGAGACTTCCACGTGTAGTAAAAAGGCCTAGCTGAAATGCTAGCGCTCCAGAGTACGGACTATGGATCGGGCATATGAGATCAGTTTTTGTTGTTATTATGACTGGCAGGACTCAGCGATAATTTAGTGACCATTACCGCTGTGGAAGCCACTATTTCTGGTCAATTTTGGAGTTCTGGGTTTTGTTGGTAGGCCTCAGTGGACAGTTTTGACCAGTGTGCTGCTGAGGGTAACCGTTGGTCACTTAGATTTGAGGAATTTGGCCTGCGATCTCGACTGAAGCCAAGTCCAGGAGAGTACACACACTGGGATATCCATACTCAGTAAAAATAAGGGAGTCCTTAAGACTGGAGAGAAGAGAAAGGAGTTTTTCTGGCCCCTTGATTCTTTCGGTAGGGAGTTGGAGTACGAGATTGGAGGGAGAGTAGAGACTCGGGGATTCGACTCTGGTCACTCGAGGCGAGCAGACGTGTCCAGTATTGGCGTTACAGTTCATGGCATTGCGGAAAGCTACAGATTAAGATCCGTGTTACAGAAGTATTATTTAAAACAGTGTAAGACGTTACTTGATATTTTATTCATCAGTAATCAGGTATGAACTAATAATTATAATTATTAATAATTAATTGAGTTCGAGTCAGAGTCTTGAGATATCATACTTCTGTTTAATTAAAGAGAATACTTAAGATCTGGGAGAATTATGAGAATATTGTTACAGTCTAGAGTCAAGTTCACAATTTGTTGTTAATATTATTTTATAAAATAATTATAAGAAATATGCTTAGTTATTGAATGAATTGTCGTCTGATTAACGTCAATATGAGACCCATGTATGTTAGTTTTACCATTGGATCAAAGTAAATGTTCTAGAGTATTGGATCCATCATTTTTGGTCTAGTTCACCGAATACTAATCGAGTATCGGCTGGCTCCAGTTATTTAATTAATTAATTTATTTGTTTGTAAGGTTTTGATATGCATCAGTTAGATGGCAATTTACTTCTGTTAAGATTAATTTTATTATTATTATTAGATTCAGTATTTTGTAGTAGAGAAGAATTATTTGTACGAAGCTACGGTATTTTGTTTATTGTTGAATCGAGATTTGAGATTATTTTTGTTAAATAAAAAATGCAAATCCACTGATAATCTACATGAATTTGGAATGATGTAACCCGGACCACTCCCTCTCTCCATAAACCTACACACTGAGCGACACCATGGCATACCGTAACTCTGTTTTTAGTTTTCCAGTCTCTGTTTTTGGTTTTTGCTTATAAGTTCTGAGCATTTTGTTAAGTTTGAGTTTTAGTTTTATTTAGTTTGCGTGGTTTCAAGATAATTCCACAGATCAAAAATTTATCTAATTTTCAAGATTCACTGGTTTGGTGATTCCAGTGATAAAAATTACCTGGCGCCCTATTCGTACTGAGACTGGAGGCTAAGGGCAGAGAACGAAGTTATAGCGCAAAAATGTATCGCCTATCTTATATAATTATTGCGTTATAATATATATATATATATATATATATATATATGTATATATGTATATATAAATATAAATAAATATATGGCATAGATATTATATTATTTTTGTTATAACCAGTGCTCTTCCCCATGGAGAGTGCAGGATATCCATCCCAGCTCGGGCTATCTATATTTTCCTTGAGAATAGCTATTTATTCTATTTGAATTCTCTGAAGAGAATAAAAAAGTATTGTAAATTTTTAAATATGAATTCTCATTAATTCTATTTAATTCTCTGAAGAGAATTAAAAAGTATTGAAAATTTCTAAAAATGAATCCTCCTTAATTCTATTTAATTCTCTGAAGAGAATTAGAAAGTATTGAACATTTCTTAATGTAAATTCTCCTCAATTCTATTTAATTCTCTTAAGAGAACTAAAAAGTATTGAAAACTTTTAAATATGAATTCTCCTCAATTCTATTTAATTCTCTGAAAAGAATAAAGAGTATCAATATTTTTTAATTATGAATTCTCCTCAATTCTATTTAATTCTCTGAAGAGAATTAAAGAGTATTAAAAATTTCTGAATATGAATCCTCCTCAATTCTATTTAATTCTCTGAAGAGAATTAAACAGTATTAAAAATTTCTAAAAATGAATTCTCCTCAATTCTATTTAATTCTCTCAAGAGAATTGAAAAGTATTAAAAATTTCTAAATATGAATTCTCCTCAATTCTATTTAACTCTCTGAAGAGAATTAAAAAGTATTAAAAATTTTTAAATATGAATCCTCCTCAATTCTATTTAGTTCTCTGAAGAGAATTAAAAAGTATTAAAAATTTCTAAATATGAATTTTCCTCAATTCTATTTAACTCTCTGAAGAGAATTAAAAAGTATTAAATATTTCTAAGTATGAATTCTTATTAATTCTATTTAATTCTCTGAAGAGAATTAAAAAGTATTGAAAATTTCTAAAAATGAATCCTCCTTAATTCTATTGAATTCTCTGAAGAGAATTAAAAAGTATTGTAAATCTCTAAATATGAATTCTCATTAATTCTATTTAATTCTCTGAAGAGAATTAAAAAGTATTAAAAATTTCTAAATATGAATTCTCCTCAATTCTATTTAATTCTCTGAAGAGAATTAAAAAGTATTAAAAATTTCTAAATATGAATTCTCCTCAATTCTATTTAATTCTCTGACGAGAATTGAAAAGGATTAAAAAAATTTTTAATCCTCTTTAATTTTTTTTTTTAACCAGGGGCACTACGTTATTTTTCATTTTAAAATTAAAATGGTTAGAAGAAGTAAAAAGTTTGCAAGACTTTGGTGTTTTAGAAGGCTCTAGGGCAAAATAACTCAGACAAAACGACTCGAACAATAACAACTCCGGACAAAACAACTCCGGTCAAAACGACTCGGGTCAAAAACAACTTGTGTCAAAACAACTTTATACAAAAACAACTCCGATCATTACAACTCGGTTTAAGCAACACGCTAAAATTAGCGATATAGATGGCGTTATTTAATAAAGAATAACAAATTTATACCGTAAAGAATAATATATTTTTGAATCACATAACACAATAACTTCAGTTATTACATTTAATTGACTTAATACGAATATAATTACTTGGTTATTATTTACTTTATATTGTATAACTATATATATATATTAAATATAGACGCAATAAATATACATATTATATATATTATAAATTGTTAACAACACCGCGCAAATAGTTGATAACATCGCCTCGATCATAGTTACTGACTGCTACTTTCAATCTTTCCTGTCGATTTTCAACTTTGGCTTTCTTCGCAGGTCTTTCATCACCTCGATATATTTGTTCTAATTTAACATCAGCTCTAGACTGCTCATCACGCAATAATTTTATAAAATCCCATATATTTAACATATATGAAATCCCAGATTAACAATAATAAATTATCTATCAAAGTCCATATCAATATGATCACTAAAGTTCTTTTTGTACTGAGTTGTTTTGACCGGAGTTGTTTTTGTACGGAGTTGTTTTTGTGCGGAGTTGTTTTTACCAGAGTTGTGATGACCGAGTTGTTTTGACCAGAGTTATTATTATTATCAACCGAGTTATTCATGGCGGGTCCCGTTTTAGAAATAAAGAACACTAAGTTGTTCCTTTGGCGGCAATACCAAAAAAAAAAATCGTGAAATCAGGAATGATTTTAATTATCATCGAGCAGAAAATAAATTATCAGAAATAGGAGGTAAGGACATAAGTTAATTTACTTCTCTTTTTTTTTTTTTTTTTTTTTGGTAACTTTTTTTATAACTTCATATGTCTGTAAAATATTGGTTACATGCAAAATATTAATTAAATTCAGTTACTTTTGAAGAAAAAATATTTTATAATTATGTTACTTAGTTGTTTTTATTAATTTTTTTTTCTTTGCAGATAATGAGAGTGAATTACGAAAGAAAGCAATTGAAGAAAAAAATTTATTACCAGCAATACCAGATGATGTGGATTCTACAACCAAACAAATTATAATTTAGCTATAAATAATTCAAATAAGTGTATGATCGATGAAAAAATTGGACAAGATAATAATATTTTTCAAGTAACGAAGTCCGAAGAGACACCTTCACCTTCAGTTACCACTACAGACGAAAACGCGTCACCCAATGTCATATTACATCCTCAATCTCATGCCGCATCAGATCATCAACAAACAACACTTCCATTATTGAACGATCACAATCAGTATATAAATCTCCAGCTATTGTTACTTATTCTCTAACAGCAGCATTAGCATGTAGACAGAATACTACCGTACCTTACGATTCAACAGTGGATTTAAGATATTCATTTGCAACCTTTCATCCATCAATTCAGAACCTCTGAAGAATATGATTTTTTAACATCGAGCACTACAATACCCAAAGTACCATTTGTATCACCAGCTTTTTATTCTTATTTTGCAACGATGCATCCGTTAGACCAGAGAAATTTATCAACTAGCGAGAAATTGGACAATGCAAGCTTTTCATTATCTCCTACAACTTATTCTATAACCGAACTAGGTTCAATCGAAAAACAATCTTAAAAAAATACTGCAGAATATCTATCGTCAATAGGTCCAAATAACAAATTAAAATCTATGCACATCTCATCACCTGTGTTTTGTCTAAGTGGCTTGCACCGTAATATGGACAATTAATTATTATTTTTACTTTCGACCCTAGTCTTGTGATTAATAGACCGGGATCATACTGAGTAATTATCTGGAAGGTTTGTTTTTAAGATAAAAAGAATTTGGATGTCCAATTTGAATTACAATAAATTATACAACTCAAAATTTTGATGATACAAATAATTTTAATATAATAAAACTTGAATTTATTGTAAAAATATTAAGTGGCTAGCAGCCGATACTAAATCATATAATTTGAATTTTATAATAAGATTAGTATGATAAAATTTAGTTTCAGTAATTAGAGAGGACTATAGAATTTGAATACAATACAGTTTGTTATGATATTTCTGTGTGTTGGAAATGTATTGGTATTTTAACATAAAATAAACTTAAAAATTACAGTACCTGGATTCGCAGCCACTTAATTATTTTAATATTTGTTGATAGGCTGACTCTTATATTTTATTCGCGTTATTTCAATTCTATTTACTTTTAAATTTATTGATGAACAACCACAAAATGAGACGATAAATCTAGACACTTGTAAAATAATTAATAACTTAAGTGTGAGATCATTTGTTCAAAACTAGTGTGGAACTAGTGTAAAACCCGAAGTGTGAAAATACTTGTAAAAACTAGTGTAAAAAAACTTGTTTTCTTGGTTTAATTTTATAACTGCGCAGTAGAAAGTTCGAGAAGATCTATTTTTAGACGGATGACTTATCCATGTGCAGGAATAAACTTGTTTTCTTTGTTTGATTTTCAAACTGCGTAGTAGGTGACGTCATACCATTTGCCGCGCCATCTAGCGTTTTAGGTTATGTTGACACGTTATTCTAGGGGATTTCACTACTTTTTGTTTGGTGATGTTGGTACTTTTGAGGCGACATCTATTTTTTACGGCGTCATTTATGACGTCACAGGTTGTTCTGGAACTTTCTACTGCGCAGTTGATGAGCCGTTTCCCACCTATAAAAAAGACGCGTGAGACCATACTCCACAAAAAAGAAGTACGAGTCTCTGACTGAAGTACGAATCTCTGCTGAAATATTCTATGACGATTACTGTGTTAAAGTTTTTTGTGAAGTTCTCTGTGAAGTTCTCTACCGTTTTTTAAATAATTTTTTTACAAAAAATTATAAACAATTTTTTTGTTTAAGTGAAGTGCATAGATATTATTTTTAGTGCAACTGACACTTATTAGTTTTCATTTTTTCGTGCAACTGACACTTATTAGTTTTTAATTTTTGTGCAACTGACACTTATAAGTTTTTAATTTTTTTGTGCAACTGACACTTATTAGTGTTTAATTTTTGTGCAACTGACACTTATTAGTTTTTAATTTTTTGTGCAACTGACACTCATCAACTTTTTTTTTTTTTTTAGTGCAAAAGACACATTTTTTTTTCTTTTTTTCTTTTTTGTGAACTATTGATAAAAACATTGTTTAAAAAATGGCGCGATTAGTTGATGCACTTCACGGTTCGGTGAATTCTGTTGCACAATCATACAATGATTTACAGTTAGAGTCAGTGAATGAAGAACATTGTCAGAGGTGCTATCAGGTGTGTGTTGAGACAATTGGATATTTCAAGACTATTTTGGCAGATCCACAATCGAGTGTCCAAATTAAGAGAAGCGTTCGAGCAAGTATAGTGCTTTTGTGCTGGTATGGCGATCAATTCGCTCAACTCAGCGGCTTGGCTACAGGTGGTGATTTGAGAATGCGACATCGACTCATCAAGTGGCAAGATCTGGATAACGCTTTCTCGAATAACATTCGAACTGGATGTGTCACAAATCTTGCTCACACAGATTTGAGAGAATTTTTGAATGATTCTCGAGACTTGGTCTTTGAAAAAATTCAAGAAATGTTGGGTGATGTTGCTGGGGTGAAAATCAACGTCGAGCTTGTGTGTAAATTTAGAAATGAGAAAATTAATGACGTCGTTGATGAAACTAAATCTTTCAACACCACAAGCCGTGAAATTACACCCACAACATCTCTCACTGATTGTTATGCTGACCATGCCAACGAGAACTTATTAAAAAAGGTTGAAGAGTTCAATCAAAAGGACTCGGGGTGGAGATTACTTGAGATCCATAGCTTGGTCATCACAATGTCCAGATATGTTCCTCTACAAGCTGGAACATCAACTTTTGTTAGACTGCCCAAAGATATCCAGATGAAACGTGCAGTCTTAAACATTGAAAACCACGACGAGTACTGCTTCCTCTGGTGTGTTGTGGCAGCGATACACGAAGCTCACACTGAAGATCCAGAGAGGACAACATCGTACCCTCATTACAGCAGCGTACTTCAGTATGAAGGTATTGATTTTCCAATTACCCCAAAATTTGAAACGTCAAATAATTTGCCAATCGATGTATACGGGATTGAGTCAGAATTTAACGGCTTCGGGAATGAAAAAAGTACAATTATACCTTTATATTTAAGTAAAAATTCTAAGTCTGATAAAAAAAAATTCATTTTTTAATGGTGCAGACGAACGCTAATGTGAATATGTCTAATGAGAATGATTATAAAAATTATAAGCCTGTTTATCATTTTGCCTTGATTAAAAATCTATCGCGATTAGTAAAAAATCAAATTTCTAAGGAACATTGTAAATTGTATTTCTGTGATCGATGTTTAAGTCATTTTAAAACAGAAACTTCTATCAATAATCACAATGATGACTGTTTTAAATTAAATAAAGTCCGTATGAAATTTCCCACTAATGAAAACAAAATATTAAAATTTAAAAACTATCGTAATAAAGACTCGGTACCGTTTGTTGTCTACGCAGACTTAGAGTGTACACTAGAGCCTCAGGGGGATGATGATATTCAAAATCACGTTTCACACAGCATTGCATTTTATCGTCACTGTAATTATGACAATAATTTGTCCAAATTTGAAATTAATCGTTCATCTGAATGCGTAAAGTGGTTTGTTAATAAACTTGAAAATTTCGCATTTGAAGTTGAGCAGTATTCAAAAAATCCTGTACTCATGAAACCACTTGACAAACAGCAACAAAAGAGTCATGATCGGTCAACTGTTTGTCATATTTGCGAAAAAACAATAGCCTCTGATAAAGAGAAGTGCTATGATCATTGCCATTTTACGGGTAATTATCGCGGACCTGCACACATCTCATGCAATTTGAATTACCCAAAATCTCATGTAATACCGGTAGTTTTTCACAATTTATCTGGGTATTATTCTCATTTTTTAATTAAATCATTAGCAACTGTTTTTGAAGGTAAAGTCACATTATTGCCAATTAATAAAGAGCGATATATCTCATTTACAAAATCTATTGATGATATATCTGTGTCTCTACGTTTTATAGATTCATTTAGATTCATGGCATCACCCGAGTCGAAATATCAGACCCGTTTTAGCTGTAAAAGTGTTAAAATCCTTTGTAGTTTGATTCGCAGCCTTAAAAGACGCCTGTTTAAACAGTAAAAGACGGAATGAACTAAAGATACGGTGAAAACAGCTCCACTGAGTTCCGTTTTCAATGTAAATCTTATCCAAAGAATTATTATTATTATCTTTATTATTAAGAGAATAAGGAAAATTTTGTTCCCGGCATATCTGTATGGTAGAATTAGTTCATGTTATTAAATTTGGTATCGTTGGAGAGGTTTTGACTTGAATTCGTGCCTTTCCGTAGTTTCAACACTTTTTTATTATCAATAATTGAGATAAATCGATTTATCCGTCTCATTCAAATTACATTTAAATTACGTAAGAAAAAATACGATCGTATTTATTTTCTTTAAATAAATTAATATTCTAGTTATTCTGTCACTAAATATGACTGAATGTCACTGAATACATACTATATGATTTATATCGCGTTACTTATTTCAAAATGAGAAAGTTTTATATTTCCATTTGGTTTTAGGAAGTTTCTCAAAGCCAAAAAAGTGTGCATAGAAAAAAAAAAAAGATTAATGTCAATTGACACAAAAAATCTTTACTCGGCTAAAGAAAATTTTTATTTACCCCAAGAAATTTTTTGCATTATGAATTAAAACGAACAAGAAAATTTTTGTATTGAGTTTATGATACATAAAATTTTTTGGTGCAAATAAAATTTTTTGAGGCAAGAAATCGTTTTTTTTTGAGTATTTTATAAAATCAATAATGCTATTTGGGCAGTCACGTATAGTGACTGCATCAGGTTGCTTGTTATTATTATTATTATTATTATTATTATTATTATTATTATTATTATTATTATTATTATTATTATTATTATTATTATTATTATTATTAATAAAAAAAAAAATTCTGTTCCCAGTAGGGTTCGAACCTGCGTCCCTAGGCACGGTACAAGAAAAATAATTATTATTTAAATTGTTATTATTATTCGACGCCCGGTTTGAATGTAATCCTGTTAAAATAGGACAAAACTCCACTATTTACAGTTAAACCAGGCGTCCAGTTTATATGGAATTTTATAGAGCAGACTCTCTTTTGACCACTCAATTTTCTGAGAATTGTTAGAAAAAAATACAACTAAAACAGGTCTGATTTTTCGACTCGGGCAAGTTTAGAAAGATTGGCATCCTATCTTGATGATAACAATAAACAAATCACAAAACTTCATTATCCAGATCCGGAAAAATTCCAATTAGTTACTCGCAAGGGTGTATTCTCGTATGAATACATTACAAACATCGATAAGCTTAATGACAAACAGTTGCCCGATCAAAATTCATTTTTTTCTAAATTATCCAATACTGGTATAACTGACGATCATTATTCATTTGCTCAACTTGTCTGGAATAAATTTAACATCAGTTCATTAGGCGAGTACTCTGATCTATATTTTAAGACTGATGTACTACTCTTGGCTGATTTATTTGAAAATTTCAGACAAAATTGTTTAAATAATTATAACTTAGACCCACTGCACTATTATACAGCGCCTGGATTAGCTTTTGATGCAATAATGAAGTACACTAATGTGGAACTGGAACTATTGACTGACCCCGAAATGGTACTTTTCATCGAGAAAGGTATAAGAGGTGAAGTGTCTCAGTGTAGTAATAGGTATACGAAGGCCAACAATCGGTACATGGGTGATGAATTTGACGTTAAAAAACCCGAGTTATACTTGATGTATTTTGTCGTCAATAATTTGTATGGCGTGGCAATGAGTATGCCACTACCTAAAGGCTCATTTGAATGGGTAGATGAAAATGATTTAAATGATGTAAATAATTTTGTAAATACCAATGACACTGTAGGATATATTTTAGAAGTAGACTTGCACTATCCTCAGGAGTTACATGAGCTACATAAAGATTTACCATTGTGCCCTGAGCACTTTTTACCACCGGGTAGCAAGTCTACCAAATTATGTACAACTTTGTATGATAAAAATAAATACATAATACATTGTGAAAATTCGAAACAATGTTTAGATTTAGGAATGCAGCTAAGAAAAATTCATCGAGTGCTTAAATTTGAGCAATCCCCATGGCTAAAGACATACATCGACAAGAATACAGACTGTAGGAAGGCTGCCCAAAATGAGTTTGAGAAGAATTTCTTCAAACTCATGAATAACGCAGTCTTCGGTAAGACTATGAAGAATGTTAGGAAACACAAAGATGTTCAATTGGTTACAAGATAGTCTGGTCGATATGGAGCATCAGACCTCATTTGTAAACCTAACTTCCATAGTCTTACTATCTTTGACAAACACATGGTTATAGTGGAAATGAAAACAACCCAGGTATATTTTGATAAACCCATTTACACTGGGTTCGCGATTTTAGATTTATCAAGAATATTTATCTATGATTTCTACTATAACTATGTCAAACAGAACTTCACAAACCAACAATCCAAGTTGATGTACACGGACACTGACAGTTTAATTTACCACTTTACAGTACCAGACATCTACAAAATCATGAAACGTGATATTTCAAAATTTGATACGTCGGACTACCCCCCTCAAAATTCGTACAATGTGCCGATAGCAAATAAAAAGGTCCTAGGTCTGATGAAAGATGAGAATAATGGGAAAATTATGACTCATTTCACCGGACTTAGGGCCAAACTATATGCATACAAAATTATGAATGATAGCAACACTAAAAAACGAGCAAAGGGGATTAAAAATCCGACGTTACGAACTATCACGTTTGATGATTTCGAGAGATGTCTTCACGATCACATTAACTTGAAGAAAAAACAGTACTTGATTAAAAGTTCAAAATATGACGTGACGACAGTAGCACAGCACAAAATAGCCTTAAGCTGGACAGATGACAAACGACAACTTTTGGACAACTCAACCGACACATTGCCATGGGGATTCACATCAAATGATAATGATGATGATGATAAAGATGATGGAAATGTTATATCTATTAAAAAAAGAAAACTTTTGCAAAAAAAAACTTTTGTAAAAAAAAAAAAAAATGAAAAAATTTTTGTAAAAAATTAGTTTTTAAGTATGTAAAAAAAAGTATGTAAAAATTAGTCTTAAAGATATGTGTGTAAATAAATAAAACATTTATATACAAATGAAAAAAATTGTTTTTTATTTTATAGATATAAGTGTATTTTTATAAGTTTATTTACAGATCAGATTTTTCAATCCAGCTGTTGTGGGAGCTATCGAAGCCGAGCCACTTTTCGTACAACTTATTTCCGCGTTTCTTTATAATTTTCTCCACTAGATATACATCTGGATATTTGACTTTGCTGAGTTCTTCTGCATAAAATCCACCTTCAATTGGCTTATCCTGATAGTCTACGAGCTTATACGTTGTCGGATTTGTTTTCTGCACAGTCTTAATTGTAAAAATTTCAGTCGTCCAGTTGGGTGTGTAACCTTTCTCAAACACATGCTTGTACTTGCTGATTCGAACTTTGTCTCCGACTTTGAATTTCTTTTTTCGTGCTTGTTGCTGAGCTTGAAGAGGTTTGTATATTCTTTCCAGCAGTTCTTTTTCATTAGCAGCAGTTACATCAGCAGGTTTCATTTTAATTGTCCGATGTTTGGTATTATTGTAAGTATCCAATAAGTCTTCTAGTATATCAATCCATTTATAGGTACCAGGTGCAGAATATTCATGTCACATTTTATTTTTAAGTGTCCTGTTAAATCGTTCACATATGGATGCCTTCAAGTTGCTGAATGTCGAGTACATGTTGATGTTTTTACGTTGCATGAGTTCTTGAAATTCCTTATTATAAAATTCTTTGCCTTGGTCAACGTGCAGATTTTTCAGAACACATCCCAGTTGAAATATAAATTTCATTGCACTGGTGACATCACTGCCACTTTTACTCTTAATTGGTACAGCCCAAGCATACTTTGAAAAAATATCTATGACAGTTAGCAGATATTTGTTTCCTTTGTTCACTGTTGCATAAGGAATCATTTCAACAAAGTCAGCTTGCCAAGTTTCAACAAGTGCTCGTATGTCAACATGACGACGTTGATAATTTCTGCGTGCTGGTCTGTGCAGCTCATACGCTATTACTGATTTCTTGTCCTCCTCCATTGTTGACAACAATTCTAGCTTCTAATTCTTTTATTCGCTGGGTATTTCTACTGATTAAGTCTTTTTTCAACTTTAAACGTTTAATTTTAACTTTTAATTCTTGGTTTTCTTTTTTTAATAGCTTCACAGCAGAGTCGAGTGTTACCACTTGAGAGTGTAAATGCGAAATGATCTCAGACTGATCATTCCTTATACTATCATACATTAAAGACAGCTCGTGATATACAAGATCACGTGTAAATTTTACAGTTGCTGCATCGCTATCTTCAGCAGGTTTGCCAACATGGCACAGTCTCTTGCTCTCAACATCATACTGTCCGTCAACAGTTACTTGATATCCTCGTCCAGGTGGTCCTGGTGGTCCACTGATTACAGCACCAGTTGGTAGTAAACGTCCAAATATATCGATACTCATTTTTTTTTCTTTGCTCTTTTCACTTCAACAGTCAGCAAATAAGTAACATAAATTTGACACAGCAGATGCTAATGAATAATCCCCGCTTCTCGTAGTTCTTCGATAACTGATATGGTTTCATTGGTGTGACTTGGATTTCCAGCTGCTTGAGTAAACGCAGACGGTCAACTAGTTCATTTGGATCATTCCAGTAGACATAATCCATACGTGATTTTTTCTTTTTCGCAATCATAAAATTTGGTAATCCTTTACCTCTTGATAAGTTTGCATTTTTATCGAGAAAATCGGCAATATAATTATTATACTTGATTGTCGTGTCTTCATAAAAACTACCATCTGGTTTATAATTTTTTCTATGAGTATTTGTCATTTTAATAATTTTGAGATATTTATTTTTATCATTCTGCGTGACTTTTGAATCATTCGGCGATTTTTTAAATAATAATTCCAATAAACCAGGAGTCACAGACTAATTTTTATTTTTTATATTAATCTCATTATCGTCAAAAGTTATTTCAGAATCATCAATATAAAAATCATTAAAACGTCGACGAATACCATATCTCATATCAATATCTTTACTTCTTCTATACACTTTAGCTAAATATGATTTTATTTCGCCACTCAATGGCTTAGCGGGGGTACTCGATGCAGCAGGAAATACTTGTGTTCCTTCCAGAGTCCGACTTCTATCTTCAGAGATAATACTATCATAATTACTGGCTTCATCAAACTCTGTATCATTATTCACCGTTGAATTATCATCTTTAAATTCTTCTTTGACTTCTTCCTTGATTTCTCGTTTGACTTTATGCTTAGACGACTCGACTAGACTCTGCAGAGGTGTAACAATAGGCTTAAACATTTCACCCATTGCCTTCTCAGCTGTGTCTTTACCCAACTTGAGCATTCTGTGCTTTTGTCGGATAGCATCACTAGCCTCAGATATCTGATGTAAGACATCTCTCTGCTTTGAAAGCTCCTCAGTCTTCATGTTGATGGGTTAAAGTTCACTTAATCTCTGATGACTATTTATCAAGTACAACTTAATTTATAGTAATAAAACAGTCAAATCGTTTTCTATATCTACCACTATTTAGCTCACTGTCTTTGTCAATTACGACAAAACCATATTTACTATCGACATCATTCCAACATGCTGAACACAAGTCTTTGAATAAATTGTATGACATGTCAGTATTTACATGATCATCATACACAGTCTTCAAGTTCATTTCATCTTGCCGAAAGAGAACTATAAAATTTGCATTGTCACGTATCAAATGCTTAGGAATACGTGTATAAGTCTGACAGAGATAAAAACTGTCAACGTCTTTATGTCGACCCATACAAAAGTATGCTCTGATATGATCTTGTTTTTCACAAGCGACATCATCAAATATCATTAATGAGTTTGGTTTTGCATCTTCAGGTTTCAGTACTTCTTCGTGCTCATTGAATGTAAAAAATTCAATACCTTCCATTGGTTTAAGTAGTGATTCTAAAAATTTATATTTCGGTTGGTTCAGAGATTTTGAGTAGAGATAAATATTATCAAATCTCAAGCCGTTGGGGTGAATGATGAGTGAGAGCAGAGCATTTGTTTTTCCATAATTTGATGGACCACAAAATATAGCACGTACACTGTTTGGCAATAAAGCGCCGTGTCTCTTGACTTTTTTCACCCCCGTTCCTTGAACAATTTGATCAAAATTTATTACTAGTAACTTGGCTGCTTGACTTTTAAACTCCATGTTGTCAGTTTGCGATCACAACAACAGCTCACTCAGCGTGCTATAAGTACCAGGTTTTATATCATTTTAAGTCAGTCATGATGCTGCTACTATGGAGAGCACATGTGTAAAGACCAGTGGTCGAGGTTTTATAAACAGTCTAATTAATAAGCTACCAGTTGAACTACACATACCTGGATACCAGTACTGTGGACCAGGTACAAAACTAGCCAAAAGATTAGCTCGTGGTGATCCCGGAATTAATCCTCTGGACGTTGCGTGTAAAGAACATGATATCGCATACTCGTATAATCGCGAAAATTTGGCGGCACGTCACGAGGCTGATCAAATACTTGCTGAGAAGGCGTGGAAACGTTATCAAGCAAAAGACGCTGGTATTGGTAAAAAAGCTGCTGCGTGGAGTGTAAATAAAATCATGAAGATGAAAAACAGATTCGGAATGGGTTTGAAAAAGAGAAGAGCTGGCAAGAAAAAGCCTAGTAAGAGAAAGCCTACTAAGAAAAAAACTGGCAAGAGAAAGACTAGCAAGAGGAAAACTAGCAAGAAAAAGACTAGTGTAAAGAAACAAGTAGCGCTAAGACAAGCTGTCACAGCTGCCAAAAATTCCATGACTCCTGGAGGTGATCCAATTAAAACAGCTTTGAAAGGAGCTCGTCAGACTGTTAAAAAATCTGGTGGGAAAAAAAATATTCGGCTACCACGAATTCTACCGGTGCCATCCAAAGTTGGTGGTGTTCTACCATTTTGAATACCACTTTTTGCCGGTCTGAGTGCAACAGGAGCTTTGGCTGGGGGTGCTGCTGGTATAGCGAAAGCTGTAAATGATGCAAGTGCTGCTAAAAATCGATTGGAAGAGAGCAAACGTCATAATTTGAAAATGGAGCATATATCTATGGGTAAAGGTTTATACTTGAGGCCTTACAGACGTGGTATGGGTTTATATTTGAGACCATATCCAGTAGGCCGAGGATGCAAGTCAAAAAACAAGTAGAGCTACCACATCGACCATTTACAAACATCGACGTACTGAAATACGCTAAAGCTCTAAAAATTCCAAACTTTCGCGGTGTTTTTATGAGAAATGATTAACCTAAAACTGGTCCGAGAAAAAACGAATCAGCTATTATAAATGTTGATGATAAATTTGGACCTGGTACTCATTGGGTTGCATATAAGAAAAATAATGAGAAAGTTGTTTACTTTGACAGTTTTGGTAATTTACAACCACCACAAGATCTTTTGGAGTATCTCGATGTTGGTAGCGTAAAATATAATCACAGAAGATATCAGGATTTTGATACAATTATATGTGGACACTTATCTCTCAAATTTCTCACAGGACAACTATAAGTTGATGTGACTTTGTGTAGAGCACATCAGTCATGGCTGAGTCATTCACATTAACGTTAACGGGGTCTACATCCGTGTTGGAGGCCAACTACGTTCCTCCAATTGAATTATCACCAAATACAAATTATGTCCTGGGACTTGTAGAGTTATTAACATTTAATTCAATACCTAATATTGATGTTGATGCTAATAAATTCTATGTCCCTTATCCTGTGGATAATATTGATATCGAAAAAATTGATACAAATGATAAAAATAATGTTGATGAGAAAAAAATAGTCAAGAAAAAAGAGCTAAAAGAAATGTAGCAATAATTTCAATGTTTGATAACAATGTCTCATCAGTAACTGAAAATAATAATACAATGAGTGAAAATATAGAAGCTGGAAAATATGAAACTGTTGAAGAAAGAGTCTTGACAATACCAACAGGAAGTTACGAAATCACCGACATTGAAAAGTACATTCAAAAGAAACTACGAATACTCAGCATCAGCATAAGAGCCAATAATAATGAAGTGAGAAGGGAAATTAAATGTGATCAATTTGTTAATTTTACACCCCAAGATTCGATTGGCCGGCTATTGGGATTTACAAACCAAAAGCTGACACGACATAAAACTCACTCATCAGATTTACCAGTGAAGATATTAAAACTCAATGCTCTGAGAGTTGAGTGCAACATTACATCAGGCGCTTACATAAATGAGCACAAAGTTCACACTATTTATGAATTTTCTCCGAGTGTACCACCAGGATATAAGATTGTTGAGTTGCCATCTCACGTCATTTATCTACCGATCGCCGTACAAGCAATACAAAATCTCAGACCAAGCATTGTCGATCAAGACGGAAAACTGGCTAATTTCAGAGGTGAGCCGATAACCATAACACTGCATATAAAGTCTATAAAATAATGGGTATCGTGTAGGAGACAAAAAGTGGTGCTGGCTATAAAAAGATAGCAGCATGGTCGAGCAACATCAGTCGCCAAGTACCTCACAAGGCGTTAACACATTAGAACGCTCAGTTTCTACAAAGCCTAGGACTGAAATTACGTGGAAAATTAAGAAAATAAAAATTTATTTTTGTTGTTTGACGTGTACACGACCATGGCGGAAATCTTAAATATTCAACGACAAATTATTTTTGATAAGTCAATTGCGCACTATGAAGCGCATGCTCATCTCCCGTACGCTTCATCAACATTCAACAACAGCGATGAAATAAGAATTGCTGTTCAACATCAAGATTTGTGTCTACTTCCAAGTAAGAGTACACTACATGTGTACGGAAAATTCACAAAGTCTGATGGTACAGCTGTAAGTGCAACTACTCACATGGTCAACATGACAGTCTATCATGTGATTGAAGAAATACGCTACGACCTCAATGGTGTTGAGATCGATCGTAATAAAAATGTTGGTATCACAAGTCTCATGAAAGGATACACATCACTGAGTCCTGCTCAACAAAATACACTCGAGAACTCAGGCTGGATTGTGGGTGAAGCTGTAAATAAATTACACAATGAAAATGGCTACTTAGATGTATCTATACCACTGAGTCTCCTGCTTGGATTTGCTGAAGATTACCATAAAGTTGTCATCAATGCAAAGCATGAATTAATAATAATAAGATCGAATTCTGATTTGAATGGTTACGTTGTGGCCACACCTGCCGCTGGAGCTCATGCTGAAGCTGTTAAAATTACGCTGCAGAAAATCGAGTCGATTGTACCATATTTGACTATGGCTGATAAACAAAAGATTGAAGCTTTAAATTATATCACAAGTGATCCAGCTATCTCAATCAGTTTCCGTGCTCGAGAGCTGTACGAGTATCCTCTATTGCCAAATACTTCGAAGCACATTTGGGCAGTAAGAACTTCTACACAGCTCGAGAAACCACGTTTTGTGATACTTGGATTTCAAACAGCAAGAAAAAATGATGCTACTAAGAATGCCAGCATATTTGATCATTGCAGTATCAGAGATATAAAATTATTTTTAAACTCTCAGAGTTATCCTTATGGGAATTTAAACCTCAACATTGCAAACAATCAATATGCTCTGTTGTATGACATGTATATAAATTTCTAAACTTCTTACTACAACAAAGAACCTGAACCACTGCTAACGAAGGAGAAATTTTTGGAACAAGCACCGCTGTACGTTATCAATTGTTCGAAACAAAACGAATCGATGAAATCTGGACCAGTGGACATGCGTCTGGAATTTGAATCCGCAAATCAATTCCCTGCACAGACATCAGCTTACTGCCTCATAATACATGATCGCATAGTCGAGTATAATCCTATAAGCAGCATCGTACGAAAACTAATATGAAGACTGTTAAATTTGATCCAACACCAGATGTACATCACATGTATGTACGGAGATTCGCACACGAGCAAGCAAAAAGAGGCGAATGGGAACAAGCAGCAAGAGATCGAGAACGATTTAAACAAATAATTAATAAATTAAATATAATTATTGAACCTATATTAATCAATAAACTTACATCTATAAATAAATAAACTTTTATCTATATTGATATATAGTGTTTTTTATTATTTATAACCTAACATATACATTTAAGTCTTACA
The DNA here is from genome assembly GCA_030273425.1 of Microplitis manilae. NCBI lineage: Eukaryota > Metazoa > Arthropoda > Insecta > Hymenoptera > Braconidae > Microplitis > Microplitis manilae. The sequence goes on from CP092727.1 coordinate 7,412,114, forward strand.
TAACCTTAAGTATACTATAGATATTTTTCTTAACTTAAAATGTAGATTTTAGTCTTACATACACTATAGTCTTTTTTCTTAACTTAAAACTATACATTTTAGTCGTACATAACCTCAAATACATAATAAACTATAGTATTTTCCTTAACCTAAAAAATATACATTCTAGTCGTACATAACCTCAAATACATAATAAACTATAGTATTTTCCTTAACCTAAAAAATATACATTCTAGTCGTACATAACCTCGAATACATCATAAACTAAAGTATTTTTTTTTCTTAACCTAAAAAAATATTTATACATTCTAGTCGTACATAACCTCAAACACATAATAAATTATAGATATTTTTCATAACCTAAAACAATGCATTACAGTTAGAGCAATCTTTCTTAAATGGATATGCAAAGCTATCGAGGATATTATCGTTGAATATATAATGATCCCGACACCTTTGATAGCCCATTAATTTTTCATTATTTTTTCGATTTACTGGACTGCATTTTCGAGGATAAATGTATCATCAAGACATGCGATATCTCGATCATCCATACACAATAAATTCTTCAATTTATTGAAGATCTGAACTGACTTTTCGTAGGTTGGTTGAATTCCATAAAAATGCCAAAACCATCTCTTGAACTCTTGGACATTTTGAAATGCGCATAAAGTATCCAATTTCTTCAAATGATAAGCATAATATGGACATTGATGTTTCAAGAAATCATTTTTTTGATAGAATGAGAAAAATCTCATTTTTTCCAAGTGAATAATTGGAACAGCAGTGTCAATTAGACCTTCAAGCAATTTTTTCTTCCATTCACCTTGTACGTAAGAGTATCGTGCATGTTTGACCATAATTTCAAGAATTTCTTTCAATAATTCATACGGTAGCAAACCAGCTATCCGCGATATTAAATGTTGATGTCCACAGTGATCAACACTTTTCTGCATTACTGCAGCATCGATTTGAACCAAAGGTGGTTCAAACAACCAATGTTCACATCTTGCAAGCACATGTGTACCCACTTTATCATAAATATCAGTAGCATACAGTTCTTTCACCACAAATTTGTCATCAGGCATCTTGAAACCCGCAAAATCGATTATTAGGTCCATGCTGTTTGTTAGCGTTAAATAATAGCTTGGTTAGCATAAACGTAGTTTTATAGCAAGCCTGTTCATATTCGCGGCGATCTTTGAAGCTAAGTAATAATTTCTTCCAATGCTTCACTTGTAGATCAATTTCATTCTTTTATTTGGCCAATTTTTTTAATTTTTCTCGTTCTTCATTATGACGATCAAAGTCATTAACGTTGTCGTCGTCCATTGCATCCTCGAAGTCGATCTGCGCATCATGAAAGCATACATCCGTACACACATGGGGTCTGGAAAAAAAGTTTAATTAATTAGTTAATACAATTAAACGACTATAAAGCAGGTTATTATAAAAAAAAATTACTACTGTTACGTTCTGGCTCTAATTAAATTTAAATAAAAATTTTGGAAATTTTTTTTTTGAAGTCTCGAATTATTTATTCGCCACGGTGGGCGAATAAACGGTTCCACACCTTCTTAGAATTACAAATAAATAATAAATTAATAAATCGTTACTTTGTTGGCGATATTATTTTATTCATCACCAACAATGTAACGGAAATCTCTTGCGATAAGAGAGTCGCCGTGGCTCGCGGATAGTCTAAACAGATGACGATGCATGAGACCCGGGCCACGACGATTCTCTCATAGGAAACCTGAGATGCAACGTTAACACTTTGATGAATGTATTTAGTCGAAGAGCAGCAGGATCAGTCAGTTGATCGCGAGATCTCAAAGAGCACGAAACTCTGTACAATTAACTGACTGATTCACCTGTCTCCATCGGTTTTAAGCAATAAAACCTAAATTTAAACCTTTACATAAATCTTTTGTCTAAGAACCTTAAAGGGGCGAGCGCTTACTAGCTGTTCCACCCTTCCTTTGCTCAGAGCGCTAAACAGCAGTTCGGGCTCCTTCATTACCTTTCATAAATACCTTTATGCCTCGAGGCCGACGAAGCAGGAGATCAGGACGTGCCGTACAGCTCGGTCGCGTACTTCAAGTCGTTATCGCGGACCTTACACAAGGTCGACCGAGAGTAAGATCTGAGGAAGTCCTTATCAAGCCGGTAACGTTAGTAATACCGCGAGTGGTTGCCAACGATTCGATTGAGATACCAAAATCCGGTGTTGTCGAGCCGTCGAGCTCGTGTGTTGTTGAGCCTCCGAGCTCATGTGTTGTTGAGCCTCTGAGCTCGTGTGTTGTCGAGCCGTCGAGCTCATGTGTTGTTGAACCATCAGGTTCTGGTGATCTGATCAACCAGTTACAATCACTTGTCCTCGCGGAGGAGTTGAATCCCCAGAGCTCAGTCCGTTCAACCTCAGACGAGGCACCAAGGGAAAACCCGGCCTTTTGGACCGGCATCAGCGACAATTGGCAGCTGATTCCAGTGGACGTTCCATCCGTCCATCCACCCAGCGGAAGCATCCTATTCCACGACCCTCGCTACGGGTATTATTCTGAGGCATATTTCAAGGCCACCGGCAGGGACGAATACGCACCGGCGGAGGAAAAGAAACTACGAAAGAAAGGGATTATTTGGGCCGACTTATGGGGCCCATAATCTCCACCATGGTAAGTCGTTAAACTTTTAGAATAAAATATAAGAAGGTCAACAGCTGACGCACCTGGGGTCTATCGACACCCTAACGACGTCAACCTGGTAAATTTAAAATTATTCTGTCTAATTAATAGATAAGCCAGAATGTAACATTGGTGCTGTGACCAGGATCCTGTTGAGTTTCTTTTATTTTATTATTTATTTTAATTTAAACAAAGTGTTGCTACGGAAATTTTGATAAAAAGTGAACGCGAGTGTTTTTTTCGTATCAGAAGTGTTGAATGTTTTCTCAGAAAATTTATTATTTAAATCTTCGCGGTCACTTCTTATAAACGGGAACGATTTTCGGAATTATTAAATTATTTCCCGTGGAATTTTATTTTATTATTTAAATTGATAAATAAACGACGTATTAACGTATGAAAGTGATTTTATTTTCCGTCGGATCATGATATCAGTAATGAATTTGAATTCTTGCTGTCGGGAAACGCCCGTGAATATGTTGTGATTGTTAATGCTTTATTTTACGGACTTTGTTATAAAACGTTACTGAGTTATTTAATAAATATGATTTGTTTGGAATTCTCAATTGTGGGTTAAGAATCAAAAATTTGTCAAAGCTATCGGGTCTGCACAAAATTGTGTGAAATTGATTATTTTCAATTGAAAAAGTTAATCCATTAATTAAAATCATTTTAATCTTATTAATTAATTTATTTTCCTACTGTTTAGTAATAATTACGATTCCTTTGACAATTTTTTTTATGATCTCATAAATATTCAATAATTAACGCGACAATTGAGAAAGCTTAAACGATCAATAATTTTGCAAAATGGATAAACGTAGACCTACGACAGAGGAGGAACTCCTCGAACTGTCAGAAAAACTAAACGAACAGTGTAAAATGCACGATGATCGGGAAGCAGATCTTGAGGCCCGGGAACGGCTACTTAATGACCGATTAAGTGACCTTTCGGAAAGAGACCAAGCAAATATTGAAAAAGAGACGAAACTGCGTGATATCGAAGCAGAATTACGGAAATTAGAAATTTCTTTCGGAGAACGCGAACTTGAGTTGAAGTCACGCGAGTTAGTAAATCAGGGTGAACCTAATGAGCTTAAGGTCGAGTTTGAGCGTAGGTTACAAGAATTAAAAGATCGTGAAGCAGAATCTAGTCAACTTCTTGAGCAGGCCAAATTAATGCAAACAGAGCGATTAAATAAACGCGAGGCTACGTTAGCTAACCGGGAGCGTGAGTTAACGGAGATCCAGGAAAAACTAAATAAACGGGAACGCGATCTGGTTGAGCGAGAAAACGCGGTAGTTACTCAGGAAAAAGAGATGCGAAATGATTCTAAATTATTACAAACCTGGGCTTCGGAGCTCAAGCAAATGAAAACGGCCGCCGTGACTAAGACACCAAGCGTTATCCAAGAACTCAAGGAGGAAATGTCGCAATTAAGAAGCAACGGGCCGAATGAACTCACATGCAACGCAAACATTACAATCAAGGACGCGTTGTCCTACGTACCTACCTTTGACGGTACTAGCGCCGCAGTTTCGGATTTCATAAGATCGTGTAATCGAGCTTGTTCCATGCTCGCGCCGAGCGCTGAATTCATGTTTTTGACACTTGTACGGCAAAAATTTAAAGGCGACGCTCGGATCGCCGTGGAAAACATGGAATACAGCAATATGAAGGAGTTCGAAAATCTTCTTCTCACTGTCTTTGACCGTCATCGATCTGCGAACCAATGCAAGGCCGAACTAGAAAATATTATCATGCGACCCAAGGAAAATATGGTTTCTTATGTAAACCGCGCTCGTACGATTTATCGCGATATACTTCACGCGGAAACAACCGAAAGGGGTACGCTTCTGGAAGCGGAAAAATTAAAAATTGAAAAAGATGCGATTTCAGCTTTTCTTAATGGCATTCCACCTTTGCTGCAAGTTCAGTGTTTACTCAAGCCACACGATACGCTGGAGCAAACATACGCGTCGTCGATAGCCGCGTTTAAAAATCAGGAAGACAACGCGAAGCGTTTTCAAACACCGGTTGCGGTCACAATAGCTCATATACAAAGTAATCAACCTGACAGGTCTAAGCCACCTAGGCCAGAGCGCCAGGTGGAAAAAAATAGAGATCTTCGCTGTAACTATTGCGATAAACGCGGTCATTTCGAAAGAGATTGCTTGCAGAAAAAAGGATCGAGTAACAACAGTAATAATAAATTTAATAACGATAATAAATTTAATAACAAATACAATAACGTTGACCGGAGAAATCGGAATGACGGTAATAAAAACAAACCTCGCGGTAACGAAAGAAAACCCGAGAAAGACCGCGACGAGTGCCCATGCTGCGGGCAAGTGAATCACAGTTTGGCAAACTGTTTTAAATTTGCAGCGCTTATGCGAACGCGTTATGGGCCGTCGGGAAACTCCAAACTCCCGGGGAAGAACGACGACGGGTCCCGCGGGAGTCCGAAACAAGTTCAAAGCCCGCCGAAAAATCCTTTCGAGGTCGCGCACCAGTCAACGTCGCGACAGTCGTAATTAACTTAAGGAAAACCGAGGTACCAGCAATATTGGTCAAAAGCGATGATATAAAAAATCATTTAACGATCATGCTTGATTCGGGTTCGGAGGTAAATATTATAAAAATTGGTGCGTTAAATAAACCGTAAGGTATCGACGAAGAACATAAATTGGCGCTATTGGGCATAAATAGAGACCCAGTATATACGGTTGGTAAAATCCACGTAGAATTATTCGGTTACGGTATCGAATTTAATGTGGTGGAAGACGACTTCCCCACAGTTCATCCCGCTATTTTGGGTGCGAAATTCTTCAACGAGTATGGCGCTAGATTCTTCTTCAATCGCAAATTATTTACGTTTTACGATGTCGAAATCCCGTTCTTTGAAACGGAAATTGAAAAATTGCCTCCAAGATCTGTTACCGTGATTAAAATTAAAACCACTCCCGATTCATCTGACTATGGCTATGTACCTCGAATATACTGTGCATCCGAACTCGAAATCGGAGGCACATTTGAAACTAATAATAACGGTAGTACGCTCTTACGGGCTTACAATAATTCTAATGCTGAAATTTCTATTCCCAGGCCTGTGGTCGATTTACAATCTTCCTTGTGGCGGGATGAAAGCGATATTACCACTAAATTAAAATCAGTAAATTTAATTAATGATTTTCCATGCGAGCCTCAATCAACTGCTATTGATGCAGATAATTTTGTTGAGCCTATCAGGGCTATTCGTGACTCACGATTATCCAAAGACATTGGGTCGGAAATCGGGGAGGAATTAAAAGGTTCAGGGGTCGTTGAATCAAGGGTATTTACGATCTTTGAAAATAATAAAACGCCAGAGCGGGCACAAGAGGTGACCAACTCCGTGCACGTTACCGAAGATTTGTCGGATCGGCAGCGCATGGAAATCAAAAATCTGATTTTTGAGAATCAAGATTTATTTTATTTATCTGGAGAGAATCTCGGGTCTACAAACGAGATTTTACATCGTATAATAACTACGGATGACCATCCAGTATTTAAGAAACAATATCGCTTTCCTCCCATACATAAGAAGGAGATCTCGAGACAGGTCAGAGAATTGGAAGAAAAGGGTATTATTAGACCCTCAGAATCAGGTTATTGTTCCCCGATTTGGATCGTTCCTAAAAAGGAAGATTCTTTCGGTAATAAGAAATGGCGTATGGTAATCGACTTTCGTGATTTAAACGAAAAAACTTTTACAGTCGTTTACCCTACTCCAAATATTGTCGAAATAATCGACCAAATAGGCGATGCAGAGTACTTTTCAACCTTTGATCTAGCGAGTGGTTTCCACCAAATTAAAATTCACCCAGACGATATACATAAGACAGCTTTTTCTACGCCAAACCAGCATTATGAATTTGTTAGAATGCCGTTTGGGCTGAAAAATGCCCCTCCGACATTTCAAAGATTAATGAACAAGGTTTTGGTGGGACTGCTTGGCAGAGGTGTCTTTGTGTATATGGATGACATAGTCGTTTACTCTAAAACATTTGAAGACCACGTCGCGAAAATCAAAGAGTTGTTTGTTTGTCTCCGTAAAGCGGGTTTGCAACTGCAACCCGATAAATGTAATTTATTTTTAAAAGAAATTAATTATTTGGGACATATAATATCAGGAAACGGTGTTCAACCGGACCCTAAGAAAACCGACGCGGTCGAAAAATTCGCGATACCTACGAATGTTAAAAAGGTTCGGGAATTCTTGGGTTTAACCGGGTATTATAGGAGATTCATTGACAACTACGCGAAAATAAGCAAGCCATTAACCTCCCTGCTACAAAAAGACGTAGTATTCGCTTGGGGTCAGAGTCAATCGGAAGCGTTTGAGACGCTGAAAAAGAAACTTGTAGAGTCGCCGATTTTACAATTTCCGGATTTCTCGCGAGAGTTTATCATCACAACTGATGCTTGTGATTACGGAATCGGAGCGTGTTTAAGCCAAGGAGAAATAAATAAAGATAAACCTGTGTCTTACGCGTCTCGCTTATTAAATTCAGCCGAACGTAACTATTCGACCATTGAAAAGGAAATGCTCGCGATAGTCTACGCGGTGAATAAATTCCGGCCGTACATTTACGGAAGTCAATTCACGTTAGTAACTGACCATAGACCCCTCACATGGGTTAATTCGGTATCATCACCAAACTCTCGAATAGTGAGGTGGCGATTAAGCATGGAAGATTACATGTATAAGGTAGTTTACAAGCCGGGTCGCGTAAATTCAAACGTTGATTCTCTCTCTCGGAATCCGGTTGACGAACCAGAGGAGTTTATTCCTCAAGCACGGGTCGGCCCGATACGGAAATTTGATCCAGATAAAACGGCAACGACTCCAGATGAAACCAGCGAAGATGACTCTACCCCAGGGGCAAAACGGACGCGGAAGCAGTACAATCTTAGACGCAAAGTACGCGTTTTTAACGATCCGGAAAATAATGACACCGAGCCGGAGCACGGGACTCCTCCAGTCCAATTTGTATTTAGACCCCGCGAATGGCCTTCAGCCCCGCCTGTACCAGAACCAAATCAATCGTCCGCAAATGATCATCAATCTGCGAACGATTCTAGCGACGGTGAGGAGGTAGTGGTTTCGGATAACGAAGATCGGAGTCGTCACCATATTATTCCCGACTCGGACGACGAACCAATGATAGAAGACGTGGACGCGGACGACGAAGCAAACGGTAACGAAGATGATTTCGGAGAGGAGCGTCTCCAAACCGATGGAGAAACGTCGGAATCGGAAGACGATAACGTCCAAGGTCGCAAAGACGTGGATCAAGAAGACAGCGATGAGGGAGAGTATGCCCCGGTTCGTCCACGAGCCAGGCGAAAGCATACTACACCCATGACGCGAGAAATAGCTCCGAACGTTCGTGAAACGCGTGATCGGTTGTCAATGCAATCAGATAATGTATTAATATTTACTAATGTAAAAGGGAAACCTCGGGACGAAGGAAGCAAAGAACTTGCTGACGTCTTGGAAATTCCCGCACAACTAACTTTCTGTAGAGCTACGGTAATACCCTACAAGGAAAATAAACGCTGTATAATAGCAGCGCCTAAATACAGAGATACTGACCTCGTATCGGTCGAGGATATCCGAGAGACATTGGCTTCTGTATACAATATAGTAATGGAACTAGGTTTAGAGTCATTTAGTGTGGCAAAAACTAGTAAAATAGATGATATAAATTGGCTGACAATCCAAGAGGAATTAATTGATGCATTTACGGACACTGAGGTTAAAATAACTATTTGTCTTAACCTCGTGCGTATCCCAAATGAGGACGAAAAATTAGAAATTCTAGAGGAATACCACGGTTCAGCCGTGGGAGGTCACAAAGGAATGACCAAAACGTATAAAAGAATACGACAAAATTTTTTCTGGCCTAAAATTAAACAAGATGTCATAAATTATATTCAAAAATGCTTGGATTGTCAACTGAAAAAGTTAATTAGAGTTAAGACAAAGCAGCCAATGGTCCTCACGGATACCCCTGATGCTGGGTTTGACAAAATCGGTTTAGACATTATGTACCCAACGCATACTTCTGCGTCTGGAAATAAGTACATATTAACTATACAGGATCTCCTGACTAAGTTCTCGATGGCCATCGCTTTAGAGCAAGCAACAGCTGTAGATGTAGCACAAGCTTTAGTAAATCGTTGGTTTTGCTACTTCGGGCCTCCTAAGGCCATACTTACTGATCAAGGAACAAACTTCCTTTCGAGTTTACTTAAAAATATTGCTAAAAAGTATAAAATCAAACAATATCATACGTCTGCATATAGACTTCAGAGTAATGGGTCGGTGGAACTTGAAAAATTATATAGGCGAGAATGAAGACTGGGATGAATGCCTAGACATAGCCTCATTTTCATATAATGTAAGCGAACATGAGGGTACAGGATTCACTCCATATCAACTAGTATTCGGGAAATTACCCCGTCTCCCTTCTCGCATACAAACTATTGAAGAACCTAATGAGACATATGCAGGTTATTTAGAGCAATTATTTAGACGTATAAGACAAGCTGAAGTGACTGCCAGTGAGAACTTACATCAGGCTAAAGTTAGGTCAAAATTTTATTACGATAGGAAAATAAATCCACACCAGTTTAAACCTGGAACTAGGGTATTTGTACTATGGGAACCAAGGAAAAGTAAAGGAGACCCGCAGTACACCGGTCCTCATGATGTAATCGCGATCGGTCAAAACGAGACAGCCGAAGTAGATATAGATGGGGTGGTGAAAAGAGTTCACCTCAACAAGTTAAGAATATCTCGTATATAATTTTCAGATGACCGGATGGGTGATACTGCTGGGACTCCTTCCCTTTTCCTTGGGCCTGGTTGGATATGACTGCAGCGGGTCGTCGATGAATATGACTACGCTATCACTGTTGGATGTAGGGGAGTGCAATTTCCCCGCAAGGAAAGCTGAAACCGAAAAGGTAATCGTAAGCCTAATACAACCGGCTGAAATAATTCACGTTCACGTGATCGAGTGTAAGATATTGATAAATAGAGTAGTGCAACGTTGCGGAATGCACTCCCATACATCCTCCGTGTTAAACGGGCGTAGAGAATACTATTTAGATATGGATTATACTAGATGTAAGAAAATGCATGATACAGGTGCAATCTGGCTTTACGATCGAGTCCACATGATCGACTTGAAAATGAACACTACAAACTTTAGACAGGCAATATTAGCCGGTGATCATCATATGGACGGTACGTGCGCGGAAGGTGTCTTTAGTGATTCGTGGGGTACGTGGGAAAAAGTCGTGGTTGACGGGTAATTCGAAATATCTCTTTCCGATTATGAAACAACGCTAAACACTAAAACAAACCAAGTGATTTTAAGATCGGGAACGCGATGCGACGCGCAAAAACTTTCTTGCGTTACCAGTGAAGGTATGACCGCGTTCTGGAGCGAGACTCCAAAAGATTCGTGTTTGATGAAATACGCGTTACTTTACCAGGGATCGGCTACGAGAATAATTGGAGAAGAGGGACATCCAGATGTCTACTCACTCACCACAGAAGATATCACCTTCGCTCTGGCCCAGCGAGGTGAGGTAGAAGTGTGCGGGCATAATGTTATCAAAACGGAGCACCCGAAGCTTTTTATAGTAGTCCTTAAAACCGCGGATTACACCATGCAAATAGAAGCAATTAAGACCGAGGATATGGATATTTTCACGTATGTGAATAGCAAATTTATATACGTCGAAAAATTTATAAGGCAGCAGATACAAAACCTCTACCATGACGTCCTTGTTAGACGTTGTGAGTTAGAGCGTTCAATATTGATGAATGCATTAGCCTTGTCATCACTGGCTCCAGACGAGTTCGGTTATGCGCTTATGAAAAGCCCAGGGTACTATACCACCGTTGCGGGTGAACTGGTGCACATTACAAAGTGTCTACCTGTGCCCGTGCGCGTACGTCAGGACGAACATTATTATCAAGAACTTCCGGTAACGTACAATAATCAAAGTTATTTCCTAGCTCCAAAGTCAAGGATACTCCTGAAAAGAGGTACTATCATCGAGTGCAACGCTATCTTACCCACAGGGTACTTCATTGATGGAGCGTGGTACCACTTGACACCTCAAGGTATTCGGGCACCAACACCACAACAACTTCAACCACTGACAGTCCCGACCTGGAACTATGAAAACCCAGAGCATCTGGCAACATCAGGAATCTACTCTCCGAAAGATTTGGAGAAATTACGTAACCGGATAATGTTTCCGGCTGAGAGACCAGCACTGCTTAATTCCATAGCCATGGGAGCAGCTGGAAGGGACATACCTGCAGGAAGCATCAATGTGCTGGGACTATTTGACGAAGAAGCGTTAGAAAAATTAGCGCTTACCACAGGGCAGAGAATCTGGCGAAGTTTAATTGACTTCGGATCCGTTACCGCTGGCATATTGTCAATTATGTTGGTATTGCGACTTCTGAAGTTCATTTTCGACACGATATTCCATGCTTACGCATTGTATGGCATATGGGGCTGCAGCTTAGTCTTAGTAACAGCAATATGGGACACATTGGCGAATCTCGTACTGCATCACCATCACCGCAGAAGATACGACTTGGATGTAGAGAGTCAAAGAAGCAAGGTTCCCATACCTCGTCCGAGGTCAAGTATATCAATTATAGATGAAGAACCTGAAACTCATAAGTCTGCGCCACCTGAAGAAATAACATATGCAGAGCTAAATCGACAACTCGAAGATCAACCACTGAGGTCCAAACTCCATGAGTGTACAAACAGTGAGATGTTAGCTCGTTTGAGAAACCGTGCGGAAAACCGCGAGTGAACATTGTGAGTAAAAATCGCGAGTTAACGCGAAAGCCAGATTGTGCCAATTTCATATAAACATCTTAGAAATTTAAGAGAACTGTCTTGAATACAATAAATTAATTTTAAGGACTTTAATATCTATTATTATCAGGAAAATTTATATTTCTCAATAATTATACGCAGTATATTAGTACCATATAACTAAAAGGATGTCTACAAACATGAATTTAGGTTTAATTACTTGTTTATTATAAATGCAGATGAATATTGAAGTTGCTAACTGACCTAAGTCGGGAGGTAGCTACCTCATTTTCATTATGAATTTCGACTTAAGCAGTTACTTCTTAAGTAATTTATAAATTACCGCAAAGCGGAAGCATATCTGTACGAATTATATTTAGAATTAATCATTTCAATACCAAACGACCGAGTCGGGAGGTAATTAAAATTATTAGATACTAACGTTTAGTTTCATATTACTAAGTTTATGTAACATTATAAACGTTGTGTCTCAGGTATAGATTTAAATTCAATAGCCTAGAACTTTTCTTTACAGTATTCAAAATTGATTTTAACTTTTGGTTTATATAGAGTCATTTACACATTCAGCTTTGGTTTATATAGAGTGAGTCTCATAATCAATTTAAATTTATATCGAGCCACTTTATTTTAATAGAAGTCGCACCGATTTTATTAAAGCGCCGCGACTTACTTAAGTCGGGAGGTGTTACGTTCTGGCTCTAATTAAATTTAAATAAAAATTTTGGAAATTTTTTTTTTGAAGTCTCGAATTATTTATTCGCCACGGTGGGCGAATAAACGGTTCCACACCTTCTTAGAATTACAAATAAATAATAAATTAATAAATCGTTACTTTGTTGGCGATATTATTTTATTCATCACCAACAATGTAACGGAAATCTCTTGCGATAAGAGAGTCGCCGTGGCTCGCGGATAGTCTAAACAGATGACGATGCATGAGACCCGGGCCACGACGATTCTCTCATAGGAAACCTGAGATGCAACGTTAACACTTTGATGAATGTATTTAGTCGAAGAGCAGCAGGATCAGTCAGTTGATCGCGAGATCTCAAAGAGCACGAAACTCTGTACAATTAACTGACTGATTCACCTGTCTCCATCGGTTTTAAGCAATAAAACCTAAATTTAAACCTTTACATAAATCTTTTGTCTAAGAACCTTAAAGGGGCGAGCGCTTACTAGCTGTTCCACCCTTCCTTTGCTCAGAGCGCTAAACAGCAGTTCGGGCTCCTTCATTACCTTTCATAAATACCTTTATGCCTCGAGGCCGACGAAGCAGGAGATCAGGACGTGCCGTACAGCTCGGTCGCGTACTTCAAGTCGTTATCGCGGACCTTACACAAGGTCGACCGAGAGTAAGATCTGAGGAAGTCCTTATCAAGCCGGTAACGTTAGTAATACCGCGAGTGGTTGCCAACGATTCGATTGAGATACCGAAATCCGGTGTTGTCGAGCCGTCGAGCTCGTGTGTTGTTGAGCCTCCGAGCTCATGTGTTGTTGAGCCTCTGAGCTCGTGTGTTGTCGAGCCGTCGAGCTCATGTGTTGTTGAACCATCAGGTTCTGGTGATCTGATCAACCAGTTACAATCACTTGTCCTCGCGGAGGAGTTGAATCCCCAGAGCTCAGTCCGTTCAACCTCAGACGAGGCACCAAGGGAAAACCCGGCCTTTTGGACCGGCATCAGCGACAATTGGCAGCTGATTCCAGTGGACGTTCCATCCGTCCATCCACCCAGCGGAAGCATCCCATTCCACGACCCTCGCTACGGGTATTATTCTGAGGCATATTTCAAGGCCACCGGCAGGGACGAATACGCACCGGCGGAGGAAAAGAAACTACGAAAGAAAGGGATTATTTGGGCCGACTTATGGGGCCCATAATCTCCACCATGGTAAGTCGTTAAACTTTTAGAATAAAATATAAGAAGGTCAACAGCTGACGCACCTGGGGTCTATCGACACCCTAACGACGTCAACCTGGTAAATTTAAAATTATTCTGTCTAATTAATAGATAAGCCAGAATGTAACACTACATACCTTGACGAACGACTCATAGTGAGTATTTCTCTGCTATACCCTTTTCCAGTTTCACCAACTTTTCCGTAGTTTTTAATAATCTTCTGGATAAAATTCTTCTGTCGTGGCAGCTTATACCCGATGCTTCTAATCGAACACTGTAAATTATTTCCGTGTTTTTTGCGATCGCAATTATATCGTCAATAAATTTACCGATAGACTGAGGAGGAGGCGCGTCACCGAAAAACCCTTCAATAAGATCTTCAAAACTTTCCGCAAAAGGGTAATTATTGCGAAGAAAAATCTTTTCACTTTCAGTTAATTCAGCCATAAATACAAGCTCTGGCACGCAGACTGTTCACTTTAACTCTTCTCAGCGTAGACTGACTATGTGCGAGCTCTCAAGCTCAGCGCTCAGACCAGTGTCCCCTACCACAAACCATAAAACAAGTTCAAACTTGTCGAATGACGTCACAAACAAAGGAAAACCAGTTCAAACCTGTTAGATAACGTCATAAACAAAGGAAAACAAGTCCAGGCTTGTAAGATGACGTAATATTCAAGAAAAAAGTGGGGGGGGGACTAAACCAATAGATGGCGTGCTCATCGTATGCTTCTCGCATTACCCTTACACACCCCAGTTTCAATATATAAAACCAGATGGTGATGTAGATGTACTTTGTGATGACGCTCAAGGCTGATAGACTGGATATCGTCAGCCTTGAGTGCCATCACGAAGTCTTTTTTGTTTCAAAATTTTCTGCTCAAAACAGATTCAAGCGGCATCTAGTCGAAAACGAGCTCAATTTAACCGACTGAGCTATATTATGAGCTCAAAATGGCCTTCATACGCCCAAAAAGTATCGAAAATGAGCTCAAGAATGATTTACAGTGGGTAAAACAGAGATTACCGACTGCTAATACGTGCTTGCTGACTGTCAAATCAGAGTTTACCGACTGCCAATCCAATCACTGTCGGTAAAACAGGCCTTACCGGCCGCTAGTACACAAGTCGTCGACAGGCTACCCTCCATCAGTAATTTAGCACGGACTAGAGGCCACAATCTGTTTTATTGCGGGGGGGGGGGTGAACTTCCCCAGCTCAACTACTACTTCCCGCTGTTTTCGACCTCAAAGACCTCGAAAACAATAGTGTAGATATATTTTCGAGCTCTTTGCACTCGAAAATGCTATCGCATGCAATTGTTTTTTTACGATCTTCTCAAGCTCTAACAAGTTGCCTGTTATGCTGAAGTTTGAAAATTTATATAAGAATCAAGAATTGTTAATAAAGCGGTTTTTAAATTTAATCCCTGATTATGTTCAATAAAATAAATGTATTCAGGTAGAAATCATTGCCAGGGATTCAAATCAAGATTTAAATGAGTTTTGACTCATGTGAGAAACAATCAAATAGGAAATATCCGAGAAAAATACTGAAAACTACGTTTTATCGATTTCATTGATGGTATTATACACTTTAGTAGGTGATGTTATGATTTATCCGGGAAAATAACATCAAATGTTATATTTTTAATTTTTCAACGTTGATATCTTTCGAACTAATCGATCGATTTTGACGTTTGAGGTGGCAATCAGCGCGTTTTATTGAATTCTAGAGCCGATTAAAATTTGAAATCGATCGCGTCAGTCGTTTCGAAAATATTTAGAAAAAACCGTTTTTCACCATTTCTTTTTCCCGCGATAACTCTCGAACGAATTATCCGCTTTTGATGTTTAAGGTGGTAATCGACGCGTTTTTTTCAGTACTAGAGCTGATTAGATTTTAAAGTCGATCGTATGAGTCGTTTCTGAGAAATCAATAAAAAACTAAAAAAAAAATTTTCTTTCCGTAATTCGCAGATGTTTTCGAGTCTATTCGATCGAATGAATTAAAATTTTTAGGAAAGTTGATGGCCAACATGCTCTTTCAATCGCCGCCTTAAACATCCAAATCGGTTCATTAGTTCAAAAGTTACAAAGAGTTTACATACATACACACACACACACTCACACACACACACACACACTATATACACACACTCGAAAATCATTCCGAAAATAGTCAGAATAGCTCCCTAGGACCTCAAAACGTCGACATCTGATTAAAACTCGATTTTCAAAAATCGGGGTGAAAACAATAACTTCCCGAAATATTCGAAAATCCTCGATTTTCTTAGCGGGAAGTTAAAAATAAAAAGTTCAGCATATAAGCTGGACGTAACATCTGTTAGCGCTTTTATAGATAACATTGTTTCATTATATGAGCACAAATAATTAACAGTTTATGATTCACAAACAAACAGAAACGGAAATTCTTTATTCAAAATATCATAGTCAAACTCTCCTATTGATACGTCATATGCATCAACAAAAACCACGGTACCTTGCATTAATTTAGTAGCTAAAAATTATTCAAATTTGACTCCTAAGTGTAATGTAGAGCACTCAACATCTATTCTTGATTTACATGCTGGAAATATTAGGGAACCAGCACCATCTATTCTTCAGAAAAATTAATTTTCCGAGAAAAGTTCATCGGATAATTCTGATATTGACAGCTACCCAATAGCATCGGAGTTAATTTCAACTATGCCTCGCGGGCCAAGTAAGTTTTATTATTAAAGCATACAGTATCGTTTAGATTATACGGGGAAAACGATTTAGATCTGACCAGATATAATCAAATCTGATCAGATAAAATTATATCTTGGCAGATCTATTTATATCTAATCAGATCTAATGTTCAGACATGATCAAATCTCATCATATCTGGCCAACCACTAGTTATCTCTGGTCAGATCTAATCAGATATAATTACATCTGAGCTAGATTCGATATAAGACATGAGTATATCTAGTAACCCGTGAGAAAATTTTCTGATCAAGCCTTATATGACCTGATATGGCCATATCAAAAAATTTGATATATTCATATCTGACCTGATATGATCTGATATGCCCATATATAATTTTTAATATATTCTGATATAGTCTGATATAAAAATTGGCCATATCAAGCCATATCAACTTTATATGTCCATATCAACTTGATATGTCGATATCAGTCTTGATCTGACTTGATATGCTTGTATATAATTTTTTTTATATGTCTTGATATGACCTGATATAACTTGATAAGAGTATATATATTTTAATATGCTTGTCAAAAAAAATCTTGATCAGGTTTGATATGGCTTGATATGCCCTGATATGGGCACGTATACTAGTTTTTTCGAGTTTTCCGTATACATACGTTTGGTAAAATAATTTAGAAATGACCAAATAACGTAACATTGTTCGGAACAACCGATTTTATAATAATCCATAAAATCTTATGGAGTCTGTTAAATATTTTAATTTACCGCATTTATGAATTGTATAAAGTGCACAAACTTTGTTGAAAAATTTTTCCAATAAGCTAACGAGGTCAATTTTTAAATCTCTGAGAGAATTTCAAATTTTCGTAATGAATTTAAATATAAAAAATTGAGATTATGAATTGAAAAAAGTTTAATTATTATTAAATTTTTATGTATACTTTTTTAAAACTTATAAGTTTGAAAATCTTGAACTTTTTTTTTTCTTTTACCAAAAGAAGTAGTTCTTGCCCCGTTACTGGTGGGTATACCGTTAATGGTCTCGTTACTTTTTAAACAATAACAATTGAATATAATACAATTAACCAAATCAATCATTTATCTGATGTCTTTAATTTTCTTAGTTTCAATTTTATCCAAATAGATATAATCAACCGTACATTTCAAGTTCATGATTTGGCAGAGTGGTTAATAGATCAGACTTTGAATCAGAAGTACTCGGGTTCGAACCCATGACCTGGATGGATTTTTTTTTTTTTTTTTTTTTTTTTTTCATGACAATTATTGCATATACAACGTTACAAAGTTATACACAATTTTATAAAATTATCTATAAATTCAGTTCCCGAGATAAAAATGTTATTCTCACTACATATAGTTTGATATGTCCATATCAGAACATATCAAATCTTATCTGTACATATATTTTCTGATATGGCCAATTTCCATATCAGGCCTGATATGAACCACTGAAATCAAGCCATATCAGGCCATATCAGAAAATTTTTTCACGGGAAGATCTGCGTATATCTTGTAAGATCTGACCAGATATAACTACATTGAACTACATACGACATTTAACATAATCAGATGTTATTATATCTGCTCAGATATAATCATGTATACATTGTTTATTTATTAAACATTGTTCATATCTAGTTATTTACACTCACGAGATCAAATACGTTGGTCAGCGCAGTGGATAGCATTAAAGACTTTGAATCGGAAGAATGCAAATTCGAGAGAAAATCGAAGATTTTCTCTTCCTATATTTATTATTTATTGTGGCTTTTTCGCCGAGTACGAACCCAAACGCCTTTGAGCTTGGGACATTGCATTTATAAATTGATCAACAGAGAGAAAAGATATTGAAATTGTCTCTCATTTACCTTAGAAGATTCTTTCTTCTACCACGGCAGGCTTTTATCCCTCCAGAACTTTGCAGCTCACTCGGCATCCTTCTAAAGAATTTGGCTGCTGTTATAGGATTAAATTTCATGTGCTACTGTTGAAAATTGCTATATTAAATAATAAACTGAATAATTCATATAAAAAATTTAACACATGTGCGTTTTCAAAAATAAGATAAAATATTGTAAAATATAATTCTTTCTCTTCAAACTAAACACTTTAGCTCTGCGCTACTCACAACATCACCCGTGTACCGACTTTTATGACCGTCGCGGGTTTGGGGCCATAAAAGTTGATCCTCTCTGTACACAGCGCGAGCCTTTCACCCACATACGCAGCTCTTCTACGCGAACATTTGGTCGCCAGATTTCATTCTTTTCTTTTATACATAGCATTTTTTATTTTAAATAAGTTTACAGAACTTTTTCACGCTCACAAGAAAATGGAAAATCTAACAACTTCGAAACCAGTTTTCGAACCTTTTTTTTCATCATGCTGGTGGTCTGCATCAACTCGTTGTCGTTATTACCAGTAGTCTCTCTGGACTTCTGCTACTGAGCACATCGAGTGTCTCCATCCTTACCAATTTGCCAGACCTTACTTGATGCATTAAAAAAGGCAGTGTTTCAGTTCTAATCAATTTCAGTTTCCCAAGCATTTTATCAATGGTTATTTGCTGTCACGGATTCCAACGCAACGGCAGTTATGTGTGTTCAATCCACTTTGTGTCATACTCCTGCTCAGCTATCAACAATAGTTAAGGATCAAGTACACAGAATCCTGAGCAAGCAACAGGTCTCGATCAGTTCGGCTTGTCACGGTCTACCAGATCTCAATCACAAGACTCAGGTCTAAGTAAAGCATAACCTGGGTTACGTTTGATATGTAAACAGATCCAACCACTAGTCTATCTATCATCTTGTCAACACTCTGACAGTCTTCGGGTTGCGCTATAATGACTGACCTATGACTGCTCTCACAAGGCTTTATCAGAAAGGTCCTTGGTCCTACGTGACTGGGACGCAGCCTTGTGACCCGTCAATGACTATAGTGGACCAGGTCTACTCTGGCGAATCCTTTCCTACTTGGGTGATTTCTCCTATCTGATTGTACCATAATGGCTGATCTAAATCTCAGTCACCAAGGCCAGAATCAGAAAGGTCCCTGGTCTCACGTGACCGGGACACTACTTGGTCCCACATAACCGAGGCACCGTCTGGTCTCACGTGACCTGGACAGCGCCTGGTGACTCTCAGCGATTATGGTGGATCCATTTAATCTAAATATACGTTTCAAGAGATCCTTATAAACTCTATACTGGACCAACCCATTTGTAATCTACTCTCACTCGTCATAAGCTTCTTGGAAGAACACTTTCTGGTTCACAAGAAGCTTGACATGACTTTCTGACTATCAAGCTGTCACATTGATACTCCTCCAACCTCCGAATAACCCACTAACACCGCATTTATTTCCAACAGTCGCTGTCTACTTACCGTTAACTAGCCAGTGCGAGATTTGAACGAACACACACGAGATTTGAACGAGAGCGTACAAAAATTACCAGCAATCCACATCATCACTTGCTCATCAGATCGAGATCCAGGACCTGATCACTTTCTCCAGAAGGAGCCGCTTCAGTCTTGGAATAAATAAATCTTTTGCTGTCTTATCTTTAAAATTAGAGGACAAATTGAAGAAATTCGTGTAAGTAATAATATTTATTAATCCTGAAATTAGCAGACATTTAAGAATAATTTGGTTCAATTTAAAAAATAAATTATTACTAAAAACTCTTTTTTGAAAAAGTGACACTCATAAGTTTTCAAAATTTTGACTCGTGAAATTTTGTTTTATTTTTCTAATAGTAATTTACTTGTTAAAAATAATCCCTAAAAATTTGCCTGATGTCTGCTAATTTATCCACCATTATTATTTACCACTTTTTCTTTTGAAGTGAATTTTAATAACATTTCTTTATCTTACATTCTAGTTTAACAACAGATGAGTTAAAATCATACGCGGATGTGATTGTACATCATTTTCCGACTGAAGAGACTGAAACTTATTTTATACCACCTCAGAATACGAAAAAAAACAGAATATCGGCCTTAGGAAAACTGTCGGTTAGTTATAACAATGCGAAAGGATGATTGAGAGAAGACTGCTTGCTAGAAAGGAAAATAAGTGAGAGTAAAGATGAACCTTAAGCAGTTTTTTTTTGCTAATTAGTTGAAATATTATGTCATACTTTTTTCTCATATATATTATAATTTATATATTGTAAAACCATATTATAAATTATTTTTTCTCCTTTAGATCAAATGAATGTTAAGATTCAAAGATTAAAGGCTGAGATAATACTTTGGCTTCATGATTTATTAAAGTTATGGATTGAAACTTTTGAAGCCCGACAAGACTATTTTAAAACTAATAATCAGTCACCTCTTTTGTATTACCAAGAGTTTCCGCATCTCCAACCAAACGACAAAAAACATTTGGCATTATAAAAAAAAAAAAATAATTCATTATTAAAATTAATAAATACGTAATTTATAAGTATTTCAAATTACTGATTAAAAGTGATTTTGAACGATTATATCCGGGTCATGGTAATTTGTTTGCTAAACGTTTACCCTTAGTGAAAACAAAATTAATTTCACTTCTAAATGCTGCTTAAAATACTAAAGGTGAAAATAAATTTTTTTAACAATAGTCCCTAAATGAGATTCACGCCACTATATAATTGTTTATAACTGAGCATTATTATAAAACTATAATATTATAACTACTTGACATTATGATTTTGACTTTTTATTTTTTGTTAAAATCACCAGACTGTGGTAATTTTGAATTTACTGCCATGCATCATTTCCATTGGGTAAGAAGGAAGGCCGAAAAAAAATGAATTGAACGATGCTCTAGAATATATTGGAGATTCTGAAGCAAGTAAAGAAGAAGCTGCACCAGTCAACTTGGTCAATACCCGAAAAACTGATTCACTATTGTTGTGCCAGTAAAATCGAGTCAATAATTAATATAAAAAATATGATCAATTATGTGATATTTATTCATTATTTGATATTTGTAGGTAAACAAAACGATTTAGGCCGAACATAATATATTAGCTAGCTGGCTACAAAAAACAAACGAATCTTTACAGCCCACTATTTTAGTCAAGGGAAGTTTAATAGATATTCAATCTATAAAAGTTATAATTGATGAAACAACGTATTCTGTCGACTCATACGTTGAAGCTGTTGATCTATACTTTAAGATGTTTTTGTACTTGACTATACATAACCACATTCTGCGGCAAGTTTATGGAATTGTATTCAATGGAAATTTAATGGGATTAAGAGTAGCAAATTATCACCTTCAAGTTTTGCAATCTATGGTACTTTAAAACCGTAATTTTCTTAGGATAACTTGTCATATGATAAAACAGATAAGCTATTGAATATAATTTAACTATTGTCAACGTTTTAAGTTTTAAATAACTTTTAATATAAATTTTTATTGTAATTAACTGATAAGAATATTGATAATTAATAGTAATTTATAAAAGAATATCGTGTTTAAAGAAAAATGCTTAATTAAAAAAATTAATTGAATACAACCGGGCACCAGTTTAACTAGAACGATCATATTAAACATTACG
Organism: Microplitis manilae; assembly: GCA_030273425.1. Taxonomy (NCBI): domain Eukaryota; kingdom Metazoa; phylum Arthropoda; class Insecta; order Hymenoptera; family Braconidae; genus Microplitis; species Microplitis manilae. The sequence continues at coordinate 7,433,913 of CP092727.1, forward strand.
TCAAGAATATTGTTTCAAGTGAAAATATTACGGGAATCATAAAAAAATTTCAACATAGATTCTAAACAATTTTTTTTAAATATTCTATCAAATAACAGATATTGTTACTCTAAAATAATGTTGCCGAACATGCAGTGCCGTTCGTTTTGAATCTTTTCAATTTGAATGATATGCCGAGAAACAAAATTCAATCTATTATTTCTCTAACCACCGAGTTAATAAAGAAAATTTTTACTACCTCATCAGAAAATATCGAACTAATGATAGGCTCAAAAACTGATAATTTGGAATTAGTAAAATATTAAATCGACTAAGTATTTAAAGAGATGCCCGATTCTTTTGAAAAAATAAAATCTGAGTGGAAGCAATTTAAATGTTTTAAATGAAACTTTAAGAGGGGGGGGGGGTTAAGCGTGAAAAAAACAATGTATTTACAAATTTTTTTGAGGTGTATGGAATGAGCAAGTTTATCAAAACTTTTTGAGTACATTATTAAGTATGGATTCAACAACATTAAGTAATTTTTTCATGCGAAAATATCCACAAACAAGTCGGTGACGGACTTTTTTCAAGAACGTCTTTTGAAACAGACGATTTGCGGTGAGCACTGTATCTTAGCTGGAAATTATCCGACATAAAAAACAATTGAAATTTAATCAACGCATTATTGAATCCTCCCTCTAACGTTCTTTGATAATTTTTTTTTTTTTTTCATTTTTTAAATTTTTGTGACGATTTTGAGTAAAGAAAGCTAGTTTTTACGAAAATTTGCGCCAATTTGTCGGTGGAAATCTCCCGTGATGTAAAAAAAATTCTAAAACTTAACGTTGAAGAAAGTCACTTCATACGTAGAAAATGTGTACCAAGTTTGAAATGAATCAGTAATGTAGTTTTTAAATAGCAGTGCTCACGGACATTGAAAAGGTAGTTTCCGGGAAAATGCGTTTAAAGTTTTAGAAAAAAAAACGTAAAATAATCATTTTTCTTTAACTTAGTTGATGAGAGGGCAAAAAATTTCCCTGAGACAAGAAGGCCCCCCTAAAAATTTGATTGAAAAAAACTTAGGGGAGGGTAACGTAAGGGTTGCTCTGATTAACTTCAAATTTTAAGACAATATTCTTGAAATATTTAATTATAAAAAATGCTAACCTCTACCCCCCCCCCCCCTTAATTATGCCAGAGTCATAAGAGATCAGTGAAAGATATGAATACCAAAACATAGACGGTTCAAATAATCTAGTTCCTGCAGGAACAACGAGAATATTTTTACATGTACTCAGAGAAAAATCTGGCATAAGCGACTAGAAAATTCCAGTAAAAAAATACCTCAACTATATTTTTAAGTTGACAATACCAGTCGCGTTGAATTGACTGTATTATAGTTGATGCAACTAAGTTAAGATAATTCAAGAAACCCGTAACTTTACTATATTTATTTGTTATTCAGACTGAATATACTTAGTTAAATCGAAAATGTATAGCCTGTTACAAATACTAGCTAAATTCGATACGCAGACAAAATATTTTTAGTTCAGTCAATTATTTTGACGTTGTTAAAACAAGTGAATAATATTGGTTGTTTCAAATATCATCCTAAAGTAGTAGTTATAATTTATTTTTAAAAAAATTTTCTTTAATTTATGTTTATGAGTATACTTCAGAGAAATGTGAATTGTTACAGCAACTATCAAGTTGACTATCAATTTGAAGCTTTCATGTATCTAAACACAGTAATTTAATGCTTTGATTGAGGTTTTTTAAATATTGCAACTCAAATTTCTTTGAGTAAAATTTTGGGGAGGTGAGAAAAAGCATATAAAAAAAATCGGTCTGTCGGTTGACCCTGCGGGCCAGCCCCAAAACTTCCCGCGTATTTCGAGCTCCTTGAGCTCGAAAAATTGTAGTAGATACATTTTCGAGCTCTTCGAGCTCGAAAATACTTTTGTATGCTTTTGTTTTCAAAAAATAACGTTTTTTACAATTTTTTCTACAACGATATTTCTCGAACGAATGAACCGATTGAGACGTTTAAGGTGGCAGTCGACGCGTTTCATTGAGTTCTATAACTGATTAAATTTTGAAATTGATTCATCGAGTCATTTTTGAGAAATTTTCAAAATACTAAAAAAATTTTTTTCTTTTAATTCTTTCGACAACGGTTTCTCTTGAAAGAATTAACTGATTTCGATGTTTGAGGTGGCATTCGACGCGGCTTATGAATCTCCAGCGCCCAGTCCATTTTGGAATTAATCCATCGAGCCCGTTAAAAGTTATCCAAAAAAAACATTTTTGAAAAAAGTTTATTTTTGGAATATCTTCGAACGAGCCCTACCGATCAAGCTCAATTTTTTTTCAGCTTCAAGATATTGAAAAACTGAGTCGAATGACACCTTGACGATCAAAATCGGTTCATCCGTTCAGAAGTTATAGATATTTACATACGTACGTACGTACATAGGTACGTACATACATACATACATACACTCGGACATCATCGTGAAATTAGTCAAAATAGCTTCCTAGGACCTCAAAACGTCGACATCTGTTGGAATTTCGATTTTCACAAATCGGACTGAAACCAATAACTTCCCGAATTTTTGAAAATTTGCAATTTTCTTAGCGGGAAGTTAAAAATAATCAACTTTTTTTTTATGCAAGGTATATATTAACTCAGTTTAGATTTTTTGATATCGATTTTCTATCTATTAATATATTTATGTTGCAAAAATTTGTAATTGTTACTTATGATATTGTCACGATCGAAGAGAGTGAAGGCGACGGGCGAAAGTTACCTTAAAGTCTTACCTTAAAGTTGCTATGACTTAACCTACCAGCACTCGAATGCCAGAGAAAAGGACAGTAAATGAAAAGACAAATGTATACAAAATGTAAGACAAATGTATACAAAAACATGTCTAGTATATTGACAGATTAAATTTTACAGAATATTATAATAATGAACTTACCCCAATGAGTTGATATACCTGCACACACACTCACTTCAGATTCACCAATTTGAATCTGTGTACGCAGATTTTTATAATGTTTTATGATAGTAATTAATTGAGATTCGCAGTTTGAATCATTTCACGAGAATGCTATGCACGCTGAACTGATGGGCCGGCTTCGCTTTCTAGTGAATTTACGATGATATATATATATATATATATATATATATATATATATATATATATATATATATATATATATATATATATCTATATATATTTAACGTACCATAAAAAAATTCAAATAAGTATAAAATACTTTACTATTAAAAAATAAAAAAAAAAACTATTTTTTAAAAAAACCGTACATAACTATCCTAAATATATTTAAAATTAATAAAATATTATTTATATAATAATCTAAATATAATTTATAAAAGTCTAATGTTAAAAAAACTACTCGTTAATCTGACAGTTCTTCAATGCCTTCATCAGAGCTTATCTTTGTCGTCATCATCAGGCCAATAGATTCGAAGGGGCCCATTATTTGCAACAGGTCCCTGCGTCAGTAGGTTCGGGCTTTCAAAATATATCCTGTCTGGATCGTCTACGTGTCGAAACCACCAGCACATGGCCTCCGGACATATATCCAATTCAACTGTCACCCCACCAAGCGTGAAAATGATCCCATGAGGATCCTCAATACCTGGCTGTACGAGAGCAGCAATTTCAACAGCGATTGAGTCCTGCAAATCTTGGTCCACCCAAAAAATATTGAGATATAGAATTAACTTACCATTCTTAGCGTCAGCTATAGAAAGTGGAGGAAGTTCCATTCCATATACCCGCTTAAACTCAGGAAACTGCTCCATTATCAGGTTAGGGCTAAATGTGTAAAAGTGTGGTGATATTATAAGGTCCCCGGGTTTTGAAAACCACCAATACAGAAGCGCATCACACAATCGTAAGATCGTGGGTACACCACTTACAGTGACCATAGCCCGATCGAGTTGCTGATCCGATGCAATAGTTTCCCGCAAGGTCTGCAAAATAACCCGCCAAATAAACCCTATTGGATGGACAGTCCACTCATTCGGGAAAATATATCCATAGGATATTCCGTTGATCATATTGAATCTGTAACACAAACAATAACAATAACAGTAAAAAAAATAATAGTACTTTTTTATCAAATTCTTTTATCAATCTTAAAGAAACTTACATTTTATTTTTTATTCGAACCTGTAAAATCAAAAAGGATTACTATGCTAATTTACCATTACATGAAGTGGTACTGGAATAACAATAAAATAGATACTTACAATTCTCAAGATTAGGATGATGACGACAACGACGACGACGACGAAGATTCTTATTTAATATTTGATCTATAAAAAAAAAACGTAAAAAAATCACAACCAAAACTTTATCTAGATATTCACAATTCACATATACTTACGTTTTGGATGAAAAAAATTCATAAAAACTTAAGAATATTATATATTAAAATGAGAAAAAATTCTACGAGCACTACACTCTTGAACTGTAGAAACGGTTATGAACTTAAATCGAGCTGGAAGAAAGCATTCTTTGATTTGTCAGCAAGTGTGAAAAACCAAAACATACCCATAATACACACTTATAAGAGAGACTATGAACATTTAGGCCCCCACATAGGGTACAGCACTCCGGAATACACGAGTCAAACGAACCGCATGTTGAACTGTTTTTCATAAAACATTTTCTTCTAAATTATCAAAGAATAAATATTAATAATGCTAAACCATATTACTCGAAATCTCATTGAACAAATAATAATAAAAAATTATCCTAACATGCACTTTCAATTTCTTAAGATTTGAATTATCGGTTTACTTACTGGAGCTTAATCTTGCAGAATCAAATTAATTAATTACGAATAACAAACTATTTAATTTTAACACTCAGATAATAATACATAAAAAATACCTCAAGGTATAAGTTCAGTATAAAACTCAAGATATTGTCAACAAGTGTTAAAACCAAAAACAAGCCTATAATGCACATTTGAGCGAGAGAGAACCCCAAGCCTTACCATAGAGCGTCTCACTCTGACATATACAGGTCAAACACACCACAAGTTGAAGGACTTTTTTACGGGAATTCTCTTAAAGAAAAATTTTCTGTTTCAAACTCATACATGTACAATAGAAGAAAAATTATTTGTACATAAGTTAAAAAAATTTAATTTTACACCCATTTTTTTAAAATAAACGTTAAAAATTTTATTTATAGATTAGTTATAAAAAACAATTATAATAATAATACTATCAACAATAAAGTTAATGATGTAATCTTAAGTTAAGAAGGCTAAACTAAAAAGAAAAAAAAGTCCCAGACTTCATTTAACATTATATAAATAATAATTATTACAATAAAACTTAAAAAAATAAACGGGTTACACATCCTTTTGATCGGAAAGGATGACTGTATCAGCATTATCATCATTATCAACATTATATGCATCCTCAGGATCTGAGAGGATAACAGTCTCAGCATCCTCAGAGCCATGAATGTCTTCCTCCGTAACAGCATCAACAATACGATTGTGAAATAATTCCTGTTCCCACTCAGATGCTGCTGCACCCAAAGTATAGAAAATTGGTGAAATAAACCCATATGCGATTACATAATCTCGAGCATCCTGGGATCCATCCCTGAGCCTAAAGTGCCACGTGACCTTTTCGTCATTGATCTCCAATGAAGCCTCCTCATCGAAAAAGGTGACAATGGAATCTTTGATCGGTTCATTTGCCGAGATTCGATTCCACAACTGAGGCTCGATAAAATACCTCACCTCTTCCACTGAGAAGCTCTGAACCCAGTGCTTCGGGAATAACAACACATATCGGATCATTAATCATTTAGATTATTATCTGTAATAATATATATATATATATATATATATATATATATATATATATATATATATATATATATATATTTATTGTATAGGGCTTATGAAGACATTTTCTTTTACGGTCTGGGGTTATTGAGGACTTTTAGGGCTTTCGCGGACGTCCGCAATAAATCCACATACCGAGAGAACTATTGCGGACCGTCCGCGTTAGGTTCATTCTTTGTATAGGGTATTTGCAGACTGTCCGCAATACGTGTGTATATATATGTAGATTTTTGCGGACATTCGGCATTAGGTTCAATCTTTGTACAGGGTATATGCGGACTATCTAAAACACTGTGATACTTTGTACAGGGCTTTTGCAGACCTTTTTCGATAATAATTACTTTTCTTATGGGTTTTTGCGGACGTCCGCAATAAGTTTTCATTTTGTACGGGGCTTTTGAGGACTACATAGATATCTGTCACTTCTTATCAGGCGTAACAATAGTTCACATATGCTACGTTCAGTCATGATCTAAATATCGCGTACACTATTTATATAGATAGTTAAATGAATTACTAAACAGTGCCTTAATCAATTCATCATAAATAGTGCGGGCTCATCTAAAAATGAGCAAAAAATTTAGACTTCTACACTTACGTTGTAGAATCTATATCAATTTCTGTAAAGATTTAATAAATCGTTTGATCATGACACCAGGATAAAAATTCTACTTTTCTGACTTAATTAAGGATTGAAAGTTCTATCGCTTTTGTTGAGTATTTATTAGGGTGCATAATTTCGGAGCAACTATTTTCTTTAAGTACATGTGGAAAATCATAGTTCATTACAAAAAAAAAGTTTCCGGAATAAAAAATTATGTGTCGATTACAGATCTAGCTTACTGAAAAATTCGATTTCCCATTTAATTAACACGGGTAAATTTTTATAATGCTTTGAGTATTTTTAGTTCCCTAGCACATCAATAGATTATATAGACTCATGAATATTGATTTAAAAAATAGGACGTTCAACAAAAAGTCACAAGTTCGAGATCTTCTTATTTCCGGCGAATCTATCAGACTTATCACAAAATGTTATAAACTCTTTTTGTTTACAATTTTTTATTCTCTACAAATTATTACGTGTCAAGTCTTTTCAAATTCCTGATGGTTTTCTAGTTATTTTCATTTCAATGTCGAGTTCATAAAATCGTTCAGAACGATACTTTTTTGAGAGCTTGAAATTAAAATCACCAGAGAACAATACGGAATACAAAAAAAAATTTGACTGATGATAATTTGTAGAAAATAAAAGTGTAATCAAAAAAAAACTCTATAAAATTTTGTTATAGGTCTGATAGTTTCGCCAAGAAAGTGAGACGATCTCTAACTTTACCTCAAGCTCTGATAACTTTTGAACAGATGGATTTATCGAAAAATGATAAGAGATTCGTTTTGTAGAACGTACAATTTCCTACGGTCAAATGAATTGGTCTATTCGATCTATTGATATGTTGACAAGTTAAAAACACTGAAAACTTGAAAAAAAAAAGTTTTCCGTGTTATTTAAAAGGAAAATAAATTTTTTAATGAACTAGGTCTATAATCAACATAGAACTTTTTTTCTTGCGGTGAAATATTTTTTTTTTTTGTGTTGAAATATGATTTTTTCCACACCCAGGCTAGTATTTATATACCTATATTAATCTGTAATCATTAATTATTAATATTCTTCATATTCTGTATATTTTTGTAGATCTACTTCATTTAATATTACTTATAAATTATATGTGATACTCGTATATTTATCACATTTACTGTTATTTATAAATTGTACTCAATATTATAGACCTCTAACGGACCGTTTTTTCTATATAATAATAAGCATCCAAACATTAAATATTGGAAAAAAAAACAAATTTTTCTATTTTTAAACGTATAAAAATAGCTGTATCAAAAATTTCAAATCATATAAACAATTACGTTAGTTTAAAATTTGTAATTGTTTTATCAACTACTACCACGGTGTCAAAAATTCAGTTTGATTTTTAGAATTCATTTTTTTATGTGATCCTCGATCAAAACTCCGGTCGCCTTGAAGGTCACATCAAAATTGACATGAAAAACTAAAAATTGGCACAAGATGTTTTTTTTTTGCAATTCAAAAGAGTTCCAAAGCACATAACAATCAGAATTAAAAAATGGCCTAATAAGGCTCATTCTCATCAACATAGACCTACGATCATTATATCGAGCGTACATTAAATTTTATGTATAAAAATCGACACTGAGGAGTTATTACTTTTAATCAAAAATATTTCTCATTGAATTGTATCTTATGCACGAAAGTTTAAAATTTTTTTTATCATAACAATTTGTGTCATTAAAATAATTATAATAATAACCTCAATACAATAAATATAAAATTATATTGTAAAATCAATAAAATTGACAAACTAAAAAAATTCAGATCATGTTCTCAACTTGAAAATTTTAATTTGTTTTATATTTATTGCACTCAATGCCAAACGCAATCACATAATAATATTTTTACATTTGTCGCTTGTACATGAATGAAGATTTTTACGGATGATCGGCATAAGATTCATTTGTTGTACAGGGTATACGCGGACTATGGAAAACACTAATACTTTGTACAGGGCTTTTGCGGACCTTTTTCAATTATAATTACTTTTCATATGGGGTTTTCGCGGACGTCCGCAATAAGTTTTTATTTTGTACGGGGCTTTTGAGGACTGCATAGATATCGATCACTTTCTATCAGGAATAAGGAAAGTTCACAAATCTCATGTTCACTTATGACCCAAATATCGAGCGCACTATTCATATAGATAAATTAATGAATTACTAGACTTAATCAATTCATCATAAATAGTGCGGCCTAATTAAAACATGAACAAAAAAGTTTAGATTTTGTAAGGCAGAAAATGACGATTTAGAATCAATATCAATTGCCGTGAAGATTTAATAAGCCGTTTGATCATGACACCAGGACTAAAATTTCACTTTGCAGACTTAACAAAGTATTCAAGTTTCTACTCCGTTTGTTGATCATTTATGTATCTATATTTATCTGTAATAATAAATTGCTAATATTATCTATATTTTATATTTTTCCATAGATCTATTATACTTACTATTATTTATAAATTATATATAATACTCGTATGTTATCACAAACTGTTATTTACGAATTGTACGTGATATTATACAATTTTGAGGGACAATTTTTCTCTATATAATATGCATCTAAAAATTAAAAATTAGAAAAAAATACAATAAAACAAAAAAAAAACAAAGAAATCAAATTTTTATTTTTAAACGTATAGAAATAGTTGAAACAAAAATTTCTAATCATATGAACAACGACCTTAGTGTATAATTTTAAATTTTTTTATCAACTACTACCACGGTGTCAAAAATTCAGTTTGATTTTTAGAATCCATTTTTTTATGTGATCCTCGATCAAAACTCCGGTCGCCTTGAAGGTCACATCAAAATTGACATGAAAAACTAAAAATTGGCACAAGACGTTTTTTTTTTGCAATTCGAATGAGTTCTAAAGCACATAACAATCAGAATTAAAAAATGGCCTAATAACGGTCATCCTCATCAACATAGGCCTACGATCATTATATTGAACGTACATTAAATTTTATGTATAAAAATCGACACTGAGGAGTTATTACTTTTTTAATCAAAAATATTTCTCATTGAATTGTATCTTATGCACGAAAGTTTAAAATTTTTTATCATAACAATTTGTGTCATTAAAATAATTATAATAATAACCTCAATACAATAAATATAAAATTATATTGTAAAATCAATAAAATTGACAAACTAAAAAAATTCAGATCATGTTCTCAACTTGAAAATTTTAATTTGTTTTATATTTATCGCACTCAATGCCAAACGCAATCACATAATAATATTTTTACATTTGTCGCTTGTACATGAATGAAGATTTTTACGGATGATCGGCATAAGATTCATTTTTTGTACAGGGTATACGCGGACTATGGAAAACACTAATACTTTGTACAGGGCTTTTGCGGACCCTATTCAATTATAATTACTTTTCTTATGGGTTTTTGCGGACGTCCACAATAAGGTTTCATTTTGTACGGGGCTTTTGAGGACTGCATAGACCCTAACAGCACAGCTTGCTTGAGCAAATGTTTTGTTCAATTTTTCTTCGAATTTCCGTCAACTTAGGGCTTTCCAATTCTCAACGACAAGTTGCATGCAATTTGCTATTGAATTTGAAATAAATTTAATGCCCGAATTACAATGCAAATTAACTTCAAAAGTTGATAAGAAAAAAATTGTCTTTAATTTTCGCGCAAATTTAATGTCAATTTATCGTTAATTTGACTTAAAAAACTGTTAAGTATATTTTTACGCTCAAATTGTAGACAATTTTATGGATAAATTTGCTTACCTTCTGAAATGGTAAAAATGAACATTATCGACCGTTTTTTTTCGTACAAGTTTACCTTCAAATTAAAGGAAAATTAACCGTAAATTCTTATTTTCAACTTTTGCTGTGAAATTGTCCGAAAATTCAGGCAGTAAATTCAGGTAATTTCAACATTAAATTACCGTCAATTTCAACGCAAAGTGGCTATTAGGGTATACGCGGGCTCTTATGGTTGTTTTTATTCAATTTTACCGGAAATCAGTAATTTGTAAAAACTTGACCTAAAAAAAAAAACAACTTTTTATTCGATAATTTGATACCTAAAGCATATAATAAAAAAGTTTTGGAATGGTTTATAACACGGTTTTTGAAATAAATTTTTGAGTATTGTGATTAATAATCTGTCTTTGTTTTGAGACGGACACTTTCTCTCTACCATGTCTACTAGAGAAAAATGGCGGCTTCATTGTACGCGCTAAATTTGAAATTTTTACGAAGTGAATCTTCGAATTTGCTTCATTATATCAATAATATTATTGAATTCTAATTCCACAGTTAAACATTCTTTATTTTTTCAAATATTTATAGTTTTAAGATGATAATAATTATGGAAATAATACATATATCATTTAAAATTATTTACATAAATACAGTTGGCATACTTTATGCTGGAGTCATATTTACTTATTTAAAGAGTAAATAAATATGACATGTTGAAAGATTCTAGTAACTACTGTAAGGATTTATGTCAGTTGTTATAACCTCGAACTATTCTAGGTCTAATTAATGTAATTTATATAAATTTTATAATTATAATTATCTAACTTTAATACATATTGATTTAATATTAATTTTAATGATAATTAATGAAAACAGTTGTTTCATTACTTGTAAAAAAAAAAAATATTTTTTTTTAACTTGGGAATGCGAATACCAAACTACCTTAAATATGATAGTCATGATTTATTTTTAATTTTGTAACTGTCGAAATAGCCAGTTGAGTTCAACCAATAGTCGAATTAAAGCCATTTAATTTTATGTGTATGGAAGATGAAAAATTGAGGTAGAAGAAATTGTCCGATGACAACTCTGTAGATGATCAACAACCCTAATAGCACAGTTTGCGTTAGCAACAGTTTACTGACAAAAGTTTCCTGGAATTTTTCGTCAAATGTGCGTCAACTTCGGACTTTTTAATTTTTTACGACAATTTGTGTAGAAATTGCTATTCAATTTGATGTAAATATGCCAACCAAATTAGAATGCAAATTTACTTCAAAAGTTAACTAGAAAAAAGTTGTCAATTTTTAGGTAAATTTTATGTTAATTTATTGTTACTTCGACGTGAAAAATTGTAATGTATTTTTTTACCGTCGAATTGTACACACATTAATGTATAAATTTGCTTAATTATTGAAATGATAGGAATAAACATTACCGACTTTTTTTATTGTAAAAAGTTTCCTCTAAATTAAAGAAAAATTAACCGCTAATTTTTTTTTTTTTTTCAACTTTTGCTGTCTAATTGTCAGCGAATTTGGGGTGCAAATTACAGGCAATTTGAAAGTAAAACTACAGTCAATTTCAAGCTAAAGTGGCTATTAAGGATTTTAACTCAGAAATTGGAATAAAGCATTTGACATCTCGATGACGTCTACCCAGTAAACACATTTACGTAAATGTGACGTCAGAGGGACGTTACGCTATGTCCTGATTTACGTAAGATATAAGTCATAAATGAGTCAGGTGTGACTCATTATTTCCTACTTCGTTACGGAAGATTATGACGTAAAACTAATGACGTATACATGACGTAAATGTGATGTCTGTGTGACATTCCATGACGTCAGTATGACATATGGGTGATGTCAAAATCATCAATCCGGAAGAAATATTTTTGAAAAAAAAAAAAAAAGAAAAAATTAAATACCGAATTTTTGATTTGATTATTACCGCGCGAACGCTTTACGAATTCAGAAACAAGAGTTGATAACAGTAAATTATGAAAAAATCCTGGGTGTCTGCTGGGTTCGAACACGGCTCCTCTTGGCTGGCAGTCCTGAACGTTGCTCACTGGTCACATCACGAGAGTTCAAGTCTTGTGCATAATTGATGTATTTAGAGTGAAATGCTGGTAAAGACAGACTTATAAGTTTTCGTGATGGATTTTTACCAAATTTAAAAAAACTCCATGAACATAAATGATAATTATAAAAAATTATATAAAATTTTATTAAGTTTCTTCAAATTTTTTAATTTTCTGTTGTGATGTGAAATTTAAAAAATCTTATATAAAATTTTGCGAAACATTAAATAATTCCACAAAATTGTATGAAATTTAATCGATTGAAAAATTGCAGTACTAAACTTAACAATCTTAATATCAACAGAGTTCAAACTTTCGTTACATTTTCTTTGTCATCCTCAATAGTATTTTCGGTATACTATTTAAAAAAATAAAGTTAATTTTTTTATGCTCACGCTAATGATTTAATCTAAAACGTCTGAAATATATTATCGAGTTTATCGATAACTTTGGCCCCACGAATATTCGGCATTTAGATGTTATTTCTACACATTTAGACATTTTTAAAAATTCATTCTATGATTGTTTTTTTAATAAATAGATGATAAAAACACTATGACTCAGAAATTACATCAGCACTACGTAAAATACTGACTTGTCACTGATGCAAAGATATGATTTAAAAGTGACATCCACATTACGTATAACCGTGACTTTGCTACTGACATAAATGTATGATTTTAAAATTACGTCATTATGATATACAATAATGACTTCATTACTACGTAACAATGTGATGTAGATTTTATGTCAAGCGTACGTAACACATAAGTCATAACTGTGACGTCATACAAGAGTCATGCTTACATCAATATGATATCAAGCGTAAGTAACACATAAGTCATAACTGTGACGTCATACGAGAGTCATGCTTACATCAATATGATGTCAAGTTTTAACATCATATTAAAGTCATGTAAAACGTCAGATTCACATCAAATTTACATAAGATACCGTGACATTTCTATGACCTACGTATGACGTCAAAATAAGGTCATGTGCTCACTGGGTATAGTGCACATGAAAGATTTCATTTAATTTTTTGTTCTCTCCTGCACGTAAAATCACATGTAAACTTGTCGTAAAATAGCAGCTTCAATTTTACGTCAAATTCTTATGTTGTATTACGAATAAGAGAGTTGAAAAGTTTGACGAAAATTTATTATCTATACTGTACGTCGTCGAGATGTCAAAAGTTTTATTGTTTGATCAATTCAGTCGGTAAAACATCTACATTAAATTGAAATGATTCAAAAATATTTCTAATAAACCTCCGTTATAGCTGAGTTGGTTGCAATTTGGCGACAATCAACTGCAGCAACTCATCACAAATTTTCTGGAAAACTTGCAGTCAACAGTTACAAAAGCAGAGAGTTGTCAACAACTTCCTCAGAAAGCTGCCATCAATTTACAGAAATGTTAACTTTTGCAGCAAACTTAGTGACAGGTTGTGGCCAATTTGACTATCAAGGTAGAAGATTTATATTAATTCTTTACTTCTAAAATTACCCTTGACAAGTGTAATACTTCATTCAATCATGTTATTCCCGTTGAATAAAATATTATGTTGCATAAAGTCTTTGGGCAGAAAATTACACCCCACATAAAATAAGTATGAGAAAAATAAATTTGTTACATTTATTAACTTCACAGACTAATTAACTTTTTCTTTTTAACGACGCATTGGATGTGATAAAATTCCAATTATAAATAATCTCGTAGAGAGAAGATTTACTTCTGCTTGATACATACTTATGAATAATAATAAAAAACTTTTAATAACCAATGAGTGTGAATGTAGCTGACAATTGGCAATTTTTTTAATAAATAAATAAGATGTGATTAGAGTAAAAATTAATTAATGTGTATTTAGAGACTTGAAATTTGAATACGTGCATTTTTTGACTAGTTCAATATTTTGATTAATTAACTAATTTATTTAAAATTAATAAGTTATCTAATATCTGCTACATTCAAATACACAATGATAATAATAGTAAAGTAAGCCGACATCTAATAATTTTTGGTTTTGAAAGAAAAAAGATCAATTAAAGTGTATCAATCATTGTGTAACCAACAATTCTTTTGGTCTCTGTTTTTCGTCACAGCACGTCATCATATCATCAAGTCTGAAGCATTACATTCAGAAAAACTACATACATTAAATTTTCCTTACAAATTGAATTCCAATATGACGCACTATGAAAGTTCTTATGATTCAAGTTTTCATTCATCGACCTGAGTCAAATTAATGATGGGGTGTATCAAACACCCCACCGCATCTTCTCATAATAATTGGCATGGGGTGTTCAGTACACCCCACGCTACTATTAAGTTGAGAGGGTCATTTCAAAAGTATACATAAAAAAATATTATGCATACATCATGAAATTAATTAATTTAGATGCAGTGTACACAATAAAAAATATAACCTCAAAATCAGGTCCGCATTAACCCTGTACGATATACATATATATATATATATATATATATATATATATATATATATATATATATATATATATATATATATATATATATATATATATATATATATATATATATATATATATATATATATATAACGATGATAAGGTGTAAAAAAAAATAATACCTGAAGGGTTGGGGTTTTTTAGTTTATTAACTACCCCGGGCCAGATTCCAAAGAGTGAATCACGTGTGGCATTGTAATAATACCGCAGATCCGTTCTATCCGCATCTATGTTAGGGATGCGGAACCACCAACACAGATCATTATGCTCGATGTTTAGTTCTGCAATCAATCCTTCCATTCGGAATAATGTTCCATCTAATTTTCTTCCACGACGAACAGCCTTTGTCAAAGCATTGACTATTAAGTCCATAACTCCATCTATCAACCGTGGAAATCTTATCACCAAATTGGGATGACAATGACGTAACTGAATGCATTTCCCATCTATAAATTATACATATTTCACAACATAAAAATATCCTACACCTATAATACATGAACTAAAGACAACTAACTTACCTTAATTATTTTATTTAAAGTTATAAAAAAGCTCCTTTATTAATCTTCCAAATTTATAATATTTTTTAAAAATTGTTTATGAACCCCCACTGCAGATTTTAAAACCGATATTCTTCTAAGAAATATTATTATTAAAAAATTGTTTCATAAAACTCAATAAAACACCCACTGTATTTTTTAAAAACTAATTCAAGTAAAATTTAAACTCAGTAATATTTTCTCAATAATACTTTAAAAAACACCAACAGTATAATCCAGAAAATAATTTCTAAAACCGTTTCAAAAAAATAATTTTTGAAAGCCTGACTTCAACTGTCATCGACCTTTTCACGATCTCTGAACTATGTATAATGACAGATCAATGAAATCACAGTTGAGATTAAAAATTCGTCAACAAACCCATAAAACGATCGCATGTGTGAGAAACACCCATAGAGCATCTCACTCTAACATGTAGTGATAGATATGAGTGTCTCACTTTAACTTGGAATAATATACATATAATTCTATATTGCAAGACTTTTTCCTGAAAATCTATGTGAACATATTATCCACTATAGTAATTTACTTTGTCTTTTATCCTATTTGTGTGAAAATCCCTTTTTTTCATATCAATTGAAAACTTTCATATCAATTCAAAATGTACATTTTAAAGATATATTCGAAAATTATTTGAATGTATCGATAAAATAGGGAATCATGTTAACTCTGCCATCTATCTGAAAAAAATCGATACTAGATCTGTATTATCCAACTCATGCAAAAAATTCCATAGATTCACAGTTTTATCCGTCTTTAATAACTTCATTTATTTTTTTACATATACTATTTCAAAAGACATTATCGATCTCACGATTTAAAGTAAATATATATTAAATTACATATTTTTTCACATCTTCGTTCTACGATTTACCCAACACAAACATTTTTTATGATCCAAATCGTATATTTATAATAAATCTTATATTTGATACCTTAATTCACTTATTTTTTTTTTAAACTATTGATTGTGTTATTGATATGTAACACTCTTCTATGTAATTCCAATATACCCACCGGAAATAAACAATTTTTATGACACCGCTTAATGAGATTCGTACTATCATCGATCTTTGATACTTACAGTCTCATTATTTATTTAACTCTCTGTTTTAAATCTGTCATCGATAACCGGAATTAAAAAATTTTTATTACACCGTTCAAATTTCTTACTCTCCGTCTTAAACGGTCGTTTATGTTATTGATATCTAGATTTCTTATTAATCTGTACCACCCAAGTAAATAATTTTTATAACACTCTTCTATGTGATATAACATATCTGTCATCGATCACTCTATCACCGGAAGTCAACAATTTTTATTTTACCGCTTATCGAGATCTGTGCTAGCATCGATATTTGATACTCATAATTCTTAAAAATTTATTATGTATTTTTTTTACTCTCTGTCTTTAATCCTAAACGATCGTTGATTAATACTTTTCTTTTCAATCTATACCACCCAAGTAAATCATCAATATTCGATATACTCAGTATTATACTTATGAGATTTATTTTTTTACTCTCTGTTTGTTCCTCGTTTTTAATACTCAGAAACTTTGATGACATTATACTGATAGTCGAAAGCTTAAATAGCTTGTGAGAACGCACTTAATTTATAGTTGAAGTGTAAATCTTTATGTGAACACATCATAAATAATTATTCCTGTTCCACAAGTGTTTGTGATTTAAAACACAGTGTTAATAGAACAATTGAAAGAAAAATGTCCCAACGAGGTTTAGTTAAAGCTCTCCACAATTTAGTTAATACAGTGGCACAATCATATAACGATTTGATTTACAATCAGAGGTGGTGAATAAAGAGCAATGTCAGAGGTGTTACAATGTTTGTAATGATACAATAGACTATTTTAATACAATTTTGACAGATCCTAATACCACCGTTCAAGTTCGACGAAGTGTGCAAGCCAACATAGCAGTTCTTTGTCGGTACAGTAATCAGTTTCTGCAACTTAGTGGACAGGTAGCAGGTGGTGATTTAAGTGTGAATAATCAATCTATTAAGTGGCAAGATCTTGAGAACGCTTTTTCCAACAACATTAAGACAGGATCTATAATCAACCGCTCTCACACTGACTTGAGAGATTTTTTGAATGTCTCTAGAGACATTGTCCTGGATAAAATCCAAGAAATTCTGGAAAACGTTGCAGGACTTAAAGTAAACGTTGAACTATTTTGCAAATTCAGGAAAAATACTTCAGTTGAAGAAGAAGTTAAATCATTCAACACCAAGAGTCGGGCTATTTTACCTGCAACATCTTTAGCTGAGTGGTATACAGACTTTGTATACGAAAAAATGTTAAACAAAGTCGAAGAATTTAATCAAAAAGATTCTGGGTGGAGTTTGACGGAGATTACCAATCTGGTGCTAACAATGTCAAAATACACACCTCTGCAAGAAGGGATTTCAACTTTTGTGAGGCTTCCTCGAGATTTACAGATGAAACGAACGGTTCTCAACATAGAAAATTTCGATGAGTACTGTTTTCTATGGAGCATCGTTGCTGTGATTCATCTTCCTAACACTGGACATCCTGAGGGAACATCGGCGTATCCTCATTACAGTGCTGTCCTAGAATATACAGGTATTAAATTTCCTATGACGCTTAAGCAAACCCCACAGTTTAAAAGATTAAATGACTTAACAATAAATGTATATAGTATTGAATCTCATTTTACAAAGAAAAAATCTGAAAAAAGTACGATGATTCCATTATATTTGAGTAAATATTGTAAACTCAATAGAAAAACAGTCCATCTTTTAATGTTACAAGCTAATGTTAAGTTAAATATGACAAGTAATGAGTATAAAGATTATGAGCCTATATATCATTTTGCTCTAATTTAAGGTCTTTCGCGATTAGTTAAAAGTCAGATATCAGCATCGAAAAGCAAATTATTTTTTTGTGACCGATGCTTAAATCATTTTAAACTGGAAAAATCGTTCGAAGATCATAAAAAAGACTGTTTCGCATTAAATAAAGTTCACATGACACTTCCGACTGAAGAAAATAAAATTTGAAAGTTTAAAAATTACCAGTATAAAGATATCGTACCATTTGTTGTCTATGCAGACCTAGAATGTATACTTGAGCCTCAAAAAAATGATAATTCTGACAAACATATACCACATAGTATCGCATTTTATCGTTTTTGTAGTTATAATAACAATTTATCTAAATTTGAACTGAATCGATCACAAACCTGCATTGAGTGGTTTGTAAAAAAATTAGATGTTAAGCATTAGAAGTCGAATCATACTTAAAAAATCCTGTTGCTATGAAACCTTTGTCGAGACAACAAAAAGAGAGTCATGAGCAAGCAACTGTTTGTCATATTTATGAAAGATCTATAACTTCTGCTGCAGATAAATGCTACGATCACTGTCATTTTACTGGTAACTATCGCGATCCAGCTCACTTATCATGTAATATAAATTATAGAATATCTCACACTATACCAATAAAATTTCATAATTTATCTGGTTACGATTCCCATTTTATAATAAAATCTTTGTCAACCGTTTTCGAGGGTAAAATTACATTATTACCAATTAATAAAGAACGTTATATATCTTTCACGAAGCATGTCGAAAACACATCAGTTTGCTTACGTTTTATAGATTTATACAGGTTTATGGCTTCTAGTCTTGACAAATCAGCATCTAATCTGAATGATTGTGATAAACAAATTACTCAACAACATTACAATGATCCCGAAAAATTCAAATTAGTAACTCGAAAGGGTGTATTCCCATACGAGTACGTAACTGATATTGACAAACTTAATGACAAACAGCTGCCTGATCAGGACTCATTTTATTCTAAATTACCGAACGATGGTGTATCTGATAATGATTATTCTCTTGCTCAATTAGTGTGGAATAAATTTGATATTAAAACATTAGGGGAATATTCAGATTTATATTTAAAAACAGATGTACTTCTTTTAGCTGACATATTTCAAAATTTCAGACATAATTGTATGGCTACTTATAGCTTAGATCCTTTACATTACTATACAGCGCCGGGACTTGCTTTGTATCTCAGCGGTGTATCTCAGTGTACAAATAGGAATGAAGTGGCCAATAATCGTTACATGGGATCCAGCTTTGATCCTAATAAAGCTGAATCCAATTTAATGTATTATGATGTGAATTGTTACGTCTAACATGCAATTATCATGTACAGTCTCTTATTTCGAGTCAAGACACTTAAGTCCTTTACTCGGGCGACGGAGACCTCGTCGTTACGGTAATGAGTATGAGGAATAAGATCAATATAGATAATTATTCTAGAAAAATAGTAATAAAAACGACTGGACAACTTACAATTGTTATTTATAAAATTTATTCAGCTTCCGTTGTACAAATTGATGGTTGTTGTTGGTTGGAAGATCGTTGTATTGTATAAATCGTATAGTAGCCCGGGCAAGGACCCCGTATTCAACGCTTGACCAGTCCGTACCCCTGGGTGGTTGCAGATTTGCGGTATACCGAGAGTTGAGAACCGTGCAAAACAATTTCTTTAGCGCGACGCGTTGTGGGCAATTATTACGACGGAGTTTTTAGCTTAGCTGAGATTTGAAGACTGTACAATCAGACCGAAAAACTGCGGGTTTATATAGTCCGAAATCGAGGGGAACCGAGCCGTGCCCCTGGATCTTGTATATTAGAGAAGAGGTACTTGCTGTACCCGTATTTAGTTTTATGGGTTTTCTAGTAACTTCTACATGTGCTTCTCCTCCTGTGGTTTTATTCTGCACGTGCAGTATCCGAGGCCAGGTCAAAGGTGAAGAAAATAATTAAATCATTCGTTAATTCTCCGATATTCGAGTTGAGAGAGTTTTTTATAATTATTTTCAAATTGGATGCTCGTTATCCCAAGAAACTCAGCATCCCTTCAGGAGATTTCATCTTTTAGTTGGGAAGGTTCTGGAAGCGTAAGCATGAACTTGTTTTTATTTTGGGGTACGCGTCATCCCGGCTCGGCCTCCAACGGATGGAGGGGTACCATCTAAGAGGTATCGCCTAACACCAGAGCGGCTACTGGGTGACTCCTGTTACTGGGTGATTAAAACGAGAGTTCTTGGAGAACAGCTAAAATCATCGGTTGACAAGTGTGATGTCAGGGCTGAGGTCTTGTGGCTCATAAATCATGCGACTGCGGTCTCGAGTAGAAATAAAGGAATTAGAGAACTAACACGAGTGTGTTTTAGTTTACTCGTGAAATTAAGGGTTCCCTCTTGCTCTTCCTTTCTCGGCGTAAAAAAGACGCATTAAATTCGGGAATGAGTGTACCTAGCATGTGTGTTGAGTAATATAAGTTATTACTCTGTACATGGGCAGGCTACGTCAGCTATTCTTCTGTTTTATACTCTCCTGTTTCGGATGGCCGTGAGGATGTGTGTATGAGCCCCCTTACGTGCATGTGTACGCGCTTCGATATTATTTTTTTATTACGCTACGTATTACATATGAAATCTGGCTAAGTTTTAGGGGTCTAAGAGTTTTAAAATATCAGTGGCATTAACTATTGGGGCTACAGTTCAGTCGATCACGGTTCGGTTTTGTGTAGTAATGAATGTGTTTACCGGTGATCAGTTTTTTGTGCGGCATGTTCAAGGATTACCCCATCAGGTAAGTGTATTTAATGAATTTCTCCCTTAAATAACACCCGGCGTAATCGATCATGGTTTTTAAGATAATTCGTGCAGTGGCGGAAATTCTCACTAAGCTGACGGATATTTCCAACTATCGCCTTCTGGAGGTGGTGGACATGTTGGACGAGATTACCATCGTTACCAGTCTCTGATTACCCTGTGTGTTGGAGGATCTGTATAACGCTACAGAGAGGATGAATGCCGTCCGGCTAAGTCGCCATGTCAATTCGCGAATATCCTTCGAGGACTATAATGCCCCATTTTTATACACGGGGAATGTAGAGAGTATCCGGGAGATGGCCAGTGTATTAACGCGATTTCTTAATTAAATAAAGCAATACAAGTAATTTTTTTGTGTTTTAATATGTGTGATTGTGTTTGAATGTTTTATTACCCTAGAAATAATAAAATCGTCATGGTTACTTTAATAATAAGATTTTAACTCGGTTACGAGGGGACACGCACAGTTCTCACTGCTCTAGATCCCACCACTTTGCGTATTCCCCGCTCCGACTTGGAAGAGAGCTTCTATAGCCAAAATACCTCTTCTTATGTTTAGAGGATTTTGTCTGTACCAGGGTACGATAGAATTTCAACATACAAATTTTATATTTTTTTTCTTTGGTGTCCTCACCCAGGCCGTAACAGAATAATTTGTATGGTGCTGCTATGAGTATGCCGCTACCAAAAGGTTCATTTGAATGGGTTTACCCGCCTGACGATCTATCTTTTGACGTCGATAACGTAGATCAATTTTTAAACGACATCGATAGCGTTGGCTATGTATTAGAAGTTGATCTACATTATCCTCAGGAATTGCATGATCTACATAAAGATTTACCAATATGTCGTGAACATTTTTCACCACCGGGTAGTAAGTATACAAAATTATCGACAACTTTATATGATAAAAAAAATTATGTTATGCATTATAAGAATTTACGACAATGTTTAGATTTAGGATTAAAATTAACAAGAATTCACAGAGTTTTAAAATTCGAACAGTCACTCTGGCTCAAGTCATATATAGATAAAAATACAGATTGTAGAAAAGCTGCTAAAAATGAGTTTGAAAAAGACTTTTATAAACTTATGAATAATGCTGTATTTGGTAAGACTATGGAAAATGTTAGAAAATACAAAGAGATTCATATAGTAACAAGATGGGCCGGTAGATATGGCGCTGCTGACTATATTTGTAAGCCTAATTTCCATAGTCTTACTATTTTTGACGAGAATATGATAATTATTGAATTGAAGGCGGCAAAAGTACGCTTTGACAAACCAATCTATGTTAGTTTTTGTATATTAGTGTTACGTCATGGGAATTACCCCAAATTAATTAAAAATAAAAATAATTTTTAATTATTTAATTTTATTCAGGTTTGGCCTCGTTAGAGTGTCTATAGACCCCTGGTGGGCCGTGGTCGTCGATTATTTTAGTAATTATTAGTTTTACTTGTTTTTCTCGATTTTTAATATTTTCGATGCCGGTTCCAACTCCATATTTTTAAATTTATAGTAGCAGGTGAATGGATGGAAAATCGGCAGGAAATTTGAGGGAAACCCGAACTGCTGTTGAGCGCTCAGGGTTATAGCACAGGCTGGAACTGCTAGTAAGTGCTCGCCCCTGGGTATTAATAGGGCTATGGATAGGTCATAGTGTAGGTGAAAATATCGGGGTGCCAATTGGCACCCCACAATAAGGTTGAATTAATTTAGGATTAATTGTAATTTATTAATTATAGCTGGAGAGTGGAGGTTCGAGCTCCATGAGCTCTCTAGTAGGACTGACTATTTAGTCGTTATAAAAATATAATAAAGCCAACAGAGTGGACAAAATGTTGACGCTGCATCTCAGGTTCCCTGTAAGAAAATCTTTGCGGCCCGGGTCTCATGCATTGTCATCTGTTTTGACTACCCGCGAGCCACGGCGACTCTCTTATCGTAACCGATTTCCGTTACATTGCGTAAAATTATTTAATTAAAAATAATTAATTTGATTTAATCAATGAAATATTACGGGAACGTAACAATTAGATTTATCAAAAACTTACATATATGACTTTCATTATAATTATGTGAAACAAAATTTTGCAAACAATGAATCGAAATTAATGTATACTGAGACTGATAATCTTATTTACCATTTTATTGTACCAGACATCTATGAGATCTTTAAACGTGATATCACCAAGTTTGACACCTCTGATTATCCACCTGATAATATTTACAATATACCACTAGTTAATAAAAAAGTTTTAAGTCTGATGAAAGATGAGAATAATGGTAAAATTATGACTGAATTCACTGGACTTAGAGCAAAGTTGTATGGTTTTAAAATTTATAATGAAGATCAGGTAAAAAAGCGAGCCAAAGGTGTTAAACATCCGACTTTGCGAACTATCACTTTTGAAGATTTCAAATGATGCTTAGAAGATCATGTGAATTTAAGTAAGAAACAATGTGTAATTAAAAGTAACAAGCATAGTGTTAGTACAATAGTTCAAAATAAGATAGCTTTCAGTTGGGAAGATGACAAACGTCAGCTTCTGTTAAGCAGTACTGACACTGTACCATGGGGTTACAAAGTATCAAGAGATGATATTACGACTATACCGAGACCAAATAAAAGACGAAAAATGCAAAAAATATTTTATAAATTTTAGGCTAGAAAAAAATAAAAACTTATATATCCATAATTAAAAAAATTATTTCGTTTCATTTCAAAAAATATGATACATTTTTTTACAGATCAGATTTATTTATCCAGCTATTGTGAGAGTTATCGAAGCCGAGCCACTTTACATATAATTTATTTCCACGTGTTTTTAAAACTTTTTCTACTATGTAAACATCCGGATATTTAACTTTGCTGAGTTCTTCATCGTAGAATCCACCTTCTATAGGCTAATCCTGATAGTCTACAAGTCTGTAGGTCGTAGGTACCGTATTTTGTACAGATCTTATAGTGAAAATCTCTGTTGTCCAGTTAGCAGTGTAACCTTTCTCAAACACATGTTTGTGTTTGCTAATTCGAACTTTATCTCCAACTTTGAACTTAAATTTTCGTACTCGCTTCTGCTTTTGAAGAGGTTTGTATATATTTTTAAATAGTTCTTTTTCATTAGCAACAGTTACATCAACAGGTTTCATTTTAATTGTCTGATGTTTAGTATTATTATAAGTATTTAAGAATTCTTCTAGCATGTTGATCCATCTATAATTACCATGAGCAGAGAATTGACGCCACATATTAGTTTTAAGTGTTCGGTTAAAACGCTCACATATGGATGCTTTCAGGTTACTGAACGCAGAGTACATATTAATTTTATACTGCTTCATAAGGTTTTTGAACTCTTTATTGTAAAATTCTTTACCTTGATCGACATGAAGATTTTTTGGAACACGTCCTTGTTGGAATATAGATTTCATTGCATTCGTAACATCACTAGCACTTTTATTTTTTATTGGTACAGCCCAAGCGTACTTGGAAAATATATCTATCACCGTCAGCAAGTATTTATTTCCTTTATTTGATGTAGCGTATGGGATCATTTCAACTAAATCTGCCTGCCAGGTTTCATCGAGTCCACGGATGTCAACATGTCGTCGCAGGTAATTTCTACGAGCTTGTTTATGGAGCTCATAAGCTATTACTGACTTTTTGTCCTCCATCGTTAAAAATTTTAGCTTCCAATTTCTTTATACGCCGGGTATTGTCATCAAGTGATTCTTTTCTTGTTTTTTTTTTAACCTTAATTTTAGTTCTTGAACCTCTTTTTTTAATGAGACGACTGTAGAGTCTAGTGTTACCACTTCAGCATGCAAAAGTGAAATGATCTCGGACAGATCATCTTTCATACTATCATACATTAAAGTCAATTTTTTATGGACAAGATCACGCGTAAATTTCAATGTTGCTGCATCATTATCATCTGAAGGATCACCAACACGACACAATTTTTTACTCTCTAAATCATAATCTCCACCAGGAGTTAACTTAAAACCAACTCCAGGTGGTCCAGGTGGACCACTAATAACTGCAGCTGTCGTTAACGAGCGTCCAAATATGTCGATACTCATTTTTTTTTTTTTTGTTTTTTGCTCTGTACACTTCTATGAACAGTAGGAGACTGATCGACACAGTTAAAAAATACTGTTAATAAATAATTCCAGCCTCCCGTAATTCTTCGATTATCGATATAATTTTATTTGTGTGACTTGGATTACCAGCAGCTTGAGATGCCATGAGTAAACGTAGACGATCAACCAGTTTGTTTGGATCATCCCAATAAACGTAATCCATATGTGTTTTCTTCTTTTTTACAATCTTATATTTAGGCAACCCTTTTCCCTTAGGTCCTTTTGTATTTTTTGTATGAAAATCAGCAATATAATTATTAAACTTTATTGTTGAGTCTTCATAAATACTACCATCTGATTTGTAATTTTTTCTATAAGCATTTGTATCTTTAATGATCTCAAGGTATTTATTTTTATTATCTTGAGTAACACTTGCATCATGGGGTGATTTTTTGAACAACGATTTCAATAAGCCAGGAGTTATTGGGTATTCCTGATCTTTAACATGAAATATATTTTCTTCAAAATTTATTTCTGAATCACCAATGTAAAAATCATTGTACCGCCGACGAACGCCATATCTCAAATCTATTTCTTTATTTCTTCTATACACTTTGCCTAAAGAGGATTTCACTAAACTGCTCGGCTTAGCGGGAGTACTTGAAGCAGAGGGATTTATTTGGCTCTCATTAAGAGTTCTAGTACTCCCATCGTCATCAGAAATAAAACTATCATAATGACTTGTATCATCAAAATCTGTTTTTTTGTTGAGTGTTAAATTGTCCTTTTGTGTTACCTCTTCTTTAATTTCATTCTTGACTTCTTGCTTAATTTTTTGTTTCGGCGATTCAACTAGATTCTGCAACGGTGTAACTATGGGTTTGAACATTTCACCCATAGCTTTTTCAGCGCTATCTTTTCCTAACTTCAGCATTTTATGCTTTCGTCTGATTGCGTCACTTGCTTCAGATATCTGACGCAGCACATCTTTTTGTTGTGAAATCTCTTCAGGCTTCATGTTGATGTATTAGAGTTCACTAGATATATGATTCATATTAATAGTTACACTTTAATTTATACTAATAAAGCAGTCAAATCCTTCTCTGTATCGTCCATTGTTGAGCTCACTATCTTTATCAATTACCACATAACCATATTTACCATCATTTCAACATGCAGAGCATAGTTCTTTGAATGAATCGTATGGCATATCAGTATTTACATGATCGTCATATACATGTTTTAAATTCATTTCATTTTGACGGAACAGAACTAAAAAATTTACATTATCACGTATTAAATGCTTAGGGATCCGTGTATATGTTTGACACAAATAGAAACTGTCTGCGTCTTTGTGTCAACCCATACAAAAGTAAGCTCTAATGTGATCCTGTTTTTCACAAGCGACATCGTCAAATATCATCAGTGAATTGAGTTTTGCATCCTCAGGTTTAATCACATCCTCGTGCTCATTGAATTGAAAAAATCCTACACCCTCTATAGGCTTCAGCAACGCCTCTAAGAACTTGTATTTCGGCTGATTGAGAGATTTTGAGTACAGGTAAATGTTGTTGAATCTCAGACTATTGGGGTGTATAATAAGTGATAATAAGGCATTTGTTTTACCACAGTTTGATGGACCACAAAACACTGCCCGTACACTATTTGGTAGTAGAGCTCCATGTCTTTTGATTCTTTGTACTTCTGTACCTGAACAATTTGATCGAAATTGATCACAGGTAATTTAGCGTGGTGTTGTTTAAACTCCATGTTTACGGTTCACTGTTACAGTGACAACTATTTTCTATGACTATAAGTAAGATCATTTATAATGATTTATTATCAGTCATTATGTCACTGTGATGGAGTGCGGACGTATTAGTGGGAAAGGTATTGTCAACAGTATCATTAACAAGCTACCTTTTGAACTTCATATACCCGGTTATCAGTATTGTGGACCAGGAACAAAGTTAGAGAAGAGATTGGCTCATGGTGATCCTGGCATTAATCCTTTGGATGCAGCGTGTAAGAATCACGACATTGCTTACTCGAAAAATCGAGAAAATTTGGCAGCACGTCACGAGGCTGATAAAATATTAGCTGACAAAGCGTGGAAACGTTTTCAAGCGAAAGACGCTTCTATTGGAGAAAAAGCTGCTGCTTGGAGTGTAAACAAAATCATGAAGGTAAAAAAACGCTTCGGAATGGGAATGAAGAAGAAAAAGAGCATGGGTGGTAAGAAGAAAAGAATCAGTGGTAAGAAGAAAAGAATGGTGGGTAAGAAGAGGAAAAAGAGTGGTAAGAAGAAAAGTACCAGCAAACGACCCAAGGTGGCGTTGAGAAAAATTGTAACGGCTGCTAAGCAAGCTATGCAAGCAGGTGGTGATCCAATTAAATCGGCATTCAAAGAGGCTTGACAAGAGGTAAAAAAATCTGGTGGGAAGAAAAATGTTCGACAGCCACGTGTTTTACTAGTTCCATCTAAAATCGGTGGTGTACTTCCATTTTTGACACCCCTATTTGCAGGTCTTTCAGCAACCAGTGCTCTCGCTAGAGGCGCTGCAGCGGTTGCAAAGGCTGTCAACGATGCCAGTTCAGCCAAAAGACAGTTAGAGGAGAGCAAGAGACATAATTCAAAAATGGAAGAGATAGCTGTAGGTAAAGGCTTATACTTAAAGCCATACAGACGTGGTATGGGTCTATATTTGTTGCCATATCCACTGGTTGGTAGAGGATGTAAGACAAAAAAACAAGTAGAGCTACCACATCGAGCACTTACAAACATCGACTTAATGAAATACGCCAAGGCATTGAGGATACCCAATTTCCGCGGTGTTTTCATGAGAAACGATTTGCCAAAATCTGGAACTAAAGAATTCGAATCAGCTATTGTCAATCTTGATGACAGATTTGGACCTGGAACTCATTGGGTTGCGTACAAAAAAAGTCGTGATAATGTAATTTATTTCGATAGTTTTGGTGATTTACAACCACCGGAAGACCTCATAAAATATCTCGATGTTGGTAGCGTGAAATATAATCATAAAAGATATCAAAACTTTGACACAATTATATGTGGGCATTTGTGTCTAAAATTTCTTTCCGGACAACTTAAAATTAACATGACTAGTTACTCAGGACATTCGACATAGCTGAGTCTTTCACGTTAACACTGACAGGATCATCCTCTATGTTAGAGGCGAATTATTTCCCACCAATCGAGTTGTCAGAGGAAAAAAATTATGTCTTGGGTCTTGTAGAATTGCTGACATTTAATTCGATACCTAATATAGACATTGGCGCTAATACTTTTATGTAACTTATCCTCTGGATAATGAAGAACAAGAAGATACGAATGACATTGAGGATAACAACGTTGGAAATATCGATAAACCTGGTGGAAAGAGGAAAAAACGAGATGTGACTATAGTGACGAGAAGTGATGATGTTTCAATGGCTCCAAAGATTGATGTGCAACCTGAAAAAGAGATTCCCAAGAAAATAATCCCCAAAAGAATCGCTGCTGTTAAAGAAAAAGTAATTAAAATACCTACGAGTAGTTATGAAATTAGAGATATTGAGAAATACATACAAAAGTCATTGCCGAGACTTAGCATCAGTATAAGAGCAAATAATAATGAACTAAGAAGTGAAATCAAATGTGATCAGGTTAAAAATTTTATACCTAACGATTCTATTGGTCGACTGTTAGGTTTCAAGAATCGGCGGCTTCAACTAAACAAAACTCACTCATTAGAATTATCTGTGGCTATACTAAAACTAAATGCTTTAAGGGTTGAGTGTAATATTACCACAGGTGCTTACATAAATGAACACAAAGTTCACACAATTCATGAGTTTTTTCCGAGCGTACCACCAGGATATAAGATCGTTGAGTTGCCATCACACGTTATTTACCTTCCAATCACTGCAGATGCTATATATAATTAAGACGATGTATAATGGATCAGGATGGAAAATTATTAAATTTTAGGGGTGAAACTATAACCATAAGATTACATGTGAAAACGATATAAATGGGTATTGTGTATGATACAAAGAGTGGTGCGGGCTATAAAAAGCTATCAACATGGCCAAGCACAATCAGTCGAAGAACACTTCACAAGGCGTTAACACATCTGAACAGGCTGTTCCTGAAAAGTCTCGGACTACGTTTACGTGGAAGATTCACAAAATAAAATTTAATTTCTGCAGCATAATCCCGTGTCGAAAGACTTAGGTAGTGGTGAGCTGTTGAGTATAATGTCTGTAAAATATTAACTTAAACCTAATTACATTAAATATTTATTTTCGCTGGATCGGGATGGTGGAAGAAATAATAAATCACTTATTTGGTGTATTGTCCATATTTAATAAAAATATATCACAGATAATAGCGTCGAGTACATAATTGAGCACGAGATTATTTAACAGAGCACTTGATATGTACAATTTATTACAATACAATTTTGTATAAGAATCGAGCATGAGTTTTGTTAAAGAGCACAATTTTATGAACAAGATTTCATTTTAGTGTTACAAAATTACACGGCACCTTACACGTGAATTTGATAGACATACGAGCGCAGCGAAATCAAAGAATCATATGTAACAATTGATACTTCAAGTTATGACAATTAATTTATAATGTAAAAGTCATAATGTAATTTATTATGGAGATTTTATGTACTTTTGAACCGAGTAATTGACTAGAGACGAGTCGAGTGTCGAGTCTTGTCGTTAACTAACATAATTTGCAGTCACAAATAAAATTTGGTATTTATTTTAGAGATTAACTGCATAGCTGGATGGATTGAATGATGACATCACCACACCAGCTAGCATCGAGTACAAGTAAAATATTTCAGTGATGAGTAATAAGTGAATGATAATTAAATGTGCGTGATTTGAATAATAATTATTTGTGACTGCAAGTCATGTGATATCGAGTATGTATGGATATATACGTAGATATAGCCAGCAGGTTGGCTTAGCACGTGGTCAACCCAAAAAATGATCACAGAGTTTGTATAATGAAATAAATAATGATAACAAATATGAATGACAAAAAATACCTGATAATTCAGCAAGTGTAACTACCGATGGTCTTAATTATGACGTCGAGTAATTAACGAGATGTAGCTTGATTTTGATTGCGTTGTAATTAAATTACACGAGGTATTCTATAACACGTGTTGTAGAAAAGTGGCAGTTGCCGCGTAGCTGGCGATCGAGTTGCAATTCCGAGTAGCAGAGGGCGCGTCAATAGCAGCACCTCTGATAGAGTAGAGCGTAGAGTTATCAACTGTTCTGGCGCGAACATTTGATAATTACGCAACATTCCGCCCGCCATCAGGAACAGAGTTGCTGATCCGAATATTGAATGCCTTGACGAGTGGTGAGTGGATTGTAGACGAGTTAGGCATCTGGTTCTGGCGCGAGTGGCAAGAGTGCGAGCTTGGCGATTGGGCGAGTGAGTGACCCCGTAGCCGTTTGAATGGTTACCACTCGTATAAGATTGTCCTTTCCAGGATGGAGTGCGGTCACTTTAGCGAGTGGCCAGCGAGTTGGTGGAGTTCGTTCATCAGTAAGAAGGACGAGTGAGCCGAGTTTGATGTCATTGCGAGCATGATGCCACTTGGTGCGGGCCAGATGACGTTGGATGTAACTGGTAGACCAGTGTTTCCAGAAGTGTTGGACACGTTGTTGAATGAATTGCCACCTCGAGAGTCGTGATACATCTGTATCCATGAGTGATGGTTCTGGGATGGCACTGAGTGGTCTCCCAATGAGAAAATGACCTGGAGTGAGCGCTGAAGGATCTTGAGGATCGTCGGATAACGCTTCCAATGGTCTTGAGTTCAAAATCCCCTCCACTTGAGTTAAAAGAGTTGTAAGTTCTTCAAACGTGAAGGCTGATTCTCCGATTGTGCGAGTCAGGTGATGTTTCACTGATTTCACTGCGGCTTCCCATTTGCCACCCATATGGGGAGCAGCAGGCGGATTGAAATGCCATGTAATTTGATGTACAGTGGCCCAATCGAGTAGAGCCCTAGATTCTTGAGTACCTTGAGTGAAGAGTCGCTTGAGTTCAGAGTATGCGCCTTAGAATGTCGTTCCACAGTCGCTGTAGAGTGCTGTACATACACCCCGACGATGAATAAACCTTCGGAGAGCTGCAATGAAACCTGATGAAGAGTAATCACTAACAAGGTCGATATGAACTGCTGATGTGGTTAAGCAGACAAATACACAGATCCAGCCCTTGTATGTCCTGGATCCGCGACCCTTCCATGATTTGATCGATACTGGACCAGCGTAATCGACCCCAGTGTGAGAAAATGGTGGCGCTGGAGTGACACGTTGAGCAGGGAGTTGTCCCATTAACTGCTGAGCTCGAATACCCCGATGACGAGCACAGACGAGACATTTGAGTATATGCGAGCGTACTGGTTGACGCCCACCGATGATCCAATATCGTAAGCGAGTATGCGCGAGTGTGAGCTGAGTACCACCGTGCAGAGTACGCTGATGGGCATCAGAGATGACGAGTCGAGTTAGAGCAGCATCACGAGGTAGAATTGCAGGATGCTTGTGCTGATCAGAATCTGGAGCATTATCCAACCTCTACTCGGATGATGCCATCGGTGTCTTGGAAGGCCACCAACCGAGCAAATGGGTGATTCTTCGGCCATGATGCTTGTCGTTTGAGTAATTGTAATTCATAATGAAAGTGAGCACGTTGAGTTTCCTTGATGCAGAATTGGAGTGCGAGTGTGATTTCATCTGATGTGAGTGGACGAGATAGAGTTGAGTTTGGTATGCGCTTGATCATATCGCGTACCCTTCCACAAATTGCTGTGACTCTGAGCATGCGCAGCAGTGGGATTGGACGTTCCATGACTGTCCAGAGTGAGGTCAGAGGTCGAGTTGACACATGAAGTGCCTTAACTGGACGTTCTTCGAGTTGAGTGTCTGCATCGATGTGAGTAGGACTGGTTGGCCAGGACGGCGAGTCTTCGAGCAACCACGATGGGCCAGACCACCATAGTTGATGAGCTTTAAGCTGACTGGTTGTCAAGCCTCGAGTTGCACAATCTGCTGGATTGTCAGTGCCAGGAACAAACTTCCAGTGGCCATCTGGAATTAGTTCTTGAATATATGACACCCGATTCCTGACAAAGTCCTTCCAGCGAGATGGGTGCGAGTGTATCCACGTGAGTGTGATTGATGAATCGGTCCAAAGATATGTTGGCACGTGCGAGTAGTTGAGTGTAGTCTGGCAGTGTTTGACGAGTCTTGCCAACATGTGAGCCGCTGTGAGTTCCAAGCGTGGAATCGTCAAAGGTTTTAACGGTGCCACCTTGGTCTTCGAGCAAAGTAGCGTAACCTTTGCCCTTTGAGTGTGATGTTGAGGTAGGACCTTGATGAAGACGACCGCTGCCATCGCTAGTTGCGATGCATCGGAAAATCCATGGATTTCTAGAGCCGAGTTCGTGGACGAGTGGATCCATCTGGGAATCTTGATTATGTGAATCGTGTTGAGTTGAGTTTTAAATGAAGTCCATTTCTGACGTAATTCTGCAGGCAATGGAGTGTCCCAGCCGAGTTTCACAAGCCAAAGTTCCTGCATGAACATTTTGGCTTGAATTATGAGTGGTGATAGGAATCCCAGTGGATCAAAGATCTGAGCAATCTCTGATAAAATTGCACGTTTGGTGCATGGTTGAGTGGAGCACGATGGCGAGTGCTTGAACGAGAATCGATCTCTATGTGAAGACCAGTACATTCCCAAAATTTTGGTGCTGACTTCTGGATCTTCAATCTTGTATTGTGTTATCGCTTCCGCGCGATTGAGCTGAAGTAATTTTCGATGATTGCTTGCCCATTTTGCGAGTGGAAAGCCGCCCGCCATGCACAGACCCTCGGTGTCATCTGCAACAGCTTGCAGTGATTCGAGATCATCTGCACCTCCGGAAATGTCGTCGACATACCGTGCTTTGGTGAGTGGCGTGATTGCGAGTGGGAACCGATGTCCCTCATCTTCGACTAATTGGAGTAACGACCGAACCGCCAGAAATGGAGCCGATTTCGTCCCATAGGTGACGGTGGCGAGTTTGAAGGGGATGATATTCCCTTTATCGTCAAACCAGAGTATTTGTTGAAGATCCTGATCATCTTCATGAACCCGAATTTGCCGATACATTTTGGTTACATCTGTGATGAAGATGAACCGGTGTTTTCTTGAGCTGATGAGTACGTCGAAGATGTTGACCAGAAGTTTCGGTCCTGTGTGCATGATGTCGTTGAGTGAGAGTCCTGAACTGGTTGGTTTTGATCCATTGAAAACCACACGGATCTTGGATTTGTTATTATCTTCTTTCAGTACCCCATGGTGAGGTAGGAAGTATTGAGTTGATGATGTCGATGATGCCGCGGGCACCATATGCTTGAGTTCGAGATACTCTGTCATGAAATTCATATAGAGTGTTTTGAGCCGAGTATCGTGTTCGAGGCGTCGCATGAGATGTTGTAAACAGCGACGCGCTGCTGTGTACGAATTACCGAGTTGTTGTGGATCTGATAATAATAACAGTCGAACAATGTATCTACCAGAGCTATCTCGGGTGTGAGTGTCCCGGAAGTGAGCTTCACAAGCCTCTTCCTCGGGAGTTAGTGAGCGTGCTTGAGCTGACGTGATCTCTTCTTGGAGCCAAAACCGAGTAAGCAGGTCCTGGAGATCTTGATCGCAATGATTGGAGACAGCATGATGAGTTCTAAGTGGTTTGGTGAGCCGAGCTGGGACTGGACCCAAGATAATCCAGCCAAAAATTGTGTTTTGAGCGAGTAATCCAGGAGACCTGCACTTAAAGGTCTCGCCAGTAATGACCTGGCCGTAGTAATCAGCGCCAAGGATGACATCCATTGGACCTGGAGTTCCAAAGTCTGGATCTGCGAGCGTAAGATGCGAGAATTGATCCAAGTCGTCATGTGTGACTTGTTCAACTGGTAGTAAAGCCGTTAAACCACTTAGGACGTGAGCCTTTATTGTGAGTGAGTGATCCGAGTGGCACGAGCGTAAGGTTAGGTTCACCCATCCCCTGGTACGGCCAGCCTTGGCTGCACCGATTCCCAGGATAGAGAGATAGGATCGAGCACGAGTTAAATTTAGTAATTTGACCAAGGACTCTGAAACAAAAGAGATCTCAGAACCGGTATCTAGCAGAATGCGAATTGGATGAATACTTAACTTGGTCACGACATAGACTTGACAAGTTGCGAGTAATGTTGAGTAATGTTGAGCAGGAATACAACCAGTTGTTGAGTTCTGAGCGGGCGAGTGGCGAGTGCGAGTGTTTTGGTTTTGAGTGTTCTGAAGTTGAGTGTGGGCAAGAGCGCTGTTCGAGTGTGATGAGCTTGGAGTAAGCGAGTGCTGGTGAGTGTCGAGTGCTTGAGTGTCGTGCGGAAGCGCAAAATCTTATTGAGTTGGAGCTGGAGCACTTTGAGGTTGAGTGGTGGTGATTCCTGGGTGAATCATCGAGTGATGCTGCTGTTGGCACACCCTGCACCTGAATTTCGAGTTGCATGACTCGACTCGGTGGTGTCCAAGACAGTTTGGACACAATCTGGCTTGGACCACCAGCTGAGTTCGTTGTTGAGGAGTCATCTTGCCGAACTGATCACACCTGACCAAGTAGTGATCACCTTGGCATAAATCACAAGGATATTGCGCCTTGAACACCTTCTCTTGACCTCCTGGTGATGTTGGAGTCCCCGATGTCGTCTGCTTGGTTGGAGTAGCTAGGTGTGCATGGGCACTGCTCTTGGTAGCCTTGGAGTATGAGTGTGAGTTCGAGTTGCTGGGTTTTTGATGATCACCAGCCTTGGAGGTGCTCTCCTCGTACCTTTCTTGAGCACGAGCACGTTCCGTCAGGAATTGACGAAGTTGTTTGAGCCTTGGGAATTCCACTGATGCCCCCAAGGACAATTCCCAAGCCTCGCGAGTTGCTCGGTCGAGTTTGGAGATGATGACGTGGGTGAGAAGGTAGCAGTCACCATGTTGAAGGTTCACCTTCTGAGCTAGAAGAGCATTGATCGCTTCGCTAGTTTGATCAATGAGTGAGTAGAGCTGTTTGGATGAGCGCGAAGTGAGTGCTGGAAGGTTGACCAACTTGTCGAGTTGAGCTCCGATGAGTAGTCTAGGTACCTCATACCGTTTGCAGATAGCACCCCAGGCGAGTGCGAAGCTCTCGTTACACATGGGTGTGTTGGCGATTGCTTGAGCTGCTTGACCTGTCAGGTAGGTCTTCAAATAGTGAAGACGTTCGACGTCCTCCAGGCCATCACGATTAATCACGACGGACTTGAACATGTCCCTGAACTCTGGCCACTTGGCGTAGTCACCAGAGAATGGAGTGATGTTGAGTGGAGCAAGATTGACGCTGCTGTGTGAGCGTTGAGTCGAGTTCTGAGCCTGAGTGGGTTGAGCAGGCGTGTCGAGTGCGTGAATGAGTGTGGATAAGCGAGTGCGAGCTCCCAGGTATGACCTGTATGCTACATCAAAGAAGCCATCCTTGATGTAAGAGTGCTGGAGAAACTCCTCCGTTGAGTTGATCCCCAGATAGTCGTGGACAACTGAGAATTGCTGCCACTCCTGGGTGAGGATCTCGAGTCGAGCCTTGAGTGCTGCAATACCTTCAGCAGCCGTAAGTGATGATGCTAGAGCCTCAGTGTCGGAGATGAGCTTGAGTCTAGACAACTGACTGCTAATTTTGAGCTCGAGTTCACAGCCCTTGGTGGACTTCTTGCGAGTCCGCTTCTTGGCGTCTTGAGTATCGAGTGCTGGCACCTTGGGATTGCCATCGTCAGTGAGCTCTGAGTCACTGGGATTACCAGTTGGTAATATCCCAGGAGTGCAGGTCGATCATCGGTCTCATGGACGACGATCGTTGGGTGAGTGGGTGTGGTGGAGGATTCTCCATGGATCCTTCCATCCCAGTCGAGTCCTTACCATCCATTTGAATACGTGATCTGATAAGTATTACACAATTAGAGTTCTGGACGATCATGAAATTATGAGTTTAGTCTGTGATCACTTTTACGCGGTTTCCACCATCCAATCCGGCTCGAAGGACCATTAATGTAAAATATTAACTTAAACCTAATTACATTAAATATTTATTTTCGCTGGATCGGGATGGTGGAAGAAATAATAAATCACTTATTTGGTGTATTGTCCATATTTAATAAAAATATATCACAGATAATAGCGTCGAGTACATAATTGAGCACGAGATTATTTAACAGAGCACTTGATATGTACAATTTATTACAATACAATTTTGTATAAGAATCGAGCATGAGTTTTGTTAAAGAGCACAATTTTATGAACAAGATTTCATTTTAGTGTTACAAAATTACACGGCACCTTACACGTGAATTTGATAGACATACGAGCGCAGCGAAATCAAAGAATCATATGTAACAATTGATACTTCAAGTTATGACAATTAATTTATAATGTAAAAGTCATAATGTAATTTATTATGGAGATTTTATGTACTTTTGAACCGAGTAATTGACTAGAGACGAGTCGAGTGTCGAGTCTTGTCGTTAACTAACATAATTTGCAGTCACAAATAAAATTTGGTATTTATTTTAGAGATTAACTGCATAGCTGGATGGATTGAATGATGACATCACCACACCAGCTAGCATCGAGTACAAGTAAAATATTTCAGTGATGAGTAATAAGTGAATGATAATTAAATGTGCGTGATTTGAATAATAATTATTTGTGACTGCAAGTCATGTGATATCGAGTATGTATGGATATATACGTAGATATAGCCAGCAGGTTGGCTTAGCACGTGGTCAACCCAAAAAATGATCACAGAGTTTGTATAATGAAATAAATAATGATAACAAATATGAATGACAAAAAATACCTGATAATTCAGCAAGTGTAACTACCGATGGTCTTAATTATGACGTCGAGTAATTAACGAGATGTAGCTTGATTTTGATTGCGTTGTAATTAAATTACACGAGGTATTCTATAACACGTGTTGTAGAAAAGTGGCAGTTGCCGCGTAGCTGGCGATCGAGTTGCAATTCCGAGTAGCAGAGGGCGCGTCAATAGCAGCACCTCTGATAGAGTAGAGCGTAGAGTTATCAACTGTTCTGGCGCGAACATTTGATAATTACGCAACATTGTCCAATAACGAAGCTTCAAAGAACTTGAGAAAGTATTTAGGGAGCCAACAAAGTAAATACGGCACAGATTTTAAAAATAGCAAAGATAAATATTCGGCACAGATTATAAAAGGTAGTACACCGCACGGTAGTTACGAAAAAAGCAACAAGTACGGTGCTGTAGGTCACTGAGGATATAAAAAATAATGGCTAATATATTGGATATTCAACGACCAATTATATTCGATGAGTCAAGTGCTCACTATGAACTGCATGCTCATCAACCGTATGCATCGTCAACTTTGAACAACAATGATGAAGTTCGTATCACAATCCAAAATGAAAATTTGTGCATACTTCCTAGCAAAAGTGCACTTCATATTCTCGGGAAGTTCACCAAGAGTGATAATACTGCTGTCGCTGCCACCACCAACTTGGTTAATGTGGGGATTAGCCGCATGATTAAAGAATTTTGCTTAGTTATGAATGGTGTAGAAGTTGATCAAAGTAGTAACGTTGGTATAATAAGCCTGATGAAAGGTTATGTATCATTTAGTCCAAATCAGTTGAGTGCTTTGGAGAATGCTGGCTGGGTGATGGAAGATGATGTTAAATTAACAAACGCTGCTGGAAGCTTTGATTTATTGATTCCACTGAATATTTTAAGTGGTTTTGCTGAAGATTATCTAAAAGTCCTTATGAATGTTCAGCTAGAGATAGTTCTGACGATTTCAAACAGTGACATTAATGCTTACGTGCAACAAGCAGCTGGAGCTGAGGAAGTAAAGTTAACTTTGCAAAAAATAGAGTGGATTGTGCCGTATGCCACCCTATCAGACAAGGAAAAAATTCAAGCATTAAATTATATTACCAGTGATCCGGCTATCTCAATTAGTTTTCAAACCTGGAAATTGTATGAGTATCCGCTGTTACTAGCGACATCAAGACATATTTGGGCTGTCAAAACATCAACACAACTGGAGAAGCCACGTTACGTCATCCTCGGATTTCAAACAGCAAGAAAAAACGATGCAAGGAAGAATGCGAGTCGATTTGATCATTGTACGCTTCGTAACGTAAAGTTATTCCTGAACTCACAGAGTTATCCGTACGGGGATCTGAATTTGGACATAAACGACAATCAGTATGCTTTATTGTATAATAAGTACACTGATTTCCAATCTTCATACTATAATAAAGAGGCTGAGCCACTGTTAACGAAGCAGAAATT
Organism: Microplitis manilae; assembly: GCA_030273425.1. Classification (NCBI taxonomy): domain Eukaryota; kingdom Metazoa; phylum Arthropoda; class Insecta; order Hymenoptera; family Braconidae; genus Microplitis; species Microplitis manilae. Next base: position 7,472,520 of record CP092727.1, read on the forward strand.
TCTGCAAGAAGCTCTGCTCTGTGTCATAGACTGTTCTAAGCACAATGAGGCAATTAAATCGGCACCAGTAGACATTCGATTGGAGTTTGAATCCACAAATCAATTTCCACAAAACAGAACAGCTTATTGTTTAATAATCCACGATCGAATCGTTGAGTATAACCCCATCAGCAGCACGGTACGAAATTTGACTTGAAACATGGTTGTGCAATTTGATCTGACACCAACTATACATTATATGTATACATGGAGGTATGCATACAAGACTGCTAGACAAGGTGAATGGGAGCAAATAGTTCGAGATCGAGAAAGGTTTAAACTTAGGATAGAAAGATCAAGATATATTATAGAACCTGTATTAATTAGAAAAAAAAACCTTAATAAATAAATAAAAATTTTTTTATCAATGAATTAATTTGTTTTATTTATAATCTTAACCTAATACATAAGTTTGATTAAATTGTATATTTTTTTTAACTTTTTTTATGAATTATTATTTTCATAGGATTACTATTACTCATACACTTTAGGCAATCCTTTCGGTATGGATAAAGCCATATTCCACAGATATCCCAATCGCCACCAGTAGCTGGGTAGTGGTCCATACAAAATAAGTAATCTCTTATTTTATCATTATCCTGTAATTCCACTGGAAGAGTATCGTAGACATGACGTATTTGGGTCCTCGCAAAACGTAGAAGAAAGTGACAATCAAGGCAAGCGATATCACGTTTATGCATTTTTTTCAAATCAGACGATAATATATATGCACGGATTTTTCGTATTATGGTTCGTCACCCCAGAATTCCAGAAACCAGCGCTTTAATTGATAAATATTTTGAAAAGCTCATGCATGTGTTCTTCGACGATGATACAGCCTCAGCGGACATTTTTCCTTATTATAGCGATCCACGTGTTCAAACGAATAATGTCTCATTAGTTGGATGTCGATGATTTGTGCAGAGTAATCAATCATGATCGTCAATCATTTGTCTTTTTGCTTTCCGTCAACATAAATATAACTTGCTTTGCTCACTAAATCTTTAATGTTTTCTTGGAGTTTTTCGTATGGTGTCTCACCTGAGTCCCATCGGATACCATGGCCGCACCCACTCTCATCAAAAGTGTCTTGCATAATTGCTCCATCGTACTTCAATGGAGGTTGAAAGATAAAATGTTTACACTTATATTTTGAGGAATTTTCATATATATCAAGTACACATAATTCTTTCACTACTACGGTGTCGTCTGGCATAACAATCCCTGCGAAATCTATGATGAATTCCATTGTCTTTTATTTCTTGTTGATACGTTCTTCTAGTTTTTCGATACTTTCGATTACTTGATGCAGTTTTTTTACAGAGTCTTTGAATGCACAGCAATATGGACACACGTTTTTATTACGTCTACTGTGGATGATATTCAAATTAGTTTGTAGAAGATGAATATCTCGTACAAACTTTTTTATATAGTCTTGAATTGATTCTTCAAAATAACGTGTTAATAATTCTGCTTCAAATACAGCGTATGGCGGCTGGTTTATTAGATAATCAAATTCTTCTTCACTTAGTTGATCCATTTGAGGTGCCTACACTTTATTTCGATGAGTTAAGTTTGAACATTAAATGAGTTATAACGTCTGTAATTCTATGACACGCTTGCTCGTAATCTTTACGATCTTTGAAAGATAGTAATAAGATCTTCCAATACAAGATCTGTAAGTCAATTTCTTTTCCTCGAGTAACTAATTTCCGAGTGTAATTGTCTTCTTGTTCACTCACAACACTTACTTCCTCGAACTCAATCTGTGCTGAATGATCACATAGATCGCCGCATACATGAGGTCTGTAAGAGATTGTTAGTTTCTATGGTTGAAAAGATGCACGCTAGTTTCCACAAAAAGATTTAATTTTTTACTATACCTTAGAATTCGACGGTCGATTTATTAATCACTTTTTACAGGTTTTTTTTTTTAATAAGCAACGGTAGTTTGTGCTTCAAAAACTTAGGCAGACTGATGCATATGGGCGCGAGAGTCTCCCGCTTAACTCTTTATTCCCCCACTAAGTTACCGAAAAACGAGTTTGGACCTGTCTTTTGACGTGAAAGATGATGTAATCGAGTAAAAAGACGCAATTGCCAGGTCCGTATTCCCCCACTTGGTCTGAAATATGAGCTTAGTAACAGTTAAAGGCGCAGACGATGATGCAATCGGGTAAACGGACGCTATTGAGCAGGCTCATATTACCCCCCACTTGGTCTGAAATATGAGCTTAGTAACAGCGCAGAAGATGATGTAATCGTTCAAGCATTTGCACAGCTTCATTTCCTCCACTAGACCTCATAGAAAGAGAGTTCAGACACGCTGGATGACGTTATCCGCTCAAAAAGCGGGGGTGGGGGAAGAACTAAACCGCTAGATGGTAGTGGTATAGGAGCTTCTCGCAGGTGCTCGTCCTACCCCCTGTTTCAATATATAAATCCTCAGAATGATCATCATATAAATACATGTCATGCTATCATCAAAGCTGGTATACGGTAAGGTATCAGCTCTGATGATAGTGTGACAGTACTTTGTCATCATACGCATGATATTTACCGCCGACCAACGCTTGCAGTCGTCGATAATATAGATACCTACTTTACCGATGATAGATACTCGTATCGGTCACAGATATGTACAAATTACCGACAGCAGATACGATAAGTTACCGGCAGGTGGTATCCGCGACGGTCGGTAAGGAAGGACACTATGTTATATGGGGTGACCCCCCTCACTACTATGGATCATTGGAGAACATACGTTATCTCGAACGACCCCTCCATATGAATCGATGCGCGGGTTTGATGCCCAAACGCATTGATAAGAGTCACTCTAGTTTTTCTCGATCATGAAAAGTCAGTCTGAAACATAGAATTATCGAGAGCAGTCAGGCTCAATATTAAAACATCCACTTCGTTTTCACCCTCTCGAAGTTATTGTTAAGAGTACATTAACAATTCATAAATTTATTCAACTGTATATTTTCACATCACTCAAAATTATATCCTTATAATTGAATAAATCGGATTCAGATATATAAAATAATATATATAATCACTCAACCAGTTTATTGCAACCACCAAATGGTGGCTGGTCAACCCATACTTAATAATTATTTTTAATTATATGTAAGTTCTCATTACGTCCAATTTAAATCGACCGCTTAACTACGCCAGCGCCAAAACATCAACCAGGACGTAACACTGTGGCTATAATTTGTCAAGAATTTGGCAAGAAATCTGGGGTCCTTTATTGCTAAACTTTGGGACTTTCTAATAGAGTGAAGGTTCTCATTTTACATTAGTCTATTTACAATAATGTAGTCAAGAAGTGAGTTCTCTGTAGAAAATGAATTTAGTTTTTCGAAATACGAGTGGCAGCTCATTGAATTCATGAATAAATTTTACAAGACATTTTTTTTTACAAATAAAAATAGCAATTTTTATAAGTCGAAATAAAATAGAAAGAGGCCATTCGGTAGCTGAAATGGAAGGTAGATTTTTCAATTAGTCATAAATTAAACTCATTTTTTAAGAGTGAGGGTAAAAAAGGACAACGATTATTTTCGATAGAGAACTTCAGATAGTTGATTTGACATACCATTATATAAGTAATGTACCGAACTTACCTTCACATAAATAAAGTATTGGAAATTTAATTAATATTGGATCATAATTGTAATCGCTGTTACAATGGCAAGACCAGTTATAATTATAGAACGTACAGGTACGATTAGAACATCATAAATCATAAGAGAAATACTTTTAAAATATGAAATAGCTGTAAAATTTACAGGTTATTTTGTTCACAATGAAATACACGTAACAAAATCGTTTTATAATGGGGAATGCAAAAATTATGTGGTATGAAAACCATATTTTCAACAATTTTTGATTCTACGAAAATTTTCAAGGCTATCAAATTATTGGAAGAAATAGTCAAAACATAAAGCTTAAGGTTATAAATTAAAGATTATTAGACGAGCTTTCAGATACTATTTACGGAAATTGTCTATGAATATTAGTTTTGGAGTAATATAAGCTTTAGTAGTGATTAAAATCTGATTTTTACGAAAAATCATGAAAATTTCAAACAGCCATAATTTCAAAACTATTTAAACGATTCAGCCCATCTTTGAACTTGATCAAGGTAATCGCCTATAGAATAAGTGTAAAAACTTCATTACGATCCGATGAGAAGTGTGGGTGCTATCGTATTTATATGACCAGTGATAATCATCAGGATTGGAGGTACATTTGATACATCATAAGTAATAAAAGAAATTTTTTTAAAATATAAAATAGCAGTGAAATTTACAGGTTATTTTGTGTAAAATAAAATACAACTGACGAAACTGGATTTTAATGGGATAAGCATAAGTTGTGTGGAATGAAAACAATATTTTCAACATTTTTTGATTCCATTAAAATTTTGAAGGTTAGAAAATTATTGGAAGAAATGGTCTAAATATAAAGTTTAAGGTCACAAATTCAAGCTTATTAATCAAGCTTTAAAATACTTTTTACAAAAATTATCTATGAGTTTTAGTTTTAAAGTTATATAGACTTTAAAAGTGATTAAAAACTGATTTTTTTGAAAATTCGTAAAAATTTCAAACAGCCATAACTTCGAAATTAATCGACCGATTCCGCCCGTCTTCGAACTTAACCGTGGTAATTACACATAAAATAAGTGTAGAAAGTTTCATTAAGATCGGATAAGAATTGTAGACGCAATCGTGTCCTCAGAAGTCGGTTTTATTACATAAATATATATATATATATATATATATATTTATACATACATATATAAATTTTTCAACGAATGGTATTTTTGAACTCTATTCAACTAATTATGATAGTTTATGACGAAATTCCTTGTAAAATCGACCATGAGGACAAATACAATAGTTAGATTTTCAAAAAAATCTACCTAAAAACAAGAGACTGTGATTATTAGCAATAACTAAAAAATTAATAGAGAAAGCGTTAAATTAAAAAACGAATATTAAAGAAGAAGCAATTTCCTCTAAAATTATCATAACTTCCGGAATTCTATTCCCATTATTTGTAATTTTAATTATTCATCTTAACCTATGAAAGAACTTCCAAAATTTTTAAGTGCTAGAAAATTCTGGAAATCGATTTTTGTAGGCATTACTACAAACTTAGTGCGTAATTGTAAAAAAATAACATTTTCAAACTTGTTGGCTAGACTACAAATGAGAACCACGGCAATACTATTCTTCTCACATTCAAGTAGAAAGAAGGGAAGTAGGTGCGCGATCGTCGTCTTTTGCGTTTCTTGCACAAGTCAATGTCAAGCCTCTGGGCCAAGAATCCGGTCACAGACTGGCTCAAGTCTGCTGCTAGTCTGGATAAAAAATCTTGATCAAGTGTCTTGGCCGATAATTGTCCAATTCTTTACAAAGTGCTTCTCCAAGTATCATGCCAAAGAATCTTGTCCAATTCCATCGCAACTAGGGAATAATCTCAAAATTTACCTGAAGTTTTATGGTGGATAGTGAAAAATATCAAAAAAATTACGAAATAAAAAAAAAATTTTAACTATCCGATTTCGCATGGAATGCTCCATATAAGTGTTATATTATTTTATACACTGAATTGCGTATAATTATAAACTATAAATTTTTCCAAGGCTCACATGACAGCGAATGTTGTGATGAAGTATGTGGGGATGATCATACATGTGACTTAAAAGCTACCCGGGAAAAAAATTCATGACCGACCATATATGATCATATATGAGCAATTATATATGATCATCCATGAAAATTGGCCATGTCTGATCATATATGATTAGATATGATCATACTTGATTAGATAGATCATATATAATTAGATATGATCATATATGATATACATATAGGTTTGACAAAAATTCTTTAAACTGAAAGAATAGTGTTTTAATATTATAGTTCATTAACATTCATTGAAATTTTTTTATATATAGCTATTGTTCACTCCTTATTAATTTTTCTATCGATGAAAAAATATTCAGTATTTTTCTGGGATTCGAACCTGGATCCTTCTGCGTATCAGTTAAAGATTGTACTGCTCTGCCAAACCATGAACTTAATAGTCGAGACTATTCAATAGGTTTATATATTGATCTTAGGAACCCCAACATACATTACGTTTATATTAATATTTTACATGGTATTCGAAAAGTTTAAGTTTTCTTATGCGGAATAAAAATTAAAATTAAACTTAAGGTTTCATTTTTTTAATTCCCGCTCGGAAATTGAAAATTTTCTAAATTAAAGAGAGTTATTGGTTTCGAACCAATTTTCGAAAATCGAGCTTTCAACATATTTCGACGTTTTGAGGTCCTAGAAAACTATTCTGTCTAATTTCAAGATAATGTATATATGTACCTATGTACGTCCGTATGTAAATATTCCATAACTTTTGAACGGATTAACCGATTTAGACTCAGTTTTTCTATTATTGTACATACGTTGTATTGCAAGCTATACTTACAGCGGCATTGCATTATTACTCAGGATATGTTTATATATCATGCTTAGATGAATTAAGCACAAAAATCCAAACTTCATGAATATCATCTTATATGATGATATATTAACACATGAATTTTATTTCCACGTACAAGTCAAAAAATTTGTGTGTGTCTTCATATATGTTGATATCTGACCATGTCTGATTTTACATGAGTTGACCGTCGTGGAAAGTATTTTCATGTCTATTCATACCTGACTATATCTGATTTTATAAAAATTAAACAACTTGTAAGAAATTTTCTGTATTATTATATACGTTCATTCCTGACCATATCTGATCTTACACGAGTTGAGCATCATGTAAAATTTTTTTATGTTCTTTCATATATGATCATACATGACCATATGTCATCTTATATGAACATGTATGACTCATACATAAACATAAACGAATCATATATGATTATATATGGTCATATATGATCTTATATGGACTAGATATTGAGTAAAAATACTCCAGGTTGTATCATATATGATCATACATGTCCAAATATGATCTTATATGAACATGTATGACTCATATACAAACATACATGAATCATATATGACCTTATATGGTCATATCTAATTATATATGGCCAGATATGAATTTTTTTTCCCGGTTACCTTAAATTAACTTTGAATTTACTTTCAAGTCAAAATTCATATATATACATATATATTCGTTTAAATTAATAAGAAAACAATTACGACTATTTTTAACTTCCCGCTAAGATAATTGCAAATTTTCAAAAATTCGGGAAGTTATTGGTTTCAGTCCGATTTGTGAAAATCGAAATTCTATCAGATGTCGACGTTTTGAGGTCCTAGAAAGCTATTCTGACTAATTTCACGATGATGTCCGAGTGTATGTATGTATGTATGTACGTACGTACGTATGTAAATATCTATAACTTTTGAACGGATCAACCGATTTTGATCGTCAAGGTGTCATTCGACGCAGTTTTTTAATATCTTGAAACTGAAAAATTGAGCTTGATCGGTAGGGCTCGTTCGGAGATATTCCAAAAATAAACTTTTTTCAAAAATGTTTTTTTTGGATAACTTTTTACGGGCTCAATGGAATAATTCCAAAATGGACTGGGCTCTGGAGATTCATAAGCCACGTCGAATGCCACCTCAATTATCAAAATCGGTTAATTCTTTCAAGAGAAACCGTTGTCGAAAGAATTAAAAAAAAAATTTTTTTAGTATTTTGAAAATTTCTCAAAAATGACTCGATGAATCAATTTCAAAATTTATTCAGTTATAGAACTCAATGAAACGCGTCGACTGCCACCTTAAACGTCTCAATCGGTTTATTTGATCGAGAGATATCGTTGTAGAAAAAATTGTAAAAAACGTTATTTTTTGAAAACAAAAGCATGCAAAAGTATTTTCGAGCTCGAAGAGCTCGAAAATGTATCTTTTACAGTTTTTCGAGCTCAAGAAGCTCGAAATACGCGAGAAGTTTTGGGGCTGGCCCGCAGGGTCAACCGACAGACCGATTTTTTTTAGTATGATGTCTGGTTTATTGATAAATATATGGAAGCTTTGTCCAAGGAAATCAAAAAATATATTGTAAACCTATAAATATAATTTGCTCACTAAAAATTTCAAAATAAGGTTTCATAATAAAAAATAAAAAATTTTCACGGCCTAATGCATTAACATTACAAGCGTCTTAATATTTTTTATCCTAATAATTTATCAATATTTTTCGACTTACACACTGTGGAAATTTTCCGTTAAAATTTACTATGGGCGCATATTAAAGCTGGACTTTAATGATACTATCTAGGCTTTTACCATAAATATATCAAAATGTTATATTCTAACCATGAATATTTACTATAGGCCATAGGAAATTTACATAGGCCACAATTTCAGAAACAACATATAAAAATTTTACTGCTAAAAAAAATAAAAATTGTCAATGTACAAAGTGACTTTTACTAAATTCCCATTGTAAAATTTTATATCCGTTAAAATTCAGTGTGGCGCTTAATTTTATTTCATTATGCTACCATAGTAAAATGAAACACGCAGAATGAAAAAATAACTGTAATTCAGTCGATATAGATGTTTTCTATTACAGTTTTTCATATTGTCGCATGTATTCATTTCTTATTTGCAATGGTAGCTACTAAATTTAACAAGTCCCATAGTAATCGGATGCGCATAAGTGGTGGCGTGCGCTATTTTTTTGTTTCATGAACCCAAAAGACTTGTATCTGTTTCATAAGTCGCAGTCGATCAAAGTGTATAATATGTAAGACTTGAAGAATTTATATCATTATATGTTATAAAATCTAGTTAAAAAAAACGTGTGTGGTGATTTTACTTATAATTAGGTAAGTTATAATCACAATTAGTTAATACATTAAATATAAAAACTTAAATCTTTGTTTGATGAATAATCTGCAACCGATTTTTTTGTGCCACGGTACTGAGAATAACAGGCATTCGCTTATTTTTTATTTCCATTTGTCGAACTGTTTATTAAAAAACTTTTCCTATGCTATTTTTCAGATTTTTCTTTAACCTTGAAAGTTGAATTGCTGGAAAGATTGCAAAAAATTGGCTTCCTGTTGACTTTATAGTCATTTTAATGTCTATCATTTCCAGTGCCACAGTTTTTTTTGCCTTGACTTAATCTTGAATTTATTTTAATTGTGAGAAACACAGTCAGTATGTTGGATGGAATTTATTCAGACTTGGTGTGGTATTAAACATAATCATTTGTGATACTGAAATAAACAAACGTTTGATTATTTTTTCGTTTACTTTAACAAAAAAATTGATAATGAGAAAATATATTTTAAAAAAGAGTATTCAGTTATTTTCTAATTTCTGCATGTTGAAATTGATAAAATTTTTTTATGCTAGCTTATTTGTTGATAAAAATCTTACAAATTCTCAAATATCTGTTAACTACAGTATCATTTTTATTGTAATGATCATTGCAGTAAAATCATATACTACAATAAAGTCTTTACCTATGCAGGGAGGAGGTGATGAAGATTTTTTATTAAACACTCCATCGTATTCACCTGAAGAAGTTATTCCACAATCATCAGCTTCAAGAAATTCTGAAGCTCCACAAGTTGATCCGTTAACTTCAGCAGCTTGTCCTCCAGCCGTTAATCAAGCATCATCGATAGATGAAAGCACGGTATTTTATTTATTATTTTACTATTGTTTAAATTTTTTAGCAGTATTAATTAAACTATCTAAGTTTACATTTTTAACTTCCCGCTTAGAAAATCGATGATTTTCAAAAATTTCGGGAAGTTATTGTTTTTACCCCGATTTTCGAAAATCGAGTTTTCATCAGATGTCGACGTTTTGAGGTCCTAGGAAGCTATTCTGACTATTTTCAGAATGATGTCCGAGTGTCTGTATGTATGTGTGTGTGTGTGTGTGTGTGTGTGTGTGTGTGTGTGTGTGTGTGTGTGTGTGTGTGTGTGTGTATGTATGTGTGTGAATGGCCTATAACTTCTTAATTAATGAATCGATTTAGATGTTTAAGGCGGCAATTGAAAGAGCTTGTTGGCCGTCAACTTTCCTGAAAATTTCAGATCATTTGATCAAGTAGACTCGAACATATTGGCGAATTACGAAAAAAAAAAAATTTTTTTTTTTAGTTTTTTATTGATTTCTCAGAAACGAATTGAACGATCGATTTCAAAATCTAATCAGCTCTAGACTGCCCTGTCAAGGCAAAACGACGTATCTGAAAAATTATAGTTTCGAGAAAATTGCGTTTAAAGTTTTAACAGAATTTGAGTCCAATTTGACAGAAAAATTAATTTCTGTTATGACAAAACGTTGTAACTCGAGATACGTTTTTTGTATCATAGCAAACTAATGCTTATTTTGATAAATAGATGAAATTGTTATGACAAAACGCTGTAACTCGAAGAATCGATTGTAAAAAATTTTCGAGTTACGGCGTTTTGTCGTAACAATTTTTAATTTCGGTGTTAGGCCTGAAAAATGTCGTATCTCTGAGGGCTTAAAAAAATTTCATCTCTATTTTCTTTTTTTTTTAATTTCCAATGCGAAAAAGATACGTTTTTTTTTCATTTCTTTTATTCGCACATTTGATTAATATTATTGGCATAATTAATAAAATTAATAAAATTTTGATGATATCCTATTATTAAGTGACACTTAATAAACCGTTTTAGCTTTGTCACGACAAAACAGCGTATCTCGAGATACGTCGTTTTGCCATGACAGGGCAGTAGAGCTCAATAAAACGCGTCGAATGCCGCCTCAACCATCTCAATCGGTTAATTTGTTCGAGAGATATCGTTGGAGAAAGAAATGGTAAAAAACGGTTTTTTTCAAAAATCTTCAAGACGGCTTAATCGATCGCTTTCAAATTCTAGTCAGCTCTAGAATTCAATAAAACGCGCCTATTGCCACCTCAAACGTCAAAATCGGTTGATTAGTTCAAAAGATATCAGCGTTGAAAAGTTGAAAAAATAACATTCAATGTTATTTTTTCCAGATAAATCAAAATGTACTGTACTAAAATGTGTCTAAAATCTTACAATTTTTTTCTCTTTATGATTTCTTTCGATTATCATATAATGCCATCAAACATGTTCTTTAGTTTAAACCATATTATCAACGAAAAAATTGAAAAAACACAGTTTTTAATCATTTTCTCGGATATTTTAGATACTATTGCTCTGACCTAAGCCAAAACTCATTTAAATCTTGATTTTGATCACTGACATTGATTTCTGCATCAATATATTTAGTTTATTCAACATAATCGGGAATTAAAATTTAAAAACAGCTTGTACATTAATGATTTTTGATTCTTAAACTTTTAAACTTTAGCATAAAGCCTAACTTGCTAGAATTTGAAAAGCTCATAAAAAAACAATTGCATGCAATATGATTTTCGAGCTCGAAGAGCTCGAAAACAGCGGGAAGTTTTGGGGCTGGCCCGCAGGATCAACCGACAGACCGATTTTTTTTCTAGTATTTATATAATATTTTAAGTTCTGATTATGATGGGAAAATAATAATAAGTATCTATAACAAAAAAAGGCAACTCATCCCAAAAGGGCAAAATAGATTAGCTCGATTTATTATTAAACATGAACGTGATACAGCTGTTGCTAGATTAGAGCTGGGGCAGCAATTAGATAATTTCATGTAAGTGATTGAACCCTTGTAATAAAAAAAATTTATCATGCAGTAATTGTAAAATAAAAATTATAAAATATATATTTACTTTCCATCTAGAATATTGACAGAAAAATTTCAGTACTGGTCAGATCAAATTGTAAAGACTTTTCATGGAGAACGCGCAGCCACTTACTATACACCGTACGTGTCAGTGGATGATTATGAATTGAATGCCAGCGGGAAATCGTGGCACCATTATAACTACACTAAATCTAAATTAAAAGAGAGAGCCCTTCTGAAAACTTTACGTGTTCCAGTTGATGCTCCTAGTCCAGACAGTGAGTATTTCCCAAAAGTGAACGTTTAATTTCTGACTTTTAAATAAATGATATATACTCCTGATTATTTCATCATTAGGAAGCATTGTCGAAAAACTGAATACATTACGCACTAAAGTAAATCCGTGGCGTCAGGTGCTACAGTTGTGGGCTGAAACTTCTAAAGCACGCAGAGATTTTTTGACAAACCAACGACCTACGGTAACCCAGTATTTAGATACATATTCGTGTTTGCATTTACAGCAAGCTGTTGACCTGGTATTTGTTTTTTCTTTTTTAAGAAATAACTAATTTTTTGCTTGTATCCAAGCTTTAATGTTGAAATTTTATAAAAATAAATTTTTATTGCAGTTCGAAAGTGATTTTGAACAATTATTTCCCGACCAAAGTACTTTATTTGTTGATAATTGGCAAAAAAGTCGAGATTTTCTCATTTCAAAGCTTCGCGTTGTCAAAATCTCTGATGCTGCTGACTATGGCCTACTTCATATTGTCTCCACTGTAAATTCAGGTATAAAATTAAATTATTCTTACAACATAATTTAAATGTAGTCAGTAATTTTGTAAATTCATTTAATGAACTTAATTTATTTTTTTAGCTGCTCAGGATACAATAATTTTGTACTCGCTACCATATTTGGTGTCTGCTGGACTCACGTCACGAAAGAAAAAATGAGTTAAGAAGTTGACGAATAACCAAGGCAAGGAAAACTCAGTCAATGGAAATAGTACAGATGAAGTTGACGATATAGTTGAAACAGAATTAACGGAGACAGGTAATAAAAGAAAGTCTCGTCTAAATCAACAGGAGCGTCGAGACAATTTTATAATACATATTCCGGTAAATATTTACAGACTTTTTTAAAATCCTTTAAATTAAATAAAATATAACAAAATGAATATATCTTGTATTATAGAATGTGATGACTCTTGAAGAGATTTTAAATGAAACTAATCAACGTCGTGGTTCATCACCAATCCAGCAGCCTATTCCTGTAATTGTTGGAGATTTGATTCAACCTGTAGCAACCTATGTTGTAGTTGGAAATCGATCTTACACAGTGTAAAATCTTCATTGACAGCTGTAGACATTGCATTTAAAATTTGCTGGGCTTTGGACTGCAGCTATCCTATAAATGGTCACTATCTGTGGACATTCATTCAAAAAGCTTTTATTTCAATCGATTTAAAAGGTGATCGTGTATCTTGTAACTTGAATGCTATATTAGGTGAAATCCATCCGATCATTAATTCCGCGTAATTTCAAATCGTACTTTACTACCGTAAAAGTGATCATTTGTTATTACTGTAAGGACACGTTTCATAATAACAGAGATTTAATAAGTCATATTAAGTTGATGCATGATAACGTGAAAGTTTATCACTGTTATGATAATGATGGTAAATGTTCACGTAGTTTCTCAATTTTTCGTTCATTTAAACGCCATAGATATAAGTTCCATATCCATGATGATACTTTAAATAATTCCCAGCTTTTAAATTCTGAAATAAATGATAATAATTTAAACTTACCCTCTACTTTAGATACTTCAGAAAACTTATCGAATGATAATTCGTCAGCACTTAATGCAATAGAAATTGTAACTGAACCCCAGGCAACTATTAATAATTCAATAGAATGTTCTCGAAACACCTCAAATAAAGATTCATCAACAGTTGATATAAGTCAAATTATTACAAATTTCCAGTCAACTGTGAATAACTTAATAGAGAGCGATATTGAAATTACAGATTATGTACATAAGTTTATAAATATTTTGCCAAACGCACTTTTCAATGATTTACCATCTTTTAAACGCCAATATCTCACTTTTATATCTAAATTATGTAGTTTTTCTGGGATATCACGAACAAAAATAGATGAAATAATTAATTTATTATCTGACTTATTGAAGTCTTCTTTAGTTACCTTAGAAAATAATATAATCACTCAATTACAATCAGAGAATAGTTTTAGCAATTTTAGTAGCATCCGCGGTTTATTTGATGATTTTATTTCGCCTTTGAGTAAATATGAATCGGCATATCGACGATTCAGTAAATTTGAAAATTTAAATCCGTTCATAAAACCAGAAGGAATTATTGTCGGTGAAAGACGAGAGTTCCAAGAAGTTGATGGATGTATAGTTTATAAGTTCATTCCTGTATCTGTTCAGTTCATTTCTATTCGTGAAATTTTCAAGTCTGTTTTCGAATTGTCATTTATTTTAAAAAAAACTCTTTCTTACGTCAAAAAATTAGAGACATCAACTGATAGAATAATTTCGAATTTCATCCAAGGGGAATTATAGAAAAAAAACAAGTCGAAATTTCCTGGAAAGTTAATTTTTCCATTATTCTTATACTTCGAAGAATTCGAGCCAAATAATCCCCTAGGAAGTCAACGAGGTATAGCTAAATGTGAAGCTGTTCATGTTAGTATTTCTTGCTTACCACCGGAGTTTCAGTCCAAACTCGATAACATTTTTTTATTCAGTTTATTTAATAGCTTAGACAGGGAAATGTTTAAAAATGATAAAATTTTTTCAAAAATTATCGAAGAACTTAATTTCCTCGAAACGACAGGTATTACAGTTAATGATGGTCAACTCGAATTTCAAATTGACTTTTCCTTTCAATTAATTCTTGGAGATAATTTAGATTTGCACATTCTATTTGGTTTTAACGAGAGTTTCCGTTCCAATTATTTCTGTCGATTTTGTAAAATCCACAGAGATAATATTAATAAAGTAACTACTGAACAGGATTGCATAATGCGTGATAAAAATAGCTACGATATTGATATTAAAAATATAAACCCGCAAGAAAGTGGTGTTAAATCTCACTGTACATTTCATCAGTTAGCGTCATTTCATATTCTGGAAAATTCTTATGTTGATATGATGCATGTCCTATTAAAAGGCGTGTGTCAGATTGATATTGCGCTGCTTCTTAATCATTTTATAAATATTGAAAAAAAAATTTACAATAGAAACATTCAATAACTTACTTCAAGCTTGTAATTTCGCAAAAAATGAAAAAAATAAATTGTTAGAAATATCTGAAAGGCAATTAAAAAACAAAAAAATTATTATCTCGGGAGCTGAAATGTTGTACTCGATTAAAAATTTAAGTTTTATTATAGGACATTTAATCGATAGAGATAATGATTACTGGTTGCTATACTTGAATTTAAAACGAATAATTGTAATTGTAACTAGCTCTATGATTCATTTCGAAGCTTGTGACGTATTAGATGTTGAAATACAAGAATATTTAGCGCTTCGTTTACAATTATTTAAAGAAAATTTGACCCCCAAACATCACTTTCTCCTACATTACGCTTCGACAATGAAGAAAGTAGGGCCACCAAACAATGTTTCATGTATGCGGAATGAAAGTAAGCACCAAAATGGGAAAATCGCAGCTCATGCTACAAGATCGCGAATTAATGTATGTCGTTCTATAGCAATTAGGCACCAATTACAATTAAATAATATATTTATAACTCAAAGTGTTAGTCAAATATTTTTCTTCGGTCCTAAAACAGAAGAATTACTAAAAAATTTACCTTCAGGAGTCCAAAATTTTTTATCTAATGTACAAATAAATGATGTTGTTATTACTTTTAAATGGATTAAAAAATATAATTACCTTGTTGAGAATGGCACAATACTTATGAAACCTTCTATAAATAACCCCCGATTCTTTAAAGTATTCCGAATAATTTTAAAGACTGATGATAATGTAATTTTAATTGTAAAAGAACTATTAGATTTTAATTTCTGCGATTACTTTGAAGCTTTTGTTGTTGGTGATGATAACATTTTCCAATGGGAATGTATAACTCTTGATGAATTAGCATTAAAAAATTTAACTATTACCAATATACTTAAAGCTATCAATAGCAATCTGTATACACCAAAAACTTGGATGCAACAAATTTTTAAACGTTAATTGTACTCCATATCTACTTCTACTTACATATATTTCTTTTGTATTTTTGTTTATGTTACTTTCTTATTTGTATCTATATTTATAATGAACTCTTTATGAAAGATATAGATTTAATTATAATAAACATTGAAAGCAAAATACTATGGTTTCAAATAATTATAAAATCCTTTCAAAATAGAATCAAAGTTTAAATATAAAAAAAATATAAAGAAATATTTTATTACAGTGTAAGTTTCTGAGAAGTTGATTACAACTTGGGATATGGTATTTAAAAAAATTAAAATTATTGTAACCATTACAAAAAAAAAAAATTTTTAATTTGATTATTTTTATTATAAACCTATACGAAGTTTTCAATTATTTCAATAAAAAATTCAAATAAAATCTTTAATTATTTCAGATGCAAAATTATACTTTTTGTGATAACATAAAACATGTTTTTACTCTAAAACTTTCTATTTTTATGAATGGCGTGTCATTTTTTTTTTCTGAGTACAGGTCAATTTTTGAATTTGCGCTCCAACTCTTTTTACTATGGTCCATTTTACTTCATTCTATGTAATGTAGCTAACTTCGCTTGCAATTGAAATTAACATGGGCTATTATAGAATGCAGTAGTCGGTACATAAAGTCCACCGGTAATATTTACCATAGTAAAAAGTGGTTCGCATGGAAAGTAAAAATTCATAGAAAATTTTCACAGTGCACTTGATTTTTGAAAAAGTCTAAAAAAATAAAATTCCAAATAATGATCAATTACCCTGATTAAAAAAAAGTATTAAAAAGTATTTGACAGGATTCAAAAGGATTAAAATTTTTATACTTTCAAATCCTGCTAAATACTGGAAATCCTAAAATTTCAATCTTTTGAATCCTGTCGAATACTTTTTTTTAATCAGGGTATATTCACAAAAGTGATTTTGGAATATTTGAAATACATATATTTTTTAAAATTTTTTTCATGATACCAGCATAGAAACGTCAAGTTTTAGTGTCTCTACAATTAGTTGAAACAAGATAATTTCAAGCCGATGCTACAAATAAGTGCTAGTGAATTCGTAATTCACAAATACCTGCATACAGTGACAGAAACAATTGCGTTTTCTCCTTTGGGAAGAAAGACAATTTTTTCTGCACGGTGTTAACTGTATTTAGTGTTCATTTGCAGCCTTATTATTGTCATTTGTTTGCTTGTCAGTTCAGTTTTCATGTGACAGTTTTAATCAACCAAATAAAATTACTTAAAATGAGTAAAAATAATATCTTTGTCTTATCAACTATCTAATAAATGACTCTGTTTCTTGTGGCTGCTAACACCCCTAGCGGATCAAAATTACGGTAAATTACCACATTTTACGGGAAACTATCAGATTCTTGGTAAATTATCGCACTTCACCATGAAATACTGTAACTTGCTGCAAAGTTTCCGCAAAATGCTGTATTTTACCGTAGATTACTATAATTTTCTTAATCACCACATTTTACCGTAAAATGCCTCATTTGTGGTAATTTATGGCAGTTATTCTAAATACCGTAAATAACGGTGAAATACCGCAGTCTTACCGTCAAAACCCGCAGTATAGCTACAAGTTTACTGTAAAGTGCGATATTCTGTCGCAAATTACCGTACTTTGCAGTCATTCTTATGAATATTGTAAATTACGATAATTCCCCGTAATTCAGATCTGCTAGAGACTGAATCTTTAATATTACTTAATGTGACCTTGTCGCAAGGCTATTGGGTCATTTCATGAAAAAATAAATAAATCTTGATATAAAATTGCATTTTTTTATGATAATGTTCATTTATATTATCTAAATGCGTCATAGAAAATTAATGAATGTTATCATAAAAAAATTAACCGCTTCATGATAATCTTTAGTTATCTTTGCAACGCAGTTACATAAAAGGCACGAGCTTACATAAAAAAAATATAGTGGGGACAATTAATATAAGTTGCTATTCAATCTATTATGAACCCATGAAGTAATTGGCCAAAGTATTAATACACGGAAAAAAGAAATCAGAAATAATTGCTGTTCGAACGAGCATTTATTACATTTTCGAATAGTAATGCAGCCCCGGGTCAAAATTTTGACCTTCATTCCGACCTCAAATAACCAACTTTAGTGAGGTTGTGCGGGATCTAATGAGGGTGAAATTAGATACAAATTTTGCTCCTCATTTGACCATCAATACAGTAGTTATCGAACAAAATACCATAGCAACTAAATATTCGCCTAAAATGTAAATAAAAATTAAAATGAAAAATGATTAAATCATATAAAAATTCAGAATATCTATAAAATTTTACCGATTTCAACTGAATAAACTCTTCCTCCCATTCGGTTTTCAGTTTCAAGAATGGTAATGTTATTAAATCCATTCTGAAGAAGTCTTGAAGCAGCTGCAAGACTTGGTGCGCCTGAACCAACAATTATAGTCCATGGAGATTTTTCTTCCTAAGACTAAACGCAGTATATAAAACAAAGTAAAATTAATCATTTGATGATTGTGTGGTGTGTTGTCTCTAAAACTTATTTTACAACATATGTATGATGTAAGGAAGGGTGGGGACAATTGAACCAAGAGTATTAGAACCACAAACGAATGACTTTAACGAATGATTTACTTTTCATAACAGCTTAAAACTGAAATTGCAACACTTCTAATAATATTTATTATTTTATATAACATTATGTGTTAAAAAAATCACTTTTAATCCTTCTGTCAATATAATTATTTTCAACTTCTGGCTGAGAAAATCGATGATTTTCGAAAATCCAGTTTTCATCAGATGTCGCCGGTTTGAGGTCCTAGGAAGCTATTCTGACTACTTTCTGAATAATATCCGCGCGTGTGTGCGCGTGTGTGTGTGTGTGTGTGTGTGTGTGTGTGTAAACCCTTTGTAACTTTTGAATTAATGAATCGAATTGAATGTTTAAGGCGGTGATTGGAAGAGCTTGTTGGCCATCAACTTTCCTGAAAATTTCAGATCATTTGATCAAATAGACTCGAAAATATTTGCGAATTACGAAGAAAAAAAAAATATTTTTTTTTTATTTTTTATTGATTTCTCAGAAACGACCTATACGATCGACTCCAAAATCTAATCAGCTCTAGTACTCAATAAAACGCGTCGATTGCCACCTCAAACATCAAAATCTGATAATTCGTTCGAGAGTTATCATTGGAGAAAGAAATGGTGAAAAACGGTTTTTTCTAAATATTTTCAAAACAACTGACGTGATCGATTTCAAATATTTGTCAGCTCTAGAATCCAATAAAACGCGCCGATTGCCACCTCAAACGTCAAAATCGATCAATTATTTCGAAAGATATCAGCGTTAAAAAGTTAACAAAATAACATTTTATGTTATTTTTCCCGGATAAATCATAATATAACCTACTAAAATGTGTCTAAAATCATACCAACTTATCCTTTATATGGTTACTTTCGATACATAATGTCATCGAACTTGGTTTTTAGTTTAAATCATAGTACCAACAATGAAATCGATAAAACGAAGTTTATATATTTTTCTCGCATATTTCATATTTGATTGTTTCTCACATGAGTCAAAACTCATTGAAATCTTGATTTAAATCCCTGGCATCGATTTCTGCCTCAATACACTTATTTTATTGAACATAATCAGGGATTAAATTCTAAAGCCCTTCTCATTAACGATTTTTGATTCTTAAATTTTCAAACTTCAGCATAACAGGTAACTTGTTAGAGATTGAGAAGATCGTGAAAAAACAATCGCATGTGATAGCATTTTCGAGCACGAAGAGGGAGGCAATTTCCCATGATAGGTGAACCCTTTAACTCCTCCGTCCATCTTACAGTTTTAAATAAATTAATATTATTGTATATGAAATTTGATACATACGTACGTATACATATATATATATATATATATATATATATATATATATACATATATATATATATATATATATATATATATTGAGACAAATCGCTTTTTAACTTCGCGATTTTTACCAGCAGCCACCAGAATTCGCGGGTTGAACCCTGGCTTAGGCTGGCCTCTAACAAATTTTTATTTACTTGGACAGAGCAATTGGCTGGAGTTCTTGCAAAGCAAAGACCCGCACTTATCCAAACGACAACGTATAGAAAATTCACCAACTTACCTCACGGCTTATTAATTATCAATAGCTTTCTTATTATTAATTGATTTATCAATTGTTACTTAAATAATAATATTCTTAATAGACGATTCAATATTTCTTACCAGTAATATGGGGATAATAAATAAGGTGACCAAATAGTAGATAAAATGAATGAATAACAATATGTGCAAGTTTATTGCCAATTATAATAATAAAAATTACTTACAAGAAAATGCAAGCGCTGGATGTAATATAGCAAGATGTGTAGCACAGTATGATTTATATACTAATAATTAATATCTAAACAATAAAATATAAATGCAAGATAATTGCCAACAATGTACAGAATATCGCAAGTTAATTGCCCGAATTACAATTAGTCTATTGCAAGTAAATTGCCAGAATTAATACTGAATAATTAATATAAGAACGTCTGTACATTAATTGATCCAGGATCGAAGTGATTGACCGATAAATTTGGGTGTAGGACTAGCCTCGGGACTCTGTCCCCACTTCACCCTTACGGTCATGCGTCTACGTGAAAATTAGTCATGTGACCCCGGCACTATGACTTGTGTAGTTTCAGACGGCAACACGACGGGGAAAAATGGAAACCGCAAGGCTGAGGATGACGAAGACAATTCACATTGTCTCAATATATATATATATATATATATATATATATATATATATATATATATATGTATATATATATATATGTATGTATATATATGTAACTTCCGAACTAATCA
Organism: Microplitis manilae; assembly: GCA_030273425.1. Classification (NCBI taxonomy): domain Eukaryota; kingdom Metazoa; phylum Arthropoda; class Insecta; order Hymenoptera; family Braconidae; genus Microplitis; species Microplitis manilae. Next base: position 7,493,425 of record CP092727.1, read on the forward strand.
ATCGATTTTGACGTTTGAGGTAGCAATCGACGCGTATTATTGAATTTCAGCTGATTAAAATTTAAAATCAATCGCGTCAATCGTTTTGAAAATATTTAGAAAAAACCATTTTTCACCATTTCTTTCTCCAACGATATCTCGCGAACAAATGGGCTGATTTTGATGGTTAAGGCAATAATCGACATATTTTATTGAGTTCTAAAGCTGATCAGATTTTGGAATTGTTTGGTTAAGTTATTTCAAAGATATTTGCAAATATCTGTTTTTTACCATTCCTTTCTCCCGCGATATCTCTCGCACAAATTAACCGACTAACATGGCTAGGGTGACAATCGACGCGTTTTTTGTTGAGTACTAGAGCTGATTAGATTTTAAAGTCGATTGTATGGGTCGTTTCTGAGAAATCAATAAAAAACTAAAAAAAAAAATTTTTTTTTTTTCGTAATTCACAAATATTTTCGAGTCTATTTGATCAAATGATCTGAAATTTTCAGGAAAGTTGATCGCCAACAAGCTCTTTCAATCACCGCCTTAAACATCCAATTCGATTCATTAGTTCAAAAGTTATAAAGAGTTTACATACACACACACACACACACACACACACGCGCGCACGCACATACGAATGTTTAAAAATTTATAATTTTCTTAGCGGGAAGTTAAAAAATACGATTTGCCAAACAAGAATTTTTTGGTTCGAAAAATCTGTTGAAAATAAAATAAATATTTAGAGGTCAAAAGTTTATCATGTTTATTACGTCAGATAGAATTATTTAGATGTCAAACAACAAGAAATTATGAAATATCGTTCAATATAATTACTATTTTTAATTATTGAGCTTAACATTTGACCCCGATTTCGCAAATGAAGAAAAAGAGTTGAAGAGATGATTACAATAAATATCTCGTTTTATTAGCAAATAATTTATTCAACTTCAACTTCAACTTGTGTTTGACTTGTTAATACTCCAATCGTCTTGAAGCATGTAAGCTAATTATATTTAAAAATAATTTTATTTTGATTAACTCGGGTGAAAATATTTCAAACTGCAGGAAAAAAACAGTTTTGTAAAAATTACAGAAAAAAACCTGTAAAATTTACTGATGATATGATCAGTAACATTTACAGATAAAATATGTTATTTTTACAAATTCATAAACATTATATTTATAAATAACAAAATGTAATACTAGCAGATTACATTCTGCAAAAATTACATATTTTTTCTGTAGATTATACATTCTTACTTTATGAAATATTCACTAATAGTTCATGTAAAATCTACATAAGTATGATGTTAACTTGAAAATGTTTCATGCTCAATTTTGAGTTGCATGAAATTTTTTTTGAATACCATAATTTTATTTATTAAGAAATACTATGGCCAAAGAGAAGCCGATTCTACTGCTGGTCAAATATCGGCCTGTTTTTGGTCAAATATTATTACTTGCAATAATTTTATTGAAAAAAAATATATTCTAGCCGGAAAAAGGCTGATTCATTTATCGGCCAACTTTCAGCCTCTTTCAATAAAATTTGACAATTTCGGTCAAATATTTTCACCTGGGTAAAGTTGAAATATAAAAATTATGTAATTATTTTAGTTTGTTCCGAAATTAATCGGTACTTTTTTTTATGAAAATTTCATGTTCATAAAAATTTTATGAGTATACTGTTATCGTATCAGATATTACATAATATATAAAAGATACAATGATATTCTATCTTAATCACGTTGTAAAAAAATATGTATCTCCAAACAAATATAATGAAGTTTTTTCACGTTAATTTAATAGTTTAGCCAGAAAGTATATATATAAAATTCTAACAATGATGTTTTTTTTCTGTTTCAGAGTTAAACTACAAAAATGTCAAAAATAATTCTATTATTATTATCAATTTTCTTATCAATCGCTATCTATACTAGTGAAGTTAAGGGATGTGTAGGTCGTTGGGTAAGCAAGCTTTCATTTATTCCCGGGCGCACGCTTCACTAGAAAGTAATATGAAATTAAATTAAAATAAAGTTATTGACAGTTTGAGGTTACGTTGCAAAAATAAGAAATATATTATATACTTATAAGTATGTTTCTCATTTTTATAATTGAACAATTAAAATATATAAGTGTCAAAAAACAAGTTTTACATAGCCTTACACTGTCAATAACTTTTTAATTTAATTTCATATTATTTTTTGGTGAAGCAGGCGCCGTGCGATTTTGATTCTCGTTCGTGACATGACTGGTTACTGCACTTGACATAAGTCACAAAAATGAAGTATCAACTACTCAAAACTCTGTTTTACTGCAAAGAGAGGAGTGTAAAAAGTGATAGTTACTTTCCAAAATGTAAAAAATTGATGATTGTAGAGTAACCACTACTACTGCTATCCTTACAATGTGCTCAAGACTACTGACTGCAGTTGACGATAGTTACCATTGTTGCCGTTGGAGTAACCCGTGAAAAATGAATCATACATGGCCATGCATGGCCTATATGGCTCATACATGGAGCATATATGGCCATACATGGGCATACAAACTTTTTTAATACAGTCATGCATGGCCATATACAGTCATGCAAAACTATGTATGGCCATACACGGCCTTGTACAGTTTATATATGGCCATTTATGACTGTATTAAAAAAGTTGGTATGTTCATGTATGGCCATATATGCTCCATGTATGGTCATGGATGGCCATGAATAATTAATTTTTCGATTATTACAATTACTTATAAACAGGATGTTGCAGTGTTAAAAAAATAGGAAATTTTTTTGATACCAATAACAACATATTGATGATTATATTTTGCTTTTTCGAAAGTGATTATATTCTTTGAACCTTACGCAGCACAACTAAACTTTGTTGTAACTGTCGGTAGCATAGCCTAGTTATCAAAGCGTCAGTCTCACGTTTTTTCTCTGAATTAAAAATTTCTATTTCGATTAGGAATTAAATTATTCGCATATTCGATAATCTCTGCGTCGCCAAAATAATTAAAAAAAAATTTTTTTTCAATTTAGTTAAAATTTCTATGCATAGTCATATATGGCCTATCAAGCCATGTATGGTCATATATGGCCATATTTGGCCATGTCTGGAGCATTCATACATGACCATGTATGATTCATTTTTCACGGGAACTCTTACGGTTTTTCAATAAATTTTGTATACTATACTAACCGCATAAGTTAAATGAGTAGTAGAGCAAAAAAAAAATTGTTTGTGTTGCAGAAATAAAAAAATTATTCCGATTGAACAATTGTGAGTTTTTTAAAAATTAATTAATTTTTTTTCCAGTGTCACCCCCAGCAAGGTTATGGCTGTTGCGCAGATTATACATGCACCTCATATTTCTTTCAAGGTAGTTGCATCAGTCGTGAGGACTATGCTGTATTGGATGATATACTATAGTCTCTGTAGTGAATGGAAAAAATCATTGTGATGTGTAATTTTAATTACTACTGTTACTGATTACTGTTCATTAAATAATTCAAAATTATGCTAGCATGTATTGTTTTTGGAGCCAAAATAGCTATTTTCTTTACGTATAATAAAAACGAGGGTTTGTGGTATACTTGTCCCTGATTAAAAACTCCGATTGAAACTGATTGAAAACGTCCAATCAGATTTAATCAGAAATTTCTGATTGACTTTCAATCAGTTCCAATCAGATTTAATCAGAATTTCTTATTGACTTTCAATCAGTTTCAATCAGATTTAATCAGAATTTATTATTGACTTTCAATCAGTTTCAATCAGATTTAATCAGAATTTATTGTTGAATTTCAATCAGTTTCAATCAGATTTAATCAGAATTTCTTATAGAATTTCAATCAGATTTAATCGGATATTTTCGGAAGGTTTCAATTGTAAATTAATAAACAATTACCGATTCTCGGGACAAATAATTGTATATATTATTAAAGGGTAGAAAATCAAAAAATCGAATGTTTCAAAATCTACGTTGAATCTATATAAACAATTAGATTGCATGTCATGAAGTAATATAGAATATACTATATTACCACCAAAAATTGTACTTGTCACTCTGTCAAAGAACAGAGAAGTGCTCATGTTAGAATTGCTTCCAAGTCTGGAATATAATACGTTTGAACGAAGTTTCTTACCAGGGACACTACACAAGTGGTAGGCGCTGTCTAGTGGCGAGAACCGAATTACTCCTACTGCTATTGCTTAGGACTGATGAATTTTCTCTCCTCCATATATATCTGTTCTCTTAAGGAATTTTTCTCTGGGTTCAAGCAACTTTTTTTTCTATTAGTTGCATATGAAAATCCTTGCGTTAAACACCCCCATGAAAAAATTTATTTAAAAAATATAAGTTTGAATACAAAAAATATATTTTAGAATTTATAAAAAATAAATCAGAAGACTATTTTTTTAAGAACTTGATATTGAAATGAAAATAACTAGAAAAAAAAGCAAAACTTTAGAAAACTTCATTCATTATAATTTTTGAGAAATGAAATTACCCAATAAAAAGTTTCTATAAGATTTTCTGATAAAACTGATAGTTTCGCTGGAAAATTAAAAAGATCTCAAAATTTACTATAAATTTGACTTTATGCTCAAATAACTTTTGAACAGATAGATTTATCAAAAAATGATGAGACTTTTGTTGTAGAGCATTCAATTTCCTACAAAAATATCTATCGTGCATCATAATTCGTTGATTAGATTATAAGTTAGAAAATTCTAAATTATAAAAAGTTTTTTTCCCGTGTTATTTAAATACTCTGTAAATATGAATAAAAACGGCTGGACGCAAACCGTAGTATTATTATTAAGAGCTTGAATTGGTACAGAAATTTTGGTTTTTAGGTATACTTTCAATTTTTGGATACTAAAAAAAAAATTTTTTTTAACCAACCTAATGTATATATAATTTTACATAAATGCTTTTTTTTTATTTTTGTGATAGTTTTAATTCAATCAATACAGTTCTTCAAAAAAAGTTTATACATAATCCTGAAAAATGCTTGTTTTCACTTTTTATAAAATTTATTAAATTGGAAAGACCGATAGAATTCTATACTTTGATACTTCAAAAATTGCTGAATTCATGACAAATGAAATTCATATCTGCCCAAATTTTAATAATTATTAATATTATCTGAATTGTTATTTTCCGATTGAAACGGATTAAAACTGATTGAAAATTTTCTGTCGGATTTAATTGGATTCAATCGGAAAATAATCGATAAATGAATTATTATTTTCTAATTGAATCCGTTTTGTTTGAAACGAAATTTTTTTTTTCTAGCCAACACAAGATAATTTTGCCGTTTATATTGAGAAAAATTCCCTGAAAATTTTAGCTCTTAAATTTAATTTAAAGTACTTTTTCTCGACTATCAAATTTTTCCATTTAAAAAGTATGTAAATTAAATAACTTTTTTTTTTTAAATTGCTATAACTTAACAGTGGAACATTCTAAAGTAAAAAAGATTTATACTATATTAAACTTACCATTTTTAAACTGTCCAATGTTAAACTACTTTTATCTCATAGATAATATCCCGAGTCAAAAAACAAATTCTAGTTTGGACCTCAAAAAATTCAATTCCTTTGATCTTTTATCTACCGGTCGGAGATAATACAATATTGGCGGTCTAAATCGATGAAGTCTAAATGCAAACTCTTCATCGGTTTTGATTTCTAACGGAGCTCTCAAAATCCTCAAAAAAAAAATTATCGTTTTCTGGACTTGGAAAATTTTCGAGTTAAAAAAAAATCTGAGTACTTAGAAAAATTTATGTGTAAAAATAAAATAAATTGATTAATTTATTATTATTATTCGCTTTTATATATTCCTGGACAAACTTTTAGTAGGTCTCAAAAAAAATTTTTTTTTTAATTTCCGACATTATATAGAATACAAAATCAAACATTTTGTCCTCAATAAATTTTTGTATTTTAATTGAAGAAATGTATAGGGGAGCCTGGGGCACGAAGGCCCCCCTCAAAAATTAGGTAAAAATTTTTTTTTTATTTTCCGTCAAGTTATGACCTCTATAATGATTTAATCATATTGTAGGCCGATATGTGATATGTGGGGTAAAATGGACCACTCAAAAAAATTATTTTTTTCAATTTTTCCGTCAAGTTATGACCTTTATACTAATTTTGTTACATTTTAGATCAATACGTGATGTGCAGAGCAAAATGGAACACTCGAAAAAAAATTGTAACGAAATTATTATTTTTTTTTTTATTTTTCGTCAAGTTAATTTTTTCGTTACTATTTCTTTGTTTTGAGTGGTCCATTTTACCCCACATATCACATATTGGCCTAAAATATAATAAAAACATAACAAAGGTCATAACTTGACGAGAAATAAAAAAAACTTTTGTTTTTATAATTTTGGGGAAGGGGGCATTTGTGCCCCAGGCTCCCCTACTAAATTTTCTTTCAGTTAACTATTTTCTCATAGTAACCATTAAATTTTTTTTGAACGGAGATAAATAAAAATAAATATTCATTTTCATTCATTATACTTCATAGAGGTTCCGGTAATTTTTCTGCAAATTGGTAATTAATTATTTATTTTTGGGTCATTTTTTTTTGAGATTCCCCGTCCAAAGTATTTATTTTTAACGAAAAAAAGTGAGGGAATCTGCGTAGGTTACGTCATTTAAGAAATTGAGGCCTAAATCTGGAGCACTAAATTTTTTTATATTATGAGAAATTTGAAGTTTCCACAGCGACGCTAGCGAATCGGAAAATAATTTTTTTAAAATTATTATTTCCTTATTGAATCTGATTGAAACTAATAGAGAAAAATCCAATCAGTTTCAATCAGATTTAATCGGAAAATAATTTTTTTTAAATTATTATTTTCTTATTGAATCTTATTGAAACTCATTGGATTTTTCTCTATTAGTTTCAATCAGATTCAATCGGAAAATAAGTTTTCAAAAATTATTTTTTTCTGATTAAATCTGATAGAAACTGATTGGATTTTTCGCTATCAGTTTCAATCAGATTCAATCGGAAAATAATTTTTTAAAAATTATTATTTCCTTATTGAATCTGATTGAAACTGATAACGAAAAATCCAATCAGTTTCAATCAGATTCAATAAGAAAATAATAATTTAAAAAAAATTATTTTCCGATTTAATCTGATTGAAACTGATTGGATTTTTCGCTATCAGTTTCAATCAGATTCAATCGGAAAAAAAGTTTTCAAAAATTATTTTTTTCTGATTAAATCTGATAGAAACTGATTGGATTTTTCTCTATAAGTTTCAATCAGATTCAATCGGAAAATAATCGAAAATTAAAATTTTTTTCCTGATTGAATCTGATTGAAACTGATAGAGAAAATCCAATCAGTTTCAATCAGAAAATACTAAATATTTTTTTCTGATAGAATTTGATTGAAACTGATAGAAAGTCAATCAGAACCCTCGAACGCTCCCGAACATTTCTGATTGGAAATTTGTTTCTGATTGAAACTGATAGAATTCTGATTGAGTTTTAATCAGATTCAATCGGAGTTTTTAATCAGGGGTATTGGCGACAAAAGCATTGGGTTTTTCTGAACGACAATGAGTGTTGACACAACAAGTATACTGGATTTCTCATTTTAATCATTCGTGGCGAACATTACTTTTCAGTGCAGTAAAATTATGTTGGAAAGTGAAACAGCTGATTTTGCAATATCGTTCTATAGTTTTGTCCAGTTATCGAGAAAAAGGTATATTTCACTTGTGCCACATGACACTCGAATGTTGACTTTTCAACACACACAGTAAAAAATCGGTCTGTCGGTTGACCCTGCGGGCCAGCCTCAAAACTTACCGCCTATTTCGAGCTCCTGGAGCTCGAAAAATTGTTGTAAATACATTTTTGAGCTCTTCGAAAATACTTTTGTATGCCTTTGTTTTCAAAAGAAAACATTTTTTACCTTTTTTTCTCAAACGATACTTCTCGATCGAATTAACCGATTGAGACGTTCAAGGCGGCAATCGACGCGTTTTATTAAGTTCTATAACTGATTAGATTTTGAAATTGATTTATCGAGTCGTTTTTGAGAAATTTTTAAAATACTAAAAAAAATTTTTTTTTTTTAATTATTTCGACAACGGTTTCTCTTGAAAGAATTAACCGATTTTGATGTTTGAGCACCTTGGAGATCAAAATCGGTTCATCCGTTCAAAAGTTACAGATATTTACATACATACATACGTACGTACGTACATACATACACTCGGACATCATCGTGAAATTAGTCAGGATAGCTTCCTAGAACCTCAAATCGTCAAGATTTCTTAGAAATTCGATTTTCGAAAATCCGATTCAAACCAATAACTTCCCGAATTTTTGAAAATTTGCAATTTTCTTAGCCGGAAGTTAAAAAGTTCTTTTTTTTTTTAACACCCTAATGATTGTATACAATTATATATGGGTGTATGTATAAGATTATATATTATTAGATATGATTATATATAAGAAAATTTTCTCGGAGTAGCATCATATATAAACATATATAATTACATATGGCGCTACATATGACTTTTTCCGTTTAAATATTGTATTATATATGATCACATATAATACAATACAATTATATATGATCATATATAGTTATATCCGGAGACACGGTCGTGTCTCGCGCCAAGTACACGTTCAAACACATGAATATACATATGTGTGAACGTGGCGGCGCGAGTCAACCGTGTCTCTATACCGGTGTCATATGTCTGTTTAACCTCTCTCGTATTTAAATTGATTAATAATAGATAAATATAAATTATATCTGTTATTTACCTATTTCTTTATTAATCTTTCATCATTCTCTACCGATTATATGAGAAATATCTTTGAGCTTAATATTTGAGTTTTCATTTTTAAATTTCTAAATTTGAGCTTGCGCCGTTTTTGATAATTTTAATGAATTTATGAATCTCTAATTTTTTATGAATTGTGTATATTTTCATCAATATGTATTTTAGTATATATAATTAATTTGTTCTTAGCGTTTGTTAAGCAGACTTTATTAAGGACCAGTTTTTTTAGAATGGGTTCGTTTTAATCCGAGTTTGAATCAAAGTGCTGGTATTAATAATATATAGACATACCAGTAATAATAATTTAAACCCGGATTAATAATAAACTCGGTTTGAAAAACTGATCCAAAATTTAATATCAGTAACTCGGTCTATACATATAATCACGCTTACTCAAGGGTAATTTCTCAATACGAAATTTTATTAATACGTGATTAGATTATTCTTGCTCGTACACTCATATGAAAATATACAAGTATACTAGCAATAATTGAGTCGCAGATTAAGAATCTCGGATTAAAAAGCTGGCCTTGAAAAATTGGCGTTTACCCTATAAGAATAAACAAGCACTGTCTTCGATTTAAACTAGGCGCTATCTAGCGAAAAATTGAGACAGTGAGTAAAATTGTTTGCTACTTATAATCATAAAATTGACATCGCATACACCTACAATGGGGGACATTAATTCGACTCGGTTTCTGAGTTTCAAGATTTATTGATAACCTTAAATTTGGCGGTTTCAAATAATAAAAGAATTTCATTATCTTTCATTGGGCATAAAAATGATTGAACTTGAAATTATTTTTTGAGATAAGTAAAATTTACTTTGCTCGAAAAACCAATTTGAATTAACGTCCCCGATTATATATATAGGGGAGGTTGGGGCATAGCGGCCCACTTAAGCGAGTTATTATTTCTAGCTACTATTGATCATCTAAAAGATTTTCTTGTGTCTTATCTTGAGGGAATATATGATAATTTGGTCAAAACCCACAAAAAAAATTGTTTTTTTTTTTTTCCGGGGCACAACGGCCCACTTCTGTAGAATAATTAAAAAAAAAACAATATTACCAAAAATTTTTTTCTTTTTTAATATTATTCATTGATTCTAATTTAAAAAACGAAAAAACATTTTTAAATGAAAGTTATTATTTTTTAACTTCCCCCGCCCCTTTTCACTTTCTTTGTTTAAAAAAAAATTAAATTACAAAGATTTTCTATTTGAAACTCACAGAAAATTTTAATTCCGTACGATGTAAATTTAAAAGTACCGCCAAACGACTGGTCGATAACATCAACGGTCGGTAAAACCATAGTTTTTGAAACAGTCGCTAAGTGGCGTTGTAAATATTGAAAATAAATATGGAGTTGTACATCATATGACTATATTTGTGTTGGAGGTTCACTATAGTTCGGCGGTTAATTTTACAATTTTAATTTTACTTCTTGTATTTTCTAAAATAAAAAATGGTGCGCAATTATCAATCAAAAAACACTCAAATGTCATGGAATGAATTGGCTATGGCAAAAGCTATCGAAGCAGTTAACCAAGGAGAGATGGGATGCGTGTGAGATGGTGTGGGTGTCATAATTTGTAGATGTTTTACAATCAGATGATATACTTATTTCGCTTTAATAACGTACTTGGTGTACGTTCAACTAATTTTTTTTTCCATTCGTATCTTTCCTAAAAAATTTTTCTTTCTCTTTTAATTTAAAAAAATTCCAAATACTTGGTATTTTAATTTCTTTTTTGTATTAAGTACATTCATATCAATTGAACCGATCTATCAACTGTTTTATTGCAGAATGTTACATCTTAACTTGGCATTATTTAGTGATTTCAAATATTTTTGTAGAATAGTAAATATATTATTGCAATTTGAACGTGTACTTGGCGCAATCTATTACAGCTGTGCTGTTTTTGGTGTGATTATTAAATTTCTCTCATATTTATATAAATATATAATAAAATTTGATCTTAAGCTTAAGAGTATGTTTAAAAGAAAAACACATAAAATAAATACTAAGAATGACGAATGCATGGGTGATATTGTTTATTCTTTAGGTATATGTAAGTGGACCTATGCGGCCAAATAAATGGTATTAGTCACTAAGATCACTGAAAAAAAAAATCGGTAACCGTTACCGATTTTTTTTCGGCAGAGGTTACCGATTTTTCGGTAACGGTTACTGATTAAAATCGGTAGAGGTTACCGATTTCCAATCAGTAATCTCTACTGATTTTAATCGGTAACCGTTAGCAAAAAATCGGTAATCTCTACCGATTTACATTTACCGAAAAAATAATGTCTTGTCCTAGAAAATATAAAAAGTAATTGGTAATTGCTTAGCAAGCATGTAATTTTACAGAATAAGAAAAAAGCTCTGTTATATCAAATACATGGAGCTAATTATGCATAACTTACATTGCCCTGTATATTTTTGTAAACATTGTTTTTGTCGGTTGCGACAGCTGATTATATTTTTGGGAAAGCAAAAAAAAATGAACAGTTACAAATTTGAATTAGTAATTGTTAGCTGTTTGGCTTAAAAGAAGTCATCTTTATTTATTAAAGTAAAAAGTCATATCACTTTTCATAGCTAGAAATATTCACAAAGTATTGTTGTCATTACTAAAATTGATGATAATAATGATCCATCATTTGCTAAAATTGTGGACATGGTCAGTGTTAATGATCAAATACTTTTTCTCATGTATTCACTGAAAACAATGTATTTTGATGATCATTATCACGCATTTCGTATCACCGTCAATGATAAAATGGATTTAGTTAAGAATATAAGTTCCATGTCGAATTTGGTACTTTGTACGTTAGTCAAAAAAAATAATTTATATTTTATAGTCATTCGGCACTTCCCGGGAAAAATGATCAGACCTGATCAGACATGAACAGCCATGAACAGACATGAACAGGCATGAACAGCCATCAACAGGCATGATCATGCCTGAGTGTATTGAACGCTTCAGACATGAACAGGCATGATCGGGTCTAATTTCAGGCCCGATCATACATGAACAAGCATGATCGGGTCTGATCCTGTTTTCCCGGGTTAGTTTAATATTCTGTTGATGATAATAAAAATTTTAATTATCTTTGAATGAAATTAAAACTTGTAGACATGTCATTTATACCTTAGTTGTAGGCTACAAAAACTGTTTTTTCGGTAAATTTAATATCAGTAGAGGTTACCGATTTTTCGGAAACGGTTACTGATTTTTCGGTAACGGTTACTGATTTTTTGGTAACGGTTACCGATTAAAATCAGTAGAGATTACTGATTGGAAATCGGTAGCTGTTACTAAAAAAAATCGGTAACCTCTACCGATTTAATCGGTAACCATTACCGAAAAATCAGTAACCTCTACCGAAAAAAAATCGGTAAACGTTACCGAAAAAAAATCGGTAACCGTTACCGATTATTTTTTTCAGTGATGTTGGTTGAAATTAGTTAGTCTGAAAGCATACGTCTTATGAGCAAGATATTCTATCCGATTGCGATTAAATGAAGTTAAAGTAATTATTGAGAAAACTGAGAATAAATTATTTCCATTGCCTTATTTCCAATATTTTTCCATCTATTTCGGAAGAATCAGTGGAAATTTTGCAAAAAATCGAAAAAAAATTTCTTTTCTGGGGTGCGACGGCCGCCCCTCCCAAAAAATTATAAAAAAAAATTTGTTTTTTATTTTTCGTCAAATAATGACCTCTGTAATGTTTTTATCATATTCTAGGCCAATTTGTAATATGTGGGGTGAAATTGACCACTCGAAAAAAAATTGAAAACGGAAAATAAAAAAATAAAAAATTTTTTGCTTACAATTTTTTTTTCAAGTGGTCCATTTTGCCCCACATATCACATATTGACCTAAAATATATTAAAAATATTATAGAGGTCATAACTTGACAGAAAGTGGAGAAAAAAATTATTTTTTCGTTACAATTTTTCTTCCGAGTGGTCCATTTTGCCCCACATGTCACATATTTGCCTAGAATATGATAAATACATTACAGAGGTCATATCTTGACGGAAAATAAAAAAAAAATAAGTTTTTTACCCAATTTTTGAGGGGAGCCCAATCTGCCCCTAATTTTCGATTTTTCAATTTTAATCGATGCAGCATAATGAAGTGAAAATAAATATCAAGGGTCTAGAACCATAAGTGAACGCGATGAAACAATTAACGATATTATAATTATTTTCCTTAAGGGGCCCACTTTGCCCCACCCTCCCCTATCTAAACATTTAATATTGTTTTTCTGATATAAATCGAATTATATTTTACTATCATTATATTAAATCACATTCAGCATGTAAACGTTTTACATCTCAATGAAATTATTATTTAAATTAACAGGTTTCTTTTAGCTCGTATTCACCATTTTAACACTTGAGCCCACATTTTAATAAATATAATTTTTTAAAATTATTAATAAATATATAAAAAGTTATCCACCGCTTACATTATTCACATATATTATATATTTGACACAAACAATTCTCGATTACTGAACGCTCAGCACGTCATGCGCAGAATTCTACGTACAAGCATTTGAATTTTAAAATAAGTATAATGAAAATTAAAATAGAAAAATTAAAATTCAATATGTCTTTGAACTTTTAATATTCGCTTTGGAAATTTTAAATGCAAGTATAAATTTTAAGTGCGTTTATTAAAATTCGTATTTTTTTTTGTCTTAATTTTAAATACCAGCTTGATTATTAAATCATCTACATTAAATTTCGAGCTTTTTTTATTGATAATAAAATTCAAATATCTAGTTATGAAAATTCAATTCCTTTTTTACTGTAATTTTCAAATTATTTTTAACAATATATGCAAGTGCGTATAAGACATCCAAGTGCGTATAAGACTTCGTGACAAGCTCGAAGATCGATAAACTCCATTGTAGTCTTCGTAAAAGTTTCAACGACTACCGAAGACTGAAGGCTCCACGTCGACGCACTTTGTCTGCGCAGCTCATAAATAATTTCACTTATTATTTACTCGCTTTCTATAATACCCGGGAAATTGACCGCTATTACGCAATTACGCAATTTGCATAATTATTGTCAGCGACAATTGATATAATGACGAAATTACAAAATTTGTTTCAACGAAAACCCAAAGCCCTAGACAATGCGCTAGACAATCTGGCGTCTGCAAACGATTAGTTGGTGACTCTAGACTTTTGGGTTTGTCTTTAGCGCAATGAAAGTATTGAAATTAAACTTCCACCTTCTCAGTATCATGGGGATCTGGAAACCGCGAGGGTGGCGTGGCATCAAAGCTATATTTTATTACATTTATCGATCTTTCGTAGTTATTAATATTCTCAATCTCTTAGTGTCCTGCATCTTAGACATAAGATTGACAAACGTCCAACTCGATACGTTCGTCGACAATATATCGTTGACCTTCGCATGGCTTATCGCCCGACAAAAAGTCTTCTGTGTGATCGAAAATCGCTGTGGCATTATTCGCATAATTGACTCACTAGGAAAAAATCCCTTTAAACTCCGAGACTGTCGAGAGGAACTCATTTTCCAGCGATTTGAGAAATTTGCAAGGTGAGCTCTGAGTTCACGGTTCAAATCCCGTCCACCTTATTTTTAATTTTTTTTGTTTTTTCTCTCTTTTTACAGAAGTATATTCACTTATTACCCGTTATTATTTATAAGCTCACTACTGACGGATTCTTTAGGCCACATGTCTGCCATGAATCCACCCTATTCTCTCCCGTACCCAGGCTGGTTTCCTTACAATTACACTCGCTCAACTCAAATATACTGGGGGACGGCTGTCTATCAAGTGTACGCAATACTCACCTCGGGGACTATTAATTTAATACTAGATTTGTTGCTGCCATGCATAATGTGTTACATGTGCGGACACATTCACGTTCTAAGACACAGATTTCAAGTTATAACAGAAAAATTACAAATAATGTCGGAAAACGATAAACCTCAAGAAGAAATAACTACTGCTGAGCGTGAAATGATAGCTGAGTGGGTCGAAAATCACCGTGATATTTTAAAGTTTGTATTTAAAAAAAGAAAATTTTTTCCAGAACAAAAAAAATAAAGAAAGTTTTTTAGTTTAGTTAAATTTATCAATAATCTATTTGAGAGAGTGATATTTGTACAGTATACTGTAAGCTCACTACTCCTCTGCACCATCGCATTTTTACTGTCTCATGCTCAGCCTGGGACGGTAAAATTTGCTGGAAATTTGGCTTTCTTTGCAACGATGTTCTTTCAAATATTGCTGCCATGTTATTGCGCTGATAAATTGAGTTATGAAGTAAGTATTTAAAGTAAAAGCAATTTTAGTCATCGGATTAAAAATTACCTTATTAAAATATATTGTTAATCAACTATCAATATTTTTTATTGATGGAAAAAAAAATTTTCTACGAATCCACTTTACCCAATAAAAATAACAAACTACACAAACTTATGGAACATTATATATATATATATATATATATATATATATATATATATATATATATATATATATATATTAGGGTGGTCGTTAAAAATTAAATTTTCTCAGGCGCCCTATAGAAAGCTTTTTTTAAGTGAAAAAATACGCGGGGAATTCGGTTTTTTCGTTTCAAGTAAAAAGAACACGTGCCGAAGGACGATCTAAGCTCATTTTTTGAAACGATCGCGGTTTTTTTTAAATATCTCACGAAATATGCAGATTAAAGGAAAAAATCATGAGATCAATTTTGTAGGAAATTAAATTCTTGACAAAAAAGGTCATATTCATTTTTTATATAAAATGTGTTTTTATGAAGATAATTGTAAAAAACTTTTTTTAGATCTGATGAATTGAGCGTTTTGAGGATTACAAATTTTGAAAATAATATTTTTTTAAGTATATAGAAACTGTAACAAGCATTAATAATTGATATGTTACGAGTTACGAAGTTGTCTATATTTATGAAAAAACGTTATTTTTTACATTCGTTATCCTTAAAATGCCCAATCGATAAGACCTAAAGAAGTTTTTTTAAAATATCTTCATAAATACATATTTTATGAAAAAAATGAATATGACCTTTTTTGTCGAGAATTTAATTTCCTACAAAATTGTTTCCATGGTTTTTTCCTTTAATCTGTATATTTCATGAGATATTTAAAATAAACCGAGATGGTATCGAAAAATGAACTTAGATCGTCCTTCGGCACGTGTTCTTTTTACTCAGAACAAAAAAACTAAATTCCTCGCGCATTTTTTCACTAAAAAGAAGCTTTTTATGGGGCGCCTGAGAAAATTAAATTTTTAACGACCACCCTAATATATATATATATATATATATATATATATATATATATATATATTAATCTAGTTTTCTATCCATAAACAAATAATGGGTTTAGCCCTTTCAAATAGAAAACTCCTTGCTACATATGGGGCGTTCCACGCCAAATCGGACACCATTTAGTTCTTGCACCTCGGCTCTTTTTATACTTTTCTATCTTTATGTATAGGTTGAAAGAGGCCTTCATGATGTTTTTCAAATTATTTGCTGCAGCCGTTTTCGAAGCATCGAATTTTGAAAAATGTGGAAATTTTTTTTCTTTCAAACGCCTGCAATTTGGCGAAAAGTTGTTTAAATAAAATTTTCAAAGAGACGAAAATTGTTCATTTCTAGACATCTTTTCAGTAAAGAACATCAAAAAATTTTTTGAACCACACTTCATTGAAATTTCAATGAAGTGTACTTTTACGTATCAATCATCGACTTACAAAGACCGCGTACTGATCGATTTTTCTCATAATTTTCCACAGAAAACTGTCATCCATTCTAAAACTTTTCCAGCTATGCTCATAATTGGACAACAATAGGATTTATTTTTTTTTTTTCGATTTTTAGCTTCCGGCTTATAAAATCGATGATTTTCAAAAATTTCGGGAATTTATTGTTTTCACCCCGATTTTCGAAAATCGAGTTTTCATCAGATGTCGACGTTTTGAGGTCCTAGGAAGCTATCCTGACTATTTTCAGAATAATATCCGCGCGCGCGTGCGCGTGTGTGTGTGTGTGTGTGTGTATTCCCATAATATATGCACAGAAAAAACGACTCTATCAAAATAATAGTTAAAACTGTCAAATTGACAGATTTGCCGCTGTCAACCCAAAACTGTCAATTTAAAAAATTTGAAAATGTTAATTTCACATTGTGGAAACTGTCAATCTGAAACTGTCAATTTGAAAGTTTTTCGGGGTAATAATCACATTTCAAAAATGCAAAATTCAGTAAAAAAAAAAGAGTGTGTGAAATTTATATTAAAACAATAATTGAAATTGTTTTTAATGAGTAAAAATTATACATTTCGTAAAATGTAAACAGTACATCAAAAAATATTCTAAAAATTGAACTTTTAACTAAAAAAAATTGGGTATTCATGTAAAATAATCGTTCAAATCTGCAAACAATAGAAAGTAAAAACCATTAAGATACATATAGGGGGGGGGGCAAAACGGGGTACCCCCAAAATTTTATAAAAAAAAAAATTTTTTTTTTTTTCCCATGCAGGAGCTGCCAGAGTTGAACAACGGGGCCCTCCTTGGCCCAGCACTGGGGAACCTAGCTTTGGCTCACCTCTATTGGCCCAGGCTTGGGCCAGGACTGGGTAACCTAGCCTTAGCCATTCAATGGCAACCCATGCTTGGGCCAGGACTGGGTAACCTAGCCTTGGCCGACCCAATGATTACCCGGGCTTGGGCCAAGACTGGGCAACCCAGCCTTGGGCGTTTAATAAGTAGATCATATAAATGTATCTGTTCAACATTGGTAGGTTCGTCCAGTAGCTACCGTTCGGGCCTAGCAATCAGAAGGACGGCAGTTCGCGCCCAGAGCCCAGCAGAATATTCACCGAGTTTTTTTCACATCATTGACCTCCCTTAGATAATTTAAACGTTAATGATCATAAACTCTACGAGGTTTAATAATTATAAAATTTTTTTATATTTAATTTATTCGTTTCCTCGAAGCCTGGGCCAAGCCTGGCAAGAAGCCTGGGCCAGGCCTGGCAACCAAGCATGGGCCAGACCTGGCGACCAGGCTTGGCCCGAGATTATCATCCCAGACTTTTACCAAAACTGGGCCAAGACTGGCTTACAAGCCTGGCCCAAGGTTCTACAAAGTTGGGGCAAGACTGGGCCAAGCCTGGGCCCGTGGTACTTTCCTCTCTGGGTTCCTCTAATTTCTATAAGTCCGATATATTTGCGTACTTTTGCCACTACGCATGACACCTAGAGCGATATGGTCCAGCCGAAAATTCAGAGAAAATGATTTTTTTTTTAATTTAATCGTCAAACTCAAAAAAATTCAATATGTTAATCCATTTTTCGGCTGATTTTTTATAGCTGAGGGAAATTTAGCTACTATAAATATCCGAAAATAATGATTTATTTTCTTAACTGATAAAATTATTTTAATAATGCAAAATAATCTGTAATCTGTAAAAAGTTAAATACCACGTTCTTTGGTTTTAAAAATAATTCATAAGATTGAAATTTGGTTTGTAAATTTTATGTAACTTGATAATCAACTTTTTACAGATTATTAAATCTAACAAATTCTATCCATGTCATTTTGACATTCCCATATCTGTCATTTCCACATATTATTTTTTTCCGTGTAGAAACGGTTCCTATAAATTATAGGAACCATTTCCATAACATTATAAGAATGGTTCTTATGATAGTATAGGAACCATTTCTATAATATTATTGAAATGATTGCCACACTATTATAGGAACTATTCCTATAATATTATGGGAGTGGTTCCTATAATTTATAGGAATAGTTCCTATAATTTATAGGAATAGTTCCTATAATTTATAGGAATAGTTCCTATAATTTATAGGAATATTTCCTCTAATGTTATGGGAATGTTCCCTATAATTATAGGAACTGCTGCCATAACTTGTGGTCGTAATTCCTATACTGGTATAGGATGAAATTTCACAAAATCATGGGACCCATTCCCACTATTTTCTTCCCATGTACGATTACAATATGAATTTAGTAACTTTAACTTATTTTTTTAAGTAGAAGTTGCTATATTTTTCTGTCCATGCAACGATCGATTTTCTTGAAAATTTTTTATAAAAAACTGTTAGTTACTGCGTAAGTTTTAAGCCTAGTCCCTTACTAGGTAAATCATGAGATCCATTTTCTTTTGAATTTTAAAAATTCAATGTTTCAGTGTGACATATGATTTGTGTTTTCTTTTATTTTCGTTTTTAAACGTACTTTTACACTATAAAAAATTTGTGGCGTGAAAATAGAGTGAATGTGGATTAGTTTTTATATATCTACTCTTAGGGTGCTCCAAAAAAAATCGACATTTTTTTTTCTTTCGGCTGTTGTGAAAAAAGTTTCTATAAACCGAAAAAAAAATCCTGTCGAAAGGATGATGTTTTATTTTAATTTTAAAAGGTGACGCTTGCCCTTCGAATTTTCCTATGCTAGTAGCATGGGAATTTTATTTTTTTCATAAAAAATCCTATAACTTTATTTTACCTCGAGGGAAAAATTAACGTCATAGATATTTTTATCAGAAATTTCATGCTCTTCAAAATTGTTCATGAACTTATAAACTCTAAAACGTATGGTTTAAAAGTTACAGATATTTAAAGTTGATGACTTTTTGAAAATCCCCGTTCAAATGATATTTACACCAAAACTGCTACTCTCATGGAAAGTATCAAACAAAGGCTTTGTAACGAATTTTACTTATGGCAGAATGGCTTGAAAAACATCAATATAAATTTTGTACTTAATGATTAATTTGTATGCTTAAAGAATACTTTTTCATGGAAATTATAATCTGCTTGTGTGACATAAAAGTAATAAAAGTTTTTACTCAATTTACCTTAAATGAAACTCAGCTACTATAAAAATTATTATTTTAACGTATTCATTATACTTTTATCATATTTTTTACTTATTCTAAAATCAGTTTCTGTAAAGATTGTGTTCAAAACATGATGACAACCATACAGTTGATTTTTAAAAAATCAACTTAAAATACCTGTAACTTTTGAACCGTATAATTTAGAGCTTATGAGCTCATGAACAATTTTGTAGAGCATAAAATTTTCTATAAAAATATTTATGATGCAAGTTTTTTCCTTTACGTAAGATAGTTATAAGATTTTTTATAAAAAAAAGGAAAACTTCCATGCTATTAGCATGAAAAAATTCGAAGAGCGAGCGTCACATTTTAAAATTGAAATAAAAAATCGTTCTTTTGACAGGATTTTTTTTTCGATACATAGAAACTTTTCTTACAACACCCGAAAGAAAAAAAAAATATCGATTTTTTTTGGAGCACCCTCATCTACTCTCCTTCGGAGTGGATGATTATCTAATTATTTAATTTTCTTGGAGTAAATTTCACTCCGATGAAGAGTTTCATAAAATATTAGGTATAAACAAAATTACATAGCTGTATTGGTAAGTAAAAGTTTTTTAAAAAAAATCTTCAGGAAAATCAATCACTACGTGTTTTTTCGAAATCAAAATTTGAAAATTTAATAGAAATAAGGGAGAGTGGGGTAATTGAACCAGTAAGCTTAAAAATCGAAAAAAATATAAAAATGAGTCATTCTCCAATTGGAATTATATTTTAATACACTAAACCTTAGTCTGACCAATATTTCAAACCAATATAATGATTCAGTTTTTAAAAATTCAAGTTTTTGTGATTTTAGGCATCTGAACTTTCTTTTGAGCTCTTGCCGAATTACTTAATAATTTTTCATTTTTCAAATGTAGTCTTGAAATTTTTTTGTACTACCTTCATACATATATTTGTCATAAATTTCTAACTTTACTTCTAGTAAAATAGTTATTGAATATTTTTTCTAAAACTAATTATTTCAATAAAATCATATGGGATCAGTTGATCCAGTATTCTCGGGGACGGTGGAACCACACGCATCACAGTGTGAGCATCAGACATGCGCGCGCATCTTGACTGAATGTGAAAACAAGCTATACTAACCAAGAAAAAAAATCGGTCTGTCGGTTGACCCTGCGGGCCAGCCCCAAAACATCCCGTGTATTTCAAGCTCCTTGAGTTTGAAAAATTGTAGTAGATACATTTTCGAGCTCTCCGAGCTCGAAAAAACTTTTGTATGCTTTTGTTTAAAAAAAATGACGTTTTTTACAATTTTTTCTACAACGATATCTCTCGAACGAATAAACCGATTGAGACGTTTAAGGTGACAATCGACGCGTTTTATTGAGTTCTATAACTGCTAAAATTTTTAAATTGATTCATCGAGTCGTTTTTGAGAAATTTTCAAAACACTAAAAAAAATTTTTTTTTTTAATTCTTGCGACAACGGTTTCTCTTGAAAGAATTAACCGATTTTGATGTTTGAGGTGGCATTCGACGCGGCTTATGAATCTCCAGAGCCTAGTCCATTTTGGAATTAATTCATTGAGCCCGTAAAAAGTTATCCGAAAAAAACATTTTTAAAAAATGTTTAGTTTTGGAACATCTCCGAACGAGCCCTGCCGATCAAGCTCAGTTTTTTTCAGCTTCAAGATATTAAAAAACTGCGTCGAATGACACCTTGACGATCAAAATTGGTTGATCCGTTCAAAAGTTATGGATATTTACATACGTACGTACATACATACATACATACATACACTCGGACATCATCGTGAAATTAGTCAGAATAGCTATCTAGGACCTCAAAACATCGACATCTGTTGGAATTTCGATTTTCACAAATCGGACTAAAACCAATAACTTCCCGAATTTTTGAAAATTTGCAATTTTCCTAGCGGGAAGTTAAAAATAATTATATTGACAGTTTTTAAAGTGATTGTAATAACATATGATGTTATATAAAATAATAAATATTATTAGAAGTGATGCAATTTTAGTTTTAAGCTGTTATGAATAATAAATTACTCGTTAAAGTCATTCGTTTGTGGTTCTAATACTCTTGGTTCAAATGTCCCCGACTAGTAGTTCAATTGCCCCCCCCCCCTCCAAAGGGGACGATTGAACCAATTAATGCAGCTGTACAATTTCGTATTTATTAAAAATTTTTATCATTTGTTAAGTTATTTGCTTAGGAGAAATGATAGTCTGTATAATAAATTATAATTTCTTAAAATAAAGTTATCATTTTGTTTTTATTCATTTAAAAAAAATGGCAAAGTATTATTAGTTGAATTGACCCCACTCTCCCCTACGGTTTTGAACATTTTTTGGTTTTATACCCCAAAAGTGCACTGAAAAAGAAAAATTCCTTCTAATCGGCCCAATTTTCGCAAAGTTACGGGCATTTAATAACAAAAAACAAACGATTTTTTTCAAAAATCAATATTTCAAAAACATGTTTCTATAGCTGCAGCTGGACAAAAAAAAAATAAAAAAAATCATGGAGACCTTTTTTGATAGGTACTATAACATAAAAAACTATCAAAAAAATCGAAGATACAAAGGCAGAGTGGTGTTCGATTTGGTGTAGAATGTCTCATATTTATGCCGCAAACTCAATTTGTACTGTAAGTTAAAAATAAAAATTGTAGTAATTGAGTTAACAAATTAATAAGTTTTTAGATATATCTACAACAATATATGACACAAATTGGTATCACTTAAGCAACAACGCCCGCAAATCAGTAGTAATTATTATCCGACAATCTTATCGACCTGTTGTGATAACGAGCAGTTTTTTCATAGTTTTATCTCTTGAATCCTTTACCAAGGTGAGCGTATTATTTACTTTATTAAAATTACTACTATGCATAATGAGAATGACAAAAAAATTTTTTACCAGGTTATTAAACTTGCCTATACTATTTTCAATGTTCTACAATAAATTATTTGATGAATTTCTGTGTACTGCTGGGACCCCGCGTAGAAATAATCATATTTCTGATAATATAAATTATGTATTTTGAAATAGATATTTTCAATTTTATGCAACTTCAATTCTTTATGAAATTTTTCCAAATAATGTCAACTGGATTAGAATCATGATCTGTCGAGTTACAGGCAAAATTAAAATGCCCAATTATCTATATTATTAAGAGATCAAGGAAAATTTTGTTCCAGCCATATATCTATACAATATAATTAATTACCCGAGTAAAAAGTCGGTCTGTCAGTTGACCCAGCGGGCCAGCTCCTGAACTTCCCATCCATTTCGAGCTCAAGGAGCTCGAAAAATTGTTGTGGATACATTTTAGAGCTCTTTGAGCTAAAAAATACTTTTGTGTGCCTTTGTTGTAAAAAAATAATCTTTTTTACCATTTTTCTACAACGATATCTCTTAAACTAAAAAACCGATTGAGACGTTTAAGGTGGCAATCAAAGCGTTCTATTGAGTTCTACAACTGATCAGATATTGAAATTGGTTTATCAAGTCGTTTTTGAGAAATTTCTAAAATACTAAAAAAATAATATATCACACATCTAGGGGAGTAAAGTAAGAAATGTCGAGGCGAAGCCGAGGTCAACAAACATGTGATCTGAGGCTATCTTATTTTCTTCCTGAAAAGTGTATAATATTTTTACTCCTCGGCAAAGGCGGAAAGCGGCAACTTCGATTTGCACTGCGGGACGAAAATTGACGCTGTTCGCCCGGAGGTGAAAAAAATTTTTAACTTCCCGCTTAGAAAATCGATGATTTTCAAAAATTTCGGGAAGTTATTGTTTTCACCCCGATTTTCGAAAATCGAGTTTTCATCAACTGTCGACGTTTTGAGGTCCTAGGAAGCTATTCTGACTATTTTCAGAATGATGTCCGAGTGTCTGTATGTATGTGTGTGTGTGTATGTATGTGTATAAATGGTCTATAACTTTTTAATTAATGAATCGATTTGGACGTTTAAGGCGGCGATTGAAAGAGCTTGTTGGCCGTCAACTTTCCTGTGAATTTCAGATCGTTCGATCAAGTAGACTCGAAAATATTGGCGAATTACGAAAAAAAAAAAATTTTTTTGTTTAGTTTTTCATTGATTTCTCAGAAACAAATTGAACGATCGACTTCAGAATCTGATCAGCTCTAGAACTCAATAAAATGCGTCGAATGCCGCCTTAACCATCTAGATCGGTTAATTTGTTCGGGAGATATCGTTGGAGAAAGAAATGGTAAAAAACGGTTTTTTTTTCAAATATCTTCAAGACGGCTAAATCAATCGCTTTCAAATTTCAATCAGCTTTAGAATTTAATAAAACGCGCCTATTGCCACATCAAATGTCAAAATCGGTAAATTAGTTCAAAAGATATCAGTGTTGAAAAGTTAAAAAAATAACATTCTATGTTATTTTTTCCAGATAACTCTAAATGTACTGTACTAAAATGTGTCTAAAATCTTACAAACTTTTTCTCTTTATGGTCTCTTTTGATCATCATATAATGCCATCAAACTTGTTCTTTAGTTTAAACCATATTATCAACGAAAAAATTGAAAAAACACAGTTTTTGATTAATTTATCGGATATTTTATATATTATTCCTCTGACCTAAGCCAAAACTCATTCAAATCTTCATTTTGATCACAGACATTGATTTCTGCATCAACAGATTTATTTCATTTAACATAATGGGGAATTAAAATTTAAAAACCCCTTATTCATTAAAGATTTTTGATTCTTAAACTTTTAAACTTTAGCATGAAGCATAGCTTGTTAGAGTTTGAAAAACTCATAAAAAAACAGTCGCATGCAATTAGATTTTCGAGCTCGAAGAGCCCGAAATTATAGTCACATTACTATTTTCGATTTCCTTGAGCTCGAAAACAGCGGGAAGTTTTGGGGCTGGCCCGCATGGTAAACCGACAGACCAATTTTTGTTTGTTATATTAATGTAAAGTATTATTAATGTACAGTATTATTAATGTAAAGTATACTGAGTTCAAGACAATCCTGAACACAAAACTGCTCCCCACGACTGGCCCTTCTCGGATGAGGCCTACCCACTAGCCGGGCGGAGAACCGAGATTCCGAATAATGACGACCTTGGCGAACAACGGACTGCATTTAGGTGGACGGAGGAATTACGAGCTGATCTCCTGATGTGCTATAATATCAGTGAACCGGAGCGGAGAGGCTACATGGCTAGGATGCATGCTCTCTGGAGCGATATGCACCCGAACCATAGCCGATTTTCATAAGAATATCTCCGTGATTATGACTCTCATCTCCGGCGTACATGAAGATCACTGTTGACGAACAGACGGTTATCTCACCGTCTGTCATTTCCAGCATAGCTGCATCAGGAGAGACGCCGTTCTTCCGAAGACGCCAACAATGAATTTGAAAGACGACGAGTATGTGTCTCCAAAAAGACACACTACCCTAAAGACCAACTTGACATGGAAAACCACGAACTGTCTGCTCAGATTCAGATAGACTCTACTTTGCTCACCATCAATCACGCTGTCTATAAAGCTGTTTCCTCACTCTTACCTCCAAATAAAATACTTCTTCTCTTGAGGCAAAGATGAGAGGGCGCATTGGGCAGCTATCACTGAAGATTGATGATCTCCGAAAACACGTCTCCTACATTCAGTGTGTGATTGACTTTGTAAACACTCGTAAAGCGCTTACATCTAAAGTTCACCGCATTGCGGCTGGACTACGATATCAGCATTACACACTGAATAAGGAGAATTTACTTAACATCAAAGAAGGTTCCCTTAACAGGTTGCGGGCTCTAGTGACTGCTAAAAAGTCACTAGAGAAAAAGCTGAAGCGGCTTACCAATAACTCTTTGTTTCGGTTAAGTCCTTCACGCTTTCTGACACCTAAGATATCTGATTTTAGCGATCCCCCATCTATCGAGCTTACTAGAAGCTTTCTGGTCCGAGTTGTATGGTGATCAACCCATAGTCATCTGGCCCGGATTTTTACAGCGCTCATCAGAGGTAATGAACCAATTCCATGCTGGCTTGTAGAAGGGCGAACCGTGCTCATCCCGAAGAAAGGTGACTTATCTGACCCGAAAAACTACAGGCCTATCACCTGTTTGAATGCGGATTATAAGATTTTCACCAAAATTTTGAATAATCGCATTCTGCAGGAGATAGACCCTGTATGGCAGCAGATATACGAACAACGTGGCAGTAAAAGAGGCCTGTCGGTCTGCAAAGAGAATCTGTTCGTGGATCGTTGCGTCATTCAAGACGCGATCTATTATCAGTGCAACCTGTCGATGGCCTGGATTGACTACCGCAAGGCATTTGATTCAACGTCTCATGAGCTTATTCTCTTTTTGCTCAAATGCCTTGGGGTCAATTGCGATACAGTGGGATGCATTCAGCGTACGATGCAACTTTGGCGAACACGGTTACACACTTCATGTGGCAACGAAAAACGTGTAACCGAAGTTATACAGTACAAACGAGTAGTCTTTCAGGGAGATTCACTGAGCCCTCTGCTGTTTTGCATCTCACTGCTGCCAATATCTGTTGCGCTACGTCGCACCCGTGGATACTCAGTGGGCCCACCAACTGATTAAAAGTATTCGATCACCCACTTACTCTACATGGATGATCTGAAGGTGTATGCTCCTGATGAGAAACACATTCAGACAGCCTTGAATATCGTAGGGGAGTATACCCGGGATGTCAGCATGGCTTTTAGAATGGACAAGTGCGCGGTCGTTAATCTGGTGAAGGGTAAGTGTTCTGACGTGCGTGAAGATATCGAGTTAGTAGATGGGAGCGTCATTGACCATCTTGACGCCGGAGAGTCGTACAAATATCTGGAGATTGACGGGAGTCCTATGCAGGACGTCTTGAAAATCAAAATGACTCTCTGCAGCAAGTATGTGCGGAGACTCCGGAAAATCTGGTCATCAGAACCTTTCGGAAAAAACAAAGTCTCTGCAACAAACGTCTTGCTGTGCCGGTATTCCTGTACTCTTTCGGTGTCCTTAAATGGGCCCGAAAAGAGCTCAGAGACCTCGATATCCAGACACGCAAAGTCATGAATATGCACCGGAGCATGCACCCTAAATCCTCAGTTACCAGATTATACCTTTCCCGGCACATCGGAAAGAGAGGTTTACAGAGCTTGGAGTGTCTACGTGAACGTTTGATTTTGAGTATAACATACAAGGTTATCAATTTCACTGCAGATGAAGACAACTTCCGTATGCAAATTGTCCATAGTCATGAGAATAGGCATGAGGGAGCGTTTTTATTTAAGGCAGGAATGTACGCGGCAAAATCCCTCGGTCTTGGAAGAGTAAACCCGCTTATTGAACTCCCTAAGGAGGAATTTAAGACGGTCATCAGGAATGCTGAGCAACAAAAACTGCTTAGTACGCACATGGACAAGTCCATGCATAGCGTGTTCTTTAAACACGTGCGTGATCATGACTTGTCCACACAGCTGACGTTTTTCTTCCTGAAGTCAGCTGGCCTGATGTCCGAGACCGAAGGATCTATTTTTACCTGCCAAGATGGTGTTATCAACACTCTTGAATACCGTGCTAAAGTGCTTCAGATGCAGCTACCCGACACACTGTGTAGGCTTTGTAAACAGCATCCAGAGACGCTTATGCATCTTTTGTCAGCATGTCCTGTGCTGGCAAGAAATGCATACATCCAGCGTCATAATGCTGCTCTGCGAGTACTTTAATACCATCTTAGACATACACACGGTATCGATAAAACACCAGTGCTGCCTTACCTGCCAGGAGATATTCCGCAAGTTGTTGAGAATGACCGTTACCGTATTTATTGGAACGTGCCATTCGCAACAACGTGGAAAATAGACCACAATAAACCTGATATTGTGCTCTCCGATCAAACCGCTCGTGACATTTATGTTATCGAGTTTTCAGCATCTGCTGAGTATAACATCACGCTCCAAGAGGAGCACAAACACGAAATATATCAGGATCTCCTGTTTGAAATTGGTAAAATTTCCGCAGGCTACCGTGTCAAGCTTGTCGTACTCATTGTTGGCGTCCTAGGAGGGATGAAACAGACTTTTATGTCCACATTGGCTAAAATCCCAACTTGTTTATCGCAAGTTGAGTTATTGGCATCGCGGATGCAAAATACTGTCATTCTCGGATCCCTCTGTCTACTTAGGCAACGAAACTTGGCCTGCTGTGCATGCTAATCATCTTGTTGATGAAGCATCGCAGCAGTAACAATTTGGCGCTCAGGTTTGGCCCTCGGTAGAGTCGGACTACCGGGGATAATCCCCTGAGCATTTAACAGAAAAAGAAATAATACTAATAATAATAATAATATTTTTTTGAATAACTATTGAAGCGACCTCTAAATATTAATATTAACAGCTCTCCTTTTAACAGGCATCAATCTTGACCTCCTCGAAGATATAAATGGAATTGTTTTGAAAAAAAAAAATAGTTACTTTTTTTGAACCAGTCTATAATAGTAGCATCACATCGTGTATATGTACTTACTTCCAGATACTTTTATCATAATCGGTCAGGGTGTCATAATTGAAATCAAAATCGTATTTCATTAATCTCAAGCGAATAATGAGTTCATCTTCAGCAAAAGTCTCTATAAAAATTCAAGAATTGAAATGATATAATTTCAGTAATTTGTATCAAAAAAATTATTAGATTCAAAATCATAAAAAAAAAAAAATAATAATAATGTATTCTTTTGTCGAACGTCAACATATGTAAAAATTTTTTAATTTTTTTGTATTGCAATTTAATAAATTCAGTCAATTATTATGAAAACTATCATATATCTACTATTTTAACCTTAGAATAAATGTATTCTACGATAAAAATAGCAGACGTATGTATAATTATTTTATTATATAATTGATTCACAAATTTATTAAATTTTAATCCAACAAAATACAAAATTTCAATATGTATTGATTTTTGGAAAACTTTCGTGGGCATATAGCATGTAATTATTTTTATTTTCTGTTTTTAACCATTTTCAATTCATTGAAATAAACTAGAATCTAATTAATTACGTCTTTTCAAGTTCTTATGCCAGATATATTCTCGCGGATACATTTTGCGTGAAAATTTACTCGAAATAAGTATGAGACAGTGCGAATTATTTCAATGTTATAAAATTTTTATAACTTATTGCTTTTTTTTTTCTCGATAAAAACAAGTGACAATTTTCGCTATTATCCTGTTTTTTTTCACAAATGAATGTTGAAAGTTAAGTTAAACACTTTTTTTGTCTGTGCGCATGCGTCAAATACAAATATTTGGAAGCCGTTCCTACAAAAGTTTTTGAATTACAACAAAAAGTCATAGAATATATTGATCAAATTTATATTATGGATTTGGATCACAACATCCTTGCGAATAACTCGTTGGTGACACTGGGACGAATTGTAGGCTTCCGGCAAGCAAATGTCCATGCACGAGTAGTTACGGAATACGTTGGCTGCAATCTAAAAACAGTTCATCTATGGGAAAAAAAGTTCCATGAACACGGTGAAGCTGGCTTAGTTGATCACCGCAAAAATAATCACCGTCCTCGAACAACAACTAATGAAGAAGATTAATTATTAATTAAAACGTCCATGCATAGTCTTTTCTTACCCTCGGAGGAAATTTTACGATTATGCAGATTAAATTTATCGAAGTGGTCAACTGCACGTCGTTTCAAAGCTCATGATCATGTGTCCGCTCGTCCAGCTAAAAAACCAGAGTTGACTGATGCTCACCGAGTAACTCGTAGGCAATACGCCATAGATTATAGTAACTGGACTCCAGAGCAGTGGGAGAATGTTATTTTTGCAAACGAAAAAGTAAATACTGTATTATTTCTATTTGTTTAAAATTATTGACGCATTAGTACCTATTTTTTAGAATTTACTTAGTGTATATTAAAAATTTTTCAGAGTTTTTCAACGTCCGCAGAAAATAGATTGCGTGTGTGGCGACCTGAAGGTGAAAGATTGAATCCAGATTACGTGCTTCCTGATCGGTGGTCCGGCAAAGCAACACCGAATCATTGGGGCTGTATGTCTAGGAGAGGACTGATAACTCTACAACCTCTTTCAGCACATTTCAACGGGAATGAAGATGTAGGGCTTTCAAACGAATGTATGGAACCTGCTGTCCGAGAAGTATATCCTGATGATGAGTATCCCTTCATTTATTTTCTTCAAGACAACAATCCTATCCACACATGTCGTGACGCTCAGGATTAGTTTATTGCTCATCCAAACTTCATTCTGATTCCCCATCCTCCAAAATCTTCTGATCTTAATCCTATTGAGAACGTATGGGGTAAAATTTTCATTCTACTGTCTATTAAATAAAACAATTATTAGTTATTGTTTATTATCCTATTTTATATAAATTGATTTTTCAAAAAATGCCTACGCTGTGAGGTCCTAGGAAGCTATTCTGCCTACTTGCGAAATAATGGTTGTATGCCTCTGTATGTGTGTGTGCGTGCGTGTGTGTGTGTGTGTGTGTGTGTGTGTATGCATATGCTCAAGAGGTATGAAACATTGCTAGGAAAAAATTCCAGATCTATTAAATACAATACGGTCGATGCCGAGATGTCTACAGCGAGTAACAGCTCGAGATGGTTACTGTATTCCATATTAAAACAGACATTGAATAGTGATATATAATTATTTAAATAGTAATATCGTAAGATGGATGGCAAAGTAAAAAAGAGGTGCAACACGTTTTCAGCTCCGGCTGAGTATATATATCGAGACCGAAGAATATATTTTTGCCTGCCAAGATGGTGTTGTTAACACTCTCGAATACCGTGCTAAAGTGCTCCAGACGCAGCTACCCGACACTTTGTGTAGGGTTTGTAAACAGCATCCAGAGACGCTTATGCATCTTTTGTCAGCATGTCCTGTGCTGGCAAGAAATGCATACATCCAGCGCCATAATGCTGCTCTGCGAGTATTTTATTACCATCTTAGACACACGCACGGTATCGACAAAACACCAGTGCTTTCTTATCTGCCAGGAGATATTCCGCAAGTTGTTGAGAATGACCGTTACCGTATTTATTGGAACGTGCCATTCGCAACAACGCGGAAAATCGACCATAATAAACCTGATATTGTGCTCTTCGATAAAACCGCTCGTAACATTTATGTTATTGAGTTCTCAGCTCCGGCTGAATATAACATCACGGTAAAAGAGGAGCACAAACACGAGATATATCAGGATCTCCTGTTCGAAATTGGCAAGCTTTACCCAGGCTACCGTGTCCAGCTTGTCGTACTCATTGTTGGCGTCCTAGGAGGGATGGAACAGACTTTTGTGTGTGCATTGGCTAAAATCCCAACTTGTTTATCGCAAGTTGAGTTTTTGGCATCGTGGATGCAAAAGGCTGTAATTCTCGGATCCCTCCGTCTACTTAGACAACGGAACTTGGCTTGCTGCGCATGCGAATCATCTTGTTGATGAAGCATCGCAGCAGTAACGATTTGGTGCGCAGGTGAGGCCCTCGGTAGAGTCGGACTACCGGGGATAACCCCCTGAGCGGTTAACAGAAGAAGAAATAATAATAATAATAATAATAATAATAATAATAATAATAATAATAATAATAATAATAATAATAATAATAATAATAATAATAATAATAATAATAATAATAATAATAATAATAATAATAATAATAATAATAATAATAATAATAATAATAATAATAATAATAATAATAATAATAATAATAATAATAATAATAATAATAATAATAATAATAATAATAATAATAATAATAATAATAATAATAATAATAATAATAATAATAATAATAATAATAATAATAATAATAATAATAATAATAATAATAATAATAATAATAATAATAATAATAATAATAATAATAATAATAATAATAATAATAATAATAATAATAATAATAATAATAATAATAATAATAATAATAATAATAATAATAATAATAATAATAATAATAATAATAATAATAATAATAATAATAATAATAATAATAATAATAATAATAATAATAATAATAATAATAATAATAATAATAATAATAATAATAATAATAATAATAATAATAATAATAATAATAATAATAATAATAATAATAATAATAATAATAATAATAATAATAATAATAATAATAATAATAATAATAATAATAATAATAATAATAATAATAATAATAATAATAATAATAATAATAATAATAATAATAATAATAATAATAATAATAATAATAATAATAATAATAATAATAATAATAATAATAATAATAATAATAATAATAATAATAATAATAATAATAATAATAATAATAATAATAATAATAATAATAATAATAATAATAATAATAATAATAATAATAATAATAATAATAATAATAATAATAATAATAATAATAATAATAATAATAATAATAATAATAATAATAATAATAATAATAATAATAATAATAATAATAATAATAATAATAATAATAATAATAATAATAATAATAATAATAATAATAATAATAATAATAATAATAATAATAATAATAATAATAATAATAATAATAATAATAATAATAATAATAATAATAATAATAATAATAATAATAATAATAATAATAATAATAATAATAATAATAATAATAATAATAATAATAATAATAATAATAATAATAATAATAATAATAATAATAATAATAATAATAATAATAATAATAATAATAATAATAATAATAATAATAATAATAATAATAATAATAATAATAATAATAATAATAATAATAATAATAATAATAATAATAATAATAATAATAATAATAATAATAATAATAATAATAATAATAATAATAATAATAATAATAATAATAATAATAATAATAATAATAATAATAATAATAATAATAATAATAATAATAATAATAATAATAATAATAATAATAATAATAATAATAATAATAATAATAATAATAATAATAATAATAATAATAATAATAATAATAATAATAATAATAATAATAATAATAATAATAATAATAATAATAATAATAATAATAATAATAATAATAATAATAATAATAATAATAATAATAATAATAATAATAATAATAATAATAATAATAATAATAATAATAATAATAATAATAATAATAATAATAATAATAATAATAATAATAATAATAATAATAATAATAATAATAATAATAATAATAATAATAATAATAATAATAATAATAATAATAATAATAATAATAATAATAATAATAATAATAATAATAATAATAATAATAATAATAATAATAATAATAATAATAATAATAATAATAATAATAATAATAATAATAATAATAATAATAATAATAATAATAATAATAATAATAATAATAATAATAATAATAATAATAATAATAATAATAATAATAATAATAATAATAATAATAATAATAATAATAATAATAATAATAATAATAATAATAATAATAATAATAATAATAATAATAATAATAATAATAATAATAATAATAATAATAATAATAATAATAATAATAATAATAATAATAATAATAATAATAATAATAATAATAATAATAATAATAATAATAATAATAATAATAATAATAATAATAATAATAATAATAATAATAATAATAATAATAATAATAATAATAATAATAATAATAATAATAATAATAATAATAATAATACTAATAATAATAATAATAATAATAATAATAATAATAATAATAATAATAATAATAATAATAATAATAATAATAATAATAATAATAAGCATCTCACTGCTGCCAATATCTGTTGCGCTACGCCGCACCCGTGGATACTCAGTGGGTCCACCAAATGATCGAAAATACTCGATCACCCACTTACTCTACATGGATGATCTGAAGGTGTATGCTCCTGATGAGGAACACCTTCAGACATCCTTGAATATCGTAGGAGAGTATACACGGGATGTCGGCATGGCTTTCGGGTTGGACAAGTGCGCGGTCGTTAATCTGGTGAAGGGTAAGTGTTCCGATGTGCGTGAAGATATCGAGTTAGTAGATGGGAGCGTCATAGACCATCTTGACGCCGGAGAGTCGTACAAATATCTAGGGATTGACGGGAGTCCTATGCAGGACGTCTCGAAAATCAAAACGACTCTCTGCAGCGAGTATGTGCGGAGACTCCGGAAAATCTGGTCATCAGAACTTTCCGGGAAAAACAACGTCTCTGCAACGAACATGCTTGCTGTCCCGGTACTTCTGTACTCTTTCGGTGTCCTGAAATGGGCCCGAAAAGAGCTCAGAGATCTCGATATCAAGACACGCAAAGTAATGAATATGCATCGGAGCATGCACCCTAAGTCTTCAGTCACCAGATTATACCTTTCCCGGCACATCGGAGGGAGAGGTTTACAGAGCTTGGAGTGTCTGCACGATCGTTTGGTTTTGGGTATAACATACGAGGTTGTCAATTTCACAGCAGATGAAGACGACTTCCTTATGCAAATTGTTCATAGTCATGAAAATAGGCATAAGGGAGCGTTTTTATATAAGGCAGCAATGTACGCGGCAAAATCCCTCGGTCTTGGAAGAGTAAACCCGCTTATTGAACTCCCTAAGGAGGAATTTAAGACGGTCATCAGGAATGCTGAGCAACAAAAACTGCTTAGTACGCACATGGACAAGTCCATGCACAGCGTGTTCTTTAAACACGTGCGTGATCATGGCTTGTCCACACAGCTGACGTTTTCCTTCCTTAAGTCAGCTGGCCTGATGTCCGAGACCGAAGGATATATTTTTGCCTGCCAAGATGGTGTTATTAACACTCTCGAATACCGTGCTGAAGTGCTCCAGACGCAGCTACCCGACACGTTGTGTAGGGTTTGTAAACAGCATCCAGAGACGCTTATGCATCTTTTGTCAGCATGTCCTGTGCTGGCAAGAAATGCATACATCCAGCGCCATAATGCTGCTCTGCGAGTACTTTATTACCATCTAAGACACACGCACGGTATCGACAAAACACCAGTGCTGCCTTATCTGCCAGGAGAGATTCCGCAAGTTGTTGAGAATGACCGTTGCCGTATTTATTGGAACGTGCCATTCGCAACAACGCGGAAAATCGACCATAATAAACCTGATATTGTGCTCTTCGATAAAACCGCTCGTAACATTTATGTTATTGAGTTCTCAGCTCCGGCTGAGTATAACATCACGGTAAAAGAGGAGCACAAACACGAGATATATCAGGATCTCCTGTTTGAAATTGGCAAACTTTACCCAGGCTATCGTGTCAAGCTTGTCGTACTCATTGTTGGCGTCCTAGGAGGGATGAACCAGTCTTTTGTGTCTGCATTGGCCAAAATCCCAACTTGTTTATCGCAAGTTGAGTTTTTGGCATCGCGGATGCAAAAGGCTGTGATACTCGGATCCCTCCGTCTCCTAAGGCAACGAAACTTGGCCTGCTGAGCATGCTGATCATCTTGTTGATGAAGCATCGCAGCAGTAACGATTTGGCGCTCAGGTGAGGCCCTCGGTAGAGTCGGACTACCGGGGATAACCCCCTGAGCATTTTACCAAAAAAAAAGAAATAATAATAGTAATAATAATAATAATAATAATAATAATAATAATAATAATAATAATAATAATAATAATAATAATAATAATAATAATAATAATAATAATAATAATAATAATAATAATAATAATAATAATAATAATAATAATAATAATAATAATAATAATAATAATAATAATAATAATAATAATAATAATAATAATAATAATAATAATAATAATAATAATAATAATAATAATAATAAGGTTGAATTTGAGTCAAAACGAATATAATCACCTGAATAACTTTTGAAGGAGTGAATTTAGCGAAAAATATTATGAGACCTTTTTTGTAGAGCATTAAATTTCCTTGTATCTTGAAAAATATGTATCTTGAACAGGCAAAAATTTTAATATATCTAGTAGTTACAAAAATCCAAAATCGAAGCAAAGAATTTTAAGAACAAGCAATATTGAACGCACGGATACAAGGAAACGGCTCGTTTTACGTCAATTTACTAAGAGAGATTATTTGTAGGGAATTCAATTTTCTCTAAGAATACAACATTGCTCAAATTTTTTAGACAGATGATCTACGTGTTTTGGGTAATAAATGAATATTCTTTAAAAAAACGAATAGTTTATTTTGCCGTTTATACTGAGAAAAAATTTCCTGAAAATTTTAGCTTTTTAATTTAATTAGAAGTACTTTCTCTCGAGTGTCAAATTTTTCTATTTAAAAAGTATGTAAATTGAATAACTTTTTTTTTAAATTGCGATAACTTAACAGTAGAACATTTTACAGTAAAAAAGATTTATACTTTATGAAGCTTACAATTTTTATACTGCCCAATTTAAACTACTCGTATCTCATAGATAATATGCCCGAGTCAAAAAACAAATTTTAGTTTGGACCTCAAAAAATTCAATTTCTTTGATCTTTTATCTACCGGTCGGAAAATGATACAATATTGGCACTCTTAATCCTCTCTGAGAACTATGAGGTCTACATGCAAACTCTTCATTGGTTTCGAATTCTAACGAAGCTCTCAAAATCCTCAAAAAATAAATTACCGTTTTCTGGACTTAGAGAATTTTCAAGGTAAAAAAAAAATCTGAGTACTTAGAAAATTTTATATGTAAAATAAAATCAATTTATTATTATCATTATTATTATTATATTATTATTATTATTATTATTATATTTTTTTTTTAGTTAAATGCTCAGGGGGTTATCCCCGGTAGTCCGACTCTACCGAGGGCCTCACCTGAGCACCAAATCGTTACTGCTGCGATGCTTCATCAACAAGATGATTAGCATGCGCAGCAGGCCAAGTTCCGTTGTCTAAGTAGACGGAGGGATCCGAGAATTACAGCCTTTTGCATCCGCGATGCCAAAAACTCAACTTGCGATAAACAAGTTGGGATTTTAGCCAATGCACACACAAAAGTCTGTTCCATCCCTCCTAGGACGCCAACAATGAGTACGACAAGCTGGACACGGTAGCCTGGGTAAAGCTTGCCAATTTCGAACAGGAGATCCTGATATATCTCGTGTTGTACGACTCTCCGGCGTCAAGATGGTCTATGACGCTCCCATCTGCTAACTCGATATCTTCACGCACATCGGAACACTTACCCTTCACCAGATTAACGACCGCGCACTTGTCCAACCCAAAAGCCATGCCGACATCCCGTGTATACTTCCCTACGATGTTTAAGGCTGTCTGAAGGTGTTCCTCATCAGGAGCATACACCTTCAGATCATCCATGTAGAGTAAGTGGGTGATCGAATATATTCGATCAGTTGGTGGACCCACTGAGTATCCACGGGTGCGGCGTAGCGCGTATTTTCCGATTGAATCTGATTATATCCGATTGAACTTTTTTCAATCAGCTTTAATTGGTTTTAATCGGAAAATACTTTTAAAAAATTATTATTTTCTAATTAAATCCGATTGAAACTGATTGAGAAAAATTCTATCAGATTTAATCAGAAAAGAATAATTTTTTAAAAATTATTTTCCGATTAAAACTGATTAAAACTGATGCAGAAAAATTCAATCAGTTTCAATCAGATTCAATCGGAAAACAATTTTTAAGAAATCATTATCTTCCGATTGAATCTGATTGAAACGGATTGAGATATTCAATCAGATTCAATTGGAAAATAATCGAAAATTAAAATTATTATTTTCTGATTGAATCTGATTGAAAGTCAGTCAGAGCCCTCGTAAGCTCCCGAACATTTTTGATTGAAAACTCGCTTCTGATTGAAATTGATAGAATCCTAATGGAGTTTCAATCAGATTCAATCGGAGTTTTTAATCAGGGAATTTCACTGCTATTTTATATTTTAAAAGATTTTCTTTTATTATTTGTAATGTATCAAATGTACCTCTACGCTCTACGATTATCACTGGTTTTGTCATTACGTTAGCACCTACACTTCTTATTGGATCTTAATGAAATTTTCCACACTTATTCTATAGGCGATAGCCTTGATCAAGTTTAAAGATGGGCTGAATCATTCAAATAGTTTTGAAATTATGGCTGTTTGAAATTTTATGATTTTTCGTAAAAATGAGTTTTTAATCACTGTTAAAGCTTATATAACTTAAAAACTATCATTCATAAACAATTTCGGTAAAAAGAATCTGAAAGCTCGTCTAATAATCTTTAATTTATGAACTTAAGCTTTATGTTTCGACTATTTCTTCCAATATTTTGATAGCTTTGAAAATTTTTATGAAATCAAAAAATGTTGAAGATATGGTTTTCATACCACATAACGACATAACTTATGCATTTCCCATTATAAAACAATTTTGTCACGTGTATTTTATTGTGAACAAAATAACCTGTAAATTTCACAGCAATTTTATGTTTTAAAAGTATTTTTCTTATTATTTATGATGCTCCAATCGTACCTGTACATCCTATAATTATAACTGGTCTTGCCATTGTAACAGTGATTACAATTATGATCTCATACTATTTAAATTTCCAATACTTTATTTATTAGTTTGGTACATTACATATATAATGTTGTGTCAAATTAACTGTCTCAAGTTCTCTATCGAAAATAATCATTGTCCTTTTTTAGCCTCACTCTTAGAAAATAAGTTTAATTTTATGTCATGACTATACACTAACGTAAATCTGAAGATATCTATGTATAAAACTAACTTTTTATACCGATTAATTGAAAAATCTACCTTTCATTTCGGCTACCAAATGGTCTCTTTTATATTTAAATTCATTACGAAAATTTGAAATTCTCTCAGATATTTAACAATTGATCTCGTTAGCTCATTGGAAAAATTTTTCAACAAAGTTTGTATACTTTATACAATTTATAAATGCGGTAAATTGAAATATTTAACAGACTTCATAAGATTCAATGAATCATTATAAAATCGATTTTTCCGAACAATGTTACGTTGTTTGGTCATCTCTAAATTATTTTACCAAACGTATGTATACGGAAAACTCGAAAAAACTAGTATATGTGTCCATATCAGGGCATATCAAGCCATATAAAACCTGATCAAGATTTTTTTTGACAAGCATAATAAAATATATATATCCTTATTAAGTTATATTAGGTCATATCAAGACATATAAAAAAATCGGTCTGTCGGTTGACCCTGCAGGCCAGCCCCAAAACTTCCCGCGTATTTCAAGCTCCTTGAGCTCGAAAAACTGTAAAAGATACATTTTCGAGCTCTTCGAGCTCGAAAATACTTTTGTATGCTTTTGTTTTCAAAAAATAACGTTTTTTACAATTTTTTCTACAACGATATCTCTCGAACGAATAAACCAATTGAGACGTTTAAGGTGACAGTCGACGCGTTTTATTGAGTTCTATAACTGATTAAATTTTGAAATCGATTCATCGAGTCATTTTTGAGAAATTTTCAAAATACTAAAAAAAATTTTTTTTTTTAATTCTTTCGACAACGGTTTCTCTTGAAAGAATTAACCGATTTTGATGTTTGAGGTGGCATTCGACGCGGCTTATAAATCTCCAGAGCCCAGTCCATTTTGGAATTAATCCATCGAGCCCGTAAAAAGTTATCCAAAAAAAACATTTTTGAAAAAAGTTTATTTTTGGAATATCTCCGAACGAGCTCTGCTGATCAAGCTCAATTTTTTTTCAGCTCTAAGATATTAAAAAACTGCGTCGAATGACACCTTGACGATCAAAATCGGTTGATCCGTTCGAAAGTTATAGATATTTACATACGTACGTACGTACATACATACATACACTCGGACATCATCGTGAAATTAGTCAGAATAGCTTTCTAGGACCTCAAAACGTCGACATCTGTGGGAATTTCGATTTTCACAAATCGGACTGAAACCAATAACTTCCCGAATTTTTGAAAATTTGCAATTTTCTTAGCGGGAAGTTAAAAAATTATATGCAAGCATATCAAGTCAGATCAAGACATATCAAATCTGATATCGACATATCAAGTTGATATGGACATATCAACTTGATATAGCTTGATATGGCCAATTTTCATATCAGACTATATCAGAATATATTAAAAATTATATATGGGCATATCAGATCATATCAGGTCAGATATAAATGTATCAATTTTTTTGATATGATCATATTAGGTCATATAAGGCTTGATCAGAAAATTCTTTCACGGGTAGAAAAAATTCCTTGGTGCAAGAAATTATTTTTTTCCTAAAAAAATCATATCTTGCCCCAAAAAAATTATTGTTTACAATTCATAATGTATAAAATTTCTCGATGCAAGTAGAAATTTATTGCGGCAAGAAATCCTTTTTTTATGTGTATTTTGTAAATTTAGTGGTGATATTTGGGCAGACACGTAGTGACTGTAGGTTGCTCGTTTTTTATTATAATTAAAATTACTTTTATTATTAACATTTTTCAAATGTATTTTATTTAACGCATGTGCACATGCAAAAAAAAGTATTTAAATTAAATTTGAATATTCATTCGTTAAAAAAAAATTGAATTACACCAACGTCTTATATTAATAAAAAAAGAAGCATTAAAAAAGTTTAAAAAATTGAATATCACCAACGTCATTCATTCATTCATATTTCTAAAGTTAAGTGAGTTTAAAGTAAAAAAAATGTATTCCGATGAATACATTTGGATAAACAAATTAAAAAGATGTAAATAATTTTATTTTAATTCACTTAAATAAATTACAAAATAAAAAGAATTTATTTTAATTATTGAATTGTTACAGGGACTTTTGCTGAGGATCTTTTAATTATCCAACTAAGACTGATGAAATATGATACTGAATTTAATTATGACACTCTAAGAGATGAAGGTCAGAATATATGGATGTAAGTAAGCCCATGTTAACTGTATATCTATATATTAGTCGATTAAAATTATTTTAAATAGTTTTAAATTATTTGAAATAATTTTTCTTAATCAGGGAAGCGCAAAGATATCCCTGATTTAGAAAAATGATTTGCTCGATGTTAAGTGTATATATATATATATATATATATATACATTAGTCGATTCAAATTGTTTCGAATTATTCTAAATCATTTTTTTAAATCAGGGATAATCGAGAAAAATAATTATTAACAGTTGGTTTATTTTACAGATTAATTGTATCGGAGCGATTACTGGTTCACCGAGAGAAATCCAGTCGCGCATGTTTTGAGCGATCTACCAAACTGTTGGATGATTTTAAGGTAAAAAAAAAAAAAAAAAGTATTCGGTTCTAATTCAAATATATAAAAAATCAACAGTAAAATTAATGGCTTCTTCTATTTATTTCAGAGACTTAAATACTTGACAATACAAGAAAGGCTGGCTGAGGATTGGCCTCTCTGGTATATTTTTAATTTTTATGAGGAGCAGTACTTTCAAAAAGTAAGAGAGAATGGAGATGCTCTCGATGATAATTACTAATAACCATTAAAATTAAATTATAATCTAATATTAATAATAAAAATAATATTATATATGAGTATATATATATGTATATAAAATCAATAAATAAAATAAAAATAATAAAATATATATCGATTTTGCATTTAATTTTTAATTTGGTAACTAATAATTAATATAAGTTACTAAAAATAGTTGCCGAAGTGAGGCGAAAAAAATTTTTCGATCGTAATTACGAATGATGTTTCGCATCATGAGTCGTGCAATAAAACATTTTCAGTGTTATTATTTTTCATTTAACTTAACTGTAACGATTGATACATACGAATTGCGATTTTACTTCTGAAATAATATTATTTCTTCTCTCTTTTTCTCTTATGAAAGTGTATACTAGCCGCACCCAAACTTTGCGTTAAGATTTTACCTTTCGCAGGTACCTATGTAAGTGCGTGCACGATGAGTAAGAATAGACAAAGATCGGCAGATATGATAATATACCTGTCTCACTCTCTCTAGGATGGCCCGCGTAGAAATAAATATATTTGTGAAAATATAAATCAGAAATATATAAATTACGTATTCTGAAATATATTAATTTTATATTTCAAAATAGAAACAAAATAGATCAAAATTTGCCGTTATCAATCTATTTAGTATATGTAGAGAATATATTCGTCATAGTAGAAATAAAATATATTTTCATTATATAAAGGTTATAAAAAAATTATATTCAAAAAAATATATTCTATATATTCTATATGTGCTTTAATTTTTCGTTTTTTCAGTATACATAAAAACTTCAGCTTTAAAATGACGTTAATATGTTTAATTTAAGAAAAATGAACTAAACTAATACAGATCCAATTTAAATAATTGAAAATCAAAGACGAAAGCTTATTATTAAAAAAAAAAAATATCAATAAAAAAGAATGATTGGTCTTTTTGTTCTTAATCGTCGTTCTCAATCATGCGTTCTTAATCGATAGATTTTTTTGTTTATTATTAACTTGTTGATTAACTTGATATCGAAGCGATGTAATTTTACTGTTAACAGCTTGACCAAATGCAGAATCATTCATTTGCCCTGGATAAGTTTTATTTATTGTATCTAAAATTATTATTTATAAAAAATTAGAACAAAATCGTTGATAAAAAAATATACTTAGTAAATTGTCTAAATGTTCAAACTTACATTTCAAAGCTTCTATAATTTTAGGATCTAAACGTTTTCTTTGAACAGTAGCGTCTCCCGCTATCTTATTTTTAGGTGCTCCACCCTTGTAATTGCTATCAAGGAGAACCTCCAGATCGAATAAACATGGCAATAAGGTTTTTACCATATGCGTAGGTGAATTTTTTGATACGGCCGTAACCCATTGTAACTCATCGACTTTAATTCCGCTTCCAGGCTTTCCGATTTCAATCCGTACATTACATACGGTGCATAAAAATATTGAATTGAAATAATTTTTAATTGCCATTTTATTTTGTCAATTGTATTTTTTTTACTTACTTGTCCCACGTAAAATTCGCCTTTTTTGAATGGTTTACCGGTTTCTGACAATGTTTTTGGTTGCGAACTTTGACCATCATCAATACTTCCCATTTGTTGAAGTAATTTTTTAATATCAGAAATGTCATGGCTGATAACATTCAGTTCTGAAAATTATTTAATTGATTATACATTTAAAAAAGTTAATAAAATCGACAGGGATTAAAATTTTTTATTTACTTTTCATAAGATCTTTGTTAGATACTAGACTTAACATTTGCTCAGAATCAGTTTTTGGTTCTGAGTTTTCATCATTTTTCGCATCAACAGCCGATAACTCTATTACATCCGACAAAACATCGTCATCTGATGTCTTCATATCTTTCTGTATATCATTCCAAATCTCATCCGCTACCTACAAAGAAAAAAATTAATTTAAAGGAAAACCAATAATTTAAGGTGAGTGCTTGAAATCAAATTGATCCAAAAATAGGCAACAAAAATTGCAATCGTTTTTATATTGAATCAATAAAGCATTTCAAAAAACGTACAATTCTATAATAATTCCACAAATTTACCTTTCTGAATGCTTCATCTCCGGTTTTTA
This sequence comes from Microplitis manilae, assembly GCA_030273425.1. NCBI lineage: Eukaryota > Metazoa > Arthropoda > Insecta > Hymenoptera > Braconidae > Microplitis > Microplitis manilae. Next base: position 7,536,794 of record CP092727.1, read on the forward strand.
TTTTATTCGCAGCAGATTGTGCATAATTTTGATTATTTGTAGTACTTATTCGAGGTTGTTTCATGAATTTTCCGTCTGATTCTTTGGCGTTCAAATCATCAAAATGGAGCGCTGCAGTTTCGTGGCTACGCTTCCGATTCAAAGCAGTCTACAATAAAAAGTAATAAATTTCCCTAGCGGATCCAAATGAGGTAAATTACGGTAAAATACCGTAATTTGCAATAATATGCGGTAAATTACGACAATGTACCGTAATTTGCGGTATTTTTACTGTAAATACAATACAATACTTCACTTTACGGTATAATTTCGTAATTTTGTAATAAATCCGCACGCATAGATATTTACATATTGGTTTACTCACAGATTTATCATTGGATTTCACACGTTTGGATTTTGGACTACTTTTTTTTATTGATTCTCTGTCAAAAGCTTGCGTATTTATTTCGTCTAAAGATAATCTTCTTGAAGGGGTATTTAATTCGTCTAATACCTGCAGTTTTTGAGCCAAAACTTTTTTTTTCTCTGTTTCAAGTAAAAAAAAAAAAAAATTAATAATAATAAAAAAATAATAAAACTTAATTTTTTTGTTACAATTTAGTTACATTATTATACTTATTACTACACTTACAATAAAGAAATGTTCTAGTTTTCTTTTATCTTTCCATAAAATTTCAATACAATAGTTTCAATATATAAATGAATCTAACGCAAAATTTATAGACGTTGTAATTAATTAAAATGTTACCAGAAACAGTTATGACATAGGCATCATACAATTTCCATCCTCCTCTTGGGCATTTTGTTGTATCTCGCCACTCAATAGTATATACTTCTTGAAAATCAAAATCATCTCCTTCATAAGCTTCATAATCGAACCCACGGATCCATTCAATCGGTATGTCAGTGGTGTATGTCTTATCATAAGAACCACCACACCATCTGACTAGTGCATATTTTTGATTCATTCTGAAAATACGATGATATAAATAGATTAAACAAAGAGGTATGAAAAATACCAAGACCATTTGAATTTTATGATTAATTTATTGAAATATCAATTATTAATTTTAAAGTTCAATGTAATTATCTTGGTATATCACAATGGAAGATATTTTTTATACATCAAGTGTAGTAAATTTATTAAAAAAAAAAATAATCCAAATTTTTCTATGAGGCAATTTAGTTTTAAAAGGTTAAGCATTTAAATACTTACGTCTTCGAAATAATAGATGTATACTTTTATTAAAGGTTTTACCACATACATAAACAAACAATTTTGATATAAATGTTTATATCATGTACTTATGTGTTGGATATTTCTTTTTCTCCACTCAAACCAATATTTACTATTATAATAATAATACTATTATAATAATAATCATCTTATGTAAAAAAAGAATTTTTCATGCAAATATATAATATATATTTAGTAGAAATTATTAAATAAAAAAAGAAGATGGCTGAAGACAAACATTTGAGTACATACACTCAGTGACTCAGTTGAATACCCATAAATTGATAAAAGAATTACATTTATAATTTAAATCTACAATTTATTTATAAATATCGCTCAAATTAGTTGATAACATAATAATTCATGACGCATAAATACAAAATATTGGGTATAATAAAATAAAATATTAGTTAACTATTATTATAAAGTTTTTTTTTAGACTTACGTAGTAAAAATGACGGTTTGCTATTGGTTACTTTTCACCAGTCGTCAAACGGCGGTTTACTGTCTCAGTGCTGTACATACGTGCCAAATATTTTTATAAACGACATTCGGAGACATATATATATAATATATATATTATATATATATACACACATGTATACTTGTCTATGTTTACAATTGAATAAACGTTTTAATTAATTTATTTAAATTACAAATAAATGACAAATAAAAAGTAAAAAATATTTAATACACAAGAAAATATTACTAATTCATTCTTTGCCAAAAAAGGGTTATTACCAAATAAGGTTAAGTTAATATAGAACACTGACATCAATAAATCTATGAACGATGTATTCACGGAAGTATAAATTATACAATACTGTCAGAAGTAAAAAACAAATTCCTGACAGGACATTACGTTATTGGAAAAAAAAAAATATTCTGATGGGTAATTATCACTTAATTTAAGATTTACGGTTATTTATTAAAGTCTGATATTTTTCTGTGACAAATATATTTATATACACATATTTCTCTTTCTTTCAGTGTTTCAAACAATTTTACAGGGAATGAAGATAATTGCAATCTGACTGAAAGTGTATATAGAGAAAATATTGTACATTTTTCACATCTACTATCTGAAAATAAATCTGAAAATGCCAATGTTTCACAAAAACCACATTCAACACCATCAAATAGTAGAGTTTCATCAGCTGAAAATTTAAAAAATAACACGGAAATTACTAATGAATCATCTTTAACTTCACAGTTTAATCATATTATCGAGTCTGAGTGTCCTAAGGAAAGAGCAGCTACTGATGATTTATTCGATAATTACGAACCATTTAAATCATTCGAATCTATGTTGCGGGACCGTTGTGAAGATATTAATATTGATGAAATAAATTCAGATAAAAACGAAACTGTTGATAGTTGTTTAAATGCAGATTTCGATATTTATGAAATTATTAACGACAGTATCTTGGGTGACAATATCAACTCAAATAATTTGGGAAATGATCAATTATCTGATGAACATATCGATTCTGATGAAGTTGAAAGTACTGATGCACCGGAAAATAGTAATCTGACCAATTGTGGATGTAACATAAATAATAATGTAACAGATGAATATTCTATAACTGTTTTAAAAAGGGTTCTGTTACTAATGGCTTTAAAATTACGATACTGGTTAACTTTTGTAGTTACTGAAAATATCGCATCATTATTAAAAATGAGTTGGAATGACTCTGAAAAACACATTACAAAATATTTATTAAAAAAATTTTTAGATAAATTTTCTGCAGCCTGGTCCATTCATCATATATGTTATAATTGTAATTGTTATGCAGGTAAGCAATTAAATACAAAATCTAAAAGTAATCAACTAGTATGTGAATCCTGTGGAGTAAATGTAAATACTAGTAAAAATATTGCGAGTGGTTCTGTTTTCTTGTATTTATCACTGACGGAGCAACTCAAGTGTATGATGGAGATGTTTTCGGATATAATTGACTATCGTGATAAACGAAGTAAAGAATGTTATTTTGGGCTTGAAGACATATATGATGGAAAAATATACAGAAATATTTTAAACCAAATGACACATTCTAATGATATAATTACTATTACGTTTGGATTTGATGGGGTCCCAATTTTCGAAAAATCTAACTATTCTGCCCATCCAATTCTATGTACACTTAATGAACTTCCACCTAAATTACGAAGAAAAAATATCATGCTGTGCAGTATTTGGTGTGGTAAGATAAAGCCGGTCGTCAACGAATATTTTAAACCATTCGTTAAAGAGTGTAACACCATGTATAATGAAGGTTTTTGTTTTAAATATAATGGTGCTCATTTAAGGAAAAAATGTATAGTTATTATGGGAATATGCGATTCGGTAGCACGGCCAGCTGTTCAAATGTCAACGCAATTTAATGGTAACTATGGTTGCTCATTTTGTCTTCATCCCGGAGAACAGATTGCCAAAGGTTGCGGCACTGTGCGTGTTTATCCATTGTGTCCAGACAATAGTGACGTTCCATATAATTATCCCAATCGAACCCATAATAACACTTTAATTGATTCTGAACAACAAATTCATGGCATGAAAAGTAAATCAATATTATTTGACATTCCAAAATTCAATATAATATCAGGATTATGTCCAGAATGGATGCACTGCGTCGGACTGGGAATTTGTCAACAGTTCCTCAAGCTCTGGTTTGACTCGAAATATCACGAAGAACATTTTAATTTTAGTCACATGCGACAAACTGTTGATTCGATATTGATATCTTATAAGCCGACTATAGAAATATCAAGAACTCCCCGGAAAGTATCGGAGTATAACCGGTGGAAAGCACATGAATGCATTGTTTGGCTTTTATTTTATAGCATACCGATACTCAAACAAGTTTTTCCTCGAAAATATGTGAACCATTGGGCTCTGCTTGTGGAAGCAATAGCAATTTTGTTAAGCAAATCTGTTTCGTCCTCCGAAATATCCCATTCTGAAGACTTACTAGTTGAATTTATAAAAGGTGTAGAACAATTATATGGACGAGAACATGTTTCCTTTAATATTCACCTTTTGAAGCATTTACCACAGAGTGTTCGCGATTGGGGCCCTCTGTGGACGCATAGTGCCTTTGCCTTTGAAAACTTTAATCAAGAAATCCGAAATTCCGTTAAAAGTTCCAAGGGTGTTGCTTTGCAAATTGTAGATAACTATCGTTTAAAATCCACTATCAATGGCTTGCAGATACTTTGCAAAGATAATTTAACTAATAATGAACAAGAGTACTTGGAAAAAACTCTTTTGAATCATTATTTTCCACCAGTTAGTCAACGTGCCATCAACGCCCAATTGATTGGTCATCCTACTATTCAAAAATTGAGTCGAGAGCATTCTATTGCTCTCCAAAGAATTAACATTTCTCATAAACAATCAAGTTATGCTTATTATTATAAGCGTGCATACATCAATGGAGAATTAATTCAGACATTAGAATATTCTGTAGTGAGTAAAAGATCAAATTATTATGTAATTTTGAATGATTCTGCTATATTTGAAGTTCATTCGTTGATAGTACTCCCCCTAGATGAAAAACTAGTATGTTACGCCATAGGAAAATATTTTCAAGAAGACAATGCATCGATCATTCCCGGACGAAAACTAAAACATCTAATCTATCTGAAAGAAAAAATTCCCAATCTTGCAGCAGTAAACGTTTCTAATATAAAAGAAAAAGTAATTTTAATTGAAAATGAGAATCGAACAAATTCAATTGCCTGTATTTATTCAAACCACGATGAATTACTGTCATAAAAATTTAATTTTAATTTGTACGAATAAAAAAAAAATTTTAATAAAATCAAAATACATTTACTATATATTTCCGAAGGATTCATACTTTATTGTTTCAAATACCATTAGATGAATATTTGAAAAAGGCTTGACTCAATGCATTTTCTTTATAAATAAATTATATTGTAAAATATCGCGCAGATAAGTAGAAATATATTTGTAAAATATACTTAAATCATAAAAAATTTATATTGGCTCCTATATAAAAATAAAAATCTATTAAAAATCTATTTAACATATAAAAGTTATATAATCTTATTATAAATAATATATATTTTTCATATATATTTTAAAAAATATATATTTTATATATTTTTAAAAATATATTCATTTCTACGCGGGGGAGCCCATTTTCAAATCCAACTACGTCATCTAGTTGTATACTCATCTTGCATTCACATTACCTGCGTACACCTATTTACAATACATCTACAAGAGAATGTGTGTATGTGTGTACGGGCGTAGTACCCAAAAATATGTGTAGCTGCGACTCAGCGGGACACCTGCACGTGTGCACCGGACCTCTAATTAACTCAACGGTCATAAAAATTTTACGACCATCAAATTTTCATATTTCGAAATCGTCGCGTATGTTCTAATGATATGATTAAACTCGGACCTACGTACGTGATCATTCGTTTTGTATTAGAGCACTTACACATCCGTTGTTGTTTACAAAAAACGATATCATCCGATCTCCATATATGAACTTTTCTAATTTTTAGAAAGCTATACTCGGAATTGCGTACTTAGTCATTTGTTTTTCGAAAATGATGAGCTGGACCCAACGATTGCATCAGAAAACACATGACTTTCCCATCAAAACTAGAGTATATAAACTGCCGAAAACCTAACGAAGGCAGTCAATCGCTAATCAGACCTAATCTCTGTCAGTTCTCGCTCCGAAGTCCGAACTCCGATTAGTCAATCGCTAATCAGAACCAAACTCTGCCAGATCTTGAGTCGTTCGAAAGTAATCTCTCCGAAGTTCTACAGATTTTAACAAAAAGTACCGATGAGTTCTATCGGCCCAAGTCCGACTAGTACCGCGAATCAGAGATAAAATCTTAATCGTTGTCCACGTGACGGTCCACTGCCTAGGCAATCGGACTCCTTGGCCAAATACCTAGATTTCTATCTTGCAAAAATCACGGTCGATTCGACTCACCAGGATCTCCGGTCTCGTGACGGTCTATAGCCTAGGAATCCAGACTCCTAGATCGAAATCCTAAATAAAATCAAATTCATACGCGTACTCGACAGATAGGGGAGTGTATCCGCTTGGCACCCCAGTAGCTCCGAGTCCGAAAAGTGCATTAAATTCCGCTGAGTAAAATCCCTATGCCACGGGCAGGGTCCCAGCGAATCAAATAAAAACAATTCCGCGATCATAAATCCAAAGTGGTGAATTGTGAGAGAGTGTGATCAGCGAGATTGTAAGCCACCTCAAGCTGAGTGGTAAGTTAATTATATTTGTTTAAATTTAAGTACACACATGTAAAACAACATTATAATTTTATAAAAGAATGTACAGATTCTTCCTTTTTTTTTAAAATCATCTTTCTCTTATTTATACCTCTTACTCTAACATTCTTAAGTCAACGGGTACAGAAAGAGACAGCCGTAAAAGAACAGGGACTTCTCGAGGGCCCATATTCACCTACCTACTTTCCTCTCGCTTTGAAATCCCTGACCTACCCTTAAGCCACGCAGGTCAACGAACGGGATTGTCTATCGTACTTCCGCTCGGTACGAAATAGACTTATTTAGTATCAAAACTTGCCAAATATTAAACATTCTCACACTAGCCACGTGACGGTCCTATTAGGCTTCTTGGTTGAGTAATAGAATAAATATTGTAGGTAGTTTACTAAATAATTAATTAAAATAAACCCTTCGCCCGTCGCCTTCAATCTCTCCGATCGTGACATTAACAAATAAATGATATAACTTGCATTTTTTTCAATAATAACATCCTTCGTCAAATAATCAAAATATAACCTCGACGATTTCGAAGACCGAAAAATTACATTTATAGTCTGTTCCCAAAGGGCCCGACGTTTTCCATACTTGGGAAAAGTAAAAGTTGCTTTTCCTTTACCAAAGGAGCACATCACTTACCCATATTCTGTATAATTTTTTTTAATTTCTCGTATACCAAATATATATGATATGATGCTTATGCGATACTAATAGCTACTCCAAAACACATCTTTAACTGATAAATAAACTGTATATTTATTATGGTCTAACATTTATATTATTTATCAAAAACATCATATAATTAATTGTAAAATTGAAAATTTCTTTGCTTTTCTTTTCCTAAATCACTCAATTAAGGTAAAAGCACCAATTATTGACGGGGGTCCAATTATTGACGCCCTATCCTATTTTAAGACATATTTAATTACCTACTATATTAATAATGATCGTGTACATTTTTAAGCAATCTATGTAATTTAAAAAATTGAAAAAAAATTATTGTTAGTGAAAAATATTAAATATTCATTAATAAAAAAAAATAAAATTTATTCATATTTATAGAAACAGCTTGTGAGCGTCAATTTTCTTAACTATTGCGGTTAGAAAAGCAGTCTTTTAAAACGGGGATTTTTAATTATTTTTTTCATCTAATCACATCAACTTTTTTTTTTTATAAATAAATAAATTATGAAAAATTAACATTATCATATATTTACAGTAAATTATGTGCTTTTTAATTTTAAAATAGTGGACGTCAATAATTAGTACATAATATTGAAGTTGTATCTCATATTGATAGGTCAGTAGACAGCGCCGTAACGTCTTTTTTTTTAAACACAAATCCATTAAAAATTTAAACTGTAATATTTGAAAACCCACGCTGTCATCTGTATAATATTAAATTGTTATTAAAAAAGTGATTAATTGATTTTTATTTTTATTTAATTAAAAAACATTTTGAATAGTTTCGTGTTCAAAATAAAGGTGATAAAAAACATTCTAAAAGTAATATTTATTTAATTGAATTGAAAAAATTAACCTCATTTCCAAAAAGTAAATATAAATTTGCTAATGCAATAAAAAATTTTGTTTTCTTTTTTTTTTCATTTAATAAATCTATTTTCAAAATTGTCCTATTAATTGAATAATAATAAAATTAATAAATTAGTAATTATTCGGAGACTTGAGTTCTTATATTTAGTTCAACAAATCAGTGACGCATGCACATTAAGGGTGTCAATAATTGGAGCAACGGCGTGTCAATAGTTAAATCAGTCGGATTTTTAACCTGTCAATAATTGGTGAATCCGGGTAACTTATTTCAACGGTTTAAATTAATTAGTAAATTTCATTTATAATTATAAAAAAAATATGAATTTGTTTAGTTAAAAGACTAAATAAGACAAGGTCGGAATTAAAATTCAATAATATTAATTGTTAATATGCTAAAAAAAATGGAATTACAATCTTGTCTCTTATAGCGTCAATAATTGGTGCTTTTACCTTAAATCATTTTTTATTTTTTTTAAATTTGACATTTAAAAATTTGCGCTTGACCAAAGTCGCTATATACGGCCCTCCTTTTTGTTACAATCGATAATCAGGATTATAGAGAACATTGAGTTTCTTTTTTATCTGCATCTGTGCCTGTAGTCCACCCCAAAACTTGCTGTTGTTTTCGATCTCGAAGAGAAGTATCCGCATTTCAAAAAAAATGTGCGCAGAAACGATGCGCATGCGTGTCAGAAATTTATTTGAAAAAAAGAGAGGGTACTAATCAAAGCAGGATTTAACAGAAAATAACAATTTTTTTTATAAATTATAAATAATTTAATTAATATTAAAATAACAAACATTTTAATAATAATAAAAATTATATATATATATATATATATATATATATATATATATATATATATATTTATTTATATATATATATATATATTTAGTGGTTAAGGGTAAAATTTAAATATATTAAAATAAATTATTTTATTTAACGCATGCCTGATTATCGCGACTTATCGTATCTGCAAAGCAAACCCTAAATGACCATTTACCGATCGGTGGTTGATAATTCGTCAAAAAGCAAATGGCGTCCCATGTTCCTCAACAGCGTGTGTTTATAGGGTCATAAACATCCGGATTTGAATCCATAAACACATTCCTCAAAAGACATTATCGACCGTTCTCAAAAACAAACTCTACTATTATCACTAAAGCAAATAATCTCGACACTAAATATAATCAGAGTGAGTAGTACAACCAATCTAACAACTTTGGTGTCAGTGATAATTAAAATAAATAAAAGATATGAGTGGTGAGAGAAGTCAAGAACTAGTATCATATAGAACCCCACTTGATTTAGGGTTAACTTTGCTGATATGATAATTCGCAAGTATCAGACTTGTGTTAAAAACACTGTGCTTCCCGTATAAAGACTCATCTAATCCACTCACTATGCAATGTACTATAAACCAACTAATAATGTTAAATAAATGTTTTATTTAACTAACGTAATTAACACAGTAAGAGAAAGTATACAAAATTGAAAATACTTGAACGCTTGTTCGCACAGAACTCCCTTTGTTTTTTTTTTTTTTTTTTTTTTTTGTTTTAAATTTAATACACGATAATTAAAGTAATGGAATATTTACAAATGATATGAATAAATAAATAAGTAAATTAATGAGTATAATACAATGATGAATTGTCACTTTGAAAAAAAAAAAAAACTTTAATGTAAAAAAAATTTTTAAATCGTGTAAATTTTTAAATATTAAACCGGACGCAGCGTTTTTAGGTCTCGGTTGCTGTGTTATTCGTCGGGGAGTTTGCTATCGTCATCGTCGTGTCGACTAAATTCGCCTCGTAAACCAGCTTCAATCGATCAACTGAAATGGCGATTCGTCGTCCTCGGAAATCGACAATAAAGTATTTATCGTGTCGAGTTATTACACGATATGGACCTTCGTATGGCGCTGTAAAAGATAGTCCAACCTGGTCATTCCGTACAAGTACATGAGTGCAAGTACTAAGGTTCCTGAAACAGAAAAAAAGCCCATTCGGCAGCCGAAATGCAAGTCGATTTCTCATTTGATTATTTCAACCTCTCAAATGAACGTTACCCGTGAAAAATGAATCATACATGGCCATGTATGAATGCTCCATGCATGGCCATGTATGACCATATATGACCATACATGGCCATGTATGGCTATACATGGCTTGATACGGTCATATATGACTATGTATAGAAATTTTAACTAAATTAAAAAAAAAAATTTTTTTTTTTTTTTTTAATTATTTTGGTGATGCAGAGATTATCAAATATGCGATTAATTGAATTCCTAATCGAAATGGAAATTTTTAATTCAGAGAAAAAACGCTAGACTTATTAAGGTAGTTGTTGCGTGGATTAATTTAATGTAGGATTTTTATAAAAATTTACCTGATTGTTCTTTGATTGACTACGAATCATATGAGACTAATCTGAGTAACATTGACCATCCCAGTTTTATGAAAAACGATTTCAAAATATTGCTATTTTAACACAGGCTCTTATGGAGAATAGCGATTTACGGGCAATGTTTTTTTAATAAAATTAAAACACAATGTAGGATCATTCTAAAAATTTTGTGTGTTATCGAAACTAAAATTATAAACCATATAAAAAAAAATGAAAATTATTGACCACGTCGTTTCTGAAATATAATTCATTAAACCTTGAAACTTTTTAAAAATTTCAAAGATGTACCAAAACAGTAGTGCGATGTGGCAACAGCGCTTATATTATAGCCAAATAGGCGCGGGAAAATACAAACAGGCACATAATAAAAAAAGCTAACCAATGAATAAAATTAATTAATTATTCTACTATTCAAAAAAAATTAATCAATAATATTAAATTTTTGTAAATTTATGAAAGGCAATCGTTTCCCTGATTAAAAATACTCATTGGGAGGGATTGAAAAAGATGAGAATTGAATACTTTTGAATACTTTCTATACCCCAACATTTTCATCTGGACATAAAATTAATACTTTTCAATCCCAAAATAATATGAGAATTTCTAAACTTCCAAGGAATTGAAAAAGATTCAAAAGAATTGATATTTTTGATCTTTCTGAATACTTTTCAATACCAAAATAATATCACATTTCGGGTCATGTGTGGGATTGAAAGGAATTCAAATGAATTGAAATTTTTGAATCTTTTCCAATCCTTCTCAATACCTAAATAGTCCGATATTTCGGATCGAGTGTAGGATTGAAAAGAATTCAAATGAATTGAAATTTTTGAATCTTTTTCAATCCTTCTCAATACCTAAATAGTCCGATATTTCGGATCGAGTGTAGGATTGAAAAGAATTCAAATGAATTGAAATTTTTGAATCTTTCTGAATCCTTCTCAATACCAAAATAATATCACATTACGGGTCACGTGTGGGATTGAAAAGAATTCGAATGAATTGAAATTTTTTAATCTTTTTCAATCCTTCTCAATACCTAAATAATTCCATATTGGAAGGTATTGAAATGATAAAAGATTGAATTCTTTTCAATACTTTTGAATTCCATTTTAAGAATTATAAAGTATTCAAATGATCCAAATTTCAATTCCATTCAATACTTTTCAATACCTCTGTAGGGATTGAAAAGGATTGAAAAAATTTTCAATCCCTCCCAATGAGTATTTTTAATCAGGGTTTATAAATTTATTTTTTCAAACAAAATAAAAATAATTTAACATTTATTTTTTATTTATTCTAAAAATAAATAAATTGTTCGACATACAAATGCTCTCTTACTTAAAGATTTCGTTCATTGATAACTTTTCAGCGTTTATTATAAAATAAATAGAAAAATTATAAAATTTATTAATTAGTAATAAGTAAACGTTTATGCATTTCTAATAATTTAATAATAAATAGCTTAGTTTATTTTGACGGTTAATTTGGTTATGTCTTACGACTACATTAATAAAAATATTACGGAACACAAAAAAGATGCACAGTAACAGTGAACGGCGTTGCCACGATCACTTCTCGAATATTATGGATGTATGTGTATATAAACGTATTGATACTACTTGGATGTATGTAAGAGCATATGACTGTACTTTTACAAAAGTTTCCAATGAGCGGCGTTCAACTAACCGCTTCAGTTATGCTGTTCTTTTAATTCGGTATGCTATACTTTTGAACGTGACTACCTCGAAACAACTACCTTAATAAACGCACCCGCTTTAGTAGGATTCGAACCCGGGACCTTCCGCACGAGAGACTGACACTTTGACGACTAGGCTATGCGACCGACATTTACAACAAAGTTTAGTTGTGCTACTTAAGGTTCAAAGAATATAATCATTTTCGAAAAAGCGAAATATAATCATCAATATGCTGTTAGTGATATCAAAAAAATTTCTGATTTTTTTAACACTGCAAAATACTGTTTATAAGTAATTGTAATAGTCGAAAAATTAATCATACATGACCATGTATGACTGTATATGGCCATGCATGACTGTATTAAAAAAGTTTGTATGGCCATACATGCTTCATGCATGGCCATGTATGATTCATTTTTCACGGGTAATAACAAAATAAATTTTTTTTTCGGCATTCTTAGATTCTTAAGGTTATAAATTAAAAAAAAAAATTGTCAAACAGTTTAAAATTGAAAGCAAAAAATTTAAGAATTAAAATTAGAAAATTAAGTAAATTATCGGAATAACAAAAATTGAAGTTGAAGAGAATCTATTTATCTACGAATAAGAATTCTGTGATTTTTACTATAGGATTAATGTTTAATTCAAAGTTAAATAAAATGATTTGACTTGAAATTTCAATTATGATAGATCTAAGTGTCATAATTGAAATCAGTTATAAACACTGTCGATAAAAAAAATTGAATTTGCGCACTTGAATTGAGATATTTTGTAACGGGTCCACTTATTTTAACAATTGATTGTGGTCTTGATAAAACAAGGGCCCATCCATATGTAAAACTTAAGGTGTTCTACGTACCTGTCTAGCTATGCTCAGTGGAATCTCAGGACGAGGGTAACCCCGTACTGGACCACGCAGTATTAAAATTAAAGAGAGATCTTATACCAAACTTATCAGGAAGGTTTATAAGGCTAGATAATCAATCAATATGATTTTAGACGTTAATAACCGTGGCATTTATTTAAACGAGGTCGCATTGACAATTAATGAAATGAATATGAACAATAGATAAAATGGCTAATGATACTGACTCGACGTTACTGTGTGATTTTACTATTAACATTTGACAAACTAACGCCACTCACTTAAACTCTTTTAAAACTCCTTCCGACGTTCCAACCTCCTCTCCCATCCAATAACCTCCGGTCCTTGAATCCTTTAATCCTTCAAAACTCAAAATCCTCAAGACCCTCCAAGTCCAATCTACAATAATTTCCAATATTCCAATAATTTATAATTCAACCAAACTTAATTAAATAAGCTTCCACGCAGCACGTGGGCCTCTGAGCTCTTGGCCCCTAATGGCGTCTGTAGTAGCCAGTAGACAGTAGTATGATAGTTTTTTTTTTTTTTTTTTTTTTTTTTTTGGGAAGAGGGTGAGGGAAAAATACTGTTACGTACCATAGAAGACAATACCCATATGAAAAGCATAGACTGCTCTTCATATGCATATTGCCCTCCGTGTGCCGGACTCCTCCCCCAAGAATGTATCCACTTAAGATTTTACTCTCAGTAGATAACTGTATCCCTGGGGGCCCTACCGGCTAAAAACCTCACTCCCTTCCCTCTTCGGACCTAGTACTGCGGGACCGCGCAAGCATTACTTCGCAGTACTAGTCCTCCTCTTCTTCTCTCCGTCACAACCTCTCTTCTCATTCTATCTCTTCGCGCTTCTTTTCCTTCAGGACCTCTCTTACATACATTGTCATCGTCTTGAAATTGTCTGCCGTCGCCAGCATCCAAGGTATCACCAAGTCAGCGGCGTTTGGCACTTCTTTCTCCTCCTGGAAGCGTAGCCGTATTTCAGACCAACGCTGACAGGAGAAGAAAGTGTGCTCGGCAGAGAGTAGTATGATAGTAGCAGTAGCAGCAATAGTAGTAGTAGTCGGGAAGAGCGTCCGTCCACGGTGGTTGCTGCGAGCCAAGAAAACGACCACTCGTCGTCTCTGGGCCTCGTACCCCTCTCGACTCAGGCTGGCCAACCCCTAAAACCAAACGTCGAGGAACTCGACCACAGCGACCCAGGCGCATAAGTGGCTATACGGACTTCAGTAGTGGCAGTTGTTGACGAAGAAAGCCGGATCTTTTGGCGCGAGCCGAAATTAAATTTTAATGAAATGTCAAAGCATTCCACCCCGTTACAATTTAGATTTTATGATTTTTACACACCAATAATATGAATTCAATCAATTTCATAAATTTACTGATAAATACAGTAGTTAGGATTCTATGGAATCTATTAAAAGTAGGAGGACCAATGCAATATCAAATTTTCATTTTATGAGTCGTAAGATGCGAAATTTCATTGGTCTAGACACATATATAGGCATGAAAATGAAAGCTTATTTAAAGAGCTTTCAGATAAAATTTATAGGAAGTCGATAAGTTATAACATTCAAAAAATATTGAAGAAAGAATAAGTAAAAATCTGAATTTTTGGTATTTTAAAAATTTTGAAATGATATAACTTTTAAAGTATTGGACCGATTGAGCTCATTTTCCACTTTGATCAAGGTAGTCACCCACAAAATATGTATGCCAAGTTTCAAAGCGATCGGTTTAGAACTGTAGTAATAATCAGAATCACAACCTGCATAAAATTAGTTTTTATAATATTTTGTAAATTTTTAAAACCATTTTTCTATTCGAAAAAGTAATCAAATCGGAGAGCTACATAGTGAAAATTGAAGGCAATCGAGCGAGCTTTCAGATAAGACAAACGGAAATAAGTTATCTCTTCCCGTTTAAAAGTTACATCTAGTTAAAGCGGCAAATAAATTTTTTTTTGAAAATTTTACAAAATTTCAATTAACCATAACTTCTAAACTTATTGGCCGAATAGGGTCATCTTGAATTTATCCAAGGTAATCGTCCATAGAATACGTATACTAAGTTTCATTTTTTTTTACTGTCGGTATGTGTGTAAGAAGCGTAAATTCGACCATGCAATCTCCACGTGGTACGCTTTGGGAAACGCTAATGCGGGTGGTAAAAAAAAATTGAGGAATTTTTTTCGACAATGATAAATCATTGCGAATATAACGAAAAAAAAAATTTTGAAAAAAAAAAAAATATTTTTTTAAAATTTTTTTTTTAGATCTTTTCGATAATCAATCTTTTTGATCAGAGAAATCAAGATTTCTGGTAAAAAAACCATTTGGAAATCGAAAATTTATAACAGGGCTATGCTGTTACTCTGGTCGTCCTTAATTTACCTTTTTATTAAGGGCGCCACTGGAAGTGATAACGGCCTCCCAGAGCCGGATCTTAGATCGTCAGGGTCGGTGTAATTTGTTTAATTGTAAGAGAAGGATGAGGAAGGATAATTTATAAATAATTTAATTATTTCTAATTTACAAATTAAACCTTTTATTTATTTAATCAACCTTTTTACCTTTTGATCTTATAAACCTTATACTTTATATAAACCTTATAACTTTTATAAACCTTAAGACCTTATAACCTTATTGCCTTATAAATGTTATACCTTATAATTTTATACCTTATTTTAATTGACCCACAATATTTCACTTAAAACCTAATTCATTATTTAACCCGCAATATTTTATTTGTTAAAATTGGCCAACTACCTTTGGCATTTTTCACACTCACGCACACTGGTTGCCAACTACCTTTGGACTTTGATCACACACTCACACACTCTGTTAAAAATCGCTTCACCCTCACGATACTTAATAACTACAATTTTTTCATTTAAACCTAACTCACTAATTTTAACATAATGTTTCACCCGAAAATTCAATACATTTATTGATTTGAAGAGTATAATTAATTATTAATTAATTTATTATTTAATCTTAATTTTCCTTTATCAATTTATTCCTTTCACTTTTATCACCAGTTCGTCTTTTCCCGATTCACCTAATGATCATTTGCCGCTAAGATCCGCCATCTTTTCTTTCCGCGCGGTCACTTTACTTATACTCCAAACTCAGTTTTTTCCGATACACTTTATATGATTTCTATATCCTTAATTCAGGTACTTTTGTTATCGCAATAGTTTAATCACAATTTCTTTAACTATTTCCTTTAACTAATTAATTATTCCTTTTAATTAATTTTGATTTTAATTTTAATTGATTAATTTTATTTGGTTATTAAATTTACTTATAATTAATTAATTTTACGACTAGTAATTTCTGACTAGATTAAACAGTTCCGGTACGCGACCTACCTGGAAACTTCTAGAATATTTCCGGCGTCCTGCCTGGAAATTTCTTACTATATAATGGCTCCAGCAACCTGCCTGGAGTTTATTAATTAATTATTTATATAATTTTAATTCCAGTTAATTTATTGACTCTAATTTATGAGTAATACTTTTCCGAACGCTAAGACGCGACGCTACCAGACGTATACCAAGTAATTGATAAAATTTTCCGGCTTCCTGCCTGGAAAATTTTAAATGAATACCTTAACGACAATTAACTTTTCGCAGATCTGTCCTCGTCGCAGTTGTCCTTGTTGTCCTGGTATTCTCTCGTCTCGTCCTGGTAGAATTCAGTCTCGTCTCCGTTCTTGTCTCGTTCCTTCTCCAAATTTACTATCCTCTCTTATTCTCTCTCAACTCTCCAACCTCGTTCTCTCCTTCACCTGTTATTCAGACGCGATCAGTAATAATTATAATAGATACCGGTTCCCTGCCTGGTATCTGATAAAAAGATTGAATTTAATTATCGCTTGGTTCCACAATAAAACACAAGCTCTCGATTAATTAATTTTACCTGATCCAACTAACTGTCCAAAAAGCCGGCGTCCGTAATAGCGTCTTATGATGGCGTCCCTTCTGCTGTTTAACTTCTACCCTCGACTGGACTAGGTCCGTTCGGTCCGGTCGTTCCGGTCACTAATGTCGATTTACGTTCTGGTCCCAGTTTATAATTACTCGCTCCCCTCTCACTTCGGACTACTACTTAGTTCAAATTGGGGAATGAGATCCGAGCAGTGGGAATTTTCACTTCCGGACTACAAGTCGTATCATAGGTTTTATTTTGACTAAACTTGAACGCGGTAAATTCAAATTTACCCCGTTACAAATTGACCAAAAACCAAAAAACTACCAATTATGGAGATTTTTGGCAAAATCGATAAATTTAAAGCTTCGGAACACTAAGAAAGAAAAATCGCAGCGCTTTGAAATTTTCCGGGTTTTTTTAGAATACTTTGAGGTTGAAAAAAAAATGACGATATCCTTTGTTCATCCATTATATCCAAAGTTATAGCAAGATTTCCGAATATCCTTAAATATGCGAATTTAGACCTATTTTTTAATAAACATTATCGCTCCAAAAAAAATTTTTTTATTAAAAGCAACTAATTTTGTCTTATAGAGAATGTTTTTCAGTTTTCAAAACCCTACTTTCATTCTCTGTACGACCAATACGTTCGGAGTTATTAACTATCAAAGCCAAAATGGACTTTTTTGCTTTGATCAATGATAACTCAGCGCCAACTTGACGTAGAGACTTTTTGAGCCCGCTAAATTGAAAAGCATTAAATTTCCTAAAAGAGTCATAAGGCCAGATTATCCAAAAAAATTTATTGAAGCCCATAGACTTGTTGAAAGACGAGCCAAAATTTTGAAAATTTTTTTTTCGTCAATTTTCTTAAGATTACTCCGGAACCGAGCATGATAAAAATATTTGGGGTCCATATATAAAAACTAGAAACTTGAAGCTACAATTTGCTTTTTTTATTTTTACTCTACGATCATTTTCCACCGAGTTACAGCATGTTGAAAATCACCCAAAAATTTCGAATTTATTTTCTATCCTTTCATTTTTGGGACTAGTGTATGCGGTCCGTCGGATGAAATTCTCGGCAGAGAGGCCAGAATTTTGAATTATTATCAATTAAGATTGAGGAATAATTTCTCGGCGTGGAGCCAGAAATTAGAATAGTGTTAAATTTAAGTTATATTATAAATTAATAGATATTTATCAATAGAGTTGCTTAATAATTACTCAGGCTGAAAATTTTCTATGTGATCAAGTGCTGTGAAAGGTGTTAAGAATTTTTGTAATCAATTATTTAAAATTGGGTAAATTAGAATGTCAGTAAAAGAAAATTAAAATCGCTAGAGAAAATTTATAAAAATTGTAATGAAAAGAACAGAAAACACGAAGTAGAGAGAGACAGCTATAGACGCGCGAAACAGAGAGAGATAGCGTCGGTCGTTGGCGTCAGTAAACTCAATCACTAAAAATATTTTATACTAGAAAATTTATAAAGTAAAGTCGGGTTTTGATCTAAGTGCAATTCGAAAAGAAATTGAAAGAGAGAATTTTTGAATCGTAAAAGTTACAAATTTTGGAAATTACAAAATTAAGATTTTAGAACGAAATAAGGTGGGTGTTTGTGTGAAAACTAAACTTCTGGGGACTCAAAATTAAATTGTGTGTGTGTGTGTGCGTGCGCGTGTGTGTGTGTGTGTGTGTGTGTGTGTGTGTGTGTGTGTGTGTGTGTGTGTGTGTAGAAGAAATTAAATAATTCCAGGGGTATTTTTATTTTAATTATATAAGTCCAGGGGACTAAACTGTTTTAAAATTAATTAGTGATCCAGGAGATCTGGCAAGTTGCTATTTTTATTTTAATTAAAATAATTGTAAAGTTCAGGGGACACATTTATTTACGATCCAGGGGATCAGGCCAGGGGCCATTTTTAATTATAAAGTCCAGGGGACATAAATTATTAATGATCCAGAGGATCAGGCCAGTGGCCAGTTGTTATGAATAATCCCAGGGGAATTTTTGTTAATAATTAAATTCGAATAGTCCAGGGGACTTAGATTGTAAGTAAAAGAATTTAAGAAATTAATTATAAGTAAGATAAAGCCCAGGGGGGGGGGCAGTATTGTCAATGGATAAATAAATTTAATAAGAACACTAATTAATAATCTTGTGTGATAAATAAAATTGATAATTATACTATATTTCAATTATGTCGGATTAATTAATCCCTTAATATCCTTACTCTGTAAATAATTCAACGACCCAGATTTCTCATAGCATCTCCGGTTCTGGAAGGCCGAGTCTTATCTTCCAGTGGCGCCTTAATAAGATCTATTAATTAAGGGGCCAAATTTAGCAAGGTTGAAAAAATACCCTGTTACAATTTTTAATTTCTAAATTTTTTCGTTCTCGGGGAAGCAATAGTTTATATTTGTAAAATCATGACTATGCTGAAAATTCGAGCTCAAAATTCAAATATTAAAACGGCGCTCAAGAATTTTAAACATTAACTGTTAATATGTAACTAATACTTTGAATTGGTTTTTGTATTTTTTTATATTTCAATTATCGTCATTTCATTAAAATATAACATTTTCATAACCAAAAATATACAGAACAATCTTAAACAATAATATTTGGTAAGTTTTGAATATGCCAAAAAACCTATAAATTGAATTAAAAAAAAAGAGCCATATCCGGCCTTACCCGGAATGGAAAGGTAGATTTCTTATAGATGTGAATACAATAAAGCTACAATAGTGTAATTGATACTTTTTTTGCAAGCTTAAACATGAATTTTAAGGAAATGGGATATGCCTTATTATTTAGAAGTTATTAGATGACTAAGCTGCAAAAATAAGCTTTTTGTATTTTTTGTGAAATTTTTGATATCATCAAATTGTTATAAAAGATGTTTCAAAAAATCCAGTATTGCAGTGAAAATTAAAGCAAATCGTTCAAATTTTAAGATACTTTTTACAGAATTGAGTTATCATTTTCGGTTCAATAATCCCAACATAAGAAAAATTTGGTTAAATAAATTTTATTTAAATCCTCTCATTCTAGTACAATTTTTTTTTTATTTATTCAATTTTCGTTATGACTGTTAATTTACAATAGTGTTAGCTCACAAAAAAAATTAATTATTTCACAAATTCTCACTTTGCACGAGACACAATTTTTATAACCTATATTCACTATATTAGCACTTTACTATTATTTTGATTAATTATATTGCACTGCACTAGCACTTTCTTTATTATTAATTCTATCAATTATATTGCACGGTATTGTAACTGTAAAGATGTCAAAAAATTACGCCTTGATGAGTTACTTAGAACGTTTTCCAATGCAAGAGTCACGTGTATATGGGTTTTTGTCCACTAGTTATTTGTTTTATGCGCGGACCTGTCTGAACTTGTCTACGCTCGTATTATAGTCACAAGATTTTGTCGCCACGTGCATCATTGGTGTTAACATACACAACTATTCGATTTTTATCTTTACATATAATAATATATGAGCATAAGAAAGTTAGTAGATATTTCATATGGATTATTTTTCCCTTAAAGTTTTAGTTTTTTTTTTAAGTTTATAATTAAATTTATAATCTGCAAGTGATTAAAAATACGTTTTACTATTGTTAAGTTTTTTTTCTATATTATTAAAGTTTAATCAGTTTTTTTTTTTTTTTTCGTTTTCATGTTAAAATACAGAATAAAACGTAAATATTTTGCATTTAAAAATTATTTTTAATTTTTAGAAGTAAAAATTTTTTTTTTTATAAATTTCATGTTTAGTTTTCCTAACGTGATCCCAATTATTCCCCAATTGGGTAAGACCAACAGCTAGTTATTAATTTTGACGTTGGGTCATCCTAACAAGTTCCCAATTATTTCCCAATCGGGCAAACCCATTGTCGAATCATTAATTTTAGCATTGGGTTTTCCCAACAGGTTCCCAATTATTTCCCAATCGAGTAAGCCCAACAGCAAATTATTAATTTTGACGTTGGGTCGCCCCCAACAAGTTCCCAAAAATATCCCAATCGAGCAAACCCATTGCCGAGTCATTAATTTTAGCATTGGGTTAACCCAACATGTTTCCAATCCTATCCCAATTGGGTAAACCCAATCGCAATTTTTTATTTTAATGTTGGGCTTACCCTATATGTTCCCAATCAAATCCCAATAGGGATAACCCTATCGGGCTTGCCCCATCAGTACCCAATGGGGTCCCAATGTATGCTTGGGGGTAATTTCTAGTCGGTATATATATATATATATATATATATATATACATACATATATAAATTTTTGAGCGGATGGTATTTTTCGACTTTACGAAGTAAAATAAGATATATGGTAGCAAAATTTTTTGATAATTCGATCATGAGGGTCTTTGCAATAGGCCGATTTCTGAAGAAATCTACCTAAAAATAAAAACGCATGTAAATATCTTATTATTTCTATTTCTCGGGTTATATTTTTATTCATTGTCATGCAAATTGATGTTGAAAAAATCAAGAAGCTTTATTTTTAATATTTCAAGGTCGCTCGAAAACTTCCAAAAGACAGTATTCGGAAACATTCAAAATTCTTGAGCGAGGTATAAATGTTTAAATTGTGGGTTTAAATTTTTAGCGTGGTCATAATTTCACAAATATAAACTATTGCTGCCACGAGAAAGAAAAAATTTTGAAATAAAAAATTCAAATTTCGATCATTTTTGATGTTCTCAAAATTCGTGAGCGACCTCGTAAAAATTTTGTATCGAGCTGATTTTTGGAGAGGCTTCTTAAAACATCGTAAACCAACGAATTTTCATAAGAGACTCGAGAAAAGAAAATAGTCGGTTTTTTTGCGCCACCCGTATGAAAAAAAAATATATTATAAAATTATATCGGAAAATATATTGTAAATATGGAGTAATATATTCGGCGAAATTCACTATATTCTTCGATATATTTCCTAATATAATTCGTATGTATATTGATTTGATATATGTGAAATTATAAAACGCACATGCATAATAAGATATAAATCGATATATCTTCACAATATATACATTAAGTATACGTTGAATATACAATTTGGAGATATATGTATAGATAAAAAATTAAATTACAACAGATCATATATTTTAAGCTATATATATTCTATTATAATTTTCTAATATATTGTAAAATATATTGGTGAATATAATGTGCTTAATAATTTTTGTTGTATAAAAAATATAATTCAATTACATAAATGAGAAAAAAGGTAAGCTATGTTTCGAAAAGTAAATTTTCACAAAATTTGTAGATAGAGTTACAAGAAATTACCAAGAAAATTATTGTCCTCTTGTTTTTTTTTGTACTTCTCTTTTTGTCGAACTGATACTATTTTCTCGTTTGTTCAAGTCAACTTCTTGGAATGCAGAGCCTTGTCGAGTTGAAAATAGCGGAAGTTCACTCTAAATATAAACGTTTCGAATCAATTGCTGTAGTTCTGTAAATTTTAATGAAATTTTATCTGCACCTAGAATGAAGTGGATTTTCAAAAATTGCATGGAGAAAAGACGAGAGGTCCCTAGAGGGCGTGATAGGCGCGTCGAGTCAACTATTCCAGCCCGGAAAATTTAACGAACACGTCTAAGCACTAGAAATGAAGTGGGTTTGATAAAATTCCATGGAGAAGAGGGGTCAGGTCCATAGAAGGCGTGATAGACGTTTCAAATCAACTACTCTTTATCTCAAAATTAAAAAAAAAAAATGTTTTTGCTTCAGAAATGAAGTGGATCTTAAGAAATTGCATACAGAAAAAACGAGAGGTCCATAGAGGGCGTAATAGGTACTTCGAATCAACTATTCTGGTTCTGAAAATCAAGTAAATCACTCATAGCGTTAATACTCAAAAATTTTATTGATCAATATGATAGTAAAGTAATTGTCAACACATGACGTAAACACATTTATTTTTCAAATTCAATTATCGCACGGTTCTCAGTAACAGTTAAGAGAAAAGATTATATTCATATAACGATTATTTTAGGACATCAAAATTAAATATAAAATAACAAACTTTTTACAATAGTAATAAATATTTACAAAATCACGAAAACTTTTTTATATTAGGTTAAAAGCTCTGATTGGCAAAAGTGTACGTAGCCAACATATTCACTGTCATTGATCGTAATTACCATTACTTTCTGAGCGACCATTTCACTACTAACGGCGCTAATCATGTCTACTTTCGCATTTAAAGTTATTAATTGGTTTAGTCTTCTGTCTTCAATAAATGGTACTTTTTTTAATGAATAATAATTGCCGATTAAATAACTTTTTTTATCATCGTTGCATTTCAATCCTACGAAGTACTGAATTTCAAAAATCTGTCCATTTTTCAACAATACTGTATCGTTTCTACGTTTTTTTTCTCGCTTGTAGATTTTGCTTGTTATTATTTCTTCATTGATAACACATCTCTTATATTTGTAGATAACAGTATTTTGATCAATCCCTACGTTCAAGCGGTGGAGAGCTAAATTTGGATCTTTAGGTAACCTACTTATAATGCTAGCTTTTCCCAGCACCTTACAATTTCCGAGCTGTAGATTGGAGGTAGGTTTCGATGTTTTATTCAGGAGTCTGTCTAAAAACTCCTTCTGACGATCATTTAAATCATTACGGCATATATTTAAAAGTCGGTCAATTACGCACTTCAATCTGAATGAGTCGCAAATCTGTATAGATACTCCGTTAGGACTATTGACCGAGTTTTCAATTGATTGATTGAAATCTTCATAGATAAAAGCGCTATGCGTAAACAGAGGTCCCCAATTCTCAACACTTGCTGGTAAATGGGCCAAAAGATGAACATTGAAGCTTATATGCTTCTGATTATAAAGTGATTCAACTCCTTGAATAAATTCTCTCAAACATTGGTCAGCATACACGATCTCTGATTTCATTATTGATTTTTTTGTCAAAATCGAGATTCCATCAACTAATAAAGCCCAATGTCTCACATATTTAGTTGGAAAACACATCTTCAGCACAGGTAAGCTGTATGCTAAAAGAAAAGCTACCCATTCATGAGCTTTCATATGAACACGATCTTTCAAAGCTCTTGGTACCCTCGAAAAATCGTTTATTGCAGAAAGGGAAAGAATGTAGGAATCGATTTGGTTGATGATGTTTCCAAAATAAAATTTTTCCCCAGAATTAGTTGAATCAAACCATAGATTCGTAAATTGACGACAAACGCCCAGTGCAACACAATGCATCCATTCTGCATCAAGATTTTTAACAATGTCATAATTGGGTATATCACATAAAATCGATTTTCTTTTTACTCCTTTCTTCTCTTTCTTACTTTTTTCTTCAGCATGAATCAATGTTTGCTGATGACTTCGTAATCCTTCTCCGAAAAACTCACCGTTAATCACAGGATATATTCTCGTGAATCCTCGGCCTTTTTGAGTAGATTCACCAGGATGCAAGCATAATCCACACCCATACTCTCCATTAAACTGTTTTGTACACTGAACTAGTGGCCGAGCAACAGAATCACAAATACCCATCAAAGTCACAACTTTTTTATTGTAAGTTTGACCTTTGAAATTATATGTGAACCCATACTTCAACAGCGCCTTGGCTTCATTTACAAATGGAGTTAGGTAAGCATTCATGTTTTTCGGTTTTCCATTTCCAAACCAAATACTGGACATCATAATATGATTTTTCCGTTCACAAGGACTCAACTCATTAATTGTACAAAGAACAGGATACGCAGAAGTATTCGAGCTTTCAAAAATAGGTGCCCCATCAACGTTGAAGTTTATGGATATCAGATCATCACTAACCATGACTTGTTTGTATGCTTTACCATCATAAATGTCTTCAATAGCATACTTGCATTGTTTTTCACGATTTTTTGAATACAATTGATGAGCTTCAGTCGTTTCAAAAATTTCTCGTAACTGGTCTGTCAAGGGCAAATGTAAAAATGAACCATTATTTGAATTTTTATGAATTTTTGAATAACAGTAGCTGCAGTTCGCAAGAAGATCACATTCAGTGCCATGATAGTTATTACATTGCTCACAAATAAAATGCGTCGAGACATTTTGAGAGTAATGATTTATGAGAAGTTTCCAGTAATATTTCGATGTTTTTGGAGTGACCGTTCTGCATGAAATATTTACTAAGTTGATGATATCTTGAGCAACAGTATATGTAGTCTTGCGCCGCCATTTAATCGCCATAACCAGAAGATTATTAATAAGCTGACTCATCGGAATTTTTTCGACACTGGTAGATGGGGTATTGTTGTGAACGATTTGCATTACATTTGGGACTTCTTGATTAATGGACTCCTTTTCATTTTTACAAATTTCATACTGACCACTACAATCTGATATCTGAGAATCCTTTAAAAAAGTAAAATAAAAACCTTAATTTTTATTTTTAGTCTAAATTTACCTTACAGTTTTGTGATTGCGGTTAAAATGCGGTAAAAGTACAATGAATTTATAGTCGGTTAGCGTATCACGAAAATTCACAGAAAATTTATTTAAAAAATGTGGTTTTTTACAGCAGATACTGGTTTTATCGATAATAAAATTATCATACTTGAACTAAAAATCTACGATAATCCAATCGTAAAACCACTGCTTCGTTATGATTCATTTTCCATTCGTAGTAAGAAGATGAATGAAACAAATTCACTTGTTATTCAACATGAATCGGCTTCACTATAATCTTCAGAAGAACATAGATTAATAGTAATATGAATTTTGACTATGAATTCACCACGCTTTACCGCAATTTTTTATTAATCATAAAATCTCAAGGGTCAGTGTTAATAATGATTTTTAAGCGAAGAAGCAATTTTCATAAAGGTCAGAAATTATTTAGTTTTTAACTCTTACTTCAATAATCATATCGTCAGATTTTTTATCATCGGAGATATCAATAATATTTTCCCGGTCATTATTATTAACGCAGGTAATATAATTTTTCCTTTCAATGCTGATATTGAGACTGGTAGGATTGGATTTGTTCTGAGAAACGAGCTTTAGCCTGTAATTATTAGAGGAAATTCTTAATCGATTGCTAATAATAATTATTGTTAGAAGATATTTTGAACTTCATAGATTCGCTCTAAGCTCAACTCAGACACTCACATTTTCTGTGAGTATATTTAGTGTCTGTGTAAATTCGCGATTAAGCATAAAGTTCTGTTTTTTAAAACAGAGCTCGCGGCTTATGGAAAATTACATCGCGTCCCAAATGCCAAAAGCAAAGCGTATAAAAAAAAATTTTATAGGCTCTTTTGGCATTTGGAACGCAACGCGTAATTTATTAGATGCGAAGTTGTAAAATCCGCATCTATGGCACAAGTCTGGTTACCCTCGGAGCGAATAGGAATAATATATTTGGTTAGATGAATTTACTGATGAATTAAATGTTTCTTTCGCCAATCGTATCTTGTTCTCACAGGAATTTTTTTTGAACTATTAAATAAATTATACTGCTTGTACGGACCTCGTGGATGTTTTTTCATTATTTTGTTCATATTTTATTTTTTAATTAATTAAATAAAGATCTTTAATCAAAACAATGCTTCATTAATCCAATTATTTGAATATAGAGCTAATGTCAGCTTATTGAAAAAAAAGTGACGCTCAATATCAATAGTAATAAAAATTATACAGCTGTCAATAAGTGATTTATAGATTAAAATTTTTCATAAGTTTTTCTCTTCTTATCACCTATTTTTAAAAATAAATAATTATTGTAAATTTTTTACAATATCAAAGTTTCAAACGGGATTTAAATTTGTGATGTCTGATCAGAAAAAACCAATGTTAGCGCTTTTGCAATGGATTGGCGGTGAATATGATAAATCCTATACTGCAGGTGTACCCGTTGATTGGATCCTCGATTTTGATCCCGAAACATTTGACCCCACTGATGATGATATTTCGTATGTGATTGAGTGGCGTGAAAATAATAAAAATAAGAAGCCGAAGAAAGGTTGGAAATGTTATGACGCACGTGTTATTAAAACTTCTCGTAAGTAAATTTACATCTTATTCGGAATAATATTTATTTATCATTTTTGTGTCATACACTCTAACTTCAGCATACGAGCAATATGTTTTAATTTCTTATAGGGAGTCTGAAATCTCTTGAAAAGCAAGTTGCAATCCTTGAAGGCCTGATTTCACCATTGCGTCCTACACGTACTCTTGAAACGATTCAAAATAATTTGAAAAATCCACTCAAGAGGACTTTGGAAGAGGATTTTGATGTGAATGATCAGGAGGAACAACCAGGAACTTCAGTAATTATAAATACTCAAATTTACTTTCTTTATTAGACGCAAGAAAGTTAGTTATGAGCTTTGACATGCAAATCTAGAGTACATTAAAAATCCAAAAAATTCTTCATTAAAAATAATTATTTGTGGTTGAAGAAAATTTTTGAATTCTGAAGTTTTTTGAACCAATAATGTTTATCTTTAGTGAAAATATTTTTCTTGCGTACATCTTGATTAATCTTACTACATATTTTTCTTTAAATTATTAGGGAATTAAGATAAAGAAAAAGAAAGGTAACTCCAGTAATCAACAGGACATTTTTATCCCGGAACTGGCAAGTGATAGCGAAGGTGATCGGAATGAAGTAGTTCCAGAACAGCCGGAGATTGAAGAAGAAATCGGAGGAGACATTTCTCATGAACAAAATCATCGTGGTACCAATTGTTTAAAAATTTAATTGCATGGCAAAAATAAATTCACCTACATAGAAGAAAAAAAGCATCACTGGAAAATACATCATCTACTCGTAATTAGGGTGTTGACAATATTAAAGGTTAGAAGTTCTGAGATAATAGTAAGAAATGTGCAGCAAACGACCAGCTACTCTCTACACACGACTCAATACTGTGCAAAAAGTACTGAGTCGTATGCAAAGAGTAGCCAGTAGTTTGCTGCGTACCGCTTACTACTCTTTTAGAACTCCTAACCTTTAATATTGTCAATACACTGCTAGATACTTGAAGAAATAATTACCAGTGATGCTTTTTCTCATTGTACAATCACATATATTTATATATACAGATATAAAAATTCTTCGTTGAAGAATTGGTTTTCTTGTCTGAAAAAAATATTTTGGAGTGACAATTATCTTAGTTGAAGTGAAATTTTCTTGAGCCAAGAAAATTTTTTTGTCGCAAGAAAATTTCTTCTTGCTTCAAAACATCTTAGGTCTCCCTAAGAATTCTCTTGGTTCAAGTAAAAAATTTTTTATGCATATTATACCTATGTAAATACGTACACTAAAAAAAAGATTTATTTGAGCCAAAGATGTCGTATATTTGGATATGGCCAAATAAATATTTAATTGTGAAAAAGATATAATATATTTGAGTAGTTTAATTGCGTGAAATAAGTGATTTATTTGTGTCAAAGAAATGATCCAATTGCCACAAATAAATAAGGTCTTCAAATATATGTATAGTACCGCCAAATTTTAGATTATTTGTCACAAATTTAATATCTTTACTACAAATATATCAATTACTTACCATAAATAAATAATATATTTCTGTCAAATTATAAAATTATTTGAATCAACTGTCATATTTAGTTGTACCAAATATATTTATTTGTGATTAAGAAATATTTGAAAAAAGCCACAAATAAATTGATTTATTTGGGACAAATATTTCTTTTTTTCAGTGTACATACACGGTGGGCTTAAAATTGTGAGGTTTATTAAGTAGTTTAATTCATTCCAGACAATCTCATGATTAAACGAACATTAAATGATTTGGTCAATGAAATACGAAATCTCAAGGAAACTCAGACTCAAATGATTCGAGGTCAAATAAATCAGAATCCTCCGCAAGATGCCAATGATCGAGTAAGTGTTAATCTTACGAAATTTTTTGTCAAGTAGACATAGACACGGGCAGACTTTAATACGCATTCACGCACAGACGTTGTTTCGAAAATGGTCAGAGTGGCTTCTTAGAATCTCAAAACATATACATCTGATGGAAACTCAACTTTTAATAATCAGACCCAAGCTAATAATTTCCTAAATTTTTTAAATTTTCAATTTCTGTTGCGGGAAATTAGGAAATATATTTTTTTGTATTCTGAAGGTAGAGATTGGTCACGCTGGATCTAATGTGTTCGTTCAACGCCACCAGTGGGATACGGCAAATAGTCGGGATACTTTCCAAAGTATGGGATTGGCATTGGTTAGGGCCTTGTTTGATGAAGAAACTTTGCTCCGGAGTAATTTAAAAGGAGGGTTGAGCAAAATAAACAAAGATGCACCTCGACGGCCAGGTTTGGACATCATTATCATGGCTGCAATTAAAGGTGAATAATAAATCTAGTTTCTGCTAATTCGTGACATTATTTTAGCTTCGTGATGACAGGTTAAGCTTACCGACATTCTTCACTATTCATGTACACAAATAACATTAATTTTTAATTGTGAAAAAATCTTCTTACCTGACGATGCCTAAAATATTTAAAGTCATTATTTGAACAAAGAAAAAAATTTCTTGTCACAGAAAAATACTTATTTCAACCAAAACTA
Source organism: Microplitis manilae (assembly GCA_030273425.1). NCBI lineage: Eukaryota > Metazoa > Arthropoda > Insecta > Hymenoptera > Braconidae > Microplitis > Microplitis manilae. Next base: position 7,566,417 of record CP092727.1, read on the forward strand.
TTTCGGGGTATTTCGAAAATTTTCTTGGTTCAAGTCGAACATTTTTTTTGTATGTAGTGTCAATATCTGTTGTAGAGCTATACATAATTTTGAGAAAAAATTTTGTTTTTTGTAAAATAATGAAATAGTTCCCTCCTAGTAGTGTAGTGCTTCTAACTTGGATATTAAAACTAGCTTTTTAAATAAACATTGTAATTTTCAACAATTATTTTTGTAGAAACTGTAAAACGAAAGTTCCCCCGGGAATTTAAGCAGTCATTATTCGGGATGGCAATAAATAACCTGATGACAGACTTGCGGGGAAAGAACAAGGTTGCTGATGTCATTGAGGTATGGTCTATTATTATAATCTATATTGCTCTATGTAGATCTGTATATCCTCTTCGAGCTCAAAATATAAATTTTATTTCTTTTTTGGAATATTTGAGTTTTTTGAGTACAAATTTTACAGAAAGACACAAAAAATTGATTGATTAAGAATTTTTAAAGTTTTCTCAAAAAGAAGTAGATAGAAATTTTCTTTGATTTTCATTTAAAATAACTTCAAAACGGCTGAATAGATTGAATTCAAAATTTTATCGGATTAAGTCCAAAAAAATATTGAAATTTGATGTTTGAAGCCATCTCTTTCTATATACATTAATTTTAAAGGGTATATAAGCTAATAAACATAATTTTTTTTTAATTTTAGAATGAAGAAGTCCAGCAGTAACCTGGCAAAAGTTTCATTTTTCCTTTGTTATTTAATTTAAAAATTGATAAAAAAAATAAATATTAATTATTTGACATTATAACTCTATGTTAAAACTCTTATACTATCTTGATTAAATTTATCTACTAACACTATTGTTGAAATATAAATAAAAAAAATACTCTACTACCAAAAATGAAGTATATTTTTTTCATTTAACATAAATATCATGTTCCTGGTATCTATCAGAGAAGGTAAATATCAACTTTTACTATTTCAAAAAATTATAACATGAAGCAGAGGAGACCTTATGAGTGAAATACAACCTATTAAGCACTTTGTTATTATAATATTTCTATTCTATTTAAAAATTCGATTTTCTACAAATTAATTGAAAATTTTAACATCTAAATGATAAACATTTTTAAATTAATATTAAAACATTGTTTTCTTGTAAACAGAAAGAAAAGTTGATTCAAGTGAAGGAAAAAATTTAATTTGAGTGAAAAAAATTTTGAAGAAAGAAAATCATTTTGATCAAAATGATTATCTTCGTACAAGATATTTTTTATAAGAGTGTAGCTTAACAGAATAATATCTAAAAATATATATATATATTTTTTTTCTATACTAGTTACAAAATTTTCCGTTTATATTTTTATTGTAGTTCTGAAATATATTTTACATCATATATTGTCATAAATTAAAAACAAATATATTTAAATATATTCGATGCAATGTATGGAAAATATACAATTCAATCAATGTAATTTATTGTATTTTTTCTTATGCATTATTAAATATAAAATTATACAAAATAATGTATAGTATGAAATATATAGTGGACAATATATAAATATATATAAAAATCGGCGAAAATAAGTATATCGCGTTTTATAAAATATCGTATATGTAATAATATAAAATAATGTGCGCGGAATATAATTTCTGATATATTTTTCCGATATATTTTTTTTTCATACGGGCACCCCAATATACATATATATATATATATACTAGCAGATCCTGCCCGCTTCGCGGGCAATAAATATTGTATTACTAAGATAAATTATCACATGTATATATTATATACATATATATACATACATATATATATATATATATATATATATATATATATGGGGCATTCTACGCCAAATCGGACAACGTTCTGCCTTTGCATCTCCGATTTTTTTTTAAATTTTTTATGTTATAGTACCCATTGAAAAAGATCTCCATGATTTTTTTCAATTTTTTTTGTTAAGCCGTTTCTGAGATATCAATTTTTGAAAAAAATCGCTCTTATTTTTTCAAATATCTGTAACTTTGCGAAAAATGGGCCAATCGGGACGTTTTTTTTTTTTTAAATTTTTGTTATTAAACACACTTTTAGGATATAAAATAAAAGAAAAATTTTGAATTCTAATTCTATAAGATTTTCAAATTTTGACTTTAAAATGTTGATTTCCCAAAAACACGTAGCGATCGATTTTCTTGAAAATTTTTTCTAAAAAACTGTCACTTATTCCCCAATTTTCAAGCCTAGTCCCGTAATGGGCAATCGATGGGATCCATTTTTTTTTTAATTTAAAAAATTATATGTTCAGTAAAAAAAAAGCTTTTTTTTAAAGTTTTATTCTTAGACGCCTTTTTATGAAAAAAAAAAACGGTGCGAAATTTTCTAAATGAACTTTCCATAAGATTTTCGAGCATGCAACGTTAGAATATGTTTTTTGAATCTTACAATTTTTTGTTTTACTTATTTATGTCAAAAAATTTCTAACATCATAATATCTTACGTCAAAACTACTTTCGAGGATTATATGACACGTGATAATTATTAATTAGTTTACAAATTGACCCTACCAAAAACAAATTTTCTGTATAAAATCGCGCCAAGTACATGTTTAAAATTTTTTAAAAGTAATAAAAAAATTATTTTTTACAAAAAAAAAAAGAGTCAAATCGATAAAATACCAAGTACCTATTATGATTCAAAGTCACGGTAAACATTTTCATAAAATTTAAAAAGAAAATTGTATAACAAAATTTCAATGTACTTGGTGTGCTTACAAAATAGTTAAAAAAGAAAATGTTTTGATTTTATTAGAAATTAATTTTGCTGGAGTTCATTTAGTAAAGCACACCAAGTACATTGAAATTTTGTTATACAATTTTCTTTTTAAATTTTATGAAAATGTTTACCGTGACTTTGAATCATAATAGGTACTTGGTATTTTATCGATTTGACTCTTTTTTTTTTTGTAAAAAATAATTTTTTTATTACTTTTAAAAAATTTTAAACATGTACTTGGCGCGATTTTATACAGAAAATTTGTTTTTGGTAGGGTCAATTTGTAAACTAATTAATAATTATCACGTGTCATATAATCCTCGAAAGTAGTTTTGACGTAAGATATTATGATGTTAGAAATTTTTTGACATAAATAAGTAAAACAAAAAATTGTAAGATTCAAAAAACATATTCTAACGTTGCATGCTCGAAAATCTTATGGAAAGTTCATTTAGAAAATTTCGCACCGTTTTTTTTTTCATAAAAAGGCGTCTAAGAATAAAACTTTAAAAAAAAGCTTTTTTTTTACTGAACATATAATTTTTTAAATTAAAAAAAAAATGGATCCCATCGATTGCCCATTACGGGACTAGGCTTGAAAATTGGGGAATAAGTGACAGTTTTTTAGAAAAAATTTTCAAGAAAATCGATCGCTACGTGTTTTTGGGAAATCAACATTTTAAAGTCAAAATTTGAAAATCTTATAGAATTAGAATTCAAAATTTTTCTTTTATTTTATATCCTAAAAGTGTGTTTAATAACAAAAATTTAAAAAAAAAAAACGTCCCGATTGGCCCATTTTTCGCAAAGTTACAGATATTTGAAAAAATAAGAGCGATTTTTTTCAAAAATTGATATCTCAGAAACGGCTTAACAAAAAAAATTGAAAAAAATCATGGAGATCTTTTTCAATGGGTACTATAACATAAAAAATTTAAAAAAAAATCGGAGATGCAAAGGCAGAACGTTGTCCGATTTGGCGTGGAATGCCCCATATATATATTATATAAGAGGAGGTGTTTGTGCCTATAATACGATTTGAAGTAGAAACTAACTTGATAACTATGAGGGTGTGAAAGAGATGGGAGTTAAAATAATATGAACTTTGAAAATGGATCTATGATTGATGGTGAATATTCTACATTGTTTTAGGAATTTCAAGAATAATCTAGACATTTCGGGAATAATCTTGAAATCTCAGTTCTAACATATAAATTAGTTTTCCAAATTATTCAAAAATTAATTCTAATTAATCTGGAATGCTTCAAAATGAATTTGGTTGATTTAAATTACTTAAGATTAATTTTAATTAGTCAAGAATGGTCTGGATTGTTCTAAAAATTTCGAGACACATCTAGAATGCTCTAAACCGCACTTAGTTGATTTAAATCACTCATCATTCATTCTAAATAGTCTAGAATGTTCTAGATTGTTGCGAATATTTGGATAATCATTCAGAAAGCTCTAAATTACAATTAGTTGATTCAAATCTTATAAAAATGATTCTAATCAGTCTAGAATGTTTTGCAAGGATCCGAAAATAACATTCTAGAAACTTCAAATATATATATATATATATATTAGGGTGTGTCAAAAAAAAATGATTTTATTTTTTTCTAGGTCTCATAGTCTCAAAAGTTTCTTTGAGACCTAAAAAAAATCCTCCTAAAAAATCAGTTCGATATCTTGAAAATTGAGCTGGCGGTTTACAAATTCATTTTCCCATTTAAAATATATGAAAAAAATTTTTTTTTTAGTTTTTCAAGGAAAAATCAAAGAAAAAAATTTTTTTTCCAATTTTGAATTTCATACCCTTATAGGAAATTAAATTCCCTACAAAAATGTCCAAAATAGTCATGCTCGTAACTACAATATAAAAAAAGTTACAAGCCCCCAAAGTTCGAAAAAATAATTTTTTTTATGTATAATTATTGTTTTTACTTTTTTGTTATTAATTGGTGATATTTTTTTCTTCTGATTTTAAATTGCAAACGTCTATATAATATCTATTTTTATGCAATATATTATTATTTTATCATGCTCTTAAAGTTAAAGAAAAAAAAATTTTCCGTATAGCAATAATTTATTTTATAAATTATAAATTATATTTATTATAAATAAATAAATAAATAAACGTTTCTTGCATAAAAATAGATATTATATAGAAGATTGCAATTTAAAATCAGAAGAAAAAAATACCACCAATTAATAACAAAAAAGTAAAAACAATAATTGTACATAAAAAAAAATTATTTTTTTTCGAACTTTGGGGGCTTGTAACTTTTTTTATATTGTAGTTACGAGCATGACTATTTCAGACATTTTTGTAGGGAATTTAATTTCCTATAAGGGTATGAAATTCAAAATTGGAAAAAAATTTTCTTTCTTTGATTTTTCCTTGAAAAACTAAAAAAAAAAATTTTTACATGTATTTTAAATGGGAAAATAAATTTGTAAACCGCCAGCTCAATTTTCGAGATATTGAACTGATTTTTTAGGAGAATTTGTTTTAGGTCCTAAAGAAACTTTTGAGACTATGAGACCTAAAAAAAAATAAAATCATTTTTTTTTGACACACCCTAATATATATTTATATTTATTAACTGATAGTATGCAACTAATACTTTGAATTAGTTGTTGTATTTTTTTTATGACTCAGTTATTTTCATTTCAGTAAGATATAACTTTTGCATAACCAAAAATATGCAGGACAGTCTTAAACAATAAAATTTGATAAGTTTTGAATAAGCGAAAAAACCTACAAATTGAATTAAAAAATAAAAAAGTATGTAAATAACTTATTATATCTATTTCTCGGGTTATATATTCGTTCACTGTGATGCCAATTGATGGTGAAAAAATCGAGAAGCTTTATTATTAATATTTAAGGGTTGCGCAAAAACGTTTAAAAGACAGCACTCGGAAACATTCGAATTTATTGAGTCAAAAATATTTTTTCTTTCTTTAAGATTAAAAATCCAAGAAATTTTTCTACTTCCCTCAAGAAAATCTCGATTATCATTCTATGTCCTCAAAAGTTTCTTGACTCAAGAAAAATTACTTTGAGCCAAATAATTTTTTTTTCTGTGTGCGGAAGCGCGCGCGTATTTTCACTAATTTCGTTATGTTACACATAAAAAAAAGATTACTTGAATTAAGGAATTTACGTTCTTCCCAACTTTTGTCTTGAATCGAGCTCACATTTTGTTTTTGATTAAAACAATAAAAAAATTTGTATTTAGAATCTGATTTCTTTATTAAATAAATAACTGTCTCGATTCAAGAATAAAATTATTCAGCTTGAGAGACTTTTGTATTTGTTCAGAAACATTTCAGATTTATCTCAAGTATTTTTTCTCTTGGTTTAATGTGTTCAGATTTTTGATTTCAGTATTTTTTTCTTGGCTCACAATAATTTAATTTTCGATTCAAGTATTTTTGGTCTTGGTTTAAAAGAATATTATTTTCGACTGAAGTATTTTTAACCTCCAGCTTAAAAAATCGATCATTTTCAAAAATCTCGGGAAGTTATTGTTTTCATCCCAATTTTTAAAAATCGAGTTTTCATCAGATGTCGACATTTTAGGGTCCTAGGAAGCAATTTTGACTATTTTCAGAATGATGTCCGTGTGTGTGTGTGTGTGTGTGTGGGTGTGTGTGTGTGTGTGTGTGTGTGTGTGTGTGTGTGTGTGTGTGTGTGCGTATTAGGCTGTTTCAAATTAGGGGTCTATTTTTATTTTTTTCATGAACATTGAAAAATCAAAAGAGAATCTTAAAATATGGTGACAGTTAAAATTAGAGTTCTTAATATTGATATTTACAGGTGATAATTGATAATTTTCGATTTTTCATTAAGTAACATGGAAAAAAAATACATAACTTCCCAAAAAATCAAGATGCAAAAAATCTCTTTTTAAACATTTTGTAGCAAACTTACTGATGTACAACAAAGGTCTTTTATGATTTTTGCATAAATTCAACGATTCACAAGATATCCGACGTCAAAATTTGATACAATACGAAGAACTTGTTTTTGATCGTTCTGAATTTTATAACATGTCAACTAATGAGAATTCAGAAATTTTCAATACAGTTTTCTATAGGAAATTGAAGGCTCTACAAAAAGTCTCTTATAATTTTTTGATAAATCCATCTGTTCAAAAGTTATTAGAGCTCGAAGTAAAATTGGAGATCTTTTTACTCTTTTGCCGGTAAAACTATCAGATTTATCACAAAATGTAATGGGATCTTTTTGTTGATAATTTTATTATCTACAAATTATTGTGAATCAAGTATTTTCAAATTTCGCATTGTTTTCTAGTTATTCCCATGTTAATGTCGACCTCTTGAAATCGATCAGAACCACTTTTTTACGAGCTTGAGATTAAAATGATAATAATAACTAAAAAACAATGCGGAATTTGAAAAAACTTAACTGATAATAATTTGTAGAGAATAAAATTGAGAACAAAAAAGACTTCATAACATTTTGTGATAAATCGGATAGCTTCACCGGAAAAGTAAAAAGATCTCGAAATTTACTCTAACTTGACTTCAAGCTCCAATAACTTTTGAACAGATGGATTTATCAAAAAATGATAAGAGACTTTTTTTGTAGAACATTCAATTTCCTATAAATAATTGTATTGAAAATTTCTAAATTCTCATTAGTTGACATGGTATAAAATACAGAACGAGCAAAAATAAGTTCTTCGAATTGTATCAAACTTTGACGTCGGATATCTTGTGAACGGTTGAATTTATACAAAAATCATAAAAGATCTTTATTGTATATCAGTAAATTTGCTACAAAATGTTTAAGGAGAGGGTTTTTGTATCTTGATTTTTTCGGAAGTTATGTATTTTTTTCCATGTTACTAAATGAAAAATCAAAATTTATCAATAGCCACCTCTAAATATCAATATTAAGAGCTCAAATTTTAACTGTCACCATATTTTAAGATTCCCTTTCGATTTTTCAATGGTGATCATAAAAATAAAAATAGACCCCTAATTTGAAGCAAACTACTGCGTATGTGTGTGAATGGTCTATAACTTTTTAACTAATGAATCGATTTGAACCTTTAAGGCGATAATCGAAAGAGCTTGTTGGCCATCAACTTTCCTGGAAATTTCAGATTAATTGATCGAGTAGACTCAAAAATATTGGCGAATTACGAAAAAAAAAATTGTTTTTTTTTAGTTTTTTATTGATTTCTCAGAAACAAATTGAACGATCGATGCCAAAATCTAATTAGCTCTAGAACTTAATAAAACGCGTCGAATGCTGCCTTAACCATCGTAATCCATTAATTCGTTCGAGAGATAACGTTGGAGAAAGGAATGGTGAAAAACGGTTTTTCCAAATATCTTCAAGACGGCTGAATCGATCGTTTTCGAATTTTGATCAGCTCTAGAATTCAATTGAACGCGTATATTACCACCTAAAACGTCAAAATCGGTTCATTAGTTCAAAGAATACCAGCATTGATAGGTTAACATTCGATGTGATTTTTCCAGATATATCAAAATGTACTGTACTAAAATATATTTAAAATCTACCAAACTTTTCCTTTTTGAGGTCTCTTTTGATGATCATATAATGCCATCAAACTTGTTTTTTAGTTTAAACCAACGAAAAAATCGAAAAAACACAGTTCTTAATCATTTTCTCGGATATTTTATATATTATTGCTCTGACCTAAGTCAAAACTCATTTAAATCTTGATTTCGACCACACACATTGATTTCTGCTTTAATATATTTATTTTATTGAACATAATCGGAAATTAAAATCTAAGAACCAAGTTACTAAAGATCATAGTTTCCGAGTTATAGGAATTTTAATATTTTGAAAAATAAAATCGCAACTGTCATTTTTTTTTAGTATCATATTTTTTTAATTATTAAAATTCCTATAACTCGGAAACTATGGACTTTAGCGACTTGATTTATAGGGTTTTCATCAAGGGAATAAAATTTCCTATAAAATTCTTATTTACATTTTTGGTGTGCATTCATTAGTTTACGTTCTGCAAGCCAATAAAGGTCATTTTGATACAAAAACGACTTCCTCAACGGACATCAGTGAAACAGCTGGAATTACAGCTAAGTTACTATAGACACTTTTGAAGAACACCAAATGCCCTACAATTTGCGATCAAAACCGCGTCGATATCGTAAAACGCAGCTGAGTATTAAAAAGTTAAAAAAAAAGCAATTTAATTTACGTCCATTTTAAATGGGAAATCTTGAAAATCAAATGGAAAGGACTTAGGATTGGAATTCTCAAACTTAGCAGGAATTTTGGTTTTAGCATAAAAAACAATATTTTGCTTGATGAGCATCAAAAAAAATACTTTCGCCGGAAACGAAGCACCCTAATGCATATACACATACACATTTATAAATATGAAAATGATATGAATTCATATATATATATATATATACTAGTCCCAAAAATTAAGGGATAGAAAAAAAATTCGAAATTTTTGGGTGATTTTCAACATGCTGTAACTCGATGAAAAATGATCGTAGAGTAAGAATAAAAAAAAAAAAAAAAAAAACAAATTGTAGCCTCAAGTTTCTAGTTTTGATATCTATCTGGATTTCAAATATTTTTATCATGCTCGGTTCCGTAGTAATCTTAAGAAAACTGACAAAAAAGGAAAATTTTCAAAATTTTTGCTCGTCTTTCAACAAGTCTATAGGCTTTAATAAATTTTTTTGGATAATCTAACCTCATGATTCTGTAAGGAAATTTGATGCCCTTCAATTTGGCGGCCTCAAAAAGTCTCTACGACGAGTTGGCACCGAGTTATCATCGATCAAAGCAAAAAAGTCCATTTTGGCTTTGATTATCAATAACTCCGGACGTATTGGTCGTACAGAAAATGGAAGTAGGGTTTTGAAAACTGAAAAACATTCTCTATAAGAAAAAATTAGTCGCTTTTGATTAGAAAATTTTTTTTAAAGCGATAATGTTTATTAAAATTTTTCTTTTCGTTAGTGTTCTTAAGATTACTACGGAACCAAGCATGATAAAAATATTCGAAATCCAGATATCGAAACTAGAAACTTGAGGCTACAATTTGCTTTTTTTATTTTTACTCTACGATCATTTTTCACCGAGTTACAGCATGTTGAAAATCACCCAAAAATTTCGAATTTTTTTTCTATCCCTTAATTTTCGAGACTAGTGTATTAGGGTGATTCGAAAAAAAAAAACAAATTGTTTTCATTTTAGTATAAGTATAATTGGAAATAAAAATTTTCGTACCAATCTGAGCTATTGCTAATGATATACCCGACTAGAATTTCTTCCTGATTTGCCTGAAGTACCATAAGGACCTTATCAGGTTAATATAAGGTTTGCCTTATTAGGGCAAACCTGACAAGTTCCTTGTCAGGACCTCATCGGGATATCCTTATTCAAAAAAAAGTTATTTGCCATCGGGTCATCCTGACGAGTTCCTGATCAGGACCTCATTAGGATATCCTTATTCAAAAAAAAGTTATTTGCCATCGGGTCGACCTGACGAGTTCCTGATCAGGACCTTATCGGGATATCCTTACTCAAAAAAAAGTTATTTGTCATCGGATCAACCCGACGAGTTCCTTATTAGGACCTCATCAGGAACTCCCAATTAAAAAAAAAGTTATTTGCGATCGGGTCATCCTGACGAGTTCCTGATCAGGACCTCATTAGGATATCCTTATTCAAAAAAAAGTTATTTGCGATCGGGTCAACCCGACAAGTTCCTTGCCAGGACCTCATCAGGATATCCTTATTCGAAAAAAAGTTATTTGCCATCGGGTCAACCCGACGAGTTCCTTATTAGGACCTCGTCAGGAACTTCTTGTTTAAAAAAAAGTTATTTGCCATCGAGTCGACCCGACAAGTTCCTCGCCAGGACCTCATCAAGATATCCTTGTTCAAAAGAAAGTGATTTGCCATCGGGTCGACCTGACAAGTTCTTGATCAGGACCTCGTCAGAATATCCTTATTCAAAAAAAAGTTATTTGCCATCGGGTTAACCTGACGAGTTCCTGATCAGGACCTTATCAGGATATCCTTACTCAAAAAAAAGTTATTTGTCATCGGGTCAACCCGACGAGTTCCTTATTAGGACCTCATCAGGAACTCCTTATTTAAAAAAAAGTTATTTCCTATCGGGTCATCCTGACGAGTTTCTTATTAGGACCTCGTCAGGAACTTCTTGTTTAAAAAAAAGTTATTTGCCATCGAGTCGACCCGACAAGTTCCTCGCCAGGACCTCATCAAGATATCCTTGTTCAAAAGAAAGTGATTTGCCATCGGGTCGACCTGACAAGTTTTTGATCAGGACCTCGTCAGAATATCCTTATTCAAAAAAAAGTTATTTGCCATCGGGTTAACCTGACAAGTTCCTGATCAGGACCTCATCAGGATATCCTTATTCAAAAAACAAAATATCCCATTCCTTCAAGTATTTTATTTACAGACTAAAAATTAAACAAAGTACAAAAGAATATTGTATAAAAATCACGTCGATCATTGCAACACGGATTTTTTACTTCTTTATCAGTTATTCTTTGACATCACAATGTATATTATATTGACACTTCCGAGATCACTTATGTATGTCAGCGGAGTGGATAGCATCGAGGACTTTGAATCGGAAGGACGCAGGTTCGAGCCCAGCAGTCATCGGGATTTTTTCATCAATAAAAACTATGTTTACTTTCTCTAATCAGTGCTCTTAGTACAATAGATAACATTCTCAATCGAATTAAAATTCTCTTATTTTTTTTTGCAATTTAATATTTTTTTTTAAATAATTACTAATAAGGTAATCCTGATAAGGATTTGATGAGGATATCCTGGTAAGGACCTGATAAGGTAATCCTGATAAGGATTTGATGAGGATATCCTGATAAGGACCTTATAAGGCAATCCCGATAAGGACCTCATGGGTCTTAAGCGTTACATCCACATCAGGATCCTCGTCAGGATACCCCGATCGGGACCTTATTTGAAATAAGGTTAACCTGATGAGGACCTTGTCAGGTCCTTATGAAAAATTCTAGTCGGGATTAAGGTTTACTTCAATCCTATTTTCGATTTTCCATATATATAACACGGGAACAATTATATTTTTTTTTAGTATTTTTTAGCTCACAAATCAATTATAGGATTCTTATACACGATAATTATTTTTGTAGAAAATTGAACGCTCTACAAAAAAAGTCTTATTATTTTTTGATAAATCCAACTCTTCAAAAGTTATTTGAGCTTACACAGAAAAAACAGTTTACTTGGTTCAAGAAAATTATTGTCTTCCGAATTTTCTTTCTTGATCCAATAAAAATAAAATACTTGATTCAAAAACTTTTTTTTGGTTCAAGACAGTAAGTTCTCTTGCTCCAAAAAAAGTTATTTTTGAAGCGGAATTGAAAATTTCTTGGTTTAAGAAAAGAAATTCTTGGTTAAAGAAAATAAGTCATCTCTGGCCAAAGAATCAACGTTTTGAACAAAAAAAAGTTTACTTGGACCAAGGTATTTTTCCTTGTCCCAAGAAAAAAAATTTCTTGCTCCAATAAATAAACGTCTTTTGATTAAAAAAAAAAAATCGAGCCAAGAAAAAATCTCTTGGCGCAAGAAAAAAATTCTCTTGCTTCGAAAAATAAATTGCTTAAGTGAAAATAAAAGTTGCTTGGGCCAAGAAAAAAAAATTTCTTGCTCCAAAAGTTTGCTTCTTTAACAGAGACTTAAATTTTTCTCAATCAAAAATTTATTTTCTCTACAAAAGATAGACATGTTGATTCTTTTTGTTTTTTTAACTTCCCGCTTAGAAAATCGATGATTTTCAAAAATTTCGGGAAGTTATTGTTTTCACCCCCATTTTCGAAAATCGAGTTTTCATCAAATGTTGACATTTTGAGGTCCTAGGAAGCTATTCTGACTATTTTCAGAATGATGTCCGAGTGTCTGTACGTATGTATGTGTGTGTATGTGTGTGAATGGTCTATAACTTTTTAACCAATAAATCAATTTGGATGTTTAAGGCGGCGATTGAAAGAACTTGTTGGCCGTCAACTTTCCTAAAAATTTTAGATCGTTTGATCAAGTAGACTCGAAAATATTGGCCAATTACGAAAAAGAAAAAAATTATTTTTTTTAGTTTTTTATTGATTTCTCAGAAACGAATTGAACGATAGACTTCAAAATCTAATCAGCTCTAGAACTCAATAAAATGCGTCGAACGCCGCCTTAACCATCTAGATCGGTAAATTTGTTCGGGAGATATCGTTGGAGAAAGAAATGGTAAAAAACGGTTGTTTTTTCAAATATCTTCAAGACGGCTAAATCAATCGCTTCCAAATTTCAATCAGCTTTAGAATTTAATAAAACGCGCCTATAGCCACCTCAAATGTCAAAATCGGTAAATTAGTTCAAAAGATATCAGTGTTGAAAAGTTAAAAAAATAACATTCTATGTTATTTTTTCCAGATAACTCTAAATGTACTATACTAAAATGTGTCTAAAATCTTACAAACTTTTTCTCTTTATGGTCTCTTTTGATCATCATATAATGCCATCAAACTTGTTCTTTAGTTTAAACCCTATTATCAACGAAAAAATTGAAAAAAACAGTTTTTAATCGTTTGCTCGGATATTTTATATATTATTGCTCTGACCTAAGCCAAAACTTATTTAAATCTTGGTTTTGATCACTGACATTGATTTCTGCATCAACATCTTTATTTTATTTAACATAATCGGAAATTGAAATTTAAAAACCGCTTGTTCATTAATGATTTCCGATTCTTAAACTTTTAAACTTGAGCATAAAGCATAACTTTTTAGAGTTTGAAAAACTTAAAAAAAAAAAAACAATCGCATGAAATTAGATTTTCAAGCTCGAAAATATAGTCACATTAATATTTTCGATTTCCTTGAGCTCGAAAACAGCGGGAAGTTTTGGGGCTGGCCCGCCGAGTCAACCGACAGACCGATTTTTTTTTTTTGTCTGAAACGTATTTTTTTGTATTTTTATTTCGCAAAAAGTGTTTCAAGTAAACATTAAGCCGTCAGCACTCCCGTTATGAGCATTTCGCTCACGCTCGTTTTTAAATATGAATAACTTTTTTTTTTCGAATGAAACGAATAATTGAAATTTTTTCTATCTTCGAAAAATTTAATCTATTTTCAGATTCTGCTTAAGAAAATTTTTTTTAGATGCAATAAAAATTATAAAATAATTTTTTTTTTCATGCTCCTCAAAAAATGTGAGCATTTTTCTCATCGCGGGCCTAAAGGCGTAAGTAAAAAAATTTTATATTCGGTTACTCTCGGAGATGTTCGTGTACCTTTGATAATCTACGATATTCGGAGTTATTCGGTTGAATTCGTTATAGTTTAAATATGGCAGTTACAGGTGCAATAAAGAATATAAAGAAATTTCTATAAACAGTGTGTGAATAACGATTGTCATTAATAATTTATAAATTATAATTATATGTTTAACTAATGCTGGCATTTTTTGTGTAAGTAAAATATTTAGTAATATAATTAATTTTAATTCTAATTATTACTTAATGGAATGCTTACATTTTGATAACCTCAAAATATATTTATCTGTCGGATGAAACTTTTTATTTTAATAAACTGCAATTATTAGAATAATTTACTGAATAATTAGAGTGTAATTGTTACATTCAATACTTTTTTTTCACAAAAACTATTTTTAATTTGTTTTAGTTAATTTTTATTATGATCCAAACTACTCTGAGTAGATAATTTATTTATTTGATATTCTATGATTTATTTACAGATTAAAAATATATTATGAATTCTCCATTGCATGATCTACAACTTTTCGATTTATCAGATAATGAAGATGAAAACTTCTATAAAGAATTTTTAAATATTCCTCAAGTTGATGAAGAGTCTGATGCAGACACCGAAATTAGTGATCACAGCAGTGATACTGAGCAATCAGGATTAGAAAATTCTGATGAAGATGCCGAATGTGATATTAATAATAATAATAGAAACAAAAATAATGACTGCTTAGTTGGTAAAGATAAAAAAACTAAGTGGAATCTACAACCTCCTGCCCAAAAAGTGAAGACATCAAAACACAACATTGTTATACATTTACCAGGCATTAAAGGTCGTGTTAAAGATTTACATACTATTATTGACATTTGGAAATTGTTTTTCCCGTTATCAACTATTCAAGAAATAGTAACGTACACGAATATATATTTAGAAAAAATTAAACTATCGTACAATCGACCTACTGACGTTCATGCTACTAATGTTAATGAAATATACGCGTTAATTGGATTATTATTTTTAATTGGCCTAAAAAAAGCATCACATTTGAATCTTAAAGAGCTGTGGTGCTCAGATGGAACAGCACCTGATATTTTTAGAGCAGTAATGTCTTTGAAGAGATTTTATTTGTTATTGACAGCGTTAAGATTCGATAATATCAATGATCGTGAAGAAAGGAAGAAGTTTGACAATTTAGCTCCAATCAGAAAATTTTCTGATGAATTTATTAGTCGATGTCAGAAATTATATACACCCAGTGAATATCTAACGATTGATGAAATGTTGGAGAGTTTTCGAGGTCGATGCAAATTTCGGCAATACATTCCCAACAAACCTGCTAAGTATGGAATCAAAATATATGCTTTAGTTGACGCTAGAACATTTTATACTCTGAACATGGAAATTTATGCTGGCAAACAACCAGAAGGTCCGTTTCGAAAATCTAACAGTGCTTTTGATGTTGTTAAAAGAATAAGTAAACCAGTTCTTAACACTGGTCGTAATATTACCATGGATAACTACTTCACTTCAATTCCTTTAGCTCAAGACTTATTACAGAACCATAGAACTACAATAGTCGGCACGATTCGTAAAAATAAAAGAGAGTTACCTTCAGAGTTTTTGATAACGAAAAACAGATCAGAATCGAGCAGTAAATTCGCATTTTCTAATAACTGTACATTGGTATCTCACATACCTAAAAAAAATAAAAACGTCCTCACAATATCTACAATGCACCATTCCAATAAAATAGATCTGGAGACTGGATCAAAAATGAAACCGGAAATTATTACATTTTATAATTCTACTAAAGGAGGTGTAGATACAGTCGATGAGCTAAAGGGTAATTATTCAACAGCACGTGAAACAGATCGTTGGCCGATGGTTATATTCTATGCCTTTTTAAATATATCCGGTGTCAATGCACAAATAATTTATAAAAATAATAATCAAAACAAAGATAAATCAATCAAAAATCTTACACGTCATGAATTCTTGAAAAATCTTGCATTTGATTTAATCCAACCACACCTCATTGAACGTGCCAAAGAACCAAGATTAACATTAGAACTTCGTCAAGTTATCTTGAAAATTACTAAGCTGTCAGTTAATTCTGAACAGGATATTTTTATTGATAAAAGAATCACAGAATTTTGTTCATTTTGTCCACGTCGGAAAAACCGAAAAACTAAAAAAGTATGTACTCATTGTTCGTCAGCGATTTGCTCTGAACATACTGTGTTTTATTATTCCCAGTGTGATGCCAAATTTACTAATAATGATAATGATTGTTAGTTTATTAAAAAAAAAAAAAAGGTTACCAAAATTAATAATTATACGACATTCTACAGATTCTCTGAAATGAATATATTGAGCTGTGATTAATGATACCTAATTATTAGTAATGGCTGTGATTAGCAAAGACTTATAAATTATAAGTTAATTATAATTATAATTAAAAAATATTATTAAAAAAATATTTAACTGCTATAACTAATTAGTACTATGACATTTATGTTTGATAGTCATTAGGGGAGAGGTGCTGCAGTTGTAACAAAAAATTTTATTTTTTCGATTCCATTTGTTTTTTTTAAGATATTAAACTTAAAAACTGTTAGAAAGTTAGCTGATAGTATCTTGTATGTGACCGACTTGGTTAATTAGTAAAAAGTAAATGTTAACTTATTAAAAAATCAATTTATTTAACTAAAGTCAGGGGCCAAGATGGCAGCGTGCGTGGGCTGCAGTTGTAACAAAGTGCAGGGGCAGTTGTAACACGGAACAAAACAGATATTTTTCACCAAATTGCTTTTATTATTCAGTCTTAATACATACTATTATACTTAATTAACTCTTAGAGTCAAGTATTTAAACTTAAAGTAGCACAGATATTTGTATCTTTAATATAAATTAATAAACATTCATAAATATTAAAACTACACTATTCCAGAGTAGATTTGTGGCGCATCCAGTTTGCGCAGATTTCATACACGACTTTGAGTGTTACAATCGCTACTCGTTCAAGTGTTACAACTGACCCTCACGCAGAATTGTTAATAAAAATCTAATTACAATAACAAAAATCAGTAAATTGATATAAAATTCGATGATACAATACTCTTGATATGTCCCTTGAAGTATGAATGCAAGTCTCACATCATAACATTAGAAAACAAATTTGTTATTAAAAAAATTGTAAAGCGTACAAAAAAAAGTTTTCACGCGTATTTTCAAACATTCTCAATATTTTAATACCGGAACAAGATTAATAACTGAAACTTTGATCTAATCAATAATTTACTATTTTGAACAAGTTAAAAAAAAAATAATAATAATTTTTAGTTTTTTTAATAGTTTTTCACTGAGTGTTACAACTGTCCCTTGTTACAACTGCAGCACCTCTCCCCTACTGTTTAATATTTAGCGATAAAAATTTGAATTGTGATTGATAGTCACTAGAATTTAATTATTAAATAATCCAAAATTGTTTTATTTATTATTTTAATTTATTCTATAATTTATGTTTCGACATTGGTTCGTAAAAGATAATAGTTATTAAAATTTAACTATGGAAACTATTAAATGTATTCATTATTTAATTTCATAATAAACGTACTTTAATTCCCTCACTGAAACGTTGTAATATATTTATTTTTTTACTTTAATTACTATTATCATTTTTACTATTTTTACTATTATTACTTATTAATTTATTATTAATTTAATAATACATAGTGTTTAATTTTCGAGATAATTCAGTCTTACTTAAAATTTAAAAAAAATTTATATTTGGCGCCTGCGCGCATGCGCGTTGAGCGTGAGCAAAACTCTCATCACGGGCGTAAAGAATATCAAAAAACTGACGGGAGTGCTGACGGGTTAATATTAAATATTAAAGTTATGATGTATTATAGGATATACTATAGTTCAATTCAAAAAGGTACTTGCAGCTCGGTCGAATGACATAGTGCTCGAATGAAATCGTACTGAAATTCGGAAATTAACAATTCTAGATTATCTTTCGGACCAGGGACACACTACAAATCGTAGGCGCAGTCTAGTGGCGAGCACCGAACTACTCCCGCTGCTACTGCCTAACACCGGTGATTTTCCCCCTCGCCACATCGATCTTTTCTCCCAAGAAATTTTTTCTCTTGGCTTAAGGAGGTTCATCGGTAGCAGTAGTTCGCAACTTTTAGAAAGATTTCTCCCGTGTAAAACATTCTAACTACAATAAGAAGTGGTTGAGATACAGTACACTTTTGCGCATCCTCTTATATGCGCAGAAGTATAGAAATGATCCCATTGCGTCTTTTCTCAGACTTGGCTACGTTGCATTCTAACTTAGAATATTTTTCCCCTTGAGCATGTGTTGTAGAAAGTGTTTTGAATAATTTCAAGATTATACGTAGTTGGAGACAACAAATAATAAATAATAAATAATAATGACTTCGCGACTAAATTTAAAAAATTCTAAATTTAAAAAATAATTTGTAATTATTTAAATCTGTTGGGCTTCTACTGTGTTTTGAACTTCCCGCACACTGCAACGTTGCCAAGTCACTATCTCTCACTCGTCAGGTTATGGGAGAAAGCTTGAAAATCATAAAAAGTAACAATCTTTAAAAATTGATTACAAAAAAATGAATACCGCTCGTTTATGTTTTTATTGAAAAAAATTACTTGTTATAAATTGAATTAATAATTTTCAACTTTTAAAAAAATGTTGTAAGAAAAGTATGATTGTTATTTAATAAAATGCTCACTCTAACTACGGTCAACATAGGAAATGCATGTTAAATGTACAATTTTTAATTGTTAATATTTCGAAATTTAGTACCGCAAGGACTATTTTAAAAAATTCCTACGTATACAGGACACTTCAAAGTATTTGTGTTTAAAAATTGAAAGATATTGTAAGAAAAGTGATTATCCGATGAACCTCCTCAAGCAACTTTTGTTGTCTTGGTCGGAGAATACAAAAATACTTGCGTGAGAAGAATAGTACTTGTTCCGAGAAATTTTACTTTCTTTAACCAAAAAAATGCAATATTGCTATAAAAGAATAATGTATCTTGCTCCAAAAAAAATATCTCTTACTTTAAGAAATATAAACTCTTGAAACAAGTGAAAATTTTTTGATTTAAGCGTAAAAATATGTTGACGTGAGAAAAAAAAATTTTGATTCAAGATAAAAGTTTGAAGATAATTGTTTACTTGGATCAAGTCAATTTTTATTTTCCGAATCAATCAAAAAAAAAATTCTTGAATCAAGAATATTCTCCTTGATTCAAGTTAACTGTTTTTTCTGTGTAAAGTCACATTTATAGTAAATTTCGAGATCTTTTTACTTTTTCGGCGAAACTATGAGTCTTATTACAAAATGTAATAAGAAATTTTTTGTAGGTGATTTCATTCCTTACAAAATAATTACAAGTAAGGTTTTTCGAAATTCTGCACTGTATTCTTGTTATTTTCATTTCAATGTCAAGCTTTTAAAATCAATCAGAAAACTACTTTTTTAAGAGCTTGACATCGAAATGAAAACAACTAAAAAACAGTACAGAATTTCGAAAATCCTTATTCGTAATTATTTTGTAAAGAATGAAATCACCTACAAAAAGTTCTTATGACATTGTGTGATAAGACTAATGATCTCAAAATTTACTATAAATTTGACTTTAAGCTCAAATAACTTTTGAACAGTTGAATTAATTAAAAAATGATAAGAGCCTTTTTTTCTGGAGCGTTCAATTTTCTAAAAAAAATAATTATCGTGCATAACAATCCGTTGATTGGTTTGTGAGCTAAAAAATTCTAACAAAAGAATATTTTTTTTCCCGTGTTATTTAAATGGAAAATAGAAAAATGGATTGAAGCAAACCTTAATATTGTTATAAAGAGCTCGGATTGGTACCAAAATTTTCATTTTTAGTTATACTTTCAATTTTCGGATGTCATTAAATAATTTTTTTTCTTGTAGTCCGACAGCTGGTTTTACGTACAAAAAAATTTTTCTAAAATAGCAGCTCTCAACCCTAAGAGCTCAACGGATATTCATTTTTTCATTCGAATATCATGTAAAAAACTTTTTGTTTTTGATTTTAAAAAATAAAAGTATTAACAAAATTTTTTTTCGAAAATCGAAGTACACAGTCTTGTAGGAATTTAAATTCTCTACAAAATAGTATGAGAATCTTTTCTTCGTAGAACTGACCGCAAAAAGGTTATGAAGCTTTAAACTATATTAAATAGTATGATACTTCACGTTTTTATTGTGTTAAACAGTTTTTCGACAGAAATTCAGTTCTTTTTTTTTTTTATTTCAGCTGATACCATATCTGTGAATTTTTTTTTTTTAACACGAAAAAAATTTTCATTCTTAAAAAAAAATTATTTTTCGGTTTCAAAATTTAATTGGAAAATAGGTAAAATTTTAGAAATATTTTCAGAACACCTGCCTAATGATACATAATATATAGATTCACCGTATAAACATGTAAATGTATAATATCATCTGGAAATTATCTTTAGAACTGTGGATACGTTGTTTTTCAATTCACTATTGTTTCGAACTTCATAATTTTTTTCCTGTTAGTTGTACGAAGAAAATACTTAAATACTTTTTTGTACAAAATTAAATTTTCTTCAAAACTATGTACTTCGATTTTCGAAAAAAATTTTTTAATACTTTTATATATGAAAAACAAAAAAAAATTTTTTACATGAAAAAATAAATATTCCTTGACTGCCCTGTCATGGCAAAACGACGTATCTCGAGATACGCTGTTTTGTCGTAACAAGGCTAAAACGGTTTAATAAGTGTCACTTAATAATAGGGTATCATCAAAATTTTGCTAATTTAATTAATTATGCCAATAATATTGATCAAATGTGCGTATCAAATAAATGAAAAAAACGTATCTTTTTTACTGTTTCGTCACGTCAAAATTAAATTCTTCGAGTTATAGCGTTTTGTCATAACAATTTCATCTATTCATCAAAATAAGCATTAGTTTCTTACGATACAAAAAACGTATCTCGAGTTACAACGTTTTGTCATAACAGAAATTAATTTTTTTGTCAGATTGGACTCAAATTCTGTTAAAACTTTAAACACAATTTTCTCGAAACTATAAATTTTCAGATACGTCGTTTTGCCATGACAGGGCAGTTGAGCTCTTAGCAGGAGTAAGGTTTCGAACTGCTCTTTCGGACGAATTTTTTTTAATATTTAAGACTTACTTTCAAGACCATAAGACTTAAAAAACATCTGGGCAACGGTTTGCCCTGCGGGCCAGCCCAATAACTTTCCGCTAATTTCGAGATCAAAGAGCTCGAACACATTATTGACAATATATTTTCGAATTCTTCAAGGATTCAAATGAGTTATGATTCAGATCAGAGCGTTAATATACAGCATAAAGTATCCGAGAAAAATTTTAAAAACGGTGTTTCTTCAATTTTTCTGGTGATAATATCATTCAAACTAAAGAACGTGTTGCATAAAGTTATGTAGTGATAGAGAAAAAACGTACAGTCGTAGAGCTATATGATTTTTGGGCTATGTCAAAAATAAAATTTTCGACTACAAAAAATAAGTTTCATTTTTTTTGTTTTCTTTTGTGGAAATTGTTGTTTTTTTTTTTCTCTTCACCTCACATTTACTGGGTAACCAACGCAAAAATAAAAAAACAGTAAAAACAAAATTATTTTTTCATGATCAAGGTTGAACAATTGTAATAACTGTACACACAATTATTATTATTACCACAATTATTAACCTCGTCCCCTGGACGGTAAACCTTAATATTAATTAAAAATCATCCCCTGGATGTATAATTCTTCAACACTAAATTTTGTCCACAGGACTTATCACAGACACCGTTAAGTTTTACTTAAAACTACTGACTCGACTTTGTACTCAATTTTTATTTTATACTCAATGACATCATTACTTTTACTTCATTTTTCCAGTATAAAATCTCAATAATAAATTTTTCCACAGTTATTTCAATTTCTTATTTTATTTCACCAACTTATTTAATTCACTTATTGTATATTAATTAATTAATTTTTGGTTTATTTTAATTATCAATTAATTAATTTTCCATCAATAAATTTCATTATCATTTGCTTCCAAAATTTTATATAATTAACTCACTCAATTATTTCTGATAATTATACTTAACACACTTCAATATTCAACTTAATTTACTGACAAAATAATCCATTCTTTGTTTTTACTCGACAACCATTTTTACCGTAAATTTTTCTAGCGTCTTTCGATTTTTTGATTTATTAATTTATACTTATTTTAAAATTACTTTAAAATTATTTTAAGAATAAATTTACGACTAGAATTGACTAGAATATTCGGCCCGGGAAATGGCGTCACGAGGCCTGAATTTACGAATTTTAGGACACGGATAAATTACTGAAAGCGGCCGACAGGCCTGGGATACTTTTATAATTAATACTGAATTTAGATTTAATTTTATTAATGAACAATTGACGCGAAAATTTATTTTATTCCAGCCGAGAGGCCTTGAATATAATAAATTTAGAGTTACAACAAAATGGCGAATGTGCGGCAAAAGATGCGATGGAAAATTCGAGACGCGAGGATAAACCGGCCGAGAGGCCTTGAAATATTATTATAAATTTACTGAACCCGCGGAAAGATGCGAAGTAATTTATTTATAATTAATTCGGCCCTCTAATAAAATTAGAGGCCTTAATTAATTATGAATTTTACCTTGATCAATTATTCAGCAGCAACTCGGCCTAGTAATGCTGGTCCTCCTGGAAGTTTTCCTCAAAACTCTGATCTCTCTATCTGCTCTTTCTACTCTCCTCGCTCTCTCTCTCTCTCTCTCTCTGCTTCCCTCAATCTCTCTCACCCCGATTCTTTTAATTGTGACTGATAACCTGTCAATGAACAGTACGCATTAGACAATGTAGTTAATTTATCGCTTAATGTAATTACCGGCCTAAAGGCCTAATAATTAATTCACAAGTTAAATATTAATTTGAGATTTTGCCAAAAAGCTAGACGTCTAATTTTTTTAACGGTTTTTTGTTAATAACAATTGTAATTTTCTTTTGCTAAAAAAATCCAAAAAACGCCTTTTTCTGGACGCCATTCCGGATCGTTTAAGCCATCAACCATATTTTTAGGAGACTTGTAACTATTTTTCGCAGGTTTTCATCTTCTCGACTAGACTAGTGTACGTTACTATTTCTTGAATAGTTGATAACGGGAAAAACAATTTCCAAATGTCAATAATAGTATGTAAATCTTTAACACGACCTTTAACACCTGGTAAATGTATAACAATGTTGTGTTTTGATGTCTTCACTTTTTGGGCAGAAGGTTGTAGATTCCACTTAGTTTTTTTATCTTTACCAACTAAGCAGTCATTATTTTTGTTTCTATTATTATTATTAATATCACATTCGGCATCTTCATCAGAATTTTCTAATCCTGATTGCTCAGTATCACTGCTGTGATCACTAATTTCGGTGTCTGCATCAGACTCTTCATCAACTTGAGGAATATTTAAAAATTCTTCATAGAAGTTTTCATCTTCATTATCTGATAAATCGAAAAGTTGTAGATCATGCAATGGAGAATTCATAATATATTTTTAATCTGTAAATAAATCATAGAATATCAAATAAATAAATTATCTACTCAGAGTAGTTTGGATCATAATAAAAATTAACTAAAACAAATTAAAAATAGTTTTTGTGAAAAAAAAGTATTGAATGTAACAATTACACTCTAATTATTCAGTAAATTATTCTAATAATTGCAGTTTATTAAAATAAAAAGTTTCATCCGACAGATAAATATATTTTGAGGTTATCAAAATGTAAGCATTCCATTAAGTAATAATTAGAATTAAAATTAATTATATTACTAAATATTTTACTTACACAAAAAATGCCAGCATTAGTTAAACATATAATTATAATTTATAAATTATTAATGACAATCGTTATTCACACAAGCTCCGTCACGCTGGAACCCGACTTAAGAATTTTTAGATTTAATTTTTGCTACAATAATCTACAAACGATGTTTATTAACGTAGTGAACTTTAATTTTTTGTAGTTTGAAAACTGGCCGAGAAAAAGCAATACATAGAATTCTGGGTCTCAGATAATGTTTAAATCGAAGTGTAGATACTGTATTATATTCAAAATCGTTTGTAGATTTATGTAGTATCGAAAATAAAAGCTAAAATAAAGAAAATTATTATAAAGCCGTACAAACCATAGGCGATAAACATATTTAATGCATGCTACTTTTGACTCAAAAACTACAAACCTCAAAAATGTTTTTAGCAACATGTATTCGTTTGTAGTATTTGCGAGAGCCTAGTAATTACTAGTATGAAGGAAAAAATCAAGACTACGGTAACAACACGAGTTTATAAGAATCTGTCACATATTCGAAATCATTTGTAGATTTATGTAGTGACACAACCCCGTTCTTAGCGTTTCTGTTGGAGTTGACGAGTGTATAAATAAATAAATGTGTGTGTGTGTGTGTGTGTGTGTGTGTGTGTTAAAACAGTATATGGATTGTTATGTGTACGTTCCTATGCATAAACATTTTGGTGTGGACATTTGCACTTATGTATGTCTTGCCTTTACTGGTGTAAAGTGGAAAATAATTGGCACTGTAATAGTTGGCGTTATAAAGTTGGTGTCACATATCTAGAATCGTTTGTAGTTTCATGTAGACACAGTATCTTGTGCTAAACATTACTGTACAGTTATCGACAAGTATGAATGTGTGCTTATGTATGTAAGTGCAGTTCTGTATATATATGTATATGTTTGTGGGTGGGTACACATCCAGGTGAATATGTGTTTTTGTGTGCCGGTGCATATGTGTACACTCGTCTAAGAGTGCAAGTGTGTGTTCGGATGTGCGTGTGAATTTTGCATGGATGAGTACGAGTGTGTTTGTGAGTGTGAGTGAGTATATGAGTGTCATTATGTATATAGATGTGTGTTCTGTTTTGTTAATCAGTTTGAGTAATAATGATATCTGTCACACTACGTGATTACTACAATCATCAACAAACAATGTTAATGAATGTAGTAAGCTTTAATTTTTCGTAATTTAAAAACTGATCGAGAAAAAGCAATACATAGAATTCTAGGTCTCAGATAATGTTTAAATCGAAGTGTAGATACTGTATTATATTCCAAATCGTTTGTAGATTTATGTACTATCGAAAATAAAAGTTAAAATAAAGAAAATCATTATAAAGCCGTACAAACCATAGACGAAAAACGTATTTAATGCATGTTACTTTTGACTTAAAAACTACAAACCCCAAAAATGTTTGTAGCAACATTAAATCGTTTGTAGTATCTGCGAGAGCCTAGTAATTACTGATATGAAGGAAAAAATCAAGGCTACGGTAACAACACGAGTTTATAAGAATCTGTCACATATTCGAAATCATTTGTAGATTTATTTAGTGACACAACCCCGTACTTAGCGTTTCTGTTGGAGTTGACGAGTGTATAAATAAATAAATGTGTGTGTGTGTGTGTGTGTGTGTGTGTGTGTGTGTGTGTGTGTGTGTGTGTTTATCGTTATGTATATAGATATGTGTGTTTTGTTTTGTTAATCAGTTTGGGTAATAATAATATCTGTCACACTACGTGATTACTACAATCATCTACAAACGATGTTAATGAATGTAGTAAGCTTTAATTTTTTGTAGTTTGAAAAGTGACTAAAAAAAAAAAATTTATTAGGTTTTAAGTCACAGGTAATATTACAATTGGAAAACCGTAACTGTAGCACGTTTAAAATGGTTTGTAGTTTGGTGTAGTTTCCAAGGTAAAAGTTAAAATGAACTTGAATATTGGAAAGCCGTATAAGCTATAGATAGAAAACGTCTTTGACATATGTTAGTACGAACGTTGAAACTACAAACTACAAAAATGTTTGTAGCAACATTAAATCGTTTGTAGTGTCTGCGAGAGCCTAGTAGTTACCGATGTATGGGGGTTAACAATTCGTACTGTAATAGTTGGAGTTATGAAGTGGCTCTCACATATCCAGAATCGTTTGTAGTTTTATGCAGTCACAGTATTCCGTGCAATCAAAGTATTTCAGTTATAAGTATCTTAACGTGTGTGTGAATTATTGAGGTATATGTAATTGTGAATCTATATCACTTATACATATGGTGTTGTTACAATTTAAGTATACAGTTAATAGTTTAGTATTATAAATTGTATGAAGTTTGGGTAGAGAATATATTTATGGAAGTGAGTTACTTATACTGATTTTTTCACGGTTAATCGCAGGACCTTTATTAAAAGAAACGATCTAAAATTAAAGAAAAAAAAAATAAAACTTTAAATACTTTCAAAAGCGTAATTATTTATATTAATCCAACTGACACGTTGTTATTAAATTTTTTTACATTCGCAGTGTCTATGAAAGAGTTAGTTTAGAATTCGAAGAATCAAGTTATCTCTGTCTATTCACTCTAAAACCAAATGTGTTACAAACGTATTATTTTAACACATATTAAATGTGTTCTATGTTTAAGGCCATAAGTGAAACTATAGTTTTTTGTAGTCATTTAAAACATGTTTTCACGGTGTATTAAATATCTATAGATTGCTTATGGCGTTTCAATGTTATTTGGTAAGTGTGTAAATTTTGACTACGCACTTGCGTTTACAGTGTTCGTAAATAATCAAACATGACCTCTTCATTATATGTATATATATATATATATATATATATATATATATATATATATATATATATATTATGATTTTATATATTAAGTTAATCCATTTTTAATATCTGTTGACAACGTACATGTCATTTTTTTTTGTATTGATATCAAAGTTTTCTTATTAATTTCTTGGGTCGCTCAACTCTGAACGGTGAACAGAATGTGAATGCATCAATTCATATCCCCACTTGAATTTTTATCTAAGAATAATTATATGGCGATATCTATGTGGTTATGTTAGTATCTATATCAATTATGTATGTTAATTATTTTCCTCGATTTACCGAACACTCTCCAATTAATAAAAACCCTGACAAAATTGTAGTCTCCACTTGATACAAAAAAGTTATTCGAATACTCAATAATCGTCCAATAATTTGACATTAAAAAGTTTACTACTATTGTTGCTTACTGGCTTAACAATTTCGCATTGTTCGACTATTATAAACAATTATTTCTTCAATCATTTATGAACATTTTCATTGCATTTTTTTTTATCTACCAAAATACGAGTTATTATATTTTTTAATGCAATATTTATGAAAAAATTTTGTTTTATTTTAATGAGACATTATATTAAAAAGTTAAGGCCATTCTCCAAGGGTGCCCCCCACTTTTTTCGGAAAAATGTGGCGCCGCCTGGTGGCCGGCAGCCGCACTAAAAAAAGTACTAGAGCTGAAAAACTTAGTAATTAAATTAAAATTATTTAAAATAAGCAGATGCAAAAAATATTAATTTTATAATGAATAAAAAAATTAAGATTATTTTTTAAAATCATTAGTTAGTTTAAGAAAAATTTAAAACCGGAGATTGGAAAATAATATTTTTGTTGACCTTGAACTGTCAATATCATATTTATTTTATACGAGTAATTAAAAAATAATTTTAATATTTATCAAAAAAAGGCCAACGTACTCGTAATTTTAAAGATTTGTAGAATATTTAAAAAATAACTCACAGTAATTATAAATTGTCTGCTAAGCGTAATATCTTGAATAAATTTCAGCATGAAATTCATCATCTAGTAATTTTTTATTTTGACAGATGTAAACATCAGGTCTGTACTTTATTTGGGGCGCCTGAAAGGCACTTGAATATAGTCGCGGGAAAAATTAAATTTGAAAATAAATTTATTTTTATCAGAAATAATATATAGAATGTATAACTGTATATAATGTATATATATATATATATGTATACACTATATATTATATGTAAATAATTATAAATTATATTTGAATTTATGTATGGCTATATACTCATACCAATCTTCATATATAATTATGTATGATATTATTCATCATGTAAATATTAATTTGTATCATTTAATCATGTCTGGCTAGTACATTCGATCTGGAGCTATCCATAAAGCTACGCATAGATCTATACATGATTACACACGGAAAGATTAGAACCCGAGTGGTTACTGTTCTGCACCCGACTCAGTACGGTTCTTGAAAAAAATAAAAGAAAATCGAGTTAGCACCCGACTGAGTGATGTGCGCACACGACTCAGTCAGGTTCTGAACAGTAACCAGTGTGGTGCTGCACCATAATCCGAGCACAGTAACCAGTCTGGTGCGGCACATGAATGGCTCGTGTGTGCACACGAATGGTTCGTGTGCGCACACGAATGAGTAGTGTTCTGCATGTATATATAAAAAACTAAAAGGTTAAAAATAAATTGACATATAAAGTAAATAAAGGAGACTAAATAAATTAAATTGTGTTTTGATCAAAATATAATTCAATTTATTTAATTACAAACAATTAATAAATCATACAATGTTCCTTTCCTACTGTAATACTTGAAATAATTCGCATCCAATGTAATTACCACAAAAAACAAAAAATTGGGATTGGAGTTATATTGTTGATAAGATTAATAACAAAAATGGAAAATAAATAAAACGAAATAATAAAAGATTGTTTAAACTATTTAAAAGATCATAAATTAAAATACATTCGATTCTACTTTTTATGAGTATATGGAGTAAAATGATTTTGAGT
Source organism: Microplitis manilae (assembly GCA_030273425.1). Lineage (NCBI taxonomy): Eukaryota > Metazoa > Arthropoda > Insecta > Hymenoptera > Braconidae > Microplitis > Microplitis manilae. The sequence continues at coordinate 7,595,307 of CP092727.1, forward strand.
ACGTGAGATGTTAAATAATTAACCTCCCAAAGTCAACACAGCATATCATACATATTAGACGACTATTAACAACATTTGTAATATCAATTTAGTTACCTAAATATTCATAAATCTAATGGATATTGAACACAAATGTACATAAAAATTAAATCAAAATTATAATGACTAAATTTACATATAAAATTGTTCATACGCTTGCTAACCAATTTATTTTATTACTTCGTTTTATTTATTTTCCATTTTTGTTATTAATCTTATCAACAATATAACTCCAATCCCAATTTTTTGTTTTTTGTGGTAATTACATTGGATGCGAATTATTTCAAGTATTACAGTAGAAAAGGAACATTGTATGATTTATTAATTGTTTGTAATTAAATAAATTGAATTATATTTTGATCAAAACACAATTTAATTTATTTAGTCTCTTTTATTTACTTTATATGTCAATTTATTTTTAACCTTTTAGTTTTTTATATATACATGCAGAACACTACTCATTCGTGTGCGCACACGAACCATTCGTGTGCATACACGAGCCATTCATGTGCCGCACCAGACTGGTTACTGTGCTCGGATTATGGTGCAGCACCACACTGGTTACTGTTCAGAACCTGACTGAGTCGTGTGCGCACATCACTCAGTCGGGTGCTAACTCGATTTTCTTTCATTTTTTTCAAGAACCGTACTGAGTCGGGTGCAGAACAGTAACCACTCGGGTTCTAATCTTTCCGTGCATGTGATCAGATCTGACTATGAACCCATGTGTAATTAGATATAGGTATATATGGGGCATTCCACGCCAAATCGGACGGTTTTAAGAATTTTAATTCATAATTTCCGTTATTTTGTGATATTTTTTAGTACTCATCAAAAAACTCATCCTCCTTAATTTTGAGATTTTTTTGATCATTGGTTCAAAAGATATGAAATTTTCAAAAAATCCGCTCTTTTTATGGTTTTTTGCTCATAACTTTTTTAAAAATATTTTAAATAAAAAAACTCAAAGAATAAAAAAGTTTCGTTATTCCATATACTTTTAGGAAAAAAATATAAATGATTTTTTAGAAAAATTTTCTGCGATATTTTTGAGTTTTAAAACTTTAAAGTCGTTTTCTGAAAATCATGCATATTTTGATTTTCCTGAAAATTCGTGTCAACAAACTACTATCTATTCCACAACTTTTCACGTAGTTCCGGTCGTGGGACCTCCGTGGCTACTATTTTTTTTCGATCATTGAAAATTAAAAAAATTTTTTTTTGGTATAAATTATTGTCCGTACCGATTTTTGACACTGTACACTTGTTTTTCTTACATATTAAGAATTGATTTCGATATTTTTTTATTTTTAGTAGGGATTTAAAAGCAGTAAGCAAAAGTTAAAACTTTTTATGAGCAGTCATAATAAATGTTTTGATTTCTTTCTCTTGACAACTATTTTAGTTTTAGGATACTGAAAAGAAAATTTTTCAGGTGTAATAAGTCGTTCCCACTCGATTAGCTTAACCCGTCAGAACTACCGTTATGAGCATTTTGCTCACAGGACACTATTCAACTTTATAGGATGTCATATAATATCATATAATTATTCGACAAAGCGACAGAGCTGTATTAACTAAGGAGTAGTTCATAAAACAATCGTTAATATAAAATTTTTAAAAGAACACGGGAATAATTAAAAACGTTTGTAATACAGTTTCGTCGCGTTTTCGAATAATTATATGATATTTTTGAGCTCCTGTAATGGTCTTAGCTGAATTACATAGCAAATCTAATGTTTCTATTGCTTCGAAATAGTTGCTTCTCAATAAATCAAAACATTTATTATGACTGCTCATAAAAAGTTTTAACTTTTGCTTACTGCTTTTAAATCCCTACTAAAAATAAAAAATATCGAAATCAATTCTTAATATGTAAGAAAAACAAGTGTACAGTGTCAAAAATCGGTACGGACAATAATTTATACCAAAAAAATTTTTTTAATTTTCAATGATCGAAAAAATAGTAGCCACGGAGGTCCCACGACCGGAACTACGTGAAAAGTTGTGGAATAGATAGTAGTTTGTTGACACGAATTTTCAGGAAAATCAAAATATGCATGATTTTCAGAAAACGACTTTAAAGTTTTAAAACTCAAAAATATCGCAGAAAATTTTTCTAAAAAATCATTTATATTTTTTTCCTAAAAGTATATGGAATAACGAAACTTTTTTATTCTTTGAGTTTTTTATTTAAAATATTTTTAAAAAAGTTATGAGCAAAAAACCATAAAAAGAGCGGATTTTTTGAAAATTTCATATCTTTTGAACCAATGATCAAAAAAATCTCAAAATTGAGAAGGATGAGTTTTTTGATGAGTACTAACAAATATCACAAAATAACGGAAATTATAAATTAAAATTCTTAAAACCGTCCGATTTGGCGTGGAATGCCCCATATATACCTATATCTAATTACACATGGGTTCATAGTCAGATCTGATCACATGTAATCATGTATAGATCTATGCGTAGCTTTATGGATAGCTCCAGATCGAATGTACTAGCCAGACATGATTAAATGATACAAATTAATATTTACATGATGAATAATATCATACATAATTATATATGAAGATTGGTATGAGTATATAGCCATACATAAATTCAAATATAATTTATAATTATTTACATATAATATATAGTGTATACATATGTATAGTGTATATATATATATATATATATATATATATATACATTATATACAGTTATACATTCTATATATTATTTCTGATAAAAATAAATTTATTTTCAAATTTAATTTTTCCGCGACTATATTCAAGTGCCTTTCAGGCGCCCCAAATAAAGTACAGACCTGATGTTTACATCTGTCAAAATAAAAAATTACTAGATGATGAATTTCATGCTGAAATTTATTCAAGATATTACGCTTAGCAGACAATTTATAATTACTGTGAGTTATTTTTTAAATATTCTACAAATCTTTAAAATTACGAGTACGTTGGCCTTTTTTTGATAAATATTAAAATTATTTTTTAATTACTCGTATAAAATAAATATGATATTGACAGTTCAAGGTCAACAAAAATATTATTTTCCAATCTCCGGTTTTAAATTTTTCTTAAACTAACTAATGATTTTAAAAAATAATCTTAATTTTTTTATTCATTATAAAATTAATATTTTTTGCATCTGCTTATTTTAAATAATTTTAATTTAATTATTAAGTTTTTCAGCTCTAGTACTTTTTTTAGTGCGGCTGCCGGCCACCAGGCGGCGCCACATTTTTCCGAAAAAAGTGGGGGGCACCCTTGGAGAATGGCCTTAAGTGTAATAATTTATTCGAAATAAATCGTAACTTTGAGGTTATATACAACGTTTCAAGTATAAAATGTTGCAAATATATTACTTAGTTCATATATCTGTTTTGAGTATGAATTTATTAATTACATAAAAAATCAATAATAATAAAATAAAAGGTAAGTAACTATTATTTTTTTATATCGAGTTGATGAGTCTATTATTTTTGAAGTCCTATCTTCATTTTTTTCCTTTACTTTTGCAGATTTTCACAAATGTAAATCTCATATAAACCGTAATTTAAAAGATGATCGAATGATTTTATATTTTTTTACATATGTCATTTTGATAATATTTTCCAAGGTAATTCAAAAACTATATTATTTACATCTACATATTAAATAAATTCGAAAATATTATAGATTGAAAATTCGTGTGCCTTTTTTTTTTATCGTCATCTCGCTAAATCTATTCATGAATAAAATTTTATTTTCTGCTTCTCATAAAGACAATTTTCGAGTTATTTTTTTTTCTTGAATGATTTAATTGTATCAAATATCATAAAGATAATTATTTGTTTGAGTCGATTAGGTTTTTTAGTAAATATATTTTAATGATATTAATATATATATATATATATAGTAAAATTGTAACTTATTTATAATTTTAGTTTACAGATTAGAAGATAATTTTGTATGATACAAAGAAGAATCACCGCCTGATTTTAACTAAAATGCCGCGAACACCATTATACAGTCCTCAAGAGATTTATGAAAAATTGAAACATTTTCAATTTATTGAAGATGGAAAGTACCTAAACTACAATGATTCAATCTGGAAAAAAGCTGGAGAATTACTGCCTGGAATGTCTTTAGAGTACATTTGGCTCTACATCACACAAAATCGAAACGGTATTTCCGAAAAAATTCATGGGCCCTTAAAAAAAAAGAAAACAAAAAAGAAGACTTTTGACAGCTCTAATTGGTCTATGAAGCAGAATCCGAAAAATTTATTAGCTATTAAAGAAGTTATCCACCTGACAGCATTACAATGGTAGAAATTAGGGCTTACAATTAAATGCTACAATGATGCCAGGGAATACGAAGTTTTTGAGCCTGGCTGGACTGAAAAAATTTATAATTCGATATGGCATAACTTTAAGCTTTCTTGTCCTTTCTCTTTTCAAACATCTAAAATTACCCGAGACAGTGATATTTTCTTGTCAATTAAAGGTACTTGTGCTGAGTGTCAAAATGAAATTCATTTATGTAGCTATGAAGAGCCAACCGAAAGTGGAATCGACATCCATATTTCTACATATGACACTAAAGAAATCAAACACTTAAAAAAAAGACAACGCCGTGGTAATAGTCGTAAAGCTGCTGTAACTGAAGTGAATTGTAAATCAACATACATGTGGCGACGAGAGAAAGCAGATGAACTTATGGACTTCGGAGACAATGAGCCAGCTGACTTACCTACAGAAGGCGCTTTGAGAAATGCTAAATACACGGAAATGAAAAAGGATTTAGATTTGAAAACATTTTCTCACCCAATTCTCGCCGTGCTAGATTTAAAAAACGATCCAAAATATGCTGAAAGCATAAGAGAAATTTGTATAGACAAAATGTATGTAATGTATTGGTTACCAGAGCAGTCATCTCTGTATAGAGCCTTTATCAAGAAAGATCCAGTAGGCAGCATTTGCATTGATGCAACTGGGAGCTTGATAAAAACTTTACCGACTAAAGACTACTCGAAGCATGTTATATTATATTATCAAGTCATTGCAACGTATGAAAAATCATCGCTACCTCTTCTCCAATTGGTAACAGAGAAGCATGATTCTAGTACGTTGGCATATTGGCTGAGGGAATGGCTGCGGTGTGGAATTCAACCTCCGAAACAAGTTGTCAGTGACTTTTCTCTAGCACTACTTAATGCATCGACAGTAGCCTTTAACAATATGTCCCTAAATCAATATATTGATGAATGCTTTGATGACATAACGAATAATGTATCAATTAATAAGCGAACAATCGTCAGAATTGATGTGGCGCATCTCTTCAAGTTTGTCTCGTTATGGCCTTGTTTCAGTTCTAAAAATTATCATCAAAAAGATTTTTATTTACGATCTCTTAATTTATTGCGGAATTCCGTTGATTTAGAAGGCTTTACAAACATTTTAACAGCTGTATTAACTGTTGCATATTCTGAGTATGAAGAAAACGATGAAACTAATTTATGCTTTAAATATAAAAAGAAACTGTTCGATTTAATGAAGAATGGATCGGAGCAATTACCTCACTTTCCTGACGATCATTTGTTTGCAAATTTGTCGATTATTGATGATGAAAATGAAGAAAAATTAACACAAGTTGTGAAAAAAAAAGATATCTCGACCGATTAAAATATTTTTGATGAAACTTAAAATACAATGCGATTCTACAAAACAAACTGGAGCTCCGAACAAGTATTTTAATAGGGACTTTGCCGATAGACTCATAGACTTATGCAGATATTTTCTTTTGTGGACAGCTGTTGTGTCAACTTCATTTTATAAAAATAAATTAGTAAACATTTCACCAGTACTAACGGCGAGTTCAGCCATCAGCGAAGAATATTTCAAAGATGTCAAAAATCATATTTTTTGTAATGAAACGAATAAAAATGTTGTTGAATTTTTAAAAATTCATTTTAGAGCTTTAAGTGGCACAATGAAATTACTTGGAGCTATAAATAATGAAAACTTAAAAGTAACTAGAAAGAACATTGACACTTGTGAGCTAGACTCTAATGACTATTCAACTGATATTTCAACTCATGATGAAATATACATTGAAAATAATCAAAATATAGAATCTACGACTGAGCAAAGTTTGATGCCTTATGTTTCTGTTACTACTAACGATAGTAACCGTAAAATATCTGACCTTGATGCCTCAAAAATTGAAATTCAGACTGTACCAAATAATACTTCTGACGTCGTTTATACCGAAGAACCAATTAACCTCGTTTTCAAGGCTACTGAATTGTTTCAACAATCACATGCTAATCACGTTGATGACAGTTGTCCCATTAATAACCAAATGATTTATGATTATAATGTACCTAATAATCTAAGTATGTTTAAGCATAAAGAGGTTGATAATTTTAACGATGGCGATTCTGCTTACAGTATGAGTTTTATTGAATTATGTTCAACGGAATATGAAACTAACATGATTCAACCGACGCTCGATACAATTAACCATGGTGTCCAATATATAAATGAAGGAACTCCTCAATTTTCATCAACGTTTTAAGATTCGAATGATTTTCTACCTGGCATCGATATTAATAGTAATGTAATTTGTAGTCTAAAAAGTTTATTAAGCCCCATAAGTACTAGTGATAAAAATATTTTTGTTAACGAAGATAATCAATCTAGCCCAGTAGATAATAAAAGTAATTTTAGTTATTTAAATTTCCAAGATGAATGGGGAGGACTCCTTGAAAATAAAAAACCAAGCCACTACGCAAAAGCAGAACCCGATCTCGAAAATATTCATAATCGACCAAAATCTAGAAAAAAAAAAAATTTATTGGTTAATGGAAACTGTTTGCCACCAATTTTATCGAAAATAGGAATTGTAAAGATCATTAATACTTGTCCGTTTGATTCAGTTATGCATTGCATTCAAGGTGGATATATAGATCGGTCTAAATACCACAATTATATAGATCGAAATTCTTCTCCAGTTTTTGACATTATAAAATTGATTTCATCTAAAGGAATTACAAACACAGTTTACCAAAAAAGAGTAGATATTATTTTAAATTTTAACAAAATTGAAAATGGTGTTATAGATTGCAATGCAAACGTGAATAATACCATCGGCGTAATACTCCACAATATACCGTCAATTACCTGTCAAACCTCTTGTTCGAAATGTAATTACGTCATTGCAAGTATACTACCGGTTATCACTCCAAATCTAGAACCACTTTTTGAAAGGGGTATGAATGCCGTAGAAGAATCGATTTGACAATACATTTTGGAATACAGGCGTCGTTGTCAAAAGTGTTATAACAGAACGGACGTGAACATGCAACCTGGTTACCATCTTTTCGTTGACATAGAAGCTTTACAAAGTAATTTATATAGTAAAAGTAAGGCCGATGGACAAAATGTTGCAGATATATCATTGTTAGACATCCCAATTGATATTAATATTGGTAACATTCAATATATATTAGTTGGAGTAATAGAGCATATAATGTTGGGAGAAACTGGTCACTATAAGCCTTATATAAGAACACTAAACAATACTTGGGAACTTCATGACGGAATTTCCACCCAATCACAAATAAAAAAATTAACAAAGAAAGAACAAAAATCTAAAAGAAAAATACATATACTGTTTTATGTTATAAAGTAAATAATTTATGGGGCATTCCACGCCAAATCGGACGGTTTCAAAATTTATTTTTCCGATTTTCTTAATTTTTGGGTATTTTTTAGTACCCCTCAAAAGAGGCTTCCTGGTAAATTTTGAGATTTTTTTGATCAATGGTTTAAAAACTATCGAATTTTAGAAAAAACCGCTCTTTTTATGGTTTTTTGATCATAACTTTCGTAATAATGGTCGAAATTCAATGTTTTTTTTTTCAAAATTTTTGTTTTTAGATGGCCTTTAAAGAAAAAATACAAAACAAATATACGAAATGATTTTAATCGCGATTTTTTGAATTTTAAGTTTTCAACTGTGTTTTTAAAAAAGATGCATCCTTCGATTTCCTTGAAAATTTTCTATTTTAAACTTCTATCCATTCTGCAACTTTTAAGCCCGGTCCGGTAGTGGGCCTTCCATAATTACTATTTTTTTTCGATTTTTGAAAATTTGAAATAATTTTTTTTCGCTATAAATGATTATCAGTTCCGATTTTTGACACTGTATACTTGTTTTTTTTGCATATTATAAATTGATTTCAATATTTTTTGGTTTTGAGTAGGGATTTAAAAGCAGTAAGTAAAAGTTAATGCTATTTATGAGCAGTTATAATGAATGTTTTTATTTATTAAGAAGCAACTATTTCGAAGCAAAAGAAACATTAGATTTGCTATAAATTACAGCTAAGACCATTACAGGAGCTCAAAAATTCAATATAATTATTCGAAAACGCGTAAAGCATGAAACGTTTTTAATTATTTCCGGGTTTTTTCGAAAATTTAATATTAACGATTATTTCATGCTTTGCGCGTTTTCGAATAATTATATTGAATTTTTGAGCTCCTGTAATGGTCTTAGCTGTAATTTATAGCAAATCTAATGTTTCTTTTGCTTCGAAATAGTTGCTTCTTAATGAATAAAAACATTTATTATAACTGCTCATAAATAGCATTAACTTTTACTTACTGCTTTTAAATCCCTACTCAAAACCAAAAAATATTGAAATCAATTTATAATATGCAAAAAAAACAAGTATACAGTGTCAAAAATCGGAACTGATAATCATTTATAGCGAAAAAAATTATTTCAAATTTTCAAAAATCGAAAAAAATAGTAATTATGGAAGGCCCACTACCGGACCGGGCTTAAAAGTTGCAGAATGGATAGAAGTTTAAAATAGAAAATTTTCAAGGAAATCGAAGGATGCATCTTTTTTTAAAAACACAGTTGAAAACTTAAAATTCAAAAATCGCGATTAAAATCATTTCGTATATTTGTTTTGTATTTTTTTCTTTAAAGGCCATCTAAAAACAAAAATTTTGAAAAAAAAAACATTGAATTTCGACCATTATTACGAAAGTTATGATCAAAAAACCATAAAAAGAGCAGTTTTTTCTAAAATTCGATAGTTTTTAAACCATTGATCAAAAAAATCTCAAAATTTACCAGGAAGCCTCTTTTGAGGGGTACTAAAAAATACCCAAAATTTAAGAAAATCGGAAAAATAAATTTTGAAACCGTCCGATTTGGCGTGGAATGCCCCTTATGTTTTAACGATTCAATCACTTAAGTCACATACAAAAACTTAATTTTTCTATTAATTGATAAGTATTACTATTTATATTCATTAATTAATATTGTAGACTGTAAAAAAAAACAGCAGCAAATAAATATTATAAAAAAAAAGCAATGTGTACATAAAAATAATTTATACATACTATTGTTAAACTTTTTTTCCATCGATATATTTACATATACAATGGCAAATATGTGATTTAATTGTGATGAAATCTATACTAAATCTTCAATGTAAGTTTTATAAAAGTTGAAGTAATGGTTTTATATAATACATGCTCAAAATAAACGCCGTTAAATGCCTAACCTCGGCCTCATAAACTTTTTCATTAAACACTCATCACTTCTCATTGGTCAAATGCAGTATTTTAAACTTTCTTGAAGCATTTAGGCACACCTTCTACCGCAAAATTCGACGAAAATGGGCGTGGTATATCCCTACTCTATAATCCAAGTTATCAAAATGTTCAAGATAGACTACTGGGGTGAACTCACCTTTACCTAAAGCTGCATCACTAGCAAAAAAAATTCTCTAGATTATACATGCGCATTAAATTGATCAGCTAACGATTGTGGATCGTTATTAACTGATCAATTTGTGTCACCTTAAGGTAGTTTGGCACCCACAGCTCTCAAACTTGACTTCCACTTTTTTTATTTTTATTTGAAAAATTATACTTAAATGTACTTGAGACAAAAAAATCAGAATTTTTTACCACGTCGTTTAAGAGATATAATTAATTAAAATCATGTAATTATACATGGGCTCTTATGGTTGTCCTTATTCAATTTTACCGGAAATTAATAATTTGTAAAAAATTGACAAACTTGACCCACAAAAAAAAACTTTTTATTAGATAATTTGATATCTAAAGCGTATAATAAAAAAGTTTCAGAATGATTTACCACACGGTTTTTTTTAAATTAATTTTTTAATATGATGATTAGCTATCTGTCTTTGTTAATAGACGGACACTTACTTTCTCTTATGTTTACTAGGGAAAAAATGGCAGCTTCATTGTGCGCGCCAAATTTGAAATATTCACTAACAGACTAACTTATTGAATATGAATAAAATTAATGTAAAGACAATAAATAATGTAAATAAATTATTTACATAAATCCAGTTGACATTTATTATATAGAGGTTATGTTTAGCTATTAAAGAAGTTAATAAACATAACATGTTAGAGAGATTATAGTACCAACTGTAAAAAATTTATGACAGTTGGTATAACCTCGAACTATTCTAGTTCTAATCAATGTAATTTTTTAATTATAATTATTGAACTTTAATATACATTGATTTTGTATTAATTATTATTAATATTAATTATAATGATAATTAATGAAAACAGTTGTTTCATTACTTGTAAAAAAAAAAAAAATAAAAAGTCATTTTTTTGACTTCTAATGCGAGTGCCAAACTACCTTAAATTTTCAACCGAAACTCTAATTTTATAAAAATGTGGTTAAAAGTAAAAAATAAATGCTACACTTTAATAAATGGAATCAAAGGAAGATATTAATTAACCTAAAATTTTAAGACTTGTTAGTTTTATATTTAGAAAAAAATTTGTTCAAATTTTCATATTAAAAAATACATGTATTAGATTTTGTATTAGGTTAGTTTTTAGGTTTATTTATTAATAAAACAATGAAATAAAAATATAGTCTTAGTTTCGATTGAATAAATAAGTATTTCATTTCATTTTTAATAATTGAATGAATAAACACTTAAGTAATTTTTTATAAATAAATAAACTGAACCAAAGAAAAACATTGATTTCTATGAAGACAATTATTAAAATAATCGCGACCACATGACGCCGACGTTCAGCATTTAACGACGTTTTAATTCTGAGCATTTATTATATAAAATATCGTAGACAACTAGTGACATCAAGTAAAATACTCGATGGTACTAGTTATCTAAGGTACTATTATGGGTAAGAATAAATAAAATCATTTGAAGTTGCCTACACTGGAATAATTTGTATAAAAAAATTGACAACAACACCAAATGACATTAAAGTCAGTTACAAAGAAATTTGTTTCTTGATATAATGAGGAGGTGAAAACATAGTGGCCCATCAGAAATTAGTACCAGTTCAATCCAAGTGTTTAGTATATTTATAACTAAAAATATACAAAAGCATGGATAAATCGGGTACTAGTTTCTGATCGACCACTGGGTCTTTTGTCTTAATGATAAAAATCTCTCGAATAATTGGGAACAGTATGAATAAATATAACCAATTAGATCGGATGGCATGTTTGGGCTTACGTCATGATTAACCCTTTCCCGGTTGACCTTGAGTCCCTACTCTCAATTTGAATCGTACGTCTTCGTCTTAAAGCGAGAGAGCGCTAGCTTGTTGAGAAGAGAAGGGGCAGAAAAAATAGTAGAAGGGGGCGCATGCATGCACTACTACGATCAAACCGTCACTCACACGACTAAACCGTTACTCACACAGCCTTAACAACGAACTTTGATTGGTGCTACCCCCGTAGAGCTCACACCGATTCATTTCGATTCACACTTTCGGGAAAGGGTTAACTCAATATTTATGTTTGCATTTTGATGAAACTTATTAATTATATCAAAAATTTTTTAACTCTGGGTGAAATGACTATCTAGAAGATAGCAATAAACATGTATACGTTTTATCAAAATTGCTTGTCATTACATTACTGTTGATAAATTATTCTACAATCAAATCGAAATGAAATCCAATAGGAGCTTTGACATACAGATATCACTTCCGAACAAAAGAATCGATCATATATTACAAAACTCGATAATATATTATATTATATGTATACGATTAACCGTGAAAAAATCAGTATAAGTAACTCACTTCCATAAATATATTCTCTACCCAAACTTCATACAATTTATAATATTAAACTATTAACTGTATACTTAAATTGTAACAACACCATATGTATAAGTGATATAGATTCACAATTACATATACCTCAATAATTCACACACACGTTAAGATACTTATAACTGAAATACTTTGATTGCACAGAATACTGTGACTGCATAAAACTACAAACGATTCTGGATATGTGAGAGCCACTTCATAACTCCAACTATTACAGTACGAATTGTTAACCCCCATACATCGGTAACTACTAGGCTCTCGCAGACACTACAAACGATTTAATGTTGCTACAAACATTTTTGTAGTTTGTAGTTTCAACGTTCGTACTAACATATGTCAAAGACGTTTTCTATCTATGGCTTATACGGCTTTCCAATATTCAAGTTCATTCTAACTTTTACCTTGGAAACTACACCAAACTACAAACCATTTTAAACGTGCTACAGTTACGGTTTTCCAATTGTAATATTACCTGTGACTTAAAATCTAATAAATTTTTTTTTTTTAGTCACTTTTTAAACTACAAAAAATTAAAGCTTACTACATTTATTAACATCGTTTGTAGATGATTGTAGTAATCACGTAGTGTGACAGATATTATTATTACCCAAACTGATTAACAAAACAAAACACACATATCTATATACATAACGACAAACACACACACACACATAGGGATTGCAATCCAGCAAAGTGGGATCCCGCAATCCAGCGGGATCCAGCATAATTTTAGCTACTGCGGGATCTCGCAACAGCTTGCGGATCCGCAAGCATAAAATCACGCACATTCATTCAAATTTGCCGCCTTGAATTTACTTCGCAGCGCTTCGTGTGGCGTAAGTTGACGCGACGTTATCGCTGTTTATACATACATAACCCGCTCCATGCTGACCGCCACTCGTCGCGCTAAACAGTTTAGTTGCCATTTGACTCGCTAGGTTGGCACTTACCATAACAACAAACGTTTGATTTTGTTTTGAAGTCAATCAACAACCTAGAGTAAGTATAATGCTTGTTTACTTGTCCTTGAATTACAGTTTTTACTCTCATTTCAAGTCAAATTTATTGTATTATCGTATTTTTTAAAGTAATTCTTTCTTAATAAGTAGGTAGACAGATAAATAACTTTAACTGATTTGAGTATGATTTATTTTTATTTCCGATTGTCAACTGTTTATATAAATTTCTACACAGAAAAAAAAGATTTCTTGGCGCAAGAAAAATTTTGCATCATGAAATGAAAACAAAAATTTTCTTAGGACTAGACTTGTAACAAGAAAGTTTTTTTCGGCCCAAAAAAAATTTTTTTTGCCTCAAAAATATTTTCGTTTTCAATTCATGATGCAAAGAATTTCTTAAGGCAAATAACGATTTTCTTGGAGTGACTTAAAATTTATTTGCGCCAAAAAATTCTTTTCTGTGTAAATATTCACAGGTTACGAAATTATTCTTTTCAGGTACTATTAAAGAATGTCTTTTTCAAAATCGACACACGAGGTTATTGATGAGAAAAATGAAAAAAACTTATGGCATTATTTCAAAAAGTCTGAAGGTGGAGGGAGTGCAAAATGTGTTTTATGTTCTAATTTATTGAAAATTAGTCAACGATCTACCACTGGCTTGAAAATCCATTTAAAAACTAAACATTGTATAATAATAGGTCAATCATCTCAACAAAATTCTGAGTTATTATCTAAAGCATTCACATCATCACAAGATATTGTTGAAGAAGAAATCCGTTCCAAGAAAAGTAAAAAAACTATTGATGGCTATTTCGTAAAGGAAAATTCTATGGAAAAAATAGTTTCTAGAATGATTTGTAAGGATGGTTTCAGTATGAACTCATTTTGTACTTCAACAGATTTAAGATATTTATTTACGAAGAGTGGGTTTCAACTTCCGAACTCTCCCAATACAATTAGATCTATAGTTGTGAATTTTTCAAATACTGTTAAAGCTGATATGATTACGGAATTTTCACGTCTTAAGATACAATCCCAAAGATTTTCACTGAGTTTTGACGAGTGGACATCTCAAAGAAATCGCCGTTATTTGAATATAAATGTTCATCATAAAGACACCCATTTTAATCTTGGTCTTATTCGAATACATGGTTCGTGTACTGCTGAACATTGCATTGGATTGGTCGAAAAACGTTTGGCGAGTTTTGATCTTGACCTACAAACCGATATTATTGGTATAACGACTGACGGTGCAAGTGTCATGGTAAAAGTTGGTAAACTTGTATCTTGCTATCAGCAACTGTGTTTTGCACACGGCATACAGTTGGCTGTTGTCGATATTTTATACAAAAAAAAAGTTGAAAGAGATGTAGAACTTACAGAAAATACGTCGACTAATTTGGATATAGATGATGACGACGACGAAGATATGGAAGAAATAAATGATGAACAAGGCTTGGCCATCAACATCGATAGGCAATCCGCTGAAGTGATTCCCGACTACAATGATGTTATTCAAAAAGTTCGGAAAGTGGTAAAGATTTTTCGAAGATCGCCAACTAAAGATGATATGTATTTACAAAAATATATAAAAGAAGAAACAGGAAAAGAATTAAGTTTAATTCTAGATTGCCGCACGCGCTGGAACAGCTTGCTAGATATGTTGGACAGGTTTTATAGTCTTAAAGCATGCATTGAGAAGGCTCTAATCGACATAGCATCTGACATAAAATTTACGGACGAAGAATGGTACAAAATCAAAAATGTCATTGAGGGCTTGCAACCCTTTAAATTGGCCGTAGAAACATTATGCAGAAAAGAGTCTACCCTAATAACTGCAGACACAACGTTTCGATTTATTTTAGAGAAACTGGAAAAGCAAGACACAGTTTTGAGCAATGAACTATCCGAGGCACTGCGTGCACGAGTGAAAGAAAGACGTACTGAAGTTAGTGCCATATTAACTTACTTGCAGAATCCACAAAAATATAACCAAGGATTGAAAACGCCCAATTCTACATTTGTAATGCCGAAAAAAAATAAGCTACGGCAAGAGATGGAAAATATTTTATGCCGAGTTATTAAAGATGATGCTGATAACGTACAACTGGTAGATGGTGTATATGCAGATAGTCAACAGTCTTTGGAAAATAATTTAACATTACAAGAAGAATTAGAAATGCAGCTAAAGCAAGACAATGAAGATTATACTAAACAGACAGCAGCCAGAAAAGAAAAAGACTACGAAAAAATATTAAAAAAAGAAATGGCAGCATTTGAAACTGATGGAGTGAAAGAAAAGTATTTAACTTCGTTATACGACTATCTATTAACTATTAAACCAACAAGCGTGGAGGCGGAAAGAGCCTTTTCAGCCGCTGGCTACATATGCAGTTCTATAAGAAGTAGATTGGGAGATAACACTATTGATGCTATTTGTTTTTTAAGATCATATTTCCAAAAAGAGAAGTGACTTATTATTTGATATTTTTTAATTTTTTACTTTAGTAAGAAAAGTTAAGACAATAAGTAAACTTAAATTCACATGATACTTTATATCTCTGAATAAAGAAGACTGACTATAATTACCTCAGATAAAGATTAGAAGTAATATTACTAGTCAACTAAAGTACAAAGACTACAAAATTACCAAATATTGATATTTGCAATTGTTTTTGAACTTTTTATTAATAAATAAGTAGTCCAACAGTAAAATAATTAGTCAATTAGAGGTAGTAAGATATTGTTGATATATGTAATTTTTAATAAATATGTGATCATAACATGACAAATAATACTTATTTAAATTCCAAATAAAAGCTATAATTTTTGCGGGATCCCGCTGGATTGAAAACAGTGCTGGATTGCAATCCCTACACACACACACACACACACACACACACACACACACACACACACACACACACACACACACACACACACACACACACACACACACACATTTATTTATTTATACACTCGTCAACTCCAACAGAAACGCTAAGTACGGGGTTGTGTCACTAAATAAATCTACAAATGATTTCGAATATGTGACAGATTCTTATAAACTCGTGTTGTTACCGTAGTCTTGATTTTTTCCTTCATATCAGTAATTACTAGGCTCTCGCAGATACTACAAACGATTTAATGTTGCTACAAACATTTTTGGGGTTTGTAGTTTTTAAGTCAAAAGTAACATGCATTGAATACGTTTTTCGTCTATGGTTTGTACGGCTTTATAATGATTTTCTTTATTGCACGACTCATGATGCGAAGCATCAGAGAGTGCTTTACGATCGAAAAATTTTTTTCGCCTCACTTCAGCAACTATTTCAATTATTATACCTTCGTTGATTCACGGACTTAAGATATGTTGTACACCATTTTGAAGATAATTTAATGGAGATTAATTCCATACTTTTCAAAAATTTATTTAGTTCAATAAAAACCGAAAAAAACATCAAAATAGTTTAAAGAAATTTCCTGTCCGTCAAGTCTGAAACCCGTATACACGATAACTTGCGAAAAAATCCAGTAATTGAATCAAATTTTTTTTTTTAAAATTCTTTGAAAAATTTGTAGATCCCCTATTGAAAATGGCTAGGTAACACGGTGTCGTTTAATTACAATCAATAAAAGAATAAAAAGCCTGTATAACTATACATATATATATCTATGTAAAGTTAACATGGATGGTAATATATCTATACATTATACGTACATTTATTCCACCAGAGGCGCTTGCACATTACTGTCCTAGTACAGCTGTTTTTTTGTGTTATTGTTAATTGGTAAGCCCGAATTTTTTCAATTCAATTCTTTTTTTTTATTTACATATATTGTTTTTTTGTTAGAAATCGAGATATTTTCAGAAAATTCTTTTATAATTATAAAAAATTACTAATACAATTAAAAAAAAAATAAAACAACAACAAATTTTAATGACAGAAAATTGTATATATTTTAAATTTATTCGTGCTTCCCGCCATTTTTTTATTTTATTTTATTATTTCATAATAAAAGAGCATTATGAGTCGTGCACTTTTGGATTTTCCAAATTTTTTTAGCTTTTATTTTCGATACTACATAAATCTACAAACGATTTGGAATATAATACAGTATCTACACTTCGATTTAAACATTATCTGAGACCCAGAATTCTATGTATTGCTTTTTCTCGGCCAGTTTTCAAACTACAAAAAATTAAAGTTCACTACGTTAATAAACATCGTTTGTAGATTATTGTAGCAAAAATTAAATCTAAAAATTCTTAAGTCGGGTTTCAGCGTGACGGAGCTAATATCTTTGAGTCTACTCGATCAATTAATCTGAAATTTCCAGGAAAGTTGATGGCCAACAAGCTCTTTCGATTATCGCCTTAAAGGTTCAAATCGATTCATTAGTTAAAAAGTTATAGACCATTCACACACATACGCAGTAGTTTGCTTCAAATTAGGGGTCTATTTTTATTTTTATGATCACCATTGAAAAATCGAAAGGGAATCTTAAAATATGGTGACAGTTAAAATTTGAGCTCTTAATATTGATATTTAGAGGTGGCTATTGATAAATTTTGATTTTTCATTTAGTAACATGGAAAAAAATACATAACTTCCGAAAAAATCAAGATACAAAAACCCTCTCCTTAAACATTTTGTAGCAAATTTACTGATATACAATAAAGATCTTTTATGATTTTTGTATAAATTCAACCGTTCACAAGATATCCGACGTCAAAGTTTGATACAATTCGAAGAACTTATTTTTGCTCGTTCTGTATTTTATACCATGTCAACTAATGAGAATTTAGAAATTTTCAATACAATTATTTATAGGAAATTGAATGTTCTACAAAAAAAGTCTCTTATCATTTTTTGATAAATCCATCTGTTCAAAAGTTATTGGAGCTTGAAGTCAAGTTAGAGTAAATTTCGAGATCTTTTTACTTTTCCGGTGAAGCTATCCGATTTATCACAAAATGTTATGAAGTCTTTTTTGTTCTCAATTTTATTCTCTACAAATTATTATCAGTTAAGTTTTTTCAAATTCCGCATTGTTTTTTAGTTATTATTATCATTTTAATCTCAAGCTCGTAAAAAAGTGGTTCTGATCGATTTCAAGAGGTCGACATTAACATGGGAATAACTAGAAAACAATGCGAAATTTGAAAATACTTGATTCACAATAATTTGTAGATAATAAAATTATCAACAAAAAGATCCCATTACATTTTGTGATAAATCTGATAGTTTTACCGGCAAAAGAGTAAAAAGATCTCCAATTTTACTTCGAGCTCTAATAACTTTTGAACAGATGGATTTATCAAAAAATTATAAGAGACTTTTTGTAGAGCCTTCAATTTCCTATAGAAAACTGTATTGAAAATTTCTGAATTCTCATTAGTTGACATGTTATAAAATTCAGAACGATCAAAAACAAGTTCTTCGTATTGTATCAAATTTTGACGTCGGATATCTTGTGAATCGTTGAATTTATGCAAAAATCATAAAAGACCTTTGTTGTACATCAGTAAGTTTGCTACAAAATGTTTAAAAAGAGATTTTTTGCATCTTGATTTTTTGGGAAGTTATGTATTTTTTTTCCATGTTACTTAATGAAAAATCGAAAATTATCAATTATCACCTGTAAATATCAATATTAAGAACTCTAATTTTAACTGTCACCATATTTTAAGATTCTCTTTCGATTTTTCAATGTTCATGAAAAAAATAAAAATAGACCCCTAATTTGAAACAGCCTAATACGCACACACACACACACACACACACACACACACACACACACACACCCACACACACACACACACACACACACACACACGGACATCATTCTGAAAATAGTCAAAATTGCTTCCTAGGACCCTAAAATGTCGACATCTGATGAAAACTCGATTTTTAAAAATTGGGATGAAAACAATAACTTCCCGAGATTTTTGAAAATGATCGATTTTTTAAGCTGGAGGTTAAAAATACTTCAGTCGAAAATAATATTTTTTTAAACCAAGACCAAAAATACTTGAATCGAAAATTAAATTATTGTGAGCCAAGAAAAAAATACTGGAATCAAAAATCTGAACACATTAAACCAAGAGAAAAAATACTTGAGATAAATCTGAAATGTTTCTGAACAAATACAAAAGTCTCTCAAGCTGAATAATTTTATTCTTGAATCGAGACAGTTATTTATTTAATAAAGAAATCAGATTCTAAATACAAATTTTTTTATTGTTTTAATCAAAAACAAAATGTGAGCTCGATTCAAGACAAAAGTTGGGAAGAACGTAAATTCCTTAATTCAAGTAATCTTTTTTTTATGTGTAACATAACGAAATTAGTGAAAATACGCGCGCGCTTCCGCACACAGAAAAAAAAATTATTTGGCTCAAAGTAATTTTTCTTGAGTCAAGAAACTTTTGAGGACATAGAATGATAATCGAGATTTTCTTGAGGGAAGTAATAAAATTCCTTGGATTTTTAATCTTAAAGAAAGAAAAAATATTTTTGACTCAATAAATCTACAAAGATTGATTCAACAGTTGAGTTATTTAGTTAAGTAATTTAAATTTTTTGATTTAATAAATATCGTTCCTTACTGTAATATATTTATTACTTTAACCAAAAAATATAAATGTTCAGTACAAGAAAGTTACAATATTGAATAAAGTAATGCAATGTTTTGAATCAATAAACAGTGATAACTTGAACTAAAATACAAATCTCGTACCCGAGTACTGCAAGCTTAAGCCAAGTATTTTTTCTCTTGGATTCACGCAGAGGTTCCCCCACTCTTTTCTCACTGCTCTATCTCTATCTTTGTCGCTCCTACACAAGAAATGGGAATTTTGTCCACGTTGTAAGGTTCAGGAGATGAAATTTAAAAAAAAAAATAATAACTATTATTTCATAAATGTTGTTATAATTATTTTTAAGTTTAGCAAATATTTGGGCACATGTGTATTTTATTTATTATAAATTCTGCTATTTTAGAAATTTCCGAGGGAAACTTCGTCTGTTTTTTTCTAATTTAATTAATTTTATAAAAGCTTAAAAAGGTAAAATTCTTTAGAATTATGAAAAAAAAAAAAAAATAAATCAATAAATATAAGAATTAAAAAACTTTTTTTTTTCTCAAAACTGCCTTAATTGAATGTAAAACTATTACAAAAAGAGAACATCATTTGAATTAAAATTTTAATAATAAATATTTAATAGTTGTTATAATTTAAAATGAAATATTTTTGAATTAAGAAAACTTGATGATTTACAAATGATGGCAATATTTTTTTTATTATAAATATTGAACTCTTTTAAATTTTCAGTAGTCAATGAAAGCATTTTCTTTTAGCTTAGTCTCAAGTATTTTAACATTTTACAATAAAAAAAATTGTTAGCTTACTATGGTACTAATCTTTTTATTGTAAAATGTTAAAATGTATGTATCTCATGAACAGTGAACTTTAGCAATATAAGTGTCATGAGCAATTTTGTAGAGCATAAAATTTCCTAAAAGATTGGTCTTATGCATATTTGTTGTGAGATGAACCATTTCTTCACAATTAACAAAAATAAATGAAAAAAGTGAAAATTTGTCTTTCGGAGCTGATAAAATCGACGTGGATCGAGTTAGACCAAAATCGTCGTATACACTTTTAAAAAGCAACAAATACTCTACAAATAAAAACTGGTTTCAAAACGATAGCTCAAAATCGGGCTAAGTCATAGTAATTTTAAAGAAAAGTTATTCGATTTACATGCTTTTTAAATGGGAAAACTTTGATGCTCGATAGGAAGTACTTAAAATTAAAATTAAGAGCTGAAATTTTCAGGGAATTTTTCTATTGACATAAATAACAAAATTTTCTTGTGTCCGCTAAAAAAAAAAAAATGTTCGTTTTAAATGGAGCACCCTAATATATGGGGCATTCCACGCCAAATCGGACGGTTTCAAAAATTTTAATTTTAGATTTTCTAAATTTTTTGGTCTTTTTTAGTACCCCTCAAAAGAGGCCTCCTGTTAAATTTTGAGATTTTTTTGATTACTGGTTTAAAAAATATCGAATTTTCTAAAAAACCGCTCTTTTTTTGGTTTTTAGCTCGTAACTTTCTTAATAATGGTCGAAATTCAAAATTTTTTTTTTCAAAATTTTCGTTTTTAAATGCCCTTTTCAGAAAAAAATATAAAAAAAATATTCAAATAATTTTTCATCGAGATTTTTTAATTTTAAGTTTTTAATCGTGTTTTCCGAATTTCATGTATCCTTCGATTTTTTTGAAAATTTGCTATTTTGAACTTCTATCCATCCTTCAACTTTTAAGCCCGGTCCGATAATGGGCCTTACATAATTACTATTTTTTATCGATTTTTAAAAGTTGAAAAATTTTTTTTTTTGCTATAAATTATTATCAATACCGATTTTTTAAACTCTGTACTTCTTTTTTACTTATAATAATTTGATTTTGATATATTTTTTCCCCAAAGAGAAATTTAAAAGATATAAAGAAAGGTTTATTTTATTTACGAGTAACTATTAACAAACGTTTTTATTTATTTTCTTGTTTTTTTAAATATTTTACATAAACGACCGTTTTGTAAACTTGAATAATCCTTTGTTAATATGTTTCCGTCGCTTCTGGGAATAATTGAATGAAATTTTTGAGTTCCTGTAATGGTCTTAGCGGTATTGTATCGTAAATCTAATCTTTTTTTTGCCTCAATATAGTCGTTTTCAGGTGAAAATTTGACAATAATATTTGGTAGACTTGTTGGTCTCGAAGCCCAGTTGTACAACTCTTTTACTGTGGTTATTTGGTCGTCAAGTGGCCGTTGGAGACTTGCTCTTGCTGCTTTTCTTTTTACGGTACCTCCAATACCATCACATGGCCCTTTACCATGTGCTGTTGCGAAAAAATGCCACTCAGGATCTAAGTTAAAGTCTTCTTTGTGGTAATAAATATTAACAAAATTCTTAAAGTTCTTAAATTGTTGTGGAGCTCCATCCGAAAAGTAAATAACTTTAGCTGCATGGGGGTCCAATTCTTTTATAAAATCGGTAACAATCTTCAGAAACACATGAACGGCGACAGTGTCATGATTATTGTTATCAGATATGATGACTAAACTTCGGTGAATAAGTTCGCTGTTATGCTTGAAATAGATTACAACAGGAAAAATCGTTGCTTGATTATTGTTCCAATGAAACCCTGGAACTGCATCTTGTATCACAAAAGCATAATTTTCTGCAAAATCACAAATGGCTATGAACTCATGATCTTGCAACGATTGTTTTGTTTGTTTTAAAAAAGTCGATTGTTCTTTAGCAACATAATCATGCGGTAATAAATTTTTTATATGATCAGAGAATATTTCGACGAATTCTGTAGAGTTTTTTGTAACTGTTTCGAGACTGCAACGAGGATTAGATATCCAATATTTATATGAAATATCATCTTGGACATTTTCATCAAATAAGTTATTCAATAGATTTTGAAGGACGTCAATTCCGGGACAATTCTTACATGCTGATAAATAACAATCAGATGATGGATTGGCACATAAGATCATTTTGAAGCAATCACTAAACTGCATTAAGGGATTTGCAAGATGAACAGTTAACGCTGCCAAATTAGAGCCTGTGCAAACATAAAATTATTAAATCGCACAATTTAAAAGTATAATTTTAGTTATACTTACCTAACATCATGAGTTTGACGTTTTGATGGATAGCACATACGCAAACAGTATGGGTACCACAAGATCCGGCAAGAACACAATGCACAGGTCTTAAAGATGCAAAACTAGAAAATCCTATCAGTTCATTTGGATATTGTTCTTTAAAAGTTTGATACAATTCTTTTAAATTACATAAGATAAGTTTTTTCTGTACATGCTCTCTTTGACCTTCATCTCTTTTAACAGAAACAAAATCTTTCTTACCAGGTAAATTTACACTGACATCGTCACTTTGATAAAATTCTATAACCTTGGCTCTAATTTCGTTAGATAAGGGTCGCCCTAAAAGAAACGCAATGTATTTAATGATAGACAGAAAAATTATGATGTGATGGAATGCTTAAATATTTTACCTTTTTTTCTCTCGGGCATCGACAATATCCCTTTATTTTCCCTCAGGTGTTTTGATACTATTGCCATATGCTTTGTAGCACCCATTATATCACAAATCATTTGGATGCTCCAATCGGACGGTAAAAGTGTCAAAATTTGTAATTTTTCAGTTCGAGTAGTTGCTTCATCGTCAAATTTAGTTTTCAGATTTTCGAGAATTTTTTGGTAGTTAAGTGAATTCTCGTAGTGGTTAAATCCATTATCTAGGCTTAATAGTTTCGCGAAAGTAGAACAAATTTCGTTATACTTGCTACTTAAATAAGATGAATTGTTTACTCCATATTGATTCAACGGCGTTATATTCAATAAAAGCAAAGCTTGATTAATTACAGGTAATTGAATATCGATACTCAACTCTGATAAGGTACGAGTGATTTCTTCATCTGACAGTGACTTTAACCCTTAAAAAAAAAAACTGATTAGTATGTTTAAGATTAGTGGTCAAAAACTCCAATAAAAAAAATCAAACCTGAAGAAGAATAATGAGTGGATACTGACAGACAGCTCTCAGTTTTAGTGTTGGAATTACCTGCCACAATATTGTTATCGTCAACAATATCATTTTTGGTAGTAACGCCATTGTTATCTTCGTTGTCTTCGGCATCGTAGTCACTTGCATTCATATCACTGTCACTGCTTAGAGCATTTGATGAAGATTTTACAGAACTTATTTTTTTTCTGCAAGGTGCACATAAGTAATCAAAACGATTCAAATTCCATAAATCTTGAAACCTTTTAGAAGCAAACCGTAATCCCTTCTTTGCAATATGATTTTCCAAGTTTAATGGATTGCAGCAATTAAAAAGTCCTGATTTAGATGCCATATTTAAATATTCTTTATTTAATCCAAATAAACACACAAAACTTTCTATGAATCGACGTTCCAGTACTAGATGAAGTGATCGTAGTTATGATACGAATGAACAAACGATGTATGTCGGTAAAAGGGAATTGCCGGTATAAAGAAAACATCAGTAGTGTCACCAAGTGGGAAAATTATCAACATGTGCAATCCTTTTTAAAATAAACTTAAATTCATAGAGACACGGAGATTTGAATGAGTATAAAAATACTTTTTGAAACAAAAAGCATGTACAATATAATTTTGAAACAGTTTTTGAAAAAAAAAAAAAAAATAAATAACATTTGTTAATAGTTACTCGTAAATAAAATAAACCTTTCTTTATATCTTTTAAATTTCTCTTTGGGGAAAAAATATATCAAAATCAAATTATTATAAGTAAAAAAGAAGTACAGAGTTTAAAAAATCGGTATTGATAATAATTTATAGCAAAAAAAAAATTTTTCAACTTTTAAAAATCGATAAAAAATAGTAATTATGTAAGGCCCATTATCGGACCGGGCTTAAAAGTTGAAGGATGGATAGAAGTTCAAAATAGCAAATTTTCAAAAAAATCGAAGGATACATGAAATTCGGAAAACACGATTAAAAACTTAAAATTAAAAAATCTCGATGAAAAATTATTTGAATATTTTTTTATATTTTTTTCTGAAAAGGGCATTTAAAAACGAAAATTTTGAAAAAAAAAATTTTGAATTTCGACCATTATTAAGAAAGTTACGAGCTAAAAACCAAAAAAAGAGCGGTTTTTTAGAAAATTCGATATTTTTTAAACCAGTAATCAAAAAAATCTCAAAATTTAACAGGAGGCCTCTTTTGAGGGGTACTAAAAAAGACCAAAAAATTTAGAAAATCTAAAATTAAAATTTTTGAAACCGTCCGATTTGGCGTGGAATGCCCCATATATACATGGATAAAAATAAATCTACACTAATAAAATAAGTCGGATAAATTTAAACTAAATAATTTAGAAATAACTTAAATTTTAAATCAAATTAAAGTACATAAAAATAAATAAATAATATACGATTTATACATTTAAAGAATAAATAATGTATATATATATTTAAGGATAAATATGTTTAACACTCTCTAAACATGAATAAGTGAAATAAAAATGAATAAGTGAATATTCACTAATTCTGAGTGCAAACCGAACCACTTATTTCAAAAATACCGTGCTGTAACCTGAGTACCGGGCGGAGTAAAACAATAGAGTAAAGCCCAGAATAAAATAAAAGAAACGCCTGCAGCAAGAAAAAGCGACCAACTTACTCCTGCTGCTATCCTAATACATAAAATCGAGAAAAGACTGTTCAGAGGGCTGTAATACCCGCAAAATTAATAGTAAATTTATCGAAAACATTAAATTCATTAGTAATTTCATTTTTATAAATTTTTATCTATGCATTTTGGAAAATATCTATAATTTTATTATTTATTAATGTAATAAATTAAACTGCCCGACTAGAAAGTGCTGTGGGATCGCCCAGAGTATACATGTGGACCTCATTGGGTTCCAATTGGGCATACCCAATAGGGAAATCCGTATGAGGACCCAATGAAAACCCAAATGGGAAATCCTAATTGAAAAGAAATTAAATCATTGTAAGTTTCATCCTATTGGGGTTCATGTGGGACCTAAGTGGGAAAGCCCAACGTGAAAATAAAAAAAAAATATTTTTATTTTTCCCCATTGGATTTCGTGTAGGATCTAAATGGGAACCCAACTTAAAAAAAAAATTATATAGTCCGTTTATCCCCATTAGGTTTCATGTGGGATCTCAGAGGGAAAACCCGATTTGAAAACAAAACTTCGCGCATGCGTCAATTAGTGATGGTATTTTTGAGCGTACCACGTTTTTTTGTTACACATATCACGCTAGTTAATATTTGTACATTATATATTGCGCGTCTTGAATAATTTTTTGCAACTTATGAAAATTAAAATACAGTATTAAGGTTACAGTATAATAAATGTCATTAAAGTCTAAAATTAATTGAAAATGTTGAATGCTAAGAAATCTAACCTTAGTCGCCAACTTGGGCGTTTAAGAGTCAAAAGATGTCGAGAGTCATTCCCTGATTCAGAAATCTAATTTGGAATAATTCAAACACGGTCCAAAACAATTCAAAGTTGGTAAAATTGACTATATATAGGTATATACTCTAACATGGATTGAATCACTTGAAATTAGATTTCTGAATCAGGGTTTCAACAAACATCAGCATCTGATGACTCAACAGCATCTTCACGTGTATTCGAAGATTTGGAAGAACCATTGGATACTGTAATTAATCATGAACCAGAACTGCAAGATAATAGTGAACCAAATAATAATATTTTCTTAAATGATAGTTTCAGTAGTAGTATATCTAGTAATGATGAATCAGAAGATGAAGTTTCTGATGATGAATCTATCGTGGA
Organism: Microplitis manilae; assembly: GCA_030273425.1. NCBI lineage: Eukaryota > Metazoa > Arthropoda > Insecta > Hymenoptera > Braconidae > Microplitis > Microplitis manilae. The sequence goes on from CP092727.1 coordinate 7,621,904, forward strand.
GTCTGAGGAAAGTGATCAAGATCCTCTAGACAGTGACGATGATGAAGAATTGACCGATGACAACAATCAAGAGGTCTGGAATGACATTGAGGAACTTCGACAATGGGCCTTGGCAGATCCTCCGATTCCGCACTCTACATTAGAGTCACTGTTAAAAATTTTAAGAAGGGAAAAATTCCCTATGCTACCTAAATGCGCTAAAACATTCTTAGGTACTAATAAATTTCAATATAAAATTGAAAAATTAGATGATGGTGACACTGGTGAATTCGGGTACTTTGGACTAGAAAAAAATTTACAACAATGTGTCAACTCTGAATTACACGAAGTTCATCACCTGCAATTACTTATTAATGTTGATGGCATACTGTTATATAAATCTAGTTCTATTCAATTTTGGCCAATATTGTGTAAGGTTTTTAACCAACCAGACATTTATAAACCTTTTGTAGTGGCCGTTTATTGTGGCAAACAGAAACCGATTAATGCAAATAATTATTTAAGAAAATTTGTTGCTGAAGTTAATCATCTTCAGGAAGTTGGTATACAAATAAATGATTTATTATTTCAGATATCAATAAAAGCTTTTATTTGTGACCGACGGGCTAGAGCATTCATAAAAAGTATGAAAGGACACGGAGGTTATCGGGCTTGTGAACGCTGTGAGGTCAAGGGTCAGCGAGTTGAACGTCGAACTATATACCCAATAAATAATAATCAGTGTACACCAAGAACAAACAATTCATTCAGAAACCAAGATAATCCTGAACACCATACAGGAGTTTCACTACTGCTTGAGATTGATCCTGCTGTTGATATGGTCTATGATTTTGTTTTAGACTCAATGCACTTAGTGTATTTAGGTGTATTTAAAAAAATCCTTAATTACTGGCTTAACGGTAATATTAAAATCGTGAAATTAAGTAAAACTTTTAAAACATTGTTATGTGATGTACTACTTCAAATAAAACATTAAGTTCCTGATGATTTTCAACGAACAACACGATCTCTGAATGACGTTGCTAAGTTTAAAGCTACAGAATATCAATTCCTTTTATTATATGCTGGTCCAGTGGCTTTCAAAAAAATATTATCGTCAAATGTTTACAAACATTTTTTACTTTTACATGTTGCAATAAGAATATTGGTCTCTAGAGATTTCGCTGTTCAAAAACGAAGACAAGCTAAATATTGTTTAAAACTATTTGTGGAAACATCAAAAATATTATATGGCAAACAGTGTTTAATATCAAATATGCACAGCCTTATTCATCTTCCTGATGATGTTGAATACATGAGATGTCCGCTTCCTGAAATATCGGCTTATTCGTTTGAAAACGAGCTAGGAAGATTAGGAAAATTAATTCGACACGGAAATAAGCCACTCTCGCAGTTTTGTCGTAGAATGAATGAATTAATGTATAAAAATATTGAAAAAGCTGCCATTCCACCAGTTATTCAAATTCTTAAACAATCACCACAAGATGATTTCAATAATACGCTGATCAAAAGTATTAAATTCAAAAGTGCAATTATAACGTTAAAACATCCAAATAACACCGTTTTATCAACAAATAAAAAAATCATGCAGATTTCAAACATATTTATACCTCGTGGCGAAAATTGTATTTATATAAGCGGTTTGCAACTAAAAAAAGGTGGTCCAATTTATGAATATCCATTTAGTTCTGAATATTTAAATATGTGGATAGTTAACGACAGAAATTGTCCTATAGTTACTTATCCATTAAATGATGTTTAGAAAAAAATGGTGTGCTTTGTAATCACTATAAATAATAAAAGAAAAATGTATGTGATGCCTTTATTATATATGTTATATGAAAAACAATGTTAACTTAAATGTATAAATGTTATTAAAAGTGTTTCCGAAATGTTTTTCAACATATAAAGTGACTAACATGAGTGATAATGACAGTACAAACACTGTACTAATAAAACGCAATATATATTTTTATATTATAATATTGACGCATTTTAATTAATATTAAAAAACTAGACATAAATTATAGAACCATAAACTGTAGATTTCATAAATTATTGATAAATTTTTTAATTATTAAATTTTTCTTATCGTTCCAGTAATTAATTTTTATTTATTTTTTCAAAATAAAATAAATACTAGGAATCTCGTGTCAAGTTACATATACTCAAGTGTAGTACATGTATAGGATACTTTTAGTGGTGTTAGTTAAGTGACTGTGGCGCTATTTTACATATAGACTGAAGACACTATACCATTACATATTATGTGTAGCGCGCGAACAAAAGAAAACATATATTTTTGGGTCGTTATGGCTATCGATAGATGATGATACGAACGTACAAGTCAGAACAGGTTATTTGTAGCTATTGAGTTTTGATTTAATGGTTATTGTGTTTTGGATTGGTGAATATTTGTTAACAATTGTGATTAAAAATGTCTGTTAATCGGTAAGTACTTTAAGTTGAATATTTATTTAATTATAATATAAATGATGGTGACTTCGCGGTAATTTTTTCTTCAGCTAACGAAAGAATTTCAATTAATCTTAAAAGACACATTTTTTTTCGATACTAGTCAAAAATAAACTTCTTACTATTGTCCAATAATATTTAAATATTATTTTTCTGTAATCATATTTTATTTTTATAAAACAATTTCCATTTTAGACACTTCATTAAATATATTGCTAACACTTCGATGTAAATTTATTTAATAACCAAAGTGTACCTTTTGTTCGTTATTTATCAGTAAAATGTGAATAAAAAGTAATTTCTAATTTAAAGTTATAAACACGTGTGCAGTCTTGTTGCTAAAAAAAAATCGATTTTTCACCGATCATGCTTATAGTTAACAATTTCAATAATTATTTTTAGGAAGCAGCCAAAATACTTTTTGGTTCTTTTTTCAAACAGTAAATCTGACAAGGAAGTTGACATTGTCCAAGCTAATTGGCTAATTTACATTGATAAGAATGATACTTGTCGGTGTAAATTTATGCCTGGGCCATATGACCGGACTAAATATCGTTTGCTTCAATCTATGATTAAAAAATGCGAAGATCCATCACCGGACTGGCCTGATTACTCAGTAGAAATTCGAGGAAGAGCAGGTGAGCCATACTATTTCTCAATTTAATTACACAATACTGATGGTTCTTTTGTATCAATTTTATAGAGAATTATAAGGAAGCTGTGGAAAGATTAGCAGTGTTACAAGTTAAGCTGTACGCGTACACGACAGAAAATGATGAATCAGCAAAATTACAAGCTCTTCAAGATAAAAAATTCCTCAAAATAAAAACGACAGCAAACAGTTCTAATGAATTAAAAAATAAGTTGAATTCAGTTAATTTGAAGGTTAATGATTCAAGTAAGATATTTAATTTAATTTATTAAATTTGAACGTTAAACAAATAATAATTTATCAAATTTGTATAACTAGAATCGTTGGGTAAAAAGAAATCACCAAGGACTAAAAAAAAAACAGGAGAGATAGCAGCAATTGATAAAGTCAGCAAATATGCTGAAGATTCGACAAGATTCGGTAAATCATTTACCGATGAAGAAGAAAATTCACGTGTTTCATCGCTTCTTAATCCGTCAGGTGATTCCTCGCTAGCAAAATTCCAATCAAGTGGTTCTAAGAGAGGCATCTTAGCAAGAGACAAGATTAATGAAAAATCAAATTTGAATAACAGTAAAAGTAGCAACAGTAGCTACGAAAATTTGTTTAGCTACGGAGACCTCAGCAATTCTTTAGTTTCTTCATCTTCATCCAGCACTGAAAAGCCATCAAAAACCAAGTTAAATTCAGTTACTTCAAAGTTAAATAACTCAAGTCAGTAATGTTATTTAATTTAGTAAATTTAGACATTAAATAATTAATTATTTATTAAATTTAATTGCTAGAATCGTCGAGCAAAAAAAAAATTACTAAGGATTCAAAAAAAAAATCGGTCTGTCGGTTGACCCTGCGGGCCAGCCCCAAAACTTCCCGCGTATTTCAAGCTCCTTGAGCTCGAAAAACTGTAGAAGATACATTTTCGAGCTCTTCGAGCTCGAAAATACTTTTGTATGCTTTTGTTTTCAAAAAATAACGTTTTTTACAATTTTTTCTACAACGATATCTCTCGAACGAATAAACCGATTGAGACGTTTAAGGTGGCAGTCGACGCGTTTTATTGAGTTCTATAACTGATTAAATTTTGAAATTGATTCATCAAGTCATTTTTGAGAAATTTTCAAAATACTAAAAAAAGATTTTTTTTTTAATTCTTTCGACAACGGTTTCTCCTGAAAGAATTAACCGATTTTGATGTTTGAGGTGGCATTCGACGCGGCTTATAAATCTCCAGAGCCCAGTCCATTTTGGAATTAATCCATCGAGCCCGTAAAAAGTTATCCAAAAAAAACATTTTTGAAAAAAGTTTATTTTTGGAATATCTCCGAACGAGCCCTGCTAATCAAGCTCAATTTTTTTTTCAGCTTCAAGATATTAAAAAACTGCGTCGAACGACACCTTGACGATCAAAATCGGTTGATCCGTTCGAAAGTTATAGATATTTACATACGTACGTACGTACGTACATACATACATACATACACTCGGACATCATCGTGAAATTAGTCAGAATAGCTTTCTAGGACCTCAAAACGTCGACATCTGTTGGAATTCCGATTTTCACAAATCGGACTGAAACCAATAACTTCCCGAATTTTTGAAAATTTGCAATTTTCTTAGCGGGAAGTTAAAAAGGGCATGAAATTACGATTGATAGTAAATATTCTAAAGACCCGTCAACACTTAGTAAATCACCTAACAATGATAATAAAAATACGCGTGATTTGTTGCCTCAGAAATCGTCTAATGGAACTCGTGATTCCTCGTCAATAAAATCTCCATCAAAACAAGTTAAAAGGAAAGGCTTACCACCAAGTAATGATACTATTAAAAAATTAAAGCTTGACAATAATGAAAGGAACAACAGCAACTCTGAAAATTTATTTAAATATGAGGACTTTGATAAATCTCCAGAACGATCTGATTCATCAACAGTTGCGTTAGCAATTAATAATAATCAGCCGATACGTAATAAATCGTTATATATTGATGAAGGTAAATTTATAATATTGAAATTAAAGAAAATCTGATATTAATTGTAATTCTATTGTTTAATTTTACAGATTCATCCGTAAATACTAGTGTAATTCTTAAACACTACATTAGCATTAGCAAACAGATGGGCCAAATAAATAGCCACTTGGTCCAAAATACTGTGGAGTTACAAAAACTTTCCAATGAGATAAAAAGTGCCAAAAAAATTTGGAAAAATAAATGTTCTTGCGATCATTGTGACTACACTGATGTCGATAGCAGTGATAGAAATAGAAATAATGATGAATCTGGAGAGGATGATTCAAAACAATTTGATTTTCCTATAGAAAATAAAATAATCTTTGACGATTTTAATAAACAGCTTGAGACTAATCCAAGCTATCGTAATAAACTGGTAAGTAAATTAGTCTTAATTTAAAAAGTTATCGTAATTATATATAATGATGAGTTTTGTGTAACGTTATGTTTTTCAGATTAAACGCTTGAATCAATTAGTCAATAAAAAAGACACTTTAAATAAAAACATGACTACAGTGATCAAAACTTATATAACACGAGGGCTTGCTATGCTGTATGTTCCATCAAAGTCGTCCAAGACTGATAACAAGCCAGTATTCAAAGACACTCGTTTTTACGATTGCGTTGCAAGTAAGTTCTGAGTATAATTATTGCTAACTTAATAATAGATATATTTTCTAATAACTAATTTTAAATTGTATATTATAGTTGCAATGCGGCAAAAATTAAATTCAAGTTTAGGAAGTGAGCTGAGTGATAAAGAAATCATAGATTCCATGGCTGCGACAATTCGCAACGCTCGCGACTGGGACGGACATCGATTGTTAAGAATCCAACAGCGTCAACAATCTATTGAAGAACAACATCAATCATTTTTTTATTTTTACCAAAAGTTTTAAAATAAGATATAGAATTTTGAGTTCAACTTATTTGCTTAATTACAATAGTTTGTAGTGGTAACTAATAAACAAACCAAAGACGAATAATTATCGTTGCTTTTTTAAATATTTAATTTAGTTCTCATTTCAGGGATTTCCCTATCAAGACCCGAGTCCAGATGCCTCTTGTGGGATCTCCTTGGGATTTCCCTATCAGGGCCCTGGTTGGGATGCCTTAGTAGGATCTCTTAGGGATTTCCCTATTTGGGCATAACTGGGATTGCCCAATACGGGCCCAATAGGTCTTTGCGTTACATCCCTATGTGCGGTCCCTGTAGGGCAACCCAATAAGGACCCAATAGGTCTCACGAAAAAATTTCTAGTCGGGTGCCGATGGCAGTGCTTTTTATTTTATTTAAATAAATAAACTGCTGATATGAGATATCAGATTTATTTAAATAAACAAAGATTCGGAGAAAACTTAGATCATCGATAAAATTTTTAATGAATAAACAATAAACTCTGGGAGAGTCTTTCTGCATCTTTTTCCATGGCCCCTACCATGGTGGCCCATCTAAAATTACATGGCAAAAAAAATTCGCTGCACACAGAAAAAAGAAAACAGGAATAATTGCTGTTCGAACGAGCATTTATTACATTTTCAAATAGTAACGCAGCGCTTCATAAACGAAACTGTTAAAGTTACAGTTCGGCCCTGCACAGTAAGTTTTACATTTTAAGTATGAAATATTACAGTTTGAAAATGTATTAAGTTTACTTTCTCACACTGTAATATTTGTTAAAAATTATCAAAGTATCATTCGATATGCTTCGAAACTTACAGTTTTCCTCATCAAGTTTTACGTTAAAATTTTTAAAACTTGTTTCTCAAAATAACGATATTGCCACTATAAGCTGTAAATTTTACATTTTCTGTTAATAATATTTGCGTTTATTTTTTTCAATAATCAAGTTTGAATAGTGACACGATTCAACATCATCTTTGATAATTAATTTCAATTGAGAAAATAGGTGAGAATAACCTATGGTAACCAAAAATAATAAAAAATGAATTATTACCACACTTTCAAATTTCTTTTTGAATTGACAACAATTAAAATCAATATAAAATAAGAAAACAAAAATAAAATTATTAATAAACAAGCGAATTGCATAAAAAATTTAATTACCCGATGAAAAAAGATTTTATATATCTGTATACAGTTATATATGAATTATATACAATCGGATAGAGATACCCGTGAAAAATGAATCATACATGGCCATGCATGGCCATGTACGACTATATATGTCAGTGATTAATTGAACCATGCATGGCCGTATATGGTTCATACATGGCCATACATGGGCATACGAACTTTTTTAATGTTTTTTCTTTCATTATCTCATAAACAACAAGACCTACGAAAAAAATGTAAATGACAATTTTATAAGAAAACTTAATTTCCTACAAAAAAAGGTCCTTAGCACCAAATCACTCAGATTGATATTTTCTGAGATATTGGTCAACTTCAATAATTAATATCTCAGAAAATATCGATCGTAGTGATTTAGTGCTAAATACCTTTTTTGTAGGAAATTGAATTTCCTATAAAATTGTCATTAATATATTTTCTGTAGGTCTTGTTGTTTATAAGATAATAAGAGAAAAAACAAGAATTCTATGAAAAAATTTAGTTTGGCAGTCCGTACTACCCCACTCATATGAGTTAAGACTTCGCGACAATGGATATTTTTGAAGCGCATTCAATTCTGAGAAAATCTCGACTTTGGGCGAGATGATGTTATAAAATGCCACGGAGATAGAAGTTTAAAAAATAAAAACCCAAGTTTACGTGTATTTTGAATGAGAAATCTTCGCCTGCTCTGGGAAAGTACTTTATATTAATATCAAGGGCTTAAACTCTCAGAGAATTTTTTGGGGGGTATTTCCAACAAAATTTCGGGATGGGAGCAAAAAAAAATAGTCGCTAAAAAAAGCAGTCTAATATATAGTCATCCATGACTATGTATGACCATGCATGCTTCATGTATGGCCATGTATGAACCATATACGGCCATGCATGGACTATATACGGCCGTGCATGGCCATGTATGTTCAATTAATCACTGACATACAAGGCCATGTATGACCATGCATGGTCATACATGGCCTTGTATGATTCATGTATGGCCATGCATAGTCCATGTATGACCATGTATGCTCCATGTATGAACCATATATGGCCAAGCATGGCCATGTATGATTCATTTTTCACGGGTAATACATAATTATATGAAATTTTTAGATAATTATATACAATTATACACGATCGTATATAGATCTATATACACGAAGAGAAGAGAATGGTAAATTCTCCAATGTAACATAGTAATTATTACTATGTAGCATGGTAGCGCAAGTTTTTAGCCGTATTATTTATTTGACATAGTAATTTGTCCGATGTTGCATGGTAACGCTAGCCATGCTAGCATGGGAATCATTACCATGTTACATTGGAATCATTCCTATGCTACATTGTAATTATTACAATTTCGATTAAGCTGCTTCCAATTGAAGGTAGTAAAAGGTTAATATTAAAATAAGGTTTTATAATTAAAAGATTAGGTTATTTAATTAATAATAAATAAATATTTAACTAAAATTTTGAAATAAAATAATAAACATTAACATTAACAAATTTTAACATGGGTTATTTTTAATAGAAAAATATTATACTAATCTAATTATTTATTCAAAGACATCTAATTAATATTTTATTGTAAGTAAAATTATTAATTATGAATTATTAATGCAGAGGAAATTAACAATTATCTAAATTAAGAATATATTTAATCCATTAACAACATTTTAAATCAGCATACAATAGACAATGATACTTTGTCAAATAATACTTGAGTTTAGTATGATTGATAATTTTCATTAAAATAATATTCATTGATATAAGTAGTAATTAAGATTAATATATGTACAGGTTATATTAGACGTATATACTATATAGCAGCGCTTAATATTGAAACTGCTTCCACGCTATTCCGCATGGGACTCAGTACCATGCTAGCATGGCTTTGATTACTATGCTACAAAGTAATATTTACCAGTAGCATGGTTACTATGTAAAATGGTAAATATTACTTTGTAGCATAGTAATCATTCCCATGCTACATAGTAATGACTCCTATTCTTTGAAAAATAGGACTGGTTACTATGCTACATAGTAATAAATACTATGTTACATTGGAGAATATACCATACACTTTTCTCCGTGTAAAAATGCAAAAAACAATAATAAAATTATATACAAATGTATATATTTGTATACAATTATATAGAATCGTATATCATTATATATGATCTATACAAAAACATTATGTGATTAGATAAAAATTATATATAAATAAGATATAATCATGTACGATTGTATACAAATGGATAGGACCATTTTTTCTATCTAATTTGTATATAGTTTTATACAGTTGTATAAAATCTTTTTTCATCGGGTACTTACCAAAAATAATCATTTAACTATTAAATTTGCAATATTGGAAAACTTTGCACTGTACTAGACGATACCACGTAGAATAATAACTTCACATGGGACACCCAAGAAACAGAAGACTCTTATTACTATAACCTCTAATATTGAGGCATGGCTCTTCGCTGAATGCAACGCGCACTCACATATACTATTTCAAAAATATTTACTGAATTTTTATTTTTTTTTTACATTTTAAATAGTAAAAGTTCGTGATTGCTAAGGTATTGGTGATACTTGACAAAGAAATTTTAAAAATTACAGTGTGAGATGTAATAGTTCCATTTTCTACATTAGGGTTCATAATTGAATGCCCATACTGTAAATCTTCTCGAACCACTCAACAAATTTTCTTATTTGATACTTTAATTTTTACACAACGGCTAAACTGTAATTTTTACAGTTTTGGAGAGGATTAAATGATTTTAAAAGAAACAAACTTTCTGTAAGCAAAAGATAATAATTATTTTACATTTTATTGTGTACGACTTACATTTTCAAACTGTAAATATTACTGCTTAATCTGCAACAAATTTTTTACAGGATAAAATATAAAAATTACAGTATACATTTTAACTTTTATAATTTTTAATATAACGGGCTGGTTTTTTCATTTTATTCTGTGACTATTCCATTTTTCTTTTTTCCGTGCACCAGCTAATGAAATCAGTCAGAAAAACTCATCAGTCCGCGATGTAAATCCGTTACCGTCGGGTGTAATCCCGTTCTCGTCGGGTGTAACCCCGTTTATTTTTGTTTGAAGTTTTTTGGTTAAAGTCGGTTTTTACGTTTCGTTACTGCTGGGTGTGACCCCCGTTTTGAGTTTCTTACAAAGTACAGTTTTCGGGTGTGATCCCGTATTTTTATTTGAAGAATATTTACAAGGATTTTTATTTCCATTTCAATACACTTACAAGGATTTTTCATTTTCATTTCAATATCTTTACAAGGATTTTTCATTTTCATTTCAATATATTTACGAGGATTTTTATTTTCATTTCATTTTGGAGAATAACTTACAAGGACTTTAATTTTCATTTCATTTGGGTTTCAATTCAACAATGTTTCAAGGATTTCAATTCAGCATTTCATGCAGGGATATTTCAAGGATTTCAATTCAGCATTCGGAGATTATTTCAAGGATTTCGATTGTGGATTATTTCAATTAACGTTAAAAATAAAAATTATTGTTTTCCCCCTTCGTTAAATGCTAAAAGGGTGCAGTGATTTTTACTTGTGTTGTGAATACACATGGGCATTTAAAACAAATAAATTAAAATATTACTCCCCATACAGGAAAATACGACGGGGCCAGATATGGGCCACGCTTGGTGCAATGCTGTCGATCTCTGGCCCATGCTTGTAAACTCGCTTTGGCCCAGCTTTGGTAAAAGTCTAGGATGATAACAGGGTGCCAGGCTTGGTTGTTACCATTGGCCCAGGCATCATTGCCAAGGCTAGCCCATGCGTGGTCGCCAGATCTGAGCCATGCTTGCTAACCAAGACTGTCCCAAGCTTGTAAGCTTATCTTGGCCCAGGCTAGGTGATCATAACTGTCCCAAGCTTGTAAGCTCATCTTGGCCCAGGCTAGGTAATCAAAACTGGGCCATGTTTGGTTGTCACTATTGGCCCAAGCTTAAATTCTAATTCTGGCCCATGCTTGACTGCCGAGGATTAACCAAGGATTAATAATAATAATAATAATAATAATAATAATAATAATAATAATAATAATAATAATAATAATAATAATAATAATAATAATAATAATAATAATAATAATAATAATAATAATAATAATAATAATAATAATAATAATAATAATTGACGGGAGTCCTATGCAGGACGTCTCGAAAATCAAAACGACTCTCTGCAGCGAGTATGTGCGGAGACTCCGGAAAATCTGGTCATCAGAACTTTCCGGAAAAAACAAAGTCTCTGCAACAAACATGCTTGCTGTCCCGGTACTCCTGTACTCTTTCGGTGTCCTTAAATGGGCCCCAAAAGAGCTCAGAGATCTCGATATCAAAACACGCAAAGTCATGAATATGCATCGGAGCATGCACCCTAAGTCCTCAGTCACCAGATTATACCTTTCCCGGCACATCGGAGGGAGAGGTTTACAGAGCTTGGAGTGTCTGCACGATCGTTTGGTTTTGGGTATAACATACGAGGTTGTCAATTTCACAGCAGATGAAGACGACTTCCTTATGCAAATTGTTCATTGTCATGAAAATAGGCATAAGGGAGCGTTTTTATATAAGGCAGCAATGTACGCGGCAAAATCCCTCGGTCTTGGAAGAGTAAACCCGCTTATTGAACTCCCTAAGGAGGAATTTAAGACGGTCATCAGGAACGCTGAGCAACAAAAACTGCTCAGTACACATATGGACAAGTCCATGCACAGCGTGTTCTTTAAACACGTGCGTGATCATGGCTTGTCCACACAGCTGACGTTTTCCTTCCTTAAGTCAGCTGGCCTGATGTCCGAGACCGAAGGATATATTTTTGCCTGCCAAGATGGTGTTATTAACACTCTCGAATACCGTGCTAAAGTGCTCCAGACGCAGCAACCCGACACTTTGTGTAGGGTTTGTAAACAGCATCCAGAGACGCTTATGCATCTTTTGTCAGCATGTCCTGTGCTGGCAAGAAATGCATACATCCAGCGCCATAATGCTGCTCTGCGAGTACTTTATTACCATCTAAGACACACGCACGGTATCGACAAAACACCAGTGCTGCCTTATCTGCCAGGAGAGATTCCGCAAGTTGTTGAGAATGAGCGTTGCCGTATTTATTGGAACGTGCCATTCGCAACAACGCGGAAAATCGACCATAATAAACCTGATATTGTGCTCTTTGATAAAACCGCTCGTAACATTTATGTTATTGAGTTCTCAGCTCCGGCTGAGTATAACATCACGGTAAAAGAGGAGCACAAACACGAGATATATCAGGATCTCCTGTTTGAAATTGGCAAACTTTACCCAGGCTATCGTGTCAAACTTGTCGTACTTATTGTTGGCGTCCTAGGAGGGATGAAACAGTCTTTTGTGTCTGCATTGGCTAAAATCCCAACTTGTTTATCGCAAGTTGAGTTTTTGGCATCGCGGATGCAAAAGGCTGTGATACTCGGATCTCTCCGTCTCCTAAGGCAACGAAACTTGGCCTGCTGCGCATGCTGATCATCTTGTTGATGAAGCATCGCAGCAGTAACGATTTGGCGCTCAGGTGAGGCCCTCGGTAGAGTCGGACTACCGGGGATAACCCCTGAGCATTTAACTAAAGACAATAAAATAATAATAATAATAATAATAATAATAATAATAATAATAATAATAATAATAATAATAATAATAACAATAATAATAATATTAATAATAATATTAATTAATATATCGAATAAACAGTCATACGGGTATAAATGTATTTATTTTCCATAATCCATATAATTAATGAACATCATATTTATTTTATTCAACATTTATATTCTTATATTATAATTCTAAGATAATATTATCAAATATGAGAAGTTTTTTTTTAATTATTACCTCTTTACAGTTAATGATAAATAACAAAATGTAAAAATATATTCAACTTATTTGCACAAATATATGAATAGTAATTTTTAATTATTTAAATTATTTAAGTTGCAGTGCAATACGTGTCACAAGCTTTTTTGAGATCAATCTTTTACAAAACTAGAATATTTGTTATTTATTTGTTATCATTATTTAGGATTCATTTATATTAAATTTTACTCAACATTTGTATTCTTATATTATAATTCTAAGATAATATTATCAAATATTAGAAGTTTAATTATTACAACTTTCCTTTACACTTAGTGATAAACATAAAAATAATATTTTATATTATATTTATATAATAATATATATATATACATATTTATTAGAAATCATAATTACTCTGTCACTTCATTGTTTTTGTTTTCACGGTGAGCTCGACCGCCTTCTCTGTCTTTGGCACCCGACAGAAACCGACTCACCCAACTGATTATCTCCAGTTTTCCTTGGGAAGCATGATATTTAGCCCGGAGAAATTCTGGAACAATACACACAGTTATAAAATCAAGATTTAATATTAAATCAACCATTAACTCACCTTCCATGATTTTGAAAGACTCTGTGTCTTTAAAACTTTTTTCTCCAAAACCCTTGTTTTTTTTACCGCACCCGCTGTACAGAAGCTGAACATTTTTTTTTATCAGCTTTCCCATTATTTGATTGACATCATTGTCACAATCAGTGGACCCAGCCGTTATCATTTGAAAGACATCAATCTGTAAATAATTAAACAAACAATATTTAAAATGTTTTTAAATAACTTGTTAATTATAAATAATAAGTAATATTTAAACGATCAGTAAATAGTATATTAATAAGTCGTCGGTAATTTTCCAACTTTTTTAACTACCAGAGAATTTTTCTTCTGCTTATCGTGTGTTAAAGATTCTTCTAAAGCTAAGAATTTTTCGAGAGAATCAAATGGCAAAGTGTCGCCCAGGTCTTGCCACGCTTTTTGTTTCGCAGGTGGTTCAGCCGAGTATTGAATGGTTTTCAAAAGTTGTTTGAATTTATCTGTCATGGAGAGCTCAAGACTTTGTCTCATTTTTTTAAATTCTTTCTGGATCTTACCTTCCAGAAAATTCGCTACACCATTGAAATCGACAATGTCTGTAAATTGTACAAAAAGGTTGTCATGATAAAAATATTTCAAGTTTTAAAAATTATAACGATAAGTGTAATAATAATGATAGTAATAATATGATAATAATAATTATTATTTCATGTAATATAAATGCATAATAATAATAATAATTTTATTAAAATATCTACTGATAGCTAATCAATAAAACAATTTCAAATACCTTGTTGATTCGTTGGCAGTGATGTTTTCTTGTCTTTTCCAGAAAATGACTCAGTATTGTTAGTGGTAACATTATTAGTTATATCATCCTCCGCGAATATTTCTTCTATAATATCTTCAATGGGTCGTTCACTCATCAGCGGCATTGGATTAGCTAAAGCCTTAGCGACCCTTGAAGATTTCATCATCACTATCTGATCATCTCGACTTTCTTGTGTCTCATTTTCAGAACTATCCACATTTTTTTTTCTGAAAGACTTTAGTAATCTTCGGTTACCTTGTTCGTAATCTTCTGTAATAACATTAAAAAGAATATAACGCATATTGCAAATAATTAAATATACAAATAACTAAAAAAATGTATAATACAAAAGTTAGCCGACAATTTCAATTTCCTGATTCTTTTTTAAATAATTAAATTTGAAAGGAAAAATATTTTTTTAAAATTGCACTTACAGTTTTTAAAGTTTATTACAAGTGAAGATTTTTTGTTTATTTTTTGGTAATCAATTATTCAATAAAAAAAAATTTTTTTAATTTTGAAATATCGGCTAACCTAATTTTCATAAAAAAAGTCATGGACTAAAAAAAATGAAATTATAACAATGTCATAAATAACAAAAATAATTAAAACTTTAAATATGTATTTGATAAGTATTAAAAAGTTAATTAGAAAGCAACGAACAAGATCGTTTAAAGAAAGTAATTGATGCATCGTTTTACTTACTTGCTTTAGTAATAATCTCGATTGGATATGTATCCCACGTATCATCAGCATCAGCTCGAATCTCAACTAATTCCCTCAACTTGTGTTCTAGGTTTTTTGGTGGCCAAAAGCATAACGTTTTGTCGCAGGTTAGCCAAGAAATTGGAACTAAATCTATTACTTTTTTTCCGTCAAGTATTTCGTTGAATTCGACTACTTTGTAAACTTTTGG
This sequence comes from Microplitis manilae, assembly GCA_030273425.1. Taxonomy (NCBI): domain Eukaryota; kingdom Metazoa; phylum Arthropoda; class Insecta; order Hymenoptera; family Braconidae; genus Microplitis; species Microplitis manilae. The sequence continues at coordinate 7,637,307 of CP092727.1, forward strand.
CGTATCGGACATTTTTATTATTTCACAAAATTTATCGCTTTATAATCCACACACATTAATTGTAGAGAGTTAAATGCACTGTCTGCTCCCGAACTCAAGATGAGACTGACAAACTATAACTGTCTAAACATAAGAAAGTCCAACAAGTTACCGATCGATATTGGCTCCACTGTAAAGTGACACCCCCCTTTCTCACGTACACGAATGTTGCATGAAACGGATCTATAACTAGTAACTCTTTTCATTGTTTTTTTCACGTACGCACTTATACATACATATTTATATCAACGTATGTATGTCTAAACATCTATAGTTATGTTTCTCAGATTTATAGTTCAGTGGAAAAGGCACGAGTATAAAAATAAATAAAAGAAACAGAGAATAAAACTGTTCAACAAAGAAAAGGACCAATTTTTTCTTTGTCTCTTAACTTATAATTTTTAAATAAATTTTAATTAATTATTAAAAAAAAGTAACGATTTAAATTTAAAGAAAACAGAATTATTGTTTATATTCAATAATAAATTATTAACCACAAATAAAGTTATAATATCATAATTTCAAATAATTCACAGCACTTTAGTTTAAAATTTAGAATTTAAATAAAATGTTAGAACACTTTAAAAAGTATTTTTTCTAGCATAATTTTTTTTTAATTTTTGAATATAATGTTTATTTCTGTACACACATTTAAACATGTAGTAGAGACACTGCAATTTTTGACTGATTAACATTAAAAAGAACACATTTACACTTCACGTGAGCAAGTTTTACGACAACTTTTTGTTTTTTCCATGAAACAATTCCCATCATACCTACGTCAATAGACGAAGTAGGAAAATCGAACACTTCTTTGTTACTATTTTCTACCGTACCATAGATATATAAACAGTCTATATTTACTTCAGTTGCCGGATTACTTTGTATATTTAACAAACTGTCAATCACAAATATTTTATTGTTGTGCAATTGAACAACATTATTCGGATGATCACAACGTAGAGTAAAACCACGTAAACTAACTGTTTTAACTTTGAAGTATTGTTTTTTATTATAAGTAACTGATTCAATAAAACTTTCGTAGATGCACTTACACAACGCACTATTTTTTTTAATTTTCATGTTATCAGAATTCTCCAATTCCTCCAACCGATTCGCTATTTGGGTGAGAGGTTTGTACGGCGACTTTACTAAATGTTTAAATAAACCAATATAGTTTTCGCCCCAAAATGCTGATATTTCGCTCAATGGAGCTTTAAAGTAACGAGCATCATCTGGAATATGTATTAAATTATGCATGTTAAGAACTTGAGAATCTTCTCCATATTCCGACGGTAGTAATTCAAAAAAAGTTCTGAGCTGATTTTGAGCATAGTCAACAAATTTAACTGCGTTTAATTCGTCGTTCAAAATTCTATATGCGACAAATAATAATAAAAAATGACGATATTTATTTTCCGAGAGTACATCTTTGAAAGCTAAAGGTCCAATGTATAATAAAAAAAACCGAAACTGAGTGGCTTTCCACTTTGAAACTTGGTCCGTATCATACAATTTTCTTTCAAACTCCTGGGGAATATCTGTTAATATGGAATTCATTATTTTTTTCAAAATGTCAGTCTTAGATTTTTTCAACCGAGCACTATGTTTTTTCACCACAAGTAATTTTTCCAAGATACTTTTTCGTACGCCAAGATACAATAAATGCATCGAATCTAATACCACATCACGCACTGAATCAAACTTTTTCAATTTTAATAACTTACACTTTTCGTCTTTTACATGATGATCTGGCTGTTTTCTATTCTTAAACGACTTCCTTGTTCGTAACTCACAATTCATACCCGGATACACACGCTTGTGATTTTTAGTGACACCTTTGACCGTACATCTTTCACAAGCGTAAAATCCCCCTGGAGTTTTTACACTTTTTATGAAAGCCCTTGCGGGTGAATCAGCAACAATACAAAAAATTTCAAATGAATATTTAACTTCATTAAGAACGAGTCCATTTACAATGTAATCATTACACGGAAAAAAACGGAGCTCAAAATTAGATGATATTTATAATTGTCAAATAAAAATTACTTTCCAAAGAGAAATTTACAATCCAAACCAAAAATTTCTGCTAATAATGGAAAGTTACATTTTTTTTATTGATTCCTACAATCAGTATTGTAAATTTTGCGATTTGTAAAAATTATAATGCAGATTAGTAAAAATTGAATAAAGAATGGTAACAATCTATAATTATTTCACAACGATCATTCTGAAAATAACAATATTCAAAAATCTCTTTGATAATACACTAGTCCCAAAAATTAAAGGATAGAAAAAAAATTCGAAATTTTTGGGTGATTTTCAACATGCTGTAACTCGGTGAAAAATGATCGTAGAGTAAAAACAAAAAAAGCAAATTGTAGCCTCAAGTTTCTAGTTTTCATATCTCGACCTCAAATATTTTTATCATGCTCGGTTCCGGAGTAATCTTAAGAAAACTGACGAAAAAAAAATTTTCAAAATTTTGGCTCGTCTTTCAACAAGTCTATGGGCTTCAATAAATTTTTTTTGATAATTTGACCTCATGACTCTTTTAGAAAATTTTATGCCCTTCAATTTGGCGGGCTCAAAAAGTCTCTACGACAAGTTGGCGCCGAGTTATCATTGATCAAAGCAAAAAAGTCCATTTTGGCTTTGATAATCAATAACTCCGAACGTATTGGTCGTACAGAGAATGGAAGTAGGGTTTTGAAAACTGGAAAACATTCTCTATAAGATAAAATTAGTTGCTTTTGATAAAAAAATTTTTTTTTAAGCGATAATGTTTATTAAAAAATAGGTCTAAATTCGCATATTTAAGGATATTCGGAAATCTTGCTGTAACTTTGGATATAATGAATGAACAAAGGATATCGTCATTTTTTTTTCAACCTCAAAGTGTCCTGAAAAAACCCTGAAAATTTCAAAGCGCTGCGATTTTTCTTTCTTAGTGTCATTATTTAACCCCGCTATTCCGATTTTGTGCCGACTTTCCTTTCTATTTTTTTTTTTTCGATTGAAAATAAAAAAATTTCTAAATTTGGCTTATTTTTTATGACTTTGCGCTGAGGTTTTTTTGGATTGTTTTTAAAAGCTCAGATGTTGAATAAAATTGGACGAATACAACTATAAATTGTATTATCAGGGATTTAATTTATTTTTGGCAGCTCAAAATATTTTATTATCTTATAGTGTTATTAATTTCTCTCTATTTTTTTAGTTTTGTTTTTCCCGCGTGACAGTTGTTTTGAAATCTCAAATATCTAACTAAGGAATTTTTTACTACCTGTTTATATTTTTGATAAAAAAATTTACTATCGATAATGAAGGTAACTTCTTATTTTTTCTTAATCGCATTAAGGTTATGTTTTCTAAATGACGTTAGTTCTTACTTCGCAACTGGTCAACAAGTTTTTTATTTTTCACGTGCATTAAGTATAAATAAGCAAATTTTTAATAAATAACAATTATTTTTAATTAATTTTTTCATTAAAAATAATTGAAATGCCGAAATTTTTCAATCGTTGCTGTAATCCATTGAATCTTGATAATCATAATAAGACGAAATCTTTGCGAAGACTGCCTGAGTATTTGACCATTCATTTCCATTTATCAACTGATGACCGTATATGCAGTTCATGTCATAAGAAATTACTAAAACAGTATGCTGACGATTTAACTAAAGATACTGATAATGAATCAAATGAAAGTTTGGAAGCTGATGAAAATTCTAACGACGGAATAATTCATGTTGACGAATCACCAGATACCGTTGCATCAAGTATACATCTTTAATATTTCATTTGTTTCAGTTTGTAACTTTTTTGTCTTTCTAGCCCCATCATTAAGTGGCCAGGAATTACTTATTCAACAAAGTAGTTCTTCAATGTCTGAGATGAGTCTCAGTATTACTCTTCCGAAAATTAATGAAGCATTAGCATTATTAAATCAATCTCCTGTTTCTGCAAAAAGAAGAATCTTTGAAACGTATTTAGATAATAAAGTTACTCGTGTTGCTCGAAATTTGCGAAAAGCATTAGGAGTAAAAAATTATATGAACACTGAATTTAGTGATGCGAATGCTACTGAAATCATAAACAGTTTAAGAGAAAAGTTTAATGATGATGATACGAGTAGATCCATACGCTTCCAAATATTGACTCTACTACCATCAAGTTGGAGCGTTCATAAGGTCATGGAAGTGATGGGTGCAAGTGAGCATATGGTGCGAGTAGCAAAAAACCTTGTTGCTACAGATGGAATATTTTCAGTACCTAAAAAAAAAACTGGTAAGATATAAAACCAAAAGTCAATAAGGTTTTAAATCATTAACACGTAAATTTTTCGATGTCATCAAATTTTTAGGATGTGAATTATCTTCTGCAGTAGTTTTAACCGTTACAAATTTCTATAACGACGATGAGATGAGTAGTATGATGCCAGGAAAAAAAGATTTTATTTCAGTACGTAACGATAATGGTACTAAAGTTCAGTGTCAAAAACGTCTAGTACTTTGTAATTTAAAAGAGTTATACAAAACTTTCAACTCAAGACATCCGGAAGTCAAAATTGGATTTTCATCTTTTGCATCTCTACGTCCGAAGCATTGTATTTTAGCTGGTGGATGTGGCACTCATACAGTTTGTGTTTGCTCGATTCATCAAAATATTAAATTGATGATCTTAGGTAAGTTAAGAAGTATAGAAATAAATTTGACGCCAATGATTTGAATTATTCTTCTAATATAAATCAGTATTTAGAACATTTGTAATTAATTTAATCGACTTAATATTTTTTTATTCGCATCTGTATCACTTCCTCATATCTTCAACAGGTGGAAACTTTTCGCGTTTAACTGAAGACTCGGATTTATCATTAAAATCTTACAATGATTGTTTGAGTGTTTTTATTATAAAAAAAATAATTATATTTTATTATAAAAAAAATAATGAACTTACTCATCAGAGTATGGCAATAATTTCTGATTGCTTAAACCATGATGCAATTGCTGTTCGTCTCTACTCTGGTATAATTATCGATTTCATTAAATCTTTGTCATCTGGAGTTGGTAAAATTTTCTTCTTCTCGGATGGCGCGCCACAACAATACAAAAATTATAAACATTTTGTTAATTTGTCTCATTATAATGAAGAATTTGGAATAACAGTAGAGTGGAATTTTTTCGCTACGGCACACGGTAAAGGACCATGTGATGGAATAGGTGGTACTTTGAAACGAATGGCCGCACGTGCTAGCCTACAATTGCCACCTCATCTACAAATCTTAACACCATTACAATTATTTGAGTGGACTTTAAAAAACTTACCAAATATTAATGTTAGGTTTTTGAAAACTGAAGAGTATAATTTAATGAAAGAGAAATTAGAGGAACGATTCAAAAGTGCTAAACCGATACCAGCGACACAAAAAATTCATCAAGTTACACCATTATCAAATTCTGTAGTAGAAATTAAGTTTTTTTCTTCGTCAAATGAATCGACACAACATAGTACGGTTAAGAAGTCAAGAAAACAATCGCTCATCCGAGAAAAATAATCAAAATGTTTAGATTTTTAACAATGTAAAACCGATACTTTAATAAAATAATTTAATCCTTGCCCCTAATACACTTTACGGTTATTTTTATTCTATTTTATTTAACATCTAAGCTTTTAAAAACAATCCAAAAAAACCTCAGCGCAAAGTCATAAAAAATAAGCCAAATTTAGAAATTTTTTTATTTTCAATCGAGAAAAAAAATAGAAAGGAAAGTCGGCACAAAATCGGAATAGCGGGGTTAAATAGTGTCTTAGTTGAAGTTTTTTTTGAAACAAAAAAATTGAGAATCGAAGGTTTCGGACTTCGAAAAAATGACAGTTTTATTGAAAAAACTGAAATATTTCATATATCGTGACTTCCGAAAAATTTTTTGTATTTTTTTCTAAAAACTACATTTAAAAACACAAATTAAAAAAAAAAAAAAGTGCCGAAAAGTTAATTTGTAAAAAAGTTATAGCAATTTAAAAAAAAAAAGAGCGGTTTTTTAAAAAAATTCGTAACTTTTTTTGGGTTGGGTAAAAAAATCTGAAAAAATTCAGAAAAATGTCTTTGGTAGGATAGAAAATGATAAAAAAGTTTCAGCGAAATCGAAGGGGATCGGGTCAAAACCTCGGTGATTTGGTATGGAATGCCCCATATTTATATGAGTTTCGCAAAATTTATTCATTTGTATGCCGATTAGTACAATCTGTAAGATTATTAATTTTACTTCATAACATTTTAAAACTATTACTGAAAACATTGTAAAAAGAACTAGAGTATTCTAAAATTTATAATATCAAATAAAATTTTCTTGAGGTATTGTAGTTTTTAAAACATCGGTAATGTGAATCGCCACAGCAAGTAAAAATTACTATTTGAGATTGTAACTTTTAATACGTGAGATATAATTCCGAGTTCACTGTATTTTATTTATATTTGGCATATACTTTGAGAAATTCGAATGGTACTTGTAGCCGAGTGGCTAGCGTGCTTGCATTTGAACTGGATTATTCGCAAGGCATAGGTTCGAATCCCACCGTGGTCAAAAAAAAAAAAAATGGCGGGTTTTAGGATGACAGTTGAGATATATCCATAAATAAGTATACAAAATACATTCCAACAATATATAATATATATATATATATTAGGGTGTTCCAAAAAAAATCGATAATTTTTTTTTTCGAATCTCACACGAAAAATTTGTTGGTCAGCCCTAAAAAAAAATTCAGTCAAAATTTCAACCCTCAATTTTAATTTTAAGAGGTCCATCATCGATCTCAAAGTTTTCCCATTTAAATAACATGGGAAAATTATTTTTTTACATTATTTGTGGCTGCAAACTGTGAAGAATTTTTTTTTTGACATTATTGATCAGTGAACCTTCTTAAGCAATAAATTGTCTATAAGTAAGTCCAAAGAATCAAATCTGTGCCCTCAATATTTTGTCTATTAATGACGTTAGAATATGCGAATTTTACGAAAATTCATTATTTTTACATCTGGAGACTAAACTGTTCGTTGTACATAAAAAAGTTAAATGGTAATTTTGTAGTACATTCGATTTTCTACAAAATTGTCGAAAATAACAAATTTCTCAGTGGGTTTTATAAATTTAAATTTGAATTTATCAAAGAATTAGCGACTAGCTGCTATTTAGAATGAAAAAAAATTTAGTTATTAGATTTTCGTAATCAAAAAATAGAAAAAGTGAATAAATAATCGACTATTAATGATATGACGGACTTTTTACGAGTTTTTTTTTATAAATTTAAAATAGTGCTGAAGAATCTTGATTCAAATTATTTTCAACACATAATAGTTTCAACTGATAATTTAAATACACTAGATTTAACATGCTCGCTTTGCTCGCCTTCATTCTTTCAAAAATCCCGCCACTATCTCAGTCGACCAATCGACAATCGAATAAAATAGTCACAGAAGTGACGTAAAACGATACGACATCCGGTCATCAACTTTTTAGAAAAGGATCTAATTATAGAATTGAGACTTCTGGAGCTCAAATTTATTGAGCTGTTGAAGATAAAATTTTCCGGGTATATACGTAGCGTATTGGATTTTTTACCGAATTTTCAAATAACTGTTGTCTCTATACTCGATACTCTAATTGTGATAAGTAAATAATTAAAATAATGAGACTTCAAGCGCCGGTAACTATTGAACTGTTCATCATACAGGAAATTTGATAAATAAACTTTGGTAGAAAATTAAATGTACTACAACATAACCATTCACCTTTTTTTTATAGTCAATATTTTAATTGTTATAAGTAAATAATTAAAATAATAAGACTTCCAGAGCTCATAACTATTGAACTGTTTTTATACGAAAAAGTTCTTAGTGGCAGTCTTGTAGAGAATTATTTTTACTACAAAATCACGATTTAATTTTTTTTTCTATAGTCAATATTTTGATTGTTATCAGTAAATAATTAAAATAATGAAATTTCTAGAGCTCATAACTATGGAATTGTTCATCACACAAAAAAGTTCGTAGCAACAATTTTGTAGAAAATCGAATGTACTACAATATTACCATTTAACTTTTTTATGTACAACGAACAGTTTAGTCTCCAGATGTAAAAATAATGAATTTTCGTAAAATTCGCATATTCTAACGTCATTAAGAGACAAAATATTGAGGGCACAGATTTGATTCTTTGGACTTACTTATAGACAATTTATTGCTTAAGAAGGTTCACTGATCACTAATGTTAAAAAAAAAATTCTTCACTGTTTGCAGCCATAAATAATGTAAAAAAATAATTTTCCCATGTTATTTAAATGGGAAAACTTTGAGATCGATGATAGACCTCTTAAAATTAAAATTAAGGGTTGAAATTTTGACTGAATTTTTTTTTAGGGCTGACCAACAAATTTTTCGTGTGAGATTCAAAAAAAAAAATTATTGATTTTTTTTGGAACACCCTAATATATATATATATATATATATATATATATATATATATATATATATATATATATATATATATATATATATCGGGACCCGCCATGAATAACTCGATTGATAATAACTCTGGTCAAAACAACTCGGTCATTACAACTCTGGTAAAAACAACTCCGTACAAAAACAACTCCGTACAAAAACAACTCCGTACAAAAACAACTCCGTACAAAAACAACTCAGTACAAAAAGAACTTTAGTGATCATATTGATATGGACTTTGATCGATAATTTATTATTGTTAATCTGTAATTGCCGTGAGTCGATAAGTCAGTTTTATATTGTGTACTTAGTTGCAGGTTTTATGGCGCTGCTATATTATTGTTGAATACGATACATTTCCCATGTGTTCATTATATTTCTGCTTTGTTTATTGCTGTGCTAGTAAAATGCTGTTAAAATTTGTTATTAGTCAAAAAAATAAAAAACATTTACTTTTGAATGGGTTTACTTATTCATTAAATCATGTAAAAGCTGATAAAATGATTTGGAGGTGTTCATCATATTATCGTAATAAATGCTCTGGTCGTTGTCATACATCAAGCCAAGATGAAGATGGTTTGTACATATTTTAATGTTCTTGAAATGCTTAAGGAAATGTAGGTTTTTAATTATAAGTTATTTTCTATTGTAGGTGAGATTTTACATGAGACAGCTCACAACCATCAGCCAGAGTTAGCTGCTGCTGAAGCAAAAGCTGTCATGGCAAAAGTTCGCAATAAAGCTAAGACATCAACGGAATCAACCAGTAAAGTTATTGCGAGTGTATCGCGTGGTCTACCTGATGCTGTTGCTGGACAACTGCCTGCTGTAGCAAGTATTTCTTGAACCATTCGTCGTATACGTCATGAAGTAAAAAATATGCCTCCTATAGCAAGGACTTTGGACGAATTAATAATACCCGATAATTACAAATTAACCTCAAATAATAAATTATTTTTAATGTGTGATTCGCGCACGTTGGATATGAATTGCAACGATAAATTTCTGATTTTTACGACTCGTGAAAATTTAAATATATTAAGTATTTGTGAGAACTGCTTTTCGGATGGGACATTTCGCACTGTTCCCGGAATGTTTTATCAATTATATACCATACATGGATTGGTCAGAGGTCATGTTGTGCCACTCGTATATATTTTGATGACTGGAAAATCATATAAAACATATAAAGCTGTGTTGCGTCAGTTGTGCATTTTGGAGCCACGTTTATCTCCTGATGTGGTTATGTGTGATTTTGAATCAGCATATATAAAAGCTGTTTCAAAGGTATTTCCACGTACTAGTGTTAAAGGATGCTACTTTCATTTTGCTCAGTGCATTTGGAGAAACATTCAGTCATGTGGATTGCAACAAGAATATGGAAGCGATGTCAATTATGAATTAAATCTAAAAATGCTTTATGCAATCGCATTTGTTCCTGATGACGACGTCGTGTTTGCGTATGAAGAGCTATTAAAAACGCCGTTCTATGTACAGCATAAAGATGATATTATTCCTTTACTCGACTACTATGAAGCTACTTGGATTGGCGTTAAGCTTCGTCGTCGTGGTCGTCGTGGGCCATGTTATAATATTGATATTTGGAACCACTATGAAAGTGTATTATCTGATTTACATAAAACTAACAATCACGTTGAGAGCTGGAATAAGAACTTCAATGCTAGCGCTGCTGCTTGTCATCTAAATATATGGGATTTCATAAAATTATTGCGTGATAAGCAGTCTAGAGCTGATGTTAAATTAGAACAAATATATCGAGGTGATGAAAGACATACGAAGAAAGCCAAAGTTGAAAATCGACAGGAAAGATTGAAAATAGCAGTCAGTAACTATGATCGAGCCGATGTTATCAACTATTTGCGCGGTGTTGCTCACAATTTATAATATATATAATATGTATATTTATTGCGTCTATATTTAATATATATATATATATAGCTATACAATATAAAGTAAATAATAACCAAGTAATTATATTCGTATTAAGTCAATTAAATGTAATCACTGAAGTTATTGTGTTATGTGATTCAAAAATATATTATTCTGTACGGTACAAATTTGTTATTCTTTATTAAATAACGCCATCTACATCGCTAATTTTTGCGTGTTGCTTAAACCGAGTTGTAATGATCGGAGTTGTTTTTGTATAAAGTTGTTTTGACACGAGTTGTTTTTGAACCGAGTCGTTTTGACCGGAGTTGTTTTGTCCGGAGTTGTTATTGTTCGAGTCGTTTTGTCTGAGTTATTTTACCCTAGAGCCATATATATCTCGTCGGAAAAAAAAAAATTTATTATTACACTCAAGGAGACAAATTTTACAATCTGGATTAGTAAAAATTCAATAGCTGTCTCAGTGAAAGTTTTATTCTGTAGGACTTATAATAGATTTGTGGAAAATAGGAAGGATGGCTATTCTAGTAATAATATAACACTTTGATTGTATATACGTCTATATGTAGTTGCAGATTTATTATGTCTTGTACACAGAACTTCTAGATGTACGTGTTATCGGTACAGAGCTATAAGTCAATAGTGAGTATGTCACAACGTAAGAGACTACTCTAGAGGCCTAGAAATTACTTTAAACATCTACTAGATGGTGCCTCATGTATGAGCAAAGTAAAATATTCCTGACACTCCCTCCCTTTGCACATACATATTTTTAAATATAATGAATAACATATAATTTCAAAATTACATCTAAAATCGATTAACGATCATGAACACATCTAATATTGAATATTAATAAAAAAAGTAAAATCTTTATCTTAAGTTCCAATTAAGAACATGGTCCTTGAACACCTTTGTTTTTCTCCGCTGCGCACTCTGCTAAGTCTGAATATTAACTTCTGTAAAATATTAATTAATTATATGATTAAACTTATTAGTTTAAATTTTCTATATATCATCTATATTTAACATCTAAAATCAAATAAAATTTTATCATCTAAATATTCATCATTTTATTTCTGAGTTTGATATGTGATGTAGAGGGTAAAGGTTTAGTCATAATATCCGCAATATTTTCTTTAGTGGATATCCATTTGACCTTTATTTTGCCCGCCAAGACACATGATTTAACAAAATCACCATGAGTTTCAGCCATTTGAGGTTCCTTGCCTGTTCTTTCTCTTTCAGCCAAATTTGATTTGATGAGTTCAACGTCATCATCAAAATCTTCCAATTTGTGACTTCCTTCCATTTGAGCACAGTCACATGCTGATTTATTATCACATCTAATAGTGACTGGATACATAGTTTTACCTATTATATCTCTAGTCGCTTTGTCCAAGGAAATTATTTCCTTACAAGATTCGCTCATGGCAAGATATTCTGCTTGACAAGTTGATGTAGCAGGAGAGGACTGTTTGTGGCTTCTCCAAGCTACTGTATCACCGTACATTTGGATAATGTAACCACTTGTCGAAGTCGAATTTTCACGATCTCTAAAGCTAGTGTCAGCCATAGCTTCCATAATTTCGGTTTTACCTCTATAGTACAAACCCAAATCAGTTGTTCCTCTAAGATATCTGAAAATTCTTTTGATTTCAGTCCAATCTCCTTTGGTTGGATTATTCTGTCTTCTAGACAATAAATTTACAGCATATGCTATATCTGGTCTGGTTGCATCAGCAAAATACAACAGACTCCCTATAGCCTCTCTATAAGGTGCATTAGCCGGAACATTGGAATCATCTAATTTTCCTATGTTTTTATTGTTTATATTTATATTTTATATATTGTTCATATTTACTTCTATCACGGTGAATTTTCATTCCAAGAAAATTCTCCGGTTCCCCCAAAATTTTCATTTCGAAAACCTTACTGAAATGATTTATAATTTCATCTAATTTTTCGGGTACATTGCTAGCTGCAATCATATCATCTACGTATAGGATGACGATGGCAATTTTTCCATCTTTTCTCCAAGTAAATAAGCATGGCTCGTTTAGATCATTTTCCAAACCTAGTTTCAGTGCTTCTTCCGTGAACTTTTTGTTCCATCTCTTAGGACTGATCCTCAATCCATAAAGAGATTTTTCAAGCTTCCAGACCATCTTTTCTCTGATTTCATCACTGCAATCATAGCCTTCTGGAATCTCCATAAAAATTGCTTTTTCCAGAGTCCCATACAGAAAGGCAGTTTTTACATCCATTTGTTTTGCGTCTAAATCAAGTTTATTTATGATTGCTAGAGCTAATCTGATTACTGGAAGTCTTGAAACTGGAGCATAAGTTTCTTTTAGCTCATACTCGTTTACGTCTAGAAAACCTCTTACAACCACTCTAGCTTTATAAATGGTTTCTCCAGTCTTGCCAATTTTGGTTTTAAAAACCCATCTAGAGTTCACTACATTAGCATCTACAGGTCTTTTAACTAGATCGTAGACTTTTGTTATCATCTATTGATTTTAATTCTTCTTTAACTGCTTTCATCCAATCAACACAGTCTTCCCGCAGTAAACACTCTTTAAAATTACTGGGATCCTTGTTGATAGAAGAAAGCATAGCATGTATAAAATCTTCTTCATCTACAATCGTGAACTTTTCTATTGTTTTGGCATAAACGAAGTTATCATCTATCTTGGGTTTTGGTTTTCTTTTTGAAATCCTCAACTTCTTAAATTTGGAATTAATTGATCCATTATCATCTAATTTACGCTTTTTAGACTTGTCTGAATTCACTAGTTTATCTTTAGAGTCTATTGTTACAGGAGTATTCGCATCAAAAGATTCAGAATCTATTTTCCCATCAATTGAATTATCATCTACTTCTACGTCATTTTGTTTTTCAATTGTTGGAGAATCTTCAACTTCTAAATCTTTTGTTTTGTAAATATCCTTATAAACTAGTTTTCCATTAAATCTGACATGTCTTGAATTTAAGAATTTTCCAGAGGTCGGCTCCCACAATACATAACCAGTACGTGAGTAACCTACCAGTATGGATCTTATTGCTCTTTCAGAAAATTTATTTTCTGATATTGGAAGTTTGACATAAGCTAAACATACAAACCTTCTAATTTTATTCATATGTGTACTAATCTTTTCATTGAGTTTATTTAATGGTGATACAAAACCATTGGTTTTGTGAGGTGTTCGATTGTACATATTAACAGCTGTTTCAGCTGCCAATATCCACATCGATTCAGGTAGGCCAGAGTCAAACAATAACGCTCTAATTTTCTGTTGTATTGTTTTATTAAATCTCTTAGCTGTACCATTTAACTCTGGAGTATACGGTGGTGCATAATCTGATTCTATTTTTTCTTTATGCATAACATCTACAAAGTCACCTCCCGTAAACTCCCTAGCATTATCAGTTCTGATATAGCACACTTTTTCATTTTTACCTAATAAATTTCTAGTTGTATTAATGAAGCTTTCTAAACAACTAGTAGCTTCATTTTTATTTTTAATAGAATAAATCTTTGCAAATCTAGAAAAATAATCTAAAAACACAATAATGTATTTGTAAGCACCTGGGAACGAATTTATTTTAAATTGTCCCATAGTGTCCACATGGATTGTGTGTAACGGTCTATCCCCTGATTAAAAAAAAGTATTAAAGAGTATTTGACAGGATTCAAAAGAATTAAAATTTTAATACTTTCAAATCCTGATAAATACTGGAAATCCTAAAATTTCAATCTTTTTAATCCTGTCAAATACTTTTTTTTAATCAGGGTCTGCTATTAATCTAGATTCTTTAAAAGGTAATTTTTCCATCTTAGCTAGAATACAGGTTTCACAATCTAAAATATTTTCTTTAAAGTTTACATTGCACAACGACTGCTCAGATTTTTTTAGTTCTTTTAGATAATTCAAGCTTGGATGACCTAGTCTTTTGTGCCATAACATACCTTTATCTATTTTTATTATTTTTAATTGTTGTATATTATTTTCAGCACTTTTAATATTATTAAATTCTTCTAGAGCATCAGCTGAATTAAAATCTAAAATTCTTCTATTTAAGGTTTGTTCATCTAATAAAAAATCTGTGATTTCTGCTTCTATATTACTTCTATTTTTCTCCAAAAGACAATTCTTTTGACTCTCCCTCCCAAGCTCAGTTGATGTTGATTTATGAGAGAAAACGTCTAAATCTCCCTCCATCTTTTGCAAATTTAAATCAACAGATACCGTCTGAGATTGTTCGGAAAATTCATTTGGAGAAATAATTTCAGCAGTACAAGAGTACGTTGTGTAATCTGGCCTATTAACCTCCTCAGCATGTTTTACCTCGAAGGTAACAAGCCAGTTAGGTTTAACATATTTTCCTGTTAAACATGTTTCACCTGTTTCTTTATCGAATATTTCTAATTTTTTATCATCTAAAAATATTCCTAATCCAGCATCTACAAATCGTCTAAGAGACATTAAGTTATTTGCGATATTTTCTGCAGATAATACGTTCGTTAATTTTATTTTGCTAATATTTAATTTTAAGTAAAGGTCACCGACTCCATCTATTACTATGTCAGCTGACTTATTTTTATTTGCACTTTTAATTACCTCGCCTGTGCAATGTTTAAAATTACTCAAAATTAAACTCTTGTTTACTATATGCTCAGTCGCGCCTGAGTCCGCAATAAACTTAATATTATCTACATTATTTATATATTCAAAATTCGTACCTGCTTGTCGTGCTTGTGGTTTCTTTTTATCTCCATCCTTCGGTGGGACTGCTTGCTTTTTGAACGTCTTTGGCTTGGATTTGCCACCAAAACCACCTTTGAGGAACGTATCTCTTCTAAAAGCACCTCTACCTCTACCTCTACCACGACCACGACCACGTCTGTAGTCAGACCTGCCTGAATTTTGACTGTCCTCATTTTTTGGACAAGAATTTGTATTGTGATTAGTGATCACTTTACAAATATAACAGTACCATTCACTAGTTCCTGCTAAAGGACACTGTTTGACGTAGTGACCCGTCTTATTGCATCTATAACAGTTGTCATGGTGTGATTTAAACCGTTTTGCTTGGTTTGCACACACGTCTTACTCTTGAGAAGTTTCTGACTTCTTCTCAGCTTCCAGCTGCAGCAAATGAGACCTCAACTCAACCAGAGTCATTGATCTGCCTTTAAATTCCCGATGTAATAAATCAGCAGTTCGAGCTTCTGGAATTACTTTACTGACAGCTTGGTAAAAGGCTGACCATTTCTCTTCATCTGTCAGAGGTACTGCGTTATCACAGCTCTTATATTCAACGACGGTGTTGTCGAATTTATTCCAGAACTCATCAATACTCTCCTTTGGTTTCAGTCTCATGCCGTACATCTTAGTTCTAACAGAAGTGTGAGTGACGTTCTTTTCGACCCTCTTAGCTTCTTTTAAACTTGTAATTACCATAATAGGGTCTGTTATAGTGAGAACCCTCTTATAGTATTTATCATCTAAATGGCTAGTAATGATTTCTCTTACCGCTTGCTTTCTTTTAGTAATTGTCTGTACATCTAAATTATCAGGACCAATGACCGTTGGGTCAATAACATCTAATAGGTCTTTTGATGATAATTCGGATTTAAGTTTATCCAACCAAATGTTGATGTCACTATCTGAATTAAGAGTATACTTTCTTGGTACCTGATAGTTTTGAGATTTTTTATTTGATTCTAGTGTACTTTTTAAAGCAGTAATCGAAGCATTAAGAGCCCTAGTTACTTCTATGTTCACATCTTGCGGGCTGGATTGACCTTCTATTCCAACACCCGCATGAGTTAAGCTTTCGTCAAAACTTTATTTTCTCAAAACCTTTGTTTTCAAGCTCGATATTTTCGCGCTGTTTACACAGGAACTGTAGTAGTTCTTGTTGTACAGTCTGTTCAGTGGTAGGGGTACTACCACTGCTGCCACTCGATTGAGTTGTTGTGAAAATCGATGGATTTCTTGACAGAGTTGTTGGTGTACTCGTCTTAAAAGCAGCAATTGGCTGAGTCATTGGTGTACTCATCTGACTTGCAGTAATTGTTGACTGCGTTGTAATTGAAGAAGTAGTTGTCGACATTGCTGGGCTTTCAGATACTCCAGGCCCTTTATAAATAAAATAATTTTATTTTTAGTTTGGATTTTATTCTACGATTAATTAAATAAACGTAACTTCTATTCATCTATAAAACTTCTAAAAATCTATAGAACTTCTAAACATCTATAAAACTTCTAAACATCTATAGAACTTCTAAACATCTATAAAACTTCCAAACATCTATAGAACTTCTAAACATCTATAAAACTTTTAAAAATTTTGATCCACTTCTAAAATAAATTTAAAAACAAAATTACCTGTTCTTAAATTTTTGTCTGACGTCTCAGATGGAGTATCCTCAGTCTCTTGATTATCGAGCATTCGTTTATCGTTTTGCTCATTTATTGCTTCTTTGTTCATATCTTCTAGATACCAGTAAACTTCTATTATGAACAATCTGAAACATACCAAACTTATCAGAGACTGATATTTCACCCTTATTCACAACTGCACTGCAAGTTGTAAATAAAAAGTGAAATCAGCTGTAACCCCCGCATGTAACAGCATGGCACACGTGCTCCCTCCCACCTCGTGGCAAACGGCACAGCTCGTTGAAACGTTCGGGGATGGCCGTACGTACACGTGCGACACACAAATCACACACCAGAGTAACAACCGATTAAATTAAAACAAAGCTTAGTGCTGTACTACAGACTTTACCTTGAGACAATTATTAACTTAGTTATTATTTTTATTAATATATTTGCAGTCTTATAAAAAGACTTTGAATAACCAATTTTAATGTCGATATATAGTTTATAAATATTTATTTTGGTAAATATTTATTTCCAGTTTAAACTTCTAAAATTTCCTTCTTATCTTAAAATAATTATAATTTTAAATCATAATTATTATCAATCTTACAAAACCAACTATATCTTAAATGAGTCAGCTACTTCAACTGTATTACTCTATATATTCTTGAGAGTAATATTATTTTTCGTCTAAAATATATACATCGATATCCGATTCTCAGAATCTGAGAGTCGTAAAACGTCTAACTTGTACGCGACAAGCGCGCTTTTGTTCTATGTTATATACAATTGACACAATGTGTATAGCTACATCATATTACTCGAGCCAGGCGGCTTCAACAAGTTCAAACTTAACTTATAATATACACAACAGTCAAAAAAAAATTTTAAATAATTTTTCTCAAGCAACAAAGAAAAATAATTTTTTTTTTAATTTCTTCTAAAATCAAATTCATCTAAATTTATTTTCTTCTAAAATTTCAACTTCTTTTAAATTAAAAATCTTCTACATTTTAATTTCATCTAAATTTATTTCCTTCTCAAATTTCAACCTCTTTTAAATTAAAAATCTTCTAAATTTTAATTTCATCTAAATTTATTTACTTCTAAAATTTAAACTTCTTTTAAATTAAAAATCTTCTAAATTTCAATTTCTTTTTGAATTTAGCATTCGAAATGCACTTCTTAGGATAAAAAATCAAAAACTTACCAGTTTATTTGATTTTCTTCAAATTTTTAAAAAGCGTAAGCCCTTTAAAAAAAAACTCTTTATTAGGGTGGCCCAAAAAAACGGACTATTTTTTTTTTTCGATCTCGTATAAAAATTTGTTGGTTTACGATGTTTTAAGAAGCCTCTCCAAAAATCAGCTCAATAAAAAATTTTTAAGAGGTCGCTCACGAATTTTGAAAATTTCAAAAATGATTGAAATTCGGATTTTTTTTTCAAAATTTTTTTTTTCTCGTGGCAGGATTAGTTTATATTCGTAAAATCATGACTACGCTGAAAATTTTACCCAAAAATTTAAATATTTAAACCTCGCTCAAGAATTTTGAATGTTTCCGAGTGCTGTCGTTTGAACGTTTTCGAGCGACCCTTGAATATTGATAATAAAGCTTCTCGATTTTTTCACCATTAATTTGCATCACAATGAATGAAAATATAACCCGAGAAATGAAAATAATAAGTTATTTATACACTTTTTTATTTTTTAATTCAATTTTCAGGTTTTTTCGCTAATTTAAAACTTACTAAATTTTATTGTTTAAGACTGTCCTGTATATTTTTGGTTATGCAAAAGTTATATTTTAGTGGAATGACGATAATTGAGTTATAAAAAAATACAAAAACTAATTAAAAGTATTAATCACATATTATCAGTTAATATTCAAAATTCTTGAGCACCGTTTAAATATTTAAATTTTGGGCTGAAATTTTCAGGATTGTCATAATTTTACAAATGTAAACTTATGCTGCCACGAGAAAGAAAAAATTTAGAAGTAAAAAATCCGAATTTTAATCATTTTTGATATTTTCAAAATTCGTGAGCGACCTTTTAAAAATTTTTTATCGAGCTGGTTTTTGGAGAGGCTTCTTCAAACATCTTAAACCAACAAATTTTCATGCGAGATCGAAAAAAAAAAAATAGTCGGTTTTTTTGGGCCACCCTACTCTTTATGCACAATTCGTTGCACTACACAAAGCCAATCCTTTTTCTAATCCCTTTCAAGATAAGAAAACACGTCCTATGCGTGATGGGTCCTTAACCTGTAGGACTTTTATAATAGATTTGCGGAAAGTAGGAAGGATGGCTATTCTAGTAATAATATAACACTTTGATTGTATATACGTCTATATGTAGTTGCAGCTTTATTATGTCTTGTACACAGAACTTCTAGATGTACGTGTTATCGGTACAGAGCTATAGTCAAGAGTGAGTATGTCACAACGTAAAAGACTACTCTAGAGGCCTAGAAATTACTTTAAACATCTACTAGATGGTGCCTCATGTATGAGCAAAGTTAACTATTTCTGACATATTCTAAAATAGATTTTTTACTAAATCAAATAGTAAATTTTATTGAATGCTTGTGTTTTGTACTCTAAAACTCATAGTAATTTTACTTATAATTTAGTAATTTATAGGATTAAGTGATTATAATTTCTACTTATTTAAAGAAAAATTTCGATATTATTGGACCGTTTCTAGTTTGCTTCGGCGACATAGTAATTTTTATTTGAAAAATAAAAAATATTATCAGATTTTTTTTTCCGTGTAGCTTCTTCAACAAGTTCACGCAAGTACTCATTTGCTGAATGAGGCTTAGAGTCACCACAGTACAACGCAATCGTTGCTGGCTTGCTGTCGTAATCACGATGATCAACTTTTAAAACAATAGACCATACTTGAATTGATGAATTATTAAAGAGCGACACTCCGTCAATATGTATCTGAACTGATATATGTTTTTCTATATAAATATCAGGAGATATAATTTTCTGGAGGGCTTTTTTTATCCCAGTATATATGTATGTTCCAAATGTTTCCCGGTTGCTCGTTAATGTTTTCATAGGTCGACAATGCTTGGTTCCGAGTAGTTGATGAGCAGTTTTGGGTAAATCATCATGACCTTCTTCTCGCAATACAGTTAACAGTTGAGTAACTACATTTAATTTTAAACTATTTATATTATCTAAGGTCCAACACCGAAGTTTTTCACTGAGTGTCTTTTTAGTTGTAGATTCTTCAATATTTTGCTGTAGTAAATTAGATATGTTGTCATCTAGCTCATCTTCAAAACTATGCTCAATACAAACATTGCTGATCCTATTATCACTGGTTTCATCCAAATCTTGTTCAATAACACTATTAAATTCATTTTTTACTTCTAAACGTAATTGTTCTGGAGCAGTAGTGTTTTCACTTTCACATGTGTTAATAGTTAGGTTAGGTTTACATGATTCACTAGGCTCACTTTTATCAAGTGAAACTTTTTCATTTTGGTGTAACGCACGTCACTTTTTTACACGGGAATATGAGCTAGACATTTTTATACTCGCCGTTTAAAAAAAAAATTTAAAAAAACTTTAAATTTTTCCAAAAATTTTTATTGCAATGGTTGAGTATGAGTTGTCTCCAGTGCAGTCGCGTCGTAAATAAAAAAGTTCCCCTTCTCTAGGCGAAATCGGTAAAATAGCAAGGCTCTCTCCGCTTCTTTGTAAATTCTCGGAAGAAAAGATAAAAAGAATGTTATATTATTATGTATAATTTAATTTATATATTTTTTTCATTTATTTAAGGTAGTTAAATAATAAAGGAATTTTTAGCGATCACAATTTTATATTATACAATAAAATTAATGAATATAAAATTTTAAATTTTAAAATATGAAAAAAAAAATATTCAAACTATGTAGCAAACGATTATCTATCACAACATTTATTATTGCTTGTTCTTAATTGAGTTTTTAAATAAAAATCGCAGTTACGAAATATTAAATTACTCCTTTCATTTTTTTACTCAATAATTAGCATAAAAAAAAATTTTTTGAAATTGTGAATTGGTAGAAAATGAAAAAAATGTCTAGTACATTTTCTTTTTTGTTACATAAAATTACTTAAAATTTTTTTTTCCTGGCAAATCTAATCAACACAAATTACCTGGATGTAAGAAAATATTATAAAACGACTTTTCATAAAAAATGGGTTATTCAGTCTAAGCCCGTGTTAGGTTTACCACTCAACGGCCAAGGCTAGGTCATTCAGTCTTGGTCCATGTTAGGGTTACCATTCAGCGGCCATGGTTAGGTTACGCGAACTTGGCCCAAGTTAGGGTGACTCTCGGCTTGGCTAAGGCTAGGTTATCTAGTCTTGGCCCATGTTAGGGTTACCATCCAACGGCCGAGGTTGGGTTACACAAACTTGGCCCAAGTTAGGGAAACTCTCGGCTTGGCCAAGGCTAGGTTATCTAGTGTTGGCCCATGTTAGGGTTACCATCCATCGGCCGAGGTTAGGTTACGCAAACTTGGCCCAAGTTAGGGTGACTCTCGGCTTAGCCAAGGCTAGGTTATCTAGTGTTGGCCCATGTTAGGGTTACCATCCAACGGCCGAGGTTAGGTTACGCAAACTTGGCCCAAGTTAGGGTGACTCTAGGATTGGCCAAAGCTAGGTTATTCAGTCTTGGCCCAAGTCTGGGTAATCATTGGAATGGCCAAGACTAATTACCCAGTTATGGCCCAGGTATGGGACAGTATAGGTTTGCCAAGACGGGCTTTCCAATAATGTCCCAGGCATGGCCCCGTCGTTTAACTCCGGGGCTTCCTGTATGGGTCGAGAGAAATTTATAAAAAAATTTGGTGAATTAAAACGAGTTTGTGAAATTTAATTTAAGATTTTATTTTCTAGTTACCTGAAGTAAAAGGTAATGATTTGTTTACGAACGTGTGTTCTCTTTCGGTTTTTTTGTTCGATTACAACCGACAATTAGAAAACAATTTATTCAATAAATGTCAATATATTTGCTATCGAAATTTTAATATTTCAATGAAAATAATTTTTCGATTATTTTCATTCAATGAAATATATTTTCTAATAGTTTATTTCATGAAAAATATTAATTTAAAACACATTACAAAACTTTACGTTATGAATCTAAATAATTTAAATTTTATAAATTATTTCAAATACCCTTAGAGGAAACGGTGATTGGTCCAAGCTTGGTAAACGACTGGCGCAACTCTACATAACTTTGGGACAAGAGTTAAATTGAAGCTTGGCCCAAGCCAGTCTAAGTCTCGAAATGATAACCTCCTCCCAAGCTTGGCTGCCAGACTTGTGCCACGACTAAATTTTAGTACTGGCCCAATATCGAGAGCCAGTATTATGCCAAGACAGTTGCTAAATAAGCACCTATAATTATTAAAAATAAATTAAAAAAAAAAAAAAAAAAATATTAGTAAACATGTGCGTGATGGTAACATATGGAAAGAAATTTGTACACAGAGAAATCAGATAGATCGATGAAACTAATTTTTTTTGCATTTGCTGGGTCTCGAACCTGGACCTTCAAGGCTGGTAGGCAAGCGTCTTATCCACTCGGCTGCTACGCTATTCACAGAAGCCAGAGGTTGTTAGGTACTATTTGTTATTTTGACTGGTAAACCAAGGCTTGTCCCTTAAGTCTAGGGTTGCAAATACCGCATTAAATTTATAATTGCATTAGTGCTTGAATTAAAAATTTTTTCATATTCCATAATCTAAAAACGACGAATTAAAAATAATTTTTTAATTTTTAATCTCAAATTTTTTAATTAAAAATAATTCTTCGATTTTTAATCCAATATTTTTGAATTGAAAATTATTTTTCGATTTTTAATCCGATATCTATGAATCAAAAATAATTATTTAATTTTTAATCCAATATTTTTGAATTAAAAATTATTTTTCGATTTTTAATCCAATATCTTTTAATCAAAAATAATTATTCAATTTTCAATCCAATATCTTTAAATTAAAAATAATTATTTAATTTTCAATCCAATATCTTTGAATTAAAAATAATTATTTAATTTTTAATCCAATATCTTTGAATTGAAAATTAAATTTCAAATTTTAAATTCGTAAAGTAGCGTTAAATATAATTGCTCAGTTTGTAATTTGACTTTAAAAAAAAAAAATAAAAAATTTTAATTAGGAAAACCAGATTAAATAATAACTTTCTAATCTTTGATTCTATACATTCGAATTAAAAATTGGATTAAATATTTTAATCTGCTACAAGGGTTAAAAAATCCCGTACTTTTGAATAAAAAATTAAATTAAAATCTTTTATTTATACACCAGAATAAAAAAATTTTTCTAATTTCTAATTTCTAATTTTAGATTTCACGTGTTGGAATTGATAAGTAATTTTTTAATTTTTAATCCGTGTTTAAATTCAAATTAATTTTTGCTTAAATTAAAATTAATTTTTGAATTTTCAATCCCACGTGTTTGAATTAAAATTAATTTTTGAATTTTTAATCCGACGTATCAAATTAAAAATGAATTTTTCGATTTTTAATCCCACGTGCCGAATTAAATGTATTTTTTAAATTTTAAATTCCGTGTTTCCGAATTAAAATTATTTTTTTAATATTTAATCAAAGGTTTTTGAAGTAAAATTAATTTTTCAACTCTCAATTTCAAATTGTTGAATTGAAAATTAATTTCATAATTTTATTCGGTACAATTTCAATTATGGATTAAAAATTTAATTTTTAATTGCGATTATTTTCATTAAAGAATTCGCAACCCTGCTTGAGTAATGACTGAATCTTGTCTCAAGACTGGAAAACCAAGGTTTGTCAATTAAATGTTTGTTGAATCTTGGCCTAAGACTGGTAAACCAAGGCTTGTCACTTGAGTAATGGCTGAATCTTGTCCCAAGACTGGCAAACCAAGGTTTGTCAATTAAATGTTTGTTGAGTCTTGGCCCAAGACTGGCAAACCAAGGTTTGTCAATTAAATGTTTGTTGAATCTTGGCCCAAGACTGGCAAACCAAGGTTTGTCACTTGAGTATTGGCTAAACTTTGTCCCAAGACTGGCGAACCGAGGCTCGTCACTTAATCGTTGGTCGGATCTCGGACCAGCCTTGGGAGGCCGAGCCTTGGCAGTCCAGTATTGCGCCAAGACCGGCCCCGTTGTCAATATTTTTTTTCCTACAAGGGTAATGATAATTAATTTAAAATATTATTACGAAAATATTATATTGTGAATTTAAATAAGAATTTCATTAATTTCAATATAAATAATTTAATTTAAAATATTTTACTAAGAATCTAAATAATTTAATTCAAATTTTACTAAAATATTATTACAAAAATATTATATTATGAAGTAAAATAAGAATTTTGCTATCTTTCAATAATTAATTTAAAGTATTATTACAAAAATATTATAGTGTGAATTTGAATAAGAATTTTACTATTTGTCAATATTAATAATTAATTTAAAATATTATTACAAAAATATTATAGTGCGAATTTAAATAAGAACTTTACTATTTTTCAATATTAATAATTTAATTTAATAATATTATATTGTGAACTTAAATAATAATTTTACTGTTTTTCTATATTAATTCAAATATTAGTAATTATTATGTTATGAATTCAGAATATGACAATTTTACTATGTTATTTAAAAATATATAACGAAATATTATGTTGTGAATTTAAATAATAATTTTACTGTTTTCCTATATTAATTCAAATATTAATAATTAATTGAAAATGATGAATTTAAAATACGACAATTTTACTATTTAATTTAAATTACGAAATATTTTTCAATGCTAAAAATTAATTTAAAATATACTATAAAATATTATATTAGGAACTTAAGTAATAATTTTACTATTTTTCAATTCAAATATTACTCTAAATGATTGATATTATTTTATAAAACTAAAAACGATGAATTATGAATCAATATTATTTAAATAATTACCTAAATAAATAATTTTAAATTGTGAATTAAAAATAAATTTATATCAGAATAACTGTAATGTCAATTTAAGGAATTGGAATACGAATTTAAATAATTTTAATTTTTTTAATTTAAATAACTTTAATTTTGTTAATTTTTACAAAATATCCAATAATCAATATGTATTTAAATAAAATTTAAAAATACTAAATAAAATTTATTATTGTAAAATTTCCCATCCATGTTTCCCCGTGAATCCCCCGAAATAAGTCATTCCAAGAAATCTATAGATTTCTAAAAATCACAAAGATAAACACAATAAATTACTTAAAATTTTCACGGGGCCATAACATTACTATCTTGAGAATTTAATTTTTATTACGTTCGATAATTTTTATTATTTAAATATGGAAAAAAATATAAAATGCATTAGTATAGTTGAATATATATTTAGCAAATTTTACTATCCCGTTCAGTAAATTTTCTGCATTAGAATGAAAATAAATCAAATTAATTTTTTCTTAGTTTTTTAACTTTTCATTATTATTTTTATTACACTAGTCCCAAAAATTAAGGGATAGAAAAAAAATTCGAAATTTTTGGGTGATTTTCAACATGCTGTAACTCGGTGAAAAATGATCGTAGAGTAAAAATAAAAAAAGCAAATTGTAGCCTCAAGTTTCTAGTTTTCATATGTGGATCTTAAATATTTTTATCATGCTCGGTTCCGTAGTAATCTTAAGAAAACTGACGAAAAAAAAATTTTCAAAATTTTTGCTCGTCTTTCAACAAGTCTATGGGCTTCAATAAATTCTTTTTGATAATCTGACCTTATGACTCTTTTAGGAAATTTTATGCCCTTTAATTTAGCAGCCTCAAAAAGTCTCTACGACTAGTTGGCGCCGAGTTATCATTGATCAAAGCAAAAAAGTCCATTTTGGCTTTGATAATCAATAACTCCGGACGTACTGGTCGTACAGAAAATGGAAGTAGGATTTTAAAAACTGGAAAACATTCTCTATAAGACAAAATTAGTCGCTTTTGATAAAAAAATTTTTTTTGAAGCGATAATGTTTATTAAAAAACAGGTAAAAATTCGCATATTTAAGGATATTCGGAAATCTTGCTATAACTTTGGATATAATGGATGAACAAAGGATATCGTCGTTTTTTTTTCAACCTCAAAGTGTCCTGAAAAAACCCTGAAAATTTCAAAGCGCTGCGATTTTTCTTTCTTAGTGTCCCGAAGCTTTAAATTTATCGATTTTGCCAAAAATCTCCATAATTGGTAGTTACTTGGTTTTTGGTCGTTTTTTCGATTTCAAAATCTTTTTTTCACCAGTAATCTTGATTTCTTTGATCAAAAATATTGATTATCGAAAAAAATTAAAAGAAAAAAAATTTTGAAGAAAAATTTTTTTTTTTTCAAAATTTTTTTTTTCAAAAATTTTTTTTTTTCAAAATTTTTTTTTTCGTTGTATTCGCAATGATTTATCATTGTCAAAAAAAATTCCTCAATTTTTTTTTACTGTCGGTATGTGAGTAAGAAGCGTAAAGTCGACCTTGCAATCTCCACGTGGTACGCTTTGGGAAACGCTAATGCGGGCGGTCAAAAAAAATTGAGGAATTTTTTTTGACAATGATAAATCATTGCGAATACAACGAAAAAAAAAATTTTGAAAAAAAAAATTTTTGAAAAAAAAAATTTTGAAAAAAAAAAAATTTTTCTTCAAAATTTTTTTTTTTTTAATTTTTTTCGAATATCCTTAAATATGCGAATTTTTACCTGTTTTTTAATAAACATTATCGCTTCAAAAAAAATTTTTTTATCAAAAGCGACTAATTTTGTCTTATAGAGAATGTTTTCCAGTTTTTAACATCCTACTTCCATTTTCTGTACGACCAGTACGTCCGGAGTTATTGATTATCAAAGCCAAAATGGACTTTTTTGCTTTGATCAATGATAACTCGGCGCCAACTAGTCGTAGAGACTTTTTGAGGCTGCTAAATTAAAGGGCATAAAATTTCCTAAAAGAGTCATAAGGTCAGATTATCAAAAAGAATTTATTGAAGCCCATAGACTTGTTGAAAGACGAGCAAAAATTTTGAAAATTTTTTTTTCGTCAGTTTTCTTAAGATTACTACGGAACCGAGCATGATAAAAATATTTAAGATCCACATATGAAAACTAGAAACTTGAGGCTACAATTTGCTTTTTTTATTTTTACTCTACGATCATTTTTCACCGAGTTACAGCATGTTGAAAATCACCCAAAAATTTTGAATTTTTTTTCTATCCCTTAATTTTTGGGACTAGTGTATTATTACACTTAGAGAACATTTTATTTGAACGAAATAAGATTTGCTTCAGGCAAATAAATTCCACATTTGAATGGACTCAACCGATACTTATTTCAGACAACATATGGTTCATGTTCCCTGGCGGATCCGTTTCCACCGTGGGTTTCAGTGTTAACTTAGTGTAATTCAAATTACACTGAAAATTCACCGGAATTTCACGTGTATCACACGGTGGGTTTGTGAAAATTTCACTTTCAGCTTACACTTGTTTCACACTAATCTACTGACACTCGTTTTACACTCTATTCCCGATGAAAAAAGTTTTTGTCTAATTATATATGATTATATATGTTCATATATATAATCATATATGATTATATATAATCATATATGAAGTTATATATAATCATGCATGATTATATATGGGGTCATATATAATTATATATAATTATATATGACCCCATGCATAACTAGATCTGATCATACCTGGCTGTTATTAGCCCATATATAAGTCTATATATGATCAGATCTAATTATATATAAGTCTATATATAATTAGATCTGATCAGATCTGATTATATATGAGTCTATATATAATTAGATATGTTCATACTTGGCTGGTATAACTCCATATATAACCATATATAAGTCTATATATGATCAGATCTAATTATATATGACTCTATATATAATTAGACATGATAATACTTGGCTGTCAACTCCATTTACTACCATATATAAGTCTATATATGATCAGATCTAATTATATATAAGTCTATACATAATTAGATCTGATTAGACATGACTGATACAAATCCATATATAATTAGATCTGATCAGACATGGCTAATATAAATTCATGTATGGTCGTGCATAAGTTTATATATGATTGGATCTGATCAGACATGACTGATATCAAGTTATATGTAGTTATATATATATATATATATATATATATATATATATATATATTACATAATATGACAATTTTTTAATATAAATGTTATTAAATTTTTATTTTGTCAACTATCAAATAAACTTAAATCCCCAATACTTAAAAAATGTTCAAAGGTTTCGGCAGCAATTTAAAAGTATTAATCGATATCGATTTATATACGAATATTTATAAGTTTATAGATAAATAGATTTGATTATATGTATCTAATGAATTCTATTGTCATTTATGTACAAAATCAAATTCATTATTAGGTGCATTATTTACGTATGATGTATTGACTTGATTATTTGAGTCAAGTAATGCCATAAACTTTCCTTTATTGTAAGTTCATAACAGACTAGAGGATCAGACTACAATCCAGCGATCACCAAAGTTAAGTAGCATCGGCGTAGGTTATTGATTGGATGGGTGACCTCGTAGTAAAGTGGTGGTCAACGAATAGTAATTTTTTTTTTTTTTTTTTATTTAAATTTAATCAATATTTATATTGATGAAAACAATAAATTCTAATTAAATTACTTAATTAATAATTTAAAGGTATTCGAAATGAGATTCTAAAAATGACTATATTCATTCATGCATGATCATGTATAAACAGATCTGATTATATATAATTAGACCTGGCCAATTTTTGGATCCAATCATATATAGATGATTATGCATAATTATATATGATTAGACAAAAACTTTTTTCATCGGGTTACCATTGAATTTCCACTGTATATCCTGGTAGTTCAAGCGCCACCGTACAAATTCGCTAAAAACTCGGCGTATCAACGGAGTTTCGACGGTGTTTTCCGGTGAAAAGCGGTGTTTTGTCTGCCATGATGACACGAGGATTCAACTGTGTTTTCTCAGAGTTTTTACGACGTTTTGTCTGCGTTTTCTAGCGTATTTTTGATATTTTTAAATTTTGGTGTAATTAGTTTGTATAATAATTATTTTCACGTTAAAGGAGAACTTGCACTGAAGAAGAAAACGGTATAATATGATGTAATTTAAGCATAAAATTGAAATTCCCACACCAATTCTTAAAATCAATCAGGAATCTATTTTTTTAAGAGCTTGACATTGAAATGAAAATAACTTGTTAACAATGCGGACTTTCGAACAATTTTATTTGTAATAATTTGTAAGAAATAAAACTATCTACAAAAAAGTTCTTATGATATTTTTTGATAAGGCTGATACTTTCGCTGAAAAAGTGAAAAAATCTCAAAATTTACTATAAACGACTTGAAGCTTAAATAACTTTTGAACAGTAGGATTCATCAAAAAATGATAAGAGTTTTTTTTTGTAGAGCGCTCAATTTCCTACAAAAACATTTATAGTGCATAAAAATCCGTCGATTAGTTTGTGAGCTAGAAAATTAAAAAAAAAAAAAAAATTTTTTTCCGTGAAATTTAAATGGAAAATAGAAAAATGGATTGAGGCAAACCTTAATATCATTATTAAGAGCTTGGACTGGTACCAAAATTTTCATTTTTAGTTATACTTTTAATTTTTGGATACCATTAAAGAAAAAAAATTTGTTTTTTTTTTTTAAACACCCTAGTATATATGTAGGAGAGGGAAGTCACCGGTGCTATAAGCAGCAGCAGAAGTAGTTCGATTCTCGCCACGAGATCACGCCCACAGGTTGTAGTGTCCCTGGCAAGAAACTTATTTCAGAAGTGTTAAATTCCAAACTTGAGACTATTCTGGCCCGGGTACTCCTCCGTTATTTGACAGAGTGATAAGTACCTTTTTTGATGGTAATATAGTACATCCTATATTACATAATGACAAAAATATTCATTATCAATGTTTCCATGAATAATTATTCTTAGAAATTAAACTTGGGCTTTAATGTAACTTGGACTTACAAAAAAAAGTTATTTTAATAAGAAGTATAGAGTCTCTACTATATGAACAATAATTTACAATTCATTTAATACGTTGTACAGGATGTAATTTAAGCGTACAGTTTAAATTTCCACTAATTCAGCCGTGGTGTAAAATAAGTGTAGTTTTAGAGTAATCTTTCTTTTATCGAAGCTCCAGTGGGAATAGCGGGTAAAAATTGTGTAGTACGATGTAATTTAAGCGTGAAATTTAAATTTCCACTGAATCGGCCGTGGTGTAAAATAAGTGTAGTTTTAGTGTACTCCTTCTTCTATTGAAACTCCGGTGGGAATAGCAGGTAAAAATCGTGTAACCCGGAGGAGTGCAGTGTAATTTAAGTGTATGTTGTGTGGAATTTTTTCACATTTACACGGTGGGATTTCAGGGAATTCAGTGGAATCGGATCCGCCAGGGTTGGATTCTCTGAAAAAAAATAAATCCCATTTACAAAACTTTTACTTTTATATTTTAGATATTTTGTTCTTAGAAATATTTATTTTAGAAAGATAGTATATTTTATTTTATTAGTTTGAAATGTGAACAACACATTTAAGGCACATTTGTGCAGCTAGTATAAAAAAGCCTGTATAGGCTTGATTTTATGAGGTTAGGTACTTGAGTTGTACAAAGGACTTCCTATTTTACGATGTAGTCCAGTAAAATAGACCTTTGAATGCGAATTTTGAGAAAGTAGTTGAATTTTTGATATAAGTTACTTTTAAGTGTCTACAATAAAGTGGTAAAAAAATTTTTTCAACCACCCTCCGGGTTGGGGTGAAGAAATTCAAAAAAAGAGTTTTTTCAAAATTTTGAGAAAACCGTAAGAGCTAGAAAAAAAAGTTCTGAATAAAAGTTGTGGAACTTTTAATTTTACATAAAAATGGTTCTTTAGCTTTTTTGGCTATTATCATAATTAACAGAGTTAGGGTGGCTGAAAGCTAGGGGATGATCGTTACAACTTTAAAAACTATAACTCGCTGAAAAATAAAGATAATTAAAAAAATTTTTTTAACTTCCCGCTTAGAAAATCGATGATTTTCAAAAATTTCGGGAA
Source organism: Microplitis manilae (assembly GCA_030273425.1). Lineage (NCBI taxonomy): Eukaryota > Metazoa > Arthropoda > Insecta > Hymenoptera > Braconidae > Microplitis > Microplitis manilae. The sequence continues at coordinate 7,668,323 of CP092727.1, forward strand.
GTTATTGTTTTCACCCCGATTTTCAAAAATCGAGTTTTCATCAGATGTCGACGTTTTGAGGTCCTAGGAAGCTATTCTGACTATTTTTAGAATGATGTCCGAGTGTCTGTATGTATGTGTGTGTGTGTGTGTGTGTGTGTGTGTGTGTGTGTGTGTGTGTGTGTGTGTATGTATGTATGTAAACTCTTTATAACTTTTTAACTAATAAACCGATTTGGATGGTTAAGGCGGCAATCGAAAGAGTTTTTCGGCCATCAACTTTTCTGAAAATTTCAGATCATTTGACCAAGTAGACTCGAAGATATTGGCCAATTACGAAAAAAAAAAATTTTTTTTTTTTAGTTTTTTATTGATTTCTCGAAAACGACTTATACGATCGACTTCAAAATCTAATCAGCTCTAGAACTTAATAAAACGCGTCGATTGCCACCTCAAACATCTAAATCGAATAATTCGTTCGAGAGTTATCGTTGGAGGAAGAAATGGTAAAAAACAGTTTTTTGGGAATATCTTTGAAACAACTCAACCAAACAATCCAAAAATCTAATCAGCTTTAGAATTTATTAAAACGCGTCGATTGCTACCTTAAACATCAAAATCGGATAATTCGTTTGAGAGTTATCGCGGGAGAAAGAAATGCTAAAAACTGTTTTTTTCGAAAATAATGGCATGCAAAAGTATTTTCGAGCTCGAAGAGCTCGAAAATGTATTTACAACGATGTTTTTGAGCTCCTTGAGCTCGAAAACAGCGGGAAGTTTTGGGGCTGGCCCGCAGGGTCAACCGATGCCCAGATTTTTTTTCTTTTTATTCATAAAATTATAAACTTTAATCTCAGAGATAAATTTTTTTTTTAAATTTTTTATATCAAAATTATGTATAACAGAGATAAATTTTATTTTTAATTTTTCAAAAGTTATATATAACTTTGATATAGAAAATTAAAAAAAAAAATTTATCTCTGAGATCGAAGTTTATAATTTTATGAATAAAACAAAAAAAATGGTTTTAATTATCTTCATTTTTCAGCGAATTATGATTTTTTAAAGTTGTAACGATCATCCCCTAGCTTCCAGCTACCCTAACTCTGTTAATTATAATAATAGCCAAAAAAGTCAAAGGACCATGTTTATGTAAAATTTAAAGTTCTACAACTGTTATTCAGAACTTTTTTTTTTAGCTCTAATCGTTTTCTCAAAATTTTGAAAAAATCCTTCTTTTGAATTTTTTTCAACCCTACCTGGGGGGTAGTTGAAAAAATTTCTCTATCACTGTATTGTAGGCACTTAAAAGTAACTTATATAAAGAATTCAACTACTTATCTTAAAATTCGCATTTGAAGGTTTATTTTACTGGACTAATTGCAATTAAGAGCTCAAACTTGGCAGGAATTTTTGTTTTAGCATAAAGAACAACATTTTACTTGATGAGCAACAAAAAAAATACTTTCGCCGGAAACGAAGCACCCTAATATGTATAAATGTAAATGTGTATGTATATATATTAGGGTGGGTCAAAAACATCGAATAATTTATTTTTGACTTTATACTCTGAAAAATAGGTTCGTAGACACCTAAAAAGAATTTTCTCCAAGGATGAGCTCTTAATTATAACGGGAAGGTCCTCCGCTTTGCGGGTTTCTATTTTTTCCGAACCATCAGATAAAAAAATTTATATCTCGCTTCCTACTACTTGGAAAAATATTTCGTGATATAGACTTTGTAAGAAATTGAATGCTCTACAAAAAAGGTCTCTTATGATTTTTACAAAAACCCAACCGATTAAATGATATTCATAGTTGAAGTTTGGCTATTTTAAGGAAAATATTCGTTTTTATTATGAATTTTATAAGTCGATGAAAAAAAATTATTTCGAATAGCGAAACTCATGATTTTGTAGGAAATTTACTGCTCTACAAAAATAGTCTCTTATGATTTTTCGATTAAATGAAGCCGTTACGAGATATCCATCGTCAAATTAACAAATATCAATATTTCCAGTTTTTGATCAATAATTCGATAAATTTCAATTTAAATTATTAGTTTCAGGAAAATTTACATAAATTTGAGTTTCGATGGATAAAGAAATGTTATAAACAATTTTTTTAATATTGTTTTCAGTCTTGAGCTTGTTTGATTGTATTAAAACAAGAAATTAGAGTATTTTTTCGACATATAGCCAATGATTAGTTCAATTTAAAGTGAATGACACATTCCTTTGTCAAATTTAATATGAAAAGTATTGAATCGAGTGAAAAACAACCAGTATTTAACTTTTTTTATTGAATTATCAATTGCAATATAATTGTCAATATTTGTAACATAACAGTACGCTATTCCTATAAATAATTTCCCTTATTACAATTTGGGTATGTTTTTTGATGTTCTTTGACAACTTGCAATAAGTACTGGAATTGTTCTTCGTTTTTTATCATAATCATTGGCTATATGTCGAAAAAAATGCTCTAATTTCTTGTTTTAATACAATCAAACAAGCTCAAGACTGAAAACAATATTAAAAAAATTGTTTATAACATTTCTTTATCTATCGAAACTCAAATTTATGTAAATTTTCCTGAAACTAATAATTGAAATTGAAATTTATCGAATTATCGATCAAAAACTGGAAATATTGATATTTGTTAATGTTTGACGATGGACATCTCGTAACGGCTTCACTTAATCGAAAAATCATACGAGACCATTTTTGTAGAGCAGTAAATTTCCTACAAAATTATAAGTTCCGCAATTCGAAATAATTTTTTTTCATCGACTCATAAAATTCATAATAAAAACGAATATTTTCCTTAAAATAGCCAAACTTCAACTATGAATATCTTTTAATCGGTTGGGTTTTTGTAAAAATCATAAGAGACCTTTTTTGTAGAGCATTCAATTTCTTACAAAGTCTATATCACTGAATATTTTTCCAAGTAGTAGGAAGCGAGATATAAATTTTTTTATCTGATGGTTCGAAAAAAATAGAAACCCGCAAAACGGAGGACCTTCCCGTTATAATCAAGAGCTCATACTTGGAGAACATTCTTTTTAGGTGTCTACGAACCTATTTTTCAGAGTATAAAGTCAAAAATAAATTATTCGATTTTTTTGACCCACCCTAATATATATAATATATATGTATCTATGTATGTATATATATTATTTTAACAATTTATAAGAATCAAATGAATGAAATAAATTGAAGTTATAAATTAAATAGATAAAATAAAACTTTTAATTATTGAAAGGAAATATAAAACCAACTCAAAATTCATATGAAATAAAATATCAAGTTAAATAAAAAAACTGAATGAAATAATTCGAATAATTTTGGTTTTTATGAAAATAAAAATATTTATTATTACCGTTCGAATAATTTCTTAGTGGAGGGACCAGCTGTGGAAGATGAAAAGAGGGGTACGGTATCTGAAGCAGTTACAATACGAAAAGTGACAGGAGAAGGGATATTACAGCAAAGAAACAGTGATTTTTGGATGGGAACGAGGAGACTTAGATGGAAGTGGAAGAGCGTGGGAGTAGTATTTCCCCCAACCGTAAGAAATTATGAAACTGCCCTCTTTGAGGCCTGCACGAGAGACCCAAAACGTCGTCAGTTGTGTTTTGAATCCCGATATTGTAAGACTATACCGTCGTTCTACTCTTTATCGAAGTTGGAATAGGCTGGTAGCCACCTAATAAATATACTAAAATAAGTGTTTCGATTGGAGTAGGCTGGTAGCCACCTCATAACTCTACTAAAATGAGATTTAATTACATTTGGTGGATAGTCACCTAATAATTTTACTAAAATAATAGATCAGATTAGAGTGGGCTGGTAGCCGCAACTAATAGACTAACAGAGTAAAATTGGAAGGACGGACAAAAAACAAAAAGCTCATGATCGATTCACTATCAGTAGAACAACACCACAAGATCATAATCAGTTCATAAGAAGTAAGTTGGCAAAAAGTTATTTTTTGATAATTTGATTTTCTATACTGAGAGACATTTTTATTACATAGTAATAAAATTTATTTGTATTTAGTAAAACACGTATTACGGTCATGCGCAAATAAAAAGTTTACTAAATACGAATAAAAATTTTATTAAAATCCCGTTTCAAATTTTATTAATATTTAATACGTGTTTATTAGTCTTTAATACGCGTTTATTAGTATCGACTACGTGTTTATTTATATACTTAATGAATTAATATTGTGAATGATTAATAAATGAATGTGTGAAATCTAAAAATTCGTTGTATTCCATGTATGAATTGAAAATGAAAAATTTTTTTACAGATAAATTTATTTATTAGCAGTAAATAATATCAAAATATTAAAAGTTATCCTTAGATTTGAAGAAAAAATATTAACTAGATTAGAATTTTAAATTTTAAACTTCGGGCGATTTTTTAGACGTGGATATTTTTTTTAAAACACATAAATTATAAAATAATTTTAATTTTTTAATAAATACTTTATTCTTTGTAAATTTATAAATTAATTTCAGTATAGTTCGTCAAACAACAACATTTTGAATTTTTGAAGTTAGGTTAAGTTCATGAAAAAATAATAAACACACAAATCATATCTATAAATTTGACACTTTCATACCAATTAAAGATGGCCGCCATAAAACAAAGCTTGCGGTGATTTTAGTAAGCGCATATTTGTATCTAATGAAATTTCATTGAATACTAATAAAATTTTATTAGATGCTAATAAAATTTTATTTTTGATAAAATTTTCATTTATCTCTCTGCAATCGAATTTATTATTATAAAATAAAATTCATACTTATATGGAAATAAAATTTATTAATATGTAGTAATGTTTTAGAAAAAATTCTAATACGTGTTTTTATTACTGGGGAATAAATTTGTCTCTCAGTGTATGTAGTACACAGTAAAAAAGGATTTCATGGCTTAAGAACAATTTTTCATTATAAAGCGGAGACAAAAAATTTCTTGCGCCAAAAATTTTTTCTCGCCTCAAAGAGTTATTTCTTGGCTCAAGAAAATTTTTTCTCGCCTCAAGAAAACTTTCCTTTTCAAGTCATAGCGCGAAAAATTTCCTCGGACAAGTAAAAATTTCGTGCGCCAAGAAATCCTTTTTTCCTGTATATGGTATCAGAATATTTTTTGGAATTCGAGAAGTGATTCAATTAGAGTATTACTCATATCTAACTGAGTTGATGAAAATTTCACAGTAGCTTAGTTTTCGAAAGATATATTCTTGGATAAATGATTGATGTTCGCATTTGAAATTCAATGAGTTACAGATATTAGTAAGTAAAATTATGAATATGATAATCGGTGACAAAATTTTAGATAAGATAACTAATTTTGGGACAAAGGGGAGGGAAAGTAAAAAAATTAAGCTGTTTACTAAATTCAAAATACATATCAAATATTACAAACTGTCCGTAAAGAAGTTATTGTATAAAATTTCCCACAATATGTATTGAAATAATCGATTTACGCGTGATTCACGATTTTATGACTTTTTTAGTAAAATATTAGTTTACCTGCCCGCAAATAAGTAAGTCAATTTATGAAAAATGCAAAATTAAAGTAAGTCTATTTCTTTTGAAAAAAAAAAAAAAAACCTGACTAAATTTTTGAAATCAAAATAATTATTAAATACTTAAGCGGCACATAAAAATAATGGTAAATTTTTGTTTATTTGATCATAAATTAATATATATTGAATTCCTGTTCAATCAAATTTCATAACTAGTTCAAAATTTCTCCTGTTTCTCTTAGGTATAATTTCTGTATAGTAGTAACAGAAAAATATTAATAAATAATACGGATGAACTTGGCGAGTCAGTATCAGCTCAAATAAGACAAATGAATATCGCACTGATTTTCCACAGTCGTTTGTATCATTTTTAAATTTTTATTTTATTTTTTTTTTTTATGTTGTATAAAAATTACATCTACGAAGCATGAAAAAAATTTTTAACCTCATGAAATTTTATTTTACAAAAAATCGACAAATATCAATTGCTGACTTGAATTAAACAAAAGTTTATCAACATTTTCGTGTACTGTTGAGATACTGGATAGTTTTTTTTATTTTAACAGTGATTACTATGATACACACATACTTGGCACATTGTTTTATCGATAAAATCTAAATTCATGGAGTATCTAAATTCGTAGACATGTTGTTCTTTGCCAATATTATACCGATACAAATCGCAGAGCTGTGAAGTTTGAAAAAATATCAGGCTATATACATTGCATGAATAGAACACTATGAACAACAGTTCAAAGCAAATTTCTAAATATACATTGAATTCAAGCGAAATTTTAAAGATTTTATTAAGATAGATATAGTAAGCAAAAATAAGATTTTTGTGATTAAAACTACAATAGAAACTAAACATAATGTGAAATATTCTAAAAATATAAAAACTACGTGCGTAAATTATAATTTATCAGAGCCCGTGAAAAACGTGATTAAGATTTAGATAAATCTCTGAATTAGAACAAAAATATAGATCTGTTTTTTTTTTTCTTACCTAATGAAAGAATAAAATTAAATCCAACTGCTAACTGAAATGCATATCATTTCATTAAACTCTTATCGAAAAGCTATTTTGACATTTTTATGAAAATTACGCATTGAGAGTTTATTTACAGTTATTAGTATATTTAGTAACCCGTGAAAAAAAAAATTGTATATAATTATGCACAGAAAATCGCCCAATGTAATTACATAAAATAATACATGATGGTTTATTACATATAATCATATTAATTATAACCATGTCCGGCTTCGCTTGAATTTGAGGTATTGTAAAAATGGATATTTTCATACTAGAAAATAACATAATTTTCAACAAAGATTTGGTCAGCTTTTGAGCGATTTAAGTACGTATTTTAATCCCAAGTCTTTCTCAAGGTCAGAGTGGCAGCTGACGCGTACACCCTATGTAGACTTAAGTAATTTTCAAATAGACAATAGTAATGATTTTGAAATACATTTTAGATGTCCAAACTCATAAAATTTAATAATAATTTTATTCATGCCTAGACAGAAATTATTAACACTGTCCAGATAAATGGATAAAATAGTTCAATACTTTTCAGCACTAGAATATAATTTACAAATAAAATAATTGAACTTTAGTTAAAAAATTAAATACAACTCATAATAAAATAACTAAACTTTAGCTAGAAAATGAAATATAATTGAAAAATAATGTAAAGAGAATTCAGTTAAATAAATTGGACCTAACTAATAAATAAATCATTAGAAATAGAATAACTAAACTTTAGTTAGAAAATTAAATATAATTGATGAATAATATAAATAGAATTCAGTTAAATAAATTGGGCCTAGTTTAGTCGCAGACTATCTATAATGTTAAAACTATTTTATTGTGAGGTCTAACCCTCTGTATTGTCCTTAGTAAAACACATGATTTTTTCTTCTCAACTAAGACCGTAATATTTGGTTGTACTGTACATAGTAAAATAGGGAGTCCTTTACACAACTCAAGTACCTAAGGTCATAAAATCAAGCCTATGCAGGTTTTTTTATACTAGCTGCACCAATGTGTCTTAAATGTGTTTTTCACATTTCAAACTAATAAAATAAAATATACTATTTTTCTAAAATAAATATTTCTAAGAACAAAATATCTAAAATATAAAAGTAAAAGTTTTGTAAATGGGATTTATTTTTTCTCAGAGAATCCAACATGAACCATATGTTGTCTCAAATAAGTATTGGTTGGGTCCATTCAAATGTGGAATTTATTTGCCTGAACCAAATCTTATTTGGCTCAAACAAAATGTTTTCTCAGCGTAATAATAATCAAAATAATAATGAAAAGTTAGAGAACTAAGGAAAAATTAATTCGATTTATTTCCATTCTAATGCAGAAAATTTACTGAGCGGGATAGTAAAATTTACTAAATATATATTGAACTATACTAATGCATTTTAGATTTTTTTCCATACTTAAATAATAAAAATTACTGAACATAAATAAAAATTAAATTCTCAAGATAGTAAAAGTTATACAATTTTAATAGCGTTTTAAAATAACAACCCGGAAAATAAATGATTTTATAAAATTTTACAAAAATAAAAAAAAATTGCGGATGTTTGAAGAAAAGTTTTAAAAAGCACCCCTGTTTTTCACTATTCTCTGCTAATGAAGGAATGTTATAATTTTTTTTTTTTTTTTTTTGGTAAAATATGGTGTAGTTTCATACAAAACATCTCAACGAACAAAATAAGCCTAAAAACATTGAAATCAGTTGAGTAGTTTCGGAGATAAACTGTCCGCCATTTGAAAAAAAAGTAGTTTCGTGAAAAACGCGTTCAAAGTTCTGCATGCAATCATAGAGTGAAGAAGCGCGCGCGCACTTTCACTAATTTCTTTATGTTAGGATTCAAATTAAAAGAAAAAAAATTGTTTCGAGGTGGTTTTTTGAAATTTATAAGGTGGTCAACAGGGTGGGTCAAAAAAATTGACTACTTTCTTTTCTTTGGCATCCCAAAATAACCTCTGAAGATATGAGCCTCTATCCCACACGAAAAAATTTATAACCTAAAATATAATCGGATATAATTATTATAATTTAAAATATATTGTCGGAATATATCCACAAAATTATATCCACAAATTATAAGCAACTTTATAATACATTATAATCCAAAATATATTTTTAAGGTTACATTCGCTGATATATTCGCTAATTATAACCGGAATTATAATAAATTATATCCCAAAATATATCTTTTGAGTTACATCCTTAGATATATCCGAAATTATAACAAGTATTATAATAGATTACATCCCAAAATATATTTCTAGGGTTATATTCTCTGATATATCCGCAAATTATAACCAGAATTATAATAAACTATATCCCAAAATATATCCTTTGAGTTATATCCTTAAATATATACGAAATTATAACCGAAATTATAATAAACTATATCCTAAAATATATTTCTAGAGGTATATTCTCAGATATATCCGCAAATTATAACTAAAATTATAATAAACTATATCCGAAAATATATCTTTTGAGTTATATCCTTAAATATATACGAAATTATAACCGAAATTATAATAAACTATATCCTAAAATATATTTCTAGAGGTATATTCTCAGATGTATTCGCAAATTATAACCAAAATTATAATAAACTATATCCAAAAATATATCTTTTGAGTTATATCCTTAGATATATCCGAAATTATAACGAGAATTAGAATAGATTATACCCCAAAATGTATCTTCAGAGTTACATCCTTAGATATATCCGCAAATTACAACCGAAATTATAATAAACTATATCCCAAAATATATTTCTAGAGTTATATTCTCAGATATATTTGCAAATTATAACCGGAATTATAATAAACTATATCCCAAAATATATCTTTTGAGTTATATCCTTAGATATATCCGAAATTCTAACGAGAACTATAATAAATTATACCCCAAAATGTATCTTCAGAGTTACATCCTTAGATATATCCGCAAATTACAACCGAAATTATAATAAACTAAATTCTAAAAATATCTTTTAAGCTATATCCTTAGATACATCCAAAGTTATAACCAAAATTATGATAAATTACACCCTAAAATATATCTTTGAAGTTCTCGGAAAGAAAAAATCATATATGATAATATATAATCATATGTAATTATATAATTTTGTATAATTATACATGATTATATCTCATTATTTTAAACTTTTTATTTTTAATTATATATAAATATTAGGGTGATTCATTTTAGACCAACATTTTTTTTTTTCAAGTCCCACTCAAAAATCTTGTAGCATATGAAAAATAAAAAATTCTCACCAAATTTGAGCTCTTAATTTCAATTTGTAGAGGTCTCTCAACGAACTTTTAGTTTTTCCATTTAAATAACATGGGAAAACTTTTTTTTTTCATTTTTTACTTCCGCATCTCACCTAAAAATTTTTTTTTCGGAATATCGTTCCGACATTTTTATAGTAGACTAAATGCTCTACAAAAAAGTTCATTGAGTCGAGTTTGTAAGTTCAATATCTCCATCATAATTCGCGTTGCAAATTGTGATTTTCGTGGAAATTCGATTTAAATGCACTTAGAAACGAAACTATTGGTGATAGACGAAAACTTCAAATGGCAATTTTGTAGGTCATTCAATGCTCTTAAATAATGCATTAATGACTATCTCTGCACCACCAATAGCTTAGCCTCAAGACGCTCTTAAAGTTCTATTTTTTCGAAAATATACTTTCAATAAATGTCGAAACGAAACTATTGATGATAAACAAAAAATTTACATCGCAATTTTGTAGATCATTTAATGCTCTGAAATAATGCCTTCGTGGATATCTTTGTACCACCAATAGTTTAACAGCTAAACGCTCTTAGATTTCAATTTGTTCTTAAAATTCACTTTCAATGTATTTATTACGGTGAGTTCTTTTATGACAACTTGTTTTTTTCAACAGTCTAACAGTATCTATACTTGGAAGAAGGTAAAAAAAGATGTCTGTTAAAATTAGAGCTCTAAATATTAATATCGACAATTGTCTCATCCCTATTTTCTATTTCTCATTTAAAGAACATGGGAAAAAGAAAATATTAAGTTTGGATTTTTATATCTTGGTGATGGCGTACTGTACAAATAAGCCCAGGATACATTTTTGAAGGGAATTGAACGCTCTTCAAAAGAAGTCCCTAATCATTATTTGATAAATCCATCTCTTCAAAAGTTATTGGAGATTGAAATTAGATTTATGGTAAATTTTAAGATCTTTTTACTTTTCCAGTGAAACCATCGGACATATCATAGAGTATCAAAGAATCTTTTTCATCGACAATTTTATTTCTCATAGATTATCTCAGAGAAAGTTTTTTCTAATTCCGCATAATTTTCTGTTTATTTCCATTTTAATATCAAGCTCTTGAAATCGATCACAACACTATTTTTTTGAAGAACAAATTTAAATCTAAGAGCGTTAAGCTGTTAAACTATTGGTGGTACAAAGATATCCACGAGGGCATTATTTCAGAGCATTAAATGATCTATAAAATTGTGATGTAAATTTTTTGTTTATCATCAATGGTTTTGTTTCGACATTCATTGAAAGTATATTTTCGAAAAAATAGAACTTTAAGAGCGTCTTGAGGCTAAACTATTGGTGGTGCAGAGATAGTCATTAATGCATTATTTAAGAGCATTAAATGACCTACAAAATTGCCATTTGAAGTTTTTGTCTATCACCAATAGTTTCGTTTCTAAGTGCATTTAAATCGAATTTCCACGAAAATCACAATTTGCAACGCGAATTATGATGGAGATATTGAACTTACAAACTCGACTCAAAGAACTTTTTTGTAGAGCATTTAGTCTACTATAAAAATGTCGGAACGATATTTCGAAAAAAAATTTTTAGATGAGATGCGGAAGTAAAAAATGAAAAAAAAAAGTTTTCCCATGTTATTTAAATGGAAAAACTAAAAGTTCGTTGAGAGACCTCTACAAATTGAAATTAAGAGCTCAAATTTGGTGAGAATTTTTTATTTTTCATATGCTACAAGATTTTTGAGTGGGACTTGAAAAAAAAAAATGTTGGTCTAAAATGAATCACCCTAATAAATATACACAAATATATAAATTTATCTATAGTTTTATATAAAATTTTATACAATTGAGTTCTAAAAAATTTTATCGAATCGCAATTTTTGAGTGAATATCAAGCTGTGCGGGTGTTTGAATCATAATATTTTGTGAAATAATTTAGATACGACCAAACATTGTAAGACTATTCATAAAAACTGCAAAATCATTTATAAAACAAAGTCTGTAAATTTTTTTAATTTATTACCGCATTCATAAATATTATAAAGAAAAACTTTTTTTTAAATTCTTGAAAATAGACTAACAAGACCTGAACCGGGATGACAGCTAAAAAATTTTGAAGTTTCAACGATTAATTATGTTATAAAAAACTCAGATATAAAATTAAAAAAGTTTTAGTGAAGTTTAAAAGATTTTAACTTCTCAGTTTTTTAATTTGCCAATAGATGGAATTATTGCTATTAGTCTCTTTACCCAATAAACAATAACATAATAGAATCAATCATTTATTGATGTCTTCAATTTTCTAAAGTTGATTTGTATCCAAATAAAGATAATTAACTTCTACTTTCAACTGCTTCATTCGGCACATTGGTTAATACATTCGACTTCGAATCAGAAGAGTTTGGGTTCGAGCCCATGACTCGGCAAGGTTTTTTTTTTTTTTTTTTTTTTTTCATGGCTGTTATTGTATATGTAACCTCATAAAGTTATATATAATTATATGTTTATACCTCGATTAGAATTTATAATTGTATTTGAAAATTTATAATTTAAATTATAATTTAGAGTTATAATCTATGGTTTATAATTTGGATTATAATTTAAAATTATATTTGAAAAATTATAATTTTAGTTACAATTTTGAAATTAGAATATGATTATTGTAATCTTGATTATAATTCTAAATTATATCTCACAGTTATAATCTCGCGGCAAAATGTCATATAATTTAGGATATATCCAAGTTATAATCATGGATTCATATTTGACTACATTTTTGGTTATAAATATTTTCGTATGGGATACTAGCTTTTAGAGTTTCCTAATCGCAATTTTTTTATTTCCCATTTAAATAACAGGAAAAAAAAATGTTTAAGTTTGGAATTTAATACCTTGACAATGGCTGATTGTACAGATAAGTTCAGGATATAATTATGCAGGAAATTAAATGCTCTAAAAAAAAGTCTCTTATTATTTTTCGATAAATCTATCTGTTCAAAAGTTATCTGAGCTCACACGCAAAAAAGAGGAGTTGAAAAATTACAGTTTCTACTGTAAATCAGGCTTTCCGGATAAAATTCTGTAAACATTAAAGTTCAAACTGTAATTTTAGAAATTTGTTGTAGCAATAAAATTAATACAATTTTAAGCAGCAAATTTTACAGTTTAAATCGACAATATCGAGTTTGAAACTGTAATATTTGTTATTTCTGTAAAATTTACTGATAAAAAATGTAATTTCTACAGTTTCAGACTCGGAGCGCTATAGTACTAATTAATACTATACGAAACTGTAATTTTTCACCTGCTCTTTTTTCAGTGCAAAGTCAAGTTACAGTAAATTTTGAGATCTATTTTTTTTTTTACTTTTCTGTCGAAACTATCAGATTTATCACAAAACTTTATGAAATTTTTTTTGAAGAGATTTCATTCCCTACAAATTATTTTCCGTAAAGTTTTTTCAAATTCCGCATCTGTTTACAGTTAATCTCATTTTAATATCCAGGTATTGAGATCGATCCGAACACTGCTTTTTTAAGAGCTTGACATTAATATAAAAATAACTAGAAAATAATGCGGAACTTGAAAAAACTTGGCAGAAAATAATTTGTAGGGAATTAAATTGTCTGCAAAAAAGTTTCTATAAACATTAGTGATAAATCTGATAGTTTCGACGGAAAAGTAAAAACATCTTGAAATTTAGTATAACTTGACTTGAGCTGAAATAACTTTTGAATAGATGGATTTATCGAAAAATGATAAGAGACTTTTCTTTAGAGTATTCAATTTGCTACGAAATTATTAACTGAACTTATAAGTACAATAAGCTATTGTCGAGGTATTAAATTCGAAACTTAAAAATTCTTTTCCTTATGTTATTAAAATGGAAAATAAAAAATTGCTATGAGGAAACTCCAAAAGTTAACATATTAAGGGTTCATGTCTTCAGTTTTTTTTTGGGATGCCAAGCAATCAATTTTTTACTATATGAAGAAAAAAAATAATAGTCAATTTTTTTGACCCACCCTTCACGGAGAAAAATATCGGCTCGAAACCTACACAGAAAAAACAGTTAACTTGAATCAAGGAAAATATTCTTAATTCAAGAAATTCTTTTTGATCGATTCGGGAAATAAAAATTTACTCGCCCCAAGTAAACAATTATCTTCAAATTTTTATCTTGAATCAAAATATTTTTTCTCACGTCAACATATTTTTACGTTTAAATCAAAAAATTTTCATTTGTTTCAAGAGTTTATATTTCTTAAAGTAAGAGATATTTTTTTTGGACCAAGATACATTATTTTTTTGTAGCAATATTGCATTTTTTAAATTAAATTAAAGTTAAAGAAAATTTAATTTTTCCGGACAAGTACTTATTCTTTTCACGCAAGTATTTTTGGACTCTCCAACCAAGACAGCAAAAGTTGCTTAAGCCAAGAGAAAAAATTTCTTGGGAGAAAAGATCGATGTGGAGAGGGGGAAAATCACCGGTGCGAGGCAGTAGCAGCGGATGTAGTTCAATACTCGCCACTAGATTGCGCCTACCATTTGTAGTGTGTTCCTGGAACAAAAGATATTCTAGAATTGTTAAATTCCAAATTTCAGTACGATTTTATTCAAGCACTCTGTAATTAGACCGAGCTCTAAGTACCTATTTGCATTGTACTATAGTATATTCTATAGTACATCAGGACTTTAGTATTTAATATCAATGTTTACTTGAAACATTTTTTGAGACATAAAAATACAACAATCAGATAAAAAAAAAAAAGCAAAAAACAAAAAGAATCAACACGTCAATCTCTTGTACAGAGAATAAATTTTTGATTAAGAAAAATTTAAGTCTCTATTAAAGAAACAAACTTTTTGAGCAAGAAATTTTTTTTTCTTGGCCCAAGCAACTTTTATTTTCACTTGAGCAATTTATTTTTCGGAGCAAGAATATTCTTTCTTGCGCAAAGAGATTTTTTCTTGGCTCAAGGGTTTCTTTTTTTCAATCAAAAGACGTTTATTTTTTGGAGCAAAAAATTTTTTTCCCTTGGGGCAAGGAAAAATATCTTGGTCCAAGTAAACTTTTATTTGTTCAAAACTTTGATTTTTTTGGAGTGAGAAATTTTTTTTCTTGGGGCAAGAAAAAGTTTCTTGGCCGAAGTTAAATTTCTTTTCGTTCAAAACGTTGATTTTTTGGCCAGAGATGACTTATTTTCTTTAGCCAAGAATTTATTTTCTTAAACCAAGAAATTTTCAATTTCGCTTCAAAAATAATTTTTTTTGGAGCAAGAGAATTTACTGTTTTGAACCAAAAAAAAGGTTTTGAATCAAATATTTTATTTTTATTGAATCAAGAAAGAAAATTCGGAAGACAATAATTTTCTCGAACCAAGTTAACTGTTTTTTCTGTGTAAAAATTTTTATTATAAAGTCGACTAAACTTGAAACAGGAAGGGAAGCATCCAAAAAATTATTATGCTCATACGAAAAATTATTATGCTGTATCGCAATACTTACTATGCGCGAGAAACTTATCGATAAGATTTAACAACAATTACTTTCATACATTATAATAATTGTGATGCGGCATAATAATTTTTCGTATGAGCATAATAATTTTTTGGATGCTTCCCTTCCTGATTTAAGTTTGGTGGACAGCATATTAAAAATTGGTAGGTTTTGAGCCAACATTTTTCTCTGTGTAGTGGTCAAGTACCTTAGCACGAGCAAAAATAAACAAAATTTCATTTTCGACGGTTCTCTCAGGATTACTCCAGGACCGTGGATAATAAAAAAATCTCAAGACTCCATCAGAAAACTAGAACCTTGAAGCAACAATTTGCCTTTTTTGTTTTTGTTGTATATATTCCCGGTTTGTGACCACCTTGTATAAGTAAGGCAAGAGACCCAGTACCCGATCAGGGAACTAGTATTTGATCAGTCATGTATTTGTATGTCTACATTTACTAAATTTTACTAAATATAGATGTACAAAAAGATAGAGTGATCGGGTAAAGTTCTCTGATCAGGTACTGGGCCTTTTACCATAATCATATATAATTAAATGTAATAACTTATCGTTATATATTGAGCCATTTTGCACATAGAATCATGTATAATTACATATAATATTTTTCCCCCTCGTACAATAACCATATAAAAAAAAATTTCAGACATGTTTCATTTTATTTTCATATACTTATGTTTCTTTTTCTACAATATATAATTTTATAATTAAATTTTAGAGTTTCAATGACAACAGATAGTTAAATAGTTAAATGTAAAATAGTAAAAAATGTCACCTGCATAGTAAATTTTAAACTAAGACATTGGAAGATTAATGTTAATGAAAGTATAGTCCACGATTACTATGTTATTATCGTAAACTTTAGTGGAATTTCCTTTTTGTGTAGTTCCAGTAGGTGATGCTCCCTTCGCTCTTGCTGGTAATTGTGCACTATGTTATAGCACACGTACGCAAACTATCAAATACTTATTTTTCCTTTATTATAACTTGAAAGTAATCATCCAGATTCCTATGTTTTTGTTATAAATATTATTATTTTTACTCTACTTATTAATCTTTTTCCCATTTTATTTATTATTTATTATCGTTTCTATTATTAATGCCAACACACTGTGTGTATGTAGGTATTTTTCTCAACAATACTTATTGCATTACCTAATGCTAATTATTTATTATAAACTTATAATTTTTTCATACAAATATTCATTCTCATGTTTTTGAAAAAACAATTACCCTTGTTGAGTTTTTTTTTTTTTAAATAATAGTCACACTTGTAGACGTGAACGAAACGTGCTCTCATGGAGTTTATTTTTGTATTTATTTAAAATCAAAAGTAAGGTTTAAGTTCCACTGATAATGTTTTGCAAAAATAAAACTCGATTTTTAACCCTGATTAAAAAAAAAGTATTAAAAAGTATTTGACAGGATTCAAAAGGATTAAAATTTTAATACTTTCAAATCCTGCTAAATACTGGAAATTCTAAAATTTCAATCTTTTTAATCCTGTCAAATACTTTTTTTTTAATCAGGGAAGGTGAATTCACCTTGGTTAAGACTTGAATGGCTTGCTTAAGCACAATTTAAGACGAAAAAGTCTAAATTAAGTTTAATTTTTGACCCTGGTTAACTTTTATCGTTGAAAATTACTCAAAATATTTATAAGAGTTTTTTCCTAGTTAAAAGTTAAATATTTAGAAATTTAAACAGTATGTAATTTATGGTACAAATTTTTCAGGTATAAAATATACATTTTGGAGGAGAAAAAAATTAGCTGCAAAGATGGCTGTTCGCGACCTAGGATTACAAAGATCTCCTTCAGCGTACAACAGAGACGCACTCTCCTTGGAGGCTCTGTTCTCTACTGCTTTCCCGGCAACAAGACGTTCTTACCCATCAACCGCTGCAGCAGCTATAACAATTGCTGCTATAACACAACATTTAATACTGTTAATCCGAGGAATATTGAATCTAGAGTCGCACATCATCATCATTGACGTCGTCATCAGTAAATAGTTCACAAGCCTCACAAATTTAGACCTATGTCATCAAAGTCAAGATATAATTTATTTGATGAAAAACGACAATCTGGAAAAATTATTAACCAGCAAAGCAATCTTAGATAATAGACTACAATGAATATTTTTCTATGAAGAAAATAATCACACAGTTAGTGATGCATAATACAGCTGGCAACACAATTTGTAGGCAAAACGTTATTAAATCACAGCAACAAGTACAAATCTGACAAGAAAATACTGTCTTAAATCGTACTGTTCATGTTGTTAAAAAATCCCGTGCTGTTTCACAGCAAAAAAAATCGACATGAAATACATCAAACTCAACATCCAACTAATGATTAAATAAATCAACAAAATTTACAACACATTCCTACCCAAACTATTCAATCATTAAATGTCCAATGGGTGCTTGAACAAAACCTTCTTAAAATTATAGTATCTAGTGTGCAAAATAATCCAATAAATGTAGTACACCAAAGTCAATGTAATGCTGGAGATTGGAAGGAATGAGAAAGGAGTTGGAAAAGCAGCACCGAACAAAATAAAAACGAAAATTTGTTGGAGAAGGTGCAGGAAATTCACCAGCAACAAAAATACGAGGTAAATTAAGTAACCTAAAGCCGATGGTTTGAAATATTTAATTGATAAATAATTAAATTGAGTTATCTACAACAAAATTAAGACACAATAAAACCTCGCGTGAGTGGCCAGATAATTGTAATCAATAGTCGGGTTTTCCTAAAGCACTTTGGTTAATTTAATTCTTGGCAAGAAAGTTAGAATTGATAAATTAATTATTTAGCATAAAGTTATAAAGAGTAGTGTTAACAGATGAGTGAGTTCGGTAAAACGAATTCTCAGCAAGATAGCTAAATTTTTTTAATAATTAATCTTAGTGTTGAAAATTAATTCTCGGCCAGAATGCTAGGGTTAACTATAGATTAATTAGTAATTAATATTCTTGTTCAGTTAACTAAATTTTCGTCAAGAAAGCCAGAATATGATAATATTAATAGTGGCTACATAAATAAATTTACGGACGTGAGGCCAACTTTTGATTATTTAATTGTGATACGGAGCATGGATTAGTTATAATTCTAGGTAGGAAAGCCAGAATTAATTGCTCGACAAATTAATAAAATATATTTTGTATGCAAGTGAGAGTAGGGGAGCACATTCCCCTCAAAATGAGGGGAAGTAGAATCATAGTGAGGAGAATTATAGAGAGGGAGCACTGTATAATTTTGACAATACTTATGAAGGTATACATAGCTATATACAGTGAAAAAACTGTAACTAAACTGACTCTTTTAGGTTCAACAGCTCATTCTAGCTAAAATTTAAAGTATTTTTGTTTGAATTTCTATTTAGTTCGATTTTATTTTCATGCATGAAGCTCTACATTTATCGGTATTGTGGTAATTTCCTCTACTAAAATTGCTATATTTACCAATTTATCCTATTTAATTATCTTTGTTTTGATATTAGCTTTATTTCAATATTTCTACACGGAAAAAAATTCCTGTTGCTGCAACAGGAGGCGGTCATGTTGCAGCATCAGGAAAAAATCCTGTTGCAGCAACAGGAAAAAATCCTGTTGTAGCAACAGGAAAAATCCTGTTGTGGCAACAGGAAAAATCCTGTTGTAGCAACAGGAAAAATCCTGTTGCAGCCACAGGAGTAGTTTTGTAGTTGCGGCAATGTTAAAAAATCCTTTATTATGGGATAAATAGGTTTTATCAAATCAATAAAATATAAAATGAATAAAATATAAAGCTTTTATCACTTTATGACACTTTCAAACGTTCCAATATTAAATTATAGGAAATGTCTCGTCGCAATGTAATCTAATCCTTTTTTTCTCACAAGAAGACAAGGCCCAATATGAGGTAACAGGTTTTGTTTTTTAACATAGTTACGATTATTATCAATTCGAACATTCCACGCATGGGAATGTTGATCAAATGATATAGTAGATATATAATTCAAAACAAAGTAAATATCATTTGCTACATTGTAAATTCGAAATATTTTTCCAAATTGAGGTCCTTCATTTTCATCAATATCTACTACTACTATAGTATCTAATTGATATCTATATCTATTATAGTCGATGTATTTCAAAGCTTGGACATCGGATATTGAAGTATTAGGGAAGTATTTCGTTTTGTCTTCGTCACATCCTTTGCATTTTTCTTCAATAATATTATTTTCAAAGTTTTTAGAAATCGATACATAAATCATTTTTAACTGGTCTCGAATAGCTACAGTGACTAATAAATTTTTGTTACCAGATGTCGTCACTACAGGCATTCTTATATCTTTATTTTTGGACTCACATCTCATGCTCCAAAAGTGAACTAAAGGTCCATTTTGAAGCATAATTTCGTTGTAATGAGTCATAAGGTGCGATTTAATGGTCAGATTACCAACAAATTTCAAATATAATTCATTATACTTAGCAACCAGATCCTGTAAAGTCGTTGCATCGTTTCGGAAAAGGCTTGGAGCTGTGATGATGTCAAAAATTTTACGCAAAGCTTGATAGAATGGCCATATTGTATGATCTCGTGGAACGAGATCACCAACCATTAATCCAAAATACCGAAGGAAACATCCCATCTCCGATGCTGACATCTTTAGATTTTTGTTATCTTTTAAATGTTTTAGTTTAATTGTCGGTGGTATGTTTCCGCTTTCTAGTGGCCCGTAAGGGAAGGTTTCCATCCTATAGACCAATTCCTTGTAAGAAAAGACTTTGTCAAGAACAACTAGTTGATACACAATTTGTCTCATTGCATAGTTTCCGGAACCTTCGTGCACGTCATGCATTATATCAACAGCTTTATTTTTAGTAACATGAAAATTTTCAATTCGATGGAATACGCACTCTTCTTTGATCCCAGTCTCTGACATATTATTTTTTTTAACATCTTGCTCATAATTTGTAGGATTGCGTAATAATCTTTTATTTTCAGTAGTAGATTTTTTAATATCTTCAATGGGCATTGAACATATTCTACATGGGTGGCCAAAGTTAAAAGATTCAACAAACCCCAAAATTCCGTTTAATCCTAGATTGTCACCCAAAATTAGTCCACATTCGAAATAAATTTTTTGTTGTTTATTAGCTATAGTTACTTTAATCCCTTCCTTATTTAAGTCCTTTAAATCATCGATAACTTTTTTGAAAATTGGCCGATTACCATAAATCTTACGATCATTACTATAAAATATTGTTGTTAAAAAAATACTGTTTAGTTGTGATACCAAAGAATCCCGGAAAAAATAGACCTGGAAACAATAGACCGGAAAAAATAGACCGATAAAAATAGATCCGGAAAAAATAGACCCGAAAAAAATAGACCCTTCAATAATACATTTGAAACAAATTTTATTAATGAATTTGAACAACGTCGAAAATTATTTGAACAAATAATATTTTAATGATTCTGTTTATTTAAGTAACTTATTTTATGTGTGTCTGATTAAAAAATGTACCCACACATAAAAAGGTGTAAAAAGTAGCTGTTTTTTTACGAATTTTGTGTGTGCAATTAAATCAATGTACACACACAGAAAAGGGTGTGAAACATAAATCCCTTTTTTCACGAATTTTGTGTGTGTGTACTTACAAAATTATACCCACACAGAAAAAAGTATGGAAAATAGCGCCTTTTTTTCATGAATTTTGTCGGGTATTTCGTCGCGGAAATTTCGCGGGGGTCACTTTAACATTTTGGTTCACTTCACACATTTTTTATAAATTGGAAGATTAATCCAAAAAAAAAAGATAAATCATCTTCTTCTGAAAATATTTTTTTCCGTAGACAATTTTTACTGGATCGTTTTTTTCGGGTCTTTTTTTTACAGGTCTATTTTTTGCGGGTCTATTTTTTCCGATTACCGATACCAAATGTGGTGGTAAGCAAGGTATGAATGCGTAGACTGCACCAAATTTGTTCCTTCCAGCGTGGCTACCTAAAGCATTTCCGGCTTCCACTTCATCTTGATAAATATGAATAGGCACGACAAGTTTATTTTCATGATAACGAGATTTTTCACGCCAAGATTCGCCTTGAATATAATTTGATAACATAACTTCATTATCTTGGAGTTTCTTCATATACGACAGTAATTGATCTAAAACGCTAGGTATACTCAAAAAAGTTTCGAGAGTATGCCGTAGCGAGATATGTACAGCATACATAGGTTCAGTTGATTCCACGATAGTCTTTTCTCCAACTTTTTCCACTGTTGTATGTCCAATAATAAACTCTTGAGGTGGTTTATATTTATAAAATTGTTCGTATAATTGAAATCGTTGATGTTCACTATTAACGAACGCAAATGGATGTTTGTAAAATTTTAAAATGGACTTAACATCATCAACGACATCTTTATTGCATTTATTTTGCATTACAAGTAGAATTTCTTGCTCCGATTGAGGAATGTAAGGATTTGCAATAAAGTCGTCCATGTGAGTAATTATTGTTTGTACTTCACTTCTTGGGATCGAAAAATTACTATATAAAGACAAAGTTAACTTCAAAATTTCAGCTTCAAAATTATTTAAAGACCCCATTTTTATCGACTGCAGTTTCTAACAGTCAAACTAATCACTATTTAACAATTGTAAATCAATAGAAAAAAGTCAATCACTTATAATTGAATCACACTTTTTTATTTAATTAAAACTGCGGGTTTAATTATTAATTATTACTTAATTTAAATTTTAATTATTACAGTTTCATCACTAAATTTAACTGTTGATTATTACAGTATGACTTAATTTAACTACTAATTATCATAATATCACTCAATTTTATGTTATAACGATATCACTCAATGTCTGATAGATGATTATAGTATCACCAAATTATTATACATAGTATAGGCAACGATTAATTCACAATAAAGTATTTAACTTTATCCACTATGGGTTGTTTTAAAACAAATTTAGGTTTAGATTAATTTTTTTTAATTACATATAGTTAACCTTAAGTACATTTTATTTTATTGTATCCAATTCCTGAATAAAATTCAAAACCAACGTCGGTAAATTGTCATCTTTTAGTTCATATATAAAATGTGCTATAAATTTCCAAACATGTTCAGACTCCTTAGGGAATTGAGCATTAAGACTATAAAAAGACTTAAAACAACAGTCAATTGCTAGTACTGGAGATTTCACATTATAAATTACTTCATTTATACGAATTGACGAAATAAGCTCATCACCCGATTCATATACTATTACATAAGGTTGATGAGGTAAATTATGTTTAGCGTAAAAATTAGTTTTTTCCTTGATAAAATCTCTTATTTCGTCGTTAGTTTCAGCATAGAAAATGAAAGATTTTTGAATGAATTCTTTCTTTGGATCAAAACGTTTGTTATATTTTAGAGCTTTAAACGCTGGCTTCGCTAGAAGTAGCGGCAACATTAAAAACCCTAACAGTGTTTCTCTATCTATGAAGAAAAACAATGAAAATTATCATTAAATTAATCTACGTAAAAATATTGAATAAAATATATCCTCATTTTAAACCCACCTGTGTTAGTAAATTCATCAGTATATCGTTCGGAACAAGTTTGAACCAAAGAACTTCTTTTCTTTTTTGCAAGTGCCAAAATTTTTTTCGTTACTCCAGACCACTTATTTACTAGCAAATCACTTTGTGATTCATAAAGTTTATCAAAGTCTAGCATCAACTGAAAAAAGAGTCAAAATATCTCATACAGATCAAGTAAATAATAATAAGTACTGATATAACTATCCAAATGATTCAAAGTAAATACTAGTTTATATCCTTCTGGACCCTTTAAACACGGGAAAGAATCAAAATATTCTCTAATCGTTTCAGTACTCCATTTCATATGATGTTCATACGTTTTACTCCATTTGGATAATATTTTTTCTGGCGGTTCAAGATTTCCTTTTAACCATTGAATGTCATCGTTGGCAAGTTCAGTAGCTATAATTAAAACAGAAGTAGAATTTTTTTATTACAAAAGAAAATAGATAAATTAATAATCAGAATCGGAAAAATACAAGTTAGTACGTAAAAATGAATAACATAAATAATTGCATTTAATGAGTTAAAAAAATAAACTATAGAAATAAGTTAAGCATAAATAAATAATCTTCAACATACTTTCTTCGAAAGGTACTTCACCTTCAAGATCCTTTAATATTTTAGCGTGAGCAAGTAATCTTCGGACCTCATTATATGTATTATAAGACTACCTCTAGCATTAACTTTGGTATTATTTTTGCTTGACTTTGCAGGAATATAATATAAATCTCTCTTCTGATTCGGAAAAAGCTCAAGAATGGAATCAGTAAGTTCGATAAATCTAGATTTTTTTATCCTTGAAAAAAAGATAATTGAATAAAAATATGAATATTGTGTTGAAATATTTAAAATTGATTAAAAAATACAACAATACTAACTTATGATTGATGCTAGAACTTAATTCTCTGTCTATGATCATAGAGCACAATAATGATCTATTTACTGTAGCATAATGTTCGTAGGTGGCTAAAATAATTTGTCCATTTGTAGAAGAACTCAAGAAACTTTTAAGCGAAATTGCCCTTGATGCTAAAAAAATCAACAAAAATTAGAAATAAAATTAATACTTGTAATTATTATATTTATATTAGAGTTGAGTATGTTTATAATTAAAAAAGAAATCATGAAACGAAAAATAAGATGATCTTCCTACGTGGAACAAAGGAAGTTATAGAAGTATCAGCTATAGATGTATTAGTTTCAGTGGAACTTGAAGCAGGAGTATTTTGGTGATTGACAGTCTACTCATTAAAAGACTTGCGTAAATTTTGTAAAAGTCTGTCGATAGTATTCAATTTACTCTCTTTTTTAAAAATTTCATACTTAGATCGAAATTTTTCACGCCAGCCCCATTGAGGAATTATTTCCTTGATAGCATCTGCAGAAAGATAGAAAAAACTTTCTTCATCAACAGCATGTTCTAAAAAATTTAAAATAATTTATTTAGCACAAATTAAGGTTAGAATCATGACACAGATATACAAACTTACCATTAAAATTTTTCACTAAAATTTCTAAACTCCACTCTTTCAATTTATCTTTAACAAAATTATCCATAAATATTTATATTGATTTTAATTAACATAGAACAATCAACAACACAATCGATTATTATTAACACACAATGTTGATCAGATGTAAACAATTAACGTTTAACCATACAAAAGTAAACAACAATGGCGGCGTCGCAGCACATGGGTACCGTTGCGCATGCACAGTAGAGTAGCCAAGAGATTTGTCAAAATTTAAATTAAACGAAATTTTATTACTATTATTATTATTAATAGTTACTTGTTCGATAGTTAATTAATTATTTGATAATTGTTATCAATAATCACTAATTACAATGATTATTAATTATAATGATTATTAATTATAAGAGTTATAAAAAAATTTATATAAGTACTTCATAATTACTCTAAATTTCTTGATAAAAACTTTATTACATGTCTGATAGTATGTTGTATAGTATACAGTAAAAAATTTTGCGTCATTGCATCAAAAAACTTAGTGTTGAAAATTTTTGTGCTAAATATTTAACACAAAAATATTTAACACAATGACGCAAAATTTTTTACTGTGTAACTATATTTTACTATTAAGTCGCAACAACAGTATTAATCCTGTTGCTGCAACATGGCTGATTTGTTGCAGCTGAAGGAAAATCCTATTGCTGCAACAGGTTTTTTCCTGTTGTAGTAACAGGATTTTTCCTGTTGCTACAACAGGATACTTCTTGTTGCCACAACAGGATTTTTCCTGTTGCCACAACAGAATTTTTCTTGTTGCAGCAACAGGATTTTTTCCTGTTGCTGCAACATGACCGCCTCCTGTTGCAGCAACAGGAATTTTTTTTCCGTGTACATAATTTCAATTATTATTTTATTGATTTTGGCTTTTACGGTAATTATTTGTCATATTATTGTTTCAAGTATTTTGAGGGTTAATTTAAGTATGTGGAAGGATATAATAATAATCTCTACCTTGTTTTTGAAAAAACTGTCAACATTTCTCATTTGTCGCAATAATTTTTCTATTTTCTCAGCTGATTTCGTCATTTTCATTTAAAGATGTTTGAAACTCACTATTGACTTCATGTTTCATGCCAAAAAAGTTGCTGCGGTTAGCAATACTTTAATTAAGATATCTATCATGAACATTAAAAAAAGCAAGCAAATATGAATTATGCTAATAAAGATCGAGTTCAAATAATTCCTGAGGTGTTTCAATAAAACAAAGTAAATCACATGAAAAATCTGTCGTATTTCGAGATACACCGATAACTTCTTTTAGCTTTTTCAAGATTAGCTATCTTTGCTTTCTTGCAATTTTTATTTTTACGGTCCTGATTACAAATGAAACAGTCGAAATCTGCATATTACCACGAACATCACAATCAACATTGATTTGACATATGTATTTCATGTTACAATTGCGTATGTGACATGAAAAACTTACTTTCAAATCTTTTATTTTATTATGAATCTCATCTTTTTGGTTTGATGCTGCACTTATTATACGATCACAACACCTTTTATGCACCCTGAGCTCGAAAACAGTAGGCAGTTTTGGATTGGCCCGGAGGATCGACCGATTTACAGTTTTTTTTTTGTTTTTTTTTTTTTTTCAGTACTTAACATTTTTTATGTTGAAAATTCAGATCAATACTGAGAAACTTTCATCTCCTTGTAGTAATTTTCTTTTCATTTGCTTGGACATTTAATTTATTTGTCTAGACAACGTAATTCGTTCGTAAATACTTTCAATACTCTTTTTTATTACAAATATTTCGAAAATACGTTATAAGACGTACACTGTTTACTTCGGTCTTACTTTAAGTGCAATGTAGAGGCATGCGGCATCGGTTGTCTGACCTTGAATCTGGATTATATTTTTGAAAATTCCATCATGGATTATGTGTCCAACTATTTCACTAAATATTCTTATCTTTAAGAACCATTTAGGCTTTATGAACAAAAAAAAATAAATTAGAATGAAAAAAAGTATAACAAAATAAAATATAATAGTTGAGATAAATTGAAATACTCAAAAATAATTTTGACGTAACAACCTCGCCGTAAGATGGAAACATGAATGAGGTATTGAATGAGTATGATGTCAAATTATTATTCTTATTCTAAAATAATCAAAGATTAACTTAAACTTAAATTAAGTCAACGAATTTTTTTATACTCGACAATTACTTGACAAAGATTCTGCAGTCGGTTTTCGGCTTCTCATCTGTAGGCAGTTTGGGATAGGTTACATATGGAGTTACCGGTGCAGTAATATAAGAAAAATGTATGAATTTTACTGCTTAGAAGAAAATTGCACGTTTTATTATAGCCGCAAAACTTTGATAATTGGTATTGCATTGTAAGTTGAAACGTAACAATTTCTCCTAACCGGTAAGATTCAGTTCAAGAATAAATTCTGATTAGTAAACAGACACCACGACTACCAAGAGGCTTGAAAATCGTACCATGACCTTGAGTCGTTCATATTAACATCCAAATGCCCATTACTCCGTATTGGGTGAAGCCTGTTTATTCCCACGGGGCACAACACCCCACCTCAGAGTTCCTAAGTCGACCCACTAGAACAGACTTTGGTCCAGTGCCCTGCAGACTACCTTCTAGGGACATACGCGGCTGGCTCATTTGAAATGAGGCCAACTCAGCCTATGTGGCGCCATCTCTGAGAGGGAAGCAGATAGATATCAGATTGATTTACACATTGAGCGACAGAGCGTGGGCTCGCTCAACACTGTTGCCAGAATAACAGCAAAAGAGATAACACTTTTGGTTATCGTGTGTCACGTACTAGAATTTAAACTTGACTGTCATACACCGGATGTCTACTTAAGACTGCAAATAATAATGAAATTATTCTATTATAATAGAATCGTGTGCTGATTATTCGAGTCTAAAGTTGATATAGTTTCATTGAGGCTGTGTGCCTATTATGTGCCTATATTGTCAATTCTGTTACGTCCGAATTATTGTCTAGTCTTAATATTATTATTTCATTTTATTTTATTTCATTCTATTTTATTCTTATTCCAATTTTTAAAATTCGCATAGACACGTAACTCGTGTCCAAATATCATACTAGGTAGAAAGGAATTTTAATTCTCACCATGGTGCAGGGTCAGAGTGGCAGCTGACGCACTCATTTATCACAAATGCACTTTAAAATAAGACTTGAAGTAAATAGTACCTCAGTAATTAATTGTTAATGTTTTCTAAACTGAAAATACTTAAAAATTAATTATAGTGTCTTGACAAATGAATATATAAATAAGCAAAAAAACCCAGAGTAAAAGAATTTAGTTACCCGGGTAAAAAAAAATATGTAGGATTGTATATAATTATGTATAATTATGTATGGAAAATGGCCCTATATAATTATATATAACTATATATAGTTGGATATAATTACATACAATTATATAGAACTATATATATACAATGTAGTATATCAATTTTGAATTTTTATCCATATAGTAGCGATTCTATACTTTTTATTTCAATCCTTTTTTTTTTTTGAAAGTCCAAGTTTAATTTCTAAGCAAGATTATTCATGGAATCATTGATAATAAGCACTAATCACACGATGCAAAATAGGATATATTATTTGACCATCACAAAACGTACTTCTCACTCTGTCAAATAAGAAAGGAGTACTCGTGCCAAAATTGCTTTCAAGTTTGGACTATAACAATTCTGAAATAAGTTTTGTACCAGGGACACTATAACTGGTGGGCGCGATCAAAAAAAAATTTTGTGTTTAAAAAATAGTACTTATTCCGAGAAACTTTATTGTCTTCAAATAAAAAAATGTAATAATGCCTCAAAAAACTAACCTATTTCTTGAAAAAAGTATCTCATATCTAGAAAAAAAAAACTCTTTAAACAAGTAAAAATTTTTTTTATTTAAGCATAAAAATATGCTGACTTGAGGGAAAAAAATCTTGATTCAAGATAATTATTTATTAGGTGCAAAAAAGTTTAAATCTTCTGAATCGTTAATAAACATTTCTTGTATCAAAACTAATTTTCTTGGTTCAAGTGAACTATATTACTTTGTGAAACATAAGTCGTAGGAAGTGTTTTTTGGCATACCCTAATTCATATATTATAAAATAATTCCAATTTTTAGTATTGATTACGAATACATTCTACAATTATCTGATGTTTTTGTGAATTATAGACTACATAGAAAAAGCATTGAACTTGAATGCAGAAAAATCCGGAAAATCAAAACTATGTTGCATCAAGTAAATAATTATCTTGATATTTATCTTATGATCTTCAGTCAAATTTTTTTTGTTCGAATCGGCATATTTTTATGCATAAATGGGAAAAATTTTAATTGGTTAAAGTGTTTTTATTTCTCAGTATGAGAGATATTTTCTTAAAGAAAGTTTCTCGTTAAAAGTGAAAATGAATTGTATTTTTTAATCGGACAATTGATAGCAGAAAATAGGAAAATAGAGAGTTAATTAAAAATTCAAGTTGTTCTACAACACATGTGCCTATTATAGAGTCTGGAGATTGCTTGTAAAATGAAACATTAGAAGGAAACAAATAATTTTTAACTACAAATTTTAAAAATAAATAAACAAAAATTAAGAATATTAGAATCTAAATTAACTAAAATAAATATTAAAATCAAAATAAGTCAATTTTCATTTAAAAATAAAATGAGAAGATAATTTGAACATTAAAATATTAATATTCGAGCTAAATAATATATGAAAATAAGAATTAGAATTAATAATTTTAACCCTAGATTTACGAAGTTAAATAAACTAAAATTTGAATATGAACATTCGAATTAAATATAATAAAATAAAAGTGAAACAAAATAATAAAACATCCAAATTAAAATAGAATGAGCATGAAACAAAATAGGGATAAAAAATTACATTTAACAATAAATTAAAGGAAAATTAATTGGATACTATTTAGATCTATGAAAAAAATAATAATAATTATTTTTACTATCATTATTATTTTTATTATTATTATTCTCATTATTATTAAAGTGCTTTAATTGCGCAACTTCTGCAGTTTTTCACAATGTTTACTGTCTAACACCATAAGCTTTTTCTCCGTTTATTTTGCGGCTGTGGCCCAACTCGTGCTTATACTGCACTAGAAAATGTATATGAACATCTGGATTCCGGACAGTCATAAATAATTCTCTGAGACTCAATCACTTTTAAATTACGTTCAAATCCGCTAAATATAATTCTGTTCTTTGCAAGTAATTCGTTTGTTGCTGAGCTCACATATACACATTAAGAGATTGTCACCTTTCTACTTTTTAAATCCCACATCGGACTAGCCTAATTGCAAGATTCACCGATATTTGGTCCAAGATTTACGACCTATTAAAATATTTAATATCTTTGATAACATAACCAAGTTATGTGAGGGTGAAAAAAAAAAAATTTTAAGCTTCACAGTTTTTGAAATATCTTACAACCCAGGAAAAAATGCTTAGATATGATCATATCTGTTCATGTATGATCATATATGATCGTACATCTGATCATGCATGACGTCATGTATGATCATGCATGATCATACCTGTTCATACATGATTATATATGAGCTCATATATGAAGTCATGTATGATCATGTATGGTCATTTGGAAAAATTTTCAGACATGATCATATCTGTTCATATATGATTATATATGAACTCATATATGACATACATGAGCATGCATGATCATATCTGCAGCCTTTTACGAGGAAAAATAATCAGGCTGTAACGGGGTGGAATGCTTCCACCTTGCGTTTTAATTTTATTTCGACTTGCGCCAAAAGATCTGCCCTGCTTCTTCAATAACTGTCAATATGGAAGAAAATACAGTCACTGATGTGCCGGGGTCGCTACGGTCGAGTCCCTCGACATTTGGTTTTAGGGGTTGGCCAACCTGAGTGGAGAGGTACAAGGCCCAGAGACGATGAGCTATCGGTCTCTTGGCTCGCAGCAACCGCAGTGGACGGACGTGTCTACCACTACCATCTTGGTCTTCTACTACCATCTACTTCTACTACACGTGCTGATACATTATACATATAAATGGGCCAAGAGCATATAAGCCCACTTCCGGAAGAAGCTTATTCTTTTCTTATTTAAGTTCATTTAAATTAATTAAATAATTTTAATAATTGTGGATTGGACCTGGTTTATTTGGAAAGGATTGGAATGGATTGGTGGACGTTGGAAAAAACTAGTTGAAGGTCTTTGGTCATGGAGGTAGAGGATCGGTGGAAGAAAGGACTGGTTTGGATTGGAGTTGTTGGAGTAAGTGAGTCGATTGTTTTATTGTCGGGTTAACTATTGGATTTGTCAAATAATAATTTATGATTAAAGAGTCGTTATAATTAATTAATATAAAGTCAGTCAAGTCAATTTCATCAGTCATTTTGGTTATTGTTCATCTTTTCATCATTATTTGTAAAGCGACTTCGTCGAATAAATGCCTTAGTTTCGTATTTAAATTTATACTTAATTAATTAATTAATAACAACCTTCCTGCTGAGTTTAGTTAGAGCAAAGTTAGAGCTAAGATCTCTCTTTAATTTTAATACTGCGTGGTCCAATACGGAGTTAACCTCGTCCTGAGATTCCACTGAGCATAGCTGGACAGGTACGTAGAACACCTTAAGTTTTACATATGTGTGGGCCCTTGTTTTATTACGACCACATTAGTAAATAAAACGAGTGGACCTATTACAAGGTATGATCATATCTGTTCATGTATGATAATATATGAGGCCATGTATGATCATGTATGCCCGGGTAAAAATGTTCAGATATGATCATATATGATCATGTATGAATACTCAGATCTGATCAGATCCGAAAAATGGCCCTGCATGATCATACCTGCTCATACATGATCATACATGGTCCTGCATGATCATACCTGGTCATGTATGATCATGCAGGGCCATTTATCGGATCTGATCCTGTATGATCATACGTAATCATATATAACCATGTATGATTGTATATGATCATGTATGACCTTATATAATCATGTATGATCAACAGGATCTTTTTCGAATCTTGTCAGATCTGAGTGTTCATACTGTGTTTTTCGAAAACATCAAACTCATGCATTCGGGAGCATAATGCTTGCACATATTTGCAAAAATATTTGTGTACATTATTATTAAAATGTATGTTGTATATCATGGGTGCGCGTACTTATGTTGAAATTGAAATTGAAAAGTACCAACAATAGTCATAAATCGACCATAACAGAATCTTAGGTTTCATGATGAATAAAATTTATTGCCAAGGAATTAATACTAAAAATTGATAATTTAATTAAATATTCAATTTTTATTATTATTTGATATTTTTTTATTGAATTTATTAATTAATCATTCTAAAAATGTTTAATATTTTCTAAATTTAATATTTAATCATATATAAAAAAATATTAAATTCAGAGAGTAATAAATATATATTATATACTTTATACAAAATATTATTAGATTATTAACTTTCAATATTTATTATTTTAATTTAATATTCGATTGTAATTTTTACCACAAATTTTGTATTAAATTTATTGAATTATTTATTAAATATTAAATAATCAATAATAAATATTTAAAATTGATAATATAATAATATTTAGTATAAATTATTGTTATGTCGGATTTGCAATAAAAGCAGGCTTTGAGCCCTGACTATAATATGCCAACGGTGTTAAAGATGACAAATTATGAGCGAGAGACTCTACCTACTTTAAAATCGGATTTATTGTAATATTAAAAATATTCGGTCCTAGTCTTGCGACTAATAGACCGGGGATCGATGAAATCTTTAAATGAAAGTTAATTTGTAGGAATATAATTTATATAATAGTAATATATTGAAAGAAAAATTACAAACAAGATAAATTTCTGACTTACTCGATTTACAGATTTATTTTACGTCTAACGGATAAAGTAGTGGTACGGCCCTTCTCCCTATTCCGTGAGTTTCTCCTATGATGACCTATTTCAATTTACACGCACACACAACTCAGACTTTTGTTTTATTAATTTGCTTATTAACTTAACTTTTTGTAACCTTTAAATTTTCAAACGCAGAGTGGCAACCTGCCTACCCTGATTTATTGCTATTTATTTTAATTATGGTTTTCTTTAAAATATCAGGTGGCTACCAGCCGACTCTGATTTACTTATTATATGATTTGATTATTTTTGTTTATTTATCAGGTGGCGACCCGCCGACTCTGATTTTCTTCTTTTTTTTATGCAACCGTCCACTTTGGACAAAAATTAACGACTGACTTTTTTTCTTAACATTTCGGAGTCTCACAGAAAATGAAAAGGCGTTTCTTAACTATTTGTTTGGGGGAAAATCAAGTCCAATAGAAAACCATCTTGGCCTTGACTTTCTTCCCATTCGTTTTAAGGCCCAATGTTTCGGGGGTCGCACCATCCCCTCCGCATTAGTCTTAGGCGTGTTCTTTTGCCCTTCCCTTAAATTAGCTTTTACTTAACTTACTATTTGTTTAATTATTTATTTAATTATCTATTTAATTATTTATTTACTTATTTACCTAATTATTTCATTAATTATTCATTCATTTGTATATTTATTCAATCATTCCTTTCCTTATTTATTTATTTAGATATCTATTTATCTATTTATTGATTTATTTATTAATCTACTTATTTATTTTATTATTTTATTAAGGATTTTCCTTTTTATAAGTATTTATTCATTTGTTTATTTAATCAACTCCTTATTCATTGATTTAATTATTTAATTATTTATTTGATTTTTTAAGTATTATTTGTCTCTTATTTTATTTTTTTCTTTTGGTTCCTTTTAGGTTTAAATTAAAACTGTGTTTAAATAAAATGTTTAAATAAAGATAAAACGTAAAAGAAAAAAATAAAATATTTCCGTTACATCCCAAAAGTGATCTGGAAAGTTTCACTTTTGGGTCGGAGCACTCCCAAGCAGCGGAAACATAAATTTTCCATTTTATTACCACTTTTATGAGTTTTCGTAGAAAAACTCTCAAAAGTGATGTTCGGCCTTATCGCGGGAGCTATGCAGCTGTCCCCTTTAGAGGACCCCTGCACAGCTCCCACAATCGGTTTTCTCATAACGAAATACTAAAAATAAATTATCTTTAAATTATTTTTGTTTCTTATTGAAATATTTTAAACTAACCCTTTTTTATTAAATTGTCTAACTTTAATTTTTTTATCTTTGTAAAATGAGAATGGTCCGACATAACATTATATTAAATAATAATATAATAATTTATATCAATAAATTATTCATACGGAAAGTTAACCTCAATTATATCAGAGCACTTGAAAAAGAATATAAGCAAAAATTTTGTTAACTGGTATTTACGAATAGGAACCCGGGTAAAAAAAATTATATATAATTCAATATAATCATATATAATTCTATATAATTATGTATGATTTATATAGAATTATATATGATTCACATAGAATTATATATAATAATACAGAATTATACATAATTATACAGAATTATATATAATTATATATAACGGTGAGAAAAAATCTCGTCAGTTGATCGCGAGATCTCAAAGAGCACGAAACTCTGTACAATTAACTGATTGATTCACCTGTCTCCATCGGTTTTAAGGAATAAAACCTAAATTGAAACCTTTACATAAATCTTTTGTCTAAGAACCTCAAAGGGGCGAGCGCTTACTAGCTGTTCCACCCTTCCTTGCTCAGAGCGCTAAACAGCAGTTCGGGCTCCTTCACTACCTATCATAACTACCTTTATGCCTCGAGGCCGACGAAGCAGGAGATCAGGACGTGCCGTACAGCTCGGTCGCGTACTTCAAGTCGTTATCGCGGACCTTACACAAGGTCGACCGAGAGTAAGATCTGAGGAAGTCCTTATTGAGCCGGTAACGTTAGTAATACCGCGAGTGGTTGCCAACGATTCGATTGAGATACCAAAATCCGGTGTTGTCGAGCCGTCGAGCTCATGTGTTGTTGAGCCTCCGAGCTCATGTGTTGTTGAGCCTCCGAGCTCATGTGTTGTTGAGCCTTTGAGCTCGTGTGTTGTCGAGCCGTCGAGCTCATGTGTTGTTGAACCATCAGGTTCTGGTGATCTGATCAATCAGTTACAATCACTTGTCCTCACGGAGGAGTCGAATCTCCAGAGCTCAGTCCGTTCAACCTCAGACGAGGCCCCAAGGGAAAACCCGGCCTTTTGGACCGGCATCAGCGACAATTGGCAGCTGATTCCAGTGGACGTTCCATCCGTCCATCCACCCAGCGGAAGCATCCCATTCCACGACCCTCGCTACGGGTATTATTCTGAGGCATATTTCAAGGCCACCGGCATGGACGAATACGCACCTGCGGAGGAAAAGAAACTACGTAAGAAAGGGATTATTTGGGCCGACTTATGGGGCCCATAATCTCCACCATGGTAAGTCATTAAACTTTTTTTTTTTTGAATAAAATATAAGAAGGTCAACAGCTGACGCACCTGGGGTCTATTGACACCCTAATGACGTCAACCTGGTTAATTAAAAAAATATTCTGTCTGAATAATAAATAAGCCTGAATGTAACAGAATCATATATAATTCTATAAAAAAATAGAAAATAGAGAAAAATATGTTACGTCCAGCTCAGATGCTGAACTTTTTATTCTTATTTTATCATATTAAATTTTATTTTCATTGTTAAAAGTACGTGGCGACCAGATTTTATTTGTCTTTAATAATTCTAGAGCGATAAGACATTTTAGTTGTAAAAATATTTTAAGATTAGTGAACTTGTTTGCTCTGACGCACGTAAAAAAGTACTAGAGCAAACAATCAAATGCATTTTTAATGACCCCTCAGGTCACCATAGCGAAAAGGCCCAAGGTTATTCTTTTTAGAAAGCAATAAAAAATTATCAACGGAGACGTATTTGAAATATTTAAAAAGGAAAAAATGAAATTTTAACAGTGACTCATTTTTAAATAAATAAAATAAACGAAAATACCTAATCTTATAAGCCCTTACATTTTTGAGTGCACTTTCAACGAGACATCTCGGGATCATAGAACAAATAGACAAAATTGTTTTAAATGACGAAATAGTCCTTAAGGGAATTTAATACAAAAAAAAAAAAAACTTACTATTCCAAAATAATTTTTAACTAACAAAAAATCTGATGAAAGTTCGTATAAATAATTGAATTAATTAATTAAACTCAAATAGATAAAAATAGTAAGAATAAATATAAAACTTTTAAACTAATTAATAAAATTCAAATACATAAAATTTCAGGAATAAATACAAAAATTCATATAAATGATTAAATAAATTACAAAATTTTGAAGAAGTAAAGACTATAAAATAGATATGAAATTTTACATAAATAAATAAAGCAATTAATAGAATTTACATAAGAAAAGATTCATGCGAATAAATATAGAATTTTATATAAATAAAGAAGTAAATTTATAAAAATTAAATAAGTAAAATTCATACAAATAAATAAAAGTAAATTTATCAAAACGAAAATTTATAAAATAAGATATAAATTTCTATTATAATAAATAAATTAAAATATTATTATACATAAAATATTGTGCATGTGGGTGTATGTGTGGATACGTACACGCATAGGCCTGCATCGGGGTGTGCCCTTTACCACTTCCCTAGCGGAAAATCCTAGGGAAAGGGAAAAGACCCAAAGAACTATGTTCCGATTGGACACAGTTTTCCCCCAAACAATACACCAATTAGGACCTGACGAAAATTATAAAAAGTGTTGACACACATCAATCACTCTCAATCTCGCAGTTTTTACGGCAGTGTCTCAATTTCTCAGTTAAGTCACAGTTCTCAGTCCTGGATCAGTAAGGATGAGAAAATTCAAGTACAAGTGTTCTCACACTTCATATTTTGATTTAATGGTACAAGTGTTCTCACACTTTATTCTATTATTTATATTGTTAGTGTTTAATAGTAACGAAACAAATTGTAACCGCGAATAATAAAGTAAACTCAGTGTAAACCAAAAGTATACTCCAGTCTTCACAACTTCAGGTACTGTAATCTTTAAGTTTATGTATGCCAAAACATATAGAAACATTTCCAATACACGGAAATATTATAAAAGAAATTATTGTATTCAAAATTCTATAGTCCTCTCTAGTATTCAAAACGAATTTTATCACAACCATTTTATTGTAAATTAGAGTCGGCTGACTAGCCACCTAATGTTTTAAATATTAAATTCATTGTATTCACATCATCAAAATTGTAAATTGTATAATATATAGTAGTTTAATTTGTATATTCAACATCTTCATTTCAAACAAACCTTCCAGATAATAACTCAGTGTGATCCCGGTCTATTGGTCGAAAGACTAGGGCCGAAAATAAAAATAATAATAATTTGTCCAAATATCACAGTACAAGCTACTTTTTGGACATAACAATAACTTGGGAGTGAAGATAAATATGTAAATATATATGTAAATATATTTTTTTTTAATTTTCTAGCTCACAAACCAATCAACAGATTTTTATGCACCATAAATGATTTCGTAGGAAATTGAACGCTCTACAAAAAAAGTCTCTTATCATTTTTTGATAAATACCACTGTTAAAAAGTTATTTACGCTTCAAGTCAAATTTATAGCAAATTTTGAGATTTTTTTACTTTTCCTGTGGATATAACAGGTTATCAAAAAATATCGTAGGATTCGTTTTGTAGATAATTTTATTCCTTACAAATTATTACGAACAAAGTTTTTCGAAATTCACCGGAAAAGTAAAAAAATCTCTAAATTTGCTATAAATTTGACTTGAAGCTTAAATAACTTTTGAACGGTGGGATTTATCAAAAAATTATGTGTGACTTTTTTTGTAGAGCGTTTAATTTCCTACGAAAACATTTATTGTGCATAAAAATCCGTTGATTGCTTTGTGAGCTAAAAAATTAAAGAAAAAAATTTTTTTTTTCCGTGTTATTTAAACGGAAAATAGAAAAATTGATTGAGACAAACCTTAATACCATTAGGAGCCTGGAGTGGTACCAAAATTTTCATTTTTATTTATACTTTTAATTTTTGGATACCACAAAAAAAAATTTGTTTTTTTTTTTAACCTCTTATGAGCTCAAAAGTTACTTTATATTATGTCACATGCGAATATGTGAAATCGCGACACAATGCTCAAATAATAATATTTAATAATATTTATAAAATTAGACAATAAGAGTCGTAGAAGAGCGAGAGAGACAGACATATCTAAACCAGAGCCAACCTTTCACTTTCTAATTCATTAGTTATTCCCAAAATTTTATAGTTTTTTATTGCTTTAGCCTTGGTACATCTCTAAGATAAAAGGCTTAAGCTCGCGTGCCGCCTAGACAAGTGAAAGGGCCTTCCATTAGACAAGTAGCCTTGGCTGATGAGACCCACCTTTCACTTTTAATCCAATTTTCCCGAAACTCGAACTTGTAAACAAACCTTGAAATAGACATCTATTGCCCATAAATTTACTCCCTCTAATTGGACTAATTATATAATAATTCCCTTCACTATTTGTTTAAACAAATACCCTACCTAGGCCAAATTCGGGAAAGACCTTGAATTGCAACCAATAAGGTTTGGTCAAACCCTACTATTCTTAATTAAGTTGTTTAAACAATACCCCTTCTAGGCTCAAAATTCGGATATATAAACCCTCTGGTTCAGATCATCTTCAGTCTAGTTCGAAGTCTAAGCTCTCGTGCTCACTCCGGCTCAAGCCGTAAAACGATACCTTGAATCTCTACAAACAATAGATAGGAGCTCGTATCCGCTTGGCGACTCTATTAGCTTTGTTTTTGGAGATCGAGGCCTTTAACAAATTCGCAGTATCTCAAACAATAGATAGGAGCTCGTATCCGCTTGGCGACTCTATTAGCTTTGTTTTAGGGATTGCGAATTGAAATAAAGTGACTATAAGGTTTCTAAATTGTAAAGACTATATAAAATTTGTGCATCTTCGGCTGACACTACCGAGGATTAGGGGTAAGAAGTACACAGAATTACTGAAACAAAATATGTAAGAATCTTTGTATCATTTATATTAATTACATTTATAATTTCGTAACTTCTTCTATTTATTTCGAGCCCTCATTGCCAACTTAGATAATATTAACCTAGGTCGTAAGAACACGTTTTTCACGAGAGACGTTCACCCCCCCACTGCTTTCTTTCAACTTCTAATCCCGGACCAACTCGCCACGCCTCCGGTCAAAACGGGAATCATCTATTCAGGTACAACCGCTCGGTACCAGAGTAGTAAACTTACGCGATAGGTAGAGATAATCAACCTGGGCGTGTTTTCCAAGGTGACAACGCATACGATCACGTGAGTGTATAGGATCATCAAAGATCTGAAGTCCTTGATCGTTGTAAGCCTAGACTTCCTTGGAAAGCCCACGGAAATTGTACACAGGGTTGAACCGAGAATTCCTCCTCGTGGCGTATCCCTAGGACGAAATAAGGTCAATCCTCTGGTACTTATAAAATAACCCGTGGGCATACAACCCATTTTGATTTCTCCCTCCAGTATCGCCATAAGACCTCACACACACACACAAACATCTCTCCCCCTCAACTCTCTTTAACTGTCACCTTCCATCGCTTCGATCGTGACAGTTAACCTAAAATTTGGTGACAGCGGTGGGATTCGCTGGTGATCTGTTCTTACACAAAATTCTATACTTTTGTATAAATTCAATAATTTCTTTTACATATAAGCTAACGCTTTTGCAAAAGATATACTCTAGTATTTAAAACTCCTCATTTCGCCTTGCTGAAATTCTTTCAAGATTTCAGCTTGTAACTTTAAGTTCTCAATTTTTGTTTACCAATACATTTATTTAAACTCCTCAATAAAATTAACCATAAACTACTTAATTATTTTTATCAATCACTTAACATATAAATTGACTATTAAGAATCATAATAAATACATTTTTAAACTTTTACTTACGCTCTTATTTCTGATTACTATTTAAACATCCACAAGCAAAATGGCGGCGGAACAACTTGCAAATTTAACGTTCCACCAAAATATTACTGACCGCATGCTCACGAGCATGGGAGAAACAATAGCATTACAACAAGCATTATCGCAAGTGCCAAATTTTGATGGCAAAAATATGCCCTTAAAAGCATTTTTCCAAGAAGTAGAAAATGGATTTGCGCTAACACCTGAAGGACTTCGCGGACCTTTCTTTAAAGGAGTTCGTTCAAAACTCCGAGACATGGCAAGAGATGCTGTAGAAGACAAAGAAACAAACACTCTCGATACTTTAAAAACTGCACTGAGTGAATATTTTTCGTTAAAAAAATCATACCCACAATACTGTGCAGATATACAATCCGTCAGGTTACGACAAAATGAATCTGTATTAAGTTATTTCAACAGAATAAAGAAAATCCGTGCGAATGCGGTAGCCTCATTAAAAGACAACTTCGATAACGATGCAGAAGTTACTGCTATGGAAAAATTACTCGATGGACTTGCACTAGAGTCATTTAAGCGCGGTCTGCCGGATGACTTAATCTATGGTATAAGTGTCCAAAACCCTCGAAACCTCAACGACGCATATAAAATCGCGGTACGACTAGAAGAAGATTTAAAAGGAAATTCACAACGGAACTCCAACTATTTAGCCTACACGCAAGTCGACCCGGAAAACTACGATCTACCACGAAGAACAAGAAGTGTTAGCTTTCAAGATGAAGAACGACGAGGTTCTATACCTTTTCGTTTTATCCGGGATGATAATTCGCGAGGAAATTCAAGATCTACAAGTCCATATCCAAGATCTCCTATTCGAGACACCTCACGGGATAGACGAGCCAGTCCAGAGAGAAGCAATTCGCCATATCGATCACGCAATCGGTCACCCCCGAAGTACTTTCCATACTATCCACCACCTGGATATTTCCCTCCTATACCTTATATGCCTTATCAGTACCCACCTCCTATGCCATATCCACCTCAGATACCCTCTGTAAATCCATATTATCTTAATAATCAAAATACTTACTCTCAAAACAATCCTCAGAACAATTATCCAAACAACAATTACAATCAACATAATCCTCCAGGTAATAATCAAAATAATAATTACTCTAATGATTACAATAATGGATATAACAATCGTAACTATTCCAACAACAATTATCACACTTCTTCAAGAGCAAGTTCACCTTCACCAAATAAGGAGTCTTTAAACTCCAGCGCAGCTCAGCGGAACGACGCGACGCCGAGCATTGCGAATCGTACACAATCGCGTCCCGCAACAATCAAATTCCTGACAGTCAATCATTCGTAATGTGGACTGAACTCCAGGGAAAAGGCCCAGTAATCACACTTAAAGCACCCGAATTAAGAAATGGCAGCGCACGATTTCTCGTAGATACTGGCGCAGATATCAACGTTATTAAACAAGATGCACTTGCACCACGTGCGATAATTAACACTTATAACTCTGTAGTAATTAAAGGAATCACGACCGAGAAAATTAATACTCTCGGAACTACAGAAATTACATTTTTCAAAAACCCCGAAAACTTCCATGTTTTGGAAGATCCCTTACCTATCCCTACAGATGGAATAGTTGGTATCGATTTCTTAACAAATGAAAAAGTAGAAATCTCATTCCATCATAACACCATAGTTGCGGACTCCAAACCAATTAATCCAATACCCTTCGAAAATACTAATGGAGATCCATACACCACCACTCGCGACCCAGAACCTCAATGGGAAGAAGAGCCTTCAATATTTACGCTTACAGCACGATCACGCACTGTAGTGCCCATAAATCTTCTTAAAACCAATCTGAAAACTGGATTTTTACCATTACTCGGAACTCCCGAACATATATTCATTGGAAATTGTTTAGTAACCAACAGAAATGGTAAGTGTTATGTCTATGCTATAAATGCATATGAGGATGACATACAATTAGAGATCCCTGCTCAAGAAATCATTCCATTTGAGTGTGATGGGAGCTCAGAGGATTTCTTCGACCAAGATTCCGGAAGTGATGTTCCCGAAAACGATCAAGATCGATTTCAGCGAATCTGCGATAGTCTAAGATTGGATCATCTAAACACAGAAGAGAAAGAACACG
The DNA here is from genome assembly GCA_030273425.1 of Microplitis manilae. Taxonomy (NCBI): domain Eukaryota; kingdom Metazoa; phylum Arthropoda; class Insecta; order Hymenoptera; family Braconidae; genus Microplitis; species Microplitis manilae. Next base: position 7,709,991 of record CP092727.1, read on the forward strand.
TATATGAGCTTATCAAGGAATTTCCTCATCTTTTCCACCTTCCTGGTGATTGCCTTCAAGCTACTTCAGTAATTAAACATTCAATACCAACAACAGATGAAGTACCAATATCCGTCAGACAATATCGATTTCCTCCGGTTCATAAGGAAGAAATCCATCGACAAGTACAAAAACTATTAAACGATGGAGTTATTACAGAATCTGAATCTCCTTATAACTCACCACTTTGGATAGTACCAAAGAAACCTGATTCAAAGGGTAATAAACGATGGCGAATGGTCATAGACTTCCGTCAGCTAAATGAAAAAACTATCGCGGACGCCTATCCACTTCCTAATATTATCGAGATACTCGATAGATTAGGGAGCTAAATATTTTTCAACCTTCGACCTAGCCAGCGGTTTTCATCAAATCGAAATGGATCCTAAAGATCAGCAAAAGACTGCATTTAGCACTCCTAATGGACACTATCATTACATCAGAATGCCGTTTGGATTGAGAAACGCTCCTGCAACATTTCAACGACTGATGGATCGAGTATTACTTGGGCTACAAGATATTGAACTATTTGTATATCTTGACGACGTAGTGGTCTTTGCACCATCACTCGAAGAACACGGTACTCGTGTTCGCCGCCTCTTTAAACGATTGTCTAACGCCAACTTAGCTTTGCAACCCGATAAGTGTGAATTTCTCAACACCGAAGTCATCTATCTCGGTCACATCATAGGAGATGGAGGTGTACGTCCAGATCCAAAGAAAACTGAAGCAATCGAGAAATTTCCAAGACCAAAGACCGTCACAAATATCCGACAATTTTTAGGTCTTGCAGGATATTATCGACGCTTTATAGAAGATTTTTCAGGACGAGCCAAACCTCTTAGCGAATTACTCAAGAAAGACCGACCGTTTGTATGGACAACCGCACAACAGGAAAGCTTCGATGACCTACGAAAAGCCTTATGTACCGCTCCCGTATTGCAATATCCAAACTTTGATGAATCATTCATTCTTACAACAGACGCTTCAGATCAAGCCATTGGTGCAGTTTTAAGTCAAGGTAAAATAGGTGAAGATAGACCTATCGCATATCTCTCAAGATTATTAAAACCTGCCGAACGCAACTACAATACTACTGAAAAAGAATGCTTAGCTGTAATTTATGGTATATTACATTTTCGCCCGTACTTATATGGCAGAAGATTCACTCTCGTTTGCGATCATGAACCACTAAAGTGGATTGATTCAGTAAAACCGCCTGTACAGAGACTAATTCGTTGGAGAACAAGACTAAGAGAATACGAGTACGTATTTCATTATAAACCAGGAAGACTTAATGTAAACGCGGACGCATTATCACGAAATCCGGTAGTTTTACCAATATCATCAGCTGCAAATAAAACAAATACAAATATAACAGCAAGACAAGCTAGTTCCATCGCTACGCATTTGAAAAGACTCAAAACAACTCCAACAACAACAACAAACGCAGATACCATTGGTGAAAGAGTAAGACTGCGCCGATTAGCCACTCGAATACCTGAAGTATTATCATCAAAATCCCGAAACGTTCCTACGGAATTAACAGAAAAACGAAAACTTGGACGACCATCAACACAAGTTCCATCAAAAGCACCACCAGTGGCACATGGAAGAAAAAGTGCTTTTCCGAGTCTCATTAATAAACGCACTTCACCTAGAAACAAGGAACCAGATCCGCCTAATAAAACACCGAAAAACCGCACAAACGCACTCCGATTTGCATTTGATATAGGCACTGAAGATGACTCACCTCAACCAGTTACTTCATCCATAAGACCTAGAACTAACATTATCGAGATATCCGCAGGACCGTCATCTGACACCGATCAATATTACTGGGATCAACGTGCAGAAAACCCAGAGTATGAATCACCTCGGATAAGTGAATCCGAAGGACTAAGAACCAGGAAATCATCAGCTATCACTTTTCAACACCCTAATGGAAGATCAACTCCATACGCTACATCAGAAGACTCAGAAACTAGCAATGACGAAGTCAGGGTAAGACAGCCCATCAGGCGACACATCAATCCCCCAGATGTAATTCAGGAAGACGATGAAGACACAGAAGATGAAATAGCTCCAGTAGAAGAAGCACCAAGACAGCCTGCACTCCGACCACTCTCCTCCACGATACCGTGTGATCTATATTACCCAGGCATTGAAAATACCAAAAGCAAAGTAACCCTACATACAACAAATGAAAACCTGACTTATTTTAGAGACAACTATCTACATTTCATTTCTGCTGATTGCGAGTTTACCACCATGATTTCACGACTACTGATTGATACGGATAAAATAGATCCACAAGACTTAAAATTGAAGAAACCAAAATTCAAGCAAGTTCTCGTCACTCAAAAGGGTAAACATCGAATACTTAGTGCAGTATTAAAACCCAGTCATTATGACACATTCTCAATACAAGATCTTAAGGATGTTTTAACTACAGTTCGACGTACAATCCAACAATATAATATAAAAACTCTGAGAATTTCAAAACCTGGAGATATGCTGGAAACTTTAAACCAGTCACTGATAACCGATATTCTTAAGGAAAGTTTGAATGACTGTGATTGTTCACTAACTATTTGTCACGGCAACGTAACAATCCCAGAAGAAGAAACAAGACATGATATAATCACTGAATACCATGAAAGCTTGACCGGCGGACACAAAGGCATAACAAAAACCTACCGACGTATCCGTGAACGCTTTTATTGGCCTAATATGAGAGACGAAATAATAGAATTCATCAAAACATGTAAAAGTTGTCAAGAACAAAAATTAGTAAGAATAAAAACCCGAGAACCAATGATAATTACGGACACACCTGCAGAACCTTTTGACAAAATTTCTATTGATACGGTAGGTCCACTACCACTAACCCCTTCTGGAAATCTACACATCCTGACCGTGCAAGATAACTTAACTAAATACTGTATAGCAGTACCGATTCCCAACATTAAGGCAGAAACAATTGCCGATGCCTTGGCTCGCAATGTGATAATTCAATTCGGAACACCGCGAATAATTCTAAGTGATCAGGGTCGATCTTTTGTCGGTAAGATACTCCATTATCTCGCGAAAATATTTAAAATAAAACAAGTCACGACTTCGGGTTATCATCCGCAAACTAACGGTTCCCTTGAACGTAGTCATATCGTTCTCACCGAGTTTATTAAACACTACGTGGAAAAATATGAAGACTGGGACAAGCTTGTTCCTTTTGCTATGTTTTCATACAACACTTCAATTCACGAATCTACTAACTTTACACCTTTCGAACTTATCTACGGGAAAAGAGCTCGAATACCAAGTTCTTTTCCTCCACCTGAGAAAACCGAAACATATGGAACGTATCTTCATGATTTAATTAGCCGTATGGACGACATGAGGCAATTTGCCAGCGATAACTTGATCAAATCTAAGCATCGTTCAAAAAGATATTACGATAATCATCTAAACCCCTGTAATCTTAAAGTTGGTAATCAGGTCTATGTTATCAAAGAACCTAGAAAAGGAAAATTTGACTCACAATACAAAGGTCCTTACATTATAACTGAACTACTAGACAATAACACCGCCATAATAGAAGACGCGAACGGTAAACGCTCACTAAAGCACGTCGACAAACTAAAAATTTGTAGAATGCGAACCCCAGAGACTGATTCCGACTCAAACTAGTTTCACTCTAACAATTATTATGTTTCAGTTCTTGCATAAATTTTGTATAACAGGTCAAACTAAGGACGCCACCAAGGATAACCAATCATGGAACGGTTACTCACAATCATTACTGCATGTCTAACCATCTCGTCGACACTCGGATTTATAGCATACGATTGTAGCACACCCTCTATTAACATGACATCCTTATCCTTACTAGATATTAAAGATTGTAATCTACCTATAGCCGCACCGAAAATTGAAGAAACATCCATTCAATTACTTCAAACCGTAAAATACTCATCTATTCAAGTAATACAATGTAAAATTGTAATACACAGAAAAATCTTTCGCTGCGGATACTTTGATCATTATTTCGGTACAACCAATAATGACATAGAATACGTACAGGAAATTACTCGTCATCGATGCAAGGATATCCACGAGGAAGGATCTTATGAATTTTATGGAACTCATTCCGGAATCAAGCAAAACTCAACAGTTACACGACCAGTAGCAATAGTTGGAACAGTATCTTCGGATGGATATTGCAAGGGTGGATCGTATAGTGACGCTTATGGTAATTGGGAGAAGGTTGTTGTTTCAGGCTATATTAGTATCACAATCCAAGATTACTACGCCTCCGCCAACATTGACCAAAATAGTATTATCTTAAGATCAGGAGTACGCTGTGATTATCAGGCTGGAAAATGTATGGACGTTGACGGTGGACATACCTTTTGGGATATATTGCCACAGGATAATTGTCATTCCCATAGATTTGCCTTGCTTTACGAAGGAGTGGCCAAGAAAATGACAGATAGCAGAAACAAGACACTCGGCGAGGAAGTATACACTGTAACAACAGAAGGATTTACCTTTGCATTCACAGCCAAAGGTAGTATGATCAATTGTGGCTCAGAATTAATTAAGACTGAACACCCACGTCTTTACATACTTGACTCCCAGAACAATAGATATCTCTCAACGAAAAACATAATAAGCACAAAGCAAATGGATCTTTTTGCATACGTCAATTCGAAATTTATCTACCTCGAACAACACATACAGAGACAACTAACAATGCTTTACCAAGATATTATCAGACAAGAATGCGAAATCGAAAGGAAAGTTCTACAAAGTGCACTTATCTTAGCAACCCTAGCGCCAGATGAATTCGCGTACCAGTTCATGAAGAAACCTGGTTTCATGGCACACGTTTCAGGAGAAGTAATTAGATTCGGCAAATGTATTGCGGTTGATGTAAAACGGCGAGAAACCGCAGAATGTTATCAAGAACTTCCCGTTCATCGAGGAAACAACTCCTACTTTATGCTTCCACGTACGCATATTCTAGTGAGAACGGGTACTCAGGTCAATTGTAATCCATTACTAGCCCCGATGTATAGATTGGCAGATCAATGGTATGAATTAAACCCCAGTCTATCAGTAGTTCCTCAACCTGAACAACTTTCTGCACAAACTAATTATTCTTGGAAGTACGTACCAGCAAGAGGACTAGCAACAGGAGGGATTTATTCCAACAACGATATAGAACGACTTCAGGATTATATGATGTTCCCGATAGAAAGAGCTGCTATACTCAACACTATCGCCCGCGGAGCAACTGGACAACACATTGCTGACAATAAAATAAACATCAATCACCTTCTAGATGAGGATGCCATCAGACAATCACTTGCCAAAGCTTGGGGAAAAGTTTACAATTTCTTTAACACGATAGGAACATTTAGCGTCACCCTTTTTGGCGCATATCTCACCTTTCGAGGAATTAAGTTCATCATTGATACCCTGATTCATGGTTATGCTCTCCATTCAATTTATGGTTGTAGTTTATGGATACTAGGAGCATTATGGGGAACACTTACTAACTTACTACTTCACCTACATCCAAAAAGGGATAATTCAGGTCCTGAAGCTGAGATGGAAACTCTTAGTGGAGAAAGACGACATGAAAACAGTCCATAATTAATTCAACAACCGAGTCTAATATCAAACAATTAACAATCAGTATAGTTACCGGAAGATTTAAGATCTCGGAAATAAAGTCAAAAGAAATAATAAACCTCACGCCTACTAACACTTTATTACTAACCTAAAATCATACGAAAATTTAATTGACGAAATTTTTGTAGACCTCAATATGGCGGGAACAACTTGGACGATTATTCTTCTCATCAACTATCTTATCTACGACACTACTTCGAGTGCAGTGAGAGTCAATCAATTTAATTCAACAGCCGGACTTTACTATGAACCTCTAAGGGAAGTCAGATTTTCACCAAACGAATGGAAATTGGTAACCAGGATCGATATTGGAACCATTGAATTTCGACGCCCATCTATACGTTCACTGGAAATTGAAGAGTTCAACAACATTTGCCATAAAGTATTAGATGAAGCAGACTGCCAACTCTACATAAGATTAGATGATTATCGTCGGATGGATCAAGAAATAGATAACCAGCTTCAATTAATCCACCAATTACTAGAGCCAGAATCAGCAACCATCGACCAATTCATACCGTTCTCCTCAAATAATGAAGACCTGCTCAAAACCTACCTGTACGAATTTGAAGAACTAAAAGCTGCTTCATGGATAAACATACACAATCTGGACAATGACACGATAATAGTTAACTCGGATTTACATATAATACAAACCCGGCTGAACAAACAGATTAGTTCTCAGTTCAGATATCGAGACCCAATAAGGGACATCACTGATCCAATATTACAAAGCAACATGACATACGAAGAATATCTTAAACACCTGAATGCTTGGAGTAACGCCACCCAAAACAGCTTTGAAAATTACCTATCTTATCTACAGATTACAACAAAAGCAATAACTTCCGCATTACTCGGGCAATTATCACCTCACTTACTTGGAACTAAGACGTTAAAGAATGCAATCACGGTCTACACTCTCAACAATCAGCAATACCTAATCCCACTACGGACCAAAGAAATATATTCAGGAGAAATGTACAAGAGTTCAAAACTCACGCATGAGTTTTACCAAAACCAACTCTTTATTATATTACACATACCACTCGTCCAACGTCAAGTATATCACCTCTATAAATTAAACTCTTATCCAGTTAGCCAAACCTTCGGCACCTTTAAAGGATCTGCGTATATTCAACCTAAAGCTAACTACTTATTAATTTCCCAGGATCAACAACTATATTCCTTATTGAGTAAAGAGGAACTACAGCAATGCAAACAAGTAAAAACATTGTACATTTGTAAACCTAATTTTGTAATTTACGACACAAACCGACAAAACCCCTGTGAAACAGATTTGCTTATTCACGCAAGACCCGAGTCCTTCCGAAATTGTGATATCAGGATAAACGAGGACCATCTGGACTACTGGAAACCCTTGGAAAACGGGAATGGATGGTTATATTCAGTATCCCGCACTAAACTACTACAGGTTATGTGGAGAGGAAACTCAACAGAATATGTGAAAATCGCTGGAGCCGGAATACTCAATATTAAGCCTGGATATACAATAAAAATCGACGACCTCAATCTTATCGGTTACTACAACTCTGAACAACCTTACATGTTCCAACAGAGGCCAAATATACCCCTTAACCTAACACAATTATTGCCTGAAGTAATCAAATACGAACCCCTACATATTGTCCAAAATAACTCCTCTCAACGATCATCACTTACTAACACTCACGGATATTTAAGTTCAGATTTAACCTTAGCAAAAATCGAGCAGAATCTTCATAGAATAAAAACCCCGGAATACCGAATCAATGAACAACCTAATCACATTACCTATGGAATACTATTAATAGTTATAATTATCTTGAGCTATCTAATCTATTTAACAAGATCTCAAACTTACAGGCTATTTTGCTGCTGCAAGAACAAGAGAGTGCCATCAACTGACTCTAAAATAGCCTACAAAAAGTGTAAGCTTGGAGAAGAAATAGACAATCAAGCCAAACTCGTTGAAGATATGAAAATTGAATTTTAAACCCTCGATTTAACCAAGTTATGGACATAGTGATAGACTTACAAGAATTTTGGGATAACCAAGAAAATTTACGCCTAAAGAAATCGCATTAATAACAGTCGACGACGAAATAATAGGACATTGGATCATCGGTCAACGACAAACACCATTTTCATTCTGAATAAAACATCATGGCGGAAGATCTCCTCTTAACTAACGCTATGATAAAAGTAAAAACAGGCTTCGATATGAAGTTCGCATACATAGTCTCACTCATAGTAATTAACGATTACTGGAACATTGCAAAAGTCAAACGTTCACTCCGGAAATTGAGAAGAAGTCAACACTACAAAAATCATTTAAACCCTGTCGAACTCGAACACGACCAACAATACTTCCTACCAGAAACACCATTTAGGCCACCCAAGGAAATCAACGTCACCGCACTAGAATTCCACGCAGCCTGGATCATCGCCCAAGACGATAAAATACGAAAAAAGGTAATGAAAAACTACTGGAAAGATAAACAATACCTTCGGAACCAACGCAAAGACCACAGGCATAATGGAGTAATTCCTCGATTACTGATACCACGGGTTTTTGAAGAAATTCCATGGGGTCGCTGTCCTATTCCATTCGATATAGACGACTGGACGCCTTACGATCTAATTTTCTCACCAATTCGATTCCCGTTTGCCTCACTCAACTGGTTACGCGCCCCATCGCGATCACGTGAGATCCGTGTAACAAACCGATATCGACCTTATTTTATTCCCAGGTATCCTGTATTCGAGATAGAGTTTTCACCCAATCTAGATGATATCATTTTCCAAGAAGTCCCGACCATGGATCACGAACTTTCCAAACGCAATCAATCAGTAAGGAAACGTAAAAAGCGACAGAAACATCGAAAACGCCGAAATAAACCACAAAGATACCAAACCAGAAGAGGACCAACTAACAAAAGAAAACTTATAAAATAAGTATTACTAACCAGGTATGAGGGTAGACTAAGAAACATATTACTAACCAATAGTCCAATAAAATTATAAAAATAATATATATAATTATAAAATAAAACAAAATAAAAATATATGACAAAAATATTCGATAGGGCCACTTGAGTCAAGCGTGCTTGCTCTACGTCCTATCTCTAACAACAACATAACGAATACTAACAATATTATCCTAAATATCTTTACAATCAGTATTATATAAATAAATATCACTGTCAAATATTTGATAGTTTTAAATAAAGAGTTAAGATTCTTTGCTCAATTGCCTCTTGTTTATTATTTTAAGAAAAGAAAAACTACTCTATTTCCAAAGACCCACACAACGCATGCGTTATGGATCTATGGGACCACACAGACCGAGCATACCTGCTCTGGTCCCGCCTCTTTTACAATAGTATAACTTTCCAAGAGCATTATGAATCACCTTCGCCATTGGGATCAAAACTAAAGATGGATCCATATAACTTTCAACCATTTTACAAATAAACATCTATTAATTACCTTAAATAGGAAGGAACGAACAAGGGATTGATTGAGTGAGAATCAGACAATCAGTTATATGACTTTCTACTCTTATTTGTAAGAAAATAATACACACATTTAATTTAAGGATAAGATTAATACACAGATATAAAGAGAAAGAAATTCTTATACCCACTTAAATACAAGACTTATTATCTGTTTTATTTATGACCTCTAAGAACTACAGATACAAAGTATATAAGTAATAAATAATAAATACATGGTTCATATAAAAGGAAACATTTGAGGAAACAACTAAATAGTTCGATCAAATGAGCATAATTTCAATAACTATACTGTGTACTAAAATACTACTAAGGTAACTTCTATTATAAGTATTGGAATGGAATTAGTAAAAGTGAAAAACAAATAATATACACAAATTCACGTGTTTTATTAACACTCTTTTACATATACAATAAGCTATTACATTTGTAGAATTTTTTTTAAGATGTAACTACGATAATCTCTGAAGTAAATTTCCTGGTAGTGGCGCTTCATTCCTGGTACAGCACGGACAGTTCACCGGCCTGGAGAAGGACTCCGCTTCCCGAAGCTCCAGAAGGATTGACTGCACCCTGGTTGAGGCACCGGTCAAGACAATATCCAAATCCTCTTCACAGAGTCCCAGCACGAACTGAAAAACAAGATAATAATAATTATTCAATACAATCAACAAAGATGGCCATAGTAAAATAAACTACTTACCGATAAAATACTTGGACACCCGTAAAACCTTAGTGCATCAGAGCTGCAAGGTAGTGAGTCCCGAAACCACCTTACTTCCCCTGGCTTCATCGGTGATAACACACTTAAAACAGGATCCACAAACTCAAAGCTGACTCCTGCTCCAAGCTTATGAAACCGGTACATAGGTGACCACCTCAGAAACCGACCACGGGACCCGCCGATTGATATCTTGGGTGACCTTCGAATTGGACCCCCAACAGGACCAGCAGTTGGAACATCCTGGTTGTTACCTAGCGGGAATGTTGAATCAAACGAAGGCAGCCGTGACCCATACTGTAGCGGTGGATTACCTAAATCCAGAGTAATGGACTGGACAGCAGCCTCAACCTCTGCAGCTGGGGGCGGCCTCCAGGCCCCCGTACATAGCGGACAATCACAACTGACCTGAGGTTCTAATGGGATGAAAAGAGGATCGCCACCTTCCTGACCCAGCGCTGGATCCGGATCCTCTTGATTCTCTAAATCCTCCACAATCACGAGATGGTCCTCCTCATCTGACGAACCGTATTCCCAATTCTGGGTTAACTTCACCTTTGGATAGTCTTCTAGAGCAGTCAAGACCTCTTCTTCCCTTCCAACTTGGAGAGCTTCCTCCGGAATATCAACCTCTTCTACTGGAAGTGACTCTACTTTTACCGCGTAAGACATTTTAACGATAGTTCACGAAAAACTGATGCTCGATACCCGAAAAACACAATTTTTATATTAAACAAAAATTAAAAGTGGGAAAATTTTATGGCCAAAACACCAACCAAAATTCAAAATCAAAAATATTTTCACCATCAAGAGAAAGCAATTAGAAAATTTAAGTAAAATCAAATGAGGAGATAGAAACTTTCACCTACGCATCTGTAATTAGAAAACATCTTCCATCTGGGGCAAGGGACAGTTCAAGTGTCATCAAGCATAACCAGCCTGGCTTAAACAAAACTTCCGGGAGCCATTTGAATCATAAAATAAAACACGTAAACAGAAAACTTAAAAAGGGACGTAACATCTCATAACTCATAATATTTCTAAGGCATAATAAACACAGATATATAATATTGCAGTAAACTTAATGCGGAAGTTGCAGTTCCCCGCAACTAAAGCAATAGGTCCTAGCATTGTCTCACGATTTCACTGACTCTGAAACTACCTCATATTTACGCAGTTCTGCTAAAATCAAAGTCATCGAGGACGATGACAACTCTAAATGGGGAGGTGTCACATGCGAATATGTGAAATCGCGACACAATGCTCAAATAATAATATTTAATAATATTTATAAAATTAGACAATAAGAGTCGTAGAAGAGCGAGAGAGACAGACATATCTAAACCAGAGCCAACCTTTCACTTTCTAATTCATTAGTTATTCCCAAAATTTTATAGTTTTTTTATTGCTTTAGCCTTGGTACATCTCTAAGATAAAAGGCTTAAGCTCGCGTGCCGCCTAGACAAGTGAAAGGGCCTTCCATTAGACAAGTAGCCTTGGCTGATGAGACCCACCTTTCACTTTTAATCCAATTTTCCCGAAACTCGAACTTGTAAACAAACCTTGAAATAGACATCTATTGCCCATAAATTTACTCCCTCTAATTGGACTAATTATATAATAATTCCCTTCACTATTTGTTTAAACAAATACCCTACCTAGGCCAAATTCGGGAAAGACCTTGAATTGCAACCAATAAGGTTTGGTCAAACCCTACTATTCTTAATTAAGTTGTTTAAACAATACCCCTTCTAGGCTCAAAATTCGGATATATAAACCCTCTGGTTCAGATCATCTTCAGTCTAGTTCGAAGTCTAAGCTCTCGTGCTCACTCCGGCTCAAGCCGTAAAACGATACCTTGAATCTCTACAAACAATAGATAGGAGCTCGTATCCGCTTGGCGACTCTATTAGCTTTGTTTTTGGAGATCGAGGCCTTTAACAAATTCGCAGTATCTCAAACAATAGATAGGAGCTCGTATCCGCTTGGCGACTCTATTAGCTTTGTTTTAGGGATTGCGAATTGAAATAAAGTGACTATAAGGTTTCTAAATTGTAAAGACTATATAAAATTTGTGCATCTTCGGCTGACACTACCGAGGATTAGGGGTAAGAAGTACACAGAATTACTGAAACAAAATATGTAAGAATCTTTGTATCATTTATATTAATTACATTTATAATTTCGTAACTTCTTCTATTTATTTCGAGCCCTCATTGCCAACTTAGATAATATTAACCTAGGTCGTAAGAACACGTTTTTCACGAGAGACGTTCACCCCCCACTGCTTTCTTTCAACTTCTAATCCCGGACCAACTCGCCACGCCTCCGGTCAAAACGGGAATCATCTATTCAGGTACAACCGCTCGGTACCAGAGTAGTAAACTTACGCGATAGGTAGAGATAATCAACCTGGGCGTGTTTTCCAAGGTGACAACGCATACGATCACGTGAGTGTATAGGATCATCAAAGATCTGAAGTCCTTGATCGTTGTAAGCCTAGACTTCCTTGGAAAGCCCACGGAAATTGTACACAGGGTTGAACCGAGAATTCCTCCTCGTGGCGTATCCCTAGGACGAAATAAGGTCAATCCTCTGGTACTTATAAAATAACCCGTGGGCATACAACCCATTTTGATTTCTCCCTCCAGTATCGCCATAAGACCTCACACACACACACAAACATCTCTCCCCCTCAACTCTCTTTAACTGTCACCTTCCATCGCTTCGATCGTGACAATTACTAAAAAAATTCTCACTAAATTTCAGCCAAAGATCTTTTAAATTGAGTTATCACAAATGGGGGCCCCCTTTTCCATTCAAAATACACGCGAAAACTTTTCATTTTAAATTTTCGTTATTAAGACTGTGAAAATTTTTTTTTTTTAAATTCAACCTGGTATCATTTTGTAGAAAATCAATTCTCTACAAAAAAGTGATTATGCATTATGTACGTCAAACAAACTGGAAAAAGGCACGGGACTTCAAAGATCGACAGAAATTTAGTCTCCTCAAATTATTTTTTGTTATTTTTAATTTTTATTCGATCAAAAAAAATTTTTTCAAATAGTGACAAGCACAGTCTTGTAGGAAATCTAAGTTCCTACAAAAAGTATTTGATATCATACATACGTTAAATGAATGAAAAAAAAGTTACAGAGATTTAAATATCAACGAAAAAACAAGTTTAAAAAATATCAATTTTCTGAACTTAAATATCAACGAAAAGTGAACTTGATTTTTCATTGATATTTAAAACCCTTTAACTTTTTTCGCATTCATTTGACGTATATATAATACCGGATACGTTTTGTAGGAAATTAAATTCGCTACAAGACCGTGCTTGTCATTATTTGAAAAAAAAATTTCGATAGAATTAAAATAAAAAACAACAAAAAATAATTTAATGCTGAGGAAACTAAATTTTTGTCGATGTTTGACGCCCCGTAACTTTTTCCCAGTTTGTTTGATGCACAAATTGCATCAGCACTTTTTGTAGAGAATTCTATTTCCTACGAAATTATACCAGGCAGAATTAAAAAAAAAATTTTTTATAGTCTTAATAACTAAAAACTAAACTGAAAAATTTTCGTGTGTATTTTAAATGGAAAAAGGGACCCCCTTTGTGATAGTTCGAGTCTAAAGATATCTGGCTAAAATTAGGTGAAGTTTTTTTTTATAATATAAAGTAACTTTTGGGCTCATAACAGTTTAAAAAAAAAGTATTTGTTTTTTTTTGGGACACCCCAATATATATGTATGTAGGAGAGGGAAGTCACCGGTGCTATAAGCAGCAGTGGAAGTAGTTCGGAGCTCGCCACGAGATCGCGCCCACCAATTGTAGTGTGTCTCTAGTAAGAAACTTATTTCAGAACTGTTAAATTCGAAACTTGAGACTATTCTGGCTCGGGTACGCCTCCGTTATTTGGCAGAGTGACAAGTACCTTTTTTGATGGTAATATAGTACATTCTATATTACATAATCACAAAAATATTTTTTATCAATGTTTCCATAAATAATTTTTCTTAGAAATTAAACTTGGATTAAAAAAAAAATGATTTAAATAAAAAGCGTAGAGCCGCTACTATACAAAAATTCACAATTTATTTAACAAATTGCATAGGAATTCAATTATACATGTTTCTACATAATTATATATAGTTATATATAATTATATATAGTTATATATAATTATATATAGTTATATGTAATTATATATAATTATTTAGGGCCATTTTTCATATATAATTATGCATAATTATATATAATTATATATAATTTTTTTTATTCGGGAAATAATATTCATCAAAATGTTCAATTCAAATCATTACAGCGATTCAGTATATATAATTATTAATCACATCTGTGTGAATTGTATATGCATATACAATTCGCACTTGTATTAAAGTAAAACACGTGTTGTGTATGCCGCAACTTCGACATTTATTTAATTTTCATGTCGTCCCTGTGCGCACGCATCGTAAAAATTCACTCTCATCATTTTTCCATAACGCGCTTAGAGAAGTATAATAATAAACACTTAAGTCATATATGATCATACATTAATAGATACGATTATACTTGATTACTTGTCCTCGTAAAAGGCTGCAGATATGATCAGGCATGTTTATGCATGATCATACATGAAGTCATATATGAGCTCATATATAATCATACGTGAACAGATATGATCATATCTGAACACTTTTCCCCTATTCGAGTGCGGATGTGACCATACATGATCATACATGGCCTTATATATTATCATACATGAACAGATATGATCATACCTGATTATTTTTCCTCGTAAAAGGCTGCAAATATGATCATGCATGATCATACATGAAGTATGATCCCCCTATTTGAGTGCAGATATAACCATACATGATCATACATGACTTCATATATGAGCTCATATATAATCATGTATGAACAGGTATGATCATGCATGATCATACATGACGTCATGCATGATCAGATATACGATCATATAGGATCTTAATTTATCTCTACGGTTGTTTTGGAATCTGTTTTTAATTAAAAGTACTCAAAATTTTCATGGTAAAAAACATTGTTGTGAAAATGAAAATTTTGAAAAATAGGTTGAGGGTTTAATTTTTCATGGTGACTGCATAAGGAAAAAATACATAAACTTAATTTTCATGATCAAGTGGAAAATGGGGGATCCACTTGCCGTGATCTTACTCTAACAAAAATGCACTAATGATAACAGTAGTAATATAGCAATTTATAACGTAAACCGTTTTTCTTTTCGCGACGGAGACGCGAATAAAAATCCGGAGTCGTATGTGGTCACCCAAGTGTATTAAAAATTAAAAATAAAAATTATAAATATAACTCAAAATAATAAATAATTATAAACAAAATAAAATTGTGCCTGGACCAGCTCCTCAGGCTGGGTTAGTGCATGAGGGCGCCATTCCGTTTTTACAAAAAACGGACAAAAATAATAATTCAGGGGAGAGATCACGGGACAAAATCTTGAGCGAGAATGTATGCACCAAGCGGAATGACAACCAAACAAATATATAGTGAATAAAGATAATAATAAGGAATAATTACTACTAAATATATCCAGGAAACAAATAAATAAATATTGGCTATCACTGGGTTCCTTTTACGAAATTATTTAATTCAAAATATATTTAAATAAACTCAATAAATGATTACAATATCCAAATATTGTTCAATATATTCAATTCTTTGTAATAAATTTGTACTAAATTAAATTATACTCATTACAATCAAATGATAATAATAATAATCCACTTTAAATTATCCACTGGGGAATTCAAATACAAATTTACAAATAATATAACATATAAATTGTAAACTAATAAAATAATAATAATCTTTTTCCTTTATTTTAAATTATTTACTCTGGGGAGAGAAAGACGCGGGTACTCAATACATTTGGCAACACTGGGTTGCATACCATCAAATTATAAAATAAATTTTACCCAGAGAAATAATATTCAATACTCAAATATACTTTTAAACTCATATATATGTAAAAAAAAAATGCTAGTGTAAGATAAGGAGCCACTCTTGCTATCCTTGTCTAATCCTCTAAGGAATTTGCTCGACGCGTCTACGTACTTGAAACGCACGCCGGACAAATTCAACTTATTATGACAATATAACTCAGGTTCAATTATTTATCAATTAAATACCACGATCAACTCTACTGAAGGACCAGCGATAGCCGATGCAACAAATGAAAATAACAATTGACTTACCGGCGTTGATAACAATTTACTTCTTGAGTTTATTAATAATAAATATCACAATCCAAATTAAATACTTTAATTATGCAATTATTTTATTACGGCGCCTGGGCCAGAACAATTTACTCAAAAATAATCACGGACAACAACACGTCCTATCTTTACAAAAACCCGGTCCTCTCTGACTATATTTTCGTTGGTTTTTCCGAGGGAGGGGTATCACTCACGTGTTATCCCCTCTAACTACCTCGGACCTGAAATTATCAATTAAAAATAAAATATTTAAATCATTAAACGACCTGAGTTATACCATAATAATAAATTAAATAATATTTTCTATATATAAACATAAACATAATGATTATTAATCCTTTAAACAATAATACAATAATTATTTCAGTGCGCCACGTGACTGGAGAAAAATATCGATTTTTATCCCCACTTTATCGACTTACTCTCCCTTCGGTCGATATTTTTATGTACGCTCTATAACACGGGTGCTACTGACTGAAATGAAAATATTGATTAAGTACATCAAAATCAAAATAATTATCAAAATATAAATACAAACATAATAAACAATAATATCAATAATTTCATAGTTAAATCATACTAAAATAATCCAATAAAATACTATAAATATTTAAATAATATCAAATCATAATAAATAAATGCGCTTAATTTGAGCTAGGAGGTGTTGTTAAATTCACGGCGAGATGGGAAAGCGCGCGCAGTGATTCACGTTTGAATCGCTACGTGACAAATTTCAAAATAAACATAACAGTAATAAAAATGATGTATTTATTAGAATTTTTTTAACGTTATTATACATTTAATAGAGTAATAGGAATGCATTTATAGACGTACAATTGTATTTCTTATTAAAACATGTTATGCATGAGACTATATGATGAGTTTATTTGAAGTGAAATTTCTGTAGGCACGTTCGGAAAAAAAATTTTTCGTTCCACGATAAACGTATACGGTATATGCTTGCATTTGTGTGTATGTCAAGTACATGTGAGTTTTTATCTGTGTTTATTAGTATACTAAGATGGGAAAGTAGTATTCACACACAAGTGCACGCACATTCTATACGTTGCATCTTGCCTGGTTCTCGTCACTATTGCCTATACTCGCCACGACTCTTAAATATATATTAGACTTGTTCCTTAAGTATTTTCCTATTTCTTAACACTCTGTAGTATCCTGTATCCCATTTTCAAGTAAGTAAGTATGTTGATCATCATGATATACTTTACGTCATTTTAAACTGAGTACCCGGGAAAAAATGCTTAGATATGATCATATCTGTTCATGCATAATCATATATGAGCTCAGATATGATCATGTCTGTTCATGTATGATCCTATATGATCGCATATCTGATCATGCATGATCATACCTGTTCATACATGATTATATATGAGCTCATATATGAAGCCATTTATGATCATGTATCGTCATATCTGCACTCAAATCGGGGAAAAATTTTCAGACATGATTATATCTGTTCATGTATGATTATATATAAACTCATATATGACTTCATGTATGATCATGCATGATCATATCTGCAGCCTTTTACGAGGAAAAATAATCAGGTATGATCATATCTGTTCATGTATGATAATATATGAGGCCATGTATGATAATGTATGGTCACATCCGCACTCGAATAGGGGAAAAGTGTTCGGACATGATCATATCTGTTCACGTATGATTATATATGAGCTCATATATGACTTCATTAGGGTGGCGCAAAAAAACCGACTATTTTTTTTTCGAGTCTCTTATGAAAATTTGTTGGTTTACGATGTTTTAAGAAGCCTCTCCAAAAATCAGCTCGATAAAAAATTTTTAAGAGGTCGCTCATGAATTTTAAAAATATCAAAAATGATTGAAATTCGAATTTTTAATTTCTAAATTTTTTCTTTCTCGTGGCAGCAATAGTTTATATTTGTAAAATCATGACTATGCTGAAAATTTGAGCTCGAAACTCAAATATTGAAACGGTGCTCAAGAATTTTGAATATTAACTGATAATATGTAACTAATACTTTGAATTGGTTTTTGTATTTTTCTATAACTCAATTATTGTCATTTCATTAAAATATAACATTTACATAACCAAAAATATACAGGACAGTCTTAAACAATAAAATTTGGTAAGTTTTAAATAAGCCAAAATCCTACAAATTGAATTAAAAAAAAAAAAGGCATGTAAATAACTTATTATTTCTATTTTTCGGGTTATATTTTTATGCATTGTCATGCAAATTGATGGTGAAAAAATCGAGAAGTTTTATCTTTTAAATTTAAAGGTCGCTCGAAAATGTCTAAAAGACAGTACTCGGAAGCATTCAAAATTCTTGAGCGAGGTTTAAATATTTAAATTTTGGGCTTAAATTTTCAGCGTGGTCATGATTTCACAAATATAAACTATTGCTGCCACGAGAAAGGAAAAATTTTGAAAAAAAAAAATTCAAATTTCGATCATTTTTGATATTTTCAAAATTTGTGAGTAACCTCTTAAAAATTTTTTATCGAACTGATTTTTGGAGAGGCTTCTTAAAACATCGTAAGCCAACAAAATTTCATAAGAGACTCGAAAAAAAAAATAGTCGGTTGTTTCGCGCAACCCTAGACTTCATGTATGATAATGCATGAGCATGCCTAATCATATCTGCAGCCTTTTACGAGGAAAAATCATCAGGTATAATCGTATCTATTTATGTATAATAATATATGACCTAAGTATTTAGATCTCGATCACTGAGATCGAGAGGCCTATACCTCTCATTTACATCAGCGACACAGATTCAAGGTTCCACTTTTACGCTGATAAAATCCTGTCTGGACCTTTCCAGCTGGAGCAATGTAAGGGGGTTCTTGACGACCACGCAGAATTAATCATTTTGGAATAATTTTCAAGAAAAAGGTACCCTTTTAAACATCGGTCCCCTTTTTCCACCAGCGTAAGTAGAAATAAAATTTTTAACTTATTTTCGAGATCAGGGATTATTCCTGGGAATCCATAGATTCCTAAAAACATAAAATCTCTATTCCCCATCGGCCCAATTATCACCGGGACGTAACATAATGGACAATAACATTGTGTATTATTCATAAAAATAAGTTAAGTAATAAGTTATCACCTCATAAATATATATATATATATATATATATATATATATATATATATATATATATATATATATATATATATATATATATATATACATCAGCGCAAAGGTAAGCCCTTCATAGTCGAACTTTTTTTCTCTTCATCTTTCACATATTTTCCAATCAGCCTCAAAAATTTAAGAGGAAATAAGGACGCTATAAAGTTAAAATCGTATGTATTGATTAGCGCATTTTACATTCATCAAGGAACAAAGAAAATTTTATTTCAATTGAGCTAGAAATAAAAGAGAGTCCGCATCGAAACGTATCCCAGAATAAACAAATTAAAACTTGAATAATATTTGAGCCCAAAATTGCATTGGCTAGTTCGAACGCCTAATCCACGCAACCGAATAATTAATTGAAACAAAAGTCACATAACAAAAATATATCTTAGAATATATAAAAAATACAATTATCAAAATAAAAGAAATATATATAAGAAGTATATTTTTATTTTATCCAACAACCCAGGAAAAAAATATATAATATTTTTATTAAAAATATTTATTTTTTATGTATTTTATATTACCATAATTGTCATTTCTATCTACTCTAAGATATGTCATTAATAAATTCAAATTATATAAAATATGTACAAAAATCGCCTAAAAGTTAGCGATTCAAGATATATTTTTTATACATATTTTACATATATTTATATATTTTTAATATATTTTTTTTATAAATTTTTTTTCATGGGGGTTGTGTAACTCTCACACACTAAAAATCCCAAATTTTTTACAGTATGAATTTATTATTTAAATAATAATTACCACAACATTTCTTATTAATTTTAGCTGTGTGAAATCTTTTTTTATGACGTTGAGCATTGAAATTGTTGGGACTTGTACAGCAACATTTGTTGCACCGATAAATCCTTGGTTGCTTTAAAGATTTTCTCCTTTTTTTTTTATCTACATTTAAAAAAGAATACTCATTTATATGTAATACAACAATTAATGAAAAAAATAATTGCTTTTAGAAATCTATAATTATTGCTAAAATTTCAAATTGGTTGTTTAAAAATTTCATTTATTTGTTGAAACTTACACCACACGGTAATCAACATTATCCACATTACCGGCTGCACATTCAATTACACTTTTATTAGTTTCCATTTTAAATATAATAAATAATTAAAAAACTTATTTAAAATTAACACCGTATTCACAGCTGACGATACTTTGTTCTGGATTAATATTATATGTTTAATAGCAAGATTGATTGAAAACTATACAATTTTTTAAGTATGTGACTACAACGCACGTTGTCAAATTAGAAGCATACAAATTTTTTTTTTATACTGAACACTCAAGACTGATCAAATTTCGAGTCAAGATCTTTTATCGCTTTTCGCTGAAACAAATACTAAGAATTATTGTTGTGTACATTATAATATTACAAAACTAAAACTTAAACTGCTCGACATTTGTTTCTTAGTCCGTTACCAGCTCATCTTAAATAAAAATATTAACGTTAAACTTTAGAACTCTAATATATATATTTATATATTGTGTCATTCTAGTTCGCGTTGTCGTAACATACAGTTGTGATTTTGGGTTTCATTAAAAATAAAATTTATTATTTACTTATTTCGTTTAAAATGGAAGTTAATAAAAGTTTGATTGACTGTGAAACTGGTACTGCGGATAATATTTCTGATTGCCGTGTGATGTAAGTCTCAAATAATTAATAATATTTTGACATAGTTGTTTTAAAATTTTAGTAAGTGAATAGATTATTAAATGCAATTCATTTGATACATATTTGCAATAAATAATTCGAGGAAATAAATCTGACGGACTATAAATGACAGAAAAAAAATTTATCATTTATATACCTCGACAGTTACAACCCCCTTTAATTATTGATTCATTACGTTTCATTGTTATTTTACATTTAGAAAACACAAAGGAGGAAAATCTAAAATACGACGACGACTTCAACGGTGCGACGAATGTTCTTACACGTCTGATGGAGCTTCTAATACTAAACACCACGAAAAAATATATAAAGTTAAAATTTGGTAGGGATAGCAGATACAACTATGTATTACAAGTTCGACAACTTTTGTTCAAACGAGACATCAGGCCGTTAGACATAGGAAAGGACTCGCACGCGAGAGATCAGGGTTCGAATTTCGGTCAAAACGAGTGATTTTTTAAAAATAAAAGTCGACACAAACACCAATACAGATGACATAAATATCAATAATAATCAAAATGATAGCTCTAATAATAAAAACTTAAAAGTTATTAAAAATTTAATTTAATTTATTTTCATTCTAATATAGTAAAATTTATTAAACGGGATAGTAAAATTAATTTCATATTATTTATTAAAATTTACTCCATTTTTTTCGTCGTGTCTATTTACTGTAAATTCACAGTAAACTTACAGTAAATTCACAGTGAATTTACTGTAAGTTCATTGCAAATTCACTGCAAGTTCACTATGAATTCACTGTGAATTCACTCCAAGTTCACTGTAAATTCACTGTGAATTTACTGTAAGTTCACTGTGAATTTACAGAGAACTTGCAGTGAATTTACAGTAAGTTTATTGTGAATTCACTATGAATTTACTGTGAATTCACTGTAAGTTCATTCTAAATTCATTGTGAATTTGCTGTGAAACCACTATCGAACCACTGTGGGATCACCATAAAACTACAGTGACCGAATGGCACAAAATCGTGGTGATTTCACCGTAGTTTCATCATGATTTCACGATGCTTTTACTATAATCTCACCGGAATCCCACCATAATTTCATAGTGATTCCAAGTCCGCGAGGGATATTATTTACTATTCGTAAATATTAGTGAAATAAATTGTGCTTATATTCTTTTTCAAGCGCTCTGATATAATTGAGGTTAACTTTCCGTATCAATAATTTATTAATATAAATTATTATATTATTAATTAATACAATTTATACTAAATATTATTATATTACTGATTTTAAATATTTATTATCGATTTTTTAATATTTAATAAATAATTCAATAAATTCAATACAAAATTTGTGATAAGAATTACAATCGAATATTAAATTAATATAATAAATATTCAAAGTTAATAATCTAATAATATTTTGTATAAAGTATATAATATATATTTATTACTTTCTGAATTTAATATTTTTTTATATATGATTAAATATCAAATTTAGAAAATATAAAACATTTTTAGAATGATTAATTAATAAATTCAATAAAAAAATATCAAATGATAATAAAAATTAAATATTTAATTAAACTATTAATTTTTAATGTTAATTTCTTGACAATAAATTTCATTGATCATGCAACCTAAGATTCTGTTATGGTACATTTATGACTATTAATGGTACTATTCAATTTCAATTCCAACATAAGTACACGCACCCATGTTAGACAACATACATTTTAATAATAATGTATACAAATATTCTTGCAAGTATGTGCAAACATTATATGCCCGGATGCATGAGTTTGATGTTTTCAAAAAACACAGTATGAGTACTCAGATCTGACAAGATTCGGAAAAGATCCTGTTGATTATTCACGATTATATATGGTCATACATGATCGTATACGATCATACATGGTTATATATAATTACGTATGATCATACAGTATCAGATCCAAAAAATGGCCCTGCATGATCATACATGAGCAGGTATGATCATGCAGGACCATGTCGATCATGCATGAGCAGGTACGATCATGTAGAGCGATTTTTCGGATCTGATGAAATCTGAGTATTCATACATGATCATATATGATCATATCTGAACATTTTTTCCCGGGTATTTGGTATTTTTCTCTTGATATACGGGTATTTTTTCGTAGTTTCAGGTGGGAGTCCTCAACATGATAGTACCAGTCAGCCGTTACTTCAAATATTTTACCTGATTTTTAAAATAGTTTTTAATAACATGTTCTTAATAACATTCAATCTATTTACATCAATATAAAATTTAAAAATGAACCATTAATATAAAATTATTTGTAAGTGTTCAAATAAATAAGTAACTGATAATTATAAATTTTTATTGATTATTCATGAAATGTTTATGTGACGAATATTTATAAGTCAATGGGCAACATTTTTACTTCATTTCTGAAAGATAATGAATTCACTAGAAAGTATTTTTAAGACATATTTAATAATAAAAAAAGCAATTAGATATTTAAGTAATAATTACCGCAACATTTTTTATTTATATTTTTTGTATGAATTCATATTTTCGTAGTGTTTAGTATTAGAAGCTCCATCAGACGTGTAAGAACATTCGTCGCACCGTTGAAGTCGTCGTCGTATTTTAGATTTTCGTCCTTTGTGTTTTCTAAATGTAAAATAACAATGAAACGTAATGAATCAATAATTAAAGGGGTTGTAACTGTCGAGGTATATAAATGATAAATTTTTTTTCTGTCATTTATAGTCCGTCAGATTTATTTCCTCGAATTGTTTATTGCAAATATGTATCAAATGAATTGCATTTAATAATCTATTCACTTACTCAAATTTTAAAACAACTATGTCAAAATATTATTAATTATTTGAGACTTACATCACACGGCAATCAGAAATATTATCCGCAGTACCAGTTTCACAGTCAATCAAACTTTCATTAACTTCTATTTTAAACGAGATGAGTAAATAATAAATTTTATTTTTAATGAAACTCAAAATCACAACTGTATGTTACGACTACGCGAACTAGAATGACACAATATATAAATATATATATTAGAGTTCTAAAGTTTAACGTTAATATTTTTATTTAAGATAAGCTGGTAACGGACTAAGAAACAAATGTCGAGCAGTTTAAGTTTTAGTTTTGTAATATTATAATGTATACAACAATAATTCTTAGTGTTTGTTTCAGCGAAAAGCAATAAAAAATCTTGACTCGAAATTTGATCAGTCTTGAGTGTTCAGTATAGAAAAAAAGTTTGTATGCTTCTAATTTGACAACATGAGTTGTAGTCTAATATTAATCCAGAACAAAGTATCGTCAGCTGTGAATACGGTGTTAATTTTAAATAAGTTTTTTAATTATTTATTATATTTAAAATGGAAACTAAGAAAAGTGTATGTTTTGAACCGCAATTGTTTTATTGCAATTATATGATTACGTATTGACCAGTAGTCAATACCAAAATAAGCGACGAGTGAAATGAGTGGCAAGGTTGAGTGTAAGTTTGACTTAGATTTATTTTAAGTGAAGCGTGCTGCTTCTTACAAGTTCAGAGAGATAACTGACTACATAAAAATAGCTTAAAATCTAAGTTACAATTTTTGCGAGGGTGGGAATTAGCTAGGAATTAGGAATCCGGAAACAACAATTGGTTTTCCTTGTGATCAGGCTTCGAACAGGGGATGAAGGATCGGTGATTGGCTAGCGCTTGGAAAAGTGGGTGCGTAGGAGAGTCGTAGGTGGGCCTTTTGGGGGCCTAATGGAAAGGGAAGCGACGAGGCAAGCAAAAAATGGCGGAAGGAAAGTCACAAGGACGCTAGGATCGTGGGACTGTATTACAATACATAAAATTTTACTTATTTTTATGACTTAATATAGAGTGCACTTTTTCTTATTTGATGCGAGGCTTATGGCCGTATAACATAAAAAGTAGAGAAAGGTTTATGATTCAAGCCTTTGCAGCTGTACGGTCCCTTTTGCGACAATAGCAAGGGCCTTGAACAACTCATTAGGCATTTTTTCTAGAGTTGTAAACTTTGGAGTTTACAAACCAAAAATGTGCGAAGCAGATGTTAAGTGCAATAAAATAAAATAAACTAAAAATAAAATAAATGAGAGTAAAATACAATACAAGTTTTATGCGTGGGAAAACGAAAAACTCGTAAAATAATAAAATGTTCGAGAATATTAAGAGCTAAATATGAACTAGTTTAAATTGAACTGAGTTAAATAATATCTTAAATAATGATAAAAACCATGATAAAATGATGTCTTAAATAATGCTAAATTAATTTAAATCAGAGGAGACGGAACATTCCGCCCCCCCTTGAACTATATGAGTTCAATTGTAATTAATTCTGGACGTCTTCCTCAAATGGCAATGGACACAGCTTCCTCGTACAACGCTTGTACTCTCCGGAGTTGGTTTTGACAGTGGCAGCCCGAACTATGCCATCTTTTCCTGGATGAATTGCGCTAATGCGCCCGATAAGCCACTGAAGAGGAGGTAAATTGTCTTCGGCAATCAACACTAGGGTGCCAACCTGAAGATTATTGTGCCTCCTTGATTGTCCTGAACGATTAATGAGTTGATGGAGGTATTCTTTATACCACCGTTTCCACAAGTGCTGCTTGATTTGCTGTGCATGTTGCCATGCGGACAGACGATTTGAATTGGTGTAAGTCCAATCTTCTTCTGGGAAGCTCGTCAGAGGACCACCGATAAGAAAATGACCGGGAGTTAAGGGAAGAGGATCGTTAGGATCCGAGGACATGGGAGATATAGGGCGAGAATCTAAAATTGCCTCAATTTCTACCATACATGTTTCAAGTTGATCATCTGTGAGTAATGTATCACCCACGGTGCGTGCTAAATGGTGTTTAAAGGATTTGACGGCAGCCTCCCAAAGTCCTCCAAAATGAGGGGCTCTGGGAGGAATAAAATGCCACTTTATTTTTTCTTTTTCAGCATATTTCTGTATAGAGCTTTTATATTCTGTGGAGTGCACGAGATTATAAACTTCTCCTAGCTCACGATTTGCACCTACACAATTAGTGGCGTTATCCGAAAAAATGTCGGTAGACTTTCCTCGTCTAGAAAACAGGCGTTTTAGAGCCGCGATAAAAGTCTCACTTGTGAGATCACATGCAAGTTCGAGATGAACCGCCTTTGTAACCATACAGACGAAGACCACCACGTAAACCTTTACCCTTTGCCGATTGTGGTGACGTTTTTCTTTAATGTATAATGGCCCGCAATAATCGACGCCTACGCGGAGAAAAGGGCGCGCTGTAGATACGTGATATGAGAGCAATTCGCCCATCGGATGATCAGCCACGCGAGGTTTGACTCGAAAGCAAGTTATACACTGATGTATAATTTTTCGAGTGATATTGCGACCGTCTAACGGCCAATAAGTTTGTCGAACGGAGTATAGCGTCGTTTGAGTGCCGGCATGGAGTAACTTTACATGCTCGGCTCTTATGATAACTAGCGTGATGTGATGGTTTGAGGGTAGTAATATAGGATGACGTTGACCCTCCGGTAAGTCCGAGTGAGCAAGTCGGCCACCGACTCGAAGAATCCCCGTAGAATCAAGGAAAGGATTTAGGGGTATTAAACGACTGTTGTCTGGAATAGGACTCCCGTTGTTTGAGTAATTAATTTCCTTTGAAAAGGCTGATGATTGAACCATCTTAATTATTGACTCCAGTGCTGCTGACATTTCGGACGGCTCTAACTGGTCAAATATTCGTAGCGATTTTTCGCGTTTTAAATTATTAAGGAACCGTAAAACATATGCAATAATCCGAATAGTTTTATCGATGGATTCATAACGCTCAACCAGTGAGTGTCCCCGTAATTCTAACTTAAGACAAGTCAGACCTACAAGTTTGACTGGTTTTAATTCTGGAGTGTCAATGGCTGATAAATTAGGTTTAGGCCACGAATCTTGATCGCCAATCAACCAAGACGGTCCCTTTGACCATAAGGAACCTAGGACAAACTCAGAAGGGGTTTGACCTCGAGATACGAGATCCGCAGGATTATCTAGGGAAGCCACATGCCTCCAATGACAAGAAGAAGTTAATCGCTGCACCTCGGCAACACGATTAGCGACAAAAGTTTTGAAACGATGTGGGGCAGTATTGAGCCAGTGTAGTGTTATGGTGGAGTCTGACCACAAGTAACACTCGTGAATGTTAATTAATAAGGCTTGCTTGACTACATTAAAAAGTCGCGCAAGAAGAAGAGCACCGCAAAGCTCCAGGCGAGGCAACGAGATCGAACTAACAGGAGCAACTCGAGATTTGGAACATATGAGTCGAACGTGGACTGCACCATTTTTGTCAGTAGAGCGCAAGTATAGACAAGCACCATATGCCTTCTCACTAGCGTCACTGAAGCCGTGTAACTGCACATCAGTGGAATCAGCTATGGTGATGCATCGGCTGAACCGCAAAGCTTCGATTAGGGGAAGTTGTTCTCGATAAGATGCCCAAGCAGTATGAATTTCATGGGGGACGGATTCGTCCCAATTGACGCCGGCCTTCCACAATGATTGCATTATTATTTTTGCATGCAAGATAACCGGACCTAACAGACCGAGAGGATCAAATAATTGCGCGATTTCAGAGAGAATGCTGCGCTTAGTAACTGCTGTAGCCTTGATCTTACTTACACTGTAAAATATAGCATCTTCTTTAGCGTTCCAATGAGTACCCAATGTTTTGATTGTAGTATCTGGATTAAGTGACATGTTGGTGATGCTAGGATGGGCATCACAATCAAGGATGAGAGTGGGGTCATTAGAGGCCCATTTCCTCAAGTTGAGGCCACCCTTTTTCATTATACTTTTTAGTTCGTCGCGAATAATCTCAGCCTCATGACGCGTATCTGTACCAGTAAGCAGATCGTCGACGTAAAAATCTCGTTTAAGTATAACAGAGGCGCGAGGATGGGATTTACTCTCATCATCGGCGAGCTGATGCAATGATCGAGTCGCTAAATACGAGGCACATGCAGTACCGTATGTGACGGTGTTAAGTGTGTACATTTTTACGGGTTCAGAAGGATCGCTGCGAAATAATATTTTCTGGTACTTCCTGTCCTCTGGATGCACTAAAACCTGACGATACATTTTTTCAATATCGGCTGTGAGGACGAAGGTATATGAGCGATAGCGAGTAAGAATAATGAATAAGTCATCTTGAATTTTTGGACCTACCATCAAGGTATCGTTCAAGGAAAGCCCGCTTGAGGTTTTGGCGGAACCGTCAAAAACGACTCGAGTTTTCGTGGTGATGCTATCTTGCTTTATGACAGCATAATGTGGAAGGTAGAATCCTTGCGCTGAATCGCATGCGCTATCTGCGATAGACATATGCTTTAGATCGATGTATTCATCCAGAAATGCAATATAATCAGCGGACATTGTTTTGTCTCGAACGAGGCGTTTTTCCAGTGAGTGGAAACGGCGGGAAGCTGAGGTGTAAGAGTCACCTAGCTTTGATTGATTGCTATTAAAAGGCAATCGAACTACATATCGACCAGATGAGTCCTCTGTAGTGTGAGATAAATAATGTTCCTCACACAACCTTTCTTCGGGGGACAAATCTTTAGGATTAGATAATTCCTCTATTTCCCAAAACCGAGTGAGATCAAAGTCAGGGATTTGCTGACTCATTGCGAGGTGACAAGATATATTTGGGTTTTTAAAGGAGTTGTTTAGTCTGCCAGCAACTATCCAACCGAGCTGAGTTTTCTGTAACACTGCATCAGGCTGGTTTTTTAAAGCAATTTGGCCTATGCTTAAAAGCTTATAGAATAAATCAACACCTATGAGAGCATCTACTGCGGATGGCTTGAAGAATTCTGGGTCTGCCAAGACAATGTTCTTGGGTATCTCCAGATGGGCCAAATCAACTGCCATGGAAGGCATTGCTCTACTAATCTGTAGTATTATTAAAAACTCCACATTTTTTGAAAATTTGCTAAGCCGAGACTGAATTGTTGCCCGAGCGGAATGCATTATGTTGGTGCACAGATCGTCAACGCCGTTGACGGCGATGTTAACTGACGTTCGATCTAGTTTTAAAAAATGAGCGGTTGCTTCGGTCATAAAATGGGCTTGAGAGCCTGCGTCCAAGAAAACACGACACGGCCTAGATACCCCTTGAGCGTTTACTACGTCTACCAATGCCGTAGCCAATAATGCCTCTGAAGAAACGAGAGCATGCATACTTTGGATCTTAGCACTAGACCTTGAAGAAGAAGGTGGCAGATTCTGTTCCACAGATAAGTTCTGTGGCCTATCAAAATGCAGGAGTGTGTTGTGCCGACCGTCACACGTGCGGCATTTACTTTTTGAGGTGCACTGGCGAGAATGATGCGATTTACGCAAACAATTAGTGCACCAACCATTTCTCTTTGCTAATTCATATCGAGAAAAGGGCCTTAACTCGAGAAATTTACTACAATTGTTGATGTAGTGATCATCACTAGAACAATGGACACATCGGGCTTGAGATACTGAGGCGGCAAAGGCTTGTCTCGGTGGCCAAGAGGTCTTAGATTTGGAGCTTGACTGTTTAGCGAATGCTTGCGAGCGCAGACTCTCAACGTGAGCTCGCTTTGTGAGAAATGTTATCATTTGATCGATAGTGGGATTGGGGATACTACTAGAGTGGTCTTCCTATCGTTCTTTGAGCTTATTATACAATTTATTTCGGAGCATGACAACTATTATCGCGTTCCATGATTCAATAGGCCCTCCTAACGTTTTAAGAGCTTGTAAATTTTTGAGAACATGATCTACAAATGATCGCGTGGAGAATTCTTTAGATATTGAAGGCGTATCAAACAGAGCTTGGATATAACCTTCCCGAATAACTTTTCTATCGTCATATCGTTCTTTGAGCAAATTCCAAGCTACTTCATAATTCTGAGAAGACGATTCGATAGACGCAATTACGTTGGCTGCTTCTCCCGTAAGACAACCCTTCAAATAAAGTAGCTTCCAAATAGCTGATATAGACGTATCTTCGTGTATTAACGAGCTAAACAGATCATAAAAACCCAGCTACGAATCGAAAGAGCCGTCAAATGTTGGCAAAGTGATGTCAGGCAGCGACTGTTTATTAGAAACAATGAAATTCTGAGATGCAGCATTTGAATGATTAGTCTGGAAGGGCGCGACCCTAGTTTGCGGATCATTGACTGTAATTACCTCTGGTACTTTCCGCACCTGATTATTATTATCCGACTGAGTTGAAGGTAATGTTAAATCTTTTGTTGCTACTGTATCAGAAGGAAGTTTGTTATTTAACACAGCAGGAGCTGGCGATTGAGGTCGAGTATTTGTTGTTTTGGACAAAATTTTAGTGGCAGTGCTGTATGCCTTGAAGTAACGGTCCTCGAATTCAGTTCTGTGAGCATGCAACTCATCTGATTCTGCTTCTAATAATTCTAACTCGTCTTGATACGATACAAAGGATTCGCGAGTCTTTTCTATTTCGTTATACCTTTTTTCGAGAGCAGGAAAGTCTTCCTCTGGATTAAAACGATTAAGAAAATTTTCGTATGCTGTAAGAGCACGTTTAGTCGCACCGCGTTTGATTCTAAGTGCTTTAATTTGCTCTTCAGCCATGATTAATGAAATTATTGATTATAAAATACAATGTGTATTATCAAGTATAAGATTGCAGGCGTATGAAATCGAGGCAAAAAATTCTTATTTAAAATATATAAGGAATCAAATGAAAATAATAAGGATTGGTGGTTCAACTGACTTACTTTAACTCGATGGTAAGTGCGAAGAATGTCGCTGATGTTGGCACCTGATGATTATGATCTATGTTGACGATTGGCAGTGAGCAGGATTCCCAGCGGTCCGGTGGCGATGTCGTGTGAAGGCTTAGCAATGGAGACGACGATGCACGATTTCGACTGGCAGAGCACAATGCCCACTGAATAGTTGAGCAATATTAATGTATCGCTTAAGCAATGTAGCTTGTGAACTTGATAATTATGTATACACTTGCACTAACACTCTCGCAATAATTTTTACTTGTTTGTATTAGAAGCCGGCAATTACTGTGCAATAATATCGGAAATTTAAGCAAAATTTGCAATATCCGGCTCAAAGGGCCAATGTTTTGAACCGCAATTGTTTTATTGCAATTATATGATTAAGTATTGACCAGTAGTCAATACCAAAATAGGCGATGAGTAAAATGAGTGGCAAGGTTGAGTGTAAGATTGACTCAGATTTATTTTAAGTGAAACGTGCTGCTTCTTACAAGTTCAGAAAGATAACTGACTACATAAAAATAGCTTAAAATCTAAGTTACAATTTTTGCGAGGGTAGGAATTAGCTAGGAATTAGGAATCCGGAAACAACTATTGGTTTTCCGTGTGATCAGGCTTCGAACAGGGGATGAAGGATCGGTGATTGGCTAGCGCTTGGAAAAGTGGGTGCGTAGGAAAGTCGTAGGTGGGCCCTTTGGGGGCCTAATGGAAAGGGAAGCGACGAGGCAAGCAAAAAATAGCGGAAGGAAAGTCACAAGGACGCTAGGATCGTGGGACTGTATTACAATACATGAAATTTTACTTATTTTTATGACTTAATATAGAGTGCACTTTTTCTTATTTGATGCGAGGCTTATGGCCATATAACATAAAAAGTAGAGAAAGGTTTATGATTTAAGCCTTTGCAGCTGTACGGTCCCTTTCGCGACAATAGCAAGGGCCTTGAACAACTCATTAGGCATTTTTTCTGGAGTTGTAAACTTTGGAGTTTACAAACCAAAAATGTGCGAAGCAGATGTTAAGTGCAATAAAATAAAATAAACTAAAAATAAAATAAATGAGAGTAAAATACAATACAAGTTTTATGCGTGGGAAAACGAAAAACTTGTAAAATAATAAAATGTTCGAGAATATTAAGAGCTAAATATGAACTAGTTTAAATTGAACTGAGTTAAATAATATCTTAAATAATGATAAAAACCATGATAAAATGATGTCTTAAATAATGCTAAATTAATTTAAATCAGAGGAGACGGAACAGTGTAATTGAATGTGCAGCCGGTAATGTGGATAATATTAATTACCGTGTGGTGTAAGTATTAACAAATAAATTCAATTTTTAAACAACCAATTTGAAATTTTAGCAATAATTATAGATTTCTAAAAGCAATTAATTTTTTCATTAATTGTTGTATTACATATAAATGAGTATTCTTTTTCAAATGTAGAAAAAAAAAAAAGGAGAAAATCTTCAAAGCAACCAAGGATTTATCGGTGCAACAAATGTTGCTATACAAGTCCCAACAATTTCAATGTTCAACGTCATAAAAAAAGATTTCACACAGCTAAAATTAATAAGAAATGTTGTGGCAATTATTATTAAAATAATAAATTCATACTGTAAAAAATTTTGGATTTTTAGTGTGTGAAAGTTACACAACCCCCATGAAAAAAAATTTATAAAAAATATATATTAAAAATATATAAATATATGTAAAATATGTATAAAAAATATATCTTGAATCGCTAACTTTTAGGCGATTTTCGTACATATTTTATATAATTTGAATTTATTAATAACATATCTTAGAGTACATAAAAATGATAATTATAATAATATAAAAAACATATCAAAAATAAATATTTTTAATAAAAATATTATATATTTTTTTCCTGGGTTGTTGGATAGAATAAAAATATGCTTCTTATATATATTTTTTTATTTTGATAATTGTATTTCTTATATATTCTAAGATATATTTTCGTTATGTGACTTTTGTTCTAATTAATTATTCGGTTGCGTGGATTAGGCGTTCGGACTAACCAATGCAATTTTCGGTTCAAGTATTATTCAAGCCTTAATTTGTTCATTTTGGGATACGTTTCGATGCGGACTCTCTTTTATTTCTAGCTCAATTGAAATAAAATTATCTTTGTTAATTGATAAATGTAAAATGCGCTAATCAATACATACGATTTTAACTTTATAGCGTCCTTATTTTCTCTTAAATTTTTGAGGCTGATTGGAAAACATGTGAAAGATGAAGAGAAAAAAAGCTCAACTATAAAGGGCTTACCTTTGCGCTGATGTATATATATATATATATATATAGATATATATATATATATATATATATATATATTAGACTGTTTCAAATTAGGGGACTATTTTTTTTTTTTGATGAACATTGAAAAATCGAAAGGGTATCTTAAAATATGGTGACAGTTAAAATTTGAGCTCTTAATATTAATATTTAGAGGTGGCTATTTGTAATTTTCGATTTTTCATTTAGAAACATGGTAAAAAATACATAACTTCCGAAAAAATCAAGATACAAAAAATCTCTTCTCAACTATTTTGTAGGAAATTTACTGATCTACAAAAAAGGTCTTCTATGATTTTTGCATAACTTCAACCATTCACAAGATATCCGACGTCAAAATTTAATAAAATTCAAAGAACTTGTTTTTGCTCGCTCCGAATTTTATACCATGCCAACCAATGAGAATTCAGAAATTTTCAATACAATTTTTTGTAGGAAATTGAACGCTCTACAAAAAAAGTCTCTTATCGTTTTTTGATAAATCCATTTGTTCAAAAGTTATTAGAGCTCGAAGTAAAGTTGGAGATCTTTTTACTTTTCCGGTGAAACTATCGGACTAATCATAAAATGTCATAGAATCTTTTTTGTGGGCAATTTTATTTCTCACAAATTACCTCTGATAAATTTTTTTTAAATTCTGCATTCTCTTCTAGTTATTTCCATTTTAATGCTAAGCTCCTAAAAAAAGTGTTCTGATCGATTTTAAGAGCTCGACATTAAAATGGAATTAACTAGAATAGAATGCAGGATTCGGAAAAAATTTATCAGAGATAATTTTTAGGAAATAAAATTGTCTACAAAAAAGATTTAATGACATTTTATGATTTGTCCGATAGTTTCACCGAAAAAGTAAAAAGATCTCGAATTTTACTATAACTTGACTTCAAGCTCTAATAACTTTTGAACAGATGGATTTATCAAAAAACGATAAGAGACTTTTTTTGTAGAGCGTTCAATTTCCTACAAAAAATTGTATTGAAAATTTCTGAATTCTCATTGGTTGGCATGGTATAAAATTCGGAGCGAGCATAAACAAGTTCTTTGAATTTTATCAAACTTTGACGTCGGATATCTTGTGAATGGTTGAACTCATGAAAAAATCATAGAGGACCTTTTTTGTAGACCAGTAAATTTCCTACAAAATAGTTAAGAAGAGATTTTTTGTATCTTGATTTTTTCGGAACTTATGTATTTTTTACCATGTTTCTAAATGAAAAATCGAAAATTACAAATAGCCACCTCTAAATATCAATATTAAGAGCTCAAATTTTGACTGTCACCATATTTTAAAATACCCTTTCGATTTTTCAATGTTCATTAAAAAAATAAAAATAGTCCCCTAATTTGAAACAGTCTAATATATATATATATATATATATATATAGATATATATATATATATATATATATATACATAGATTTGGATATATTTTTCACTGTCGTAATTTTTTTCTTACGCGATGCGATTTAATAACGATTTTTTTTATCGATTTGTATTATAAAAGCGACGTGGTCAGTTTTATTTCTTGTTGAATATAAGAGATTTAAGGATAATGCTGTACCTAAGAATTGACTCTTTGCTGAGGGATAACTCAGCTACAAACCGCAATGCAAACCGGTAATCGGTAGAGTGCTCTTGCACTTGAAAATTTTGAACGTGAATAATTATTAGGTAGATTTCTTTAGAAATCGGCCTATTGCAGAGACCCTCATGATCGAATTATCAAAAAATTTTGCTACCATATACCTTATTTCACTTCGTAAAGTCGAAAAATACCATCTGCTCAAAAATTTATATATGTATGTATGTATGTATATATATATATATATATATATATATATATATATATATATATATATATATATATATATATATGTTTAACGCTGTCTTCGGGGACATTTTACCATGTGTTTTCAAATACAGCCGTGTTTGGGGACGGTCCTCAAAGACGACTATGTCAATTCACACCTATTGTTTTGGTTTATAACAATTTAAAAAAATCATAATTTCATCGTAACATCTATACAGTCTAACTTTTATTGTGGTTAGTGCATATTGATGATAATGGCAAATTTATTGAAATTTTTTATCCTTATTAAATTTAATTTAAAATAATAATAATATAATTTATTTAATACCGTAAGATGGACGGTGGAGTTTTTGTTAAATCTAAGAGTTATAATATAATTGTAACTCTTGTGTGATGGATAAGATTGACATAGTTTTGTTATTTCATCAATGGCAGTATAAAAGTATCCGCTGCCACCTACTGGTGCGCATCGCGTCGAAGACAGCAACACTGTTCTACGCCGGTTCGTACTAGTAGAGAGACAGTAGAGGGATAGTACAAGGCACGAGTACGTCAACATAGCCTTACTGATGATTCCGTTGACGTATTCAGGATGAAACTATCACCTAGTATGGCACATAGTGCACAATTCTCAAGTTAAAAAAGTGATTTATGAACCAACAAAACAATTATAAATGAGGAACCATAACAAAGTCCCCAAACTACACATTAAACATATATATATATATATTAGACTGTTTCAAATTAGGGGACTATTTTTTTTTTTTTGATGAACATTAAAAAATCGAGAGGGTATCTTAAAATATGGTGACAGTTAAAATTTGAGCTCTTAATATTGGTATTTAGAGGTGGCTATTTGAAATTTTCGATTTTTCATTTAGAAGCATGGTAAAAAATACATAACTTCCGAAAAAATCAAGATACAAAAAATCTCTTCTCAACTATTTTGTAGCAAATTTACTGATCTACAAAAAGGTCTTTTATGATTTTTGCATAACTTTCAACCATTCACAAGATATCCGACGTCAAAGTTTAATAAAATTCAAAGAACTTGTTTTTGCTCGTTTTGAATTTTATACCATGTCAACCAATGAGAATTCAGAAATTTTCGATAAAGTTTTATAGGAAGTTGAATGCTCTACAAAAAAAGTCTCTTATTATTTTTTGATAAATCCATCTGTTTGAAAGTTATTAGAGCTCGAAGTAAAGTTGGAGATCTCTTTATTTTTCCGGTGAAACTATCGGACTAATCATAAAATGTCATAGGATCTTTTTTGTGGGCAATTTTATGTCTCACAAATTACCTCTGATAAATTTTTTAAATTCTGCATTCTTTCTCTAGTTATTTCTATTTTAATGCCAAGCTCCTAAAAAAAGTGTTCTGATCGATTTTAAGAGATCGACATTAAAATGGAAATAACTAGAATACAATGCAGAATTCAGAAAAAGTTTATTAGAGATAATTTGTAGGAAATAAAATTGTCTACAAAAAAGATTTTACGACATTTTATGATTTGTCCGATAGTTTCACCGAAAAAGTAAAAAGATCTTGAAATTTACTATAACTTGGCTTCAAGCTCTAATAACTTTTGAACAGATGGATTGATCAAAAAACGATAAGAGACTTTTTTTGTAGAGCGTTCAATTTCCTACAAAAAATTGTATTGAAAATTTCTGAATTCTCATTGGTTGGCATGGTGTAAAATTCGGAACAAGTAAAAACAAGTTTTTTGAATTTTATCAAACTTTGACGTCGGATATCTTGTGAATGGTTGAATTCATGAAAAAATCATAAAAGACCTTTTTTGTAGATCAGTAAATTTCCTACAAAATAGTTGAGAAGAGATTTTTTGTATCTTGATTTTTTTGGAAGTTATGTATTTTTTACCATGTTTCTAAATGAAAAATCGAAAATTACAAATAGCCACCTCTAAATATCAATATTAAGAGCTCAAATTTTAACTGTCACCATATTTTAAGATACCCTTTCGATTTTTCAATGTTCATCAAAAAAAAAAAAATAGTCCCCTAATTTGAAACAGTCTATATATATATATATATATATATATATATACATACATATATATATATATATATACAATATAACGCGCCTTGTCATCACGATAGCACCCGCTATTCTTAACGGATCTTAATGAAATTTTATACACTTATTTATTGGACGATTACCTTGATCAAGTTCGAAGATGAGCCCAATCGGTCGATTAGTTTGGAAGTTGTGGGTGTTTGAAATTTTTTTTTGATTTTCATAAAAATGAATGTTCTGGCTTTGTCCTTAAATAACTTTTGAACCGAAAATGATAACTCAATTCTGTAAAAAGTATCTTAAAATTTGAACGATTAGCTTTAATTTTCACTGCAATACTGGATTTTTTGAAACATCTTTTCTAACAATTTGATGATATCAAAAATTTCGCAAAAAATACAAAAAGCTCATTTTTGCAGCTTAGTCATGTAATAACTCCTAAATAATAAGGCATAACCCATTTCCTCAAAATTCATGTTCAAGCTTACAAAAAAAGTATTTATTACACTATTGTAGCGTTATTGTATTCACATCTATAAGAAATCTACCTTTCCATTCCGGGTAAGGCCGGATGGCTCTTTTTAATTATTTAATTTTGTCCAGATTTGGCCTCGTTAGAGTGTCTATAGACCCCTTGTGAGCCGTGGTCGTCGATTATTTTATTAATTATTATTTCATCTAATTTTCGCGATTTAAAGTGTAGTATCGCGCGACCCGGTCTCCATATTGTTTATGAGGATGCAGGATTTGAGGAATCCTGGACAGCCGGTGGCAGCGCCTAGGACTGGATAAATTATTAGCCAGCTGATATCAGCGCCGAATATTTAATTGATTATTTGTGGATTATTGGGCTGCCAGTAGCAGCACCCAAGATAACCATGGAGCCGTAGGCTATTGGGCTGCCTAATGGCAGCCCAAAATAAGGTTGAATTAATTTACAATTAATTATGGAGTTTATTTACTCTGTAGAGAACAGAGGTTCGAGCTCTATGAGCTCTCTCGTAAGACTGACTATTTAGCAGTCATAAAAATATAATAAAGTCAACAGAGTTGACAAAATGTTGACGCTGCATCTCAGGTTCCCAGTGAGAGAATCGTCGTAGCCTGGGTCTCATGCATCGTCATCTATTTTGACTACCCGCGAGCCACGGCGACTTTCTTATCATAACCGATTTCCGTTACAGTGTATAAAATTATTTTATTGGAAATAATTAATTAAATTTAATCAATAAAATATTACGGGAACGTAACAGTATATAATGTAAAAAATATTTTCTTATAACGAATTTTGTAAAACTACCTGGACTAACCTAACATTCCTTTAGGTTTCCTTAACGGGAAATGGAGATGATACTCCTTAAAGGAATATCTTTCGTAAAAATAATAATATTTTTTTTTTTTTATAATATAAATTTTCGCTTATAATATAACAAATTTTATGTGGGGTAACCTAAGAATTCCTTTATGTTTTCTTGACAGAAAAACGGAGATAATACTCCTTAAAGAAATTGTAAAATCTTACGTCTGATAATATATATATATATATATTTTTTTTTTTCTAAATACTAATTCCTAGCTCTACTAACTGACTGTCTTCACCAGGACCCGATACGGCTTGTTGCTTCTTTGTGTGCTGCCTTTAAGTCCCCCAGGGTTTACTCTTGATGGCATCAGGATCGTCACTACCCGTAGGTTGGCCTTGTCCTCTCTTTTTAACACTAGATAATGCTGGTGGGTGAAAAATCTCACTCCTCTCAGGTCAATCATCTCAATACTTCCGTTGGCATCCAAGATTTCGTAGATAGTATAGCAGGAGAAATGAGTACCACTCACTACTAGTGTGGTTATATTTGTTCTTAGTGTTCTGTAAAAGCTCCCAATACGCTTATGGGGCTTGATGATACTCAATGTTGCGAGGCTTACGCTTTCGTGGTCCTGAATAATGATTTGATCAAGTCGAGTTTTATAGATGGTGAGGTTTTCCAAGTTAGGAGCCATCGATACCAAGTTTTTGACCACGTCGTTTGAACTGTGACCTAGAGATACCTCAAGGTTCTTTAATTCCCTATTCCTGGTAATCCTATCTGAGGAGTGCCACCATTTATCGTCCTGATAATTTCCCCAGCGGAAGTTTAGCGTCTTGATTTTAGCGCTTCCGATTGAGTTAATGAATGAGAGCATATCGATGCTTTCTAGGTATCTTTGGCGGGACCGGTCGCAATCTTGAATAGCTAACGTGTTCAGTACTTGATTGTCCGTGAAGAACTTGATCAAGTGTTCATGGTTTAAAAGATAATAGCCTTTCAAAGTGAGCTGCTGCGATTTTTCACCAGCTTCTTTCAGTGAGGATCCAGTGAAAAATGTGTTATCGCTCACACTGAATTCTGCCATGTTGGGTAATTCTCGGAATAACCCCACCAATTCTTTATCTAGAGGGCCCTGGGATCTTTTAATACCAACAGACCTTAATCTCTTTATTCTCTACAACTCCTCGATTAACCCGCTGGAGATAATTGTTCCGGATATATCTTACTTGGTTAGTATGTCAGGAACCCTGTGCCTAATGAAATTGACGATCACTCCCGGCGACGTTAGGAGGTTTTCTGGCAGGCTAATTTTTAACATGCGAAAGTTTACCAGTCGTGCCTTGAAAGCTCCGAATAAAAGTTCATCCATTCCCCCTGCCGCAGTAATCTTAAACATTCTGTCGATGTTGTCGATGTCTACATTAAACATTCTCATTTCATCTTGCACTAGTCAGCACATACCCGGTGAGTACATTGATAGGGCACACATATCGGTTATCTAGGTATCGGAAGATCTCCATCCAGCTATCGTGGTCGAGGTATTCTGCCAGATTGAGAGAATCCAAACTCCCGCTGGCCGATGGAAGTGTGACCCCCAGCTTTTTGAACGGGATAATTCACAGCTGGTTTTTCTCGACATTGAATTTATTGTCCCTTGATTGGGTTTGCAGCCGGAGTGCTGTTAGGACTGAATAGAGCTTTATGCGCCCTACCACCAAATGATTTTTACCGGGGAAAAGGGCTAGACCTCTCACCTCCTCCGGTTTGAGCTGAAGGATCTCCATTACTTTCTTTTTCTTGATGGTTCGGGGCAATCCGTAGATTAATAACTCAAGCATAGGCTGGTTAGCCTCACCCCAGATCTCGGGCATGAATCTAGGTGTGCGCTCGCGAATAGTTATATCATGATAAAATTCGAAATTGCCGTCTCGAAGGTCAATGGGGTAGACCCAGGTGCTGTTTAGTTTTGCGTCTGATTCCTTTCTGCGCTTCGTAGCTTCCTCCTGAGCTACGTGTTTGTATTTCTCCAAGTGTACCTTAGCATCCTTCATGGTCCACGGGTTAGTGCGTTTGGACATGGTTATTGCGGTTCTATAAATTGAAATAAAAATTATAGGGAATCTCCCTTTATAAAGAAATGGAGTCGATGCTCCGCTTATTTGCTAACCTATCAATACTCAAACTATTTACTATCTTATTTAGAAATTAAATCTAAAATTCCTTTATTTTTCTTAAGATAATAGAGATTATTTTCTTGAAAGGAAGGCCATCCTAACCGTGACTATAGTAAGGTTGTCTGATCTTGCAGCAGAGGTTCGTGCCATCTTTTTAAGCGTATTATTCAAAGTATTATTTGCAGCGCTACTCACGGCGTTATTCGCAGTGACGGCGGCTGCCAGTTCTTGTCTTTGACGTTCAAGCTCACGCATTTGACGCTCTACTTCCGCTTTTAAACGATTAATCTCTGCCTCAGACATATTTATTTACAATTAAAACTAAATTTAACTATTCATTCTTAATAACCCCTTTAAAGGTTTCGAGTCAACAAAATAATCACTTTTGTTCTCGATTAGAGAAAAGAGTTAATAACTCAGAAGTGATATTTTGATGCGTAGCTACAACTATACATATACGTACTATATACCTATAAATATTTTTAAAAATTTACTTATTTATTTATTTTTTTTTTTTTCCTTTTTGTATTTCAACTAATTAAATCTCAAAATTCATATGTTTATAGTAAATAATCTACTAAATGCTATTAAAAATATTTGTCAAATTAAAGATATTTTCTTAGATGTTTGAGTAAAAATTTAAGTAATATTTTCTTCTAATTTCTAGTAAATATTTTATTCAATATTTAAAATAATATTAAGCATGAATTTAGAATTTACGTTTTCCTTTGGAAGAAAAGGTATAGCAATTCGGCCTGGGTTTTATGACCTTAGGCACCTGGGTCGGTCAAAGGACATCTTTGACCTCATGAGGCCCAAGTGTTGTATAACCATAAAGCAATATGCTTATCTTCAAAGTACAAATGTAGCTGTATATATAGGGGAGAGGGGGGCAGCTTTGAACAGGGGCAGCTTTGAAGAACGGTAATTAAAAATAGAAAAAAAAGATCTTTCCAGCCGCGAATTTTAATTTAAGGTAGCAACACAGCTGCCAACAAGTATCCATCAAAAACTGTTTTATTTTTCGTGTTAAACCTACCTTACAATGAATAGTTGAATTTACGCTGCAATTCTAAAATATTTATTTTTTGGATGTAAGCATCTCACAGTTAAAATAATAATATATTTATAAATGTATCAAGTGTCACTTAATCTTCATGTCTTTCACTATCTATTGAAAATAAATCATTTCAATATTATTGATTTTCAATTAATTTCAATAAATTATTTAAGTCAAGTATGCTATTGGGGCAGCTTTGAACAAGATACGGGGGGCACGTTTGAACACTTATAAATCAAAGTAATTATAATTAATATACATTTTCTTTCCTTTTAATTTATTTATAAAAAAAATATATGATCCGTAATCCATGGTTATTAAATAATTTTTTAATTTGAAGGTTAATTATGGTTAGAAATTGTAAAAAAAAAAAAACGGACAAGCAGTGATAATGAAAATGATACATGAAAAGCTATAATCTATGTAATTCATCAGACGATGTCCCTAAGAAATGCTGTAAATGTTTATAATATTACAGCTGGTACCTTATTCTATCGCGTAAAGTAGTCAAGAAAGCAACTCAATCGAGAAACAAAAAAATTAATAAAGCTGTGACTAAATTTAAAAAAAGTTTTTAATCTTCAATATTTTATATTGATTTCTGACTTAAGTTTTAGCACAAGATTTCTAGTAAAAAATACTTAAGAACAATCTACGTCTAACGATTAACGTTATTAAATTGTCTCGTAAGCTAGATTTATTAAATTTCATTTATTAGTGCAGTTGATGATGTTAAAAATTTAATAATTATATAATAACTTTGTTAACTTATCATTATTACAAAGAGTTTATAAATTTCAATTAAACTAATAAATGAATGGCTTAATTATGAAAAATAAGAACGATAATAAAAACTATGAATGTAATAATAATAATTTATGTGGTTATTTTATAGATTGTTCAAACCTGCCCCAGGCTTGTTCAAAGGTGCCCCCCTTAGGGGGTGGTCGTTAAAAATTTAATTTTCTCAGGCGCCCCATAAAAAGCTTCTTTTTAGTGAAAAAATACGCGGGGAAATTAGTTTTTTTGTTTTAAGTAAAAAGAACACGTGCCGAAGGACGATCTAAGCTCATTTTTCGATACAATCTCCGTTTATTTTAAATATCTCATGAAATATGCAGATTAAAGGAAAAAACCATAGAAACAATTTTGTAGGAAATTAAATTCTCGACAAAAAAAGGCATATTCATTTTTTTCATAAAATGTGTATTTATGAAGATATTTTAAA
This sequence comes from Microplitis manilae, assembly GCA_030273425.1. NCBI lineage: Eukaryota > Metazoa > Arthropoda > Insecta > Hymenoptera > Braconidae > Microplitis > Microplitis manilae. Next base: position 7,752,853 of record CP092727.1, read on the forward strand.
AAAACTTCTTTAGGGCTTATCGATTGGGCATTTTAAGGATAACGAATGTAAAAAATAACGTTTTTTCATAGATATAGACAACTTCGTAACTCGTAACATATCAATTATTAATGCTTGTTACAGTTTCTATATACTTAAAAAAATATTATTTTCAAAATTTGTAATCCTTAAAACGCTCAATTCATCAGATCTAAAAAAAAAGTTTTTTACAATTATCTTCATAAAAACACATTTTATAAAAAAAAGGAATATAACCTTTTTTGTCAAGAATTTAATTTCCCACAAAATTGATCTCATGATTTTTGCCTTTAATCTGCATATTTCATGAGATATTTTAAAAAAACCGCGATCGTATCAAAAAATGAGCTTAGATCGTCCTTCGGCACGTGTTCTTTTTACTTGAAACAAAAAAACCAAATTCACCGCGTATTTTTTCACTAAAAAAGAGCTTTCTATAGGGCACCTGAGAAAATTGAATTTTAAACGACCACCCTACTGTGTATATATATTAGGGTGGGTCAAAAAAATCGAATAATTTATTTTTGACTTTATACTCTGAAAAATAGGTTCGTAGACACCTAAAAAGAATTATCTCCAAGTATGAGCTCTTAATAATAACGGGAAGGTCCTCCGCTTTGCGGGTTTCTATTTTTTTCGAACAATCAGATAAAAAAATTTATATCTCGCTTCCAACTCCTTGGAAAAATATTCCGTGACATAAACTTTGTAAGAAATTGAATGCTCTACAAAAAAGGTTTCTTATGATTTTTTCAAAAACCCAACCGATTAAAAGATATTCATAGTTGAAGTTTGGCTATTTTAAGGAAAATATTCGTTCTTATTATGAATTTTATAAGTTGATGAAAAAAAATTATTTTGAATTGCGGAACTCATGATTTTGTAGGAAATTTACTGCTCTACAAAAATGGTTTCTTATGATTTTTCGATTAAGTGAAGCCGTTACGACATATCCATCGTCAAACATTAACGAATATCAATATTTCCAGTTTTCGATCAATAATTCGATAAATTTGAATTTAAATTATTAGTTTCAGGAAAATTTACATAAATTTGAGTTTCGATGGATAAAGAAATGTTATAAACAATTTTTTTAATATTGTTTTCAGTCTTAAGCTTGTTCGATTGCATTAAAACAAGAAATTAGAGCATTTTTTTCGACATATAGCGAATGATTACGATACGAAACGAAGAACAATTCCAGTATTTATTGCAAGTTGTCAAAGAACATCAAAAAACATACCCAAATTGTAATAAAGGAAATTGTTTATAGTAATAGCGTACTGTTATGTTAAAAATATTGACAATTATATTACAATTGATAATTCAATAAAAAATTTATCTGTAAAAAAGTTAAATACTGGTTGTTTTTTACTCCATTCAATACTTTTCATATTAAATTTGAGAAAGGAATGTGTCATTCACTTTAAATTAAACTAATCATTGGCTATATGTCGAAAAAAATGCTCTAATTTCTTGTTTTAATGCAATCAAACAAGCTCAAGACTGAAAACAATATCAAAAAAATTGTTTATAACATTTCTTTATCCATCGAAACTCAAATTTATGTAAATTTTCCTGAAACTAATAATTAAAATTTAAATTTATCGAATTATTGATCAAAAACTGGAAATATTGATATTCGTTAATGTTTGACGATGGATATCTCGTAACGGCTTCACTTAATCGAAAAATCATAAGAGACCATTTTTGTAGAGCAGTAAATTTCCTACAAAATCTTGAGTTCCGCAATTCAGAATAGTTTTTTTTCATCAACTTATAAAATTCATAATAAAAACGAATATTTTCCTTAAAACAGCCAAACTTCAACTATGAATATCTTTTAATCGGTTGGGTTTTTGAAAAAATCATAAGAGATCTTTTTTGTAGGGCATTCAATTTCTTACAAAGTCTATGTCACGGAATATTTTTCCAAGGAGTTGGAAGCGAGATATAAATTTTTTTATCTGATTATTCGAAAAAAATAGAAACCCGCAAAGCGGAGGACCTTATCGTTATAATTAAGAGCTCATACTTGGAGAGAATTCTTTTTAGGTGTCTACGAACCTATTTTTCAGAGTATAAAGTCAAAAATGAATTATTCGATTTTTTTGACCCACCCTTATATATATGTACATATAAAGAAAGGGGAAACTTACCGCCAACAGGGACTCAAAAATAAAATGCTCCATTAAGGGCCAAGGCATGGTTGCTACCAACCAGCTCGCCTCCAGCGATGTCATCGGCGACAACAAACCCACTACTGGATCCGTGAACGGGATCGGGAAGGTGTGTCCTCCTACAAACGTCACCTGAAAGGGCACGCTCATTGCCATGGTATCTCCGCACATGACCCGGACCTTGGAATGCTCCAGGAACTTGAAAGTTGGAGGACGAGTCGTTGTAGCAGGGGCGCCTCGGCTTCCACCAGCTACCGGCTCGGACCGCTTCCTCTTTGTTGCACGTTTCTGAAAACTAAACAAGCACATAAATTCAGAATGCGTATAAAAATATAGGCTTAAATGAATGAAAAGAGAAATAATAAAAGAAAATCTTTTAAATAAATAAATAAATAATAAACATACCTGAAGAACCTGAGGTGTCGCCTGGACCCCTTCCGGGGCTGGACAACACACCCAACGATTGTATGCCGACTTGGGACGTGCCGGCCGAGCTAACAATCTCCGAATCTCGATGTTCCCCGATGACGTTGAAGGGACCGGCTCAACCACCTGATCCCCTGAAACCGTAAAGTCAATCGGCTGCTCCTGCTGTTGTCGCTGCAGTTGCATCAACTGCTGATTCTGCACCAGCAACTCCTGTAAAATAATAACATGGATAGAAAATAAGACGTATAAAAGAAAAGGGGGAAGAAAAGGAATTTGTGATCATATAATAATGCGTAATACACTTACCTCACTATGGACTGAACCTCTTGGTTTACCCCAGTGAGTCCAGGGCAGCAAATCCACTGGTCCTCTTCAAATAAACTCCCTGATGAGATCCCTAACGGGTCCACCTCAACGGACAACGGATCTACAGAACCCTCTTCGGATGGAACAGCCAGCTGTTCAGATAACACGTCCTCCTGGACGATGACCTCTTCTGTCAATTCAAGTTCTTTAGTCTTGATTACGAAAGCCATTTTCACTATAACTTTCACTTGTCACGACAAGAAGAAAACTAGAGAATGATGCTCACAAGAAAATCACGGGTATTTAAATCCACGAGAGATACAAGGGTTCACAAGGGTAGGATTCGAGAAGAACCAATCGAATTTCAAAAAATTCTTCCCACTACCTCAAGATTAAAAAAACGAAAACGCCTAAGACAACGTCTACAAGGACAACACCAAGAAATTATAAGTTAACTGAAATATATTACCAGCATCCTTAGATGCACCGTCCCTTAAAAAGAGAGAGAAAGAGCCAACACATGTGGCAAGCCATCAAGCAACTACCACTTAGAGTCCAAGGATTTCTCCGATCATCGAGCATAATTGTAACAAATAAATTAATTTTAAAAATTAATTGATTGGTGATTCAGAATGACCTATCCTGATTCATTTACATTTAAGCGAAGAAATTTCCTTGCATAAATTAATGTCATCGAGGGCGATGACGACTCTGGGGATAGAGCTGTAACAATCGGTACACCTGAGTCACCACTCAACTGAACGTTAAGTTCAGAAATTTTTCTCTTATTTTATTATTTTATAAGAATTGACCTGGAGAATTCGGAACACACTTACCAAAAGTACAATAATACATGAGTACCCGTAACTACGTATATGTGCATGAGTTTTTGTACATATGCGTATGCTATATAGATGTACGTTGACCATGTATGGATATCTATGACGTATTTTGGACTTGCTCTGAAAATTCCGACAGAATAGTATGCGAGTATGAGCGGTCAAGTTACAAGAAGGACAGATGTAGATAAGAACAAGCAACCAGAAAAGAGTACGTCTTTCTATCTCTATGCACAGCTGCACCACCACGGCCGGTCCCTTATGAAGAATCCACCGACTCAATGTCTTCCAGATGTCCCACGAAAAGATTTCTCTGAGTCTTTCGTGGCCGCGAGTCCCTCGTCATAATAAAAGTCATCGTAAAGGCCTTAATAAATATGTCAAAATATTTTCTTGTTCTAGTTTGACTTAAATTTTTACGACTTTTCTATTTAAACCATCTGTTACGAATAGGTCCCACGTCTCCCGCGGATCCTTACTATTTCTTTTCTAACGTAGAAATCTATCTCTAATTCTATTTTATTTTTAATTTTTAATTGCATTTCTCAGGAGTGTCTAAAATATCGATAGTAAATGTCACCATATATTTTGAAGAAACGTTGTTTTTATAGAATCTCACGGTCTCCCGCGGATTCTTACTTTTCCCTTTTCCACCATCGGAAGCTCTTCTATATTAAAATTTTAATTACATTTCCTGGAATGACCTAAAATATTGGTAATAAATGTCATCATAGAAACGTAGTTTCTAAAAATTTACATGGTTCCCCGCAGAACCTCTCCGTCCCTTTTTCTATCATCGAAGATTTTTCATCTCAACATTGTATTATTTTTAAAATTATACTTTTCTAGAGTATGTAATATATCCACCATAAATGTCATCATATATTTATTATTTTATTTTTAAGCAGTCCATCGTGGACTTATTTTTTTATTTACATCCTGTTTGCTATAAAATCCCAAGAACTCCCGTAATAAAAATGTCATTTTTAGCTGTCCAAAGAAATCAAACCCTTCCACATTATTTTTCTCTTTGTCTCTAACCCATTCTTCGTATCATTTTTGGCCCCACTTTTCTTTCAAACCTTTTCATATATAAAGGTCGGAAAAATAATCATAGTCAGTCATTGCCGTCGTATCTAAAACCCTTGTCGGATCTATCTAAATCCGAGAGTAAGACTCACTGAGTCGATTGCAAAAATTCGTTCTCGTGACACTCCACGCCTAGGCGATCGGGGGTCCTAGATCGATAATTGCAACTCGATTGTTTTACTTAAAATACACTAATGGAAAAAATTGAAGGATCAAAAAAAAATTCTAAATTTTTGGGTGATTTTCAACAGGCCATAACTTTGAGAGAAATGGTCGTACAAGGAAAAAAAAAAAAGGAAATTGTAGCTCTAATTGTCTACTTTTTTGATTAGATCTTAAAAATTTTTTTGCAGCAGCGGTTTTTGAGCAATCTTAGAAAAACCAGGGACAAAAAAATTTTCAAATTTTTTTTACTTTTTTTTTTGGTCTACGGGCGTAGGAAAATTTTTTTTTGCTTAACCACTATAAGGATCGGATACCTTTATTATTTAGCTTTAATTTCATTTTTTATAGACCTTAATACGACCATTTGTCTCCGAGATATCGGTCTTCAAATGGAAAATGATTCTTTTGCTTTGATTATCGATATCTGAGCAACCAATGATCGCACAGAAAGTTAATGGTGGGTTTAAAAAACTTAAATAACTTTTCTTGAACGATTAGCCATTTTTTTTTCGAAAAAAAAATTTTTTCCTGTCGTCACATGAATTTCAAAATGCAGCAAAAAAAGGGTTTTTGGTGGTTTTTTGGAAAATCAAGCGCTAGATCGAAAATATTGTGGAAGTCGATAATGTTGAGTGTGCATTTTAGAGTTCAATATGCCTACAAAAACCCCACAAAGAGCCAGATTAATTCAACCAGCCGTTTTTTTTTGTTTCAGTCGATCGAATTTTTGAAAAAATTAAAGGATCACGTTTTTTGCTCTGAAAAGCTCATAATCTTTAACAAAGTGAAAAAACAAATTTTACCGAGCTCCTTTCACATTTTAATTTAAAACAGAGCTCAAATTTTCAAAAAATAGAAAAATTTCAAAGAAAAAAACAAATAATTGAAGAAAAAAAATTTTTTTTGAAAATTTTTTTTTTTTAACAACTTGAGGAAATTTAAGAGACCAAAGCGCAATCATTTTTAACACCCTTCCTTCGCTGCGTTCCGTGGTATCTAATCAAGGTCTATAAAAAATGAAATTAAAGCTGAATAGTGAAGGTATCCGATCCTTATAGTGGTTAAGCAAAAAAAAATTTTCCCACGCCCGTAGACCAAAATAAAAAAAAAAAAAATATGGAAATTTTGTTGTCCCTGGTTTTTCTAAGATTACTCAAAAACCGCTGTTGCAAAAAAATTTTGAAGATCTAATCCAAAAAGTAGACACTTGGAGCTACAATTTCCTTTTTTTTTCCCTTTTACGACCATTTCTCTCAAAATTATGGCCTGTTGAAAATCACCCAAAAATTTGGAATTTTTTTTCGATCCTCTAATTTATTCCATTAATGTATAAATTACGCAACTTAAATTTTACTCTTCAAACCTTTTCTCGTGAAGTCCTACGCTTAGCCATCCGGACTCCTATGTCGGAAACCTAGAGTAAAATCATTTAAGTTCGTGTTATATTTAACTAAACTCCTTCACGTGACGTCCACAGCCTATGCAGCCGGAGTTCTTGTTCGAAAATAGTTAATCCTTTTTATAAAATCATTGAAAAGAGTATATATATATATATATATATATATATTATCATAAATTCACTAGAAAGCAAAGCCGGCCTATCGGTTCAGCGTGCATAGCATTCTTGTGAAAAGATTCTATCTGTGAATCTCAATTAATTACTGTCGTAAAACATTGTAAAAATCTGCGTACACAAATTCAAATTGGTGAATCTGTAGTGAGTGTGTGTGCAGGTATATCAACTCATTGGGGGAAGTTTATTATTATAATATTCTGTAAAATTTAATCTGTCGATATACTACACATTTTTTTGTATACATTTGTCTTTTCATTTACTGTCCTTTTTTCTGGCATTCGAGTGCTGGTAGTTTAAGTCATAGTAACTTTAAAGTAAGGCAGAGAAAGAACACGGTCGTCTTGAGGGCCTATATTCATCGACCCAATATCCCTCTCGCTTGGAAAATCCCTGACCTACCCTAACGCCACGCAGATCACTGAACAGGACGGTCTATAGTGTATCTACTCGGTACAAATAGACAAATAAGTTATAAAACTACATGAAATTATAACATTCTTATTTTAGCCACGTGACTACAGATCCTTGGTTGGATGACAGAATAAAAATAATTTCATACATAAATTTATTGATCGATAATCGGTGCTCAAATTCCTATGTTCTCACACTAACCACGTGAGGTTCAATCGAACTTGGCTGAGTTGTAGAACGGGGAAAATCAGCATTCCGATATTAAATAATCAATTAAAATTACCCTTTCGTCCGTCGCCTTCACTCACTTCGATCGTGACAGAGCAATAGAATTTACTATCTTAAACCAAAAGAAAGTTTTTGAATCAAGTGTTTCATTTTCATTGAATCAAGACAAAAAATCGGTCTGTCAGTTGACCCTGCGGGCCAGCCTCGAAACTTTCCGCCGTTTTCGAGCTCCGTGAGCTCGAAAAATACTTTTGTAGGCCTTTTTTTGTTCGAAAAAAAACGTTTTTTACCACTTTTTCTCGAACACTATCTCTCGAACGAATAAACCGATTAAGATGGTTAAAGTGCGATCGACGCGTTTTATTGAGTTCTGCATTCAGATTTTTAAATTGATTTATCGAGTCGTTTTTAAGACGTTTCGAAAATACAATAACTTTCTTTTTTTTGAAAATTTTCAATTTTCTCGGTAGGAAGTTGAAAAAAATTTAATATTATATAAATGACTTACAACTTTGCCACCACTTTTTGAGGTCTTCGAAAGTGATTCCTTCTGATGAGGCGATGCCGGTGCCCCGTTTACATCCTCGACATTCACTTCGACTACATGCTGTAACCAACCAACTTAAAATATCTAATATTATATTCTAAATCATCTTTACAATATTTAAAACTTTATAACCCAATGACAGCTTTAATTTTTATTTATACACAGTTGGAAATTTTGTGAATTTGTCTTGAAAAATTATTAAAATTATTTGGTTGAATTTTCTGTCTCAATTTTCAACTCAGAAATCTGTTAATTTAACACAGACCGGTCGAGTTATTTTACACTAACTGATTTTTTGTGGGAATTTCAATTTCCTGCAAGAACGTGCTTGTCAAAATGTGAAAAAAAAAAATTTTTTGATAGAAAAAAAATAATAAATAATTTAACACTGAGGAAACTAAATTTTTGTCGATCTATTTTAGTTCACAGATGTTAATTTTATTATAAACGGTTTCACCCCGAGTATAAATTAACATCTAAGAACTAAAGTATGATATTACAGTGCGTCTGAGGAAGGGTACTAATCCACATGTAACAAAAACATACTTAGAATAAGTTCAAAATAAATGTTCCTTCATGGATTGGACCAGAATAGCCAGTATCCCTTAAACAAATGAAAATACGCTGGTCAAAAATTAAAATCATCTAAAAATAAAAACAGGCATCAAACTCAACAGAACTCTACAAAAGGATGATAGCAAGATTGGGATACTCGCCACAGCACAATCATCATCCGAATAATTCACTATCATTGATTAACATATTTTAAACGGTCTAAAGTAGAATATACTTGCATCAACTTTACTGATGAGCCCAGTAAGTATATTCGGGGCGAAACCGTTTATAATGAAATTAACATCCGTAAACTGAAGTATGATATTACAGTGCGGTAGGGGATATATAGAGTGTGTTGAAACCATAGCGGAATCGAACCAAAATTGTAAATGATTGTAATTTCAATTAAGTTTTATTCTTTCAACACAATTTTTATCGGGACGATAATTTTATTGAGAATGGGGTAGTGTAACGAATGTGAAACTGATGTTTTAAAATATTTGAATAACTAGAAAACAAATGCCTTCTCTTGTTTTATAGATGCGTGACTGAAATAAGTCAGTTTTATATTGACAGCATAACAGCATACTTCTTCCCTTTCTTTTACTGCCGTTAATTGTAGTGTTCTTATTTCTAATATAAGAGTGTTATTATTGTAGTGCATAAGTAATATTAATTCAAGATACCATTTACTACAATATATATGTGAATATTAGGGTGGGTTGAAAAAAAACTTTTTGTTTGTTTTTCTTAGCATGAGGGTAGAATTTGTACCTTTTAAACAAAAAAATTTTTCAAGAAAAAAAAATTTTTTTACTCAGCATTTTGAGGTGGCCCACTCGTTTTTGAAATAAATAACGTTATGGCGCCGTGAAAATTTTAAGTAATTTATTGTGTTTATCTTTGTGATTTTTAGAAATCTATAGATTCCTTGAAATGACTTGTTTCGGGGGATTCACGGTGAAATATGGATGTGAAATTTTACAATAATAAAAGTAGTTATTTTGGGGGAGTTCACCCCCCCCCCCCTAACATCGCATTCTGCTCTACTGACCGTCGGTAAATGGTCATATGCGTGTGCGCTTTTACCGACAGCTGTTGCCGTGGGCGTACTGGCAGATGGCCTTATCGGTAGTTGATATCGACGGTGGATGTTTACATGAGATATCAGCAGTGGATATCAGAATGTAATATCAATGGTGGACATAAATTAATGATGTCAGCAGACGATATGTGCGCCGGCAATCTGTTTTACTGGTCACCGGTAATATAATTTCCAACGTTATCATCAGCCGGTAAATAGAATTAAATATATGAATTCCTGAATACTCTCCTTCTGAATCAAGCTAATGTAACGGAATACTAGTCAGAATCTAAGGAAAGTATCCGGAATTAATATGAAAACTATACATAATGTTCTATTTGCTTGCAAAAGTGCCATCTAGTTTCACCCAAATTTTTTCAAACTCTAACTTTCGGATTTTTCTTCATTACCAACTGATTGTAATATAATTAGCGGATATAATGATTTCCTGTTGTATTGGCAGCTGGAAAGATAGGATTGATCTTTTACCATCAGCCGGTAGAATAGAAAAAATACATGCAGTCAGCTGCTCACTCCCTCTACTCTGGTCAAGATTCCAAAATACGGGCCAAAATGAATAGTGAGCAACCGAAATGTATATGTACGCTATCCCAAATGAAAATCTATATAGTCAAACTACGAGTCGTACGAGGATATTCAAGAAAAAGCGACATCTTTTTTTCACGTCTTTATCTACCGATTTCTTGTTACTAACACTAGATATCAATTTTCAAGTGTCGGTGTCATTATTCTGAAGTATTGCTGCAGGTTGATAAATTACCAACTTGTAATCGTTATCACCCGATTTTCTGAGACGAATGTCGTTTCTTATCATCAAAATTTGCTGTCCTCATAAATGGCATGTACTATGATTGCTGATAGTACAGTAGAAAGGGTGGGGGTTGGTGGTGTTAAAGGGTACGTTTGAATTTTAAGTTTTAATCACAGTTTAGTTCTTCAACGGTTTAGAACGATCTTTAAACATTTTTTTAAGAAACTCAACATAGCAACTGTGGAAAAAGATCATTAGTGCCTGTACATTTAATTATTTTTCGTTTTCATCTATTACCAAAGCACCTAATATTTCAAAGTAAGTTGTGGAAGCTTATAATTTATTATCATTTTCTTTTTATTAATCATTTCATAAACTCAAAAATATTTTTGTTTATAGTCAAAATGGATCTAAAAAAATTGAACGAGATTGGTAGTCTTGAGGGACTGTTACCTGTGAAGAGGATGTGTGAATTGGACTTAGAAAAGAAATATCGAATTATGGAGTTGAGAAATGTCGCAACGAAGTATGGACCAAAGATAGTTGTTAACATCGGTGATGAATTCCACATTTATCTACCAAATCGATCAGTGATTCATCTCAATAATCATAAAGATGAGCTTGATAAGCTAAATGAATTGGCGACAAATCAGAAGCTCTAGCTTTAATATTATAGAACTTGATACAATAAGTTTGAGTTCATTATTCAATCGTAAATATTATATGGATGCATATATACATAATACATTTTTATAATTCTATGAAAAACATATATACATAATATTTTTATAATTATATAAAAAAAACATAAATAAATAAAAAAAATATACGATTCAATGATTCAATAAGCAGAGAATTTTCTAAATTAATTTTAATCAAAAATAGTACTTTTTTTTTTTTTGACAAATTATTGATTTTTCAAAGATAATAATAAGATAAAACTAATCTGTAGGTGAGTATGGAAATTCCAACTTTTCAAGTTTAGTATATACTTACTTTAGTAATTAATAATAGTAAATATATAAATATTTAGTAATTAAAAAAATATAAATTTCAACAAAAAGGTAAGTAGTGAAAAATTAATTATATAAAAAAAATGTAAAAAAATGTAATTTTTCTAACACTGAAACATCTTAATTCTAAGAGTGGTATAGAAACTAATGAAAAACAAAAAGTGAAATATTTTTAAAAAAATATGAATATTTATATATATATATATAAGAAAATATTCATAAAAGTCCATACAACGTCACATCTGGAATATATCACTTAACACTTCAAATTGAAATATATGATCTGTCATCAGCCCCCGAGTTAAATGGATGCGCACTCTTTTTTCTTGTATACATAGTATACTCTACGAGTCTGCTCGAACTATGTATATATAGTATACTCTGACGCAAGCATGAGTATTTTCGATAGTCGATATATTGATATACAAGTAGGCTTAATGAATATATATATATATATATATATATATATATATATATATATATATATGTATATATATATATGACTTGCGAATTTATCCCTAATAAATTGAAATAATATAACTTACCTACAAGAAAAATCATAGGATTTTTAATCACAGCTTCTAAATACGGATGAGATAAGTTAATAAATATATAACTTGTTTTGATACATTAACAATCTACGAAAAATAATTATCAATTGTTTTTTGTTATCTTTATTATACCATATAATATATCAAAATAGTTCTTTACGATTATTATTTATATTATACTATAATATATATAAAGATTTTTCTTCATAATTATTAAACAATAATATATAAAAAAATAGTTTTTTTTCATCATTATTATTATTATTATTATACTCTAATATAAAAAAAATAGTTTATTATTATTATTGTTATTGTTAATCTTATCACTATCATTCTCATTATTATCATTATTATTATTATTATCATTCAACTTATAATACCGCATTAGCAATATGATTTTTTGAATTATATATCATATTATCGATGCGGCATAAAAATGCATCGTAGGCCGGAAGGATATCTATTTTGTAATCGTCATAAAGTACATGATTGGGACACCCATATCTTCCATGCCGATTTATGCGAAAACTCCACGCTGTCTCCAGTTCATCCACTAGCGGTTGAAAAAAATCTGGCAGGCACTGACGCACCTGGTGAACTTTTTCCAGAATTTCTAATTTTTTTAATGGATCCCCAGGATCCTTGAACAATGACTCGATATCCATTGTTATAGTTACCAAAGTCTGATAAAAAAAAAGAAAAAAAATAAATAAAAAAAAACTTCAATTAAACACGAAACAGATCGCAAAAATTTAGAGAGATCGATTTATTTAGGAAAAGAATACTTACGTCGATGTCAACTCCATACTTCAACTTTTCAAAGTATTCCCTTACGCTCACAAAATTCATTTTTTGTATCGTTCAATCGTGCACTTTTTTAATGTTTTATTGTGCACTTGAAATAAATTAATTAAGCACTGACTTTTTTTTATGAAAACTCTAAAAAGTTTTATGAGCAATCAACTCTTTTAGGTCTTTAAAATGAAATCGCTTAGTCTACACTGAGTCTCCAAAGCAACTAAAAAGATTTTGAACGCATATTGTCACTGGAGTACTAGTGATACATTGTTTATACATCTCCAAGCACTCTTATTTATATTACATATATAGATATATAGTTTATATTATATATATGTATATATATATATATATATATATATATATATATATATATATATACTCAATCTTTTCTTTTTAACTTATATCTATTAAAGCCGTTTTAAAAGTTCACTTTAAAAAATCCTTAATCTCCAAAAATATATCGATTCACTCAATTACTGTTATTATCATAATCATCATCAGACCACTTAATATCATATTCCGCCGCGTCTAATTCTTTACCAAATTCAATGAGTTCTTGCTCGAATTCATAGAGATTTCGCTCAAATTCATCTAAATTATTATCATCAACATTAACTTCTGATTGATCTAATTCATGTTCATTTGACTCATTCTCATCAACCTACGGTTGTGTCATCATAAATAAGACGAAACCACCATGAAAATTTTTCGTGGATTATTTTTAAATTTGTAGACACCCCATTAATTGTGATTGTGGCTCCATCAATTCCTAAATCATTGAGTATAATTGTGAATAGTTGGCTGCTAATTCTATGTTGTAGTTCTTCAATGTTATATCCCATCATTCATTCATATGGTATCACACAATCATACTTAAGTAATCTATTAATAAAAAAACCATTTTGTTGTATTGTTGATATCGAATCTTGATATTGGACTTCAAGATCCGACCAAAATTCCGATAAAGGATCACCAGTAAAAAAATATTTTGTTGGAATAGGCAGTGTGTCACCAGGGATTTTAAACCACCATGATAGTTTTTCATTTATAATCGTTAAAATAGTTGGACAATTATTATGCACAATAATTTCACCGTCAAATTTATCATCATCATCTAATAATTTTAGTTCTTCAATAATATTATTGATTATAGCATTAATCTTGCTATTTTGCAACCATTCATGTGGAAACATGGCTTTATATATTAACGCATTCCCCATAATTTTTAATTAAATGTCCAATAAAAATTTTGAAAAAATATATAAAATACTTACAATAAATATTTTATTATATTAGAACTATTTTTTTTTTGTTTAAAATCACTTTATATTAGCACACACTAATTACGCACTCTAAATAACCGACCAATTAGATATTTTACAACTTAGAACAAATCTCTTTTCTTCACTTGGAATCACTTTTCGTGTTTTTAACGATCATTTCAATTGAAGATAGAACAGAAAAGTGATGCTAAACGACTCAATTGGAATATTTGCTATAGCGTCACAACTAAGATTATAAAATCAAAACACTGAATAAATATACAGAGTGATGATTAAAACTAAAAGCATGTTCCTTTAATGTTAGTTTATTGAGACGGATTTCTTAAATCATTTGTTTATTACATTCTTTACAATTTTTAATCAACTGAACTTCATTAAAAAGTTTATCATAGTCTATTGCGGTAGGATTCTAATGATTATAACAGAGTCTGTATCCGATTATGTCTCTATCATTTTTCATAGCAATTGGTAATTTTTCCCAAACCTTATCAATTTTATCAGAAACAAATTGTATAATAAAATTTTTCGGCAGCATGTTAATATCCTCTGCTTTCATTTCTTCAATATTTCTTTTCAACTGATAAAAAATTTTTATAGACCTTTCTAATGATGGCTCCCCAATATAATTCTTTATATACCACTTTTTCAGGATTTTAACGTTTTTCAAAATACAACAGCAGTTGCTAGTTAATTTAAAGTTTTTATGATTATCGCACATCGATAATTTTTTATTTTTGATTCCAGGGCAACCCAAATTTTCTAAATTAACAATGGTCATATTAGGTCCAATAATTTTTTCTTCTCTTAGCCTTTTACATGAATATATTGGTTATCCTTAGTTATAAACTTTATTACAGCTTCCAAATTCTTGTAGGGTAAATCACCAGCATTCCAAGTCATTCCATGATAGCAATGTTTGAGCCAGTCATTTAGTCGCCGATGACGTTGAGACAATAATTCCCAAGCGTAAGGTGGTTTAAACAATACATGTGATGTTTCTTCAACATTCATTGTATTTTTCAACGTTATAGAAGCGAGTTCTTTTATAATAAAATTATTTTCAGCTGTAACAATCGGTACACCTGAGTCACCACTCAACTGAACCTTAAGTTCAGAAATAATTTTCTTATTTTATTATTTTATAAATATTAGCCTGGAGAATTCGGAGCACACTCGCCAAAAGTACAATAATACATGAGTACCCGTACATACCTATGAGTACATGAGTTTTTCTACATAAGCGTGTGTTGTATATGTGTGCATTGACCATATATGGATATCTACGACGTATTTTGAGCTTGCTCTGAATTCCCACAGAAAGGTATGCGAGTATGAGCGGTCAAGTTACAAGAAGGAGAGACGTAGATAAAAACAAGCAACTAGAAAATAGTACGTCTTTCTTTCTCTATGCACAGCTGCACCACCACGGCCGGTCCCTTACGAAGATAGACCGACTCAATGTCTTCCAGATGTCCTATGTAAAGATTTCTCTGAGTCTTCCGCGGCCGCGAGTCCCTCGTCATAATAAAAGTCATCGTAAAGGCCTTAATAAATATGTCAAAACATTTTCTTGTTCTAGTTTGACTCAAATTTTTACGACTTTTCTATTTAAACCAATAGGTCCCACGTCTCCCGCGGATCCGTACTATTTCTTTTTCAATGTAGAAATCTATCTCTAATTCTATTTATTTTTAATTTTTTTAAATGCATTTCTCAGAAGTGTCTAAAATATCGATAGTAAATGTCACCATATATTTTGAAGAAACATTGTTTTACAGAATCTCACGGTCTCCCAAGGATTCTTATTTTTCCCTTTCCCACCATAGGAAGCTCTTCTATTTTAAAAATTTTAATTTCATTTCTTGAAACTACCTAAAATATTGGTAATAAATGTCATCATAGAAACGTAGTCTCTAAAATTTTACATGGTTCCCCGCAGAACCTCTCCGTCCCTTTTTCTATCCTCGAAGATTTTTCATCTCAATTTTGTATTATTTTTAAAATTATATTTTTCCTAGAGTATGTAATATATCGACCGTAAATGTCATCATATATTTATTACTTTATTTTTAAGCGGTCCACCGCGGACTTATTTTTCTATTTACATCCTGTTTGCTATAAAATTCCAAGAACTCCCGTAATAAAAATGTCATTTTCAGCTGTCCAAAGAAATCAAACTCTTCCATATTATTTTTTTCTCTTTGTCTTTAACCCATTCTTTGTATCATCTTTGGTCCCACTCTTCTTTCGAACCTTTTCATATATAAACCCCGGAAAAATAATCAAAATCAGTCATTTCCGCCGCAACTAAAACCCTTGTCGGATCTATCTACGAGTAAGACTCACTGAGTCGATTTCAAAGTTCGTTCTCGTGACGCTCCACGCCTAGGCAATCGGGGGTCCTAGATCGATAATCGTAAGTCGATTCTTTTATTTAAAATATAAATTACGCAACTTAAATTTTATTCTTAACAACTTTCCTCGTGAGGTCTTACGCCTAGGCACCTGGACTCCTAGGTTGGATACTTAGAGTAAAATCATTTGAGTTTGCATTAGAATTAACCAAACCCTTCTCACGTGACGTCCACCGCCTAGGCAATCGGAGTCCTTGTTCGGGAATAATTAATTCTATTAATAAAACCCTAATAATCATTATAAATTCACTCGAAGGCTAAGCCGGCCGTTCGGTTCAGCGTGCATAGCATCTTCGTGAAAAGATTCAAACTGTGAATCTCAATTAATTGCTATCATAAATCATTATAAAAATCTGCGTACACAGATTCAAATTGGTGAATCTGAAGTGAGTGTGTGTGCAGGTATATCAACCCATTGGGGTAAGTTCATTAATATAATATTTTGTAAAATTTAATCTGTCAATATACTACACATGTTTTTGTATACATTTGTCTTTTCATTTACTGTCCTTTTCTCTGGCATTCGAGTGCTGGTAGTTTAAGTCATAGTAATTTTAAAGTAAGACAAGGAAAGAACACGGTCTTCTCGAGGGCCCATATTCATCGACCCAATATCCCTCTCGCTCAGAAATCCCGGACCTACCCTAACGCCACGCAGGTCATTGAACGGGATAGTCTATAGTACATCCGCTCGGTACTAATAGACAAATAAGTTATAAACGACAAAGAAACTATAACATTCTTGTATCAGCCACGTGACCCAAATTCCTTGGTTGGATGACAGAATAAATATAATCTCTTATTGTAACTTATGATTAGTTATAAATTAATCATCGGTGCCCAATCACGCATACGTTCTCACCCTAACCACGTGACGGTTCAATCGAACTCCTTGGCTGAGTTATAGAACAGGGTAATTCGGCATTACGATATTAAATAATAATTTAAAATAACCCTTTCGCCCGTCGCCTTCACTCACTTCGATCGTGACAGTCGAAAAATTTGGTGACAGCGGTGGGATGCGCTGGTGAATTGTTGTTTCATTAAAATTCCTTCATTTTATTCGATCCTTATAATTTTAACAAAAATAAACGTTCTGCCTTGTTAAAATTTCCGAGTTAAATTTCAACTTGTAATTTTTAAGTATTCAATCTTCAAAAATCTTAACTACAAATTTTATAAATTTTATGCACTCAATAATTTCTTAAATTTGAAAATTCCATATTCTGTAAATTTTAAAATCAAATTAAAAATATTTTTCTATTTTTCAAAAATAAATTTCTTTATTTTTCTCTACGATTTTCTTAAATAAACTCATAAAGCGAAATTTTTCTTTTGATTTAAATTTTTAACTCGATCATTTAAACTATTTTTCTCAATATCATAATTATTATTCCAATTTCTAAAATCATTTTGCTAAATTCCAGCCATTTTAGAAAATTAGAAAATAATCAACGTGCTAAAAATCAATTCCAATAATTTAAAAATGAAATATTTAAACGTTAAAGCCTTCAACTTTTACCTGAGATCCTCTCCTATACAAATGTCTTTGTAAAATTTAATTCCGAAGTAAAATATTAAATTACTCCCAAAAATATTTTCTAAATCTTGTGCAATTAACAATTTAAATTATTCTATTCTAAAAACTTATTTGCATTTCCATTTCCGAAAGTCTTTAACCTTTCATTACATTTTCAAAAATTAAAAGCTTTAGTTGAAAGTGCTGTACTTCCAGTTAATAATTCAAATTTATTGTTACCCACAATTTTATTAGCTACACAAATTATCACTACTACACGTTTATGCCTAACTCATCTACACTAAAACGCACTAAACGAACAAAAATCAAATCCCACATAGAAAGATTAATTGCAATCGTAGAAGACGCACCATCGTGCCCTTTTATAAAGAAATATTTACACGATAATAGATCACAAAGTTTTATTAATTTCAAACTTATACCAGTCGATATATCCAAACGATTTTTAAAATTCAATTACAAATTTTCTAGTCTAGATCCGCGAACGCAAGTATTAGACGAAAATTCAATTTATTTTCGATAAATTCAATTATTAAAATTAGAGTCAATTACAGTGAAAATAAATTGTGATTTTCTAAGCAGAAGGCGATTCTTTATTTTGTAATACTGCTGAGTTTGCGTACGAATAACTTGCAACCTTTGCACCCGAAAATTGCGATTAGTTGTAGTAAATCTTGATATACGATTACTCACTCATCACTTATCTCATTATTTACGATTGTTCAGAATTGCGCAGACTTTTTGTCGCAGTCTTCTTAATCTATCATCGAATCAATTGGGATTGCGCAGAGTTTTTGTCGCACTCCAGGCGATTCGTTCATTATTCATTCATCAACTCATTTTCAAGAAGCCATAGAAATTCGTAATATTTCGTTAGATCATTTATTGTAGTGCTCTGACTCTTTAACTGATCTGTGGAGCAATTGTGAAAAGGGCCTTGTGCGTGCAGCCTAGAAGTATCTAATGAAACGCGGTAAACGCGCCGGAAGAAAATACCAGTTACGAAAAATAGTTGCAATATACCATAGAGGAGAGTTACCATACACTCCCGAAACAATACCATTATCCTTACAAAATCCATCAAATACTTTAAAAAATCAGGAAACAAATCACCCAGATTCGGAAGAGAAAATAATTGTAGTTCCATAAAATAAACTTATTTTACTTTTACACACAATTTAAACATTATCCGATGAGAACCAGAAAACGCGCTGGAAGAAAATATCAAATACGGAAATTAATAGCGATACTCGAAAAAGGGATAGTGAATCCACATCCTATAAAAAGAGAAAAACTAACAAATACTTTACAACTTCAGAAAATAGATAATTCACCTGACAACACTGTCAATAACAATCTTAAAACTCAAGATAAACAAACACAGACAGACACAACATCTCATTTAAGTGATTAATAATTCTTTGTTTTCACGCTACACATCCTATAATAAACAAGTACAAACTCAATTCAAGCTATTTGAATTTGGTAACAATTAATTAGTAAATAAATTTTTGTTTTGATCAACGCAACCTTATTTGCGTCTGACTATTGCAGATAGAGTTTCCTTGCTAACTTCGTACTATTTACCAAAATTCTCATTCTTACTATCCCTATATTACTCCTATAACCTTTTCCCAAACAATTAATCAAAATGGAAGGCAATGACCGGGCAGATCCACCAGGTAATCACGGATTAAATCCACTAAATAATAATAATAACGGATTGAATCCGCGGGGCAACAACAATAATGGGTTAAACCCGCCGGTTAATAACAATGACTTAGACCAACAAGTCAATAATATTACCCGACACGCGAACATTACGGATCAAATGATCACGTCCCTCGGGGAAAGTATGACATTGCATCAAGCGTTAATACAAGTCCCGAGTTTTGACGGTAAAAATATGCCTTTACAAGCGTTTCTACAGGACGTAGAAAACGGCCTTACAATCGTACCAGATAATCTCGTAAATACTTATTTTAACGGAGTAAAATCTAAACTCAAGGATACGGCTAGAGATGCGATCGCAGATAAGACAATTGATACAATGAATACTCTTAGAGACGCGCTTAAGGAATATTTCGCCACTAAGAAACTATATCCACAATATTGCGCGGATATTCAAGCCATTCGTCTTAAGCAAAACGAATCAATCTTGAGTTACTATACCCGAATAAAGAAAATTCGCGCTAATGCAATAACTGCACTAAACGAAAGCTTTAACAATGACGCTGAGGTAGCTGCGATGAAGAAGATGTTAGACGGATTAGCACTCGAGTCATTTAAACGCGGACTACCGGACGATTTAATATACGGAGTAAGTGTCCAAAATCCTGGTACTCTCGACGATGCATATAAAATTGCATTACGGCTCGAGGAAGACCTGAGAGGTAGCTCTCACCGTAATTCTAATTATTTAGCTTACGCGCAATCTGAATCCGCGAATCTTGATCTACCGCGTAGAACTCGAATGGTGAGTTTCCAAGACGAAGAACGTCGAAACACAATACCGTTCAGATTTGTTCGCGAAGACAATACTAGATCTTCTAATTCGTATAGTAGATCTCCGGTGTGGGATACGACTCCACCACGTGATAAACGTAATTATCCTGAGCGTAGTAGTTCACCTTATTGTTCACGAAGTCGATAACCCGGAAGTTACTACCCTTATTATCCTCCACCAGGCTATTTCCCTCCAATGCCATATATACCTCCTATGCCATACCAGTACCCACCTCCTGGAGCATATCCACCTCCAGTTTCTTATAACCCACCATACTACCCGAATTATCCTCCTCAGGATAATAATCAAAGTAATCCCAATAATAATTACAACAATAATAACCCCAACTATTACAATAATCGTAATAATTACGATAATAATAATAATAGTAACAATAATAATCAAAGATATGGCAATAATGGTTATAATAATTACAATAGAAATAATTACGGGAATAACAATAATACCGGTAATCCCCAAAACCAGCAAAATAATTCGAGACCAAACTCCCCTGCACCTCCTAAGGAGCCTTTAATCTGCAACGCGGTTCGGCGGAACGACGCGACGCCGAACAGCGCGAACCCCATGGAAGCGCGTCCCCCAACAATCAGATTCTTAACAGTCGAAAATTCATAATGTGGTCTGAAGTCCAGGGTAGAGGACCAGTCATTACTCTAACAGCCCCTGAATTGCGAAACGGCAGAGCTCGTTTTCTAGTTGATACAGGTGCTGATATAAATGTAATTAGAAAAGACGCGCTGGCCCCTCGCACAGTAATTGATACCTGGGACTCTGTTTCAATAAAAGGGATCACTACGGAACGACTTGACACTCTGGGTACAACAGAGATTACATTTTTCTCAAATCCCGAGAAATTTCATGTTCTCGAGAATCCACTACCTATTCCAACTGACGGAATAATTGGTATTGACTTTCTAGCAAATGAAAAGGTTGAAATATCTTTCCATCACAATACCATAGTCGCAGATTCCGAACCTATACACCCGATTCCGCTCGAAAATACTAACGGTGATCCATTCGAGACACCACAAGTAACCACACTTCAATTAGAAGACGAACCTTCAATACTTGTATTAAAGGCACGAACTCGCACAATAGTTCCAATTAATCTCTGCGAAACAGATTTGAAAACTGGATTTTTACCCCGCATTAAAACTCGCGAGAATATTTTTATTGGTAATGCTTTGGTTACAAATAATAATAATACCTGCTACGTCTATGCAATTAATGCTTATGAAGATGACATAGAATTAGTTGTACCTCCCCAAGAAATTATTCCTTTTGAATGTGACGGTAGCTCTGAAGATTTCTTCGATGATTCTGAAGAAAGTGACGTTCCAGAAACTGATCAAGATAGATTTGAGCGAATATGTGCTAGTCTTCGACTTGATCATTTAAACATATTAGAAAGAGAGCATGTGCATGAACTTATCAGAGAATTTCCGCTTCTTTTTCATCTCCCTGGAGACGATCTCCCCGCTACTACAGTGATGACACATTCTATTCCGACTGTTGACGAAGTTCCTATATCTGTCAGACAATATCGTTTTCCGCCGGTCCATAAGGAAGAAATCGCCCGACAGGTGAATAAGCTGCTGAATGATGGTGTAATAACTGAATCTGTCTCTCCATATAATTCGCCTCTTTGGATAGTTCCAAAGAAGCCAGATTCGAAAGGTAATAAACGTTGGCGTACGGTAATCGATTTTCGTCAATTAAATGAGAAAACCATAGGCGACGCTTATCCTCTCCCAAACATAGTCGAAGTTCTTGACAGACTTGGAGGAGCTAAGTATTTTTCAGTATTTGATTTAGCTAGTGGTTTTCATCAAATTAAAATGGATCCAAAAGACCAGCAGAAAACTGCATTTAGCACCCCTAATGGCCACTATGAATATACCAGAATGCCATTTGGACTGAAAAATGCTCCAGCTACCTTCTAACGGCTTATGGACAGAGTTTTCTAGGTCTACAAGACGTTGAACTCTTCGTATATCTCGATGACGTTGTTATTTTCGCATCATCACTCGAAGAGCATGGCAAACGTGTCCGACGACTTTTTAATAGACTAGTTCAAGCTAATCTAGTCCTACAATCTGACAAGTGTGAATTTTTGAATCTCGAAGTCGCATACCTTGGTCATATTATTGGCAATGGCGGTGTACGTCCAGATCCAAAGAAAACAGAAGCCATCGAGAAATTTCCCAGACCAAAAACTGTAACAAACATTAGACAATTTCTTGGTCTAGCTGGATACTATCGGCGTTTTATTGAAAATTTCTCGGGCCGTGCAAAACCATTAACAGAATTGCTAAAGAAAGATAATCCGTTTATCTGGACTTCAGCCCAACAAGAGAGTTTTGACGACTTGCGAAAAGCATTATGTACATCCCCAGTTTTGCAGTATCCTGACTTTTCCCAACCTTTCATACTTACGACTGATGCTTCAGATCTTGCTATTGGTGCAGTACTCAGTCAAGGAAAAATTGGTGAAGATAGGCCAATAGCATATTTATCAAGACTTCTTAAATCAGCAGAAAGAAACTATACAACAACCGAAAAAGAATGTTTGGCAGTTATTTATGGTATTTTACACTTTCGACCATACTTATACGGTCGACGATTTACTCTTGTATGTGATCATGAACCGCTGAAATGGATTGACTCTGTCAAGCCACCTGTTCAACGCTTGGTCCGATGGAGAACAAGACTCAGAGAGTATGAGTATGTTTTCTATTATAAGCCAGGACGACTGAATTTAAATGCAGATGCATTATCAAGAAATCCTGTTATTATGGTATTACCTGCAACCAAGCCTGAAACAGCTGCCAGACAATCTAGCTTAATTGCCAAGCATTTAGAGCGATTACGATCATCTGCTACAAACGCGGCAATAGCAAACGCTAGCACTATAGGTGAGAGAGTGAGGTTGCGAAGATTAGCAAGTAACCCTTCATTAGCAGCTCCACCTCCAATCCAGCGTGCAAAAACAATAGCCCGAATTCCAACATCCCAACCAGAAAAACGTAAGGTTGGTCGACCTTCAAAGCAATCACAGACCACTCAGCCTGTGGCTCCAGTACCACCAGTGGCTCACAGTAGAAGTAGTGCTTTCCCTAGCTTCACAACTAATCGTGTTCCACCTTCCAAAAGTTCTGATAAACCAGGACTATTATCTACAAAAACTCGATCGACTGATTATCAATTGACGTATGTAAATAATGAAGAAGACGAAGAAACTCCTTCATTAACTGAACCTGTCCAGGTACCACCACCTAAAAATGTTGTCGAGATGTCACCCGGACCATCATCAGAAAATGAAAATTACTACTGGGACCGTCGTGGTGAAAATCCATCATATGAGTCCCCACGACCTGAGGTTCCTGATAAGGCACCAGTACCTCAGCCCAACAGACTATCTGGTATAACCTTTCGACATCCTGCAGGACGATCAACTCCTGCAGTTACTTCTGAAGGATCAACATCAGGGTCAGAAATTGATGAAAGAATACCGTTAGGAGCAGCAAGTAGACGATGGGCTAATTTACCAGCTATCAACGAAAGTTTTTCAAGTACAGATACTGAAGAAGCAATTGAAGTACCCCAACCACAACCGGTATGAAGAAAATCCGTTGCTGAAACTGTTCCTTGTGAATTTTTTTATCCTGGAATGAAAAACTCTGAGAGTAAACTAACTCTGCATACATCTAACGAAAATCTGACATACTTCAGAGACAACTACCTACACTTTATTTCCGCTGACTGCGAATTTAAAACTATTACATCACGATTATTAATAGAGACAGACAAAATAGATCCCCAAGATCTAAAATTGAAAAAGGCAAAAATTAATCAGGTACTTATAACACCACATGGTAAGCATAAAATTCTTAGTGCAGTGCTGAAAAAGAATCACTTTGACTCATTTTCTATACAAGAATTGAAAGATGTACTAAAAACTGTCAAAAACGTATTAAGCCATTATAACATAAAATCACTGCGAATCTCAAAGCCTGGAGATATGTTAGAAGGCTTGAGTCAATCAATCGTCATTGAACTTCTGAAAGAATGCCTCAACGACTGTTAATGTTCGCTGACTATTTGTCATGGAAGTGTAACAATGCCTGACGAAGATGTTCGTCGAGATATCATCGCAGAGTACCACGAAATTTTGACCGGTGGTCATAAAGGCATCACTAAAACATATCGAAGAATCCGTGAACGTTTCTACTGGCCTAACATGCGAGACGATGTCACAGAATTCATCCGAACCTGCAGGAGTTGTCAAGAGCAAAAATTAGTCCGGATTAAGACTAAAGAGCCAATGATAATAACTGACACTCCGGCAGAACCCTTTGATAAAATATCAATTGATACAGTTGGTCCATTGCCTTTAACACCATCAGGTAATATGCATATTTTGACCGAACAAGACAATCTCACAAAATATTGCATAGCTGTAGCAATTCCCAATATAAAAGCTGAAACTATTGCAGATGCACTCGCACGAAATGTAATAATTCAGTTCGGATCACCTCGTGTAATATTGAGCGACCAAGGTCGATCATTTGTTGGTAAAATATTTCATCACTTGGCTAAAATCTTTAAAATTAAACAGGTTACTACTTCATGGTATCATCCACGAACGAATGGAGCCCTAGAGCGTAGTCACATCGTGTTGGCAGAATTTATTAAACATTATGTAAATAAATATGATGACTGGGACAAGCTTGTTCCTTTCGCAATGTTTTCATATAACACTTCTGTGCACGAATCCACAAATTTCACTCCTTTCGAACTTATATACGGTAAAAGAGCTCGTATACCTAGTTCCTTTCCACCACCTGATAAAACCGAAACTTATGGTTCGTATTTACATGATCTAGTCAACCGTATGGATGACATGAGACAATTCGCGGCTGCTAGCTTAATTAAATCTAAACACCGATCTAAACGTTACTATGACGCTCACCTGAGCCCCAGTACCTTGAATGTTGGAGATCAGGTTTATGCTATAAAAGAACCACGAAAAGGTAAATTTGATTCACACTATAAAGGCCCTTACGATATAGTCGAATTATTAGACAATAATACAGCTATAATAGAGGACGAAAAGGGTAAACGATCACTTAAGCATGTGGATAAGTTAAAAATATGTAACACTAGAAATTCAACTAACTCTAACACTGATACCCAATCTGACTAACACAATTATCACTCCCTATTTGTCCTACTAATCATTATGTTTTAGTTAAATAAATCACTACAGGTAAACGTTATGGAGCTTGCAAGATTTATTCTCTGGTTAACATCTGCAATCCAACTGACACACGGGTTTATCGCTTATGACTGCGGGACTCCGTCGATAAATGTCACTTCACTGTCCTTGCTAGACATTAAGGATTGCAACATACCTACTGGGAAGCCAACAATGAAAGACACCCGAGTTCAATTACTGCAATCCACCAGTTTTTCGAACATTGAAATCATTCAATGCAAACTTACTATTCAACGTACGATTTATCATTGCGGCAAGCTCGATCACTTATTTGGAGAAGTAAATAATAACATGGAATTTGTCCATGAATTGAGTCATGAGACTTGTAAGACGATCCATGAAACCGGAATTTTCATGTATCGCGATGCAACACATGCAGGTATCCAAAAGAATGCAACGACCAGATTCCCGATTACCCTAGCAGGCTCATTTACGGCCGGTGGCTGGTGTAATAGGGGAACATACTCCGATGCTTACGGTAACTGGGAAGATGTTACTGTAACTGGGTATGCCACCTTCACTTCACAAGACTACTACACTCCAATTAATTTAGATCAAAATAAAGTAATATTAAGGTCCGGAGTTCGCTGCAAATATCAACACGGTAAATGTATGGATATAGAAGGAGGAAATACCTTCTGGGATTTACTGCCTCCAGATCAATGTAATTCACGCAAGTTCTTCATACTCTACGAAGGAACTGCAAATAAAATCCAAGATCGTACGAACCGGAAGTTCGGAGAGGAAGTATATTCAGTCACTACTGGAGGTGTAACATTTGCGCTAACAGCTAAAGGCCATATTTTCAACTGTGCAACTATATTAATCAAAACAGAACATCCGAGACTCTTTATACTCGACTCTGACAACAGTGAATTTTTCCACGACGCCAATCGCATAGACACTAAATCAATGGATCTTTTCACATACGTAAATACGAAATTTGTCTACCTCGAACGACATGTGCAGAGTCAAGTTATAATGCTTTACCACGACATAATCAGACAAGAATGTGAACTCGAAAAGAAGGTCCTACAAAATGCACTTATCTTAGACACTCTAGCACCTGACGAATTCGCATTCCAGTTCATGAAGAAGCCTGGATACATCGCGCACGTGTCAGGCGAAGTAATAAGATTTGCTAAATGTATAGCTGTTGATGTAAGATGACGGGACACGAAGGAATGCTACCAAGAATTGCCTGTACTCAGAGGCAATGATACATACTATATGTTGCCACGAACGCATATATTAGTCAAAACTGGAACGCAAATAGATTGTAATCCTCTATTAGCGCCAATATATCTATTAGAATATTCATGGTACGAATTGAATCTGAAACTATCATCAGTCTCCAATCCAGAACAGCTCACTGCTTCAATAAATCATTCTTGGAAGTACATCCCAGCCCAAGGATTGGCAACAGGCGGTATCTATTCAGATAACGACATTGTGAAGCTCAAGGACTATATGATGTTCCCACTGGAACGAACTGCGGTACTAAACACTATTGCCAGAGGTGCGACGGGTCAATTCGTGGCTGACAACAGCATCAAGATTAATAGTCTACTGGATGAAGAAGCCATTAGGTTGTCTCTCGCGAAAGCCTGGGGAAAGGGGTATAATTTCTTCAACACCATAGGCACATTCAGCGTAACACTCTTTGGAGTTTACTTTACGTTCAAAGCGATAAAGTTTGCGATGGATACTTCAATCCACGGCTACGCGCTACATACTGTTTACGGATGGAGCGTGTGGTTGATAGGAGCATTATGGGACTCTGTAACCAACCTTCTTTTACATCTACCAAAGACTGGAAAGGGTTTTATACCTAAGGACGAAGAGTCATCACAAACGAAGGAAGGAAGTCAAGATGCAAACAATGCTCGACCTATCTATCCGTACTTGCCATATGTACCGCCAGATTATACTAGGGAAGTTATCTATGCTGCCCCTAGAACTCGAACAGTGAACACTCAGTCTAACATTACTGGAGTAGCTGACTCTAATGAACTCCAGGTTCCAAATGAGAATACACGACAACCTTCAAACTAATCCCATGCATGCTGCATGTCCATCTTCGTTAATTTAATTTTAAGATTAGAGTAAGCTCCGAAACTTCAAGAATACAGTAAGAATTTATAATAACTACTTTTAGCGAACAACATGGCGGCACTAAAATGGGTTCTCATAAATGTCATCGTCATTGTGTCCAACGTCAAGGGAAGTGCAGTCCATCTAAGACCAATGGAGCCTAGCGCAGGACTCTATTATGAGCATCTTAAGGATGTTCACCTTTCCCCAGAAGAATGGAAACTAACTACTATAATGAACTTGGAATTTCTGGAACAACGAATTTCCTCTATAACAGATATGGAAATTCTTGGACTTTATCAACATTGCCTGACATCAATTGCAGAATCGGAATGCCGGTACTACATAAGGCTCGAAGACTACAAACGCATGTCTCGAAAATTATTCAAGCAAATGGAAGTAATAAGACAATTGGATGATCCAGACCGAGCACACAGCCGCTCTTCGCCAAAAGACCCAAGCGTAAAAGACCTCCTCCAAGGGTTCCTCCAAAAATTCGACGAAATCATTTCCGCCTCTAAATCGAATGATGCGTCGATGTCTGAAAATAAAGAGCAAATCATTTATTCTGACATATACGAGGACCTGATACGGCTAGCATTTCAACATAAGGCTTACTATAAATTTTCGGAGCCTATAAAGAATATGGCTGGTCCATTGTCTGAACAAAATATATCACACTCAAGGTACATCGAACATCTAAGTGCTTGGAGCATATATAGCCAAGCGTATTTCGAGGAATATCTTAATCTCATGAAAAATGTCATCGAGGCGATAAACCTCGTTCTGGTTGGAAAATTCCCACCACAACTTCTTGGTCCAAAAAGAATCTTCGAAGCTATGGAAATGTTTCTCAACAAGAATCCACAGTACCGGATCCCAATAGAAGCAGAAGATTTGAATAATGAAGAAGCCTCTAAACTAATGAAGTTCGAGCATAAGTTTTACAAGGATAACCTAATTCTGACAATTCGCCTACCGTTAGTGCAGTTACTTAAATACAATTTGTACAAACTTCATCCTTATCCAGTTCGTCAAATTTTTGGAAACAATTCTAAAGGATCCGCCTATATACATCCACGATCCAACTATTTGATGATGTCCTCGAATCATGAATGGTATGCGTTAGTTCAAGAGAACGAACTTAAGCAATGTCAAGAATTAAGAAATCTCTATGTATGCAAACTCAACTTTGTAATATACGAGACAGCTATCCATCCTTCATGTGAAGCTGATTTGTTTGCAAGCTCAAGACTCGACTCGTTCAGCAGATGTGACATCAGATTGAGTAAAACTCATTATCTTTTCTGGAAATCCTCAAAAGAAATTAAGGGATGGATATACTCCATACCTCACCTAAGTTTGCTTCAAGTTTCACGTCATGGAAGTTCTACCGAATATATAAAAATATCTGGTATGGGAACTCTCACTCTCAGCCCTGGTTATTCTGCAAAAATCGGTTATACTACTACTCTGTTTGGATCAGAAGACTCAACGGTTCTGCTACAACCTCAACCAAAAATTGGGCTTAATATAACACAATTATTTCCTGAAATTCACAAATATCAACCTCTCAGCCCAACTAGTTACAACGACGACAGTCCAACGCCCATATCTCTCATTGATTCCTATGGATTTCGTTCCTACGATTACACTTTAAACCAAATAAAACAAGAACTACGACTTATCGATCCAATTGAAACGCATGAAGATTTACAATTTTATCTCTTGCATGGAATATTAATTACTACATTAGTCATAACGGTGTGTTTAATCTTTTTAACACGAAACCTAACTTACAGACTATTTCTTTGTTATACTAGGAACGATTCTCCTGTGGTAAGCGCTAAATCGACTTATCGAAGAAGCATCATAGTCGACGATGGGGTCGACCAAAATCTTGCAGCAATAATCGAAGCTTTACCTTCGACGTCTCCAACACACAAGAATGAATTATGTGTAAAGGCCTTATCGAAGACAGACTCGACACTGACCAAGAGCGAGAAACTCGTATAAACGAACGTCAAATACAATCAGAATATCAAAGAGGTTTCGAAGATTTCCATCGACTCACTGCTCACTTCATCCTTCGAAATTTCTGGAGAACAGCACAAGTTAAGCGATCATTTAGACAACATCTAAGATCCAGAAACGATCTAATACACCAGGACTTTTTCAACGACGAAGCTCACGACTTCGACCCAGCAACAGATTTTAAACTTTACGAAAAATATTTGCAACCATTTAAAATGAGGAAACCTTCTTCATTGAGCCACGAAGACCTTGAAAACGCCTGTCTAGTCAGTGAATACAAGGCTCTCAGAAATAGTTATCTGCGAATTTACTGGTCGGAGAATTTATTGTATCGTTGTACACGTGTCAGTTATCAGAGGAGTTCAGCATACAATCAATTCGACGAATTACGAGACACGTTTTTCTTTTTCCTTTGAAAGGTAAATCAAGGTTAATGCTACTGTAAATTAGTATGGATATAGTGATCTACATCCAAGGATTTTGGAATAACAAAGAAGAATTCATCCCGAAAGAAGTTGCCTCGGTTACTACTACTGAAGACATTTTGGGCCACTGGATAATAGAACAACCATTCCCCTATCATAAACTAACACCACGGAATCAGCAAAGAAACGACTGGGTAACTAAAAAACATCACGGTATTAATTGGGAAGACGGTGATACTCAACTCCAAGAAGTATTGAATATTCTAGAAAGATACGCTAAGAACGCAAGGAAAATTTACACTAGAGGATTAATAAAAGCTTCCTATCTACAGAAGATCCTAAATCGCGAGATTGTCAACTTAGAGATTAAAAGCTATAAGTGTCCGAAGTTCGACGTAATCCGCACCTCGTCAACTACCTGTACCACTCACGGACTCAGGAAAAACTATTACTGTGCTTTAACTAACGCCATCTGCATAAGACAGTGGGTACGAGATCATCAGTCAAAATCTTTTCCCTTATAAAATAAACAACATGCCTCTCGAAACAATAGACGAGTACTCTTCCAGAAGTCGTCCCCTTGGTGTAGATACCCTGTTATCTACCTCGTCTCTTTAATTGTTATACGAGACCATTGGCATCGACGTATGCGCCTAAGAACCTTAAGACGACTACGTCGCAGTTACTTATATAAGAATCATCCAAATCCCCGGACTTTGGAAGCAGATTTCTGCATCCCTTATGGGTCTTTACTCATAAAAGCCACCGATAATATCAAGCCTAGTGATGCAGAGATACAAGCTGCTTGGATTATAGCCCAAAACAAAGATATAAGAACGCAAGTCATGAGGAACTATTGGGTCAGCCAACGTCACTTAAGAAAACAACGCAAATACAGGAAGATTCGAGCTAAACATGTTCCTCCTCTCTCCAACCTCGATTTACCGCGACTATTTGGGGAAGTACCTTGGTCAACCGAAGAACCTGATCCATCTCGCAGCTATCCAATTAACTGTGCTTACAGGTTAATCAATCTCATGATGGTTGGACATTTCTATCATCGGAAGATCACACAAATTTATCTGGACGCGATCATCGATCATTACAGACAATCCTTCGAATCTTCTACTACTAACTTACAAGAAGCGTTTCCATTTCCTCAGCTGTTTGACGACCTAGTATCCTGGAGCAATGACAGAGAAGATGTTGCACGTCATCCACCCCTTGACCTGCATCATCCATCGCCATCAACTTCCTCAAACTTCTATGACCAAGGACTTCGTTGTCATCCATATTCTATGCCTCAACGTCAACCAGAACAACTGGTGTACCATGACGACTCGGCACCTGGTTCCCCTTACTCAGTTGAAGGCAGGATTTATGACCATAAGAAAAGAAGGAAACGACGTTGGTATCAACCGGTCAAAAGGCAAAACGACCTAGGCCGGACTCCGAGAAGATACTTACACATCAGGAAGTTTCACAGACAAAGACGTAAGAATAAACAACTATCTGACAGTAAGTTAACGGCAAGGGTAAGCTACCAGCGTACATGAGCACATAACCTTACACATACAAAAGTGACAAAATCTTTAACTTCCTTAACTTCTAAATCTTTTCTTTAAATCCTTAACTTCTTAATTTACTAACATATAAAAAAAAAGAGAGAAAAACACATATATTAACCCATATACTTATAACCTAACATACATCTATTTAACTCAGCTAACCATAGTTTAAGTCAAAACCATTAACCTTTTGGCGAAAAGGCGGAAACTCTAATTTAAGGATAGGGAATGTATGTGTATGTATGTGTATGTATATATATATATATACATGTATTCCCTTTTCCTTCTTCGCGTTGATACAACTCTAACGATGCTTGTTACAAATTGACACTAACCCATATGCATGCTAATGTATGCAGATATTCCTATTCATAATGACGATTAATTACAATTCCTAAAAATCATGGGTACGAATAGACGCATTAAGAAACATTTAATCTGAAAACGGTATACGAAAAAGAAAAAAAAATCCCCCAAAAAAAAAAAAAAAAAAAAATATATATATACATATCTACCTCATTATTACATATAAATATATTTACTAACTAGACATAAAATTTATTTGGCCCGGTAATCATCGCATCATTATTCGTATTTTCTATCATTACCTGAGTCAAAATAACTTTTATCATAAGAACAGTAATATAATAAGGAAGTGAAGAATATTTGTTTGTTTGTTTGTTAATATTGAAATCTAACCGAATAATGTAAGGTACTAAGATAGCTTGTATTACATATTATAAATATTATATATCTAAATTAAGTGAAATTACTAAAAAAAAAACCCAAAAACAAAAAAAAAATATATAAAAGATTAAACAAAAAAAAAATTATATAAAGAAAAACAACACAAAAAAATATATATATATAAAAAGAATTAATAGAAAATGATAATAATGTATCTACTCTGTTAATGAAACGCCATAGGAATATTATAAGGAAACAGTGACTAAGTATAATAATAAGTTAAAATACTTAAATTTGAAAATGCATGGGCACTCAGACAATATAAGTAATTCAGATAAATTAAGTATAAGGCTACAATAACTATGTAACCATATAAATAAAAACAAAACAAAAAAAATATATAAAAGGAGTAAATAAAACAAAAAAATATTACAAAAAAAAAACAAAAAAAAATATATTATAATTTTCGCGTAAATTAATAATAACAATAACAATATACATAACTCTTAAGCCTTATGATAAAGCAGCTAAATTATTTTATAATTGTTCTTATAAATTGCATGCTAGAATAAGGGATACTATTAAGCTTAACTTGCATTGATTGTTAATTAAATTTGCTTAGGTAATTTAAAACAAATATCCAAAATATCTGTACAAATATATACACATATATGTCAATTATTAAAAGTTTACTATATTTTAAGCTTCCCGGCACCAATTATAAATAAGTTAAGATTATAGTAACATATATCTATATATATTCATGAATAAGAATAGTACTAAGATCAAAAAAAAAAGAAGAAGAAAAAAAAAGAGAAAATTTAATAAACAAAAAAAAACAAAAAAAAAACGTAATTCATAATCACTTTTCTTTTATTAACACAAGTAACCATGAGTCACTTGGTAATCATTAAATTATAAAGTAAAATTCCTTGTTTTTAAAATATATATATAATCCTAGCTGTAAGTTAAAATAACCATAAGGAGTGAACACAGGTTGAGGGATAAACACGACCTCAGTCGTTCCCCTGTACCCCTCTTCACTCGGGAAACCCCCATTGGCAGCCAACGAACCTGCCAGATGCACCGACACACGACTCAGTCCCAGACACCAACAACAACAAGGAAAGATTTATTGGGGCCACTTGAAGCAAGCGTGCTTGCCTCAACGTCCCATCTTTTTCCCAACAGGGAAAATCTATAGGAGAAATAAGGAAGAAAAACCTCGAACGAAACAAGTGTTATGATGGCTTTATTCTCATCTTTTTCTGATCCATAGACCTACTTACTTTATCAGAGAAATTGTGACGCAACAACTCGCAGCCAGCCATGCAGATACAAATTCTTTGCTCTTACCGACCGGTAAAGGTAAATGAGTTTATTTGATAAGAAATCGCAACCTTTACCTTCTCACACGACTTGAGATGGCATTAAGGACACGATTTTCAGACAAATCTTAATCTAAAGATAAATGTTTTCCACTACAAGGATATAATGTATAAAAAGACCATTCAGCTTAATCTATCGAATAAGTTAATTTCGTACATAAATATCCTGTGATACATGTTAATGTGTAGTGCACAAGTTATTAAGCCCTAAAACCCATAAAAGATGCATGACTCTATAATCAAAATTTTGATGCTTTGAAAGTATCATAAAACCGTAAAAATGCCAATCCTGGAGCGTACAGGCACATTTGAAACATCCTTAGTGATGAAAGAGATATTTTTAAAATAGAAAATAGCTGTGAAATCTGAAGGTTATTTTGTTCACAACAAATACAACTAACGAAATTGGATTATAATGGGAAATGCTTCAGTTACATGGAATAAAAACCATATCTCCAACATTTTTGATTCCATCAAACTTTGAAGGCCATCAAATTACTGAGAGAAAAGGCCAAAACATAAATTTCAAGGCCATGAATGAAAGCTTATTAGACAAGCTTCCAGATACTTTTACGGAAGTTGCCTATGAGTATTAGTTCAAAAATTATATGAACATGAAAGTGGATAAAACTAGTTTTCAAAATCGTGGAAATTTCAAACAACCATAACTTCTGAACTAATGGACCGATTCAGCCCATCTTCGAATTTAACCGTGATAATCGCCCATAGAATAAGTATGAAAAATTTCATCAAGTTCTGATAAGAATTGTAGCCGCAATCGTGTCCTCAAAACTTGGATACATTACACATATAAATTTTTAACGAATGGTATTTTCGAACTCCATTTAACTAATCACGATAGGTTATGACAAAATTCCTGGTAAAAATCGACCATGAGGACTACTACAATACCTAGATTTTGAAAAAGAAGGAATATATATTTTTGTGTACACAAGGAATATCAACCATCGATGACCAACAGCAGAAACAGAAACCACAAATGAAATTAAAATCTAAACTTATTGGCTATGCGAGAAAGAGTAAAGAGGAAGTCTAGGAATCCTATAACTACTAATAATTACGCACAGATGTAGAAAAAAAAATATTTTCTTTTTATTTGATATAAAATACAAAAGAAATGTATAATATAATATAATATATAAAAATTATGTTATTATTGCACTCGACGACCGTTGCCGCAGTATATGCAGCGAGCCACTCGCGAGGAACATTTATCCCACAGCTCCTCAAGGATGATCCGGATTCGAGGAGCTGATGCCTCTACCAGATCCCACAGGTGCGCAGGATACATCGCCACTATCAACTGTAAAAAGAAAAAGGAAAAAAAATATTATTATTTTATATGAAATACATATGCATATGAGAATATATATATGTATATATATGTATAGATGTATATGTGTATGAGTATGTACGTATAAAGAAAAGGAAACTTACCGCCAATAGGGACTCAAAAATGAAATTCTCCATCAAGGCCCAAGGAATGGATGCCACTAACCAGCTCGCCTCCAAAGACGTCATTGGCGCCAGCAAACCCACCAGTGGATCCGTGAAGGGTAATGGGTAGATGTGATCCTCCACGAACGTCACCCGAAAGGGCACACTCACTGCCATGGTGTCACCACAGATGACTCGAACCCTGGAATGCTCCAGGAACTTAATTTCTTCCTTCTGTGGATTAGTCCTCGCAGCGGGGGCACCTCGGCTTCCACCGGCTACCGGCTCGGACCGCTTTCTTTTTGCTGCACGTTTCTGAAACAAAACAAGCACATAAATTTAGAATGCGTATGGAAATAATAAAGGAAAATCTTTTAAAGATAAATAAATAAATAATAAGCATACCTTAGGAACCTGAGGCGTCGCCTGGACCCCTTCCGGGGCTGGACAGCGCACCCAACGATGGTAAGCCGACTTGGGACGAGCCGGCCGAGCCAACAACCTCCGTAATTCGACGTCCCCCGACGACGTTGAAGGGACCGGCTCAACAGCCTGGTCCCCCGAAACTGAGGTCAATCGGTTGTTGTTGCTGTTGTTGCTGTTGTTGCTGCTGCTGAAGTTGCATCAATTGCTGGTTCTGTACCAGCAACTCCTGTAAAAGAATAACGTGGGCATATAATTAAACCAAAAAAGAGAGGGTAAGAAAAGGAATTTGTAACCATAACAATGCGTAATGCACTTACCTCTACTATTGACTGAACCTCCGGATTAATCCCAGAGGGTCCTGAGCAGCAAACCCACTGATCCTCCCTGAATAAATTTTCTGATGGGACCCCTAATCGGTCCACCTCGACGGACAACGGATCCACGGAGTCTCCTTCGGACGGACCAGCCAGCTGTCCAGATAGCACGTCCTCCTGGACGATGACCTCTTCCGTCAACTCGAGTTCTTCGGTCTTGATCACAAAAGCCATTTTCACTTTAACTTTTGACTTGTCACGACAAGAAAAAAACTAGAGAATGATGCTCACAAGAAAATCATGGGTATTTAAATCCTCGAAAGATACAAGGATTCACAAGGGTAGGATTCGAGAAGAACCAATCAAGTTCAAAATTCTTCCCACTACCCCAAAATTAAGGAAACGTTAACGCCTACAAGGACAACACCAAAAAATTTTAAATTAACTGAAATATGTCACCAACATCCTTAGATGCACCGTCCCTTAGAAAAAAGAGAGGAGAGAGAAAGAGAGACAACACATGTGCCAAGCCATCAAGCAACTACCACTTGAAGTCCAAAGATTTCTTCAATCATCGAGCATAATTGTAACAAATAGTTTAATTTTAAAATTAATTGATTGGTGATTCAGGTTGACCTATCCTCGTTCATTTACATTTAAGCAAAGAAATTTCCTTGCATAAATTAATGTCATCGAGGGCGATGACGACTCTGGGGGTAGAGATATAACAATCGGTACACCTGAGTCACCACTCAACTGAACCTTAAGTTCAGAAATAATTTTCTTATTTTATTATTTTATAAATATTAGCGTGGAGAATTCGGAGCACACTCACCAAAAGTACAATAATACATGAGTACCCGTACATACGTATGGGTGCATGAGTTTTTCTACATAAGCGTGTGTTGTATATGTGTGCATTGACCATATATGGATATCTACGACGTATTTTGAGCTTGCTCTGAATTCCCACAGAAAGGTATGCGAGTATGAGCGGTCAAGTTACAAGAAGGAGAGACGTAGATAAAAACAAGCAACTAGAAAATAGTACGTCTTTCTTTCTCTATGCACAGCTGCACTACCACGGCCGGTCCCTTACGAAGATACACCGACTCAATGTCTTCCAGATGTCCTATGTAAAGGGGCTGTTCATAAATTACGTAAGCATAATTTTGAGCATTTTATAACCCCTCTCCCCCCATGATAAGCATTAGTAAGATTTTGAACTAATAACATCCACCCCCCTCTGAAATCTTACGTAAGATATACATTAATTTTGGGCTTTAAATAAGTTAAAAAAAATTTTTAATTTAATATTTATTTACTTTTACTCTTTTTATATGTATTATAAAACTCTGGTTTAATTAATAAATTATTAAATTTTCTATTGCACTAACATTCAAACAAAAATAAATAAAATAAGATATTATACTGATTAAATCAGTAATTGTAATATAAAATATTTAAAACAGTGTAATAAAATTTGAGTTATAATTAAACTTCAACTTTCTGTCCATGGTGAAGCAATCCAGTCTTCAAAATTTTCTATTACTGGTATGTCATTCGTTTTTTCTTCTTCTTCTAATATTTCTTTATCTACAATAACATCGTCTTCAGGGAGCCATTCAATGGTATTGTGACCATATGATTCTAAATCATGAACACACAAAATTTCCCCTGGACGTCGTGCAGCTATTTCAAGTGGCCTAACTCTAGCAGACGTTCCAGCAGGCAATTTACCATGACGATTACGCTTATGCAGATGTAAATTCTTTTCAGAAGCGAAATAAAGACTACATACTGAACATGTACGCTTGTCTAATACTTTCTGCACAGATGGACAATAGAAATCATATGGTACTTCTCGACTTTTACAAGGTATGGAAATTTTCATAGCTAAACGTACAAAGAGATTACAAAATTCAGCATTTTTTGGTAGATGATCAGTAGCAACAGGTGCTACTAAAGAATTTTGATTCTGTTCAATTAAAATAGGTGGAGGGAAAAATCCACTTGGCAGTAAAGTGCCCAACCCACTTCGTAACTTGCTACAGCAATTTAAATCACCACATTTGACCACTTGGAGAAAATATTGGGACTCACGTACATGTTTGTCGTACCAATCCTGAGGGATAGGTGGATCAGTTATCTCCTCCATTTTAGTTGGATGAATAAACGTTGACACAACTTCTTCACCATCAATCGCTGTTGAACTCCATATGGATGCTAAAATTTTACCAGCAGCCGCAAAATTTTGTAATTCCAGATCCTTGTCAATTGTGCTGCCTCTCGAGTCAAGATGAGATCCAAAAGAATCATGTGGTAACACTAGTCCTGATAACTGACGACTGATTGGAGCCATTCGGCGTTCCACGCGATTAAATGCGCTCCGTCCAGGTGCATTAGTCGCATAAAAAATTGCATCTAAATCATTTTTTTTAAAATGTTTGATTGCTTCAGCGATAACTTTCCCATATCGAGGATTTTCGTCAGGTCCTCCATCGACCGTAAAGATAACAATAGGTTTAACTGTACCATCAGATATCCGAGTTAAGTCTTTAAACGCATCCAGTTCTAATAAACGTGTAAAATCAGCAGCATGTGAAGAAGCAGTGGATGAAGAGTGTTTTCCACTTCTGATAGACACATAAGTTGGTCCACTATAAGAAACTGCACTAGGATCCCCCATGCCTTTGGGATTTATTTTACATCCTGAAGAAAAAATAAATCAAATTTTATATCATTGTGAAATATGCCTACAAAACGTTATTTTGTTATACTATTAAATTATTGTAATCTAAAAGATAAGATATAACTTAACACTATCTTCTTTTCCATACCTGCAATGACCGAAGGAATCAATTTATGCCTTTCAGCAACAACCCAGTCATGATCTGGTAATCTAACCCGGTACTCCATACTCATCAAAAATGGTGCTTGATGATTAGCAGCTGTTATACCTATCGGTACTCTGGCTTTGTCATCCTATAGTTATAAATAATTATCATCTTTAGAAATACTGTCTTTATTAATCACAAACAAATGTTAGTTATAAAAAATCTAAGAAAAATTTTGTATATTACTTGAGACAAAAATATTACTTGGTCTGGTCCAAGCAAAGAAGCTAACGATTCCAGAGATCGAATTGTTGATGTACAAAACAAAGCATCTTTATGAGTCTTGTGTAAATCAGCAGTTGGTCGAGCTAATTTAACAGGGGCTGTAACAAGATGTTTTTTCCCTTCGAGGGTTTTGACATTTTTAGGTTGAAGACGAAGATAAGTTGCGCTTCGTGAGAGCTGAAGATCAGTGGCTAAGAGAGCTTGATGAAGCTGGTCCAAAGTTTTGCACGTAGTACTTGTAATCGAACGTCGACGTGGATCTGCTGCGCTTTCTAGATGAACAATTTTCAAAATATGATCAATTATGAGTTGGTCACTTAGTCGTGGTCTGCCTGGTTCTTCAGAAGCAACAAGATCTTTTTGTTCTGGATTTTTAGCTTTTAGAGCCAACAATTGTTTCTTCTTCCTAGCTCTGAACTTTTGTTGGTAGGTCGCATTATTTTGTAGACGCTTGAGTTTGCTCGTTTCACTAGTAATTTGTTTCTTTAAAGCTTTAATATTTTTATCTGCATTACAACTAGAAAGTCCAATGTCCCGTGATAAAATATGATTGCTTAAATTTTGATTTAAGCAATCAACTGTTATTTTAACTTTGTCCTGTGACGGAGTAGAGTAAATTCGCGGACGTATCTTAGAAACTTCTTGAGACGTAGAGTCATGTGATGTACTCGGCACGTTATCTACTGTCGCAAAATCTTTATGTACATTGGTGCTTACATCATGGACAGCTAACACAAGAGATTTTGATGACGATTCA
The DNA here is from genome assembly GCA_030273425.1 of Microplitis manilae. Taxonomy (NCBI): domain Eukaryota; kingdom Metazoa; phylum Arthropoda; class Insecta; order Hymenoptera; family Braconidae; genus Microplitis; species Microplitis manilae. Next base: position 7,792,732 of record CP092727.1, read on the forward strand.
ATTGAAGCTGGTTTCGAAGTTGGCTCTGCCGGCGTTGATTCAATAGCAAGTGACTGTCAATTGATTTAAATCAAAAAATTAATTAGAAAATTTATTAAAACTATTCAGGTGAAATTCATCACTTTAAACAGTTATATTAAATATTAATAGTAATTAAAGTTATTATTCTAATCAATGTTCAATACTTTACTTACCGGTGTTTTAAAAAAATTATATAAAGTCGTTATTTTTTTTTTTGAAGTATTTTTTTTCAATTCATCAATTCGAGCGTTAATACAATTTTCAAATCCTTTTTTGTCTTTTTTAAATGTATCTTTGTCATTTTTCCAAATAGCATTCACTTCATTTTGACAAACACCACGGGCTTTCGTAGGATAACAAGCTACGTATGCTTGAAAAAACAAATGGCCCTGATTAAACATACTCATTGGGAGGGATTGAAAATTTTTTCAATCCTTTTCAATCCCTACAGAGGTATTGAAAAGGATTGAATGGAATTGAAATTTGGATCATTTGAATACTTTGTAATTCTTAAAATGGAATTCAAAAGTACTGAAAAGAATTCAATCTTTTATCATTTTAATACCTTCCAATATGGAATTATTTTGGTATTGAGAAGGATTCAGAAAGATTCAAAAATTTCAATTCACTTGAATTCTTTTCAATCCTACACTCAATCCGAAATATCGGACTATTTAGGTATTGAGAAGGATTGGAAAAGATTCAAAAATTTCAATTCATTTGAATTCCTTTCAATCCCACACATGACCCGAAATGTGATATTATTTTGGTATTGAGAAGGATTCAGAAAGATTCAAAAATTTCAATTCACTTGAATTCTTTTCAATCCTACACATGACCCAAAATATGATATTATTTTGGTATTGAAAAGTATTCAGAAAGATTCAAAATATCAATTCTTTTGAATTCTTTTCAATCCTACACTCGATCTGAAATATCGGACTATTTAGGTATTGAGAAGGATTGAAAAAGATTCAAAAATTTCAATTCATTTGAATTCCTTTCAATCCCACGCATGACCCGAAATGTGATATTATTTTGGTATTGAAAAGTATTCAGAAAGATTAAAAATATCAATTCTTTTGAATCTTTTTCAATTCCTCGGAAGTTTAGAAATTCTCATATTATTTTGGGATTGAAAAGTATTAATTTTATGTCCAGATGAAAATGTTGGGGTATAGAAAGTATTCAAAAGTATTCAATTCTCATCTTTTTCAATCCCTCCCAATGAGTATTTTTAATCAGGGGGTGCAAGTTACTGGCCATCTTATTTTTTAAAAGATAATATTTGACGACAAATTGAACAATAAGTTAGTTTAAATTACTGGCAACAAAAACAAAAGATTCGGACATTCATGTCAGCTTCGCTCTTTCTGCCTTGTTTTAACAACTTATAACCAAACAAAGCTTTGTGTGACATTATCGATAAAATTGAATTATCGATCGAGAATCTTAGTAGAAAAGTAATTTAAGTTACCGACTTAGTCGAGATAGTACCGAAATAATTTAAAAATTTTGCTTACGTAAGATTTGTCTACTAGCGCCCTCCCCCCTAAATAAGCATGCATAGAGATTCAGCTTGACCTCCCCCCCCCGTAATGAGCGCTTACGTAATTTATGAACAGCCCCAAAGATTTCTCTGAGTCTTCCGCGGCTGCGAGTCCCTCGTCATAATAAAAGTCATCGTAAAGGCCTTAATAAATATGTCAAAACATTTTCTTGTTCTAGTTCGACTCAAATTTTTACGACTTTTCTATTTAAACCAATAGGTCCCACGTCTCCCGCGGATCCTTACTATTTCTTTTTCAATGTAGAAATCTATCTCTAATTCTATTCATTTTTAATTTTTTTAATTGCATTTCTCAGAAGTGTCTAAAATATCGATAGTAAATGTCACCATATATTTCGAAGAAACATTGTTTTACAGAATCTCACGGTCTCCCGCGGATTCTTATTTTTTCCTTTCCCACCATAGGAAGCTCTTCTATTTTAAAAATTTTAATTTCATTTCTTGGAATTACCTAAAATATTGGTAATAAATATCATCATAGAAACGTACACGGAAAATATATTGTAGTAGTGGCAACTACAACTGGAGTTACATTTACCACAGGCTGTAGTATGACTCGAGACAACTCCAAATCGTGGTTAGATTTACTACAATATTGTAGTTAAGCGTCAACTATCGAAAAAAGTAAGATATGCCACAGCATGCGGTATTTGTAACTCTAATTGTAGTTCAATTTACTCGATATGCGGTTACGTAAAAATAAACGGTATATAACCTAAAATTTGTATAAATTATTTTTAAAAATCACTTATTGAGTTATTTGTATATACTAAACATAGTAATTATTTACAAATAGAGTCCACCCATGCTGGGTCATGTTAAATATTTTTTTATCAAATTGATCAATTTTTTTTTAATTGCTTATTGTTTTATGTACTTTACAAAAAAATACATCAATATTATCAAAAAAGATAAAATAGAAATTTTATCCAAAAACATGAAAGCCAATTTTTTTTCCAACTTTTAAAGACAAAAAAGCAATCGAAATCTTTATTTTTTTTCTAACGACGTTCTTTATCATAAATGCGCCGTAAGAACAAGCAGAATAAAAAAAAATTAAAAATTGTTAATTTTTGGGTTTTAAAAAAGTCAGATGATTATTTATGAGACGCTTTAATAATTGAATATACACACAACAGATTAACCTCAAAATGGCGAAATTGCGGGAAGTGCTCCTTCTGTAGTACTCTCAACTCCCGCCTGGAGTATTTGTTACTGCAGTGTGCAGTAGAATTAACTGCAAGATAGGAGTAAATTCAACTTATTAACTTCGTAAAATTTGTCGCATATTTAGTAACTTTTATCATTTATGTGGTATTTTTAACTACAAACACATTTACTGCAACCTTGTAGTAAATGATACTACTATTATTTTCCGTGTAGTCTCTAAAATTTTACATGGTTCCCCGCAGAACCTCTCCGTCCCTTTTTCTATCCTCGAAGATTTTTCATCTCAATTTTGTATTATTTTTAAAATTATATTTTTCCTAGAGTATGTAATATATCGACCGTAAATGTCATCATATATTTATTACTTTATTTTTAAGCGGTCCACCGCGGACTTATTTTTCTATTTACATCCTGTTTGCTATAAAATTCCAAGAACTCCCGTAATAAAAATGTCATTTTCAGCTGTCCAAAGAAATCAAACTCTTCCATATTATTTTTTTCTCTTTGTCTTTAACCCATTCTTTGTATCATCTTTGGTCCCACTCTTCTTTCGAACCTTTTCATATATAAACCCCGGAAAAATAATCAAAATCAGTCATTTCCGCCGCAACTAAAACCCTTGTCGGATCTATCTACGAGTAAGACTCACTGAGTCGATTTCAAAGTTCGTTCTCGTGATGCTCCACGCCTAGGCAATCGGGGGTCCTAGATCGATAATCGTAAGTCGATTCTTTTATTTAAAATATAAATTACGCAACTTAAATTTTATTCTTAACAACTTTCCTCGTGAGGTCCTACGCCTAGGCACCTGGACTCCTAGGTTGGATACTTAGAGTAAAATCATTTGAGTTTGCATTAGAATTAACCAAACCCTTTTCACGTGACGTCCACCGCCTAGGCAATCGGAGTCCTTGTGCGGGAATAATTAATTCTATTAATAAAACCCTAATAATCATTATAAATTCACTCGAAGGCTAAGCCGGCCGTTCGGTTCAGCGTGCATAGCATCTTCGTGAAAAGATTCAAACTGTGAATCTCAATTAATTGCTATCATAAATCATTATAAAAATCTGCGTACACAGATTCAAATTGGTGAATCTGAAGTGAGTGTGTGTGCAGGTATATCAACCCATTGGGGTAAGTTCATTAATATAATATTTTGTAAAATTTAATCTGTCAATATACTACACATGTTTTTGTATACATTTGTCTTTTCATTTACTGTCCTTTTCTCTGGCATTCGAGTGCTGGTAGTTTAAGTCATAGTAATTTTAAAGTAAGACAAGGAAAGAACACGGTCTTCTCGAGGGCCCATATTCATCGACCCAATATCCCTCTCGCTCAGAAATCCCGGCCCTACCCTAACGCCACGCAGGTCATTGAACGGGATAGTCTATAGTACATCCGCTCGGTACGAATAGACAAATAAGTTATAAACGACAAAGAAACTATAACATTCTTATATCAGCCACGTGACCCAAATTCCTTGGTTGGATGACAGAATAAATATAATCTCTTATTGTAACTTATGATTAGTTATAAATTAATCATCGGTGCCCAATCACGCATACGTTCTCACCCTAACCACGTGACGGTTCAATCGAACTCCTTGGCTGAGTTATAGAACAGGGTAATTCGGCATTACGATATTAAATAATAATTTAAAATAACCCTTTCGCCCGTCGCCTTCACTCACTTCGATCGTGACACAGCACCTCTGAAACCCTGCACGTCTAATAGAATTTCCATTTTAAAACACCGTATCAATCAGATGTACAAGAAAAAACTAATCAATTAATGCTAATATTTTAGCTAATATAGTATTTTTATTATATTATGAAAACTTCGCATCCAATCAGGTTCTTTGAATTGAGAATATTGTTATTCTTTGGTTATTATCCATCGTCACCTTCATCAATGATTATTCTTATTTAATTCTCAGAAAAATAAATATTGCTGCATAGTATATGTCATTTATATTGATGAGGATAATAATATTATAAATAAAAAAAATTTCACGCTTTTTTTAGAACTATATAGCCAGTGAGCTGAGAGTTGAATAGATGATGCACTCAAAATATCACATGACGCAGATGATAACACGTGATACAGACGTAATTGAATATTAAAAACTTATGGTGATGATCATTTTTTCTAACGAACCAATAGTAATCCTCTGCCTCGATAGATGGCGTTAAAAACCGCGCGCATAATCATGAGAATCACATATAGTATTAGAAGATTTTTGAATTGATATCAGTTTCATCATGGATTCTACCAGAGATTTAACAATTACTCGGGCCAGAAGAAACTTGATAACAACTGTAGCTGAAGCATATGGTGAACTTTTCCAGAGTGGTCCAGTTAATAATGAAGTATCTATAAGATGGGCAAGCATTTGTATTGATAATATTGATTATTTTAACCCAATATTGTCAGATTCGCGCTCTAGTGTTTACGAGAAACGGTGTGTACAAGCAAACATTTCACTTTTATATTGGTACAACGAAAGGTTTCTGCAGTTAAGTGGACAAGTTATTGGTGCTGATTTAAATAACAGAAATTTAATACAATGGCAAGACTTAGAAAATGCCTTCCAAAATCGTATTAAAACTGGCTGCATAGTGAACCTCGGTCACACTGATTTGCGTGAATTTTTAAAAGATGCAAAAACTGTTGTGCTCGGTAAAATTGAAAATATTTTAAATCAAAAAGGAGGCCTCAAAGTGAGTACTACACTATTGAGTGATTTTCAAAATATTAAAAGTGATACGACTTCAGAAGAAACAAAATCATTTCAAACCAAAAGTGATGAAGTTCTACCCGCAACATCACTTAACGAATGGTTTGATGATAATGTCTACGATAAGCTGTTGAAAAAAGTCGAAGAATTTAATTAAAACGATTCAGGTTGGAGTTTGAATGAAATAATTAATCTAACTGTCAACATTTCAAGGTATGTTTGAATCCAATTTTTTTTACAAGATTTTTTTGTCTCTGACTAAAAAATATTGTAAGGTATGTCTGATTAAAATATTTTAAGGTATGCGCCTTTGCAAGCTGGTTATTCTACATTCATCAAGCTGCCTAAATATATCCGAGACAAAAAAGCAGTGCTGAATATTGAAAATTATGATGAGTATTGTTTCCTATGGTCCATCAACGCTGCTATTTATCCATATATGCCAGCTCATCCCGAAAGAACATCATCTTATCCTCATTTCAGCACAGTGTTAAATTATCAAGGTATTCAATTTCCAATTCAACTAAAAAACATAAGTACTTTTGAAAAACTTAACAATTTATCAATAAATGTTTATGGTTTAGAGTCAGATTTTGTAAAAAGCAAAAAAAATAAGTCTAATGATATTGTACCATTATATTTAAGCGATAATATTAATTCAGATTAAACAAAGATTCATCTGTTAATGTTGGAAACTAATAATAGTAATCAAATTGATGACAATCCTAGCAATTATAGACCTATATTTCATTTTGCTTGGATTAAAAATTTTTCACGCTTAGTTAAAAGTCAGTTAACTCAATCTCATGATAAATTATTTTTTTGTGATCGTTGCATTTGTCATTTTAAGCATGAAACTACTTATATGAAGCATCAACTAGATTGTTTGAAGTATAATAAGGTTAGAATAAGATTACTAGAAAACGATGAGAAAATTATGCGATTTAAAAATTATAAATTTAAAGATTCAGTACCCTTTGTTGTTTATGCTGATATTAAATGTACGTTTAAATCTGAGTCTAATGAAGTTCAAAAGCACATCCCGCACAGTGTAGCTTTTTATATTCACTGTAGTTATGATAATTCGCTATCTAAATTTGAAATAAATCGTTCTGCTGATTGCATAAAATGGTTTGTCGAACACTTGGAAATTTTAGGTCGAAAACTTGATAATATTATAGAAAATGATATTAAAAAAATGCATCCACTTAGTACTGCAGAAGAAAATTATCATAAAACATCAAAAAACTGTCACATTTGCGGTAAACCATTTGTAGATGTCAATGAAATAAGATGTTACGATCATTGCCACTTTACTGGAAAATATCGGGGTCCTGCACACATTTCATGTAACTTAAATTATAAGCAATCTCATACTATCCCGGTAATATTTCATAATTTATCTGGTTATGATTCACATTTCATAATAAAATCTTTAGTATCGGTTTTCAATGGTGCAATTACAATTCTACCGGTTAATAAAGAAAAATATATATCCTTTACCAAAACTATCGAAAATACAAATGTTGAGTTAAGATTTATAGATTCATTTCGTTTCATGGCTTCTAGTATAGAAAAATTGGCATCATATCTTAGTGATGATAATAAAAAAAAATACCACATAATTTTTATCCTGATCCTGAGAAATTTAAATTAGTTACAAGTTAAGGTGTATTTCTATATGAGTATATCGATTCAATAGAAAGACTTGGTGATGAACAATTACCGGAAAAAAAATTATTTTATTCTAAACTTAATGATGAGAGTGTGTCTGATGAAGACTACAACAACGCTCAACAAGTTTGGAATAAATTCGGTATTCAAACACTTGGCCAGTATTCAGACTTATATTTAAAAACAGATGTCTTGTTATTAGCTGACATATTTGAAAATTTTCGTAAAAGTTGCTATAATACATATGAGTTAGACCCTTTACATTATTATACTGCTCCGGGACTTGCTTTTGATGCTATGTTAAAACATACAGGCGTTGAGTTAGAATTATTAGACGATCCAGAAATGATTCTGTTTATAGAAAAAGGTATCAGAGATGGTGTATTGCAGTGTGTAAATCGTTATGCTCGAGCTAACAATCGTTTTATGGGAAATGATTTTAATCCAAATTTAGATGAATCGTACTTGATGTATTTCGATGTAAACAATCTGTACGGGGCTGCAATGTGTATGTCTTTACCGCAAGGATCATTTGAATGGGTAGAAAATTTTCAATGCACATAGGAGAATATTGAAACTCTTTTTAATTGTAGTGAAACTGAAGGATTTATTTTAGAGGTGGATTTGAATTATCCAATAAAATTACACGATCTTCATAAAGACTTACCATTGTGTCCCGAACATTTTGTACCTCCTGACAGTAAACAATCAAAATTAGCGACAACTTTATATCCAAAAGAAAAATATATAATTCATTTTAGAAACTTACAGCAATGTCTCGAGCTAGGTATGGAGCTTGTAAAAGTTCATCGAGTTTTAAAATTTTAACAATCAGCATGGTTGAAACGTTACATTGACAAAAATACTGACTGTAGAAAAAATGCCAGAAATGAATTTGAGAAAAATTTTTATAAATTGATGAATAACGCGGTTTTCAGAAAGACAATGGAAAATGTTAGAAAGCACACAGATGTTAGATTAGTTAATTCATGGGCTGGTAAACATGGTGCTAAGAGTTTAATTTCAAAACCCAATTTCCATAGTTTTAATATTTTCGATGAAAATATGGTAATTATCGAAATGAAAAATTTAAATGTACACTTTAATAAGCCAATTTATGTTAGTTTCAGTATTCTCGATTTATCAAAGACTTTCATTTATGATTTCCACTATAATTATGTTAAAAATAATTTCGAAAATGATAAATCAAAATTATTGTACACTGACGGCAATAGTTTAATTTATGAATTTAAGGTTCCAAATATTTATGATATCATCAAACATGAAGTCCATAAATTTGATACTTCAGATTACCCGGAAAATAATGTTTATGGTATTCCTCTAAAGAATAAAAAAATTATAGGTCTGACGAAAGATAAAATCAATGGAAAAATAATGTCAGAGTTTACTGGTTTAAGAGCAAAACTATATGCGTTCAAAATTTTTAATGATAATCAAGCTAAAAAAAGAGCAAAGGGTGTTAAGGGTTCAACTTTGAGGACTATTACGTTTGATGATTTCAAAAATTGTCTTTTCGAACATATCAATGTAACAAAACATCAATACTTAATACGAAGCTGTAAACATGAAGTTAAAACTATTAAACAGATTAAGTTAGCACTAAGCTGGAATGATAATAAGAGAAAATTAATTGATGATTCGACGGATACTTTACCTTGGGAATACAAAGAATCAAAAACTACTAGTGATGATGATGATGATGATAAAATGATTATTGATTAGAAAAAAATTACAAATTATAAGTTTATTGTAAATTATAAATAAATGTGTTGTAGATATTTAAGTTGTTTCATTCATTTTTTTTATTTTTACATGTATATGAAAATTTTTACAGGTCTGATTTATTAATCCAGCTGTTGTGTTTACTATCAAAACCAAGCCACTTGACATACGATTTGTTTCCACGTTTTTTAATAATTTTCTCAACTAAATATACATCAGGATACTTTACTTTGCTCAGCTCCTCGTCATAAAATCCACCTTCAATTGGTTGATCTTGATAATCCACTAGTTTGTATGTCATAGGATTAGTTTTCTGCACTGTCTTGATAGTAAAAATTTCAGTCGTCCAATTTGGTGTATATCCCTTTTCAAAAACATGTTTGTATTTACTTATTCTAACTTTATCTCCAACTTTAAACTTGATCTTCCGTTTTTCGCTTCCACTCGAAGAGGTTTATAAATATTCTCCAATATCTGCTTTTCATTTTCAGCAGTTACATCAACGGGTTTCATTTTAATAGTACGATGTTTGGTATTGTTATAAGAGTTTAACAAATCTTCCAGCATATCAATCCACTTATAATTACCACGTGCGGAAAATTCTCGCCACATTTTATTTTTAAATTCCTCCTCCATTTTTTTTTCCTAGTCTATATATTTCCCTCTAACTCTGTGACTTGTTGAATATTATCATATACAGCTTTTTTCAATTTAAAATAATTTTTTTCTAAATTACTAACAGTGGATTCTAATGTTACCACTTGAGCGTGCAAATGTGAAATGACTTCTGCCTGGTCTTTTGTTATTGTATCATACATCAATAACAGCTCTTTCCGAACAAATTCACGTGTAAATTTTACAGATGCAGCATCTCTATCTTCCAGTGGATCACCAATGTGACACAATCTCTTGTCTTTTATATCATAATTACCATCAGCAGTTAGTTTAAATCCTCGGCCAGGTCGTCCTGGTGGGCCAACTATTCCTACACCCGATGATGGTAGGGCACGTCCGAAAATATCAATACTCATGGTATAAGTCTATCCACAACAATGGTCAGAATTCAAATAACAAGAAAGATATGTATGAGAGCTTAATAAATGATTTCAGCCTCTCGTAACTCTTCGATAATTGAAATTATTTCATTGGTATGACTTGGATTACCAGCTGCTTGGGAAGCCATGAGAAGACGAAGACGATCAATCAGTTCATTAGGATCATCCCAATAAACATAGTCTATGGGCATTTTCTTCTTTCTTGCTGTCATTAAATTTGGTATTCCCCTTCCAGATAATGATGAGTAATCGTACTTAGCGAAAAAACCAGCAATATAATTATCAAATTTCGGTGTTGAATCTATAAAAATATCACCATCCGCCTTGTAATGTTTTCTGTGGGCATTAGTTTTTTCAAGACTTTCAAAGTATTTCTTTTGATCATTTTGTGTGACAAGCGTGTAAATGGGTGACTTTTTAAATAATAGTTCTAATAGCCCAGAAGTCATTGGATATGATTTATCTTGAGCAATAATTTTATTATCCTTAAATGTAATATTAGAATCACCGATAAATAATTTATTAAACTTTCTACGTACACCATACTGTGAATCTATTTCATTACTGAAACTATTGAATTTATTTATGTAGCTTTTCGATAAATCACCCGTTTTAGCTGGCGTACTTGTTGAAGTAGGTGTTCTCGATATAATTATCTCATCAAGATTTTTGCTTCTTGCACCTGTATTATTGGGGGAAATTATACTATCGTATAAGCTCCCAGAAGTGATGCTGGCGCCCTCTAGGAGGCGTCAAATTCAGCAAGTACCACCCTCTTCGCGGGTTCTGGGACCAGTACTCCAACCGTTAGCGGTGCCCGCATGTCTTGCACCCGTAACATGCGGCAACTCCGTGGTTGCAGGAAGCCAATAGGTACCGCTGCGCGAGTGAGACCAACTCTTCAGACTGTCTAAAAATTCTAAGGGATACTAGCTCGTACACAACACTATCACTCTCATACAGTGATAATCACTCGGTAATAATAATTGAGGGCAATTATATTTGACTGCTGTCTTAAATCCGAGTGAGCATAAGTGGAGGAAACCCGTATGGGTTGGGGAGAACTTGCATCCCACCACTTAACTGAAGCAAGCAGCTGACCAGAGCTGAAGTCTGGTACCATGGGAGACCCATTCCAAGCCCCACTTCGACCAGAGTCTCTCTATTTCCTGAGATGGGAGGTGTGGGTCGATTTGAGGTTGCATTCGTGGTGGTTTGTGAGTGAGGCACCCACATGCACTGCATGCCTAATGGGTACGCTAATGTGAGCTTATGCTCATATTTCGCTTTTATAATATTATGGTGGAAGATAGGTGATTACGCAGCGCGAGTATGCCCAAAAGGGTGAGGAATCGGCCTCCCGTAAAACGGAGGTGGACGGCCATGCCGTTCCGTTACATTAATTAATTATCGTATAAGCTTTCATCATCATTATCGTTGTCATGTTCAGATAGATCCTTTAACGATGAGTTCTCTTGTTTGATCTCTTCTTTAATTTTTTGTTTTGATGTTGATGGTGATGAGTCTACTAGACTTTGCAAAGGTGTAACTATTGGCTTAAACATCTCACTCATGGCCTTTTCAGCGGTATCTTTACCCAACTTTAAAATTTTATGTTTCTGTCGGATAGCATCGCTGGCCTGAGATATTTTGCGCAATATATCCCTTTGCTTTATTATCTCCTCACGCTTCATGTTGACAGACTCAAGTTTACATTGCGTATGATAATAATTACAATTTCCTTATTAATTTATACTGATATAAGAATCGAATCCTTTTCTATACCTGCCACTATTTAATTCACTATCTTTATCAACAACTACAAAACCATACTTATCATTATTCCAACAAGTCGAGCATAGATCTTTGAATAAGCTATATGACATATCTGTATTAACATGATCATCATATATATGCTTTAAATTCATCTCATCTTGTCGAAAAAGTACTAAAAAGTTGACATTATCACGTATTAAATGTTTAGGAATCCTGGTGTACGTTTGACAGAGATAAAAACTATCAATATTCCGCTGACGACCCATACAAAAATATGCTCTAATATGATCTTGTTTTTCACAGGCTACATCATCAAAAATCATTAGTGAATTTAATTTTGCATCTTCAGGTTTTATGACTTCTGCATGCTCATTATACGGGTAAAATCCAATGCCGTTAATTTGTTTAAGTATAGATTCCAAAAACTTGTATTTGGGTTGATTCAACGATTTTGAGTAGAGATAAATATTTTTAAATCTCAATCCATTGGGTTGTATGGTAAGCGAAAGTAGAGCATTTGTTTTTTCAGAATTTGAAGGTCCGCAAAATATTGCGCGTAAACTGTTAGGTAATAATGCACCATGCTTTTTATTTTTATATTCTAACCCGAAACCTTGAAAAATTTTATCAAAATTTATTACCGGTAATTTAGCCTCTTGTTTTTTTAAATCCATGTTGATGGCTCACCATAATGTCACAGACTCAGTTATATAAATATAAGTAGCAGCTTTCATATAAATTTAGTTAGTGATCATGTTGCTATGATGGAGTGAAGACGTAAAAAAACTTGTGGTAAAGGTTTACTCAACAGGATCATCAATAAGCTACCCGTTGAATTACATATACCCGGGTATCAGTACTGTGGACCACGTACAAAGTTGACTGAAAGGTTAGCTCGTGGTGATCCTGGTATCAATCCTTTAGATGCTGCATGCAAAGAACACGATATTGCGTACTCACAGAATCGTGAGAATTTAGAAGCACGACAAGCAGCTGATAAAATTCTTGCTGAAAAAGCCTGGCAACGTGTAAAAGCGGCAGACTCAAGTTTTGGTGAAAAAGCTGCCGCTTGGAGTGTAAATAAAATCATGAAAATGAAGCGAAGATTCGGAATGGGCTTAAAAAAAAGGGGGTGAAGGGGAAGAGGGTGAAAAAGAGGGGGAAGGGGTTGAAGAGGAGGGGGAAGCTAATGAAAAGGAGGGGGAAGGGAGTGAAGAGGAGGGGGAAGCTGATGAAAAAGAGGGGGATGGGAATGAAAAAAAAGCCTCAAGTTGCATTGAGAAAAATTGTATACATCCTGGGGATAATCCAATTAAATCAGCTCTTCAAGGTGCTCGTCGGAAGGTTAAAAAATCAGGTGGAAAAAAAAATATTAGATTCCCTCGTATATTGCCTGTACGATCAAAAATTGGTGGAGTACTTCCATTCCTCATACCTCGATTTTCTGGTCTTAGTGCTACAGGAGCATTAGCTGGTGGTGCAGCAGGAATAGCGAAAGCTGTTAATGATGCGAGTGCTGCTAAAGAACAGTTAGAAGAGAGCAAACGCCACAATTCCAAAATGGAAGAAATAGCTATGGGTAAAGGATTATACTTGAAACCTCACCGGCGTGGAATGGGTTTATATTTGAGACCATATCGTATTGGTAAGGGCGGTAAAAATGAAAATAAAAAAAAACAAATAAAACTATCGCACCGGGCACTCACGAATATCGATTTATTGAGATATGCTAAAGAAATGAAAATTCCATACTATCGAGGTGTATGATGCGAAATGATTTACCAAAATCAGGTCCTAATAAATACGAAGGAGCTATTGTAAACCTTGATGATAAAAATAGACCTGGAACGCATTGGGTGGCATACAAGAAAAGAGGTAACAGAGTAATTTATTTTGATAGTTTTGGTAATCTGCGACCGCCTAAAGATCTTATGGAATATCTCGGTGTTGGTAGCGTAAAATATAACCACAAAAGATATCAAGAATTTGATAAAATTATCTGCGGTCATCTTTGTCTTAAGTTTTTAAATGATCAACTATAAATTAATGGTATTCGGAGTACAATACATCAGTCATGGCTGAGTAATTCATATTAACGTTGACGGGTACATCCTCGGTGTTGGAGGCCAATTATTTTCCTCCAATTGAGTTGTCACCGAAAAAAAATTATGTTCTAGGATTGATAGAATAATTAACATTTAATTCAATACCTAATATTGATGAGGGAGCTAACAAATTTTATGTAATCTCACCACCTGTTGAAAAGCAAAGAAAGAGAGATGTGCAGGGTAATAATGTATCAGATGTGGTACCCCGGATAAGGACTGAAAAGGGTGCTGAAATTATTGGTTCAGTTGATGAGAGAGTTGCGGTGATACCTACAGAGAGTTATGAAATTGGTGATATTGAAAAGCATATACAGGAAACATTATCAAAATTAAGTATCAGCATAAAAGCAAACAACAATGAATTACAAAGTGAAATCAAATGCGATCAAATTGTAAATTTCATACCTAACGATACAATAGGTCGGCTTTTGATTTTTACAAATCGTATGCTTGAACCAAACAAAACTCACTTATCAAATTTACCGGTGACAATTTTAAAGCTCAACGTTCTCAGAGTCGAGTGCAATATCACGTCTGGAGCCTATATTAATGAACGTAAAGTTCATACTATCCATGAATTTTTCCGGGATGTGCCACCAGGATTTAGGATCGTTGAATTAGCATCACACATTATTTACCTTCCAGTCTCCGTAGATAATATACAGAATTTAAGATTATGGATAGTAGATCAGGATGAAAATTTAGTAAACTTTAGAGGTGAACCATAACTATAAGATTACATGTGAAATCTCTATAATGATAATAATAATAATAATAATAATAATAATAATAGTAATAATAATAATAATAATAATAATAATAATAATAATAATAATAATAGTAATAATAATAATAGTAATAATAATAATAATAATAATAATAATAATAATAATAATAATAATAATAATAATAAATGCCCACGGTGCATGTTGTGCGGCCAGCAGGGATTTTGTTTACCCTGTGGCGCATCGTGGGCTATGTAGGTCAGCCTACGATCTGCTGACCTACCAATCGCACAACAACCTTTGCATTAGGTTAACTCCCTAATGTAAAGTATACCTGAGTTCAAGACGATTCTGAACCCAGAAGTGCTCCCCACAACCTGCCCTTCTCGGATGAGGGCAACCCACTAGCTGGGCGGAGCACCGAGATTCCGAACGATGACGACCTTGGCGACCAACGGACTGCATTTAGGTGGCCGGAGGAATTACGAGCCGATCTCCTGATGTGCTATAATAACAGTGAACCGGAGCGGAGAGGCTACATGGCTAGGATGCATGCACTTTGGTGCGATATGCACCCTAACCATAGCCAATTCTCACAACAACATCTCCGTGATTATGCCTCTCATCTCCGGCGTACACGAAGATCACTGTTGACAAACAGACGGGTATCTCACCGTCTGTCATTTCCAGCACAGCTACATCAGGAGAGACGCCGTTCTTCCGAAGACACCAACAATGAATTTGACACACGGCAAGTGTGTGTCTCTAGAAAGACACACTACCCAAAACATCTACTTGACACGGAAAGCCACGAACTGTCTGCTCGGATTCGGGAAGACTCTACTTTGCTCATCATCAATCAAGCTGTCTATGGTGCTGCTTCCTCACTCTTACCTCCAGCGAGGAGAAATGTTTCTTCTCCTGAGGCTAAGATGAGAGGGCGCATTGGACAGCTATCACTGAAGATTGATGATCTCCGGAAACATGTCTCCCGCATTCAGTGTGTGATTGACTTTGTAAATGCTCGTAAAGCATTTACACTAAAAGTCCGCCGTATTGCGGCTCAATTACGATATCAGCATCACACACTGAATAAGGCGAAGCTTCTTAACATCAAAGAAGGTTCCCTTAACAGGTTGCGGGCTCTAGTGACTGCTAAAAAGTCACTAGAGAAAAAGCTGAAGCGGCTTACCGATAACTCTTTGTTTCGGTTAAGTCCTTCACGCTTTCTGACACCTAAGACCTCTGTTTCTGGTGATCCCCCATCCATCGAGCGAGTAGAAGCTTTCTGGTCCGAGTTGTACGGTGATCAACCGAACGTGAATCGCGACACTCCAGCTCTCAACGACTTCGAGGCATTTTGTCGACAACATCGCAACGGCAATGCTGATGAAGAGAGCCCTGAAGTCAGCGTGGAAGAAGTTCGTTCAGCTCTGAATAATGGTAAGAACTGGGCTGCTCCAGGTCCAGATGGCATTAACCTGTTTTGGTGGAAGAAACTAACTTCTACCCATAGTCATTTGGCCCGGATTTTTACAGCGTTCATCAGAGGTAATGAACCAATTCCATGCTGGCTTGTAGAAGGGCGAACCGTGCTCATCCCGAAGAAAGGAGACTTGTCTGACCCGAAAACTACAGGCCTATCACCTGTTTGAATGCGGTTTATAAGATTTTCACCAAAATCTTGAATAATCGCATTCTTCAGGAGATAGACCCTGTATGGCAGCAGATATACGAACAACGTGGCAGTAAAAGGGGCCTGTCAGGTTGCAAAGAGAATCTGTTAGTGGATCGATGCGTCATTCAAGACGCGATCTACTATCAGCGCAACCTGTCAATGGCCTGGATTGACTACCGCAAGGCATTCGACTCAACATCTCATGAGCTTATTCTCTTTTTGCTCAAATGCCTTGGGGTCAATCGCGATACAGTGGGATGCATTCAGCGTACGATGCAGCTTTGGCGAACACGGTTCCACATTTCATGTGGTAACGACAAGCGTGTAACCGAAGTTGTACAGTACAAACGAGGAGTCTTTCAGGGAGATTCTCTGAGCCCTCTGCTGTTTTGCATCTCACTGCTGCCAATATCTGTTGCGCTACGCCGCACTCGTGGATACTCAGTGGGTCCACCAAATGATCGAAAATACTCGATCACCCACTTACTCTACATGGATGATCTGAAGGTGTATGCTCCTGATGAGGAACACCTTCAGACATCCTTGAATATCGTAGGAGAGTATACACGGGATGTCGGCATGGCTTTCGGGTTGGACAAGTGCGCGGTCGTTAATCTGGTGAAGGGTAAGTGTTCCGATGTGCGTGAAGATATCGAGTTAGTAGATGGGAGCGTCATAGACCATCTTGACGCCGGAGAGTCGTACAAATATCTAGGGATTGACGGGAGTCCTATGCAGGACGTCTCGAAAATCAAAACGACTCTCTGCAGCGAGTATGTGCGGAGACTCCGGAAAATCTGGTCATCAGAACTTTCCGGGAAAAACGCAGTCTCTGCAACGAACATGCTTGCTGTCCCGGTACTCCTGTACTCTTTCGGTGTTCTCAAATGGGCCCGAAAAGAGCTCAGAGATCTTGATATCAAGACACGCAAAGTCATGAACATGCATCGGAGCATGCACCCTAAATCCTCAATCACCAGATTATACCTTTCCCGGCACATCGGAGGGAGAGGTCTACAGAGCTTGGAGTGTCTACATGATCGTTTGGTTTTGGGTATAACATACGAGGTTGTCAATTTCACAGCAGATGAAGACGACTTCCTTATGCAAATTGTTCATAGTCATGAGAATAGGCGAAAGGGAGCGTTTTTATATAAGGCAGCAATTTACGCGGCAAAATCCTTCGGTCTTGGAAGAGTAAACCCGCTTATTGGACTCCCTAAGGAGGAATTTAAGACGGTCGTCAGGAACGCTGAGCAACAAAAACTGCTCAGCACACATATGGACAAGTCGATGCACAGCGTGTTCTTTAAACACGTGCGTGATCATGGCTTGTCCACACAGCTGACGTTTTCCTTCCTGAAGTCAGCTGGCCTGATGTCCGAGACCGAAGGATACATTTTTGCCTGCCAAGATGGTGTTATTAACACTCTCGAATACCGTGCTAAAGTACTCCAGATGCAGCTACCCGACACATTGTGTAGGGTGTGTAAGCAACATCCTGAGACGCTTATGCATCTTTTGTCAGCATGTCCTGTGCTGGCAAGAAATGCATATGTCCAGCGTCACAATGCTGCTCTGCGAGTACTTTATTACCATCTTCGACACACGCACGGTATCGATAAAACACCAGTGCTGCCTTACCTGCCAGGAGATATTCCGCAAGTCGTTGAGAATGACCGTTGCCGTATTTATTGGAACGTGCCATTCGCAACAACGCGGAAAATCGACCATAATAAACCTGATATTGTGCTCTTCGATAAAACCGCTCGTAACATTTATGTTATTGAGTTCTCAGCTCCGGCTGAGTATAACATCACGGTAAAAGAGGGGCACAAACACGAGATATATCAGGATCTCCTGTTTGAAATTGGCAAACTTTACCCAGGCTACCGTGTCAAGCTTGTCGTACTCATTGTTGGCGTCCTACGAGGGATGAAACAGTCTTTTGTGTCTGCATTGGCTAAAATCCCAACTTGTTTATCGCAAGTTGAGTTTTTGGCATCGCGGATGCAAAAGGCTGTGATACTCGGATCCCTCCGTCTCCTAAGGCAACGAAACTTGGCCTGCTGCGCATGCTGATCATCTTGTTGATGAAGCATTGCAGCAGTAACGATTTGGCGCTCAGGTGAGGCCCTCGGTAGAGTCGGACTACCGGGGATAACCCCCTGAGCATTTAACTAAAAAAAGAAATAATAATAATAATAATAATAATAATAATAATAATAATAATAATAATAATAATAATAATAATAATAATAATAATAATAATAATAATAATAAGTTTATAAGATTTTCACCAAAATCTTGAATAATCGCATTCTTCAGGAGATAGACCCTGTATGGCAGCAGATATACGAACAACGTGGCAGTAAAAGGGGCCTGTCAGGTTGCAAAGAGAATCTGTTAGTGGATCGATGCGTCATTCAAGACGCGATCTACTATCAGCGCAACCTGTCAATGGCCTGGATTGACTACCGCAAGGCATTCGACTCAACATCTCATGAGCTTATTCTCTTTTTGCTCAAATGCCTTGGGGTCAATCGCGATACAGTGGGATGCATTCAGCGTACGATGCAGCTTTGGCGAACACGGTTCCACATTTCATGTGGTAACGACAAACGTGTAACCGAAGTTGTACAGTACAAACGAGGAGTTTTTCAGGGAGATTCTCTGAGCCCTCTGCTGTTTTGCATCTCACTGCTGCCAATATCTGTTGCGCTACGCCGCACCCGTGGATACTCAGTGGGTCCACCAAATGATCGAAAATACTCGATCACCCACTTACTCTACATGGATGATCTGAAGGTGTATGCTCCTGATGAGGAACACCTTCAGACATCATTGAATATCGTAGGAGAGTATACACGGGATGTCGGCATGGCTTTCGGGTTGGACAAGTGCGCGGTCGTTAATCTGGTGAAGGGTAAGTGTTCCGATGTGCGTGAAGATATCGAGTTAGTAGATGGGAGCGTCATAGACCATCTTGACGCCGGAGAGTCGTACAAATATCTAGGGATTGACGGGAGTCCTATGCAGGACGTCTCGAAAATCAAAACTACTCTCTGCAGCGAGTATGTGCGGAGACTCCGGAAAATCTGGTCATCAGAACTTTCCGGGAAAAACAAAGTCTCTGCAACAAACATGCTTGCTGTCCCGGTACTCCTGTACTCTTTCGGTGTCCTGAAATGGGCCCGAAAAGAGCTCAGAGATCTCGATATCAAGACACGCAAAGTCATGAACATGCATCGGAGCATGCACCCTAAGTCTTCAGTCACCAGATTATACCTTTCCCGGCACATCGGAGGGAGAGGTTTACAGAGCTTGGAGTGTCTGCACGATCGTTTGGTTTTGGGTATAACATATGAGGTTGTCAATTTCACAGCAGATGAAGACGACTTCCTTATGCAAATTGTTCATAGTCATGAAAATAGGCATAAGGGAGCGTTTTTATATAAGGCAGCAATGTACGCGGCAAAATCCCTCGGTCTTGGAAGAGTAAACCCGCTTATTGAACTCCCTAAGGAGGAATTTAAGACGGTCATCAGGAATGCTGAGCAACAAAAACTGCTTAGTACGCACATGGACAAGTCCATGCACAGCGTGTTCTTTAAACACGTGCGTGATCATGGCTTGTCCACACAGCTGACGTTTTCCTTCCTTAAGTCAGCTGGCCTGATGTCCGAGACCGAAGGATATATTTTTGCCTGCCAAGATGGTGTTATTAACACTCTCGAATACCGTGCTAAAGTGCTCCAGACGCAGCTACCCGACACTTTGTGTAGGGTTTGTAAACAGCATCCAGAGACGCTTATGCATCTTTTGTCAGCATGTCCTGTGCTGGCAAGAAATGCATACATCCAGCGCCATAATGCTGCTCTGCGAGTACTTTATTACCATCTTAGACACACGCACGGTATCGACAAAACACCAGTGCTGCCTTATCTGCCAGGAGATATTCCGCAAGTTGTTGAGAATGAGCGTTGCCGTATTTATTGGAACGTGCCATTCGCAACAACGCGGAAAATCGATCATAATAAACCTGATATTGTGCTCTTCGATAAAACCGCTCGTAACATTTATGTTATTGAGTTCTCAGCTCCGGCTGAGTATAACATCACGGTAAAAGAGGAGCACAAACACGAGATATATCAGGATCTCCTGTTTGAAATTGGCAAACTTTACCCAGGCTACCGTGTCAAGCTTGTCGTACTCATTGTTGGCGTCCTAGGAGGGATGAAACAGTCTTTTGTGTCTGCATTGGCTAAAATCCCAACTTGTTTATCGCAAGCTGAGTTTTTGGCATCGCGGATGCAAAAAGCTGTGATACTCGGATCCCTCCGTCTCCTAAGGCAACGAAACTTGGCCTGCTGCGCATGCTGATCATCTTGTTGATGAAGCATCGCAGCAGTAAAGATTTGGCGCTCAGGTGAGGCCCTCGGTAGAGTCGGACTACCGGGGATAACCCCCTGAGCATTTAACTAAAAAAAAGAAATAATAATAATAATAATAATAATAATAATAATAATAATAATAATAATAATAATAATAATAATAATAATAATTATAATAATAATAATAATAATAATAATAATAATAATAATAATAATAATAGTTATAATAATAATAATAATAATAATAATAATAATAATAATAATAATAATAATAATAATAATAATAATAATTATAATAATTATAATTATAATAGTAATAATAATAATAATAATAATAATAATAATAATAATAATGATGATGTTATGTCCGACTTTTATTTATTTAACTATTTGGTTGCGTGGATTAGTCGTTCGGACTAACCAATGCAATTTTCGGCTCGAATGTTTAGTTCAAGCCTTAATTTATTTTATTTTGGGATACGTTTCGATGTGAACTGTCTTCAATTTCTTTATCTTTAATTAAACTAGAGATAGTTTTACGGTAGATGAATATATGATTTTGATAATCAAAACATACAATTTAAATTTAATAGCATCCTTCTTTACTCTTAAGATTTTTGAGACTGGAAAAAATTGTTAAGTTGGAAAAAGAAAGGAGGTTAATTGCAACGGTCTTACCTTTATGCTGCTGTGTAAATATGTGTGTGTATATTTTTCCTTTTCCTGGAGATACCACTCGCGTTGTAGACCCTTGGATCGGCTGCTAGCTCTCGATGAGGGATGAGGTGGTGACTTATTACTAGCTTATATTATAAATAATAAACCGAAGGTTATTGTCACTTATGTTTTTTTTTCTTTATTTTTAAATTCGAATTTAAGATAGATAGTAAAGATTCCTTTATTTTTCATTATAGAAAATAGAGCTGATACTCTTTATCGAAATATCTTTACTATTTTACTCATTAGTTAGTTACAGTCAAAAATTTTACACAAAGTTTTACACTGCTTATTATTTTGGACAGAAGTTGAAATTTTGTAAACATAATATTGCTCACAAATTTTTAAATTACCACTTAACTTATCACTCACAACCGATAACACTTGTATTCTTTTGTAAATCAATTACTGTTAATATTCCTTCATTTTCCTGTTCAGGAAATAGAGATAGAACTCTTTAAAGGAATTTATTGTTATTTTTAATGTCAAACATACATTGAATATTTCTTATTTTTATTCTTTTATTCTTTTGCGATTTAATAATTACTTGATTCAACTGATACTCTGAGGTATATATATATATATATATATATATATATGAAGATATGTTTGGATATATTTCTCACTGTCATAATTTTCTTTCGCGATGCGATTTACGTAATGATTTATTATATTGATTTGTAGTGAATTATAAAAGCGACGTGGTCGGTTTCATTTATTTTTGTATATGAAAGATTTGAGGATACTGCTGTACCTAAGAATTGACTCTTTGAGGGTCACTCAGCTACAAACCGCAATGCGAACCGGTGCTCGGTAGAGTGATCTTGCACTTCAAAATGTTGAACGTCGCAACCATGGGGTCCGAGTTTACGGGAAGGGGAAATTTTAAGTAAGTTGCATCTTGAGAGATGTCCCGTTGACGGGACTTAATTTAAGCCAATGCTAATTGTGCGCATTAGAGCAATCTTAGCTGATGATAGGTGGGGGCTTACGAATAAGAGAATGGAAGACAGAAAAAAAAAATTGGTAAAATAGTTTTTGTCACACTTCATTGAACCCATCCTTGTTTCTCTCAGAGAAAATGGAATAACTATTCCTAGGGAGTGTTCAACATGAATGACTGTAGGAGAAAAGGTTGCGAAGTCGGACATAACATCCCCTCCCAAGCTCAGAAATGAATCTATTTCTTGGAGTTTGTAGTTGTTCGGCTGATGTTGAACTCTGCCTCGGCTTCTGTTTTGAATAGTTCATATAATTTAGTTCCATTTTTCGCCAGTTGGTCGGCTTGCTCGTTACCATAGATTCCTTCGTGACCTGGAACGTAGTAGATCTTGATGTCTCGGGCCTCCATTTGAGTCTTAATATACTCTAGCTCTTCCTTATAAGAAACTGGCTTTCCTGTCGAGGTAATCCAATCTCGTTCATTCCAATTTTCGTACCAGATGTTAAGGCCATTGCAAAAGTATTCCGAGTCCGTGAGAAGATCTATTTTTATTAAATCGAATTTTCTTATAATTTTCAAAGCCTGCAGAATAGCCTCTAATTCTGCTCCATTGTTGGTTTTCCGGTTAAAGCACGGAAGAGACAAATTCTGAGGGTGATTTGGTCCAAAATAAATACCTAATCCTGTTGCTGATTCTGTGGAACCGTTACGGAAACACGATTCATCCGTGAAGATAACGATCTGACCCTCAGCATTTCGTCCGAAGCGCTGATTTATCGGGTGAAGGATCGATTGCCAATATTGTAAATACTTATAAAATTTCTTTATAGATGAAATTTGTTTAAAAACTGGATTTTGATATGAAATAAATTGCTCGCGACAATCCACCCAGGAGTTGTATATTCCAGGTTTGTGCCCACTTAGGACAAGATAAAAGGGCATTCTGACGAGAATGAGGGGAAATGAAATGTCCGTAGGTTAACAGATGAAATAGAGGAAATGTGTTAGAAGGAATTGACTCGGTCCACCATGGAAACCACAAAGTTTTACAACGATAAATGTTCAGCCAAGAGTCATGCGAATTATTGGTTGCGAGCTTGTACTATATATATATATTACTAAATATCTTATTCTAACTTTTACATTTTCTGAAATTACTGTTAATTAAATATGGGCCTATTACTAGAAACAAAGGTTTTCCTGCTAATACCTTTTCATTGGTTGGATTCTAAACCTGATCCTTTCTCTATCCTAGGGTTTACAACCACTGTTCATAGTGATAGCTCCAGTTCTGTAATTAAACATATCTTATAAAATGACCAATATTTGATATTATTGTTCTACTAGAAAACTGATGCGTTACGGATTAAAGTACATAATCTAACCTCTTACATATCTATTCACTATATATTTTCGGTTGTTTTATAAAATCCCTGTATTTTTCCTTATTGAAAATGGAGATGATACTTCTTAAAGGCGACCCTTTTTATGTTTTTTTTCTTCCCTTTTTTTTTATTTTTTTTTTTTTTTTTTATTTTCCTCCAGGCTACCCTTTCCCCTTTTAACATGAAGAGATTTGGACCTCTCGTCACCCTCCAAGGATAACAGAGACCCAAACCCCTCTTGGGTAGAAGGTAATGTGTAAAGGAAAAAGGGCTTCTGGGTTTTTCTCTTTTCCTATATTTATGTATGTATAAATGTATTCCCTTATAACTAATTTTGTAAAATTACTTGGACTAAACTAATATTCCTTTATGTTTCCTTAACGGAAAAATGGAGGTGATACTCCTTAAAGGCGTTAGAACAAAATAAGATTAAATATGGGATAACCTAAGAATTTCTTTATGTTTCCTTAGGGAAAATGGAGATAATGCTCCTAAAAGGAATCGTAGGTTATTACCTCTGATTGATTAAATTTTCCTATACTACATGCTACTTGCTATCCCTATTAACTACGAAGCTGTCTGCACCAGGACCCGATACGGCTTGTTGCTTCTCTGAGTATTGCCTCGGAGTTCTTCAGGTTTTACTCTTGATGGAAGTAGAATCGTGACGACCCGCAAATTGACCTCGTCCTCTCTTTTTAGCAGACTTGACAATGCTGGTAGGTGAGTTAAAACTTTTACTCCCCTCAGATCGATAGTTTGAATATCGTGATTAGCATCGAGAATCTCGTGGATTGTGTAGAAGGAGAAATGCCCGCCGGACGTCACTAATGTGTTGATGTTAGTTCTCAGAGTTCTATAGAAGCTTCCGATACGCTTATGGGGCTTGACGATATTTAACGTTGCAAGGTGCACACTTTCGTGATCCGGTAGGGTGACATGGTCAAGTCGAGTCTCATAGATGGTAAGGTTTTCCAAGTTAGGAGCCATCACTACCAGGTTTCTGACCACCCTGTTTGAATTGTGACCTAAGGACACTTCAATGTTCCTCAATTCCATATTTCTGGTAATCCTATCTGAGGATTGCCACCATCTATCGTCTTTGTAATTTCCCCAGCGGAAGTTTAACGTCTTGATCTTCATACTCCCGATAGAGTTGATAAACGGGAGCATATCGATATTTTCCATATATCGCTGGCGGGACCGGTCACAATCTTGGATGATTAGGGTGTTCAGTACCTGATTTCCCGTGAAGAACTTGATCAGATGTCCGTGGTTCAAAAGATAGCAGCCCTTTAATTTCAGATGTTATAAGTTGCCTCCGGCCTCCTTCAGCGCAGAACCAGTGAAAAAGTTGTTATCGCTAACTCGCAGTTCGGTCAATTCAAGAAGGTCCTTTAATAGGATGCTCAGCTCTGTTTCCAGTGGCCCTTGCGATCTTCCGATGGCCAGAGTCCTTAATGCTTTTAATCTGTGTAGCTCCTGGATTAGACCACTGGAGATAGTGGATCCAGATATATCCAGAGAGATAAGACGATCTGGAATTCGGTGGTGGACGAACGAGGAGATTATTCCCGGTGATGCTAGGTGGTCTACTGGCACGTTTAATTCAAATGTACTAATACTTAGCCGTCTTGTCTGGAAAATCCCGGACAACAGTTCATCTGTGCTCCTTGCACCTGTACTTCTAAGTATCCTGCTGAGGTTGGATTCGTTCACCTCGAACGCTCTCATTACCTGTTGGACGATTGCTGACATTCCAGGAAAACACACTGACAGGACACAGATATCCGCGAACTCGAGATATCGGAAGACCTCGGACCAACTATCAGGGTCCAAGTATTTGTGGAGTTCGGCAGATTCGGAAGTTTGGCTAGCCGATGGAATTCTAGCCCCCAATTTTTTAAATGGAACAATCCTCAACTTATTTCTACCGATGATGAACTGATTGTCCCGGGACTGAGCTTGAAGGCTCAAAGCTGTCAGAAGTGCGTAAAGGTGGATGCGCCCTACTGCTAAGTTGTTTTTTCCGGGGAAAATAGCCAACTTTTTCACCTCCTCTGATTTCAGCTGCAAGACCTCCATCAGCTTCTTCTTAGTCGTGGTTCTGGGCACTCCATAAATGAGTAACTCCAGTCTGGGTTGGCCGTCCTCGTCACTGATTTCAGGCATGGGTCTCGGAGTCCGGTCGCGAATGGTAATATCGTGATAGAACTCGAAATCACCGTCTCGAGGATCAATCGGGTAGACCCTTGTGGTATTGAGTTTCGCATCCAACTCTTTTCTTCGCTTCGCAGTTTCCTCCTGGGTCTTATATTTATACTTCTCCAACTGCACTTTGGCTTCCGTCATAGTCCACGGGTTAGCACGTTTAGACATGGTTAGTGGGGTTCTATAAATTGAAATTAAAGAAATTATGTAGGATATCCCTTTGTAAGGGAATGGAGTCGATGCTCCCCTTGCTTGCTAACCTATCGATACTAAAACTATTTCCTATCTTATTAAAACTAAACCTAGAATGCCTTTACTTTCTTAAAAGAGAATAGAAATGCTACTCTTCAAAGGGTTTTTTTTTTTTTTTTTT
This sequence comes from Microplitis manilae, assembly GCA_030273425.1. NCBI lineage: Eukaryota > Metazoa > Arthropoda > Insecta > Hymenoptera > Braconidae > Microplitis > Microplitis manilae. Next base: position 7,819,018 of record CP092727.1, read on the forward strand.
TTTTTTGGAATCCTGATATAAAATTCCGATTCAGCTTGCAGACACACGGCCCTAGGGCTAGGAGATGGCATGCTAACGTTTGGTGTATTAATCAACGCGTCGTCAGCTCCCTCAGCTAGCATAGAGATCATAGTTCTAGTTGATTGGTGAATTTCCTGAACAGAGGAGACATTCTCCTCGATTGTTTTTTCCTAAATAATTTTTACCTTGATTATTTTAAAACGAGACTTAAGTTTGAAACCAGCAACGGTTGCTATCACGATAATTGCGACTGACGCTAAACCTATACCCGTATATACAAGAATCTGAGAGTTTTTTTTTCCGATCTTCAAAACTAATTTCCGATATTCGCGCCTGTATGGCACTAATGCTGTTCCCAGTTAACGACTTCGAAAGTATTAAGGAAGAAGCCCAAAAATTATAAAGATTTTTATTCTTGATAGATTGTTCAAATTTTAAAAATTCCGTGATATTGTTGAGGTCCTTCTCGGGGTTCAATCCGGACCTCTCTGAGTTATATTCGCCTAGACTTAATAAGGTAATCCGATAGTTGTCGGCTCAACAGTTAGAAGGAATTTTCAACAACCCGATACCGTCTAATTAAATAGTATCTGATAGCTCTCCCTCACAGCTAATCTTAAGATTTTCTGGCCAAAATGTAGAAAATAACCACACATTTTCGTTAGTTAGCGCGACCCATTGGGTAGTATTTTGGTGAAGTAAAATTACATTACACGCGTCCATATCGTTCGGAACCTTTGCCTTGACTAAATCTATTTCGCATTCAGTGGACTCAGAGATTGACTCTAACGGTATGTCTGGAAAGCATGCCAATTCCTCACCTGCGGGCAGACATTTGTCTATATACTCCTGGGAGGCTGAATAGAAATTGTTAAACCCGGAATGAATAATAATATAATCTGAGGCTGGTTCTATAGATAAGCTTACGAGTGATTCCCCCACAAGCTAGGGTATTCTGTACGGTCTTAGTTTGTAGCTTTGCCACAAATATTTGTCCATTAAAGGTATTTGGACTGTGACTATGATGAGGTTGTCTGATTTTGCAGCAGATATTCTGGCTATTTTTGTTAATGTTTGGAGATCAATGTGATCCAACGGTTGTGGAGGGTTTAAATTCGGGAATTTACTTTCTATGGTTCTCATAACCTCTTTCATTTGTTCGGGAGAGACTAATTCAGGGTTGAGAATTCCTCTCTTTGCCTCTTCTATAGCAGTAATTGCGGCTCTTATTAAGTTATTGCGATGTAGAATCTGTCTATAAACCTTAGTTGCATAAATGCTGTATTCTAATTCCTGGTCTATGATATTGATATGTTCATTCTGAGATTGAGTTAGATCTTCGATGCTTTTAGCAAGTGTATTGATATTTTTGACATTATCTTTGAGTCGTATAACGAGAGAATCGATTTCTGTGCGTAATATATGTGTAGAATTATTAATCAAATGAATAATTTGTGCTTCCTCGCGATATAACTTATTAATTTCCTGTCTAGAATTTTCGTCATTTTCCTGATCTAATATTCCAAATATTTTCCTAGCTACGGTCCCTACAACTCCCCACCATATGTTCCGCGAATTCCTGATTTCGCTTACGGGAGTTCTATCTATAATTTCCCTGAGATGTGCCATTAAGTGATCACTCTCATTATTGATATAGTCTATTGCCGGTTTCTGAAGTACTCTAGAACATAATTCCCTAGAGAAATACTTCTCCAAGAAACAGTCTCGAAACGTGGATTCATATTTAATTTGTTCTTCCGATGGTTCTATCAAGAGTTGCCCTATATCGATGGTGATTAGCATGGTCCGTTTTTCCCTTATCATGTGAATATTGTGGAACCTCTCATAATAGATCCCAGATTTCTGTTCAAAATACTGGACTTCATACTTGTCTGAATTTGCAAGATTCCATATGCCGAAAAATATTGCCGAAAATAAAATTTGAATAACTAACATCTGTAACAAAAGATTTCATTTTATGAAGGCTGAGATTTTAGGTTTTCTTCGTTAATTCATGGACGGAGAACGCCAGTTTTAATTTTGAAGGGTGTTTCGAGAATCTATGTCCCTCATTTATTTCTAGAACAACAGTTCCATTTTCTAAAATTTTTACTATCTCATAGGGACCGCGATAATGACTATCGAGTTTTGAATGATTTTTAGAGTTTATTAGATTAATTCGAGCTATAGCATGGGCTTCGTTTAAACGGGTCAATAGATTACCAATTGACTCAGGGTAGGTTTCTATCTGAAAATAGTCCGGGAAGGAAGTTGGAGAACGGGCATTTTTACCGAATATTAATTCGAAAGGTGTAAAATTGGTTGCAGAATGTACAGTTGTATTGTAATTAAACATTGCCATAGCCAAATATTTGTCCCAGTCTGAGAATGATTCTATGAATACTTTTAGATATTCGACTAAGGCATGATGAGATCTTTCTAATGCTCCGTTAGATTGCGGATGGTATGCGGATGTTGTTATTCGCTTGATTCGTAAAATTCGTGCTAATTTACTTAAGAGTTTGCTTGTAAAAGAGGTACCGTTATCGGATAAAATTACTTTTGGGCAGCCATATAGACTGATAAAATTGTTAACAAGAGCTTCGGCTATGGTTTCAGTCCGCACGTCTGGTATCGCGACCGCGGCACAAAATTTTGAAAAATTGTCTTGTATAGTAAGAATATGTCTGTTACCGTCTGGAGTGAGCTCAAATGGCCGAACTGTGTCAATCGAAATCTTTCAAATGGTTCAAAAGGTGTGTCAGTTATTATCATAGGTTGTCGAGTCTTTATTCGCGATAATTTTTCGCGCTGGCAAACGTCACAGTTCTGTATAAATTTATGTATGTCTTCTTTCATTCCAGGCCAGTAGTAACGTTCACGAATTCTCCAAAATGTTTTTACTACGCCTTTATGACCTCCGATTAAGCTGGAGTGATACTCGTTAATTATGGTTGATTTTTGGTCTTCTGTCGGGCATATTATTTTACCTTTGGTAAGTGTCAGATTGAGAGGGCAGAATTTAAATATCTTAGTCAAATAAGGTTCTATTCCCTCCCCAATTTCGTCGCCATTTTCAGCTATTCTTAGAGTTAGAATTTTATATTTTTCTAGAGCGCCTCTTAGTCTGTATAGGGCATCCGATATCATTTCCGGAGTAGTTTTATCAAAGTGATGGGGTTTAAAGAATACCCTGAAAACCCGACTTTTCCCATACTGGGTTACAAACACTTGTCCTACTTTAGGTTTATTTATCTTAAATTCTGATTCAGAGATATAATTTAATGCTTGCAGTAACTTAGGTACTGGCTGAGTGAATTTACAATCAGCTGCAAGAAAGTGAGCTATATTATCTTTAACGTAAGTAAGACCGTCTCGACTATGTGAGATTTTTAAGAGAGGTAATCCTACTGATTCGGAATCGATTGTATCTTCCAATTCAGGACCAATAGGATTTCTATCTACTTCGGATAATTCTGGTTCCGTTTCAAAGACTTTAGTTATTTGTTGAGCTGTAACTGCTTTGGATACTGGATAACTAGGATTTGGTTTCAAAGAAACCGTCGTTTCTACATTTTGTTTTTCGTTCAAAGAAACCGCTGTTTCTACATTTTGATTTTTATCTATTACTGGATTTTCGATTTCGCTTGGTGTATTCTGTTTTGGTGAAGTTGAGATACGACTCTCATCAGGTCGTTCCGCTAGATTCTCTGGGGTTATATCTAAATCAAAATTTATTGGAGATCGCGGCGAAAAGTAGATACTTTCTCCCGCTGGAGTTTTCAATAATTTATACGCCCCCGCGTCCTAGAACATTCCGTCAAAAGATGACATAAGTTGTCGGTTGATAGAAGGTGTTACTTCACCGAAAGATGGCATAGTTACTTGTCTGCGACTTTCATCTATCGCTTCGTCAATAGAATCAATTTCGGATTCTTCTTCACATTCATCCGACTCCTCAATTTCCTCATTGTCCGCATCTGCGGCAGACTCCTCTCTATATTCTTCTTCGGAATCTTCATTTCCTGCGCCTTGTAAGGTACGATCAAAACGGTGAAAAGATCTTCTAACTTCTTTCACGAAGTTTTCTCTGGCTTCAGCTTCCTCTCGATCTTGTTCTTCTCGTAACCGCGCTGCGGCTTGCTCCTGTTCTTCTCTTCTCCGCATAATCTCGTCAAATTCATTAAAACTTTCTTGTAAATTACCCGATTCTACTGTCTTAGGACTCGAATCTTCATCCACTGGTTGCGCGTTAATGTCTTCTGCTAACTGAGAGTTCTTAGGTTCCGTTCCATCAGTTTCGGTAAAATTTGGCTCTATTTCTACCACGGAGGGTATTTCCTTGGGAAATGCTCTAGGTGGCGAACTTGTTACAATTGATAATTGTGGATTGGACTTGCTGATGTTTTCATCCGCTGACGAAAGCTCAGAAGTTTCTAATTCTTTATAATTGGGTCTTTTGTAGAGGTGATCAGTTGATCTTGACTCGACCACTCTTTGTCGCAATCTGGAGGCTATGGTATCCCTAGGCGCCAGGAAAACAGGTTTTGCTTTTCCTGGAGGATTGGGTTTATCAGTTTTCCTGGGTCTACTTGGCCCCCTTTTCGTCGGTACTTCCTGAGGGTTGTCGATTGGACACATGCTGACTTGAGTTGTAGAAACAGGTTCCATCAAACGGGTTGGAGGATTGTTTGATAAAGCATCGGCTAGTTGATCACCTACTTTCCGTTTAAGGACAACCTTAAACTTATACCCGTTTAATAAAGATTTCCATTTGACCTGTCTATCAGTTAAATGGACTCCGTCTTTCAGCCATAATATGCAACCTTCATTTGTTTGTACAATAAATTGACGAGCGTGTAAGTAAGGTCTGAATTGTTTAATAGCAAATACGAGTGCCAAGCATTCTCGTTCTTGTTTAGTATATCTGGTTTCCGCGTCTATTAATGTGCGCGACCCGTACGCGATGGGTAAAAATTGCGTGATTCCTTCAGTGTTATTTGATTCTGACTCTATTTCAAATTCTTGACCTAAAATACAACCTAATCCTACTTCCGAAGCATCAACTATCAAAACAAATGCTTTGTCTGGATCAGGATGTAGCAACAGTGTTTGCTCGCAAATTGCATCTTTTATATCGTCGAAAGCTGTTTGTGCTTCGCTAGACCATTGAAAAATTTTGTTTTTCTTTGTGAGTTCTGTCAATGGCTTAGTTCTTTCCGCGAAGTTAGCGATGAATCTACGCAAATAATTAGCCAACCCTAAAAATTTTCTCATTTAAGTATAATTAGTGGGTTGGGAAGCGGCTTTTAGAGCTAAAACTTTAGCTGGATCGGGCTTGATCCCTTGAGGACTGATAATATGCCCAAGAAAAGTCACTCCTTTACAGAAAAACTTACATTTTTCGGGTTGTAATGTTAAATTTGCTTCTCTAAGTTTTTGTAAAAATTTTCTTAATCTGTTATAGTGTTCTGTCAGGTTTTTAGCAGGGATCAGAAAATCATCTATCAAATTCTCCAATTCCCCAGCGTTTCTCATATCTTCTGTTTCATCATCTACCATTCGTTGAAAAGTTGGAAGTGCTACGCTGAGACCGAAGGGCATTCTACCAAATTCGTAATGTCCCTCAGGCGTAGAGAACGCTGTTTTTTCTCGATCTTCCGGGGCCATGGGAACTTGGTGGAAACCGCGAGCTAAATCCATGACACTGAACATTGTTGCTCCGCTTAATCTGAGCAACATATCGTTGATGTTGGGTAGAGGATACGAATCACCGACTGTCTTTTTGTTAAGGGCTCGGAAATCTATAACCATTCTCCATCGTTTGCGTCCTTGCGCATCCGCTTTCTTAGGAACGATCCATAATGGAGCGTTATATGGAGATCTGGATCTCTGGATAACATTGGTTTCGATTAACTCTTTCACTTGACGTTTAGCTTCGTCTTGATATTCTTTGGGTAACCGAAACTGTTTTGTTTTTACAGGCTTATCGTCCGTTAATGGAACTCTACAGAATGTAGTTTTTGATAGACCTAGCTCATCACCCGGAAGGAAAAATCTATCGTGAAATTCCTGGACTAACTCGAAAATATGTTGTTTTTGCTCTGATGTTAAATTATTTGTGGGAATTCTTTTCAAAATTTCTTCAATACGATCTGACGTTCCTAGGTGAGAGTCTAATTCCTCAGGAGATTCACTATCGCTTTCTCCTGGTATATAATGTTGATTTACTTCGTATTCTTCGATCGGGGTTGGTTGCATTTCAAACTCGGCTCTGCACTCATTAAAATTAATTATCATTACGATAGCTCGATCGTTTTTGATTTTAACCGCGGCGTCCCCTAAGATGACTTCCGGAAAAGGCTGGACTTGAAGTAGGTACCCCTCATCTAAGGAACTCGCTTGAACAGCGATCGAATAGCAGGTGCTGGTTCTTGGTGGTAATGAGAACCACTGTTCCCTACCACCGTTAACGAAGGGTATATTTCGTGTAGGTATATCTGTTAGTGTCAACGATTGTTTATTATACGATAAATCCGCTTCTTCTTCCCTCAAAATATCATTACCGATTATACCCATACCGGCGATAGGAAAATCGTCTACTACAATATGAAATTCAAATTCTTTAAAAAGAGATTCGGATTCGAAAATTCTTAACAAAACTACTCCTAAGGTTCTTATAATTCTAGTACCTACTCCACTTAATTCTAATATTCTACTAGTATCTATTAAAACATAGGGCTTAAGAGCTTTTAGTTTTATCAGGCTAACATCTCCGCCTGTATCAAATAAAAATTTTTGTTGATTTCCGTGCAAATCGCTACATGATGTCTTAATAACAGGGCCCGAATCCAGGTTCAATATAACCTTATGGTTTTGTGTATTGTATACAATAGGAATAGGGCGTACAGGCCTGTTTCCTAGAACCATAGTGTTAGTAAAGAACGAGATGATAGCTTTGTTATTAATAAAGAAGTCATTGCCAATGACAGCGTCGTATTGGTTAATGGGAACCGCAGTTATGTAAAAGTCAATATCTAGATCCCAGATTTTAAATGTTGTTATGCCGATTATAGGAACCGAGTCTGGAGTAATCCCGTTTACTGATTTTGAAATTTCTTGAACTTCTACTTCTTCTTTTAATGTAAATAAGTTAATGAAGTTATGGGAAGACCCTGTATCGAGCAAAACCGATACCGATCTATTAAAATAATCTTTATTATTTAAAATAACTACAGGACCATTTCCTATTGCTCTGGAAAAGGTTTTGCATTGAACTTCTTCTGCAGATCCGCGGCACGGGTCGGGCTTTGCATGATTCGTCTCTGAGGGGGTGGGGTAGTTTGGTTGCCCGACTTCCCCCCCATGCGTCGAGCACCATTGGACTTTAAATTACTGCCTTTCAAAGTTTCCATCTGTTGCAGCAATTCTTCGTATTTTTTCCGGTAAAATTCTAATTCGTTGTTCTTGTTATCTGGCCCTTGAATCGGTACTTTCTCTTGAAATTGCACGTGCTTCGCGATACGATAACCCTCTGGCCTTGTCATTGGGTCCTCTAAATTAGTAAAATTAGATGTTGACGGCTCGCTTTTGAAAAGATTGATTTTCTGATCAGGGCTAGGAGAATAAGCAAATGACTCGGCCTCTTTGTTAGGCTCAGGCCCGTAACCGGGGGTGGTAGCATTATTATACTCCCGACGATTTCTAAATTGGTTTCTGTAATCATCATATTCCCGAGATAATTTAGAAGCTTCCCACGCATCACCTCGAGAGTTGGCGCCGTCATATCTCCGCGTTCGATTTGGGTTGTTGGCGTTATCGCCAGTAAGTTTGAGTGTTTCCTTCATTTCTTCAAACAGAGTGGTTAAGGTAGTCTTTTCGTCTTTAAACTGATTAACGAAAGCAATTTTTAATTGCTTCGGCAAGTTTTCATTGAGAATGTCTTTAGCATCGACGCAAGCCGAAATATAAGCTGCGGGTCCGCTTGGTTCTTTATTTTTGATAGCCTCCAAACTAGATAAGATGTCTTTTAAACGGTAATAAAAATCCTCAATAGATTCCTCGCGATCCCGTTGGCTACGCGCTAGCTTCCTCCTTAAATATCTAATAGGATTAAGAGGTCTAAATTCTTTTCTGAGGAGTTCTAAAACTTGATCTACGGTAGTCAGATCCTTTGCTCCCACGTAACGTCTCGCTCGCCCCGTAATTCTATTCAACAGGTGGCCCACGTATAGTTCCTGATTATTTTTGGGCAGGAGATGAAGTTGTCGTGTAACCGCCCGGTCAAATTTTTCATATGTTACATCGCCATCACCGGAGAAAATGGGGACCGTAGCAGCAAAATCTTTTGCAGGTGTATTAAAACGATCGATAGGATCCATGTTGACTGTAAGGTTCGCATTGTTAAGTGTATTGTTCAAAGTATTGTTCGCGGCGTTATTCGCAATGGCGGCGGCTGCCAGTTCTTCTCTTTGACGTTCAAGTTCACGCCTTTGACGCTCTACCTCCGCTTTTAAACGATTAATCTCTGCCTCAGACATGTTTATTTATAATTAAAACTAAATTTAACTATTTATTCTTAACAACCCCTTTAGAGAATTAGAGTCACCAAAATAGTCACTTTTGTTCTCAATTAGAGAAAAGAGTTAATAACTCAGAAGTGATATTTTGATGCGTAGCTACAACTATACATATACGTACTATATACCTATAAATATTTTCCTTTATATTTACTTGTTTATTTTTTTCTTTTTGTATTTTTATTCCTAATTAAATCTTAAAATTCCTATGTTTATAATAAATAATCAACCAAATGCTATTAACGTATTTGTCAAACTAAAAGTAGTTTCTTAGATGTTCGAGTAAAAATTAAAATAATATTTTCTTCTAACTTCTAGTAAATATTTGATTTTATTTTATTCAATATCAAAAATAATATTAAGCATGAGTTTAAAATATACGTTTTCTTTGGAAGAAAAGGTATAGCAATTCAGCCTGAGTTTTATGACCTTAGGTACCTGGGTCGGTCAAAGGACATCTTTGACGTCATGAGGCCCAAGTGTTGTATAACCATAAAGCAATATGCTTATCTTTAAAACGAGAATATAAATCTATATATATACGGATTTTATTTGCTTGTTTGTGAAACTAAATTATTCTTAAAAATATTACTCTCGAGTAAAACTATTTCTCAAATTAAAAAATTTTTGTACAATTGAAAGAAAATAAAATTTTATTTTAAGTGTATTTCTATGGTCTACGAATTTCCTTTATTAAGGTTTATAAATTTTTTTTTTTTTTTTTTTTTTCAAATAATGCAAGAAAGAAAGAGGAAACAGAATTTACTTATGTTGTAAAATTTTATATTTTTCAACTTGAGCTTATTTTAATCTCTTTTTTTTTTTTTTTTATTGCGTGAATTGTTGAATAATTTCTCTTTTCCTTCTTATTTTTTTTTTTATTTATTTAAAAGAAATGTCCTATAATAAAAACATAAAATGATTCAAACATAATTTGTCAAAGGTCCAAAAATAATGTTTGAATAGTTTGTTACAAATTTCAACGTTACGAATTGTCCTCAGCAAAACACGTGTTTTCTTTTAAGCTAGGACCGTAATATTTGGCTATACTGTATAAAAATTAAAGAATCCTTTGTACAACTCAAGTACCGGAGGTCATAAAATCGAGCCTATGCCGGCTATCTTATTCCAGCTGCACAAATGTGTTTTAAATGTGTTTTCACGTTTCAAAACTAATAAAAATAAAATATATTTTATTTTTTAAAGTACATATTTCTAGGAACGAAAATATCCAAAATATAAAAGTGAAAGTTACTCCCATGAGAATAAATACATTAGGCTGATTATGCAAATAATTCTTTATTCTCTTTTCCCATTAAACTATAAAGTTTAAGTATTGAATTTCGATACTAGTCTTATATTATTAATAATAATAATAATAATAATAATAATAATAATAATAATAATAATAATAATAATAATAATAATAATAATAATAATAATAATAATAATAATAATAATAATAATAATAATAATAATAATAATAATAATAATAATAATAATAATAATAATAATAATAATAATAATAATAATAATAATAATAATAATAATAATAATAATAATAATAATAATAATAATAATAATAATAATAATAATAATAATAATAATAATAATAATAATAATAATAATAATAATAATAATAATAATAATAATAATAATAATAATAATAATAATAATAATAATAATAATAATAATAATAATAATAATAATAATAATAATAATAATAATAATAATAATAATAATAATAATAATAATAATAATAATAATAATAATAATAATAATAATAATAATAATAATAATAATAATAATAATAATAATAATAATAATAATAATAATAATAATAATAATAATAATAATAATAATAATAATAATAATAATAATAATAATAATAATAATAATAATAATAATAATAATAATAATAATAATAATAATAATAATAATAATAATAATAATAATAATAATAATAATAATAATAATAATAATAATAATAATAATAATAATAATAATAATAATAATAATAATAATAATAATAATAATAATAATAATAATAATAATAATAATAATAATAATAATAATAATAATAATAATAATAATAATAATAATAATAATAATAATAATAATAATAATAATAATAATAATAATAATAATAATAATAATAATAATAATAATAATAATAATAATAATAATAATAATAATAATAATAATAATAATAATAATAATAATAATAATAATAATAATAATAATAATAATAATAATAATAATAATAATAATAATAATAATAATAATAATAATAATAATAATAATAATAATAATAATAATAATAATAATAATAATAATAATAATAATAATAATAATAATAATAATAATAATAATAATAATAATAATAATAATAATAATAATAATAATAATAATAATAATAATAATAATAATAATAATAATAATAATAATAATAATAATAATAATAATAATAATAATAATAATAATAATAATAATAATAATAATAATAATAATAATAATAATAATAATAATAATAATAATAATAATAATAATAATAATAATAATAATAATAATAATAATAATAATAATAATAATAATAATAATAATAATAATAATAATAATAATAATAATAATAATAATAATAATAATAATAATAATAATAATAATAATAATAATAATAATAATAATAATAATAATAATAATAATAATAATAATAATAATAATAATAATAATAATAATAATAATAATAATAATAATAATAATAATAATAATAATAATAATAATAATAATAATAATAATAATAATAATAATAATAATAATAATAATAATAATAATAATAATAATAATAATAATAATAATAATAATAATAATAATAATAATAATAATAATAATAATAATAATAATAATAATAATAATAATAATAATAATAATAATAATAATAATAATAATAATAATAATAATAATAATAATAATAATAATAATAATAATAATAATAATAATAATAATAATAATAATAATAATAATAATAATAATAATAATAATAATAATAATAATAATAATAATAATAATAATAATAATAATAATAATAATAATAATAATAATAATAATAATAATAATAATAATAATAATAATAATAATAATAATAATAATAATAATAATAATAATAATAATAATAATAATAATAATAATAATAATAATAATAATAATAATAATAATAATAATAATAATAATAATAATAATAATAATAATAATAATAATAATAATAATAATAATAATAATAATAATAATAATAATAATAATAATAATAATAATAATAATAATAATAATAATAATAATAATAATAATAATAATAATAATAATAATAATAATAATAATAATAATAATAATAATAATAATAATAATAATAATAATAATAATAATAATAATAATAATAATAATAATAATAATAATAATAATAATAATAATAATAATAATAATAATAATAATAATAATAATAATAATAATAATAATAATAATAATAATAATAATAATAATAATAATAATAATAATAATAATAATAATAATAATAATAATAATAATAATAATAATAATAATAATAATAATAATAATAATAATAATAATAATAATAATAATAATAATAATAATAATAATAATAATAATAATAATAATAATAATAATAATAATAATAATAATAATAATAATAATAATAATAATAATAATAATAATAATAATAATAATAATAATAATAATAATAATAATAATAATAATAATAATAATAATAATAATAATAATAATAATAATAATAATAATAATAATAATAATAATAATAATAATAATAATAATAATAATAATAATAATAATAATAATAATAATAATAATAATAATAATAATAATAATAATAATAATAATAATAATAATAATAATAATAATAATAATAATAATAATAATAATAATAATAATAATAATAATAATAATAATAATAATAATAATAATAATAATAATAATAATAATAATAATAATAATAATAATAATAATAATAATAATAATAATAATAATAATAATAATAATAATAATAATAATAATAATAATAATAATAATAATAATAATAATAATAATAATAATAATAATAATAATAATAATAATAATAATAATAATAATAATAATAATAATAATAATAATAATAATAATAATAATAATAATAATAATAATAATAATAATAATAATAATAATAATAATAATAATAATAATAATAATAATAATAATAATAATAATAATAATAATAATAATAATAATAATAATAATAATAATAATAATAATAATAATAATAATAATAATAATAATAATAATAATAATAATAATAATAATAATAATAATAATAATAATAATAATAATAATAATAATAATAATAATAATAATAATAATAATAATAATAATAATAATAATAATAATAATAATAATAATAATAATAATAATAATGGGTATTGTATTTGAGACAAAAAGCGGTAGTGGCTATAATCAGTCATCAACATGGCCAATGAACATCAGTCACCGGAAACCTTACAAACCGCTAACACATCAGAACATTGAATTTCTTCGGAGCCTAGGTTAAAAATTACGTGGAAAATTAAAAAGATAAAAATTTACTTTTGGTGTTTCGAGTGTACACGACCATGGCGGTGACGGCGACAATCTTAAACATTCTGAGGCCAATTGTATTCGATGAAAAAAAGTTCCGCACTATGAATTACATGCACATCAACCGTGTGCATCATCAACGTTGACTAACAACGATGAAGTTCGAATTACTATACAAAATCAAAATTTATGCATACTTCCAAGTAAAAGTGCATTACATATAATTGGTAAATTTACGAAGAATGATGGTACTGCAGTTGCTGAAACTACGAGACTAGTTAACACGGAAATTTGCCATATGATTAAAGAATTTCGTTTATTTACAAGTGGTGTTGAAATTGATCGCAATTCGAATGTTGGCATTACACGTCTCATGAAAGGATATTTAACATTTAGCCTCAGTGAATTAAGTGCTTTAGAGAATGTAGGTTGGTTGTCTAACGACAATACGCAATTAACCAACGCAGATGGTTTTTTAGATATTTTGATACCACTGAATTTACTGAGTGGATTTGCTGAAGATTATCAAAAAATTCTTATAAATGTTCAGCTAGAGTTAGTTTTAACCATTTCAAATACCGATATCAATGCATACATACGGAATCCGGCAGAAGAAGCCGCAGCTGAAAATGATAAAATTACACTACAAAAAATTGAATGGATAGTCCCATACGTCACATTATCAGATAAAGAAAGAATTCAAGTGTTAAATTATATTACTGGTGATCCATCTATTCCTATTAGTTTTCGAACTTCGGGGTCGTATGAATATCCACTTTTACCTGCAACACCAAGACACATCTGGGCTGTCAAAACATCAACTCAGCTTGAAAAACCACGTTATGTAGTGCTTGGTTTCCAATCAGCAAGAAAAAATGATGCGAGAAAAAATGCTAGTCAATTTGACCACTGTAGCATTAGAAATATAAAATTATTTTTAAATTCACAGAGCTATCCTCATGGAGATCTTAATCTAATGATTGATCAAAATCAGTATGCGTTATTGTATAGCATGTATACAAATTTTCAGTCTTTATACTACGATAAACAATACGAACCACTGCTGGCGAAGAAAAAATTTTAGGATAGCGCGCCACTGTGTGTTATTGACTGTTCTAAGCAAAACGAAGCGATCAAGTCTGGACCGGTAGACATACGTTTAGAATTTGAGTCAGCAGTTCCATTTCCACCTAACACAACTGCTTACTGTCTAGTTATTCACGATCAGATTATTGAGTATAACCCTATAAGCAGTACTGTGAGAAAATTAATCTAAAAAAATGGTGGTGGAATTTAATTTAACGCCAACGATACATTATATGTACCTATGAAGTTATGCGTACAAAACAGCTAGAAAAGGTTCATGGGAACAAGCAGCTCGAGATAGAGAAAGATTTAAACTCAGAATAAATAACTTAAACGCTATTATTGAACCTGTAATATTAAACAAATATAATGATATAATAAAAAGATAAATAAAAATGTTTAGTACATGAAAAATGTTTTTTATTTAATAACCTTGAGTAATACATTTATAAGAACATTATATAATTTTTTAATTAATAATATTGTACAATACATTTTGTTTTATAAGAATATTATATAATTTTTTGATATTATTTATTTATTTGACATTTAGGGCAATCTTCCCGGTATGGATAAAGCCATATTCCACAGATATCCCAATCACCACCAGTCGCTGGATAATGATCCATACAAAATGAATAATCTCTTAGTTTATCATCGCTCTGTGATTCGAATGATAATTTATCCCACACATGATGTATTTGAGTCCTTGCAAGTCCTTGCGTAGAAGAAAGTGATAATCGAGACAGGTGATATCACATTTTTGCATTTTTTTCAAATCAGACAATTGATAATAAATTTGTATGGATCTTTCGTACGATGGTTCGTTACCCCAGAAATCCAAAATCCAGCGCTTGAGTTGTTGTACATTTTGGTAGGCACATGAATAAGTTCTGCGACGATGAATGCTTTTATATGGACATTTTCCCTTCTGATAGTTATCCACGTTTTCAAATGAATAATGTCTCATTAGTTAAATATCGACTATTGGTGTTGAGTAATCTGTCATAATCTCCAACCATTTATCCTTTTGCTTTCCATTGACAAAAAAATAACTTGCTGTGCTCACCAATTTTTGATTATTTTTGGAAATTGATCGTATGGTATTTTACCAGAGTCTCAGCGGATTCCATGGCCACAACCACTCTCATCAACACTTTCTTTTGTGATTACGCCATCGTACTCCATTGGTGGTTGGAAGAGAAAAAGTTTACACTCATAAATACCTTGTGTAGTTTTAGTATTAGCCATATCTACTACGCACAATTCTTTTACAACTAATGTTTTATCAGGCATCTCAAGCCCAACGAAATCAATGATATAATCCATTGTGGCTTATTTTTTTTTATCGATGCGTTCTGCTAATTTTTCCAAATTTTCAAGTTTTCTATATAGTTTTTTCACAGAGTCTTTTAACGCACAACAGTATGGGCACGCTTGCTTCTCACGTTGAGTTTTAATAATATCCCAATTATCTTGGAGAAGATGGTCACGTACAAAATTTTTAATATAGTCCTGAATCGGTTCTTCGAAATAACGTTGTAATAATTCAGCTTCAAACACTGCGTACGGTGGATGATTTTTTATATATTCCAGTTCGTCTTCACTTAATTGATCCATATAGGAAGAGTGTACAAACGATTCGTAAAAACGAGAATAAACGACTGACGATAAAGAACTAAGCGTCAATGTAAAAGCTTCTTTATCCCCACCACATTTTACGAATAAAACAAGTCAAAACAGGTTAACATGACGTAATATGAGATTTTTAATGCTAAAATTTATTCTACCTTTCCAGCCGCTGATAAAACAGCCAATTGCCATACCAGCTATTAATAATAATTATTATTATTATTATTGTCGATAATCGGTAACCGGGGTAGGGGTTGAGTTTGGGGGGGGGGGGGGGGGGGGGTAGATACGTGAAAAGTAGAAAAAAAGTTTGCATAAACTAGATGGCACTGTTTTTTGAGCAAGAGACACTTTCTCTCGCAAATACTCGTGCTATAAGTAGTTTGAATATATATTGACTTTCGTTCATTATATCACATGAATTCCTGGATACTCTCCTAAGACTCTAGTTTGATATCCATTTGTCATTATTAGCTAAAATAAAAAAGAGGGTATCCAGGAATCCATGACTTGATTCTGTTTTACCGACTGAGGATAACGTTGAAAATTAACTTAACGGCGGCCAGTAAAGCAGATTACCAATGCACATACCCTGATAGCCAAGTTGCCCGCAGCTTGTCGACAATCTACTGCCGCAATATGTCGGCAGGTTGGCCGCAACAGTCAGCATTTCCATGAGTTGACGGCAACTTTCCGAGCAACTTGTCGACAACCTGTCGACAACCTTCAGCTCGTGCAAATGCTGCCAACAACTTGGCCACAAGTTGCTCAGCATCTTGTCGTCAGGTTGCAGCAGTAGATTGTCGACAAGATGCTGAGCAACTCGTAGCCAAGTCGTCGGCAACACTTGCACAAGCTGACAGTTGTCGACAAGATGTCGACAAATGGCGCGCAACTAGTGCCGTCAACTTTTCTGACGAGCAACTCGTACTATCAGGGTATCCTCTGCTGACATCATTAATTAATGTCTGCCGCTGATATTACATTCTGATATCCACTGTTGTTATCTCATGTAAACATCCACCGTCGATATCAACCACCGATAACGCCATCTGTCAGTACGCCCACGGGAACAGCTGTCAGTAAAAGCGCACACGCGTATAGCCATTTACCGGCGGTCGGTAGATCAAAATGCGGTGTTATCGGGGGGTGAACTCCCCCAAAATAACTACTAATAAATTTTATTTAGTATTTTTAAATTTTATTTAAACACATAATGATTATTAGATATTTTGTAAAAATTATCAAAATTAAAGTTATTTAAATTAACATAATTGAAATTATTCAAATTCGTATTTCAATTCCTTAAATTCACCTTACAGTTATTCTTATATAAATTTATTTTTAATTCACAATTTAAAATTATTTATTTAGGTAGTTATTTAAATAATATTGATTCATAATTCATCATTTTTAGTTTTATAAAATAATATTAATTATTTAGAGTAATATTTGAATTGAAAAATAGTAAAATTATTACTTTAATTCGTAATATAATATTTTATAGTATATTTTAATAGTACATTGCATAGCGAGTGGGTTAGATGAGTCTTTATACGGGAAGCACAATGTTTTTAACACGAGTCGTAGGTGCACACGCACGAGCGCCAGCGAGTGCTTAGTGTGCACCGGAGACGAGTGCTAAGAACATTGTGTTTGACGGATAAAGACTTAATCCACGTGCTGTGCACTATACTTTATTCAACAATTGTCTGATTTTTGCGAATTATCATATCAGCAAAGTTAACCCTAAATCAGGTGGGGTTCTATATGATACTAGTTCTTGACTTCTCTCACCACTCATATCTTTTATTTATTTTGATTAATAAAAAATAACCAACGTATTTATACGTAGACACTGACACCAAAGTTGTTAGATTGATTGTACTACTCATTCTGAATATATTTAGTGTCGAGATTATTTGCTTTAGTGATAATAGTAGAGTTTGTTTTTGAGAACGGTCGATAATGGCTTTGGAGGAACGTGTTTATGGATTCAAATCCGGATGTTTATGACCCTATAAACACACGCTGTTGAGGAACATAGGACGCCATTTGCTTCTTGACGAATTATCAACCACCGATCGGTAAATGGTCATTTAGGGTTTGCTTTGCAGATATGATAAGTCGCGATAATCAGGCATGCGTTGAATAAATTAATTTTTAGCATTGAAAAATATTTCGTAATTTAAATTAAATAGTAAAATTGTCATATTTTAAATTCATAATTTTCAATTAATTGTTAATATTTGAATTAATATAGGAAAACAGTACAATTATTATTTAAATTCACAATATTTTGTAATAATATTTTAAATTATATTATTAATATTTGAATATAGTATTATTATTATTTAAATTCACAACATAATATTTCGTTATATATTTTTAAATAAAATAGTAAAATTGTCATATTCTAAATTCATAACATATTAATTACTAATATTTGAATAAATATAGAAAAACAGTAAAATTATTATTTAAGTTCACAATATAATATTATTAAATTAAATTATTAATATTGAAAAATAGTAAAGTTCTTATTTAAATTCGGACTATAATATTTTTGTAATAATACTTTAAATTAATTATTGAAAGATAGCAAAATTATTATTTAACTTCATAATATAATATTTTTGTAATAATATTTTAGTAAAATTTGAATTAAATTATTTAGATTCTTAGTAAAATATTTTAAATTAAATTATTTATATTAAAATTGATGAAATTCTTATTTAACTTCATAATATAATATTTTCGTAATAATATTTTAAATTAATTATCATTATTTGAAATAATTTATAAAATTAAAATTATTTAGATTCATAACGGAAAGTTTTGTAATGTGTTTTAAATTAATATTTTTCATGAAATAAACTATTAAGGTAGTTGGGTCATGCAAGCAAAAATTCAAGAAATCTTCCAAATCTTGAGTATAAGTATTTGATCGTATAATACACACGCTGTTAAAATTTAAAGACGATTTACCGTGTCTAAAAAAAGATATTAGCAATTAAACTTTATGTTTTTTGTACATGTAGCATTAAGCATAGTAGAAGCGTGGGAAAATGACAAACTTTTGCGTATTTTTCCTTGATGGAGGCTCACCGTTTTAACGAAAAACTAATATAATAGAGAAAAATATATTTAGAACATTTAAAAAAAAAATTAGAATTATTTACCGTGTAGTTTGTATAAAAAATTAAAATAAATTACACATTTCGAGGATTAGTTTTAGTGGAGGGGATAGAAGAAACAGTCACGAGTGAATGAAGCGGCAACGTTGCAACGCGTAGAGAGCGCGAAAATTCAAATCGGCTAAATTCATATAATAAATAATATCGGGAATAATGTTAGTGGATGAATAATTATATATGTTTCATTAATAGTTATCAATAAAATGCAGCTATTTATTTACAACAACAAAAATGAATAAATAAATTAATGAGTAAATAAATTAATTTAGGGTACATTTTGAAATGCGCTACAAGTAGCTGCAGCTTCTAAATTTAAAAAATTTAATGAATTAAATAATTTGATAATAGTTAATTGAAATTAGTTGAATTAGTTGAATCATATTAAAAATTATAAATTTTGATCGTGTAATAAATTTAAATTTTTCACTGCGTAATAAAAATTAGAAGTAAAAATTATCATAAAAGAAATGTTTACCACATGGCATAAATTATTCATTTATCAATCTTTTATCATATGTATGAACTATAAGTGAGTCTTGGCTGTCCAAGGCGAGTAAGAGAATGAAGAAGGCGACGTTGCCAGATTTTCAAACAGACTAATTTATCATAGTGTGAGCGTGTTTGTGTAGGAAATACAGTAGTATTGGGAATACAGTCCAGTCTAAAAAATTGGAACTATAACGTAAGCTCCGTAGGTACGCGATACATCGGTGGTGATCCACAACTTTTTGACTGGACTGCAGGGATAGAACTACCTTAAAATATATTTCATTAAATGAAAATAATTGAAAAATTATTTTCATTGAAATATTAAAATTTCGATAGCAAATATATTGACATTTATTGAATAAATTGTTTTTTAATTGTCGGAGGAATCGAACAAAAAAAACCGAAAGAGAACACACGTTCGTAAACAAATCATTACCTTTTATTTCAGGTAACTAGAAAATAAAATTTTAAATTAAATTTCACAGACTCGCTTTAATTCACCAAATTTTTATAGATTTTTTGCGAGTAATATGTTTAATTATTTGTTTTAATTGCCCATATATTCACAACGCAAAGTAAATTAAAATCACTGCACTCTTTTTAACGAAGGGAAAAAAAATGATTTTTATTTTTAACGTTAACTGAACTTATTAAAATAATCCAAAACTTGGAAATCCACAATCGAAATCCTTAAAATCATCTTCGAATGAAATGTTGAATCGAAATCTTTAAAATATTCTCCAAATGAAATGAAAATAAAAATCCTCGTAAATATTCTTCAAATAAAAATACTGAAATGAGAATGAAAATCCTTGTAAATATTCTCCAAATGAAAATACGGGATCACACCCGAAAACTGTACTTCGTGAGAAACTCAAAAAAAAACGGGGTAACACCCGGAAGTAATGAAGCGTAAAAACGAACTTCAAACAAAAAAACTTCAAACAAAAAATAACGGAATTACACCCGCCGAGAACGGGATTACACCCGACGGTAACGGATTTACATCGCGGTACTTTACGGTGGCAGCCATTTTAATATATTATTTATTGAACTATTCTAAGCTAATATTGAAAATGGCTGACATTTTTTCCGGTTGTAACTATCCAATTTACAGCGAAACCTTACCTGCAGACCGTGCATATAGTCTAGTCGAGAAGTGAGTTTTCTGCGAAAAATCGTTAAAGTTCTCTTAAAAATATGACGATTGGTGCATTGGATTCAGAATTTAATTCTAAGAAATGGGTAGTTGTTATTTTATCCGCCATCAAAAATTTCATTTGTTATAAACAAAAAACAAAGAGACAAAAAGGGAGCCTCTGTTTTGTAGCTATAACTTTAGAAATATTAAAGTTATCTAAAATTAAAAATAAAGATCCTAAAATGGGAGAAAATTTTAATAAAATAAGTCTCGAATCCCCGAGTTGTTGCTCCATAATTTATAATTTTTATTTAACGTGGAAAGTTGGGCTCCGCGCAACCGTTTCGATTTCTGCGCGTCGCCGCCGAGCAAAGTATGCAACACAAAATAATTTTTTTATAACATTCCATATGATTTAAAAATCTGAATAAATTATAGAGTCATCTGGACACTTGAAGGAATATAGCCACGCAAAATAAAATTATCATTGTTTTTTTCATTTATCCACCATTTAAATTATTTATTAAGATATCATTTTTTTTTATCATCATTTACAATTCTCAATAAAATGAGGAAAAATTTTTTTTTTTATTTGAATTTTCATTCTTTATTTTATAAACAAATATCCATTTTCTTTATATTTTTTTTGTTTGTAAAAAAATGCACTATTGGAATTTTGAATTATATCTTTGAAACTACTGAAGTTACGGCTTCTATGATTCTGGACAATTTTATAGAGTAATTATTGGACTATTTATTAATAAGTTTTTTTTAAGTTTTTAATTCCATATATTTATCTTTTTCTTTATTTATTGTTCTAAAATCTGTAGGGTGTCCCCTCGTAAGCTAATTGAAGGTCAGAAGTTGAAAAAATTTTTTACTTATTACTTTTGTCATTCAAGTAAAAAATCCAAAAATAAAAAGCATTTTCGTTTGAATAAAAATGATAGTGGAGTAAAAAAAAACACATTCGTCAATTATTAGATGTTTTCCACGATTTTGAATAGAAATAAATTTTTTTTGTTAGAACTACTCCGTCTGATCAATTATTTATTTAAAAAACGAGTGGGCTACCTCAAAACGATAAGTAAAAAAATTTTTTTTCTCTTGAAAAATTTTTTTTTTCATAAGGTACAAATTCTACCCCCATGCTAAGAAAAATGAGAAAAAAAGTTTTTTTTCAACCTACCCTAGTATATATATACATATATATTGTAGCAACTGGTATATATATATATATATATATGGAGCATTCCATCCCAAATCATCCTACCAATGGATTTTGCATCTCCGATTTGGCTGAAATTGGGTCACTTTTTTGTACCCCTAGAAAAAGATTTTGATGAATTTTTTCGATTTTTTTCATCCAGCGAATCGGGAGATATGAATTTTTTAAGATTTCGAGGATTTTTTTTTAAATGGCCATAACTTAGTGAAAAACTGTCCGATTTAAGTTTTTTTTTTTTCAAAATTCGTGTTTCTTGTTGAATTTCCGAGAAAATTCATGCAAAAGGGTATTCATGATGAATTTGACTGTTTTTTTATTATTTTAAACTTTGAACATCAATTTTAAGATTGTTTGTATCCTTCGATTTTAAAAAAAAAAATTTCAAAAATATTACTCCACAAAACCCGAATTTTTAGCCTAGTCTCGTTATGGGATAATGATGGGTTATAATTGTTTTTTAACTTCCCACTAATAAAATTGAAAATTTTCACAGATTCGGGAAGTTATTGGTTTCGGTCCGATTTCCGAAAACCTTACTTCTATCAGATCTTGACGTTTTGAGGTTCTAGGAAGCTATTCTGACTATTTCACGATTATGTCCGAGTGTATGTAAATGTGTATGTACGGTCGTATGTGAACATCTATAACTTTTGAACCGATGAACCGATTCTGATCGTTAAGGTGTCATTCGGCGCGTCTTGTTAATATCTACAAACTGTGAAAATCTGAGATTAATCAATATAATTCGTTCGGAGATATTTAAAAAACGAAATTTTTCAAAAAATGTTTTTCTTTTACGATTTTTAATTTGCTCGATGGATTGATTCAAAAATCTAATCAGCTCTAGAAGTTTATAAGCCGTGTCGAATGACACCTTAACCATCAGAGTCGGTTCATCGGTTTAAAAGTTACAGATACATACGGCCGTACATACACATTTACGTACACTCGGACATAATTGTGAAATTAGTCAGAATAGCTTCTTAGAACCTCAAAACGTCAAGATCTGATAAAAATTCGGTTTTTGGAAATCGGACCGAAACCAATAACTTCCGCGAATCTGTGAAAATTTTCAATTTTATTAGCGGGAAGTTAAAAAACAATTATAACCTATCATTATCCCATTACGAGACTAGGCTCAAAATTCGTGTTTTGTGGAGTAATATTTTTGAAATTTTTTTTTCAAAAATCGAAGAATACAAACAATCTTAAAATTGCTGTATAAAGTTTAAAATAATAAAAAAACAGTCAAATTCATAATGAATACCCTTTTGCATGAATTTTCTCAAAAATTCAACAAGAAACACGAATTTAAAAAAAAAAAAGACTTAAATCGGACAGTTTTTCACTAAGTTATGGCCATTTAAAAAAAACTCCTCGAAATTTTAAAAAAATTCATATCTCCCGATTGGCTGGATGAAAAAATTTGAAAAAATTCGTCAAAATCTTTTTCTAGGGGTACAAAGAAGTGACCCAATTTCAGCCAAATCGGAGATGCAAAATCCATTGGTGGGACGATTTGGCATGGAATGCCCCACCCATATATATATATATATATTAGGGTGATTCATTTTAGACCAACATTTTTTTTTTTCAAGTCCCACTCAAAAATCTTGTAGCATATGAAAAATAAAAAATTCTCACCAAATTTGAGCTCTTAATTTCAATTTGTAGAGGTCTCTCAACGAACTTTTAGTTTTTCCATTTAAATAACATGGGAAAACTTTTTTTTTTCATTTTTTACTTCCGCATCTCATCTAAAAATTTTTTTTTCGAAATATCGTTCCGACATTTTTATAGTAGACTAAATGCTCTACAAAAAAGTTCTTTGAGTCGAGTTTTTAAGTTCAATATCTCCATCATAATTCGCGTTGCAAATTGTGATTTTCGTGGAAATTCGATTTAAATGCACTTAGAAACGAAACTATTGGTGATAGCCGAAAACTTCAAATGGCAATTTTGTAGGTCATTCAATACTCTAAAATAATGCAGTAATGACTATCTCTGCACCACCAATAGTTTAGCCTCAAAACGCTCTTTAAGTTCTATTTTTTCGAAAATATACTTTCAATGAATGTCGAAACGAAACCATTGATGATAAACAAAAATTTACATCACAATTTTATAGATCATTTAATGCTCTGAAATAATGCCCTCGTGGATATCTTTGTACCACCAATAGTTTAACAGCTTAACGCTCTTAGATTTAAATTTGTTCTTAAAAAAAATAGTGTTGCGATCGATTTCAAGAGCTTGATATTAAAATGAAAATAAACAGAAAATTATGCGGAATTAGAAAAAACTCTCTCTGAGATAATCTATGAGAAATAAAATTGTCTATGAAAAAGATTCTTTGATACTCTATGATATGTCCGATGGTTTCACTGGAAAAGTAAAAAGATCTTAAAATTTACCATAAATCTAATTTCAATCTCCAATAACTTTTGAAGAGATGGATTCATCAAATAATGATTAGGGACTTCTTTTGAAGAGCGTTCAATTCCCTTCAAAAATGTATCCTGGGCTTATTTGTACAGTACGCCATCACCAAGATATAAAAATCCAAACTTAATATTTTCTTTTTCCCATGTTCTTTAAATGAGAAATAGAAAATAGGGATGAGACAATTGTCGATATTAATATTTAGGGCTCTAATTTTAACAGACATCTTTTTTGACCTTCTTCCAAGTATAGATATTGTTAGACTGTTGAAAAAAACAAGTTGTCATAAAAGAACACACCGTAATAAATACATTGAAAGTGAATTTTAAGAACAAATTGAAATCTAAGAGCGTTTAGCTGTTAAACTATTGGTGGTACAAAGATATCCACGAGGGCATTATTTCAGAGCATTAAATGATCTACAAAATTGCGATATAAATTTTTTGTTTATCATCAATAGTTTCGTTTCGACATTTATTGAAAGTATATTTTCGAAAAAATAGAACTTTAAGAGCGTCATGAGGCTAAACTATTGGTGGTGCAGATATAGTCATTAATGCATTATTTAAAAGCATTGAATGACCTACAAAATTGCCATTTGAAGTTTTCGGCTATCACCAATAGTTTCGTTTCTAAGTGCATTTAAATCGAATTTCCACAAAAATCACAATTTGCAACGCGAATTATGATGGAGATATTGAACTTACAAACTCGACTCAAAGAACTTTTTTGTAGAGCATTTAGTTTACTATAAAAATGTCAGAACGATATTTCGAAAAAAAAATTTTTAGGTGAGATGCGGAAGTAAAAAATGAAAAAAAAAAGTTTTCCCATGATATTTAAATGGAAAAACTAAAAGTTCGTTGAGAGACCTCTACAAATTGAAATTAAGAGCTCAAATTTGGTGAGAATTTTTTATTTTTCATATGCTACAAGATTTTTGAGTGGGACTTGAAAAAAAAAAATGTTGGTCTAAAATGAATCACCCTAATATATATATATATATATTAGGGTGATTCAAAAAAAGCGAATATTTTTTTTTTAACTTCCGACATTGAAAAGTTGGTTCTCTGGCACTTCTAGAAAATACTCACCAAGTTTGAGCTCTTAATATTAATGGGAAGATCCTCCTCATCACAGCTTTCCATTTTTTCTTTAGTACCTTATAAAAAACATCATATCTCATTATAAATCAATTCTGTAACTAAATCTTCATACATATTTTTGTAGAAAATTGGATGATATACAAAAAAGATCTGATATGTGTAAGCGATTACTTTCACCATTTCAAAGATATCCGAGATCAAAGTTTAAAGAAATTATCAAAAAAATTTTTTTTTTTTATTTTCTACCTCATTGAAAAATAATTATTGTCAAATGAGCATGACATAGTTTTGTAGAAAATTTAACGCTCTACAAAAAAGGTCTGATGTACTTAATTGATTACTCCAACCGTTCAAAAGATATTCGTATTCAAACCCCAATGCTTTGTAATTACGGTGACACGACCGATGACCCAAAGACAATTGATCCCCGACAGTTGATCCCCGACAATTGATCCTTGCGACGATTGATCCACCGGAAAAATATACTCACACACACATAAATGTGAAAAATTTGTGTGTGAATGTATTTTTTATGTTACACGCACATAAAATTAGTGAAAAAAGGGCGTAATTTTTCACATTTATATGTGTGTGAATATATTTTATTGATGAATCAATCGTCGCACGGATCAATTGTCGGGGATCAACTGTCGGGGATCAATTGTCTTTGGATCAACGGTCAGGTAACCGTAATTACAATAATTTTTTGATAATTATTTCAAATTTATCCATTTCATTCATGGATTCTAAAATTATTCATAAGAATTTTAGCTCATTATAATAGAGCTAAGCTATTTACTTCATGTTTAACTTTTTTCCAAGTATATAATATTTTTTAATCAACTTTTATTAAATATTTTTTTTTTTATTTATTTTTCCTTTAAAATCGAGACTTACTATTTTCAACTGGTTCTTAAAAATTTAATTCTAAATTTTATCTCCATAAAATTACTAATTGAATATACTTAATACATATATTTAATTATTAATTTATATATATTTAATGAATATATTCAATTATTAATTTTATGGGGAAAAAATTAAGAATAAAAATTTTTAAGAACCAGTTAAAAATAGTAAGTCTCGATTTTAAAGGAAAAATAAATAAAAAAAAAAAATATTTAATAAAATTTGATTAAAAAATATTATATACTTGGAAAAAAGTTAAATATGAAGTAAATAGCTTAACTCTAGTATAATGAGCTAAAATTCTTATGAATAATTCTAGAATCCATGAATTGAATGGATAAAGGGTAATTATATAGAAGTGGGGCTCCCCTGTTTTTTGACCATAAAAAATCGAAAAATAGAGTTTTTCACAATTTTTTTATTATTTTGTTCTACTCTTCTGCGGATTTATAAAAAAAATTAAATCAATACTCAAAAAATTCAATTACATAAAGATTTTTGCGATTGAAAAGTCAAAAAATTAAATTTTTGATTTTCAATCGATTATTTGAGCATTAAAACTTGTTTTTTTTATAATTTCTATTTTTTGTTGCGCATGAAAAATAGAATAATTAAAACAAAAAAATATACCGATAACTCAATTATTCAAATTGTTACAGCATTTTATCGTTTTTGATTTTATTCCATTTTTTAAATTATTTGTTAAATTACATATTTGGTCATGGATATTCGTATAATTGACATATTAATTTTTTTTTTATTTGCTTTACATTTGACTGGTTTCACGATAATTTTAATGTTTACTTCGAAAACATTAAATTTCATAGTGATTTTGGCAACTAAACAATCAATAAATCAATATTTTGAATTAATTTTTGTGAATTATTAAAATTAAAAAAATTTCAACAACAATAACTTGTTTAAATGTATAAATTAAATAAAAAATTACAATATTTACAATTAAATAAAAAAAATTTAACATTAATAATTTTTAAATTTATTATATAATTTTTGAATAAAAAAATATTATTACGTACAATAAAATGAAAATAATTTTTTACAATTTATAAGAAATTTTTGATATTGATAATTTATATATATGCATAAATTTTTAAAATAATAAAAAATTTTCATTCAAATTTTCAAATTTTATCTACCGTCGGTAACATGATTTCACCATATACAGATGATTTCATTATTTTAAGCTAGGTGGCGATACTTACAAAAGGTAGATATTTAGTTAAATATGAAATTTCGATTTATGTCTTCATTGTTATATTTGATCTAATTTATTTATTATCAATAAATTCTGGCTGATTTAATTGTTTGAAATAATTTGTGAATAATTATTAGTATTTGAATTTTAATTGTTACGAATAATATTATGACTACATCAAGAAGGTACGTATTATTTTAAATATAACTACTGATTAAAAATGAATTATAATTAATATTATCCATAATTTCATTTCTTTTTTTCACTATTTTTACTGACATGAAATGATATCTGTTAAATAATAATCGTTAATCATTCACGTTGATTTTTTAAGTCATAAAATCCCCTGTACTGGTTGCGACGTCAAATTATTTGAAGCTATGAGTATTTTTAACGATCGTGAGAAGACAGTGGATTTTTTATTTCGACATGCAGCCTTGGTCAAAAAAGTGACATGCACATCTTGTCGGCGAATTTGTGATCTCGACCTCGACAATTTACGTTGGAGGTGCCAGAGACGAACCACTAAAACTGTGAATAAAAAAAAAGTAGTCACAAGCTGCAATTTTAAACGATAATTGCGATCTGGATCTTGGTTTGCTAAAACACATTTGACAACTGAAAAGTGCTGCCTATTCGTCGGTGGATATTTATTGATGAATCCTCCTCATCAAAAGTTTTTGATATGCGAGTTCGATTTATCACCCAATACTTATTCCGATTGGAGTTCTTTCATCAGAGAAGTATTGGAGTATTGGGTGATTGAAAATTCTGATGAAAAAATTGGAGGTCGAGGAAAAATTTTGGAGATAGATGAAGCTAAGTTCGGCAAGTGGAAATATAATCGTAGAAGAGTCATTGATGGTAAGTGGATATTTGGCGGAATTGAACGTGAAGCCAATAAAGTGTTTATGGAGGCTGTTCCTGACCACACCAAAAGAACACTTTTAGAGGTAATTAAGTGTAAAATTCGTCCACATACCACTATCATCTCTGATTGCTGGCGTGCTTCTGATTGCTTGGAAGATGAAGGTAATTAATTTCATGTACTATATATCTTCAAGAATTTTTTGATGAATTTTGAATTGAAAAAATGGAACAATTTTTCAGTTAATGTGTGTTGTAATTTGTGTTGAAATTCATAATGAAGTTTAAAAAGTTAGAGATTTCAAATTTTCTAAAAAGTATTTACTGTAATCGCACGACTCTTGATGCGAAGCATTAGAGAGTGCTGTACGATCGAAAAATTCAGTTTGCCTCTTTTTCGCGACTGTTTATCCTGTTTTACTCTTGCAAGCCCACGAAGCTCAACTCTTAATTTTTTTTATTCATGTTTAATTTAAAAAACTTTTTTTTTTATATATTTTTCACAATCAAAAGAGCATTAAAAGTCGTGCACTTTTGGATTTACCAAATTTTTCTTCCATTTTTTCACTCTAAATTTCATCATGAATTTCTTGAAGAAATGCTCTATTTCTTCTGGATATTTGTGATGAAATTTCAATTATTAGAGTGGAGGCAATTGTTGGGAAATTATTACTTTTAAATTTTTTACTTCCCGCTAGAAATATCGAAGATTTTTTGAAAACCAGGAAATTATTGGTTTCACCACCAGGCTTCGCCCCTAGACCCTTCCGAAACTTCACCCTTACACCGCATCGAAACTTCACAATACTGGTATTTACCAATCAGAAAATTTGCCATCGTATCAATTACGAAAAAAAGACATAATTTATCATACAACTTTCTAAGAAAGTTAATAGTGGAAGAATTTTATTTTTTACTTAAAATATTATTTTTGACTGATTACTGATATCTCCCTGTATTTATTACAGGTTTCAAACATCTTAAAGTTAATCACTCATTAGATTTTGTAAACCCGAAAGATGGAGCGCATACGCAGAATATTGAAAGGTCCTGGCGAGATGTAGTCTAGTCGAGAAGTGAGTTTTCTGCGAAAAATCGTTGATATTCTCTTAAAAATATGGCGATTGGTGCATTGGATTCAGAATTTCATTCTGAGAAATGGGTATTTTTTTTTTATCCGCCATTAAAAATTGCATTTGTTATAAACAAAAAACGAAGAGACATAAAGGGAGTCTCCGTTTTTTAGCTATAACTTCAAAAGTATTAAAGATATCTGAAATTTAAAAAAAAGATCCTAAAAGAGGAGGAAATTTCAGTAAAAAAAGTCTCGACTCCCCCAGTTGTAGCTCCATTATTTATAATTTTAATTTAACGTTGAAAGTTAGGCTCCGCGCGGCCGTTTCGGTGCCTACGCGCCGTCGCCAAGCAAAGTATGCAACACAAAATAATTTTTTTATAGCATAAAATATTAATTTAAAAATCTGAATAAATTATAGTGTCATCTAGACACTTGAAGGAATATAACCCTGCATAGAAAGAATTTTTAGCTTGATTTTTGTTTAAATTATTTAATTGTTAATTAACAAATTTTTCTGACACTTCAGTTTTTATAAAATCTCTTAAAAATGTTTAAAAAATGTGTCTATAAATTTTTTTTCTTTTGGGAGCTCTTGTTATATAAGTAATGAACAAGATCCCGCTGTAATAGTTTATAAAAGTTTTTTCATTTGTTTAGAATGATTTTTCCAAGTAATCAAAAATTGAAATATCCGGCTAATGTTATAAAAAAATTTTTTTTTCCAAAATCTTTAATTTTGGTTGTTTTTGGATTCATTTATTGCGTTTAGTAGCATGGCTCAAAAATTTTTAACATTAATTATTTAAAAATTTTTTATAAACAAATAGAGAAATTGAATATTTTTGAAAAATTTTTTTTTGTCATTCTGTTGTCTTTGTAAAATAATGATTTTTAAAAGAAAAATTTTATCTTAAAAAAATTTTTTAATTGTTTATAATTGTTTTTTTCATTTATCCACCATTAAAATTATTTATTAAGAAATCATTTTTTTTTCAAAAATCATTATTTACGATTCTCAATATTATTATGAAAAAAAAAATTTTTTTTATTTCAATTTTCTTTGTTTATTTTATAAACAAATTTTCATTTTCATTATATTTTTTTTCCGTAGCTTTAAAAAATTACAAATACAGTCATGTGTATTATAGTTATAAAAAAATTTTTTTTCTATTTTTTATTGAATTTTAAAATACTTTACCCCCTCAAAGTTGAAGCGGTCAACTATTTTATCAACTTATAAATTGTTATAACTTTTAAACTATTGATGATACGGTCTTAGACATTCAAGCCGATCTTTTAGACAATTTATTGATTTCTATACTAAATTTTTTAAATGCTCGATATCTATTATAGTTCAATTTTTATAAACATTTGTTTATAAAAAAATACATTACTTAAATTTTTAATTAATTATATCTTGTAAACTATTGAAGTTACGACTTTTATGATTCAGGGCATTTTTATAGAGTAATTATTGGACTACTTAAAAATGATTTTTTTATATTTTTAATTTCATTTGTTTATCATTTTTTCTTTATTTATTTAAATTATTACACGGTTAAGGGTACATTTTCTAGATTTTATTGGCCTTATATTCTTATCTAATGCCAATTCATGTTGCTCTTTCTGTTTTTTTTCAGTTTTGAAATTTTCAATTTATTATTTAACGTATGTCAAAGAAAAAACTTCAAATTTTTGTTAGTTGTACAGCCTAGAAGGCAGTTTTGGAACCAAATAAACTTTTTACAATTTTTTTAATTAGATTTGCGTAAAAAACTATAAATATACTTACTTGTGTTTGTTGTTTATGTTTATGATTCTATATTTTATTGTTCAAATTTTGAAAAATATGCATAGAACTAAATATATTCCCACGCACTTTGAAATATTTAAAATTTGAAAACTAAAAACTAAAAATAGAAGAGGAATTTGGAAATGAATAATTTGGTTTTATATTTGATTTTTATAGTTTTTTACGCAAATCTAATTAAAAAAATTGTAAAAAGTTTATTTGGTTCCATAACTGCCTTCTAGGCTGTACAACTAACAAAAATTTAGAGTTTTTGCTTTGACATACGTTGAATAATAAATTGAAAATTTCAAAACTGATAAAAAACAGCAAGAGCAACATGAATTGGCATTAGATAAGAATATAAGGCCAATAAAATCTAGAAAATGTACCCTTAACCGTGTAATAATTTAAATAAATAAAGAAAAAATGATAAACAAATGAAATTAAAAATATAAAAAAATCATTTTTAAGTAGTCCAATAATTACTCTATAAAAATGCCCTGAATCATAAAAGTCGTAACTTCAATAGTTTACAAGATATAATTAATTAAAAATTTAAGTGATGTATTTTTTTATAAACAAATGTTTATAAAAATTGAACTATAATAGATATCGAGCATTTAAAAAATTTAGTATAGAAATCAATAAATTGTCTAAAAGATCGGCTTGAATGTCTAAGACCGTATCATCAATAGTTTAAAAGTTATAACAATTTATAAGTTGATAAAATAGTTGACCGCTTCAACTTTGAGGGGGTAAAGTATTTTAAAATTCAATAAAAAATAGAAAAAAATTTTTTTTATAACTTTAATACACATGACTGTATTTGTAATTTTTTAAAGCTACGGAAAAAAAATATAATGAAAACGAAAATTTGTTTATAAAATAAACAAAGAAAATTGAAATAAAAAAAATTTTTTTTTTCATAATAATATTGAGAATTGTAAATAATGATTTTTGAAAAAAAAAATGATTTCTTAATAAATAATTTTAATGGTGGATAAATGAAAAAAACAATTATAAACAATTAAAAAATTTTTTTAAGATAAAATTTTTCTTTTAAAAATCATTATTTTACAAAGACAACAGAATGACAAAAAAAAATTTTTCAAAAATATTCAATTTCTCTATTTTTTTATAAAAAATTTTTAAACAATTAATGTTAAAAATTTTTAAGCCATGCTACTAAACGCAATAAATGAATCCAAAAACAATCAAAATTAAAGATTTTGGAAAAAAAAATTTTTTCATAACATTAGCCGGATATTTCAATTTTTGATTACTTGGAAAAATCATTCTAAACAAATGAAAAAACTTTTATAAACTATTACAGCGGGATCTTGTTCATTACTTATATAACAAGAGCTCCCAAAAGAAAAAAAATTTAAAGACACATTTTTTAAACATTTTTAAGAGATTTTATAAAAACTGAAGTGTCAGAAAAATTTGTTAATTAACAATTAAATAACTTAAACAAAAATCAAGCTAAAAATTCTTTCTATGCAGGGTTATATTCCTTCAAGTGTCTAGATGACACTATAATTTATTCAGATTTTTAAATTAATATTTTATGTTATAAAAAAATTATTTTGTGTTGCATACTTTGCTTGGCGACGGCGCGTAGGCACCGAAACGGCCGCGCGGAGCCTAACTTTCAACGTTAAATTAAAATTATAAATAATGGAGCTACAACTGGGGGAGTCGAGACTTTTTTTACTGAAATTTCCTCCTCTTTTAGGATCTTTTTTTAAATTTCAGATATCTTTAATACTTTTGAAGTTATAGCTAAAAAACGGAGACTCCCTTTTTGTCTCTTCGTTTTTTGTTTATAACAAATGCAATTTTTAATGGCGGATAAAAAAAAAAATACCCATTTCTCAGAATGAAATTCTGAATCCAATGCACCAATCGCCATATTTTTAAAAGAATATCAACGATTTTTCGCAGAAAACTCACTTCTTGACTAGACTAATGCAAGAGCAAATATTCCGAGATTTGGAAGGCGTAACGAATATATGTCAGCATATATAGCCGAATTTTTCTTTCGTCGTTATTATGCTGACCATCGATTACGTCTTCATGAGTTCTTCTCGACGATCCAAAAATTCTATGAGACACTAGTACTACAATAGTAGATACCCATGCAAATTAAATTGAATTTTTTTTAGATTAATTTATTGTGTAATTATATTATTCATAATGAACTAAATTTATTTATTTACTTCCTATCTGAATAATTTTATTGATATGTACGATAAAAAATCAAAAATTTAATTTTTTGACTTTTCAATCGCCAAAATCTTTATGAAATCGAATTTTTTAGGTATTGATTTAATTTTTACCATAAATCCGCCGAAGAGTAGAACAAAATGAAAAAAAAAATTCTCGGATATCTTCATTTTTCGATTTTTTATAGCCAAAAAACAGGGGAGCCCCACTTCAATATAATAACCGGATAAAGTTAAACAAGTTATTAAAAAATTATTGAAATCAGAAATCATTGGGAATTGGAATATCTTTTAAACAGTTGGAGTAATCAATTAAGTACATCAGACCTTTTTTGTAGAGCGTTAAATTTCCTACAAAACTATGTCATGCTCATTTGGCAATAATGATTTTTCAATGAGGTAGAAAATAAAAAAAAAAAAAATTTTTTTTGATAATTTCTTTAAACTTTGATCTCGGTTATCTTTGAAATGGTGAAAGTAATCGCTTACACATATCAGATCTTTTTTGTAGATCATCCGATTTTCTACAAAGATATGTATGGAGATTTAATTAAAAAATTTATTCATAATGAGATATGATGTTTTTTATAAGGTACTAAAGAAAAAATGGAAAACTGTGATGAGGAGGATCTTCCTGTTAATATTAAGAGCTCAAACTTGGTGAGTATTTTCTAGAGGTGCCAGAGAACCAACTTTTCATTGTCGGAAGTTAAAAACAAAATATTCGCTTTTTTTGAATCACCCTAATATATATATATATATATATATATATATATATATATATATATATATATATATATATATATATATATGTTTAACTCGGTCTTTGAGGACTCGAAAATGGCCGATATATATTATGTATATATAGCTTCTACTAAATGTCCTGAGGTATATAACACTAAGTTTTTTGGTTTAATTTTTGATTTTCCAGTAAAATTTTTGATTTTTATGTTATACTCTGACTTTGAGGACATCTGATATACAGAGATTTTATCATCTCAAAAATCTACATGTTATACATCGACTTCGGGGACATGTGCGATATATATCTGACTTTGGAGACATATTTTCATGTTATACTCTGACTTTGGCGACTTCGGATCTAAGCATTACTTGCGAGTTATATCCGAGTTCGGAGACATATTTTCATATTATACTCTGACTTTGGCGACTTTATATCTTGGTATAACTTGCGATATTTATCTGACTTTGGAGACATATTTTCATATTATACTCTGACTTTGACCACATCTAACATACATAGATTTTGTCGTTTCAAAAATCTACGTGTTATACATCGACTTCGGGGACATGTGCGATATATATCTGACTTTGGAGACATATTTTCATACGTTACTCTGACTTTGGCGATTTTGTGTCTAAGCATTACTTGTGATATATACCCGACATCGGAGACATATTTTCATATTATACTCTGACTTTAGACACATCTAATATACATAGATTTTGTCATCTCAAAAATCTGAATATTATACATCGACTTCGGGGACATGTGCAAAATACATCTGACTTTGGAGACACATATATTCATATTATACTCTGACTTTAGCGACTTCGAATCTAAGCATTACTTGCGATATATATCTGATTTTGGGGACATATTTTTATACTATACTCTAACTTCGACGACATCTAATATATATGGATTTTACCATTCAAAAAATCTACATGTTATACATCGACTTTGAGGACATGAGCGATATATATCTGACTTTGAAGACATATTTTCATATCATACTCTGACTTTGGCGACTTTGAATCTAAGCATTACTTGTGATATATATCCGTCATCGGAGACATATTTTCATATTATACTCTGACTTTAGACACATCTAATATACATAGATTTTGTCATCTCAGAAATCTGAATATTATACATCGACTTCGGGAACATGTGCGAAATACATCTGACTTTGGAGACATATTTTCATATTATACTCTGACTTTGGCGACTTTGAATCTAAGCATTACTTGTGATATACAACCGACTTCGGAGACATATTTTCATATTATACTCTGACTTTGGACACATCTGATATACATAGATATTGTCATCTCAAAAATCTGAATATTATACATCGACTTCGGGGACATGTGCGAAATACATCTGACTTTGGAGACATATTTTCATACGTTACTCTGACTGGCGATTTTGTGTCTAAGCATTACTTGTGATATATATCCGACATCGGAGACATATTTTCATATTATACTCTGACTTTGGACACATCTGATATACATAGATTTTGTCATCTCAAAAATCTACATGTTATACATCGACTTTGAGGACATGAGCGATATATATCTGACTTTAAAGAGATATTTTTATATCATACTCTGACTTTGGCCACTTTGAATCTAAGCATTACTTGTGATATATACCCGACATCGGAGACATATTTTCATATTATACTCTGACTTTGGACACATCTAATATACATAGATTTTGTCATCTCAAAAATCTGAATATTATACATCGAGTTCGGGGACATGTGCGAAATACATCTGACTTTGGAGACATATTCTTATATTATACTCTGACTTTGGCGACTTTGAATCTAAGCATTACTTGTGATATACAACCGACTTCGGAGACATATTTTCATATTATACTCTGAGTTTGGCCACTTTGAATCTAAGCATTACTTGCAATATACATCCGACTTCGGAGACATATTTTCATTTTATACTCTGACTTTGGCCACATCTTAAATACATAGATTTTGTCATCTCAAAAATCTACATGTTATACATCGACTTCGAGGACATGTGCGATATATATCTGACTTTGAAGACATATTTTCATATCATACTCTGACTTTGGCGACTTTGAATCTAAGCATTGCTTGTGATATATATCCGACATCAGAGACATATTTTCATATTATACTCTGACTTTAGACACATCAAATAGACATAGATTTTGTCATCTCAAAAATCTGAATATTAAACATCGACATCGAGGACATGTGCGATATATATCAGTAGTGAGACAGGGGGGGTTCACCCCCCCCCCCGATAACGCAGTACCCTTCATTACCGACCGCCGCGGATACCTCCCGCCGGTAACTTAGCATATCTGCTGTCGGTAATTTGTACATATCTGTGGTCGGTAAGCGTACCTGTCGCCGGTAAAGTAGGTATTTATATTACCGACTGTTGCCAGTGTTGGTCGGCAGTCAATTATCATGCGTATGATGACAAAATACTGTCACACTATCATCAGAGCTGATACCTTACCGTATACCAGCTCTGATGATAGCATGACATGTATTTATATGATGATCATTCTGAGGATTTATACATAGAAACAGGGGGTAGGACGAGCACTTGCGAGAAGCTCTTATGCCACTGCCATCTAGCGGTTCAGTTCTTCCCCCACTCCTCTTTCCAGCGGATAACGTCACCCAGCGTATCTGAACTCGCTTTTTATGAGGTAGAGTGGGGGAAATGAAGCTGCGCAAATGCTTGAACGATCTTCTGCGCTGTTGCTAAGCTCATATTTCAGACCAAGTGGGGGTAATTCGAACCTGCGCAGTACCGTTTTTCTACCCTATTACATCATCTTCTGCGCTGTTAACCGTTACTAAGCTCATATTTCAGACCAAGTGGGGGAATACGGACCTGCGCAATTGCGTCTTTTTACCGGATTACATCATCTTTTACGTCATAAGACAGGTTCAAACTTGTTTTTTTCGGTAACTCAGTGGGGGAATAAAGAGTTTAGCGGGTGACTCTCGCGCCCATATGCATCAGTCTGCCTAAGTTTTTTGAAGCAAAAACTACCGTTGTTCTCACAAAAAAGTGTATAACATAAGTGAAATCATTTTAAGTCTTCATTTGTATCAACAAAACTACTTCACAAGTAAGTACTATTTTTTATTCGAGCATCCACTGATACTTCTCACATATAATTCTATAACATGTTCTCCTTTATCTATCTTTTAGTGTCAAAATTCGATCTCTCAGCTATCAATGAAGTCAACTGTTTAGCAAACATTTTGCCAAACAAGAAAATGCAAGAATTGGAAGTGGACAAATTATATCAAATAACCGAGATAAAAAAAATAAACACGAAGTACGGGCCCAAAGTCATTGCACATTTAAACAATGAATTCTGTATCTATTTTCTAAACCGGACAAGCAACGAACTCATGGGCGACGAAAACAAGTTCAAAAGCCTGAGCGAAATGGCAGCCGAAGGCTCGCTTCATCTTAAATTTCTTGGGACCAAGTACAACAAATTCGAATTTGTGTCTGACCAATCACCAGTTCCAGTATAAATTCGGGTAGCAATACTTTAAATGTGAATTTCACACATATTTATTATATATCTATGTATCTTTCATAACAATTGTGAGATAATAAACACGAAAAAAAACCTATTATTTAAATCAGTGTTAAAAAGTTTCTTTATCTCGAGTTAAACTTACCATCATACACTTAAGAGAAAATTTAATATAGTAATAGATAACCCAACTTGCCACCCGTAGAACATTCAACATCATAGGGTAAGTAAGAGATTCTACTTCTACGTAAAAAAGTCATATGATCGAAGACTCCTGCGCACTAGAAAGTTTTCGAGAGCGAGAAAATTCATCAGAAAAAAGTAGGGATGAGAACTTAAACATATAACCCCGGCAATTATGAGAAAGACCCACACATGCGCAGAATGTCTATTGTTTAGTTATATCTATAATCATCAAAAAATATTAACTGGAATAATAATACAAATAGTAATAAAACATAATAATTACCATGGTACTGCAACCTTAATTTAAGAAGGACGGGTATTTTAAAAGATGCACTTACAAATAATATAATTAAAATATTAATTTTTAACTTTATTTAATATAATTAAAAAAGACATCTTATAAACACAACAATGTATCTATTGTTACATAAGTAAATAAAAAATTTCAAAAATAAAGAATTAGGGCTATTATAAATCTCTATATTTAACGTACCATAAAAAAAATCCAAAATAAGTATAAAATACTTTAATATTAAAAAATCAAAAAACTATTTTTAAAAACCGTACATAACTATCCTAAATATATTTATATAAAAATCTAAAAATAATTTATAAAAGTCTAACGTTAAAAAAACTAATGCTTATAAAAAACTACTCGCTAATCTGACAGTTCTTCGATGCCTTCATCAGAGCTTATCTCGTCGTCTTCATCAGGCCAATAGATTCGAAGGGGTCCATTATTTGCAACAGGCCCCTGCGTCAGTAGGTTCGAGCTTTCAAAATATATCCTGTCTGGATCATCTACGTCTCGAAACCACCAGCACATGGCCTCCGGACATATATCCAATTCAACTGTCACCCCACCAAGCGTGAAAATGATCCCATGAGGATCATCAACACCTGGCTGTACGAGAGCAGCAATTTCATCAGCGATTGAGTCCTGCAAATCTTGGTCCACCCAAATTTGAGGGGCTAGCACGCTATACGTTAAGTTCAGCAGAACTATATCTGAAAAATACATAGATTTTATTTTAAACTATATAAAAATAAATATTTAAAAAAAAAAAAAAATATTGAGATATAAAATAAACTTACCATTCATAGCGTCAGCTATAGAAAGTGGAGGAAGTTCCATTTCATATACCCGCTCAAATTCAGGAAACTGCTCCATTATCAGGTTAGGGCTAAATGTGTAGAAGTGTGGTGATATGATGAGGTCCCCGGGTTTTGAAAACCACCAACACAGACGCTCATCACACAATCGTAAGATTGTGGGTACACCACTTACAGTGACCGTAGCCCCATCGAGTTGCTGATCCGATGCAATAATTTCCCGCAAGGTCTGCAAAATAACCCGCCAAATAAACCCTATTGGATGGACAGTCCACTCATTCGGGAAAATATATCCATAGGATATTCCGTTGATCATATTGAATCTGTAACACAAACAATAACAATAACAGTAAAAAAAAATAATACTTTTTTATCAATCTTAAAAAACTTACATTTTATTTTTTATAAAGTTTATGAAAATTTTATTCGAACCTGTAAAATCAAAAAGATTACATGAAGTCTTACTGAAATAACAAATTAAAACAAATAATAAATTAGATACTTACAATTCTCAAGATTAGGATGATGACGACGATGACGATGACGGCGACGACGACAACGAAGATTGTTTAATATTCAATCTATAAAAAAAGAAAAAAACGTAAAAAAATCACAACCAAAACTTTATCTAGATATTCACAATGCACGTATACTTACGTTTTGGATGAAAAAATTAATAAAAACTTAAGAATATAATATATTAAAATGAGAAAAAACTCTACAAGCACTACACTCTTGAACTGTCGAAACGGTTATGAACTAAAATCTAGCTGAAAGAAAGCATTCTTTGATTTGTCAGCAAGTGTGAAAAACCAAAACATACCCATAATACACACTTATAAGAGAGACTATGAACATTTAGGCCCCCCATAGGGTACAGCACTCCGACATGCACGAGTCAAACGAACCACATGTTGAACTGTTTTTCATGAAACATTTTCTTCTAAATTATCAAAGAATAAATATTAATAATGTTTAAACATATTACTTAAAATCTCATCAAACAAATAATAAAAAATTATCCTAACATGCACTTTCAAATTTCAATTTCTTAAGATTTGAATTATTGGTTTACTTACTGGAGCTTAATCTTGCAGAATCAAATTAATTAATTACGAATAACAAACTATTTAATTTTAACACTCAAATAATAATACATAAAAAAAATCTCAAGGTATAAAACCAAAAACAAGCCTATAATGCATATTTGAGTGAGAGAGAACCCCAAGCCTTACCATAGAGCGTCTCACTCTGACATACACAGGTCAAACACAAGTTGAAGGACTTTTTACGGAAATTCTCTTAAAGAAAAATTTTCTGTTTCACACTCATACATGTACAATAGAAGAAAATATACTTGTACATAAGTTCAAAAAATTTAATTATACACCCATTTTTTAAAAATAAACGTTAAAAATTTTATTTATACATGAGTTATAAACACAATTATAATAATAATAATACTACCAACGATAAAATTAATGACGTAATCTTAAGTTAAGAAGGCTAAACTAAAAAGTCCCATACTTCATTTAACATTATATAATTATTACAATAAAACTTAAAAAAATAAACGGGTTACACATCCTCTGGATAAATGGGTGACACATCCTCTTGATCGGAAAGTATGACTGTATCAGCATTATCATCATTATCAACATTATTTGTATCCTCAAGATCTGAGAGGATAACAGTCTCAGCATCCTCAGAGCAATGAAGGTCTTCCTCCGTAACAGCATCAACAACACGATTGTGAAATAATTCATGTTCCCACTCAGATGCTGCTGCACCCAAAGTATAGAAAATTGGTGGAATAAACCCATATGCGATTACATAATCTCGAGCATCCTGGGATCCATCCCTGAGTCTAAAGTGCCACGTGACCTTTTCGTCATTGATCTCCAAGGAAGCCTCCTCATTGAAAAAGGTGACAATGGAATCTTTGATCGGTTCATTTGCCGAGATTCGATTCCACAACTGAGGCTCGATAAAATACCTCACCTCTTCCACTGAGAAGCTCTGAACCCAGTGCTTCGGGAATAACACCACATATCGGATGCAATAGTCATTTAGATTATTATCTGTAATAAAAAAAATATATATATATATATATATATATATATATATATAACGATGATAAGGTGTAAAAAATAATAATACCTGAAGGGTTGGGGGTTTTTAGTTTATTAACTACCCCGGGCCAGATTCCAAAGAGTGAATCACGTGTGGCATTGTAATAATACCGCAGATCCGTTCTATTCGCATCTATGTTAGGGATGCGGAACCACCAACACAGATCATTATGATCGATGTTTAGTTCTGCAATCAATCCTTCCATTCGGAATAATGTTCCATCTAATTTATTTCCACGACTAACAGCCCTTGTCAAAGCATTGACTATTAAGTCCATAACTCCATCTATCAACCGTGGAAATCTTATCCACCAAATTGGGATGACAATGTCGTAACTGAATGTGTTTCCCATCTATAAATTATACATATTTCACAACATAAAAAATATCCTCCACCTATAATACACGAACTAAAGACAACTAACTTACCTTAATTATTTTATTTAAAGCTCCTTTATTAATCTTCCAAATTTATAATATTTTTAAAAAATTGTCTATGAACCCTCACTGCAGATTTTAAAACCGATATTCTTCTAAGCAATATTATTATTAAAAATTGTTTATAAAACTCAATAAAACACCCACTGTATATTTTAAAAAAACCAATTCAAGTAAAATTTAAACTCAGCAATATTTTCTCAATAACACTTTAAAAAACACCAACAGTATAATCCAGAAAATAATTTCTAAAACCGTTTCAAAAATACTATTTGAAAGCCTGACTTCAACTGTCATCGACCTTTTCACGATCTCTGAACTTTGTATAATGACAGATCAATGTATAGCTCAACAATGAAATCACAGTTGAGATTAAAAAATTAATAAACAAACCCATAAAACGATCGCATGTATGAGAAACACCCATAGAGCATCTCACTCTAACATGTAGTGATAGATATGAGTGTCTCACTCTAACTTGGAATAATATACATATAATTCTATATTACAAGACTTTTTTCCTGAAAATCTATGTGAACATATTATGCACTATGAAATTCACTATAGTAATTTGCTTTGTCTTTTATCCTATTTGTGTGAAAATCCCTTTTTTCATATCAATTAAAAACTTTCATATCAATTCAAAATGTACATTTTAAAGATATATCCGAAAATTTTTTAAATGTATCGATAAAATAGGGAATCATGTTTACTCTGCCATCTATCTGAAAAATCGATACTAGATCTGTATTATCCAACTCATACAAATATTCCATCGACTTACAGTTTTATCTGCCTTTAATAACTTCATTTATTTTTTTACATATACCTTTTCAAAAGACATTATCATTATCGATCTCACGATCTAAAGTAAATATATATTAAATTACATCTTCGTTCTACGATTTACCCAACATAAACATTTTTTTATGATCCAAATCTTATATTTGATACCTTAATTCACATATTAATTCTATATTTTTTAAACTATTGATGGTGTTATTGATATGTAACACTCTTCTATGTAATTCCAACATACCCACCGGAAATAAACAATTTTTATGACACCGC
The DNA here is from genome assembly GCA_030273425.1 of Microplitis manilae. Classification (NCBI taxonomy): domain Eukaryota; kingdom Metazoa; phylum Arthropoda; class Insecta; order Hymenoptera; family Braconidae; genus Microplitis; species Microplitis manilae. The sequence continues at coordinate 7,861,910 of CP092727.1, forward strand.
TTAATGAGATTCGTACTATCATCGATCTTTGATACTCGCAGTCTCATTATTTATTTAACTCTCTGTTTTAAATCTGTCATCGATAACCGGAATTAAAAAATTTTTATTACACCGCTTAAATTTCTTACTCTCCATCTTAAACGATCGTTTATGTTATTGATATTTAGATTTCTTATTAATCTGTACCACCCAAGTAAATAATTTTATAACACTCTCCTATGTAATATAACATATCTGTCATCGATCACTCTATCACCGGAAGTAAACAATTTTTATTTTACCGCTTAATGAGATCTGTGCTAGCATCGATATTTGATACTCATAATTCTTAAAAATTTATTATGTATTTTTTTTACTCTCTGTGTTTAATCCTAAACGATCGTTGATAAATACTTTTCTTTTCAATCTATACCACCCAAGTAAATCATTAATATTTGATATACTCAGTATTATACTTATGGGATTTATTATTTTTATTCTCTGTGTGTTCCTCGTTTTGAATACTCAGAAACTTTGATGACATTATACCTATAGTCGAAAGCTTAAATAGCTTGTGAGAATGCACTTAATTTATAGTTGAAGTGTAAATCTTTATGTGAACACATCATAAGTTTTTTTTATATAAAATAATTATTCCTGTTCCACGAGTGTTTGTGATTTAAAAATACAGTGTTAATAGAACAATTCAAAAGAATGTCTCAACGAGGTTTAGTTAAAGCTCTCCATGATTTAGTAAATACAGTAGCACAATCATATAATGATTTGCAATCGGAGGCGGTGGATGAAGAGCAATGCCAGAGGTGTTACAGTGTTTGTAATGATACAATAGACTATTTTAATACAATCCTGACAGATCCTAATACTACCGTTCAAGTCCGACGAAGTGTACAAGCCAACATAGCAGTTCTTTGTTGGTACAGTAATCAGTTTCTACAATTAAGTGGACAGGTAGCAGGTGGTGATTTAAGTGCAAATAATCCATCTATTAAATGGCAAGATCTCGAAAACGCTTTTTCCAACAACATTAAGACAGGATCGATAATCAACCGCTCTCACACTGACTTGAGAGATTTTTTGAATGTCTCTAGAGACATTGTCCTGGATAAAATCCAAGAAATGCTGGAAAACGTGGCAGGTGTTAAAGTAAACGTTGAACTATTTTGCAAATTCAGGAAAAATACATCAGTTGAAGAAGAAGTTAAATCATTCAACACCAAGAGTCGAGCAATTTTACCTGCAACATCTTTAGCTGAGTGGTATGCGGACTTTGTATACGACAAAATGTTAAAAAAAGTGGAAGAATTTAATCAAAAGGATTCAGGGTGGAGTTTGACGGAGATTACCAATCTGGTGGTAACAATGTCAAAATACACACCTCTGCAAGGAGGGATTTCAACTTTTGTGAGGCTTCCTCGAGATATACAGATGAAACGAGCTGTTCTCAACATAGAAAATTTCGATGAGTACTGTTTTCTATGGAGCGTCGTTGCTGCAATTCATCTTCCTAACACTGGACATCCTGAGAGAACATCGGCGTATCCTCATTACAGTGCTGTCCTAAAATATACAGGTATTAAATTTCCTATGACGCTTAAGCAAATCCCACAGTTTGAAAGATTAAATGATTTAACAATAAATGTATATGGTATTGAATCTCATTTTACAAAGAAAAAATCTGAAAAAAGTACGATAATTTCATTATATTAAAGTAAATATTGTAAACTCAATAGAAAAACAGTCCATCTTTTAATGTTACAAGCTAATGTTAATTTAAATATGACAAGTAATGAGTATAAAGATTATGAGCCTATATATCATTTTGTTCTAATTAAAGATCTTTCGCGATTAGTTAAAAGTCAGATATCAGCTTCGAAAAGCAAATTATTTTTTTGTGACCGATGCTTAAATCATTTTAAACTGGAAAAATCGTTTGAAGATCATAAAAAAGACTGTTTCGCATTAAATAAAATTCACATGACATTTCCGACTGAAGAAAATAAAATTTTAAAGTTTAAAAATTACCAGTATAAAGATATCGTACCATTTGTTGTCTATGCAGACCTAGAATGTATACTTGAGCCTCAAGAAAATGATAATTCTGACAAACATATGCCACATAGTATCGCATTTTATCGTTATTGTAGTTATAATAACAATTTATCTAAATTTGAACTGAATCGATCACAAACCTGCATTGAGTGGTTTGTAAAAAAATTAGAATGTTTAGCATTAGAAGTCGAATCATACTTAAAAAATCCTGTTGCTATGAAACCTTTGTCGAGACAACAAAAAGAGAGTCATGAGCAAGCAACTGTTTGTCATATTTGTGAAAGATCTATAACTTCTGCTGCAGATAAATGCTACGATCACTGTCATTTTACTGGTAACTATCGCGGTCCAGCTCACTTATCTTGTAATATAAATTATAGAATATCTCACACTATACCAATAGTATTTCATAATTTATCTGGTTACGATTCCCATTTTATAATAAAATCTTTATCAACCGTTTTCGAGGGTAAAATTACATTATTACCAATTAATAAAGAACGTTATATATCTTTCACGAAGTATGTCGAAAACACATCAGTTTGCTTACGTTTTATAGATTCATTCAGGTTTATGGCTTCTAGTCTTGACAAATTAGCATCTAATCTGAATGATTGTGATAAACAAATTACTCAACAACATTACAATGATCCCGAAAAATTCAAATTAGTAACTCGAAAGGGTGTATTCCCATACGAGTACGTAACTGATATTGACAAACTTAATGACAAACAGCTGCCTGATCAGGACTCATTTTATTCTAAAGTATCGAACGATGGTGTATCTGATAATGATTATTCTCTTGCTCAATTAGTGTGGAATAAATTTGATATTAAAACATTAGGGGAATATTCAGATTTATATTTGAAAACAGATGTACTTCTTTTAGCTGACATATTTCAAAATTTCAGACATAATTGTATGGCTACTTATAGCTTAGATCCTTTACATTACTATACAGCGCCGGGACTTGCTTTCGATGCGATGTTAAAATATACAAATGTTGAACTCGAGTTATTTACCGATCCTGAAATGATGCTATTTATTGAAAAAGGTATCAGAGGTGGTGTATCTCAGTGTACAAATAGGTATGCAGTGGCCAATAATCGTTACATGGGATCCAGCTTTGATCCTAATAAAGCTGAATCCTATTTAATGTATTATGATGTGAATAATTTGTATGGTGCTGCTATGAGTATGCCGCTACCAAAAGGTTCATTTGAATGGGTTTACCCGCCTGACGATCTATCTTTTGACGTCGATAACGTAGATCAATTTTTCAACGACATCGATAGCGTTGGCTATGTATTAGAAGTTGATCTACATTATCCTCAGGAATTGCATGATCTACATAAAGATTTACCACTATGTCCTGAACATTTTTCACCACCGGGTAGCAAGTATACTAAATTATCGACAACTTTATATGATAAAAAAAATTATGTTATACATTATAAGAATTTACGACAATGTTTAGATTTAGGATTAAAATTAACAAAAATTCACAGAGTTTTAAAATTCGAACAATCACTCTGGCTCAAGTCATATATAGATAAAAATACAGATTGTAGAAAAGCTGCTAAAAATGAGTTTGAAAAAGACTTTTATAAACTTATGAATAATGCTGTATTTGGTAAGACTATGGAAAATGTTAGAAAATACAAAGAGATTCATATAGTAACAAGATGGGCCGGTAGATATGGCGCTGCTGACTATATTTGTAAGCCTAATTTCCATAGTCTTACTATTTTTGACGAGAATATGATAATTATTGATTTGAAGGCGGCAAAAGTACGCTTTGACAAACCAATCTATGTTGGTTTTTGTATATTAGATTTATCAAAAACTTACATATATGACTTTCATTATAATTATGTGAAACAAAATTTTGCAAACAATGAATCAAAATTAATGTATACTGACACTGATAGTCTTATTTACCATTTTATTGTACCAGACATCTATGAGATCATCAAACGTGATATCGCCAAGTTTGACACCTCTGATTATCCACTTGATAATGTTTACAATATACCACTAGTTAATAAAAAAGTTTTAGGTCTGATGAAAGATGAGAATAATGGTAAAATTATGACAGAATTCATTGGACTTAGACCAAAGTTGTATGCTTTTAAAATTTATAATGAAGATCAGGTAAAAAAGCGAGCCAAAGGTGTTAAACGTCCGACTTTGCGAACTATCACTTTTGAAGATTTCAAACGATGTTTAGAAGATCATGTGAATTTAAGTAAGAAACAATATGTAATTAAAAGTAACAAGCATAGTGTTAGTACAATAGTTCAAAATAAGATAGCTTTAAGTTGGGAAGATGACAAACGTCAGCTTCTGTTAAACAGTACTGATACCGTACCATGGGGTTACAAAGTATCAAGAGATGATATTATGACTATACCGAGACCAAATAAAAGACGAAAAATGTAAAAAATATTTTATAAAATGTAGGCTAGTAAAAAATAAATACTTATATATCCATAATTAAAAAATTATTTTGTTTTATTTCAAAAAATATAATACATTTTTTTTACAGATCAGATTTATTTATCCAGCTATTGTGAGAGTTATCGAAGCCAAGCCACTTTACATATAATTTATTTCCACGTGTTTTTATAACTTTTTCTACTAGGTAAACATCCGGATATTTAACTTTGCTGAGTTCTTCATCGTAGAATCCACCTTCTATAGGCTGATCCTGATAGTCTACAAGTCTGTAGGTCGTAGGTACCGTATTTTGTACAGATTTTATAGTGAAAATCTCTGCTGTCCAGTTAGCAGTGTAACCTTTCTCAAACACATGTTTGTGTTTGCTAATTCGAACTTTATCTCCAACTTTGAACTTGGATTTTCGTACTCGCTGCTGCTTTTGAAGAGGTTTGTATATAGTTTTAAACAGTTCTTTTTCATTAGCAACAGTTACATCAACAGGTTTCATTTTAATTGTCCGATGTTTAGTATTATTATAAGTATTTAACAATTCTTCTAGCATGTTGATCCATCTATAATTACCACGAGCAGAGAATTGACGCCACATATTAGTTTTAAGTGTTCGGTTAAAACGCTCACATATGGATGCTTTCAGGTTACTGAACGTAGAGTACATATTAATTTTATACTGCTTCATAAGATTTTTGAACTCTTTATTGTAAAATTCTTTGCCTTGATCAACATGAAGATTTTTTGGAACACGTCCTTGTTGGAATATAGATTTCATTGCATTCGTAACATCACTAGCACTTTTATTTTTTATTGGTACAGCCCAAGCGTACTTGGAAAATATATCTATCACCGTCAGCAAGTATTTATTTCCTTTATTTGATGTAGCGTATGGGATCATTTCAACTAAATCTGCCTGCCAGGTTTCATCGAGTCCACGGATGTCAACATGTCGTCGCAGGTAATTTCTACGAGCTTGTTTATGGAGCTCATAAGCTATTACTGACTTCTTGTCCTCCATCGTTAAAAATTTTAGCTTCCAATTTCTTTATACGCCAGGTATTGTCATCAAGTGATTCTTTTCTTGTTTTTTTAACCTTAATTTTAGTTCTTGAACCTCTTTTTTTAATGAGACGACTGTAGAGTCTAGTGTTACCACTTCAGCATGCAAAAGTGAAATGATCTCGGACAGATCATCTTTCATACTATCATACATTAAAGTCAATTTTTTATGGACAAGATCACGCGTAAATTTCAATGTTGCTGCATCATTATCATCTGAAGGATCACCAACACGACACAATTTTTTACTCTCTAAATCATAATCTCCACCAGGAGTTAACTTAAAACCGACTCCAGGTGGTCCAGGTGGACCACTAATAACTGCAGCTGTCGTTAACGAGCGTCCAAATATGTCGATACTCATTTTTTTTTGCTCTGTACACTTCTATGAACAGTAGGAGACTGATCGACACAGTTAAAAAATACTGTTAATATATAATTCCAGCCTCCCGTAATTCTTCGATTATCGATATAATTTCATTTGTGTGACTCGGATTACCAGCAGCTTGAGATGCCATGAGTAAACGTAGACGATCAACCAGTTCGTTTGGATCATCCCAATAAACGTAATCCATATGTGTTTTCTTCTTTTTTACAATCTTATATTTAGGCAACTCTTTTCCCTTAGGTGCTTTTGTATTTTTTGTAATAAAATCAGCAATATAATTATTAAACTTTATTGTTGAGTCTTCATAAATACTACCATCTGATTTGTAATTTTTTCTATAAGCGTTTGTATTTTTAATGATCTCAAGGTATTTATTTTTATCATCTTGTGTAACACTTGCATCATGGGGTGATTTTTTGAACAACAATTCCAATAAACCAGGAGTTATTGGGTATTCCTGATCTTTAACATGAAATGTATTTTCTTCAAAATTTATTTCTGAATCGCCAATGTAAAAATCATTGTACCGCCGACGAACGCCATATCTCAAATCTATTTCTTTACTTCTTCTATACACTTTGCCTAAATAGGATTTCACTAAACTGCTCGGTTTAGCGGGAGTACTTGAAGCAGAGGGATTTATTTGACTCTCATTAAGAGTTCTACTAGTCCCATCGTCATCAGAAATTAAACTATCATAATGACTTGTATCATCAAAATCTGTTTTGTTGTTGAGTGTTGAATTGTCCCTTTGTGTTACCTCCTCTTCTTTAATTTCATTCTTGACTTCTTGCTTAATTTTTTGTTTCGACGATTCAACTAGATTCTGCAACGGTGTAACTATGGGTTTGAACATTTCACCCATAGCTTTTTCAGCGCTATCTTTTCCTAACTTCAGCATTTTATGCTTTCGTCTGATTGCGTCACTTGCTTCAGATATCTGACGCAGCGCATCTTTTTGTTTTGAAATCTCTTCAGGCTTCATGTTGATGTATTAGAGTTCACTAGATATATGATTCATATTAATAGTTACACTTTAATTTATACTAATAAAGCAGTCAAATCCTTTTCTGTATCGTCCAT